>CM027086.1:8969410-10197858 GCA_015343265.1 Pao palembangensis
ACTCTCATCTGTCATGGAGGCTACTGCAGTAGTGAAAAACTCTTTTCATCTTTGTGGAAAATGTCATTTGTTTGTCATCTGTTGCGATGGTGGTATAGTGGAGAGCATAGCTGCCTTCCAAGCAATTGACCTGGGTTTGATTCCTGGCCATCGCAGTGATTCTGATAGTTTTTCGAAAACTTAATTTCCACACTAGACTGCAGTCCTTTCTCAGGGTCTTTCCATGTGCCATGTGGTCAGCTGAGTGAGTGCTCTGCTTTTTGCTGGATCATGAATCTGTCTCCTCTGTCAGGTAGGCTACTGCAACATTTGTTTCTTCTTTGTGATAAATGCCATTTGTTTATTCTCTCTGTGATCTGTAGCAATGTGAAGATTTGTTTTATATTGTTGATGTACATGTAATCATACAAGGTTGTATTTTTCTGACATGTGTCTACGTGACCTCCGCAAATCTTACTTCGCCACAGCGGCGCCGATCATGCGCTCTTGCGTCAATACTGCATGGCCTTGACGTAACTAGCAGATACGCCAAAGGGGCGTCAAGTATTCAAGAGACCTGTACGCGGAAGAAGAGGCACTCTTTTGCCCCTACGTGGGACCGTGAGAGTTGCTCCGGTGTAGTAAAAGAATCCGCGATCGATCGTGCTGATTGGCTCCCCTGCCGCCCCGCGGGACTGTGTGAGTTGCCACAGTGTTGCAGGGAGACCATGACTGTGCTGAATAAACCTTGCTTTGTAGTTCTGGTTTCCTGTAAATTCTTTGACGAACACGCCCGGACCCCAAATTTTACGACAATTGGCGACCACGAAGCGACGTTACTCCGGCATGGGTGACGGCGTGGACAGCTGATCTTGTCCTTCCCCACAACTCTTAGACTGTCCTGACAGCACAGATTAAAGGTAAGCACTACCTGTTTTATCGAAAGTGCATTTTGTGGTGGAGGACTGATCGCTGTGTTTAAATGTATATTTCAAAGTGTGTGGGAAATGCGTGAACTCGAAGCAAGTCAGTGCTCGCTTCTGGGTTGTGGCCGGAAGGAGTGCTCGGGGTCAGAGTTGCTGACTGCCTTGGTTATCCAGGCCTCGGGGAGGACCTGAAGAGTGCACTGCAGAGGGAATATTAATAATAATAATAATAATAATAATAGTGTGTTTTGTGGTGGAGGACTGATTGCTGGGTTGTGGCCGGAAGGATTCAAGATTCAAGAGTTTTATTGTCATATGCATAGTTACACTACACAATGAAATTCTTACTCTGTTCATTTCCCTGAGCAAACTTGCATAAAAAAAAAATAAAACAAAATAGTAAGGCAGTAAAAACAATAACAGGGGAATAAGAACAATAATAAGGCAATATAAAAATAGTAAAGAACAATAAAAACAATAAGGCAGTTCTTCACATTATGAGGTATTATGTGCGATAAGGTGCATGTATGCATGCTGTAAAGTGACAGGTGAGGGGGAGGGGATCAATGTGTGAGGGAATTGTTCAGAATTCTGATGGCTTGTGGGTAGAAGCTGTTAGCCAACCTCGTAGTCCTGGCCCTCAGGCTCCTGTAGCGTTTACCTGATGGTAGCAGTGTAAACAGTTTGTGTTGTGGGTGAGTATTGTCCCTAATGAGGTTGCATGTCCTCCGCAGAACCCTGGTGTGGTAAATGTCCTGCAGTGAGAGGAAGGCTGTTCCACAGATGCGTTGTGAGGTCTTGATCACACGCTGGAGAGCCTTCCTGTCTTGTGCTGTACAGCCACCGCCCCAGACTGTGATGGAGGTGGTGAGGACACTCTCGATCGTACATCTGTAGAAGTTACTGAGAATCTTGACTGACATGCCAAATTTCCTCAGTCTCCACAGGAAGTACAGTCTCTGTTGGGACTTTTTGATAATCTGTCGGGTGTTGTGAGACCAGGTGAGATCCTCGCTGATGTAAGTGCCGAGGAATTTGAAGGTTTTCACCCTCTCCACCTGTCTCATTGATGAATAGTGGTGTGTGCAGCTCCTTCCTTCTCCTTGGGTCGATGACCAGCTCTTTGGTTTTGTCTGCATTGAGGTGGAGGTTGTTGCTGCGACACCAGGCCACCAAATCTGCCACCTCTCTCCTATATGCTGTCTCGACTCCACCAGTGATCAGCCCGATGACTGTAGTGTCGTCCGCAAACTTAATTATGCTGGTGTTGTTCTGGGAGGCGACACAGTCATAAGTGAAGAGTGTGTAGAGCAGGGGGCTCAGCACACAGCCCTGGGGTGTCCCTGTGCTTACAGTTCTAATACTGGATGTGCAGTTGTGGACTCTGACTGACTGGGGTCTGCCTGTGAGAAAGTTCAGCACCCAGTTGCAGAGAGAGGGTGTCAGACCAAGTGTGAGGAGTTTATCTGTCAGTTTGTGAGGGATGACTGTGTTGAATGCTGAGCTGTAGTCCATGAAGAGCATTCTTACATATGTGTCCTTGCCCTCTAAGTGTGTGAGGGCTGTATGGATGGCGGTATTGACTGCATCATCAGTGGACCGGTTCTGACGATATGCAAACTGTAGGGGATCCACGGTTTCTGGGATGGATTTTTTGATGTGGGTCATGACTAGCCTCTCAAAGCACTTCATTGTGATTGGAGTGAGTGCTATGGGGCGATAGTCATTTAGGCAGGTCACGGTGCTTCACTTGGGGGCGGGCACTATGATGGTGGACTTGAAGCAGGTGGGGACAGAGGCTTGTGCAAGGGACAGGTTGAAGATGTCTGCGAGCACATCAGCTAGTTCTGATGAGCAAACCCTGAGTGCACGGCCTGGGATGTTGTCTGGGCCGGCTGCTTTCCGTGGATTTGTTCTGCTCAGAACCTTGCGCACATCTGTTGATGTCACCATGAGCAGTGGGTCCTGTGTGCTCTCCATGCCCAGCATCCTCCTCTGCTGATCAGGATTTTGGGCATCAAAGCGTGTGTAGAACTCATTCAGCTCATCTGGCAGTGTGGCTTGGCTGGATGTGACTGCGCTTCTCCTCTGCCGATAATCCGTGATGTGTTGGAGTCCTTCCCACATGCGTCGGGGGTTAGAGGTGGAGTAATAACCCTCCAGCTTCTGCCTGTACTGTCTCTTGGCCTCTCTGATGGCTCTACTCAGGTTATATCTGGCCTTTTTGTAGTCCTCGGCGGTGCCTGACACAAAAGCAGATGAGCGTGCCCGTAGTTTGGCCCTCACATCACAGTTTATCCAGGGCTTTCGCAGGAGTTTCGGGGTCAGAGTTGCTGACTGCCTTGGTTATCCAGGCCTCGGGGAGGACCTGAAGAGTGCACTGTAGAGGGAATATTATTATTATTATTATTATTATTATTATTATTATTATTAATAAATAATTAATAATTATTATTATTATGAGGCGTGGCTTCACACGGGAAGAAGTAAGTGGATTAGAGTTACAGGTGAGCCTCCGACTGATAGTATGCCCACAATGGTAATGATGAAGGAAAAACTTATGGCAGGTTTGCCTGCACCAGTTAAACAACAAATACTTGATAATCCTATGATTCCTGGCGCTCTATGAGCCCAATGGTCACAATCTCTGATTACTCTATTAGATTGATTTATCACCAAAGAACTACAACAAGCTGCATCACAGCTTGCATTACAGCAATCACTCACACAAATGCAGATTGAACAAATGAAAAAAATTATCTAAAAAGGCACAGTTTACCACCCCCAGTCACAGGGTAAGGTGGAAAGAATGAATCAACACATCAAAACTAAATTGGCTAAAACAATGGCCTCAACTGGCCTCAGTTGGATTTATGCATTGCCATTGGTCCCTATGACCATAAGATATTCGGTGAACCGTCAAACAGGGTTCACTCCATTTGAGCTCCAACATGGACGTCCCTTCTCAGGACCCTGGGGCGCCGTGGGACCATCTGCAACTTGCAACTCAAAGGTAATGTACAAAATTCTTAAACATGTGGCTATTAGTCTTTCTCTCCAGGTTCCAGATTCGCAACTTGAAACCCAAAGCTAATGTACAAAATTTTTAAACATATGGCTATCAGTCTTTCTCTCCAGGTTCCAGATTTGCAACTTGCAACCCAAAGGTAATATACAAAATTATTAAACATAGGGCTATCAGTCTTTCTCTCCAGGTACCACCCTTGACAGAGGAGAGACCAGAGCTAGCATGAGAAGAATTCCTCCTGCTGAAGGTCTTCAAGAGGAAGTGGCAGGAACCCTGCTGGACAGGGCCACACCGTGTCACAGCAAGGACCACCACAGCTGTTCGCCTTGAAGGGAAAGGATCCACGTGGTTTCATCTGTCACAGTGTGCCAGAGTGCCTAAAACATCAGAGGAAAAGGGGACTGCGACGTCAGATACTCCCAACGTGTAACAGGTGAAGTGCTAGTAACCTCTCCCTGCAACGATGGCTCCCACACAGGGGATCACCCGATACATCGATCCATTCCCGGAAGAGGAATCATCATCGGAGGACGAGACACCCCGACCGCCACGGCAGGAACGAAGGAGGACCCGTCCTACATTGAAGAAACTATGTCTTAATAGTTGTTTTTGGATAGCTATGCTAATTGTTTTCATTGTTCTCGTTGCCTCATTGTTTGCCACTAATAAGCTCTCCACTCACATTCAAAAATCGCTGGTTCGTGGAAACCGCTCAGTTCACCTTAATTCAACCTTAGTGCGGCGCTGGATGAAACGCTCAGCAATGGGCAGTCAGGACTACTCTGTCATGCTTTACAGTTAAACTATACTCAAGGGGCTACAACTACATATACTTTTGACCTTTGTTCTGTTATTGATTGTGGATCAGATATTGGCAGTTGGAGGGGATATGATGTTTACTTGTGCAATTTTGTGGAAGGAGGTCCCCCATATTATGGCCCTTGGTGTCCCGATTGGTGCTATGTGTACACCATGTCTGGACCACACAAGAGTTATTATGTTACACCTAAATATAGCAGTCCCTGGAAAGAATTCCAAACTAGTTTGACCCTTACCCGAGGATGGAGTACAGACTAAATGAATCCCATTATGTTATTGGTCACCAATTTATCTCATAATCCTTACTCCTCAGACCTATTAGCCAGAATGATGTGTCCCACTAGCAATTCATCTATGCATTTGGCATTGGGTGTGAGCCTAACTGGAAAAGATGCTTTGTTGTGGTTGCTGTGCTGTTCCTTGTATTCGCGCTCTGTGTGTACGTTTCATCTCTTCTACCATTGAGAAAGTCTCTCAGTCTAAAACAGATATGATGATGCCACTTCTGCCGTCCAATCCATCAGCCCCGGAACCGGACGAAGATGACCTGCCTATGTCTGCATTCGATCCCTAAAGAGGCCAACAGGGGGAATGTAGCAAAATGATGATTTGTTTTATATTGTTGATGTACATGTAATCATACAAGGCTGTAATTTTTCTGACGTGTCTACATGACCTCCGCGTATCTTACTTCGCCAAGGACAATCACATACTGAGTCGTGGACCACTCGCGATAGACCATACACAGCGGTGCCGATCATGCGTCAATACTACATGGCCTTCACGTAACTAGTCCGCGATCGATCGTGCTGATTGGCTCCCCTGCCCCTCCGCGGGACTGTGTGAGTTGCCACAGTGTTGCAGGGAGACCATGATTATGCTGAATAAACCTTCCTTTGTAGTTCTGGTTTCCTGTAAATTCTTTACTTTACTTTCCCACTTCCTTCTTTTCAGAACACTTGCTGTCCCTGCTGTAATCTCTGCTTCCTCCTTCTTCACTTTCTGCTCCACAATAATCTGTAACAACTGCACCAACAGTTGATCTTCACCCAACTTTCCAAGGCTCACTCCAAACTCGGCCGAAAATTCTGATTGTTTTTTAAGCACTTCTTTTTTTTCTTTTTCTGGCATCCGTGTCAATTGACGCTCAAGAACAATTTCTAATTTCTATTCTATTGTATTCATTTTCTTCCCGGGCGCGCCCATTAGATATTTTTACACAGAAAGGAAAAAATATATTATTATTATTATTATTATTATTATTATTATTATTAATAATAATAATAATAATAATAATAATAATAATAATAATAATAATAATAATATTAATATATGATTACATGTACATCAACAATAGAACAAATCTTCATTTTGCTACAGCTGCTGACAGGCTGGTTCAGTGGCTTGTCATTGTTGGGAATTAGGGGATGCTCGATCAGACTCTGAATTTATACAAATGTGAGCATCATATTCTGAAACTTCTTTTAAATCATCAGTTCATAGCTGAGTTTTCAGATTTCTTATCTAGTTTACTGGTCAGTACAGATAAAGTCATTATAGTAGGTAGTGCTGGGAAAGGACACAAAGTATATGCTGCAGTAAGCATTTCAAACCCCAGCTCCCTACCGTTGCGATGGTGGTATAGTGGTGAGTGTAGCTGTCTTCCAAGCAGTGGTGACAGTGACAGTCTTAAGACGGCGTTTAACTCACTGTTAGACTCAATAGGTTTCTCTCAGTTAGTAAATGAACTGACACGCTGTCATAATCACACTCTGGATCTGGTTCTCACCTATGGTTTAGAGACTGAGAACCTGTTAGTCCATCGTCTACCGCTTATCCGGAGTCGGGTCGCGGGGACAGCAGCCGAAGCAGAGAATCCCAGACCTCCCTCTCCCCAGTGACTTCGTCCAGCTTTCCCAGGGGGATCCCGAGGCGTTCCCAGGCCAGCCGAGAGACATAGTCCCTCCAGCTTGTCCTGGGTCTTCCCGGGGGCCTCCTCACCAGGGTAGCGTCCGGGAAGCACCCTAACTAGGTGCCCGAGCCACCTCATCTGGAGGAGCAGCGGCTCTACTCCCAGCTCCTCCCGGATGGCAGAGCTTCTCATCCTATCTCTAAGGGAGAGCCCAGCCTCCCTACGAAGGAAGCTCATTTCAGCCGCTTGTACCCACGATCTTGTTCTAAAGGTTATGAAGAGAATCGGTGACAAAGGGCAGCCCTGGTGAAGTCCAACCTTCACTGGAAACGAGTCCGACTTACTGCCAGCAATGCGGACCAAGCTCTGACACCGGTCATATGCGAGGGGATGACCCGTATCAGGGGGCCTGACACCCCATTCTCCCGAGAACACCCCACAGGACTCCCCGAAGTACACGGTCAAATGCCTTCTCCAAATCCACAAAACACATGTGGACTGGTTAGGCAAACTACCAAGCACCCTCAAGGACCCTGCTGAGGGTGTAGAGCTGGTCCACAGTTCCACGTTCAGGACAAAATCCGCACTGCTCATCCTGAATCTGAGGTTCGACTCCGGTCTGTCACATCTGTTTGCTTCCAGATGTGCTGGCCTGGCCTTTCAACCACTGTGATGGTGGTATAGTGGTGAGCATAGCTGCCTTCCAAGCAGTTGACCTGGGTTTGATTCCCAGCCATCGCAGGCCAGGTGTTCGTTTTATGGACAACTTAATTTCCCCACCATACTGCAGTGGTTTCTACAGGTCTCACTCTCAGCCTTTCTCACCACAACTGGAAGTCAAAAAAGCCAGTCTTATTAGTTGTGGTGTATCGGCCACCTGCGGCTGCTTACACACAGTTCCTGGCTGAGTTTTCAGATTTCTTACCTAGTTTAGTGGTCAGTACAGATAAAGTCTTTATAGTATGTGATTTTAACATCCATATGACGTCGTAGATGAAGACATGTCTAACGAAGACTTACTGAAAATGTCACAAAAAAGAAAAAGTACTGATAACATGAAACAACGAGGCAAAGCCAAAAAAAGTAACAATGAAACTTGAGCTTCAGAATCAGACAGTGACATCCCTCTGACTCTGGAGAACATGGAAGTGTCAGACACGGAGATCAAAGGTTTCCTAGAAAAAAACAAAGGAGCCAAATTACCAAACATAAAACAATTTTGATGATCTTCACATGTTCATAAGGTCAGCCAGACCATTGACCAGCAAATCTCTCCAAGGAGAAAATATCATATTTTCTATGATTGTATTTTGTTTGTATTTCTATGATTCTATGATTGTTTCTCTCTCTCTCTCTCTCTCTCTCTCTATTCTTTCTGTCCCTTCTCCCTCTTCTTTTCCTCCTTCACCCAGCCAACTTTCAGCAGGATGGTTCCCCCTTGTAAGCTGGGTCCTGCTCGAGGTTTCTTCCTGTTAAAAGGGAGTTTTTCCTGCCACTGTGCTTACCTGGGGGTTCAGGCTCCGGGTTTCTGCCTCTGTAAAGCACCTAGAGACAATTTTTATTGTAAAAAGTGCTATACAAATAAAATTGAATCGTTTTCATTTCTTGTGCCATGTATTCAGAATCAGAAGCAGAATCAGAAAGGGTTTTATTGCCATTGTCAGTGAACAGAATTCACACACTAGGAATTTGCTTCAGCATAAGGTGCAACATAAAACACAGAATAGAATCTAAAATATAGTTTCTTAAAATACATACGCAAAATCTGAACAGTGCAACTGTAGTGCAAATGTTAAAGTGACACTGACAAGGTGGTCAAGTGTTCAGAAGTCCAACGGCGTGAGATTCTGGTCTGAAAAGGTTACGGTCCACCTTCTGCCTGAGGGGAGCGGCTCAAAGAGTCCATGAGCAGGGTCAGAAGGGTCAGCTGCTATCCGACCTGCTCGTCCCCGAGTCCTGGAAACGTACAGGTCCTGGAGAGATGCGCTGCACAATGCGCTGTAGTCTCTGTGTGTCCCTGGCAGTGGCCCCGGCGTACCACACGGTGATGGAGGAGGTGAGGATGGACTCAGTGATGGCCGTGTAGAACTGCACCATCATCTGGGCTGGCAGCTTGGCTTTCCTCAGCTGCCGCAGGAAGTATATCCTCTGTTGGGCCTTCTTGATTAGGGAGCTGATGGTCGGCTTCCACTTGAGGTCCTGTGTGATGGTGGTGCCAAGGAAGCGGACAGAGTCCACGGTGGAGATGGAGTGTCTGTCAGGGCGAGGGGGGGCAGGGGGGCTGTGTCTTTCCTGAAGTCCACAATCATCTCCACTGTCTTCTGAGCGTCGAACACCAGGTTGTTGCCGCTGCACCAGGACACCAGCTGGTCCACCTCCCACCTGTAGGCGGACTCATCACCGTCGGAGATGAGCCCAATGAGGGTGGTGTCGTCCACAAACTTAATCACTTTTACGGAGTCGTGGCTGGAAGTGCAACAGTTGGTGTAGAGGGAGAAGAGCAGGGTACACAGTACACAGCCCTGTGGAAATCCTGTGCTGATGGTCCAAGTTCTCGAGACATTCCTCCTCAGCCGCACACACTGCCTCCGGTCTGTCAGGAAGTCATTGATCCACCTGCAGATGGAGTCAGGCACGTTGAGCTGAGAGAGCTTGTCCTGGAGCAGGGCAGGGAGGATGGTGTTGAATGCAGAGCTGAAGTCCACAAACAGGATCCTGGCGTAGGTTCCCAGGGAGTCCAGATGCTGCAGGATGAAGTGGAGGGCCAGGTTGATGGCGTCGTCTGTAGACCTGTTGGCTCTGTAGGGGAACAGCACAGGGTCCAGGAGGAGAGAGGTGATGGACTTGAGGTGGGGCAGCACCAGACGCTCAAGGGACTTCATGAACACATACGTCAGCGCCACAGGCCTGAAGTCACTAAGTCCAGTGGTCTGGGGCTACTTGGGGACGGGGACGATGGTGGACAGTTTGAAGCAGGCTGGGACGTGGCCTGACTCCAGAGAGGTGTTAAAGATGTCTGTGAAGAGAGAAGTCAGTTCTTCTGCACAGTGTCTCAGTGTGGCAGGTGAGGCATTGTCCGGGCCGAGAGCTTTCCAGGGTGGGCATGGCGGAGTCCACTGTGGCAGGGATGGAGGAGGGGTGTGAGACAGAAGTGGCTGAAGTGGTGGTGAGGGTGGGGTGTGAGGCGTCAAACCTGGCATAAAAGGTGTTCAGATTTTCAGCCAGTTTCAGGTCATCAGCAGAACGTGGAGCTTTTGGTTTGTCGTTTGTGAGCTGTTTTAGGCCCTGCCATGCAGATGCAGAAATCTTAGCAGAAAACTGTTGCTCCAGACGTGCCTTGGACTTTGATCTAACAGTAGTGACCTCTCCGCTCTGGGTGTGAACCAGGGTTTGTCATTATTGAAAGTCACCTTGGTGTGTGATGGAATAATGCTGTCCTCACAGAATTGAATGTATGACGTCACAGTGTCTGTGTACTCATCCAAACTTCCTGTGGCAGCCCTGAACCCTGATGAGGTGCACCGTGACGTGATCTGAGAAGCCGAGTGCGGCACGAGGCACAGCCCTGTACGCGCCGTTAACGGTGGTGTAGCAGTGATCTCTTCGGGCATTTAATAAACTGTCTGTACTTGGGTAGTTCCTGGCTCAGGTTTCCTTTGTTAAAATCCCCAAGGATAATAAGTAAGGAGTCCAGGAAAGTTTGCTCCACATTCCGTGAAGCACAAGACACAAGAGGAAGAGAAGTCTCTGTTTCTTCTCATCAGTAGCCCCAGTTCGTCCATTTTGTTGCTGAGTGAGCGAACGTTGGAGAGGAAAATGTAAGGGCATACGTGCACCAAGTCTCTGTAAGCGCACAAGGGCCCCGTTTTTGGCGTCTCACTCTTTTGCCAAAAAGTTAACCAGTTCAGCTGCTGAAACTAAAAAAACTGGCAGAATATTTGGCAAGGTTGTTGTTCAAACGAGTCGTTGAATTGATCAGTGGTTGCACACAATGAACCAAAACATGGAACACTCTCAACTGTCATAGAGGCTACTGCAGTAGTGAAAAACTCTTTTCGTCTTTGTGGAAAATGTCATTTGTTTATCCTCCGTGTGAAATAGAATGATTGTTGGGAAAAGAGACAAAGTATATGCTGCAGTCAGCAGTAAGTATTTCAAACCCCAGCTCCCTACCGTTGCGATGGTGGTATAGTGGTGAGCATAGCTGCCTTCTAAGCAGTTGACCTGGGTCTGATTCCTGGCCATTGCAGTAATTCTGTTTTTGGAAAACTTTATTTCCACACTAGGCTGCAGTCCTTTCTCAGGGTCTTTCCATGTGCCATGTGGTCAGCTGAGTGAGTTCTCTGCTCTTTGGTGGATCATGAATCCATCTCCTCTGTCAGGGAGGCTCCTGCAGTACTGCAGCAGTCTTTTCTTCTTTGTGATGAATGTCATTTGTTCATTCTCTGTGATCAGAGCAGTGGTTTGATAATGGAATTTACTGGGTGCCATCCTTCCTTATCTCTGCTATACTGGTGGTGCGGTGATGGCCCCGTCCCAGCACTTGACCTGGTTTTTAGTTACATCCATATAGATAGACAGAGATAAACAATTCACACATTTGTCTCTAACACTGAACAAACTTTTTCTTGGTTTTTAAATATTTCAATTTTTATACATCATAGTCTGAAAAGAGGAAAATACAGTGGGTGAACATATTGGACCTCTTATGCAAAGTAGATCTCTCTGTGTCAACTGGACTGAAAGGTTTCTTTGAAAACGTTTCGCCCTCTCTCCAGAGAGCTTCTTCAGTTCTAAGTTTGCTGGGGCAGAGCTTGAAAATATAGCCCTGTGGACCATTGGCATGTTAATGGCCCGGGTGGTCACCTGAGAGTCCTTGGCAGGGTGGTTGGCAGGGTCGTTCATCTAGTTTCAGTTGGGGTGCTTCCCCTTTGTCTGTTGGGTCACATGTTAATGAGTCACCAGGTCTGGTCAAACAGCGTGAATGTTTGGAATGCTGACGAAATGAGTGGAGAACTGCATTGTACGTGGGTGCCTTAGTCCACCACCTCTGTTTAAAGATGGTTTTTCCAACTTGACGTGGATGGCTTCCTTGACACCCCTCTCAAACCAGCGATCTTCTCTGGCCAGCACACGTACTTGACTGTCCTCAAAGGAGTGTCCGCTGTCTTTTAGGTGTAGGTGTACTGCTGAGTCCTGTCCTGAAGAAGTGGCACGTCTGTGTTGGGCCATTCGTTTATGCAGGGGCTGTTTGGTTTCCCCAATGTACAGTTCCTTGCATTCCTCCTGGCACTGTACAGCATAGACAACATTGCTTTGTTTGTGTCTTGGTGTCTTGTCTTTTGGGTGGACCAGTTTCTGTCTGAGTGTGTTGGAGGGTTTGAACTGTACTGGAATGTCATGTGTTTGGAAGATTCTCCTGAATTTTTCTGAAACTCCAGACAGGTAGGGGATAGAAATGCTGTGACGTTTATTTCTTTCCTCTTCTTTGCTGGGGTCTCGTTTTCTGGAGGTCTTTGTGAAGGCCCAGTCCGGGTAACCACATGTTTTGAGTGTTGTTTTTAGATGTTCCTGTTCTTTCTTCTTCCTTTGGGTTGTGGTGGGTACTTCTTTGGACCTATGTTGTAGGGTTTTGATAACACCAAGTTTATGTTCCAGTGGGTGGTGTGAGTCAAAAAGAAGGTACTGATCTGTGTGGGTAGGTTTTCTGTAGATCTCAATACTAAGGTTTCTGTCCTCGTTGATCTTGACTGCACAGTCCAAGAAGGCCAGACTGTCTTCTTTTACGTCCTCTCTGGTGAATTTGACGTAATCATCTGTGTTATTCAGGTGGGTTGAGAATGCTTCCAATTCTTTTGTTTGAATCTTGACCCAGGTGTCATCAACATATCTGAACCAGTGGCTTGGGACGGTTCCTGTGAAAGACGACAGGGCTCTGTTTTCAACCTCCTCCATGTAGAGATTGGCAACTATGGGAGACACTGGTGAACCCATGGCACAACCATGTTTCTGCCTGTAGAAGCCCTCTCTGTATTGAAAGTAGGTAGTGTTTAAACAGAGGTCCAGCATTGTGCAGATTTGGGTCGGTGTTAAGGCTGTTCTCTCTGGAAGGCTGTTGTCCAATAGAAGGCGCTTGTGGATGGTCGCTGTTGCCTCAGTGGTAGGGATACACGTAAAGAGGGAAATGACATCGTAGGATACCATGGTCTCCTCAGGTTGTAGTTTGAGACGACTGACCTTTTTAGCAAAATCCTGGGAGTTACTGATGTGGTGTGGGGTGTTGCCAACCATGGGAGCCAAGATGGAGGCCAAGTATTTTGAAATGTTGTATGTGACAGAATTGATGCTACTAACTATTGGTCTGAGAGGGGTCCCTTGTTTATGGATCTTGGGTAATCCATAGATGCAAGGTATGGCTTCTCCTGGATATAAACGGTAGTACTGTGGTCTGTCAATGGCTTGTTCCTTTTCCAGTTTCTGGAGAAGATCTATTACCTTCTTCTTGTATGAGCTGGTGGGGTCCCGTTTGAGTTTCTCGTATGTGTTAGTGTCGCTCAGGAGGTTGAGTATTTTGGTGTCGTAATCTGTGGTGTTGAGAACAACTGTGCATCTACCTTTGTCAGCTGGTAAAATGGTGATATCCTTGTCTTTTGCTAATGATGCAAGGGCTCTTTTTTCTTCCATGGTGATGTTGGAGGCTGGAGCTTTGGCACTGGATAAAGCAGCAGATACCTTCAATCTAATCTGTTCTGCTTCAGCTTCAGGGAGTTTGTTGTTTCTAATGGCTGTTTCTGTGGCTGTGATGAGATCAACAACCGGTACCTCTTCTGGGGTTACTGCGAAATTCAGTCCTTTGGCTAGCACATCCTCTTCAGGTTGTGTTAACTTCCTGTTCGAGAGATTTTTCACCGATTTCTCCCACTGCGAATCTGACGAGGGTGTGGTGTGTTTTCCTGTCCAGGAGAGGGGCTTGGTTCAGTTCAAGGTGTGCTTTTCCAGCAGGGTGTTAAATTTGCGTATCTGACGTTCTTTTACTCTGGTGTGTTGTATGGACTGTGTCCTGGAAACCAGTTTAGATACTTCTTTTTTCAACGAAACCTTTCAGTCGAGTTGACACAGAGAGATCTACTTTGGATAACTATGACCTGGATGAGTGAGAATCTACACAGACATATTGGACCTCTTCCACATTTGAACGACGCCGGTCTGTCACATCTGTTTGCTTCCAGATGTGCTGGCCTGGCTTTATAACCACTGCGATGGTGGTATAGTGGTGAGCATAGCTGCCTTCCAAGCAGTTGACCCGGGTTCGATTCCGCAAACCAGGTGTTTGTTTTATGGACAACTTAATTTTCCCAACATACTGCAGTCGTTTCTCAAGGTCTCACTCTCAGCCTCTCTCACCACAGCTGGAAGTCAGAAAAGCCAGTCTTATTAGTTGTGGTGTATCGGCCACCTGCGGCTGCTTACACACAGGTCCTATCTGTTTCCAGATTTCTTATGTAGTTTAGTGGTCAGTACAGATAAAGTCATTATAGTGGATGATTTTAACATCCATATGGATGATGATACTGACAGTCTTAAAACGGCGTTTAACTCACTGTTAGATTCAGTAGGTTTCTCTCAGTTAGTAAATGAACTGACACGCTGTCATAATCACACTCTGAATCTGGTTCTCACCTATGGTTTAGAGATTGAGAACCTGTTAGTCTATCGTCTACTGCTTATCCGGGGTCGGGTCGCGGGGACAGCAGCCTAAGCAGGGAAGCCCAGACCTCCCTCTCCCCAGTGACTTTGTCCAGCTTTTCCGGGGGGATCCCGAGGCGTTCCCAGGCCAGCCAAGAGACATAGTCCCTCCAGCGTGTCCTGAGTCTTCCCAGGGGCCTCCTTCCGGAGGGACGTGCCCTGAACACCTCACCAGGGAAGCATCCGGGAAGCACCCTAACTAGGTACCCGAGCCACCTCATCAGGAGGAGCAGCGGCTCTACTCCCAGCTCCTCCCGGATGGCAGAGCTTCTCATCCTATCTCTAAGGGAGAGCCCAGCCACCCTACGGAGGAAGCTCATTTCAGCCGCTTGTACCCGCGATCTTGTTCTAAAGGTTATGAAGAGAATCGGTGACAAAGGGCAGCCCTGGTGAAGTCCAACCTTCACTGGAAACGAGTCCGACTTACTGCCAGCGATGCGGACCAAGCTCTGACACCGGTCCTACAGGTCAAAAAGGCCCGGTACGCTTCTTCTGACAGGAGACTCTGCCAGGCGTTCCCAGCAGACCCTCACAATACGTTTGGGTCTGCCGAGTCTGTCCGGCATTCTCCCCCACCATCGGAGCCAACTCACCACCAGGTGGTGATCGTTTGACAGCTCTTCCCCTCTCTTCACCTGAGTGTCCAGGACATGCAGCAGCAAATCCGATGACATGACCACAAAGTCAATCATCGAACTGCGGCCTAAAGTGTCCTGGTGCCATATGGCCATCTTTATGCCTGAACATGGTGTTCATTATGGACAATCTGTGACGAGCACAGAAGTCCAACAACAGAACACCATCAGATCAGATTCAGAACCTGTTAGTTGTTCCTCAAAACCCCCTCCTCTCAGACCCACTCACTTATAACCTTTGATTACACTCTAGGAGACCGAGCAGCACATGACAGTAAGCTTTACTACAGCAGGTCTCGCTGAAGATACCACAGACAGATTTGTCTCTCTATCTCCTCCTACTGGCGCTAGAGAGACAGATAGGTGCTGGTCTAGTGTGTGGTTTATTGCACACTGTTAGCCCAGTTATATCATTAAAGCATTTTTCCTTTACGCTGAGGGTACATTCGTTTTTTTAATATTTCTATTTTATATATGTATATATATATATATATATATATATATTTCTTAATTTTTTTTATCATGGTCAGAAAAGAGGAAAATACAGTGGTTGCACATGTCAAACTGCTTTGTATTTGTATTTCGAGTATTTCTACTCCACTATGAATTTTACTAATATTTTACTAATAGGAACATCGAGACATTACAGACAAAAACATGTAAAATAGAATGGATGCTGGGAAAAGAGACAAAATATATGCTGCAGTCAGGAGTAAGTATTTCAAACCCCAGCTTCCTACTGTTGTGATGGTGGTATAGTGGTGAGCATAGCTGCCTTCCAAGCAGTTGACCCGGGTTCAATTCCCGGCCATCGCAAACCAGGTGTTTGTTTTATGGAAATCTTAATTTCCCCATCAAACTGCGGTCGTTTGTCAAGGTCTCACTCTCAGCCTCTCTCACCACAACTGGAAGTCAGAAAAGCCAGTCTTATTAGTTGTGGCGTATCGGCCACCTGCGGCTGCTTACACACAGTTCCTGGCTGAGCTTTCAGATTTCTTATCTAGTTTAGTGGTCAGTACAGATAAAGTCATTATAGTGGGTGATTTTAATATCCATATGGATGATGATACTGACAGTCGTAAGATGGCGTTTAACTCACTGTTAGATTCAGTAGGTTTTGTCAATGACGCTGCAGCCACACAGTTAATTGACATATAAGCCGTCGTAAAGCGAGAACAGCTTACTACACTTCATTAATAGACGTAAACGAGCTGTGTTTTCTGTTTAACACTATAGCCAGGTTGACAGAGTCACAGCGCCGTTTAGCCTTCTTCTGGGTCCGAGAGGCAGACACCACGTCTACCTTTAAGATCAAACTTCAAACCTTTCTGTTCAGTAAAGCGTACAGCTAGCCTCAAACAAAGTGTGTAGAGCTGATAGATCTAGTCACAGTCAGTTCTCACAGCTACAGGTAGAACAGGGCCATCAAACTCAGCTATGCTGTTATTGGCCTACGCTGCTGGGGACACAAACATGATCCACTGAGCAGTTCCCCACCTCCTCAACACCAACCACTCCCTCACCTCCTCTCCACCTTTTCTTTTCTTCTCACTGGGATTATCAGTGTGTCCAGTCTTCCTCACTGTTTTGTGTCTCTCTCTCTTCCTCTTCTCTTTCTCTCTCTGTATCTTTCTCCGCATCAAAAGGGAGTTTTTCCTTGCCACTGTGCTTACCTGGGGATTCAGCCTCTGGGTTTCTACCTCTGTAAAGCACCTAGAGACAATTTTATTGTAGAAGGTGCTAATTGAAATTGAAATTGAAAATAGCTTCCTGCTCTCTCAAAATCATATGTAAAGTCTTTTCAGTAGAGAGTCTTTTGCCCATCATGGTCAACGGTGATAGCAAAGCTATATTTATCAATTGCTAAAAGATAAAAAATAGCCAATCACGTGGGTCCTTCAATAACAGTGAGTCACTGAAGTTGTAGGACCACCTTTGCCACACGATGGCGCCCTGTTCCTGTTTTTCCGAGTAACTCGCCCTCTTCTCTCCAGAATGTTGCCACTTTGAACAGCCAGTGCCTTTAAAGTTCCAAACCTGCTGTTCCAACATTCTCCTGTCTGGAGTTTCCACAAACCCACAGTGGAATGTCCAGAACCCTGCAGCTACAGTTCTTACCTCAAATCTCAACCTCCACTGGCTGGTCAGGACCTGCATCACCTGCAGAAGCCTCCTGCTTACCTACAAATACTCCTTAGAATCTCTCTGAACTCCTTTACCCGTACATCCCAGTTCTGAACCTCCTTTTGCCTGACCCTAACCACTTTTTAACCCTGACTGAGAAGCTGCCTTTCCGTGACCCTAACCATTCTACCCCAGTTCCCGAACCCTCCCTCCTCATCCTACCCTTAACTTAAAAAAAAATCTCCAATCATACCAAACAAAGAAAAAACAAGAAAATAAAATTTAGAAGTATATTTATTCATCATGGACGCCCCCCCAGTGTATCTTCTTTTATCTTCTAAAATGGCTAGATTTCCCACTCACCTAACCTTAAAAACAAGTCTTAACCCTCAAACAGTCCTTTGCAGTTGTGAGGACCAGCCAAAATGTCCTCATGTCCCAAAAATTTCCTCACTTTGCTAGTAGAATAAGAATTTTGGTACTCAGCATGTAGCAAATGTAAGAACAGACACACACACCGCACACACAGGTTTTTGATTTTGGCTCTGAACTTTCTTCTCTATCCAGCCCACCTGCAGATGAAGCCGAAGGAAGCGCTGAACACCCATAAATCTTTCATGTCCCATAATGGCTTGCTCACATTACCTGCCCACACCTCAGCCTCCACAGAGCAGCCCGGGCCAGCGGCGAGCACATCGGGCCTCAAAAACCACCGCCAGCATATGGAACACTTCAAACACACAAACCTCGGAGGAGCGAGCCGCGGTCACGCCCATGAATTATAGAAGTGATCTAATTGTTTTCTCATTTGGAAACACTAGAGGCCCTCCCATCGTTTTAACGACTTGTGGTTTCTGACAGGTCACACGATTCCAAGCTCCCTCCAACACACGCCTTCATTCCAAGGTGGTCTGACGTGTCAAAGCTGAATCTGAAATTAAAAGACTGTTAAAACATGGCGACATGTCCCCACTCCCCCACCTCAAAAAAGAACAAAAAAGAACTCTCCAAGCTTTTATGCACTGGAAAAATATTCAACAACCAATACTGTCGTCTTTTACAGTTTCTACAACTGAAAGAGATTTTGGTGCTGACTTTTATCATCTAAATAAGCTCTGAAATACAACAGAGTAAGCTAGCGCGCTGTAAAATGAGAAGAGCTATGAACGGGGGCCTTTGGCTGCAGGAAACAGATTTGCTTCTGCTTCTTAATCAAAACTGGCAGTGCGGCAATTAACTAATTAGACATCAATTAATCCACAGCCTTCAGGTCGGCAGCCAAGTCTGACCTGAGGAGCAGCCACAGAAATGCCTCAGTCGCGCGGACGAATCAGGTTAATGGAAGCCGAATGGCAGAGAATCATCCTGAAATATACTGCGGCTCATTTCATAATTAACAGGTGGGACCATAATTGATTGAAACATGAAAGCTTAATCACCCAATTCAATAACAGAGATATCAGCAGAGTGGATGAATTCAATCGTGAAATTAAAGGAGAGGGGAAGGTGAAGCTTTAAAGATGATTGAAGGTGGAAGAACAGCTTTACCTTTGGTTCACATTTAACTTAAAAACAATCAGAAGGAGGACGGTTCCTCGCGTTGTTCTCCTAGCTGACTGCAGCAAACACAGTTCATTTTCTCTTTTCTGCTCACACCTTCATCATGTTTGATTCCAAATGTGCAGAGGCATCTTCGGTTGATCATAAAGGCGAACAGGGGAGCCAAAAGTAGACACTCAAAAGCTGCTGTTATTACTAAATATATGGTTTTAGTGTTAATGAAGGAAGATGCTGAGGGAATGAGAGAATGACTCTATAATTCATTTATTAGTTTAATAGAATCACTTGAGTTGTAAATGAGATCCAAATGTTGAAAATATCAGATTTTTACTGTCAGCGTTTTCAAACGTCCTATTATTGTTGTTTTTTTTTAGTTAATTTAGTATTAGTTTTATTCTTACATCAGAGCAGCCAGATCACCTATCCTGTTTGTACTGCTGTGAACATTTAAGTATTTTTACATATTTATTTGTACGTAAGTAAAAGCGCAAACGTCTTGAGGTAAACGATTGTTTGTTTGAGTGCAGTTTTCATGGGAGGAAGAACATGATCTTCCAAACATTCAAGTTTGAACGCAAACACCACTGAGCGCTTCAGGCTACAGAGCAGCATTTTCAATAGAGTCTACATCCGTGCATGCAGATGCACTAAACAATAACATATTCATGGAAGAGAGGCAAAGGAGATTAAATCTGCTCACTGGAATACGCAGACCTTCGTATACTGAATGTCACACTATAAATTTCCTGAAGAAAACGGCACTTTATAGCGACTGAATTACAGCAAAGACGGCGCCATATAAATGCAAATACGAGACCAAAGTAAATGTCATTGTGAGCATGCAGCAGGGCTACAACTGCCCGCACTCACAGCAATATAAAGGAGGGGTCTTTGTGTGTGTGTGTGCGTGTGTGTGTGTGAGTGTGTGTGAACTTGCTGCAAACCCTGTGTGAGTACAGAAATACTCATTCTAGAAGCAAAGTGAGCATATGTTTGCAAAGTGAAAATATTTTGACTGGTTCTCAGCGTTAAAGGCCCGTTTTATGTTTCAGACTTGGTTTTAAGGTTGGGTTTAGGTTAAGGTTAGGGTTGGGGTTAGGGCCAGGGCTTTAGTTGGGATGGTTTGGGTTAGGGGCTGGGTAATACATTATGCCGAGGAAAGTCCTCACAAAATCAGAAATACAAGAATGTGTGTGGGCGTTCGTGAATACTCTGACTTTTATGACCCTTCCTGATAGATAGATAGATAGATAGATAGATAGATAGATAGATAGATAGATAGATAGATAGATATTGCTCAAAAAATAAAGGGAACAATTAGACAACACAATGTAACTCCAAGTCACTCACACTTCTGTAAAATCAAACTGTCCACTTAGGAAGCAACACTGACTGACAATCAATTTCACATGCTGTCAGCACATTCAACTATGTAAAGACCAAAGTATTTAATAAGAATATTTCATTCATCCATATCTAGGATGTGTTATTTTAGTGTTCCTTTTATTTTATATATATATATATATATATATATATAAAAAATTCCCTTCTCACCCCCGCGGGTGGTTCCTCCTCTATTCTAAGCTCGGGTCCTCTACCAGAGGCCTGGGAGCTTGAGGGTTCTGCGCAGTATCTTTGCTGTTCCTAGTACTGCACTTTTCTGGACTGAGATGTCTGAGGTTGTTCCAGGGATCTGCTGTAGCCACTCCTCCAGTTTGGGGGTCACTGCCCCAAGTGCTCCGATCACCACGGGCACTACTGTCACCTTCACCTTCCAAGCCTTCTCCAGCTCCTCTCTGAGCCCTTGGTATTTCTTAAGTTTCTCATGTTCCTTCCGCCTGATGTTGCTATCACTTGGTATTGCCACATCCACCACAACGGCTCTCCTCTGCCCTTTATCAACCACCACGATATCTGGCTGGTTTGCCATCACCATCCTGTCTGTCTGTATCTGGAAGTCCCACAGGATCTTCGCTTGGTCATTCTCCACCACCTTTGGAGGTGTTTCCCATTTTGACCTTGGGGTTTCCAGCCCATACTCCGCACAGATGTTGTATATATATATATATATATATATATA
The DNA here is from genome assembly GCA_015343265.1 of Pao palembangensis. Lineage (NCBI taxonomy): Eukaryota > Metazoa > Chordata > Actinopteri > Tetraodontiformes > Tetraodontidae > Pao > Pao palembangensis. Next base: position 8,990,220 of record CM027086.1, read on the forward strand.
TATATATATATATATATATTGTTAATTGTTTGAGAAAATGCATTCCACTGGTACAAAATACTGCAAAGCAGTTACCATAAAGGTTAATAAATGAGCTGACTTACAAATAATAAATATGAAGCAACAAATGGTGAATTGAAAATCCCCTTCACCTCCCCAGGTGAAGAGGATTTGCATCGTGTCCTGGTTAGATGTTGGCAACTTTTTGAAGTGTGATCTGAGAACTGCTCTTTGTGTGTCTGGCATCATACTGCGCAAATAATTTGTGAATATCCGACCAGCCTGCATGACAGAGAATAAGATAAGTGAATAAATTTTTTTTTTTTTTTTTTTTTTAAGGGCCCCTTTCAACTAAACGCAGCAAAGGTAGCCCAGTGCACATGGTCTTTCACAGGAATGAAGCTATCCCAGGTGAAGCTGTGTTTCCAGTTCCGGGCAGAACTGATTTGTTGTCTCGCTCTAATTCAAAGCCATCCTTCCTCCAAATGTTCTGTCATAGCCGCCAACCTGGATGTGTTTTCACAGGCGCGGCCATGCTAAGTAAGCGTGTAAGCATTCCAAACGCCAGTCCATCTCTTGGTTCTTATTAATGAGCTCCAGGTAGCGCGACTGGATCATTTTCCATGGAAATTCAATGCATTTAAATTAGCTCTGGATCTACATTCAAGGCCTGGATTTGCATTCAATAATTGCAGGTTGCTGGAAGTACCTCCTCACTGGCAGTTTATCATTTGTTTTCTCCCTGCCTTTGCCATCAGCTACACAATCAGGTCCATTAAATACGCTGTAAATACAAGCATAGATATGACAAAAGTTCTTTACCAATGACACTTGAATGTGAGTGGGAAGCTTCTTAACGTGCAGCTGTTCCTCCTGCTGTGATCGAGCATCCGAATACGTCATCTGTTAGAGAACGTGTTCCACCTCAGAGGTCTACCTGCAGCCGCTGCTATGAGGATCCGGGGAAATGATCTCAGCAGGGGAAATTGCAATGACATCAGACACTATAACGTAAAGATAGGGGCCTAAATCAACACTTGCTGAGAATAATTATGGCGTTTCTGTGTCAATTTCTGCAAGTCAATCACCTCATCCTCAATCCTGAATATAACTTGTTTTGAATATGTAAGATGGGACGACTGTGCACCCTCCAGAGAGCAAACTCAGAATACAGTGATGTAGCTACAGACTGACAAAGCTTTCGATGTTTTACATTTGTGTCTAAGGTCACATGGATGGTCAGACTGCTACACCTCACCCAGTAGCTGCCCAAATCAGCAATGGGATTCGAGAGTAGACGAAGCCAAAGGTTCTGCTGTGGTTGAGAAGCTGGTCCCAGAGGAACATGTTTGGGAGGACTTGAAGAGCAGAAGCTGTCCAGACCGGCCGACACATTTGAAATGACTCTGACGGAACAAATGACAAATATCACTCACTCACACTCTGACTTTCTAACACAAGCTTTCTTCTAGTGATCTAGATGTTGGCAGTGATGTCAGCTCACAATCCTACTGGAAGAACTAGGTGTTCTGATTAAAGTTGGGGGTGGGGTCTCAGTTTGTTCCTCTGTCTAATTAGCAGTGTTGGCTGCCGGCTCTTTTAGCTAGCATGTTTTCCCAGTGGAGCGTTTCTCTACTGAGGCTACAATTAGGACATTTCACCCACAGCCTTTTCTACGCAGCTCTCTGATTGGACAAAGGACCCAGCATAATTACAGAGAGCCTCAATCCCCCAAAGATGCTGGGAGGGGGCCCTAAACAAATCACAAACACGAGTTTAATTATACATGTGGACTATGCATCGGATCTGACTTATCCTCGCCATTTGGTACGTGTTGCAGGTGGAGGGCTCACATGCTTTGCCAGCTCTTATATTAGCTCATTGGATTTGCTACAGAGCCAAAGTCTTACTCAGTTAGCCTGCAAATTTTATGGGTGTAAAAACCGCTTTTACATCAGTGCCAGTGAGGGTACTGCAAAGTGGGTCGATCGTATATTATGTCGATCATGATTGGCGCTATCGGGGCCGTACGCTAAACTGAAACCTGTGGAAGAGCTGGGGGCCACTGCTATCATTCTCCTTTGTTGTACTGTCAGCGCTAATCTCTCCCCAGGGTTTCGCTCAGCATCCGCTCTCACTCCTGTCACTGCCCCCAGATGGGATGAGTAAATCTAAGGTGAGCCAGGACGACACCCACACATCCCTCCACCATTCCCCCCTCCCCATCCGGTCCAACATATCATCCCACCTTCCGCATCCGTCAGCCTTTCATCGGTGAGGCTGAGGACTCGACCCATCACCAACACGATCTGAGTCAGATCTTTCATCGGTGGAAACTCTGTTTCATTATTTATGCAGTTCAGAGCTGACTCCACCCTGCAGAATCCACCCCCCACCCACCCACCAAACTACAATACACTTTAATTTCAATACTGTTTTGCTTGTACAGTCTAGGGTTGTGACAGGCTTTCTGATTCTTGCCTTTCCTACAGTCATGTGTCTGACTGTTGCCTCTGTGTTTCAGCTACTGAAAAAAAATGCAACTGTGATAGAAAATGGGCTTTGGATGTAGTTTTATTCTATTTAAATAAATCTTCCCCTGCTGTTGATGGAGCTTTACCTCCTTTCTCAGGGTGTGACTTGAAAATTATCTAATTTTAAACATTTAACCCTTCTGTCGCTTCAACATTATCAGTACCTGTTTTTCGTTGTGTTCCATTAACGTAAGAACAAAAATCAATTTTTTTTAATTTTTTTTTTTTTTCTGGAAGTAGATTTAAATGACTCAAATAATGAATCTGCTTTGTGTTGAAGCAATTTTTCACAACAATCTGATACTTTACAATGATTCATTTAAACTGACCCTGTTTCTGCAGGTTTTATTATTTTTTTTTTTTGTTGTTTATTTTTTTACTTTTTATGGGGGAAAAAATGAAGGAATGTGGTCATGCTTTCTCTACCTTTTCAGTTTTCAAACTCATGTGGCATCAGCATAAGTAAATAATGTTTGTGGAGAACTCAGGATGACCTTGAACTGTATTAATCTTTGGCATTTTAAAGTATTATTTTTTTCTTTTTCCTGCAGCGCTGAAAGAAATTTCACGAGTCTCTGTTGTCATTTCCGGCCTCTGCCAGCAGGGGGCGGTGATGAGCAGAGTTTCCTCACCTTCCTCTTTGCGACCCAGATGCAGACCTGCTCCAGGCTCTGGCTGTTTGTTCTTCTTGGATTAACTTCCCCAACCGTCCACACTCCTCCTCCCCATCTTCCTCCACACAGGATACTCTTGGCTCATCATCACATGGTAAATCTGCTCTGACTGAGCACACACACACACACACACACACTGTGAAAATCATCTTATGCCACAATTCGTCTCTGCATTAGCATGGACGTCATCCATATTGATGTTAGCTGATTCATGTGCTGCCAACCTCTTTGTTTTATCTGCTCCTCCGTGCCTCCTCACCCTCTTTACCGAGGCAATGTGAGGAGTGATGGAGAAGTGGCTGAGCAGGGACTGCGAGAAGGGGGGTCAGGTTTGTAGCTCTGGCACAACCCCCCGGTGATGAGGTGGAGTCTAATTGATTTGTCAATGTGAAGCCATCTGGCACAGAAAGATGGAGCTCCAACCTGTTCTGCTTCCTGTCATGGTGGCGTTGGTGTGTGTGTGTGTGTGTGTGTGTGTGTGTGTGTGTGTGTGTGTGTGTTGAGGGGGTGAGAGGGCTGGATTACAGACACCTTCAGACACACACATACTCTGAGATTTCATTTGATCTCGTATCTTTTTGCTAACATTCATTGAGGTCACATCTTATTCAAGATCATGGTCATGAACCCGCGTACACACACACACACACACACACACACACCCCATCCCCCACTGTAAGCCAAGTGAATGATTATGGTGACAGAAGGCACAGAGGAGCCCTTAGGGGTGGGTTAGCCCACCCAAACAAAAAGGGGAAACGCATATGTTGTAAGTCTCAGAGTTGGGGTCAGGGGGTCAAGCTGCTGCTGGACGAAGCCTCTGTGGGCTGAAGGAAGGAAGGACAGACAGAGACAGATGGACAGAATGAATGCTGCCTGGAATGATGAAGACCCCCTCATCATCAGTTAGCTGCAACCTCATGCTATCTCCATCTCTCTGTCTCTCTCTCTCTCATTCTGTCTCTGTCTCTCTCTGTATCTCTATGGCTGGTTAGAGTGGGACAGAGAGTATAAATGGACTGGTTAGAGAGGGACAGAGAGGATAAATGGACTGGTAGGAGTGGGACAGAGAGGATAAATGGACTGGTTATAGTGGGACAGAGATAATAAATGGACTGGTTAGAGTGGGACAGAGAGGATAAATGGACTGGTTAGAGAGGGACAGAGAGGATAAATGGACTGGTTATAGTGGGACAGAGATTATAAATGGACTGGTTAGAGTGGGACAGAGAGGATCAATCAACTGGTTATAGTGGGACAGAGGTGGTAATGGCACTGGTTATAGTGGAGCAGCGAGGTTCCATGGACTGGCTGACCTCAGGGACGTGTAGGGGGGCAGGGAGGCCCCCTCAGCCAGTGCTTCACTCAGCCACCAAGCAGCAGTGGACTCGCTGAGATCCTGAGCATCAGTGGTCCTGATAAGTCCAGCTTTAATCCTGACTTTGACATTGATCAAACCTTATTTGTCATTGAAGTGGAGCTTTGTCATCAGCCCTGCTGGTTGTGCCACGCTACTGCAGTTCTTTCAAGTATTAACGTCAACATTTTGTCAGAGTCAGGATAAACTTTCACACTTTCCCCAACAAGCTGTCTATCTGAGGAAAGGAACTAGTGTACAAGCAAGCAGAACTTGGGAAGTGGAAGGGAAGCAGAGAGAGGAGGTCTGAACAACTGCTCAAATCCAAAGAAGCAGACTAGCAGAGGAAAGTGGGCAGAGGAGGTACACCAGCTGGTAGTATTTCTGCAGAGGGACCTATTTGTCTTGCTGTGTTCATCTGCTCTGTTTGACTGGACCATTAATCAGGGACTGTATAAAGGACGGTAGAGGGCACCCTTTCACGCTCTTGTTCGCTGGAGGCTGGGACACTTCACTTCCTGGTGCCATTTCCGTTTCCCTTTGGTGTACAGGTAAGCTGCTACCGATGGCTGAATACCGCCTCACCTATCGCCCATCCTGCGCGTTTAGCATACAGTATGCGGAGGCCCGCTTGGGCGTTGAGCTGTTTGGCTTCGGCTGTTTGCTCCCAGTGGCAGACCGCCCCGTGTTTTCTTGATGGCCTCGTTTGGCGTGCACCGGCCAGTATTGCCTGCTCGGGTAACTGTGAGAGCTTGAAGTACGGCGCTGCTAGGCGCTGCTAGATGCTGCTAGGCACTGCTAGATGCTGCTAGACTCTGCTAGACGCTGCCAGGCACTGCTAGGCGCTTCTACACGCTGCTAGACACTGCTAGGTGCTTCTAGACGCTGCTAGACACTGCTAGGCGCTTCTAGACTCTGCTAGACGCTGTTAGACGTTAGTAGGTGCTGCTAGACGCTGCTACACGCTGCTAGACGCTGCTAGGCGCTTCTAGACTCTGCTAGATGCTGCTAGACATTAGTAGGTGCTGCTAGACGCTGCTACACGCTGCTAGACGCTGCTAGGCGCTTCTAGACGCTGCTAGACACTTCTAGGCGCTTCTACACGCTGCTAGACGCTGCTAGGCGCTTCTAGACGCTGCTAGACGCTGCTAGGCGCTTCTAGACTCTGCTAGATGCTGCTAGACGTTAGTAGGTGCTGCTAGATGCTGCTACACGCTGTTAGACACTGCTAGGCGCTTCTAGACGCTGCTAGACTTTTGGTTACTGTTAGTTCACATTTTTCTTCTTTTTGCTTATTTTGATTTCGAGTTCTTTAGCTTTTGTAATTTTACTGCACTTTATTTTATTTTTTTCCCTTTCTTTGTCAAGTATATTTATCATTGAATCATTTAGTACTTTCCTCATCTTTTTCTCTGTTCTTCCCCATTCAGGTGCTGAGCTCCGGTGGTGGATTGGGGTCCTGGTGGTGGTGTCCCCTCTTCCTTTTTTTTGCTGTGTTCCTTTGGGGGACTTGGCAGTTTTTTTTTTGTTTGTTTTGTTTTGTTTTGTTTTGTTTTGTTTTGTTTTGTTTTGTTTTGTTTTGTTTTTTTGCCTTACATGTGTTGTGTCCCTGGGATCCCCCTCTTTGTTGGACCCACCTGGTAGGATCTCAGCCCCTGTCTGGTCCCAGTTTCTCCCATTCTCTGGTGACGAGTGAGTGGTCCTGTTGTAGTTCTGTACATTAAACAAGGCTTAATGAAATAATTGGTCTTTGAACTATGACTCTGCTTCGACCTCAGTATCCTTGTTTTAATTTAAGATTTCCCCCTGGGAAACCAGGGTGGTGTTGTCGGGTACTGCTGTTAAACAGTGGATGGAGTTTTGTTTTTGGTCCTGGTTTTGGGGCTCATTTTGAAGCAACAGTGGCCTGAGGCCTGAATGTCTGTAAGATTATTGTATGTCCAGCTCTCACCCTGGAAATACAAGAATACAAGCCAGATCAAGGCGTACGATTCCAAACCACACCATTCCACACCAAACCAAACCATGCTGAACTGAAGCCACCCCTGCACAGGCAAAACCTGGTGTCACACTTCAGGTTAATGTGAAAGCAATTTCAGCATCTGGCATGAAACCCAAAAAGTCATCAAGAGATTCTGGTGGATCAACATTTAAGGGAGTGTAAGGAGACGTCACACCTTATCCAAGAGCTTCTAGCAGCCAGTGGGCTGAAAGCTTAGAAGAAGAGACACTTAAAGAACAGAGCACCTTCCAAATTACACACACATACACACAAAACCAGTTTTATGTATGAAGGTTTGTTGCGTGTGTTAGAGGTCTGGAGATCTTAGTTGAATAGAATTCTCTGCAAACCCTTGTTGTTCTCTTCATCATGGAGAACCACCCCATGTTCTTCCAGAAGTGTGGGAGAGCCAGCCACGCTTACCATCCATGTGCACTGTGTGTGTGTGTGTGTGTGGGGGGGGGTGGGGGTTGAGGTGATTGTGGTTGTGCTGCTATTTTTTTAGAGCACGTTGAGTCTGTGGTAGTGTGGTAACGACAAGGGGATGTGGTAAAAGTCAGCCTGAACCTGAACCCTAAAGAGAAAGCATGAAACTGAACTTTAATACTGTGTGTGTGTGTGTGTGTGTGTGTGTGTGTGTGTGTGTGTGTGTGTATTTTCTACATACTGGGTACCAGTATACTCATTCTACTAGCAAAGTGAGGATGTTTTTGGGAAGTGAGGACATTCTGGTTGGTCCTCACGACTTCAAAGGCCAGTTTGAGGGTTCAGACTTGGGTTTTAAGGTTGGAGTTAGAATTGAGTTTGAGTTAGGGTTACTTGGGAAGGTTAGGGGAAGGAGCTGGGTAAAACATCATGCCCATGAAAGTCCTCACAAAGTCCTCGCCTGATGTACTAGGATGTTTATGTGTGTGTGTGTGTGTGTGTGTGTGTGTGTGTATTAGAGTTTAAAGGGAATCCATGCAAAGCTATAAACTCTGTAGTGCTATCTAACAATTACTAACTCATTTACTTCACAAAGGAAGATGCTATTGTTTCTAATTAAAATATATATGTTATACAACTTCTGATCTATAAATGTAATTTTTGTAGATTTCGCCAGGCCATAATTTAAAGAAACACTGTTCAGCTACACAGTGGAAAGAAGGCAGGTGGTGGTGGAGTGGTTGGTGAAAAGGTGACCAGGGCCCCACAAACTGAGGACCTGGACCCTCTACCATCCTGACACGCTGAACGATGGCTTCATGTGACTGCAGCTGAAGGGTAATTGTCGAGGGGAATCTTTAAAGATGTGAGCTGAATACAGCGCAGTGCCAATCCCATCAACAGGAGGATGTTCTCCCTGACCTCCCCCACCACTGACCCCGAGTCCTTGAGGGGTCTAAGGCAGTTACTCGCCTGAGACCCCTCCCTTAATGAGCTCATGTGTTCGTGCAGGTAAACCAGCCATGTCCCCTCCCACTCTACAGGTTACCTGAGTGAGGCGACTCCAAGGCAGCCACAAAGTTGTCTTCTCATATGCTTTGCAATCTCTTTGACTCTTAAAGTTCAGCTAAAGAGTCCAACTCTGAGGGTCATAACCTTGACGAGCAGCTCAGCTCCACCATCTCCACCAGAGTTTAGGTGGATAAGTTCTCAGAACTGACCTCGAGCCGCCTTTACCACCTTTTTTTAAATGGGTTTTGACTCCACCATGTAAACGATGACACGGGTTGATCCGCAAAGACCGGAACATATTTGAAAGCTGCGTTTCTTTGATTGATCAGTTGTGTGTGAAGTCGGGCAGAACTTCCTGTTAAAAACTGAGCTCTCAAAGAGCAATTTGTGTCATGTAAAGACATTTAACCTGCCCTTACACACACACACACACACACACACACACACACACACAGTGACAGTGTACATTCTCCTCTTTAGTAGTTGAGTAAATGAACATGATATTTAAGTGAGTGCTATTTCCTGAGTGCTGCTTTTCCTTTCCTCCTCCCCCCTCCTCTGTGCTTTTCTCCAAATTTCCCCGGGGAGCTGCAGCCTCACGGGTTTGGCTCCGTGTCAGCGTCCCAGTAGTCATGATACTTCATCAGGCTTTTGCACCATTATTGGCAGGAGCACTCCATGTCCTCTTAGCAGTTATGGCTTTTCAATTTTCCTTTGAAACGCTGAGCCCAGCAGAACACATGGCATCTTAGCTGAAAGTCTTGGATGCATCTGAAAGCCTGAAAAAAGAGGCTGGCAGCGGGCGATCACACGTCCTGACCTGTGTGGTTTCAGAGGGTGCATGAACACCCTTCTAGACTCTTTGAAAGGGAATAATTCTGAGATGCTGCTGGAACACTTTGACACGTTGTTGTTCTCCACACACTTAAAGACAAACAAGCTACCTAACAATCTAGATACCGTCTCGGTCGCTCAGACAGCATCGCAGAGATGTATCATATTCGGTTCCTCACCAGTATAGATTTTGAGTCATTTCCATTATTAATTCATGCTTGCGGAGGGCGGGGAGCTGTGGGGGTCGACCCTCCTGGAAAATGAATCCAAATCGATGTGGTTGACCTTGGGCTGAGCTGCTAAGAGGCTGAGAGCAGGTGTGTATGAGAGCTGTGTTAGATGACACTGCTGCATCTTTGATTTCTTTCTTCAATAACAAGCATGGTTAGCACGCTATTACATCCCCTGTCCCCCACACACACACTCGTCTTCACCCGATTTGTTTTGTCTTAGAAGACCTGGGATTTGGGAGGAAGCCCGAAAACTAACTTTAATTAGTGTTTGTTGTGTAATCTTAGTTGTTGTCCACTGTACACAAAGAGTTGCATCTCATTGTCAAAGAAAAGACAAAGAGCAAAATAACAAGCGTATTGTAATCGCTGTAATTTATTGTGAGATGGGGGGGTCATAAAAAAACAAAGGAAAAACAAAAAGTCTTAACTATAAAATGAATGTGGGCATTAAGGGAGTCAAGCATATAAAAATGGGTGTGGACTTGACATATAAAGTAACAAAAACATACTTCATTATTATTTTGGCTTGGCATAAAGGACAGTTTGTAAGTTTAAGTAGAATCCTTCAATTAAACGGCACACGCTCATGCTATTAGACATACGATTAGTTTCCAACAGTTCAGTAGCTTCATAACGACGACGGGAAAGAAAACCAACATGAGGGAGGATGCAAGAGGTCACAGGTTCCAATCTTCAGGTTTGCAGGTCGAGAGAGAGAAAAAAAAGTCACGTTTTGTTTGAAAAACATACTTCAGTATGCTGGAATTGCATTTTTCCAGGCTTGCCTTTGAATCTTTTCCCCCATACTAAAATATATTATCGTATTAATACAAACTACAGTATTGTACACTATACTGCGTAATAAATAACCATCAGGAAATATAAAAAAAAAGACATAAATATAAAAGTTGTCTATGACTAAACAGACCCATGTTGGTGGGGGTGGGGTTAACACTGCCATCGATGAAAACATTCAAGAAGGTACAATAACATAAGAGACATAAAAAATTAATACTGACGGGTAATAATTCAAACTCCTGGGATTCACATCTGCCTACATTTTGTTACCTGAAGAAATGCTGCGGTTTGTTAAGCAAGTGCACTGAACAAGCTTTGAAAAGGCCGAACTTGTCGAACCGACACGTTACCGTCAGAAAGAGATGCACGAGTGCACGAGGCGATCGCCCGGTTGGCTTATTGGTTGATCTGAAACCTGGGACATAGCTGATCAGAGCCGCTAGACTTCCCCAGCTAAGTTCAATGGCACTTCTGATATGCATGTTCTCTGCTTTCAGTTTTTGCATATGGCTCAGTTTTCAAAGTCCCCCCTCCGCCTTCTGAATGTTGAAAGAATTCAAGGAAAGTCTGCTTACTGACTGCCACGTCAGGATGCATCAAATGAGAAACTTGATACTATACTTAGCTTAACATGACTTAAATAGTGGAGGACAAACAAAATAATGTTTTTAGACTGATAGCATCCTCGAGCAGGGGTTTTATTTCATTTTGAGACTAGAGCAGCCATTTATTTATAATGGTAAGATGTAAAATGCTGCCCAACTTATTATGTTATTTCTTCCGTTTAGATTGACAGGAACAGTGCTCATTAATAAACAACAGTGTAAAGAGTGTCAGTAAAATTAGGAACCTATTTAGGAACAACTGCCTAACTACAATGTTTTAACCTCCTTAATTCAGCTCTGCTTCTGTATCGTTCTTATAAATTTGGTTTGTATCAAATCTCTCATTTGACTTTCTAAAAAAAAAAAACACCCCCCCCCCCCGACAAAAAAGGTGAATAATTCCTTTATAAAATACAGATTAGTAAAGGAACTGTGACAACCAAACATTATGTTACGCTAGCGTATGCTAGCGCGATGGCATGGTACGGCTAGTGCGGTAATACTGAAGGGTTGACAACACAACTCAACTTCTTCATCTGTAGGTAAACCAAGCCACTTGTAGTGCACAAGATTTTTCTTATTTTCCTTCCAACTTAATAAAATACTGACTTTTTTTTTGTTCATTGGCAATAAAAAGGTATAGAAATATCTCCCAACTGTACAGCATTTAAAGGTTAAAATATGAGTGATAAAATTAGTAACACTGATTAAAAAGTAATGACCCTAGTTGTTTTAGTAATAAAACATTATCTAAAATGTGTCAGCGCCAGCTTCCACAGTCTGCGTGATGCATTTTCCTTCATCTTGATCGTTTTCTGGACAAACGGGGAGATTTCTCTCCCGCGGAAACACTTGTTTCCAGGCACACCTGGCTTTCTACACAGTAGTGAAGGAGGAAGCTCGGCTGCTGTGTTCCTCCTCTGCAGGCCAGGCGAGGAGTCTGATTGTGTTTCCTTCAGTCCCGCTCCTCTTTGAGTCTGACTCCTCTCTTTCACTGACTCCTTCTCAGTTGTTTAATCTCCCTTCTCCTCCTCCGTCGCTTCTTCTTTCGTATCCACAGCCTCCTGCGTTCTGACCTCCTCCTCCTCCTCTCCGTGAGTGCTCCCAAGCACCTCCTCTTGCCGCGTGTCGGCCTCCTCTTCCTCTTGTCTCACCTCCCCCCCTCCCTCAGCCATCATTCTCTCCTCTTCCTCATCCCCTCCTTCATCACCTATCTGCACCACTTGGATATCATCCATGTCCACTGCTCCTTCCTCCTCTTCCTCCTCTTCACTTTCGTCATCCTCCCTGGTGCTGCTGCCGCGCTCATCCGAGTCCACCTGGGAGGAGGTCAGGTGCTGCCTCTGCAGCGCCTCTGCCTCGGCCTCCTCGGGGCTCTCCGGGCCTCCTGCTTGGCTTTGCGTCTCCTTCTTGCAGTAGGAGTAGCGGTGGTTCATGTGCTGGGAGTAGGAGCCCGAGTGGGAGAAGCGTTTGCCGCACTTGTCGCACTGGTACGGCTTCTCCCCCGAGTGGAGGCGCATGTGTTCGATCAGGTGGTGCTTGTGTTTGAAGGCTTTGCTGCAGATGTTGCACTCGTGTGGTCGTTTCCCTGCAGACAAATGAAACATCCATGAACATCCGAGGACCAGTGGAAGTGTCAAGTGCTTTGTCTTGTGCACCTCCCAAACCCCCAACTCTCGAGTCCTTGTTGCTACTTGCACTTTGTGCATTGTGCAGCAATGTGTAATGTTTAATGGCAGCCTTTCAGATATGTCAACCCCCAAATGTGGTGTTCCCCAAGGGAGTTGCCTAGGTCCGTTGTTCTAGTCTATATCTGATTTACCACATGGACTTAAAAGTGCATGTGTACAGATCTATGCGGATGACACTACAATGTAGTCTCTGCAGAAAATGTGGTTTGTATGAATATGTTGTTGCAAGATGAGCTGTTGTTGGTCTCTAACTGGGTTACTGAACACAGGTTCAAGTTGAATGTTGTTAAAACAAAGAGCATCATTACAGGTTCTAGATAAATGCTATGATTCCTTTCCTGGTCTGCACACATAAATAAAATGATCTAAAATGAGTAGTGATATTTCAGTGATTAGAAGAGGAGCGCACTTGTTGACTGCCTCAACAGTAGAATTAGCACTGCAATCCTTAGTTCTAGCTAGTCTCGATTCCTGCCCAACAATATGGTCCGGCGCTGCAAAGCAAGATTAAGATCCCCTGCAGCTCACACAGAAGAGGGCGGCACGCCTCGCTCTCCGCTGCTCTGGGAGGAGGAGCGTGGAGGGGATGCGTGCCGCATTGTCCAGGATAAAAGTTGACCAAAGGCTGGCATGTAGCCTCGTGACATTTGCGTTTAACATCTGGCATATTGGTAAACCTTACAGCTTGTTATTACATCTAAAACCCATCACTTCACTCTGCCTCGACCAACAACTAAAGCACTAAAGAGCAGTAACATATAGGAATAAGCTTCCATTACATTTAACTATGATAGATAACATAGTTAAATGTAAGTATTTATAGTTATATGACTTCTCTTCATGTATTTATTCAAAAATACATGAAGAGACACTGTACTTAGCAAAGAAGTCAGTTTGCACCTCAGATTATTTTTCTTTAGAATGAGTTATATCTTAACTGTAATGATTGTATTGTATTATGTTAAAGTGTGAAATGTAAATTCTTGGAAGAATAGTCTTCACTGCAGTGAGGATGAATGGGGATCTGTAATAAACTATAAACATTACTAAATTATTCCCACATAAAAAAAAAAAGACCCAAAACTCAACTACACATGATTGCTGGGGCCTTTTAAATCCCAGATCCTATCCATCTGCATGGTGGGGGGAATAAAATCATGGTGCATTTATTTAGAAAAGTACAGATAAACTAAAAATATACTTAGTTACAATTATCTGAAATAATTACAATATCAGCATAGCAGCTCGCATGTTGATCGAGTGCGTGTATTACTTTGGTGTCACCTGCTTGTTTGTTTTTGGACACGAGGGATTTTCAGGGATTTGGCCATAGTAACCTCGCCTTGTTATGAAGGTGTTTGAAATAAAGCATGGGAAGCTTTTTTTTTTGTTGTGCAAGGACCACTGGTTTGTATAAAAGCAGGAAAAAATGTAAGTAAATCTTGTATCATCCATGTTGTGGTGTGGAAGGACATCAAAACCACACAACTGTGCTCAGAGTCCTTCTCTCAGTCAGGGTGCAGCTAGTTTGAGCTAGCATGAGGTCATTTGGAGCAGATGATAATGGTGGCGAGCCAGGTTTGAGAGCAACAGAGAAAAAAACGAAAAGACCTGCGAGAGCGTTGACCTGCACTTGGCCACGGAAAGACTGTTTCAGAGATCCAAATCACTCGCAGAGCTCAACTCCTGTAACATTTACTTCTTCTCAGGAGAAGCTGGCAGCGGAAAGGTGGAGAGTTGGCGGAAGCTAACTATGAGACCTCTTCTGGGCTTGTTGAGTAATTCCTGCAGGGATGGACGGAGGTGTCCACCCTTCTGTTGCTCAAAATTCCCCTTTTTACTTCAACCATGAGTCATGTTTCCCAGGACCAGCGATGTAGAAATGCAGCCAAAATGTCAATTTCAGTAAGTCAAAGAATTAGGAGAAAATGCTGTATTATCAACCATGATCGATGATTTGCTTCAGTATTCTTGTTTCTGTCATCCCTTTTCATGGGCCTGGATCCACATTTATTCGATTCATTTAGTCAGAAGTCAGTAAGATTCCATCTTTTGAAAAAGTGAAATATCACCTGTATGTTCATATTTGTGCCGCAGCAGCGAACTGCTCTTCTGGAAGATCTTGTCGCACAGGTCACAAGCGTACATGCCGTTGTCTGTCTTCTTCATCTTCTTTCTCTGAGGGCCTGAATCTGAGTCATTCTGCTCCTCCATGGTGGACATGCCCTCAGAGTCCAGCCTTTCCTCCTAGGCAACAACAATAAATGAGTCATGAGTGCACGTAGGTGTGCTTTTTTTAGCTTAGGAGGGAACAAATCTTAATGTTCTGTGTAGTTTAAACTACAGGACATTCTTTCTTAAAGCCTTTAGAGTCTCCTCTCCTTGACTTGCATGAAGGATCTATGTACATGGGGTCTATGCCAATCCACTTAACCCTCACGTATAATACAACAACAATAAATCAATATGGAGTTTAAACAGATTCCAGCGGCTCAATAGAGGGTCTGCAGGAACGTGAAGGCTCACGTTGCTAACACATCTACATCCATCACTGGTCCCGTTATATGTCTGCACAATGACCAACTATTAAAGGCCATCATTTTTACAAAGCGCTGATTTCTGACATTTCTAGATATGACTTATTGATTGGACTTTGGATGGTTCCAGACTATCTGTCATGTCCAGATGCTTTTGAGCAAGAAGTAACGATCTGGGCTCGAGGATCTTGACTGATTACCTTCAACAGAAAAAACCTTGGTGTTAAGCAGCCAGGATCTAGAAATCACTTCATTTGAAAACCAGCCGTATATCATCAAAACCCTCATCTGTAGCATGAAAACATGCAAACAAATGCTCTTCATGCTGCCTGCACCAGCTAAAGCCCAACTGCACAAGAGCAAACCCACATTTAGCCTTTTTTTTTTTTTTTTTTTTTTTTGGACACCTGAAACACAGTAAGCAAAAGTAGTAAGGTCAAAGGTCAAGAAAGAGGTCAAAGAGGTTTGCCCACCTTCACTCCATTGAGGTGGATGGTTTCCTGGGTCTGGGTTCCTGCAGGACTGTTTGCTGTAGTGGTATAGGTGTAAGCCAGCTGGGGGATCAGGATAGTCTGTTTGTTGTTGGTAGCGAGCGCCCTCAGGCACTGCATTGTGCTCACCATATCGAGGGGTTTGGCACTTGGCTGGCTGGCATACAGTGCAAGAGGGCTGGTGCCCACAGTCGAGAGTGGAAATGCTTCTTTCTTTGTGCAAGTTAAGTTCAGAGGTTCATCCCCATTGGTGGAACGAGAGGAGAGGGCGGGGCAAAGCATAGCCGCGACTTTCTCTACTTCCTCTCTGGTTTGCTTTGGCAGTGACAGGTCCAGTGGGCCGTCAGGAGGGCTCTGGGACTCGTGAGTGTGGGGTGCAGCGGGACTACCAGATGTTAAATTTAGTGGTGATGGTGATCCCGGCGAGCTGTGAGTGCCGTTATCCTCGGCTGGAGTGGCTTCTGTGGGGCTATCCTGGGTGGCAGAGGGACTCATGTTGGCCAGGTTCTTTCCTGGAACCAGAGACACAACGCTGTTGGCTTCACACATGTCCTCTTCTTCTGAGGGGGGCGTTGGAGCTCCGAGCGACATCTGACCCTCCTGCATTTTGTCGAACCACCTCTTGACCACGTGGATTGGCAGGCTGACTGAGTCAGAGATCTTGGCCAGCTCTTCCTTGGTGGGGTCTGCGTTTAAGGCAGAGTAGGCCTTGAGGAGGGACAGGATGTTTTTGGGCTGGGTGCAGAGTCCTCCCTCTGACAGCAAGGCAGCTACAGCAGACTCGGACTTGTCCAGACCTGCCCCGTTCAGCCTGAGATCTGCTCTGCAGTTCTTGAGGGCATGGAGCGCCTCCAACCCACCGGGACAGTTGTCACACAGGATACAGCTTTTAGTGGTCTTTTCCTCTTTCGCTGTCATAGGGCTGGGCCTGGAACCTCTGACAGTAAGGTCTTCTGGGAGTTTCTGGGATTTGTATGCGTCTGTGGTTTTCAGACATTCCGCCTCGGGCTCCTTCTTCAGGTTCTGGGCCGTGAGCTGACCCTGACTGGGGTCTAGGCTGCAGTTAATAATAAGTTTTGCATTTCCGTCCTGGCCTACGATAGGCAGACTGATGGCTGAGATGAGCTGCTGATGAGGCGCATGGAGCACTCCAGTGGTCAGTCCGGCGTTGAGCGGCCCCTGACCCTTGACGTTACCTTCTAGCACCTGGCGAATGACGCTACCATCCACAGCCACTTTGAGAGCATTCTGTAGGTCCGCCAGGTTGATGCTAATGGGTGAGACTAGTCCTACGGTAGGCAGCACCACAGCCTGGACTGTCCCCTGCAGTGGGGCTGCAGCGCCTCCGTTAAAAATCCCAGCACTCATGGCAGTGACGGCGGGGGACGTTATCATGGCGGGCTTGTACTCGTGGTCCAGCGGCTCAGTCTTAATCTGGTTGAGGGGCAGCTGCTCCTGCAGGGGTTTGCTGTGCTCCAACTTCTCTCTGATCTGGGTCCGAAGAAGCGAAGGCGATGTGGACAGCACAGGAGACGGACCCTGCGCCTGGGCTTTGCCGTTGCCCAGGCGAGTCCTGCCGTTGACTGAGATGACACTGATGCACTTCTTGCTGCTGATGTGGGAGCTGTACGAGCCTGAGTGGGAGAAGCGCTTCTTGCAGTTGGAGCACTCGTACGGTTTCTCTCCTGGAAGAAACCACAGCCAAGGAGAGAGAAGGAGACGCCTTGCCATTAGCCACAGAACGAAGCTAAATGATTAAGCTAGGCCAGGAAAAAGCTCTAATGCCTTTCAGTGATACTTAAATGCTGATGTAATGGCACCACTGGGAACTGCCCTCCTCTAATTGCTGTCCCATGATGCCACAAGAAACACAATTACAGCACATTAAGGAAAGCGCACAATGACCCAAACACAATGGCGGATATCTGAACGTAAATAACACATAAACCTTGGTCCACCCTGACGTCCGTGCTCAGTAGGATCAGATGAACCTGGTCATCATATGCTGTCAGTGGGCTTGTGCACTCACCACTATGGATGCGTAGGTGCTCCTTCAGATGGTGTTTGTATTTAAAGGCTTTGCCACATTCATTGCATTTGAATTTGCGATTGCCTCCCGACTGTGTGACGTGTCTCTGTCGGAGAGAGGAGACGCAGTGGAATTATGACCTTTGAACCGCTTCCAATGCATGTCACCACATCATTAATTGATGGGGTCTAAGGGCATGTTTATTTCTAATGTCTGGAAGAGCCCTGCTCCAGAAACAAATCCTCACTGGTTCAGTTGACTCAACTACTTACATCTGACATTACAGACAGGAAACAAACAAAAAAAAAAGATAAGTCTACATGAACTATTGCTGGTATCTGTACTATTACTCTTGCTGGTATTTTGCCGACATTCATTCAGTCATCTCGGGGAAGAAACCATCAGCAGAGGACAGGGTGGCTCCTGGTTCTGTACCTGGTCTCGCCCGCTCTTGTGGACCGTCATGTGGCGTTCCAGCTGGGCGCGGTAGGCAAAGCTGTAGTTGCAGTCGGGGCAGCTGAAGCTCTCGTCTGTCTTCTCATGGCGGTATTTGATGTGCTCCTTCAGCGAGCTGTAGCGCTTGTATCCACGGGCGCAGTACGGACACGTCAGCAGCTGGGAGAATGAATCGGGAGTTCCTGCTTGATAGAAGCACATGCGTTAACTGGTAAGGGTTGAACGGAGACAGAGAGGGCTCTTTGAGGTCACAATAACGCCCCTGTGCTGTTTCACAGAAACACCCCCACAACAGGTGAACAGCAGCTATCCAACAGGTTGATTACTGAGCCACAGTATCACTTCCCCGCTGGTGGAAAACCAGCGGGCTGCTTTTCATTTCCCAACTCCACCATGTGATCACCTATTGTGTGCTGAGAAACACCCACTCACGCCTGTGAGGAAAGTGAATCAACAGCAGTCTGGCTGGCAAGCAGAGGGTCTCGGTGGGCCGGCTCCCACACAGGTAAAACATTACTGTGTTAACAGGTGATGTATTAAGTTCCCCCGCGGGACAGGTGAGAGCCTCGGGATGGGAACACACACATTATCACCAGGTAGCTGTGAGTCACGGCTCACGCAAACGTGACAGATTTACTGAGGCGTTACCGTTTCACTTCCTGCCCCCTCCCTTCCTTTTTTCCTCTGTTGTTAACGGGTGAAAATCAGACACCATGGGCAATAAGGACCTGAGTGTGCTGCACTTAGCAAACACCGGTGAGTACAATAATGTTGGAGAGTGTTAATGGGCTGGTGTTAACACCTGGAGTGAGGCGGGGAGCAGGTAGAACTGTCCCCTGGGGCTTGGGGAAAGGCTCATTAGTGGGTAGGTGCAGGAATAGAGCTCTTAGCTGGAAACTGTTTCACCGTCTGCTGGTCACCAACAACAGTGGCACAGCTTTGGATTTTTGCCTTGACCGACTGCTTCTCAGGGTTTTACCCTCTTTAGTTTCGAGTTGCTCTTATACATTTACAACAGAAATGTACTCTGGAACTCTAGTTTGACTGTATTATAAAAACAGGAGTCTGCTAAAAGCTTTTGTGAGATCTGGCAGCCATTCCTGCTACCAATACAAAAACCTTTTTCTTCTAAAATGTACTCTCGGTGAATTGGATGCTGTCTTGCGATGTAATATGGACAACATTGTGCCATTATAATTCTATGTGTGCATTTCAGGATGTCTGTTATAGAGGCCTAAACATGAGATTTGGGCTATACATACCATTCTCATCATGAATACTGGTGTCTGGTGTGCCCAAGCGTTGAGGCTCATCCTCTGGGGCTTCTGGATAAATGACAGCCGTATCTCCTTGCTGGAGCATCTCCTCCACGAGAGCATCTGTACTAGCATCATCCTCGCCGTCTGACAGGCCATCATCCTTCACTGTCAAGCCAAAGGGTAATCATCTATTAGCATCCTATTTAAAGACCTCTATTGATGTCAAGTGTACACGTCTCACACTGCCCTTTGTACATGAGATGTGATTCTCCATGAATGACGCAAACACTACTTGCTCATCCTCACAAGACCATCAGCAACCTCATTAGCGTTAAAACTCAGCGGCTACAATATGAGCATCGGCGTCTTTGCTATGGTTGGGAGAAACAACTTTAGTGTGAGGATGATAATTAGGTGATGAATCTGGTCCTGGGTTGCTCTGCACTTGGCTATTAGTCTGTTCATCATAGCAAATGATGGCCTGCATCACGTCTGCTCAGCCCCCTAGCCTAGCAGGCGCTAATTATCGAGCAACTGCTGGTGGAACTGGAGGACAGAGTTCAGGAAGCACAAAGGTGTCCTTCTCTGTTTCCCCGAGCTTCCTGAAGTGTGCCTGAGATTAAACCGGGTATTATTCTCCAGTGGGTATACATAGGTGGAAATCGCAGGGAGGAGGGTGGGGTTTGAATGCTGGAAAATCATCGAAATGTCTCCCCCAATATTCACATCACTGTGAACTTTAAATTGAATAATAACCAAATATAAATCAAGCATTTCTTTCTCTTAATTATAGGTACAGGATAATGCAGTTCAGTGTAATTTAGCTTTATAGTGTCTTCATTGTGACGAAGGAACGAAGGAAAGAAACCTCCCTTTTAACAGAAAGAAACCTTGGCTAGGACAGGGTTCATGTGGGGGAACCCTCCTGCTGATGGCCAGCAGGGTAAATAAGGAGGAACTAGGAAGATAGGGCAGGGGGAGGACAGAAGCTAATCCAATCACCCTTTCACTTGCCTCACCATCCCCTGCTGATCCCGCCCCTCTAATAGCTGAACTGTGCACGAGGCAGGGAAGAGAGTGGGCTGATGTTGCTATCGCGTGTGTATGATAGGGCATAAACAACAAATATGTTTTAAAAAGGCCAAATACAAGATTGTTTTGTCACTGCCATGCATCCAACCCCTCTGCCGCCCCCATCTAAACATCTGTGTGAGCACCCACACGGCCCCAGGACGTTCTGCTCGTACCAGCACATCAGCAGCCCTCGGCTGGGAGTTAGACTCCACATTTAAAGGATGGCTTCAACATGTTCTGGGAACAGGGCTAAAGCCTTTTGCTGCTGCCGCCATTCTGAAAAATCCTGGCCAATGACACACACACACACAGTGTCTCATCTTTGGCTCCAAATGCAGTAAGCTAAATTAAGAACATAGCATTTATTTCTTCTCAATAGAATCATTTATTAAGATGCTGCTACCATGTTTCCACATTTCCCGTCGGCAGCAAAGGGCTTCCACCTGCAGTCAGTAGCGCAAAATGTGTAAGAAAAGTTCAGAGTTTGGTAGTTTTCTTACTCTTATACACAATAAGCAGCTGTAATTTTTTTTCTGGAATGAATCCTCTAGTCAGTAAAATCACAACATCACGAATGTTTCACCTTCCAAGTAATAGGTGTAATTTTTATAATCACAAAGGTCTTCAGGATAAAATGAGAGGCTGAACTGAACAAGTCAGGAAAAGTGATAAACTGAAAAAGACTGTTTTGGGAGGACAACAATCAGAAAATGTTCTCACCCTCCCCGTGGACGTGTCACCACGCCAAAAACACAACAAAGGTGTGCTAACAGTTCTGATGAGTTTTCCTAACCAGATGTATGTTTTCTGACGTCCAACTCTCAACTTGTCTCTGAAGGATGATACGTCTTGGAGCAAAGCACTAGCAAGCACTAAATCAAAATAATCTCAACACTGGTCCTGCTGAGAGTTTAGTCTTGTGCTGAGTGAGTTCTGTGCCGACTGATGAGAGCAGCTGGAATCTCCTCAGAGATGGAACCAGGTGGAGATGCTTATGACTCACATCATACAGTGAACACCAGCATTTCCTCTGGTGCACCTTAAACAAAAGCTATGAAACAATGCCTGCACAGTTGTATGTTGCCATGGTTACTGAAGGCTTTTTTTTTTTTTTTCTTTTTTTGCAAGTTGAACCCTCCCCACCAGAGGCACAAGCCTTGGAGAGACGATAGCAGCAGGTGCTGAGAATGTTGAACTGATGAATTCTCATCAGAAACACTCAGAGAGTTGATAACCTCAGCCAAACACACAGCTCTTGTACCCCAGATATCACTGACACAGTTTTACAGCGCCACACAAACAGAAGTCAGCCGAGAACACTGACAGATAACTGATGTCTGACCGTAAGAACTGAATTCCTGAACACCTGCAATATAACAATATATAAAGTACTAACTGCTAGACATCAGCATTGGAAACTTGTTATTACACAATTATTAGACCACAAACAGAGGTATGAAGCTCCTGCAAACTAATTAGTCTTTAAATTGTGTCTTTGCTGAGTGTGGAGACACACCAGCAAAAATAAACACACAAAAGGGTGGTCAGAACAGCAAAGGTCACATGTTAAGGCTATGCAGCATATCTGTTTTCTACTTCCACAGCGAACGCTAGCTAGTCATGACAGCTAGCATGTCGTCAACATGTTGTCTTATATTTATTCGTCCAAACGTGAGAAGTAAGTTTGTCGGGTTCTTTGAATGGGCTGTTGGTGCTAATGCACAGATTGCGCGTGAGAAAGAGCTGATCTGGTTGTTTACTCTCATCTTCTGCTCAAACGCAGCATCCAAACACCGAAATCACAAACAAAACTCCTCCAGGCAGCTAAATATGGAGGCGTTATGCTGTTAAGTTGTGACAGCAATCGTGTGTGTGCGTGCATGTGTGTGTGTATGTGTATGTATGTATTTTTGTAGATGTTACATATTGAGTACCAAAATATGCATTCTACTAGCAAAGTAAGGACATTTTAGCTGGATCTAACATCTTTAAAAGGCTGTTTGAGGGTTGGATTTAAGGATAAGGATAGAATTAAGATTAACATTTAGGTTAAAGTCAGGGTTGGGATGGTTTGGTTGAGGTGCGCAAAAATGAATTACATCTGTGAAAGTTGAGAGAGAGAGAGAGAGAGAGAGAGAGAGAGAGAGAGAGAGAGAGAGAGAGAGAGAGAGAGAGAAATGTAAACAGAGAAGCCAGAAGGGCTCTTGGGCTCGCTGTTATCAGCTGACATGTAAATCACACAGGCCATCTATGTGCTGATGCTGGGAAGTGAATGCATCACTGCACACCAGAAAAATCAGCACAAAAGCTCCAAAATGAAGAATGGAGAACCCCCCGGGGGAAACAGTAGAACAGCGTGCTTCTCTCGCTATTTACATAGCTTGTTAGTTATTTACATGGCTTTTGAATGTTCCTGTTCAAATTAAAGGCGACATCGCTGGCCCTCGTTCTTCCCACCTTAATATCGCTCGGCCTTCATCTCTGAAACTTTTACCCCTGGTGCATTTCCTGTTCTGGCTGACATGTGACTCTCATGCTTCCTGCAATCCAGAGCCGTGCAAGACTGCGTTTGGGAGGGAAGAGACATTTCAGGGGTAATGAAATGCATAAACTCAATATGAAAGAAGGATTAGTTGAGATGCTGTTTTACTCTCCATCACCAAGAGGAGACACAGAATAGATGGGGGGGGGTTCATATGGATGATGATTAGCTTATTCTTGCCTATTCTGAAGCTATGTATCGATCTTTAATCTTTAATTTCATGTCAAAACACACCACGCCCATCAAATACCAACGACCAAACTGCCAAAGTGATCCGGGACAAGGACAGAGTTTGCGTTGTCCATTTTGTAGCTATTCAGTGTTGTTAACATAGAAATATAACTACAAAAACAGAACTATGCAAAGCATCGCAAATGCCCTCTAGTGGAGGGATGTGGTAAATGAATAAGCCCTGCCTCCTCCAACCGGGTATCTTGTTTTCTTTGAATGCTGGTGCAAGCTATGACACCAAAACACCAGTGCTCTTCCACAGAACACTAGTGATCTGGACACAACTATTCCACCACATATTAGCTTCACTATATCAAAGCTCCCCAGCTCCACCCTGCTGACTCTCTCAGATGTAATCATGCTATCGTAGGTCAAAGCTTTCTTCTTTTTCCTTCCCTGGGCTCAGTCAACCAGTTCTAGGGAGGTTCCACCTCTATATAATCATTTAGGAGTGAATGAGTAATGACAGCAAGCAGGGGGCCTGTGATACCATATAATCAAGAGGAATGATTCAGGACAGCAGCAACGGCAAAGAGAAAGAGGCAAAGGGAGGGGAAGGATGGCAAAGCAGCACTGGGTTTTATACAGCCTCGGTCACAGACGGAGGACTGTCGGGATTTCAGCTGTGAAAAACAGCGCAGTGCTGAGGAGATCTGAAAGGTGTTTCTGTTTTCAGCAGCTAGGGCCAGCAGATGCCTGGATATTTGAAAGGCATTTGCCTTTCATCAGTCAGATCTGTCCTTCGAGGACTTTGATCGTCATTAGCCACTCATATGTTGGCGCAAAATAAAGTCATCAAATACAAAACACAGCTGGAGCGCAGCTGACGCGCCAGGTCGGCAGCAGGGGAAACATTTGCAGTGCCATTTTGTCTTGCTAAAATCGCAGGTAACAGGGCAAGTAAAAAGGCCCCGCAAAAGCTTGTTTAGTGAAAACCCGTGCTTTTCAAGCTGAAACTGAGGTCAGATCACTGCACAGGAATGTCTAAAGGTTCCTCCCTGATCCGAAAATGATCAGTCACTGGACAATCTCTCCACCTCTCGCGTGTCACTTAGCCTGAACGCTCCAGCCAAATTCAGCTCACAGCAACACCCTGAAGTAAATATTCCTGCAGTGAAGATGTAAAGACTGAGCGGCTGCCCCTGGAGGCCTGTCTGTTCTCCCCGTGTCTTTATTTTTTCCCCCTCCTGATTTCCTCCCACGGGCCAAAAACATGCACATTTACTTGACTGGAGACTCTAAAGTGTGCGAGTTGTGGGAGCGACCGGTGATACCTTCTTCCTGGTCACCGTTTGGGATCAGGATTGAACAGATGAGGGATTAACATGAAGTCAGGAGGCTAAAACACTCCACACCTGTTGTTCTGTGGAAGGTAGAGGATGTGACATAAGCATTTCCTGAAGCAGCCTGCTGCTGTTGATGTCACTTCCACGTGGTTTGAGGTAAAAAGGAGTTCATGGCTGCCCTTTTAATGCCCACTGGTGCCATAAAACCACTCCTGTGACTGTTTTTGTGCTAGCAAGACTCTCCCTGTATTGGCTTTGTCTTTGTTTAACACGTTGCTTTCTCTCTTAGTTTGAGTTGTAGTACCTGCTTCCTTAATACTTCACAATGAGACAAAGGTGCTGAACCATGCACACGCGTCAGCGTTTCTCTACGTAGCCTTTGACAATCTGTGCAGCAACAAAGCAGAGAGAGGCTGACACGTCTTCTGTTAGCGCTAAAGGCAATTCTGAGTGGAAGCGTCAGTGCTGCTAAAGATGACCAACAGGAAATGAAGATGTAGGAATAAATATCTAAACAGCATTTGCCACTATATACCGTATTTTTCGGACTATAAGTTGCTTCGGAGTGTAAGTCGCATCACTCAAAAAATGCGTCATGAAGGAATAAAAAGCATATATAAGTCGCACTGGACTACAAGTTGCACTTTTTGGGGGGAAATGTATTTTACAAAATCCAAGACCAAGAACAGACATTTCATCCGGAAAGGTGTGATAACGGAACACATTAAGAGCTTTTCAGCTACATAATAGCATAAAGAACATACGTGGGAGGCTGAAAAGGCAGAAATAACATGACCAACTGGCAACTCCAACAAGCTAGCTACTGGTTAGCAAGTTGACCACATTTTTCCGTCTCATTCCGCATCACTGAATCCAGTGAGTTCTTCATCCTCGGTGAAGAGGATTTTCTTTTGGGGGCATCTGTGTTCAGTCTCAGTTGTCTTTTAAGTTAATGTTTAAATGAATTTTCAGTGGTACAGGAGTAACACATACCGGTAGTTATGTCACAAGCCTAGAGCGCCCTCTCTCGGCTGTAGGTAATATTTACTCCTTGGTCATGTCGGTCAGTATGAATTAATATACTATATACTATATATTTTTAATATACTATATAAGTCGTACTTGAGTATAAGTTGCCGGACCAGCCAAAGTATGAAAAAAATTTTCGACTTATAGTCCGAAAAATACGGTACTTGCACTCAGAAAGTTTCTTGTTATCCCTGTAGGCTTTTTCATGAAGAGGTGTGGGGTGCATCGGCACGTTTCAGCGTGAAGATGATCTTACCGCCATCCCAGCGGTACCCCCCACGGTGCTCATCTTCAGGCAGCATGCTGTCACATTCTGTGCCGTCTGCCACGCCGCCACCGTCCTCCTCCACAATGTGCAGCTTGTCCTCGTCGTCCGAGTCCGAGCCAGCGTCCACCACATTACTGTAGTTTGTCACTGCCACAACAATCACAAGAGAGCTTCCTTTGAGTCATTTGACATAATTGATACATAATAACAAGGTAATACAGACATAAAGAATCATTTTGCGTCACAAGAACATGTTTCTGTTTGCTGACGTCATTGTTTTCATTCTCATTATTTACATTTGAATTTGATACATTGAAATTGGAGCCATTCTGTCCCTCAGCTGTAGATGTTCCCCATGACCATGTGTTCCTCCAGCGTCTTCTTTCCATTTAAAACCACTTCCTCCGTCTCTTGGCGCCACCCATGTTCCTTCCACCCACTCTTCCACACTGCTGCCTCTCCTCCGTCACACCACCTCTCCGCTACGCTACAGATCCAAATCAACCCTCCGGTGTGAGCAGCCCTTCAACGGCACCAAGGATACCTCGCTGCACTGACTGTGGATATTCACCCCCCCAGTACAAAGACACCTGAATGTGCTTTTGCTCCCGCACCACCTCTTTGTGACGTGAGGAAGAGTGGTAGTTTCCAGTTTAATTCAGAAAGGGATAGAGGTTAGGGGGATAGGCAGTTGATGATGAAGCGTGCATGTTATGTGATATGTGATACATATGAAATGTAGCTATTTTCTGGCATGATTCTACTTTTATTGTACTATTTCGCTGCTGTGAAGAAGACGACATTCTTTGTAGTGTGGGGGTGAAGAAAGAGTTGTTCTTCCTGTGCCAAATGGATGATGGTGTTGAGAGAGAGAAAAAAAAAACAACTAACACCTAGCATCAACAAAGGCTGCGGTCCCTTTTGGCCAACTGGCCGAGCGTTTGGACAGCTGTCCTCATTAGCACTAGCATGCTAGCACGCAACAGGAGGAGGACTCCTACGCAGAAGAGAGGGAACACGTTTGGGGACGGAAAAGAGGAAGGAGGTGGTGGAGGAGTCTCTGTGGGTTACACCTGAGAAAATAACCACATCAGGTGACTCCATAACCTCTGCACATGGATCCCACATGGAGACATCCAAACGCAGCCAATCTAACCGTAATATACTGAAAGATACCGTCTTTGTTACAGACTTTATAATCCAGATTCTGAATGAAAGAGACCTGAAGTGGCCTCCTGACTCTTCCCGCTGTTGTCCAAAGGAAACGCCTTTGACATCTTTGCAGGAATAATGTTCTTGAGATCAGGGGTTCACCAAAGAAACTGGGATCCAACTGGGAAAGCAGCTGTCTACCTGGTGGGATAGAGAACCCTGCTGGACCCTGGGCCTCGTAGATCTGAGTTAATGACCCCCCGGCCCCTGGCTGGAGTTCCACCGTCAAGCTGTAGCAGGCAGACAAGCGTCAGCCATATTACGTTAACGTGCCAGTGGCTGCTGTGTGCACACCAAGTTAAGATCAAACTTTCTGGAAAGGCAGCATTAGGACGTCTGGATAGACGTCCTAATGCTGAATATCACCAATATGACCAGGGACCAGCACAGGGAGAGCGCAGACCTCCACCAAGCAGCCTGTTCCCTCACATTCTGCCACATACACCCCAAACAACCTTGTGCATGTCCGTGTAGAGGGAGAAGGTCTTCCAGCATCCTCGCTTCCTTTAATGGAGGTTTTCCAAATTAAAAATAACTGCAAAAGCTAACCAGTACCAGTGGTATAGTATACAAGGTTACATGGCAGTATGATCAAAGCCCCTTGGCCTTTGATCTGTGGAAGTCCTTTCAGATGGTCGCCTAAAAATACATCGCATTTCTTGGCCAATTACATTTGCTGAAAATGTGATTTAAATCTGCTGGTAACTTTTTGAGTCATTTTGCTCACAAACAAACACTGACTGCCACCTCTTTGGTGATGACGTCATCACCCTATGGTGAGGTATGAGGCGAGTATCACATTAGAGAGTAATGAAACTTTTATTGATTCATTAGCCAGAAAGACATCTGTAAGGGATCCCAGAACCTCCAGGCCAGTCACCCCAGCAGAACGTGTAGGTGGTATGTGAGGAATGTCCAAGCAAAACACTTTTCTCTCCTCTTAAAGAGACACATGAAACACTGCGTTCCCTCCCTGCTGCTAATTTGATGCTAATTGCTGACTTCGTACCTTTTTGTTGTCATTGTTGTTCTATTTCCTCCCAGATTTTACCCTTTTTTTTCATCCACTCACACTTGAAAGTGGGGACACATGTGATCCTAATCTCTTGAACGCATCTTGACTGACAGACTCCTTCAAGGACAGCCAGACTATGTCAGCGTTAAATGACCGAACACTAGCCAGTATATTTACTCTATAATGAATACATTTCAACCCCTCTTTGGCTACTTCAGTACATTAAAAATGCTCCAGTCAGACACTTTGATACAGTCAGTATTCACAACTTTGTTATTTTTTTGACGGCACAACGTCAACATGACATATTCGTTAGCACGTAAAGGAGATTGGGAGTACTTTTATACCTTGTACTCTGGACCGTACTGTAGTTGTGCTTTTGTTTGGACAGGTTTGGCTCATCCAAAGCTCAAAATGTTTGTCTGGCCTTCTACCTCTGCTCTCCCTATATTTAGATGAGAGCTCACTCACTGAAGAATGCCACTTATCTCATTTGGAGCTCAGGGCCAGGTGGGCAGCGACCACAGACATCCTCAAAGAGTTGTGCCGTCACACAGTCTGCCCTCGGAGCGCCGCGCTGCCATTTTCTCAGGGAAGCCAACCACTACAAATACAAACAGCTTAAACAAAGCTGTGCCACTCAGAAACCTCAAGTATGCCGTCTCAAGGTGAGGCGCCTCATTCAGTGCTGAGGTAAACGCTGCTGTTTTCTTAAAAAAAAAAAAAAAAATCAGCAGCCTTCCTCCCACAGAGTCAGGAAGGTCGACTCCATAACTAAACAAAACAACTGGGGAATGTTCAGGGTTAGCTTGATAGACTCACTAAAACACCAGGCAGGTTAGTCCAAAACACAAGCAGTCTGCAAGAAACTGGTAGAAATCATCCGAGAAAGTGCACACTCCACATTATAGGACTCAAGCTTTTAGAATTTAAAAAACTAGTTAGGGAAAAAATATATTCTGTATTTACTGTATCAACACTGTGGGGAAAAAAATAAATACATAAATAAAATACAGTGAGTGGCACAAAAGGAGTCAAATCTAACTGAAGCTAGCCTGTTCTGGCCTTTCGAAGGCCGCGCTGTACCCCAGGTCACATCCTGAGCCGTGACGCTACTTCACCCTGTTTACATCGATGCAAGTCATGGTGCAGCAGCGCATGTGATCTGTTCTGCTTTGTACTTACTAATGTGCTCAAAAACAAACACAAGTGTGATTTGCAGACCAGCAGGGGTCAGTGTGGAAGAGCGGCGCCCATGCTGATCTTTACTCACTGTCCTAAGTTGGGTCGGAAGGAGAAAAAAAGAAAAAAAGAAGAAGCATTATTTTAAACTGGACATAAAAATACTTTAAATTGTCCTGAGTGGTGAATCATTCATGTTTCCAGCAACAGTTTCAGCAGTCTGTAACAGTCGCTGTTCCAGCGTTGTTTGAAACATCAAAAAGTAGTGAATAACGTAGAATTATGAATGTTGCACATACTCCTTCATTAGTGAATTTACATTAATACATTAAAAGAAAATATACATAAAGGAGGAAATATGGGAGAAAGTACCATAAATGTATATTAACACAAATGATTTTTATTTATGTTACTTATTCAATTTTTACACTTTAGGTTTTTGTATCTTGGAAATACGATGAAAATGAAGTACATTATTGCATCAACACAGTGACAGAATACATACACTCATTTGTATATTACAAATATTTGAAACTACAGTCTGTTAGTCTGTATATACTGTATATATATATATATATATATATATATATATACAATATTCAAGGTGTTAGCATTTTAGCTAATAGGTCCCTGTTGGTCACTCAGCACTATTCTGAAGAGCAGGACCAAGGCGAGGCTAGTGCTAATGCTAATGATGGCTACTGTTCTCCTGATCTGTGAAAATCAGTAAGCGTTAATGCGTTTTAGGAAAAGCAGATTAGAGCACTAATTTTCCCTCAGAGGTAGTGGAATGATTTTGAAAATGAGAATGAAGAAACCCTGACAGTTACCTGCCTTGAGTGGCATCGTAACTGCTGCTGCTGTGGGCTGATAATGGTGTGTTTGTGGACGGAGGAGAATCACACACTGTAGAATCTAATGAGCGCACTGGTGATCATACGTTCTATCATACGCTCGCTAAACTGCTGCTAAATACAGACAGGTGGGCTGACAGCACACACACACGCGCGCGCACACACACACACACACACAAACACACACACACCATGACATTTATACTGGTCTCCAAAGTTGTATTAGTGTTGACGAAACAGCCTCATTCAGATTAAGCAGGCAGTGTGAATGTGTTCTGTATGTGAAACATGCTTATTACATGTGATCACAAGACCTTGAATTCATATCACCCAACTGTGTGTGAGTGTGTGCGTGCGTGCATTATCAGTAGCTAAACCTATCATATTGTAATATCCTGTTATGCCATAAAAGTTCTCCAAATTCTAAAGGTAGTGTTTCTGTAAAATGATGTCATTTCCTGTCTTTGGTCTGTAACTGACAGAAACTGCTGCTGTCTTGACTTATATTTTTGGGAACTTCCTGTAAACCAGCACACCAATAAAACATGCAGATTATAATAGTGAATTTATTTAAAAAAAAAAAAAAAAAAAAAAATCTAACAACGTAGGCTGCAGAGAGCTTTATACACAAGGACAAGGAGCTTAAAACCTGAAGCTCAGCTCTTTAGTTTTGTCTGCGCTGCAAGAGAACCATTAAAAAGTGCATTACAGTAATGAAGGCACCTATACTGGGCCAGCGACAGCACTTCCAGTATCTGTGGCGCTTCAGCAGAGGCATGCTCTGGTTCTCCGACACTCATCAGCTCCATGGTGAGACGCCACTCAGCCGTTCAAGCTATAAACAGCACACACAGGTGACTGAAAGCTGCCGAGTAGCTGCTGCTGACAGAACAGAGGAAACATCTGTGGTGGATTCCAGTAACTTTGAGAAGTCTTGATGCCACTTCTTTAAGCGTGCCCTTGCTCTGCCTCTTGCTTTGCTTAGAGGGCTGACTTGCTCGACGCGAATCCGTTTGCATCATTGTGAATCTTTTAGCCACTGTCAGCTGCATGGCGACGAATCACCAATCACCTTGTTTGAAGTTCAGTAAATGTATTACTACGCCTTCAACTTGTAAAACAATGACTTTGCCTGGCATGTTACAGGAACTCGCTCCAGTTTCCCAAAAGCACAAATGTAAGAAAGGAAACTGCATAAACAGCTGTTTCTCTTCTCTAAGCCCGAGCAGGCTAACAGCCAGCTGACTAATATTGTGTTCGGCTCTGACAAACCTCATCGGAGTGTCACAGGCGGGATGAAATGTCGCTGTCACCTCTGCTGTCAGACTCCATTCAGGCCTCTGCTACAGACGGATGGGACCTGAAGGCACCGCACTAGTATAATGATCTCCCCTCTGATTTCAGCAGTTTGTGTCCAGCGCTGACAAGCTAAGTGAAATCTTTCTGAGAACATCATTAGAGCAGCTCCCCTGGGCTAATGAACCAGGGCTACCAAACAATGGCGCTCGTTGTTGATCACTTTAGCGCTGATAACAGTAAAGCCACTGGGTCGGGTGAGCAACGCCTTCGACTGGAGCACGCGGAGAAGGCGACGGTCATCGTCAAACAGTCGTGCTTTAAATCAAAATTTCAAGCATAAACGCTTGCTCATCTCTGCTCCTCTCTCTCCCTCTATCCCCTCTCACACACACACACACACACACACACACACACACACACACAGTGTGTCTTGACAGCTGAAGTGTGTTTAAATATATGCAATGAGCAACAGTGGTGCTATTCAACCTGCACCCTGTGTGCTGCAGCTCTATATTAGGTTAGTGTAGCACAGGGCTGTTGCATTTTAGGAGCAGGTGACTGGACATTCCTGCCTGTATTAGGCCTGACAGTTTACTGTGGGGGAGTGCTATGCTGCGAGAATTACACCAGCCTCTGCACAAGGGCGGCGGGGGCACCCAACCATCCTCCGACTGGAGAACACCATTTCAACTAGCACACCTGTATCTGCAGCTCTGTGCACGGCCTTTGATGAGACGTCAGCGCCGTCGCACGCTAGCGCTTCTTCGCTGGCCGTTAGGGCCGAAAAACGAGGCAGGGACGCGCGCAGGGCAAAAAAGGTAAACGGAGGGGGACCGCGGCAAGGTGGGAGGAGATGAAGCGCTAATGGCTTAAAAAGACAAAGCTGGGCTGTCACGCGTAATGTTCATGGGAAGTGATGGCTGCCCCGGGGAGGGAGTGTCAGCAACTGTCAAGGCCAGAGAAAGATGGAGAGAACAGACACAAATCTGGGGAAAGGAGACTGTAAAAGGTCAAACCGGCAGAAATCAGGGCAGTTATAAACTCTACATGGTGTTACAACATCTGTAAATCTTGGAAATTCCCACTAGCGTGGGTTAGTCACTTGAGAGAAAAATGTTGGTACTAGATTAGATGTTGTAACTTTAAATGAAAGCAACAGCCAAAAACAAAAAAAAAAAACTATCTGTATCCAACTTGCTTTCTCACTTTCTCCCTCAGGTAAGAGGATATTATTTACGACACACACATTGAAAGAATCCCGCTGTTTACATTTTCCCAGGAAAAGTTTTTGGAGTGGCCAGCAGAGAAGGATGAGCGGATTACTTCAGAGGTTTCGATGATTCTAACAGGAAGCAGATGTTGGAGGTGATGACTGCCACTAAACAAGGATCGGCAAAGACAAAAGGAAAGACAGGGGACAGAACACAAGTGAAAACCCTGAATGGAAATTTAAAAGTTAGCGTGCGCGACAGCATAGCGCGGTTTTAAAACACAAGCTGGGAGCTGCTGTGTTAACTGCGGTCAAGCTGATTGATACCAGGCTAAACGCAGCTAACGTCAGCTGTTTCTCAATATTTTTCTTGGTACGGAAGGTCAGCTGCTGATGCTGTAGGTCTGTCTGACACACGTCCTGGTGAGGCTACGTGCACAAATATAAACAGGCAGAAGCTTAGAAGGAAGTGAAAAAAAACCCTTCAAAATGTCCTGCTCTTTTTGTCTCTGGGTCTAATGTTGCCACCTCTGCAAGTACTCCGTTTATACTGATCAGCGGGTCAGCACACCTTGGCCAGATCTACGCTGACAAGCGCCCAGGGCCTTGTTAATGCCGATGCTAACGTGCTAAGTGCAGCCAGAGATGCTCTTTTTAGCAGAAAATGCTTGTATGTGAGTGTTCTGACAACAGCTGACCATGCTCTGATTTCTCTAGAATGTCAGCTCTGTCACAAGACACCCGGGGCTGACAGACACTCTCACACACACACGCACACACACACACACACACAGAGTCAAACACGCTGCCCGAGGCAGTTGCTCAGTTGTCATGCTGGTTTCTTGTTATTGGTGTGAAGCGGGGAGAGAAAGGGGTTAACGTCGTAAACTTCCATCCACAAAAGCGCTTTTGTCCCCCCCCCAACCCCCACAGACACCACCACCAACCCTCTTCCTCTCCTTTCTCCTTTGGCAATGTAGCTTTTCTCTGTGTGCCCAGTATGTCCCACCCCCCACCCCACTGGAGCTCGCACCATCACCCTGCTGTTAAATGAGCGTGAGTGTAGAACCGCGACCAAAATGTGTCCTGCTAAACCAGGCGAGAAACACTGAGCAGCTCCAGCAGGACCTGGCTGACCGCAGCAGTAGCAGCAGCAGCTACGACACAATGGGCGGAGCTCATGAGCAATCACAGTTCCAGTGAGTAAAACTGTAGTTAATTCGTTGCTGATTGGCGCCGTAGCTGAGGCAGCAGGTGGTGCTACGTCGTTTATTCGGATGCGCCCACATCAGGGTGTGGGGTGTGGGTGTGAATCTGGTCCAGCCGGGACAATCAATAGAAGCGGATCTCTCACTCCCATCTGGCCTCTGTGATACTAAATGGCGCCGTACAGCGTTGCATCAGCTCCCAGGGTGTTCCACAGCACTGTAACAGCAACGAGTGGCGCCGTAAACACAGCAGGAGAATGCCAAGAATGTGCAATGTGACCAAAGTTTAAAATAATACAAACTAGGAATTAGAACCCAGTCCTACTGAAACTACAACAGTATGTTTATTGTAGAACGCAGATTTAGGTAGCTGCATATATGAACACTTCCTGCTGTGGACACGTCCTGGCAGCTGCTTTTGGAGGCTTGGATGAAGCAGTCGAGGCCTGTGCTGAAGCTGAGAGCAGCAGGGTGGGGCCTCCGCTACACCAGCCATCACTGGACAGAGCTGTGGGGACTATCCAAGGTGAGGTCAGAAACGGGGAGAAGCCAGATGTTGGATGGAAGCGAACCTCCATTCTTGTCCTCAAGTAGAAACACTCGAGAATCCTGATGTGAAAGCAGTGTCGTCCTTTCGCTATAAACATCCAAATTAGTTTGTTCTACACGTTAAATCCCTGCTGCAGATGCATAGACTGAGCTCAGAGAGTGTTTGCTTCTTTCACTCTGGAGGCTGCGAGAGGTCAACAGGGAAAACCCCACTGAGTCAGGCTGATCATGAACGGTAGCCTTCCTCTGCTAGCACAGCCAGGGTCTGTAGGCAAAGGGGGAGAACCAGGGAAGACAACCGAGACACCATGTTCTGCCTGACTGTCTGTCTGCCTGCCTGCTTGTCTGCCCGCCTGTCTGCCTGCTGGCTGATGATGGCTAACCCCCAGACATGTGTCCATGTCCATCAGGAGGGCCGGGAGGGGACGTTGCTGGTCCTCTCCTGGGGACAGGGATCGTTACGGAGTGTTTCTCCAGCTGGGGGCTGCAGGGCACAGGTGAGCTGCTCTCTGGCCCTCACCACATCCTCATCGTCAGCACGTTGATGCGCCGTCTTCATCGCTTCGCTCCGAGATGGCGGTTGCAGCCTTTCCTTGAGTCTGCTGTAGAAGCAGTTGAGTGATTGAGCACCCGGCTGTTTCCACATGGATGGTGCTTCTGTTCTGTCAAGCTGAGCGGAGGTTCCCTCTGTAATTTTTCCCTCTACTTTATTTTTGCACTTTTGCTTGGCTGCCTTAACTTCTGGGTTGACCTCTTTCTTCTCAGATTCAGAGTAAGTGAGAAAGACCCTTTTTTTTCATATTTGTGTCAAGGATATCCTTGAGCATTTTGGCGAGTCGCGGTTTGTTGCTGGGGATATTCATGACAGTTTTGAAGAAGAAGACAGAAGACTGTCACTATTTTGTTTACCGGTAAGCTCACTGTCCCATTCCAGTTTTAGAAGGGGGGGCGTGCATTAGTGCAGCATGTCGCTACTGTCATTTTCAGTCAATCAAGTTTCTGTGAAAGCTAGAGGCAGTCCGGGACTCGTCAGTGGCTAACGTTAGCTTGGAACTCATCTAGCTAAATACTTAAATCCTAATGTGGGAGGAAAATATTCTGAAAAGCAGAGAGTAGAAAGTTAGACTGAGAAATCCAGAGCCATGGCATTAGCACGGTGGCTAGTCGCTAGCGCTATTGCTAACTGGTGCAAAGAAGAATCCGCAATATCATTTTAACTCAAACCTCTAAAAGGGTTATGTTGACGCACTATCCAATGGCTAACGCAACAAGTGCACAGGAGAGAAGCAATGTGAGCCAAGAACATCAGTAACAGCTGCTCTAAGAACCAGCAGCTCAGCCACATGAGCAGGGACCCGGAACCGGAAACAGAGACAGTTCATTTGCCATGGCGACCACTTAGTGGGAACAGACAGAAGTGGAATAAGAAAAATAAATAAACATCAAAATGCATAATCCTTTTCATCTTCGAAATCTGTGTTAGGTAGACAGATGGTGCTGAAGTGACCTATGATGACCTGTGAATGGTAATTAGTGCCAGTAATAGTTAAACGGATGTAGCTTACGCACACACATATGAACGGGTATCAAGCATGGCTAACGTTTGCTAAGCAACAAGTACAAATGAAACTCTTCCACATGGTAGGCTGTGGGTGCGTCCCCATTAGTCAGCCTCTCATTATTGTCCAGTAAAAACAGCCGGCGCCAATAAGGTGCACGTCACTGCCCTACACCCCTCTACACACAAGCCAAAGCACCAACATGTTTCCACACGAGATGAACAAACACCTGTTTTGTGGCTGTTGACGTGTCGGTGACCACATTGATCAGGCTCCTGTAGAGACGATGAACGCGGACTGCTGAGCTCCTCATCCACCGCTCTTGAACGCCTCTCATCACTGCCAAAGGTTCAAGTGAGCAGCAAGCCCCGCCCAGCTCGGCTGAAAACAGCAGTGTGGCTGATGTAAAGACATGACATTACTTCTGCTGGCAGCAGAATGAACGTGGACCCCAGTGGAGGCGATTGAAGAGTGATGAGGAGACCAGTATGCTGATACTGGACTCTCACGTGCTGTCTCCGTGCCACCGTCGTTGCTGGCTTAGCACTTTTTTCCCCATTATATTGCTAACCTTTATCTCCCATTGTCCTCATCCTTTTATCCGTTTCCTCTTCGTAGAATTAACCCGAGGATGTCAAAGATCAAATGTGCTGCTATTATTTTAGAGCATCCTGAGGCCAAAACATTATTATTAAAATATTCTCATTTTGAATGACACAGTAAAGATGTGTTTTCTATTGCAATGCAAAATCATCAACACTTACTAGTTATAAAATATTCAGCAGGCGTTGTTAAAATGTTAAATATGATAAACAATATAAAAAATAAATAAAATAAATGATACAGAATTGGGATATATGTGAGGCAAACAGTTATTAAATATTTGGTATTGATATAAATCAATATTTAGACCTGCTAGACTGCAAAACGTCAAACTGTGGCACGAGGCGCGCTAATGGCTGAGCTAAGCTAGAGGCATGTACAGGTGTACTCCACGGAGTGTGCATGGTTTTGCTTTTGTGTCGGTATGAATATTTAAAGATGACTGTGAGCTTTTCCATTTGAGTTTTTTTAAATTATGTTTTGCCTTTTTAAGCCGCTCTAAATTTTGCACGACTTAAGGAGGGTCTGACTCTGTTTGGCCTAACGAGACACCAAAAACGCTGTCTGATCCCAGACTGGACCCAGACGTTTGAGGAGACTCCCGCCACGCGCACCGCAGTCACAGTCGTCCATTAGTTATGGACAAAAGACTTAGAAGGTACAGCCTCAGAGCAACCGTTTGTCTTTGTACCGGAGAGAACCGCTGCTGCTGTGGCTGCTGCGGATGCTGTGGCTGAGGACTCACGCTCTTTTAAAGGGAACGAATAAAGGGTCAAGGCTCCGACAACAGGTTAAACTGGTGTTTAGCACCGCTGCGTCTGCACCAGGAGGGAGAGGAAACAAGACGAACAAATCAGGGAGCTGATTTAATGACATGAATGATTCCATTGTCCAAATAGAGTCCGGATTATTTAAACATACTGTACACTCAATCAGGCTCCACCACTGCCTCTACCAGGGGTGGGCAATCATTTAGCCTGAAGGGCCACGTTGGGTTGTAGATCTTGATGGAGGGCCCGCCAGGTGGTGCAGGAAACTAACCCCCCAATGAGGATCAGAGGTTAGCTAAAAGTCCTGCTTGATGGACTATTGACAGAGAAAATAGTTAGAAGAGGCTGTAAATTGGTCCAACTAGAGATGGACGATGAAGCTCCAAATGATGTTTGGCCCCACCTTCTTGAGAGGACATGTTAGCATGCTAGCTGAAGGGGGGGTCTGGACTTTTTTCTAACCAATCAAGCTGACAACCCTCTTCATTTGGCTTTTGGAGAAATGATTGTGAAGACTCTGAGGGCCGGATTCGATAGCTCATCGGGCCACATGTGGCCCCCAGGCCTCAGTTTGCCTATACCCTTAAATCTTCATCCGCCCAACTGCTCCTCTTCCTTATTGCTAATCAGGGTCATGAGGAGCGTTGGAACCCATCCAGGTGACTCACATCTGGAGTCTCCGATCAGCCCGTGGTGAACCCACGCAGGCACTGGAAGAACATGCAAACTCCACAGCCAAAGGCCTGAGCCGGAATCGATCATGCTTATTTATTTTTGTACCACTTGGTTTTACTGTGAAAAAGAGCCAACGACACTCGGTGCCAACGAATACAACAGGTGAAGCACACAGAATTACAGGGAATTACGGTTGTCATTCAGGTGGGACAAAGAGTGAAATAAATGAATATGGGAGTGGAAATGTGAACACACAGCTACGGCATCAAAGAGTTAAGGGAGGAATATGCAGGAAGAGCAGAACTCTGTGGCTACGAAGTGCATTTTTATGTCGTTTTTGGTTACTCAATTCTTTCCACAGAAAGAAGCAGAGAGAGTCCAGGGTCCTTGTTGATGTTGGGTTTTCTTCCATATGCCCCCACAAACCCGTCTGCTTTGATCCACCTCGGGAGAAAATGAAAGGCACAGAGTGATGAATAAACGCCAAAAACGGAGGAATAAAGACCCAAGGGGAGCTCTTTAAAGCAGCAACGGTGGATCTGGGTAAGGACGTCCACAGAGTCGACAGCCAGAACAGGCTGTGGGACAACTCACCCCGCCTTAATGGCTGCCACCTGTCCAAGTCACAGAAGTCAGCAACACCTGTGCCCAACAGTCAGGTCGCCACATCAAAACCAACCCGAGGGATTACACCCGCCATAGGGCGGGTGGAGCCAACCGGCGCCTGAAGAAGCCACAGTCAGAACAGAGCTGTAGCTTCTGCCAAGCCCCACCAGTTCTATGAAAACTTTGCCCGGTTAAACTTTTCTGCGTTAGAAAGGTGCCTGCTTTGAGCTCGGCTCATGTGACATGGGTGCCTATTATTTCAGAGTGTGAGGTGGGGATAAGGCGTTAAAAGCGGAGGAACGCCGAACAGATCCGAGCCTCTCTGCATCACCGATTACACCCACCCTGTAATGATCCACACGTTTCACAGCACACCTGTGACAGAAAGTAGAGCATATTTACACAAGTGCTACTTTAAGGTACTTTGAAAGCAAATACAGCACTCCTGCGCCGCTATATTTCATTCATTATTTTAATTGGTTTTGGTTTCAGTCTTAATAAAGACAGTAGGCCTGGAATAAACAGAAAGCACCTCTTAGGGTGTTTCTCATGACAATGTGGGTGGGGCCAGGCTAATTGGATGGAGTTACAGGACGTTCTGAGCGCTCAGGTCATCATTAGACTGACTGGCTCCTGTGGCCTCTGGTAGACTGCTGTCTGCATGCCATAATGACCACTGACTCACTGCCGCCACATTAGTCGAGCAAATAAAGAGGGATGAGCAGGCAGCCCGGATGCTGGGTGCCCCCCACCAGTGCCTTCTTTATGTGCCGTGTTCCCACACACAAAGAAAGATTTGTATTCGTTTGTATTTTTAAATGCAACACTTCAGAAATTCTGAAAGTTTGCACTGTCCTGAGCAATCCTTCCTCTATATTTTATATTTAGTTTTTGTCCCAGAATATTATTTTTTATGAAAAGGTAAACAGGCTTAGCTGTGACACTGGATTTAAAGTAACATTTCCAGGAAGCACAAGTATATAAAACCAGCAGCAACTGCAAGATAACACTGCACATATTTAACATAACAAGAGCCTTTTAATCAATCTTACAGTCTGCAATAACATGGTAAAAGGGCTGTGTTAATATAGAGCGTTCCTTGACATCTTTGATCATTAAAGCACTTTAAACCCCTTTCACATTCACATGCTGATGGCAGAATCAGGATTTTGGAACCATTATTCGTGCACATATCGCTGTTGCGACTACTCTACCACCTGAGCTACAGCCGCCCCCCAAAAAGAAATACCCACAATCTCCAGCAAAAAAATGTTTTTTAAGTTTACTGGCATTCAAAAATTTCCCGACATGCCAAACATTTCCTTAAAACGTCTGAACTAAATTGAGCCTGTGTGTGAACAATATAGAGCTACACTCAGCTGAGAGCTATGGGTTAAACGACATGATGGCCGGACAGAAGACTGTTGTGTTGGGCTGACCACAGGGGGTAGAAAGAGGCCAGGGCTGACACAGGGAGAGTTTTGTTCCGCTTTCTTCCAGTGGGAGTGTGCTTCTTGCTGGAGGTGGAAAATATATCTGCGGTGACATGCAGAATCATCCTGATAAATAGACTGATTCCAGAAAAAAGAGCAATTGACAAGATTCTATATCAGAGACATAAAACTGTTTGAAAGAAATGTGGCCTGTGTTACGTTGGAGGGCAGGATCAGCCAAAAATACTCCTCCTAATGAGTCACTGCTGAGTATTGATTAGTTCTGTGCTGGAGTTATGCAACACCACCACCTCTGTGTACAATTATGGTGAAATCACTGTGTGCAGGCTTACACAGCAAACTGTCCATTTGAGCGTTCAATCAAAGGACACAACACCAAATTCACACAACGCACATTTTGTCTGTCGCACCGAGGTTCTGTACGGTCTGGAATCCAGCAAACTGACCTATTAATTACTGTCAGATAATATAAAACAACAACACAAAACAGTGGTAAAGTAATGAAATGTTCGCATTTACCACTTCCTGGTTGTCTGTTAGTATCACATGACAGGAAAATTGTCACTTTTTTTCGATATTGACACTTTCCCAGGCTTAAGGTAAGACACAGTGAATGTAATCAAGTTAGAAAGTAAAGTTACATTCAACCAACACCTGCTACCTGCAAATCAATGAGCTCAAGAAATTCCCCGGGTACAATGAAGTTAGTAATGGAGTTCCACAAGGTTCCTTGCTTGGACCAGTTCATTTTTCCTCTATTAATGTTTATTTTTCCATAGACAACACCCACGTATATATTTATTGTTAAAGTAATAATATTAAAAAGAGCCTGAATGTGATGTCCATGGACTGTGCTGATGTAAACTCATATTTGAAGTCCAAAGAAGACAGGAGGAGACAGGTGGTCATTGCTTTCCTTTTCTCTCAGCTCTCCTCAAACCTGTTTCCACTGGGACCCTGGTGGGAGCTCAGAGAGGGCCACACTTAATCGATAGTGCCAGGTTACCAAGACAACCTTGATTTCCTGTCGCCACATTTACTGAGCGCCGGTGAT
This sequence comes from Pao palembangensis, assembly GCA_015343265.1. Taxonomy (NCBI): domain Eukaryota; kingdom Metazoa; phylum Chordata; class Actinopteri; order Tetraodontiformes; family Tetraodontidae; genus Pao; species Pao palembangensis. The sequence continues at coordinate 9,030,837 of CM027086.1, forward strand.
TACGCTGGGTGTCCATCGCACCTGCCGTCCTCTCTTCCTCCTCCTCCTCTGTCTCATTAAATGCTCCTTACCCCTTTGCCTCCCAAACCCCCTGACGCCACAGAGCCGCCAGAGACAAAAGAGGAAGAGAGATACACAACAGCAACAAACGGATTAGCCCCCAGAGGTTGGCTTTGACCAATCGCAATGTATTTCTGAATGTGAGAACACATGCAGGTGTGCTTCAGAACACACACACACACACACACACACACACACACACACACAGGCTGGGAAATAACATCAGCTGTGACTGTGATCATATCCACCTTGAAGGGTGATGTCATTTCACCTGGGAAGCATTTACTATCAACACTTTTCCTACTCATACACAAACACACACACAGATTGCCTGCAAGGGGGGGACTACCTTTTCTTTCTTTTCATTAATGGAGAGCTCATTAATTGTGACAGATAACTGCAATGTGTAGCAGGGAAATGATTAAGGAGCTTTCTCTCCTGCAGCCAGACGCCCTTGGGGATAAACAGTGTGTGTGTGTGTTTGTGTGTGTGTGTGTGTTTGTGTGTGTGTGTGTGTGTGGACCACATCTGTAAAACCTGTCCATCAGGTGTTCATCAGATGTCTCCGCATGACACCGACATCTATAGAATATTCCTTGTACTTCTGACAGCTGAGTTAAGGTTATAATTTTGTCACATTGTTGTATACTAATGAGTGCAATCAGTAGTGCAGCACATTGAAATGCAGTTGCATTCAATGCAACAGTTGTGCTGCTTATGACTATAATCACAGGTTACACCTTTTCTTTTGCGGCCAAAAACAAACAAAAAAAAAAACTTTTGTAAGCCTGTAGAAACACGCAAAATTCTCGTGCAAAGACCATATTAAAATCCAAAGAATTTTTAGACTGCTTTTATAAAGTCAAATATCTCAGATCACAGAAGTGGGAAACGTATCTGCACAGTTTTCAGTGACAAACACACTTTAGTGCTCTAAATGAAATGATGAATGTCAGTGTAACATGGTCGGGAGGATAAGAAAGAGAAGAAACACAATTCTGACATTAAATTTGGAGATTCTAATGGCTAAAGTGACCATTCACAAATGGCCTAAATTATTATTTATTTCATTTTATTTTCAGATAGAATGGAATCAGCGGTATGCTGAACTACGCCACACAAATGAATTGAATATTGCAGGACAGTAAAACAAATTGAATGAGACAAATATGTCCTCACAAAACCTACAAAAGCAAATATTCTTTGTTCTGGTGTACAGGATATTTAGACAAACAAGAATTCTATAATGTAACAATAGTAAATGCCAAAAGAACCCAACTCTGCTCACAAACACATCAGGACATTGTCAGGACGAAAGGAAAAGAGCACATTAAATGGGGTTGGGTGTTTAGGCGCTATTGTGATATGATGTATGTTTTATTAGATGCTTAATCTGCTTGCTGATCTGAGAACTGGGTCTATTTAGACCTGGGTTTTAATAAAAACACAACCAATCTGTCCTGAGGGATAAGCTCCCCGACCACACGAGGGAGAGCGTCAGCGTCAACAACAACAATGAGCAGCTTTTCATCCGTGTCAGCTGAATACATCCCATCCCAAACATAATCCTGCGACTTTGCTGCTATAATGCTGCTGCTGCACCAGTCAATCATCTCTAATGTCTGCGGTGCTGAGAAGCTTGTCCACACAGGACTTAGTGCCTGTCCGAAACGCTGACAAGCATCAATACTCATTTTTCATTTTTTTAAGGGTTTTATCATTTTTTTTCCCCCACATTATCTATTGGATACCTGCATTTAGCAATCTATTCATTTATTGTCTTCTTTAAATGACAAATAAAATGGTTATTATAAAATAACAAAAAATATTGAAGATCTAGATGAATGTAACCACCCACATCCAAATAAATGTGTGCTTAATTTCAGATTAAGGAGTAAAGTAAAGCTTGAATATAATGCAGTATATATAAAGATATATATCTATATAGATATATAAAATGCAGTTATTTTTCTCCAGTATGAAATGAGACATTCCAGTGTCATGACAGCACTGGTCTAGACGCTGTGCCACTGCTGTCTGTCATTAGTCCTGATCCATCAGGTTTATCAGACAGTTATTCGATTAGAAGTGCACTGCTTTAAATTAGCAGAGCGTTGGGCAGCAGGGCCATTATGCCGCAGCAGACGCCCTCCCTCCTGCTCCACATCTGTGACCCCTGCTGCAAGGACCACCGTCACTCAGTTAATCTGCTGATTTTTAGGAGATTTCACCCTGAGCCAGATGTGGTATCGCATCTATGAAGCACGCCAATCAAAGTATCGCCGGGACAAACCAAACATGTGGCGAGGTGAGATAGAGACCGTTTGAGGGGGATGGGGGCACCCTGGGGAGGTTCCACCCTGAGTTCTGCTGAGTGGGAGGAAGGATGAAGGGAAGAAGCACAGAGATGGTTCACACTCGGGTCAGCATTCAGGTGGAGGTCGGGAATGCTTTACACATGCAGAAACCTTTAAACGCAGCCAGACCATGTGACTCTCACAGGGTAGTCTCACGGGAGCTTCCCCCCCTCCCCCCCACTCCTCAGGTCCCTGAAGGAATATAACAGGAAGTCAGCACCACGCCTACAGATAACTGCTGCATAAACACGCACGCGGAAGAGGAGACCACTTATCTGTCAGCCATGGAAATGAATGGATGGCACGCTACCGACCACCGCTGCTGGTGGGGGGGGGGCTGCCCTGCCCTCACTGCAGCCTGGCACCCAAACAAGGCCAGACCTGGACTGACAGGGGCGGGCTTTCGGGGACTGAATGCCCCTTGTTTATCTAGGCCCCTCTGGACACTGCAGTGAATAGAAACCAGTTAGCAGTGATGGCACAATCAGAGCCGGGGGGGGCGGGGGGGGTCATTGAAATTCAGCACAAGCTACCATAAAGACAACCCAGCCTCAACAGCTGTGGACAAAACTCAAAGGAGCAGCAAATGTTTGCTGACAACACAAGGGACTCATCCCAAATCCCGACGTTGAGAATGTCTCCGACAGCACTGGAGCAGAACCTGGCCCAGGGCTGATGGTGTAGGGCAGCACTTATATTTAAAGACTCCGGCCCACCCTACGACCACCATCGTAACAGATACATAGATTCAGAATACAGGCAGGCAAATAAAAAACCATGTCCATGGCAACGCTGACATGGGATTGACTGAAATGTGGTATATTAAAAGTATACTAGTCAATATTTTAGGCTTTCTTTTTATTCTTTTTTCTTCTTGTGGTCTTATAAGGGAGGTTTTAACGGAGGCAGACGATCAACTGTAAGGATCTGGAAATGTGCTGGATATGTGTGCCCAGGCTCACATCTGTGGGCTCCCGATGAGAAGCCTTAAATAGGCTGCCACAGGTGTTGCGGGGCCAGGGCAGGGAGGTGGAGGAGGGGGAGCAGGGCCGCAGGAAGCCCCTTGTTTTTGCAGAGATAAAGGGCTTTCAGGTTGCATCCTGGGCTGTAATCTCTTGCACACTTCCTGGTTTTGTTTCTGTGTGCGACAGGAGAAGATGACGGAGCAGCCTCTGGCCCGAGAGCTGATCGATAGCTCGTGATGGGACAGGAAGTGTTTCTGTGCTCCGGCATGAAACAGACACAGCACCTGATCCTCAGCTGTGCTGCCGTATCAGAGTGTTGCTTCGTTACTGATGACGATCTGGGCAATGTGCACATCTTCTCCTCCCAGACCTCTTCATTTGCTTTTAGAGGGCAATTAGCATTGTTGTGAGCGCTCACCTCCTAATTACCCAAGCCATAATGCCACGTTCTTTCCAGCGTTCTTCCTTAAACAGTCACTTAGCGCTGGCCTTGCCGTTCAAAAGATCCATTTATAAGACATTTGCATGAAAGGGTCTGATTGAAAAGTCTGATTTAAATACAGCTTCAGAAGAGGTGCAGTGATGCAATTTCGCATGTTTCCTCTTCCTGCTTTTGCTGTTCTCGTCTTTCTCCTGCTGCAGGCCAGAGCCACACCCTGCATCCCTTGCAGAGCAAAGTTCTCCCTTTCTCTCTCACTCTCATCTTTCAGTCATTCGTGAGTGTGACAGAATGCCTGATGAGCAGGCAAAGAAACTACAAGACGACAACAAAAAAAGGAGCCAACGAGAGAAAGATCAGGCCCAGACGGCAGCGCTGATGGGCCGTGCAGCTAATCACGCTGCTTACAGGGGACCAGTCAGACAAATAGCGAGTGCTAATTAATAGTGTTGTACAACATGATCAATTAAAGGCCACGCTTCGTTGACCTGTGAGCAGAAATGTTGGCATCAGCAGAGATGCAGAGGTACGTTTAAGCACATTGTTAAACATGGAGGTAGGCAGAATTACACGTGCACGCTGCCGCCATGAACATACACACACATGACAGTGGCAGGACGGAGGGAGTGATAACACCAGTCAGTTACCTAAACGTTTAAGACGAAGACAAGGAAAGAGGAGGAAGCTAGGCAGAGGAGGAAAACAAAAAAGGAGGAGGAGGCGGAAAAAAGGTTTAGAATAGAAGAAATTGTACGGATGAGCTTCAGAACAGTTCTCTATTACTAAAAAAGAACCTTTGTGCCACCTGACACACGTCTGGTTTTATGTGGCGGCTGTGTTGTCAGAGTTGAGGTGTATTTTCTGGCCTGCCTCCTCTGCTCAGGTCACACTGGAGGGGTCATGGGGAGCTCAACAAAACACTCATGAGTTAAATGGGCCAGTGTGGATGCTTGTCTCCCTCCCCTAAGTCTGCAGGCTGGCCGTTCCCCTCTCATTAATCCCGTGTGGATGTTTATCTGTGTTGACATTCAACATTTCTCTCTGACTAACAACCGGGGTGACTCAGGTCTCGTCACAGGGCTAGTCTAGCCTAGCTTGCAGGCGGCAGCACTCAATTTGTTAGTCATATGAGCGGAATCACTACGTGAATATGGAGGCATACCCCCTCAGGAGGGTCATTATCAGCTCTCTGTGCTGTGGAGAGGAAAATCAATATGGTCGTCCTAACGGACTGGCTAACAGCCCGGCTAACAGCTGTGTTCAGAGCATCATACATGAGATTACTCCTCATCTGACGTGATCTCATCCCCACCCTACATGACGAAACAAGGTCAGGGAGAGTTAGCAAACATCAACCTTCACGGCGAAAACATGACAAAAGATGCAGAGAGAGTCAGGTGGCCCAGAGTGAAGCTACAGCAGAGGCGCACCCACCTCCTGCCTATTGTGTCAGCCCAGGCTTTTTCATTAAGCGCTCCACTGAGGAGGGGAGGGCAGACAGGGAGGAGGTCCTGGAGGAGGGGGTTGGGTTCCACCGACAGGCCCAAAGAGATCCTCTCAACAAATACATGACACATCAACAGGCAGCACAATATTTACCTCCACCAGGATGGCAATTTACGAGTCATTTTTCTCTCTCCAGTATACACACTGCGGGGGAATATTACCTCCCACCCCCACAGTAAAGAGGGCCCAAGAGGGTGGAGAGGAGAAACAGGGCAGAAGAGAAGAGAGGAGCAGCTTGGGGAGTCTGTCGGGGAAGGAGAATGTGAAGGATTTTCCTGCACCGTGATCTACTTCCTGTAGTGATGAAACAGCTTTGGTTAAAAGAACCTAAAACTTTTTTTTTTTTTTTTTTTTTTGGGGGGGGGGGGGGTGTAGGGAGCCTCTAGTTCGCTGAACTAATATGTTATCACAAGCTATGACGCCCAGCGACCCACCCTACGCACACACACACACATACACACACACAGACTGGTGAACACATGAAGAGACACTGTACTTCTGTCCTCCCAGGGGAAATGATGATGGCAGCAACATTGTCCGTTAGGGAGCCCCTGAGGTCAGCTCCTAGCATTGTCCTGTTCCTGCAGATGGACTCCTTGCGGGCTACGATTAGGATTTGAGGAAACTCGTGCCTGCTGTGCTAAATTAAGCCCTCACCATGACATTAGCTTAAAGGCAGTAGATAAGAGGACAGAAAGACCGCGGCTAGATGTCAACATTAGCGAGGCTAAGGTAAAACTGTCAGACAGGTTGCTGCAGCCCTGGAAAGGCTGCGCGGTGGGAGGATTTGATGAATTCTGTGAGCGTTCCACGGATTCCTCCCTCACAGAGACCTTTGGAAAAAGAATGGGTCATATGCAAATGGCATGCACAGTATGGAGGAGAAGTTTCCCACAAGCCAAGTGTGAAAAGGGCTCTCCCTCCCCATGCCGGGCCTGCTGAATGAGCCTTTTCTTCTGCCGCTCAAAGTGTATGAGGTAGAGCAGGCAAACTGCAAAGGTAACCAGGCTCTTTCTCCTCAGGCTTTCTCTCTAAAGCCTTCAATACACAATAGCTCATTTAGGCATTCAGTCACACAAACCCCAATAAAGCCCATCGCGGCACAGCTACTGAAACTGACTCCGAGTTCACGGCTCCCTTTCATGCACCCTGTTTTAGGCTAACGTGCCGAGCTAATTATTAAACCGCCTGAGCACAATATGGTCGTACGTCACCCAAGATTCGTGTCAGTGAAGAGTCACGTGAGAGGCGACTAATTTCAGAAACAGGACAAACAACCGTCACCTGCGCCGTGTTTTACAGGCGGGCGCCAATGTGTGTCACCTGTTTGACAAGATGGAGAAAAGAGTTTGAGGAGTTGTGGATGGAAATGCCCCCGGCCCCCCACCCTTCCCATCCCTCCCACCCCCACCTTTTATTGCACAGACTTAAACATGAACACAATTGGACATGCTGGGAGCCACACAATGGCACGGGGGGAGTGAAGTCATACTCAGTGCACGCCTGGATGCCTGGGTCAAGGGGTGATCTGCAGCACCCCTGGCTACTGTGTCTTCACCCCCTGAAATAAAGGGCAGACTGTGCATGTATGCGTGTGTGTGTGTGTGTGTGTGTGTGTGTGTGTGTGTGGGGGGGGGGGGGGTCTTATTTGGCACTTTCTTTGGCATCAACTATGGGGGTGTCTGAGGAGGTAAATGACGGCCCATCACCACCAGGAAGTATCAATTCATATTCCAACATCTGGTCCAGAACTCTTCTCGTCTCATTTTACCAGAATCATTCACGTCTCTTCCTCATTTTCCAAATGTGATGGTTGGTTCCCGAAGACTGAATGAGGGAACAGTCAGACGGATGATACATCATCCCGTTTAGAAAAGTGAATTGCCACTACCTGTCAAGGTGTCTGAAAGCAGAGCTGTTTATTTTTGCTAAGAATGTTAATGCCGACTGCATTCCTCTATTCCCAAACTGCTGTGTTGAGTTACCGTTGCTGCTATTCCTGAGAGGAGCTGTCGGTGGAGAAGCAACAAAAGAAGGCAGACTGCAAACACCTGTCGTCCTGCAGGCTGTTAACACCTCTCTGTTTACAGCAGGAATGGAGCTCACCTTGATCCCAGCTGCCAGAGGCCAGAACAAGCTGGACGCAGCTTCGCTGAGGCTCCATAATAAGACCACCCCGATTACTCTTAAACGCAGCGCGGCTAAAACAAAACAGAGCAAAAACAACTGGTTTTGGGCTTGACATGGCAGCTCGACTGCTTCAGCGGCTCAGGAGGCTGGAGGAAGTGAGAAGAACTTCAACGCTGATGAAGCCAATGCAAATGAAGGAAAGCAACAAACACATCTGTCTGGCTAAAGATGTGACTTTGAATATAAACAGGGCCGCGTCTTCAGGAAAAGATGACAACAGATGAGATTTGGGATAACCTGAGGCTGACCTTCTCTTTTCAGGCAAGCGCAGAGAGAGCAGGACCGTTATCTGAGGTGCGTCCACACACGTTTAACTGCGCACAGGGACGAGATAAATACCCCGAACACGCCCAATCAACGGAAATGACTGTGGAAAACACCGATAGTACCCACCACTGAGGTTTCTCATAAAAAAAAAAAAAAACACACACACACAGGAGATCACGGGCTTCTCTGTCCCCGAAGCTTTGTTTCCGCTTTTCCAGCGTCATCCTACAGTTCCTTTAAAGCTGCACAGGACAGCACAACTCGGAACAAGTTAGACAACGCCATCTTCCACCTCACAGAAATGACAACACGAATAAAGCGTCAAACGATCTCAGGCTAATTTTAAATTGAAACCCCTTTCACATTTAACTTACACGGAAGAGAAATCTCGTAATATCGCCTCCGCCTCAAGGCGAGTAAATTGTTTCACTTCACAGGGGAAAGCCTTAAGATCTCCAAACATACACACGTGTGTATCACATTATTCATAAACCTTTTATTAAAAATGAACAATAAGATTAGTTAAGTGACTACAAAAGTGAGACCTCGCGACCACGTTCGGGATTCCGAGCGCGCGGTTGGAGATCCGCTGTCCATATTAGGGCTGCGCTCGCGCTGCGCTCCGCAGAGCTCGCTCTCTCTCTCTCTCGCTCTCTCTCTCTCTCTCTCTCTCCCTCCGGATCCATGTTTCTGACCTGTGTTCCTGATCCATGTTTCTGATCCGTGTTTCTGTCAGTACTTTCTTTTCAAACACAACCGCTCAAACTTCCAACCTCTGATGGCTCAACCTAAACAAACCCAAATCGCTCAAACAAGTCGGTATAAAAAAAGACGAAGCCGCTTTGAGACGCGCTCCAGCGCAACAGCAGCAGCAGCAGCAACAACAACAACAACAACAACGCGCATTTCTGTTCCTCTTTTCTGTCGTCAAACACAATTACAGCGTTTGTCCTCAACAAGATCAGAATTTGGATCGCACACCGGCGAGATTTCAGCCCACAAAATGCACTTTGCCAGCCGTTCCAGGCAGCAAGTGTTCGATTCGGACCGCTACCTGCTCCGGCAAAACTCACTTCATAAACTAAAGAGAAGTGAGCTCCCTTTCGCCTGCACTCACTATGCTGTAAGCTAAATCGTCATAATGGTGATCAAATTAATTCGCTTTCTTTTTCAACTTGTTAGAAAAACGGTGTGGAGGTCCGCGGTAATAGTCAGGTATCCAGCTTCAGAGACAGGTCCGACTTCCACCCTGAGCCCCAAAACTCGACAAAATGACGAAAAAAGCGTAGAACAGAGTCTGTAAAGTAGACTAAAATAAACGAAATAACTGAAAAGTGTGACTCAACTGGCGTCCGCTGCTCTCAGACACAGCGCGCAGCGTGTAACGGAGCAGGGAGCCGCCAGGCGGAGAGGGACGCGACCCAGGTATAACGGTCCAGCACGCAGCGCTCACAGCCACTTCACACACTTTCATTCAGTAAAAGCCCCAACTCACACACAGGCAAACTTCCCGGAGAAGCCGCAGGGACAGAGAACCGTGTCCGGACGGAACCCCGACAAGGAAGCTCCGCATCGGACCTAGTTTTACTCACCGTTGTTCCTCCTTGGGTTCGCCTGCTTTCTGCGCTTACACCTGGGGCCATCCGCCATGATCCTTTCGCTGTGTCTAAATGCTGCCGGAGAGTCACCTCCTCTCTCACCCCTCTCACCCCTCCACCCCGCTCTCCCTCCCTCCCTCCTGTTCACCTCCCCCTCTGCGCACCTGGTTTACGACACTCCGCTTTACGACATCACCTTCCCGCACCTCTCCGAGCGGCGCAGCCGGCGGAGTCAGAGCCGACGGTGGCTGTGCGCGTCCTCTGAACCTGAGCGCAAAACAGACAACCCACCATCTGCAGAGGTTAATAACGGCGCACAGACGACCTGGTGCATTTAACGGGATGGTGCAAATGTGACTTTTGTCTTTAAAATGTCAGGAATGACGTAAAGTGGAGACTCTAAATCTACAGTAGAATCATCCTGTTCGGTTATAGGGTTCATTTTATGGTAACGTTAACCAACACAATATTTAATGTCTATTGGCGAACTTTATATAGAAGACGCAGGCCAATAGTATCCACCTTGTGTAAGATTTGTGTAAAAAAAAAAACAAAAACAAAAAAAACGGATGCTTGTTTATGCCTTAGTGTGTCTCTGGGAAATGAGTGTTCTCAAATCTCATAGAAAAAAAAAATCCAATATATGTCCACAGTTATATATTGGTAAGTGATTGATGTCAGAAATAATGATTTTTAACGTAAATCACAGAGTCAAAAGTCAAAACCATCGTTTTTAAAGTCATTTATGTTACATGTTAATGATATTCTACAGTTTAGGACCACATAACCAAAAACACCTTTAAAATATGTCATTTGACTTCAGCCAACCTGCCTGTCACAAGTGTGTGTTTGCAGTTACAGAGTCGAGGCAACACACACACACGTGTGTGTGTGTTGTTCAGGCAGAGGGCGGATGTCATGGGACTGCCATCACTGATTCAATTCTCTGCTGCAATAAAGATGCTGCTGTTCTGCCTTCACACACACACACACACACACACACACACACACACACACACACACGAACAGAGTTTAAAGGACTGCACCACATGATAAATTCTTCTGGAAAGCGTTAGCAACAGAAAAGATGAAGCTTATATAAAGTTGTGTAGGAAGTTTAAATAAAGTTGTGTAGGAAGAAACAATGTGACAGGTCATAGCATGTCTGCTCACAGACATGTGACATGTGGCAGTCTGTGTGTGAATAATTCAAGAGCAGGGGGCAGGACGTCCACATGAAGACTAACAGCTTCGGCATCTTCGCCTCCGGATCTGCTCCAGGTGGCCTTTTCTGTCCAGCAGACCTGACGGGGTGAGGGGGAACGCGTTCACACTACCACCTTCCCTGATGAGACAAGCCCCAGAAACAGCTGACACGGGCAAACTAAGATGCCGAGTTAGCTGTGCGGTCACAGCAGCGTTCCCTGGAAAACTGTGATGATGCTGGAAATGGAAATTCCAAAACAGTCCCATTTTTCCCTGGATCATTCCACCATTAGCATGAAGTCATTCCTCAACGTCTGCGGAAAACACACCAGCTTTGGTAACAAGAAATAGAGCTGAGATGTGGAGTCAGAGTGAGCTGTCGGTGGAGCGTTTGAGGTTGCTGGTTCTATGGCTGCGTTATAAGCTGCACCTTCGGGTCCCACCTACTGGAGAGGCACCATCGCAGTGCTCGTATCTCAGGGTTCGTGATGGGACATTGGCTTGTCATCAGCTCTTACTGTATCTTCCTCTTACTTCTAAATTGCGTACATGTTAAAAAAGGTGTTTGTTTTTTTATCTTGCTGAAGGATCATTATTTGGATTTTTGGCAAAGTTCTTAGTTTTTGTTTTGTTTTTTTATTTTACCCAAATGCAGTTAAAGTGGAGGGAATATATTAATCCCTGTGTATTTCAAAGTGTTGTGTGTGTGTGTGTGTGTGTGTGTGTGTGTGTGTGTGTGTGTGTGTGTGTGTGCATTCTTCACTACATTAAGGGATCATGCTGCTCCCTGAAAATGAGTATTGATCCTCTTAGGTCCACGATCGTTTAGGAGATTAATGTGAGTCAGGGCAGGACCAGAGGATCAGCTCAGTGGGACCAGACAGATCCCAGCAGAGAAATAGGGCATTCTGTCATATCACAGCAGCCACAATCCCAGAACCTAAGCCGAGAGGGGGGATGAGGAAGCGAGCCTCAAGGAGAGGAACAGAAAGTGCAGAAAGGACAACGCCAGAAGAAGGAGGAGCGACCTGACCTCCCCTTCCCAGAGAGGAGAAGCAGGAGGCCGCAGCAGAGAGAAACTAAACTCGTTTATCTCTCCCCGGAGACTGGAGTAGCAACCCCCACAGTGCTCCATCAACACATGCACATTTAAAGTGCTTAAATGGAGTGTTCGCTGCTACAGCCATAGTGTAGAGAAGAGAAGATCAGTTTCAGCTGAGCAGCAAGAAGAGAACCTGAGAATGGAGGATTTTGTTTTCAGCAGATGTTGTCTGTAAGCCTTCGAATCTGTCCTCGTCTGAAATACACTCGAGAGGTTGAGCCCCCCCACGCCCCCCGTTTCCCCCTCCTTCTTGGAGAAAATCCTGAAAGAAATAATCAGCTGTTCAGAGCCTGAAAGCCAACAATGCAATGTTTTGGGGACCAGATCAATCTGTCCACAACATTCACAGTTCACTTCCTTCTTCTTCTATGGATTTTTGTCCAGGCAGGAAATGAGTGAAATGTTTGTTGGGTGAACCACACCTTAAACATGTGAGCGAGCAGAACAGAAGCTAAACACGTCCCAGACAATTACAGGTAATAAAGCTAAACTCAAGCACACAGGGAGGACACGGTCCAGGCATGAGTTGATTTGTAACGTTTGAGCGGTAAAAGGAGCATCTGTAACCTATGAAATCAAGAGTTAGCCTTAGCAACCACAAAATGAAGAAAATCAGAATACATTTGACAAATGATTTGATAAATGACGCCTACAGGCTTCACAGATCTGCTGTTGTAGCTAACCCCCGGGTAATACTAGGAGATGTTTGCTTTCGCTGACCTGCCTCCTACCTGCAGCTGGAGCTCACCTGGTCACCGCACATCTTTTTAATCTACTTAATTTAATCATTTGGAGAGTGATTTCTGTGAACGCTCGCAGAACTAATGTTGGCACAAATTCTGCATCTTTAAATGTAAAATATCTCACTGTCAACATGACGGTTACTGTTGGGTCATCATTGTGATTCTCTTGCATGCTCCTCCTGCATAATAACGGCAATCATTCACATCCTGAGCAGAACTAACCATAAAATAACCTGACTTCTATTTATTTAGGTTTTTAATCTCCTTTAATTGATTTTCCTACATAATGGGCCACAACCAAACACTGGATGATAATTCTCAGGAAGAACTGGTCTGGCAGGGGTGAAGAATCACCCCCTGTGGTCCTCACAGCTACACAAACAAACAGAAACTCCCCCCAGCTCCCAGCTCCCATGATTCCATGTGACTGGGCAGCTGCAGCTGACAGGAGGGTGAACGTAGCGTTGCCTGGCTCCACAGCAGCCAAGATATATGCTTGTTTTGGCTAGCTAGACTTGTGTGTGTGAAGTTATCCTATATAAGAGCACACACACACACACACACACACACACACACACACACACACACACACACACACATACAGAAGGAGACAGTAAATTTAATCTGTATTTATTGGAGTGTCTATAGCTGCCTTTCACCGTCCATTCATTCTTGTGGCTAAAACAGCATTTGTTCACTCCAAGCACGTTAGTTAGTCCATCGCAGCATCGTTTTTGGAGGATCAAAACCAATATGTGGTAAAATAGGGGCTGTGAACCGAGCTATATAATACTTCAACTTTTTTTTATTTATGTAGCGTCTATTACAATCCAGATTTTCTTTAGGTGCTTTACAGAAACCCAGAATCTGACCCCTGAACAAACAACAGTGTGGAAAAATCTCCCTTCTTAACAGGAAGAAAGCTTGAGCAGGTCCAGGCTCATACTGGGGGACCCTCCTGCTGATAGCCCACTGGGCAATAAGAAAAGAAGAGAGAAGAGAAGAGAAGAGAAGAGAAGAGAAGAGAAGAGTGGAGAGGGGAAGACATGCAGCTCTGAGCTATGAGTGAGGTGATAGCAAGCTGTCATCATCATGTTTCTCTAGCCTGGCAGCTTCTGCCAGCCAAGACATGTCTATAAGTCACGTCTACATCTCTTAAGATGTCTTTAGTTGTCTTAAGATTCAATTCAGTTCAATTCAATTTTATTAATATAGCACCTTTTACAATAAAATTGTCTCTAGGTGCTTAAGATGTCTTAGAAATATTTCTGTCTCAAGATGTCTTAAGGCATCACTTTTTGCTTTTCCTTTTTTATACGTTTAAATTAATATTTTAGAATTTTTTTAGTTAACCATTCATTACTAATATCAAAAAAAGAGTGACAAACCATATGAAATACTCAGCATTTAATAATTAAACATAGGATGTACAAAATGATTATGTTCACAAAAGGATACAGGCACCCTTCCCCATAATTCCATCCCCTACTTTTTAAAACCACGTTGTGCACATAAAAGACCAGTTCTCCATTTGTCCTTCTGTTTCATTCAGAGACAATGAAAACATCTGTATTTTGGACTGGTGTCAGTCCCAGGCTATAATAGCACAAAGTGATTTACACAATTTCTTCCACCCGCACAGAGAAATAGCTTAATAGGCTAAATGTTTATTTAGCCTGTGTAAGCTACTATTATTTATAGACATTGCTTCTAGTAGTATTGAGGGAGTGTTTACTCTATCAGAGTGTAGATATGTGTTCTTCAGGCACCATTTGTTCGGTGGATTGTGGATGATTTGTTTTGTCAACTATTTGACACTTCTGTCCATTGGTGGCAGTGGACTCTGTCCCGATCCCTCAGTGTTCATTTGCTTCCAGGAAGCCTTTGTGGTGGAGGAACAGGAGGGTGTTGGTGATGCTTTGTACCCAGTCAGGGGATCTTCTCCGTGTTGTGGCAGGAAGATGGTCCCCTCAAACAGGACCAGCAGATTATCTGGGGAAAAACATTATCCATTTAGCTATGGGTTACAGCAATGTTTTTTAGTAAAACTACTTAAGCTAACACGATAGCATTAAACATTATATTATAGGTTAATGTTGCCTGGTTCTTCTGTAAAGTAATAATAAATAATAAATGTTCATCTTCTGTACTGGTCGTGTTTAAAACAATAAAAACATTGCTTTAAGAAAGTAGTACAGATAAAATGGCTGTTTTCAAATGGTAAAATACAAATCATGTCTTCAGTCTTTTTTAAGTGTCTATAAAAAGGAGTGCGTCAGTCAAAATGAAATAAAAGCTCTTTCTCAGTCCATCTTTGTACAGGAGCGCGGTGAGTCCCTACCAAGGGTTACTCATTCTGCTCCCCCAAACATTTGGTCTCCAGGAAGACCTTGGTAGTGGCCAAAGGAGATCCAGGCCCTCTTGCTCCTTCCCACCTGCCTCACCCGGAGAGCCAGGCCGCTGCTGCTTTGACCTTTTCTTTCGTATCTCCGGCTCCTTCGTCCGAATGGGCACAGAGGCGATTCTTCTTTGCGGCGGTGTCCTAGGGCCTGCCGCCTGCAGCTCTGGTCTCTCGTAGCGTCGCTGCGGCCATCTGGATCACCGCCACGGTGGGGGGGGATCTGCACGTACCTTCTTACCAGCAAGTTTCTGGAGGTCCATATAGCGTCTTTGATGGCGGCAAGGGTGAGCCACTGCTTTTCAAAGTTCCTTGATGGTATAGTCTGTGGACTCACACCATAGAGCACCAGTAAGGTGCTGTAAGGACCTCCCTTGCCGGTAAGTACGGGAATTTTAAGGAGCCGGCCTTTGCCCACTGGTCTACGGCAGCAGTGCACTCCCAGAGGAGATGCCTCACCGACTCAGGCGTGCCACAACCAGGTAGAATGCGCCGCCATTCCCTGGGAGTGCATCACGGCCCTGACTGGGAGGATCTCATGCGCCACCATCCATGACAGGTCCCGAAGTCTGTTGAGAGAGCAGGATCGTTCACCTTTCGCCAAACCGTTGAAGGGTCACCTAGTGCGAGAAAAAATGGAGGTTCGTTAAAACATGCAACTCCTTGTGTTCAAGATTAAAAAACCTTAAAAACTTCTGAATCAAAACATAGGCTGGTGGCAGGTTAAAAGACACAGGTGCTCGGAGGTCCACCTTGACAACCCTCAGTCTTCTGAGGTATGACCCCATCCAGAAGCGTGCTATGGCTGCAGTCTTTGGGTTTTTGGAAGGGGTCGTGACAGCTGCTATGTGTAGTGCTGTGTATCTGCCTCCCAGGAAGAGCTGTAGGTCAGGCACTCCCTTTCCTCCCATTCTCCTCAGTTTCTCCCACTTGGATTCCCATAGGAAATTTAAAATGGCTCTCTCCAAATTTAAAAGCACACGTCTAGGACGGATAAAAACAGAACTAATCAATAAAAGCAAAGGTAAAATCACTGCTTTAATGATTCAAACCCTTCCTTCCACTGTCAGTCCTCTACGTCCCCAGTATCCCCACCATGTCTGGCCAATTTGTTTCCCCTCCCCCTTCCCTGTCAAATTTTACTCCCAGTATTTTCAGGTCAGGAGGAGCAGCGGCTCTACTCTGAGCTCCTCCCGGATGACAGAACTTCTCACCCTATCTCTAAGGGAGAGCCCAGCCCCCCTACAGAGGAAGCTCATTTCGGCTGCTTGTACCCGCCATCTTGTTCTTTCGGTCACTACCCAAAGCTCATGACCATAGGTGAGGACCGGTAAATCGAGAGCTTCACCTTTCGGCAAAGCTCATGAAAACGGACCGGTGCAGAGTCCGCATTACTGCAGACGCCGCACCAATCCGCCTGTAGCTCTCCCGCTCCATTCTTCCCTCACTCAGGCTACACCTTATTGTGGTGGAGAGGTCTGCGTGTCCCAATGATCCTCGGAGCCCAGTTGTCTGGGGCTTTATGTCCCTGGTAGGGCCACCCATGGCAAACAGGTCCTAGGTGAGGGACCAGACAAAGTGAGGCCCAAGACCTCTTATGAAGATGAATACCAATGGTTCCGAGTTTTCCTTGCCCAGATGCGGGTCACTGGGGCTCCCCTCCTGGAGCCAGGCCTGGAGACAGGCCACGATGGCGAGCGCCCGGTTGCAGGATCTTTGCCCATAGGGTCCAGCCGGGCACAGCCCGAAGAGGCAACATGGGACCCCCTTCCTGTGTGCTCACCACCTGCAGGAGGGGCCAAAGGGGTTGGGAGCATTGTGTGTTGGGTGGCAGCCGAAGGCAGGGACCTTGGCGGTCCGATCCCCGGGTGCAGAAACTAGATCTAGGGACGTGGAATGTTTTACATATGAATTTTAAAATTTCGTTCATTGTGTCTATATTCACAGGTTTTTCTTTATAAAGGTCTTTATAAAAGGTTTCAATGGTTTCTTTTATTCCATCCATTGTTTTAGTTGTGCACCCATTTTGTTTTCTCAGCTCTGTTATGGTCCCCCCCCTTGGTCATAATTTTCCTAAAAAAAATACCTCGTGCATTTCTCTCCCTTCTCTATTTCACGTTCCCTGCTCCTCATAATGACACCTTTGCTTTTAATTTCTGATAAAACCGACATTTCTTTTTTAACTTGTTTAATTTCTTCATTAAAATCTACACCATTCTGGTTTAGGATAAATATCGCTGTAGTCTTTTCTGCAGTCCCAACATGAGTCTAGTTTCCTTTTTCTTTTTTTCCTTACCTGCCTGCCTAAAAATAGTCCGGGTCCTTCCCTTCACCATTTGCCACCAATGTGCTCTTGTGTCGTACTTGTCTTGAAGGGTCTGCCACTCCTTGTACTGCTCCCTGTACTGTCTAACGAGCAATTGAGTTTCCACAGACCTCTTCCTGAAAGTGAAAGGGTGCAGGAGAGCATTAGGTGGTCAGAGAAACAAAAGAGGGGTTAATCTAGCATCAGTTGTTGGACAGTCCGGTGTGAAGATATAATCTGTGTGAGAGGCTCTGGTACCATCACCACTGAACCAGGTGAAGCCCTCCTCCCTTGGATGCATGGTTTTAAGGACTAAATTGGCGAATGAATCTCTGTATCAGAGACGACAAATACTAATAAAGATGATCCTAACGAGACTTGGGACCTTCTGGAAGGCAAATCGTCCAGTTGCTGACAGAGATTAACAATGACCTGGATGAATGAGAACCTACACCTATACTGTCTATATTACTCCTTATTTATTACATATTGTTGTATAGGTCTTTACAATTTTATTTTTATTCTATATTTAAAGTTAATTTTTGTTTTTTTCTTTATTTAAATTTACTCATGAAACATTTTTCTAAACTTAATTTCACTTTTTGTTTATGTTCATTTTCTGTTGAAAACGTTTCATTACATTGCCATATCCTTCTTAATTTGAAGCAATAGTTAACATTTTTAACTTATTCATTCAGTTATTGTTTGTTTTTATCTTATTAATCCCATTAGGCAGGGCTCTGAAAGAAATTAAAAATAATGCAAATATTGAAAAAAATACATAATTACCATTTAACACTACAATAACGTTATACAATTTTACAATAAAATATAAACACTCCGTTATCGTAACATTATCAAGTTTCAAGTTTCAAGTTTCAGTTTTATTGTCAATTTCTTCACATGTACTTGACATACAAAGGAATCGAAATTCTGTTTCTCACTGTCCCATGTCCCATGCGTTGACGCAGACAACAGACAACAATAAAGTGCAAATGCACAACATAACAATCCTATCCTAAATAATCAAATGCACAACATAACAGTCCTAATCCTAAATGCTAATAAAAATAAAAATAAAAATAGTAAGGTGCAATAGCTTAAGGCAATAAAACAAGACATTAATAACACTGTGTGCAATGAGTAGTGTACTGTGGGGACACTAATTGTAGGTAGGTACAGTTGTTTTTTTATGCAGAATCATGTTTAGTGCAAATACAGAGGTAGACATTTCAGTTCAGTGCAGAGTGTTTAGTGCTGTCCTTAAGCACTCAGTGGAATGTGCGGTGGGGGGGGGCAGTGTCTTCCTAAACTCCTGCCAGTTTGGTGGACCTGCTGGCTGGCGCTGAGAGTGAGACGGAGAGAGAGTTCAGCAATCTCACAGCCTGGTGGATGAAGCTGTTAGTGAGTCTGGTAGTGCGGGAGCGGAGGCTCCTATACCTCTTTCCAGAGGGTAGGAGGCTGAACAGACTGTGTGCAGGGTGGCTTGTATCATTAACAATAGTGATGGCTTTGCGGGTGAGGCGGGTAGTGTATATGTCTTGCAGTGAGGGGAGTGATACACCAATGATCTTCTCCGCTGTTCTCACAATGCGTTGTAGGGCTTTCCTGTTCCTGTCAGTGTAGCTCCCTCCCCACACAGTGATACAGCTGGAAAGGATGTTCTCAATGGTTCCTCTGTAGAATGTGGACATGATGGTCGGTGGAGCCCTTGCCCGCTTGAGTTTGCGCAGGAAGTAGAGGCGCTGTTGTGCCTTCTTGGCCAGTGATGCAGTGTTGGTGGTCCAGGAGAGGTCCTCACTGATGTGCACCCCCAGGAACTTGGTGCTGCTCACCTGCTCTACTGCTGTGCCGTTGATGGTCAGTGGAGGGTGTTGGGTGTGGCCTCTCTGGAAGTTGACAACAATTTCTTTGGTCTTGCTAACGTTTAGCAGGAGGTTTTTGTCTTTGCACCAGCTGGTCAGGAGCTCAACCTCTTTCCTGTAGTGGGTCTCATCACCCTTGGTGATAAGCCCCACCAGTGTTGTGTCATCCGCAAACTTCACAAGGTGGTTGGAGCTGTAGGTTGGTGTGCAGTCGTGTGTCAGTAGGGTGAAGAGCAGGGGACTGAGCACACAGCCTTGTGGAGCCCCTGTACTCAGAGTTATGCTGGTTGAGATGTTGTTGCCAACGCGCACCACTTGAGGCCTCTGGCTGAGGAAATCCAGCAGCCAGTTGCAGAGAGAGGTGCTGAGGCCCAGTCTTTCCAGGTTGCAGATGAGTTGTTGTGGTATTATGGTATTGAATGCTGAACTAAAGTCTATGAACAGCATCCTCACATATGAGTCTTTCTTGTCCAGGTGAGTGAGGGATGGGTGGAGGGCAGAGCAAATTGCGTCCTCTGTGGATCGTTTCGCTCTGTATGCAAACTGGTATGGGTCCAGGGTGGGGGGCAGGGTGGATTTGATGTGTGACATGATGAGTCGTTCAGTCGTTATGATCATAATACTCCTGTTGAAACAAAATAGCTTGACCATGTCTTTGCGACACATATATCATGTCTGAAGCCAGCTGAAGATGTGAATGTCTTCAGACAAAAGAAGGATGTCTTAAGACACAAAAACCTGTCTGAGCCTCATTCCATGTTCTGCTCTGGCATCTTAGATGTTTGCCTTAAGACGTCCTAAGACATCTTGATTTACAAAAATGTCTTGAGACGTCTTGATTTCAGTTATTAAGACATCTTTAAATGTTTTTAGACACATTGATGGCTTAGTATACATAACTAAGAGGTTAAAAGACCCTGTTGTAAATATGAGCATTAGCATAGCTAGCATAATGACCGAAGAATTTGCTAACGCTCCGGATGAGGATGCGATGAGGATTGGATGATAGCTATGAGCTAACTGTTCTCCAAATATGATGGATCTTGGCTTCTCGGGACTTTATAACTTAAGAGAAGAATTTTGAAGGAAATTTGAGGTCATAGCTGGGATAGGCTCCAGCAGACCCCTGCGACCCAAAGTTGGATAAAGCAGGTACAGAAAATGGATAGATGGATGGATTTGGGGTCATCCAAGACATAGCATAGCAATGAAAATGTATTTAATGCTGCAGAATATCTCCTAAGGAAGGCATGTACAAAGTCAGAAGGAATGATCAAAGTACAGAATTTTGTGGAAATGACTAGTCCAATATATATGAAGAGGAAACAGTGTAAACAAACAAATGAGAATTTATCTGTTAAAAATGAGCTGAACCAGGTTAGTCTCTAATCCAGTGACATCCTGCCATGTCTGGAACAGGCTGATCAACCATGTCAACCATGATCTTTTGAGGATATCTCAGAAAAGTTTACAAGTTTGAAAGTATTTTAAGACCAATTAGATCCTTTGGTCGTCTCCAGAGCCAACAGATCTGATGTGACTCCGCAGCCGATTATTCATTTTTGTTGCGCTAGTTAGCTCTGAGTACCTTGTGTATCACTGGGAAACGGAGGTGGGCTTACGAGAACCACAGCTTCCTCACTGCAGCTGTAGTCAAAAGGGTGAAGAAGATGTGGACTGTAAAACGAACTAAACCGAAAGAAAAGAGGAACATGTTTTACACGTTTCTTTCATCTTGCGTTTATTCTACATTAAAGCTTGGTGCAACTTTAAAACGCTTCCTTCCTGGCTGCCAGTGAAGCCCTGATCAGCATTGATTAGGAGAGATCTGGAGGAACATCAGAGACGCCGTTCTGGATCCAGTGGTTAAGCTACCAGTGTGGGTGGTTGTACGGTTGAGCATACAGTATGTTTCCATCTGCGATTGGCCGCTGTGGAGCATGAATACCACACACCTACACCTTCCCCCTCCACACACACACACACACACACACACACACACACACACACACACAGCATGACAGCATTTCTCACTGCACATGAATACGTTCTATAAACGACATCCAGAATGAAGCCAATTATTGTTGGTGTCCCTCTACCCAAACCGTCCATATTAAGCCCTGCTTGTCAAACAGATTGTCTCCGGTACTTCGAGCAGCCTCCGCTGTGAAACATTTTTCATTAATCCAGCTCTGTCATGGGCCCGAGGCTGGCGGCTTAATGTAATTTCACAGCTCAGCATCCATACGGCCACTTCAGGGTCCGACCGTGGCCCACCCACTCCTTCACAAGAGCCGGCGGAGGCGCTGAAAGGGTGACGGGCCAAGAGGAGGGTTTAGGAGCCAACAGGGAGCCCCAAAATGAAATTCCAGAACAGGAAATGGCTGCAATAATAACATAACAGCCAGTTAGTTGTTGGACATAAACATGCAAAGAGATCATCCTGTTTTAGGGTCTGCAGTGAAGCGTTGAAGTCACTCGGTGAGCACCCTTACTAATCTAATGTGGAAGGTTTAAAGAACTCATGTGGGATTCCTGCAGTTTTATGATGGAAATTAGCAGTGATGCATAAAAAGATTTGGTTTACACAGAGGTGATTGGAAACACATGGATTTAGTATATTTAGGAATATGGCCTCAAACAAGAGAAAAATCAATAAATCACATTATGAATGCTATTACAGACATTTAGACATTACAAATGCTTTTGTTTTTGACCTTATAAATGTAACAACTAACTTTCTTCATTTCTTAGAACTTTAAAGTAGAACGTTTTCTTCACAATAGTTTTTTACTCCTTTCAACTCTTACATTTCTTTGAAATTCATATGGATTTTATAGACCAAAGTAACAATTTCCAACCTACTTTTGGATTTATACCTCTTGCTGTGTTTGTTGCAGTTTAACGTTCTGATTTTTCACATTTCCCAAAATTAATTCAACTTTTTTATTCTGAAATAGAACATGATTTACAGCAAGAAGCCCAGACTTCATGATTAAAGTTAGTAAGAAAAGTAAGTAAATGTTCGGCATATTTAAATTCTACGCTATTTATTTTGGGTGCTTTGAATAATGGTATTTTCCCTTAATAACCTCAATCCAAGATGTCTAAACACTTTCCTGGGAGCCTTGCTGGATGTTCGTGGTTCAGGTGTGTGTACATGTATGCTGAGTTGCACACGTGTATTTTGGTAACTTTCCTCCTTTCAAGTGTTGGAGCCAAGCATAGGTTCCGAGGAGAAACACATGGACAGCATCACACCTCAATGTGCCAGCGCTGAATGTTAGACGTACTAGGGTTTCATTATTTTTATGTGTAACACCTTTCGAGCAAAGACTTTGTGGTTTGCAAGAGCAGCATAGTAAGGCTACACACTGACACACACATGATCACACGCTGGACAGGATGGAAAAAAATTGTTCTTTTTCATTTTCATAATTCTTTGGATTACATGAGCTGTTAAAAAAGTTACCCACAATATTATCCTCACTAGGAGATTTAAATAACTGTGTGGCATGAACTCAGTTTAGGAAAACATAAAGCAAGGAAAAGACACCACAGAGCCGACTCCTTTCAAAGAGAAAAACATGGAGTGTGTTGGAGCGTCTACCTAATTAACCTATGATATCAGGGTGAACCGATCAAGAAAACCTTCCTGTAAAAAGAACAAGTTGCTACTTAGATCCTGTGTTTTAATGCACATTCATTTAGATTTTGATCTGTGCTGTGATGCTAACACAAATGACTACAGCACGGCGTCATTGCTTTTCTCTGATTTTCCACATTATCCCCAGTGCTGCTCTAAAGCGACCCAGCTTCTCTGAAATACCCCGGCTTTACACACTGATTACCCACATGACCACAAAGCCACATGTTCAGGAATGTGACTTTCATGGTGTCACACACATTAAACCTCAGGCACTGCCACCATCTGCTCTCAGTCCACAGCAATATGTGATTGTAGCACAACTTTAAATAAACCGAATGCGAATGTTCAGGTAAACTCAGAACAAAGCCCGGGCTGAGGTGAGCCGGAAACAATCAGCACGGCCTTCTTGTTAAGACTCATGGACATGACACGCTCATGCTTATTCAGTGTGTCCACTGAGCTGTGCAGCCCCTTCATTTAATATTTCCACAAGGTTGCTGGGCATTCCATGTAATAAGGAGCTAATGTATTCTGCACCACTGGCAAAAAGGTACACTGGAAATATTGCTCACAGAAGCAGCAGCTTTAGATTGACAGTGGGCACATACATAATTAAGCAAAAATTCTCCCCAAAAAAAAAAATGAATATTTCATCTCAAAGCATTTTCATTTCCAAACATCAAAACACATCAACATCTCACACAATGAGCAAAGAGAGGTCGTTTTATTCACAGAGAGAATAAGGAAGGAGTATCAGCGTCTTTAAGACGATGCCATTTTATTCTTGTTTTTTAGCTTAATATTCTATGATTAAAAAAGAATACCTTTGAATGTAATATTATCATTATTATTATGTTGCATCCCAACGCCGGTTTCACTGCTTCTTTGCGTTTGCACGTATGTTGACCTCTAAGTCATCTCTGCTCTGCTCTGAGGGCCGTTCGCTTTGCAAATAGGTTGGAACTTTCACCTCAGTGGTTGTTCCTACGGATTCCAGCGGAGAAGACAAATGTTTCCACGACACTACACAAGGGTTTCAAATAAAAACTACAACAGCGCTGTTATTAAAATGAGGCTCATACAGGTTACATATATGTAACCATTCAATTTAGCTGTTTCATAACCAGTCCATTTAGCCTCTCTGTCCCACTATAACCAGTCCATTTAGCCTCTCTGTCCCACTATAACCAGTCCATTTAGCCTCCATTCCCCCAGTGGAACCATTTAGGGATACAATGATGCTGACCCTTCAGTAAAATTAGCATGGCTGTTTTTATGTGAAAAGTCATCCTGTTTTTATTTTTTGTTTGTTTGTTTGTTTGTTTTGGAGCAGATGTTTACCTTTGCTGCTGCAGCTCTGGCGGCTTCTCTGCAGAGACACCGGCCGGCTGCCTGAACGCCTTGGAATTAACCTGCCACACTCTGACACACGTTACTGAGCGCCGGTCGATAATGTCATTATCCTAAAGCAATTCCTAATTCTATTTGGCCCCAAGCTAAAGATCCCTTTATTGATCCCGTCTTGACTTTTTCACAGTTAAGAGTTGTTTAAAATGGCAGCTAGAATAAATGTTAAAAGACATATATCAGATCTAAACCTGAGGGTTTGTTCTCCCTGTGAGTGCAGCAGGCACAGGGGAGGTGTTAGGAAAAAACAAAACAAACAACAACAAAAACCAAACGAACCCAGAACTCTCTTTTGTATCCTGTTTTGGGGGATATGCTATGATCAACCTGCAACAGAAAAGCCACAGTCATGTCACCTCCTGGAGTTCCCTGATTATATTTGTCTTTGTTGTTAACGCCGGCATCACAAGGTTGACTCAGAAATCTTATCACCTCTCAGACTCAAGGCATCTGTGACCTGTATTCCATTAAAAGTGCACCACATAGTTCAAGCAAATTTTGCAAAAGTCATGAAATAAAAGAACAAATGGGAGTTTTTAATAACTGTTTATATGTGGCATAATGAGAATATACAAACACACAGTACTTTAAAGAGAGGTGAGTCAAATAGTTTTATTTACCCCAGAAAAGGATAGAACGTGTATGTCTGCTGATTGTTAGTCAGTGGTTGCGCAAAATGAAGTTGGATGTGCTGGTCTGAGACAGCAGAGACACAGACTGTAGTGATATTTTAGTCATGTGAGTTTTAAACACTATCCTTTATTTATTCATATGAAGCTCAAAAATATACTGCCTAGAACTTCTGATTTGCAATGAATCCTCTGATGTCAGACAGTGATAATAATGCCATTGGTAATACTGAATTATATTTTAATGTAATAAGCACAATATTACTACTACTACTACTACTACTACTACTAATAATAATAATAATAATAATAATAATAATAAGAAGAAGAAGCTACAGAGTCCGTTGTTTTTATTTATCTGGGTATCCAGCTGTGAACTACGGGGTCAGACGCAGTTTTACGGCCTCTGATTGGCTGCACTCACCCAACACATTCGAGGTCGCGTGATTTTTTTCCTGGTCCGTACTATTGCGACCTATATGGGGGAATAGGAAGTTACCAGATGGCCTAAACAATTTTATCAAAATTTTAAACATGCAGTTTTCATATACACACAATAGAAATACGTAAACGATGATTTTACTATTTATTGTTGCGCTATTAACCTAGAAATGCTGTTTATTTATCATTGTAAAATGATTGTTACCCCTCCGGGGTAGTTATGATGGTTTAGCTCAAAATGGCCGTGGAGAAACAGTTGCGAGGGTCGATGCCTTTTCCAGATATTTATAGAAAATGGAGCTGTGTCTTTTCTGAAGGAGCTTCCTGCTCGTAACTGGAAATCCAGGTGAGACTTTTTAAATAAGTGCTTCCGACTTGTTTTTTCCCAGCTTGGTGTTTTGGGACCCCTCATACCGAGCCGAATCGGACTGGGTAGTTGCGGTATCTGCTTCATATTTTGGTGTCGATTTGGATTTTTCTGTGCAAATATTTAACAGATCGTTCATCGGTGAAGCTGCACATGCACGGAATAGTCCAAACACAACATGTCCAGCATGTCATTCAGTGAGTCTTTGAGGGTGTGCGATTGTGCGAGTGTGTATAAAGCGGAACAGGCCTGTAGCTAACCTTGCAACACACACACACATACACACAGACACACACGTCACCAGGCCAGGATTCCCTTTCAAACCTGTCAGAGTTGATCACAGAGTCTTCACCCCCCACCAAAGGCATTGACAGGCATTGTTTTCATTGTGGTCAAAAATACCCCCACAATGTAGAGTATAGAGAACAGTTAGTCATTTACACAAGGGCCTACATATATTTGCTCAATAATTTCGCCAGAAGTACCCATTATAATGATCTGGCTCAATGCATCACCAGGAAATATTATTGAACCACAATATTTATTACTTACTGACAATTATTATTATTGTGTCTATGTGCAGCATGTTTAAAAGTAATTGAAAGCCCCCAATAAAGTAGTATCTGTGTACCAAGAACTAATCAGGATAGTTGTTATTGAATATGTATGCTTTTGTTGATTTTAATGGATCAAACATATGGATCATGTTAAGTAACGATGAGCTTCTGCAGACGAGTGCTTTCAGTGTTACACAGCGTAAAAAATGTGTAGAGAATGTGCTGTATGTGTGATCTGATGATGGAAAGAAGACACACACCAATCAGGAAACACTTTTAGTCCGACCTGCACGCTCATAACAGAACCTCCCACCATGCACGTTCCTCCTCATCACCACGCTGTGATTAACATGGTTTAGTTTTCTGAGAAACACATGCTTTGGTTTTCCCTCACCGCTGACTCATCATCTTTTCCAATTGTTTGGTGACATTAATCTGACATAAACATCCGGTCTTACAATTTACAAATTGGCCTTTTTTTTTTTTTTTTTTTTTTTAATGGAATTTTCCACATCACCTTATGTGATACTCTATATACCGGTAATAAAGTTGGCATTCTCAGGTGCTTTATTTTCTGCACAGCTCAAGGATATTTAGTTTCTATTAATAAAGATATTTAGACATTTAGATTAGAAACCAGAAAATCTTTTAACCCAAAAAAAAAAAAATCTTTTTTTGTTTTCATTTTAAAACTACTGAGTCATCAATGTAGGAGAATATCTGAATAAATTCTTACCCTTGCTTTAGCTATTCTCACCTTTAGTCAGTCTGAAATTATACATTATGACCAGGTTAGTGTGGCTGTGGAGGGTTTTTTTCTTCTCCTTTTTGACTTGACTCTGTGTGACCTTGCCTTTGAATAATTATTAAATATGCTACCATGCATTAACCCCCCTGTGGAGGTGGGTTGTAGGTGAGGCTCTCGCTTTAACCCTGGATTTCTAGCTGTGATTTGTTCATCACCAAAGCTGGGGAGCAGATTCAGGAGAGTCTCTTCAGTGGTACGAAGGTTGTTTGTTCAGTGGTAAAAGTGTCCTTGAGCAAGACACTGCACAAATAGCTTCCCAGCTGCATCTTTCCTTGTCTGACAGGCCAGGCACACCCTGAATATGAGTGACACGGCTCGTCATGGAGAGCGCTCTGATTAATTAAAGCGAACCAGGAGGCTCTTATACTGCCATGAGACAGTAAATGTGAAAGCACGGTGTGAGGATGCCATCAGCAGAGGCTGAGCTATGCTGCTGTGTAACCAGGCTCGCATCGTGCTTGTGTTGGCCGGTGATTGGCTCCAACCTGGTTCCAAATGAGGCCAAAAGGAGAAGGATGGAAGCCTGCGAGGAACCTTAGAGGCTTGTCTGACATTTGCACACATCATCACATGGATCGTGTTTCCAGAAGGCATCAGCGAGGCGCCGCTCACAGAGTGCATTAACTAACCGTGTATTATAAGGAAAACATTTGGGATATTTGCAGCCTTCCACAGTCCTCGTGCTGCCGCCGCTGCTGCTGCTGGCCTTTTTTTCTTGTCTCTGAGCTGAATTGTGCTTTAGGACTGGCCTACTTTTACTTTGTTATGGTATTTTTACATTTCAGGAACAAACAATTTAAAAAGCAGCTTTTACATGTTTTTTTTTTCCTTAAAATGCAATGTTGACGTTTGAGTCTGATTTGCGCAGAGGCCGTCACCTGAAAGTCTTTTGGCCTCGGTCGCCTAATTGGAAGCAAAGATGCGGTCTTTGTGTCATCCTGTCTGAGTCGTAGGTTGTGTATCCCGTCTGTTAAGTGCTGCAGAGACATCTCGAGTACAGCGAAAGTGCATCTCTGCTCTGAATAATGAATGGACGCCATATTGTGGATGGAAAAGTGAGGATGTGGCTTTGTATAGTCTGTTGAACATCCAGACTTTTGCTGCTTAATTGTTGGTTTTGCTGGACGTGAGGTTGCATGAAATGAATGAGGATGGCGCCAAGATATTCAGTTCGACACCTGCTGCAGAAGTCGTAGTAGTCGTGGCGATTCCTGACTGCTCAGGATGGTACGACCTGGACAGCGGTTATCGCCGTAGTAACCGTCAGTCCATTTGCGTGAAGCGCTGATATATTCGTCAAACATTAGTCAGAAAGAAAGCTTGTAAAGCGAAGGGTGCTTGAGGCTGGCTTTTACCAGTGTGGTCAGGGTAGATCCGCCCCTCCCTCATTACTCTGCTGATGTATCCTTGAGCAAGACCTCAACCTTTAGAGGAAAGTTCTGCTATGATCATGAAAACTGGCCTTGTGGCTTGGCTGTGCCGTGAGGCTAATTACAGTCTTTTTTGGTAATGTTTTGCTGGAGATATTTTTTGCTTTGCTGCAGAATATTTTTATTGCTTCTGCTTCCCAGCTCCTCAGATATCAACCCTTTGGGTCTTCCTGGTTGCTTGTATATTTGTTGACCCTGAAATATAAAGTGAGTTCAAATGCTTGTTTGTTTTTTTTGTTTTTTTTTTTGTTTTTTTGCTGATGTGCTCTTTGATCGCTAGGGTTAGGGTGTAGCTCTGAAGTGGGGCGTGGAAAATTCTTGTAACATCGGAATTGTATCATAAATCAGATTGATCATAAATATCTGTTTGGCATATTTTGTTTTTTCTCCCCCTCAGGTCCGTTGCAGAAATACCTCACTTTTAACTTCCTATCTCGTGGTTGCAGTTGTTGGTTATGGCGTTAACCGTTGGCTGGCTTTCTCGTTGGCTACTGAGGACCAACATGGCCGCCTTGTGCTCGCTGTTTCACCAGCACTACAGGATTTCTGATCGTGGCCCCGATGTTCTTCTGAGCAGGATCATTCAGCCAAAACGCTGTACAGGAAAAATCCTCATAAAAATATTTTGTAGGATTGTCATGGTAACGAGGACTGAGGAGGAGGAGGAGGAGGAGGAGGAGGAGCGATGCGCCACCAAAATGTTGGTATCTTGTCAGCATTGTCGGCTGAGCCCCAAGATTATTCTGCTCTGACAATACCTAAAAATATTTAGAAAGAATTCGATGTTGAGGGGAAGCCATTTTTCGTGACTGATGGAGCTGGAGGACAGCTTAATGTCTGGTTCAATGTTTTGCTTTGCATCAAGGGTGTGTTTATGTGTGTCTACATCCAGTATTCGCAAATATACTCGACACAAAGAAAAATATGAGCCTTTTTTTGGGTCTTTTGCCTGTTTGTTTGTTTTTTTTTGTTTTTTTTTTCCGTCTAAATTCAACGCGTGAATCTGACCCCGAAGGCCATCTTGTAATTTCTCGGTTGATTCTCGGCGATGGCACGTGGACACATTCACTTTTCTCCTCTTTGCTCCAAACACACCTCCTCCTCGCTATCCCACAGCTATGATTTAGGCGTCAGGCTGCTCTCGCTCCCTCCCAGTTCTGGATCAGGTTACCCTGCCATTACGTGGTGGTTGCCCCCACGAGGGTGCTGTGTGTCAGGCTGAGTGGAGCCTTGCTGCCTGCCTCTCAGGCCCTGCAGACTGGAGCAGCTCACCACAGACGCCCCTGGTCGGTGGACTTGCTCCAGCTGTGACAGCTGTGCGCCAGGGCTAGCTGGAAATGTTCACTTTCCGATAATGTTCGCAAATAGTGGATGTTTTAAGTGAACTTTTCCCCCACTGTAGACCCCACCGCCCCCCCCACCCCCCCACCAAAAAAAACAAAAAAAAAAAAAAACAAAAAAAACAGTTCTTTAGATCTTATTTCCTTTTCCATGAATCAAAATGACTAGCTCATAAAATCAGTTTTGGTGTATGAAATATTAGGACATTTTAAAGTTACAGTAGTTTGAAATTTGAATTTTTTTAAACTCAATAAATGACAGCTGTAATAACCAATGTGAAGTATTCATTCATGCATGCCTGCTGTGTAAAACTGCATAGGGTCATATAGGAATGACTTTGTGGTAAGGTAGAACATTTTCTGGACGCTGCACTAGCCCCCTCCTGTTACTCCTCTGAGCTCTGCTGGAGTCATAACTCTTTCGGGGCAACCCCTGTCCTGACATATTACTGTCCCCGGAGTGCTCACGCTAGGCTAATCCTCTGTAATTGCAGGGAGCCAGTGTTGTGGCCAGGAGTTCCTTCGTGGCCGGTGAGGCTATTGGCTTCACGGGGTCTGTGTACCGTCACTGGCCCGTCTTCACTGCCTCGACATGGGCTCTTGCTAACGTTACATTTAGGGAAGGAACGCTCAAATTTGTGAGTCTGCAAACAGGTAAATTACTTTACCTGTTTCGCTGTGTTATTTCACAATAGTCTTTAACGTAGGGAAGACACAGGCTACATTTTGAGCTTTAATGTACTGAAATATCAGTACATCGAACATAAAGTGCAACCTTTTCAAGGAATGACTATGAATCTGCTAGGGGCTCGCCACTGTTTCATCCTGTACTCATCCTTTGCCGTGTCATTAGAACCAAACTGTCTGCGTCCGTCAAACAGACTGCGTGGATTTCAGTAACCTCTGAAATGCTTGTAATCCGTGATTTGACTGGTTTGAGAGCAGTGATAGCAAAGGTTCAGCATGTAGCTGTCAGTGCTAAATGATGGCTTATTTCCTGTCAGGTGGTGGTGGGTTAATAGCTAGCAGCTGCTTTGGTCCTTTCATTCTCATTCTTGTTAGCCAGCTGTTCTTTCACATTAGCTAGCATGCTGAAACACCAACTTCTGCTCCAGTACTGTGTAGTGTTTTATCAAGATGAAGAAAAGGCTCAGTGTACATTGATAGGTGGAGTACATGTTTGGGTGATTGCTTGTTTTCCTCCTGCTGTGGCTTTCTTATCCGATTAGCTAAACGCTCCATTGATTAGCACAGGTTGAGGAGCTCTATTGATCGCAGCGTGCTGCATGTTGCACCGGCAGTTGATCTTTCATGGAAACCATTAAATCATTGGCATGCCATCAAACATTGGAGCCGGACCGGTCTTTCTTCAGATGCTAATGTTACTTCTCTGGGTGGATTAACATCTCCAGGCTTGCAGATTTCACATTTTGGAAGAATTAAAACACCGCCAGGAAAGACTTGGCGCAAAAAAACACTTGGGAGTTTGGTGCTTTGACACCAGAGTGAACCTCCTGAGCACTGCTCGACGTCTTGTGAATCACAGCTAATGAACCACGTAATTAAGATCAGAATCTTGGTGTAGGCTGAAGAAAAGCAATGCATGGAGGCAGTATTCATGAAAGCAGACTGTCCTCGTTGGGTGTCACTCAGGGGACATCTGTTAAAGAGCGTGAGCCAATGTTACGCTGACTAAATGCTCATAATGCATTCGCTATCCATATTTCATCTGGACCGAATTCGTTTCAATAAATAATGTCAGTCCAAGGACGGCCTTCGATCTGTCCTCGGTGGCCGCCGCAGCGTTACTGTATGACGCCGCTCGATGATGGATTAACAAACAGTTTGTAAAGAGGACTTTTATCATCGCTGCGCACTAACAGAGCGTCTGTGTGATGGATGGCTCCTTTATTCTGCTACTGGGAGCATATATGTGCCTGTGGTCATCATGTTAAGCTGTACTGGGAATCACACCCTGGAGTGATGATTTATGACCAGATTGAGCCAGTAGAGTTTTTTTTTTTCCCTCCCTCTCTCGGGTGGCACTGTCATCTCCTGATTTTGAATTCCGCATCTTTTCTTTGATCTCCTCCTTTCTGCTGCGCGTTGATGGGGATCGTGAGGAGGTGATGCACATGCACATGCACATGCACATGACAGGATAAGAGTCACTGGTGGAATGCCAACATTTACATTGCTCCACAGACACGATGGCGTCCCTGCGGGTTCCTCACATGAGTGTGACGCATGCATGCGTCTTTGATCACAGAATGGCCATCGGTCCGCTGCGCGTTGCTAGTCTTTGCTCAACGGTGGCGTGGGACGGTCCCCAGCACACCGCACGAGCTTCAGAAACCAGTGAGGACTGACAGAACAATCCATGAATGCATCTGACATCTTTTTAGAATTACTGTCTCCTTGGTTACCAAAGTCTAGTTTTATCACGTTGGCATATTAGTGTCTTATAGGTACGTTAAAAAAGTGGCATTCCTCTTTCTGACAACCTATTTTGTGAAGGCTTTGCACCTAGAACGCGATCACTGTCATTGTGACAAGCAGTTTTCTTTGCGAGAACGTCAGTTGAAGCTGGTGGCGGCCTACAGCGTCTCTGTGGCGGCACTGGGGTTCCTTTTTCGATCGTTTTTTAATGTTTGTGTTGGATGAACTCAGCCATTAAATGAAAGTTGTCATCAAAGCTTGAGGCTAAATGAAACTTTTCTAAAATCCATCAGGCTCCCTTTCAGGTTACAGTAAAAAACCCCAAAAAACAAACCCAGATCACTTCCTCTTTGCCTTCCTGTCAGGCAGGAAAGGGTTACTCTCCATGTTTCCTGTCAATTCCCAGAGCTCCAGCAATATTCCTAGATGTTAAACATTCCCAGGCTCCTATAACCTCCTAGCTTCCCTCAGCCAACCAAGAGCTGTCCCAGGTGAACGAGTGGGCCAACCTCCTGTTTTTTAAGGATAAAATCTCTGACAAGGGGCGGGACATGGGAAAGCGTTCCTCGTGTGCATTCCGTTGAGTTGGTGTAAGACTGTGGGAAAGCACGTTTTCCCATCCACAGTTTGCTTGAAGCAGCTCGCATCCAAGCCGAGGTGCGATTGGATAAACATCTGAATGTGAGTCACCTTGAGGAAGCTGCTCCTCCAGCTTCTATTTTCTAAATCGCAGTCAACATTTGATCATTCCTTCAATTCTTTTCACCCCCTGAGACATCTGATCGACAACTGAGTTATGTTATGTGCTCTGAGTCAGCGCAGCTCTCCTATCGGATTGAAACAGCATCCCTGCGTGGAGGGGCAGCATTGATATGACCCGAGAGCAGAGCTGGGCCAGGCCGGACTATATTTAGCCCAGCGATGGCGGGGCTAATTGCCCTCCCAGGCCTAATCATTTCCAGGGTGTGCAGCTCACAGACAACTGAAGGGGAGGCCAAACACCCACTAACCTCATGTTAAAGGGATGTCAGCATCGGTGTGGCTGTCAGAGACGAGACAAATTAGCACGATATCCTTCCTCCTCGTGCGCCATTAGAGCTCCAGAGATATGTTGTTCTGAGGGTCCAACGCTGTTGGATTAACTGAATATCTTCTCTAACGGTGATGTAAACAGTCTTGGCACATGCTCGACAATAGGAGGTTGCCTCGGTTCCTCCCCGCCCGCCTTTGATGCCTGCCTCAGCAATCCCCTGTGGATGATAAATCCCTCCTACAGCTGGCTGAGAGCCTCTATGTGGGCCTAACCTGGACGGCACAGAGCTCAAATCCACCACCGCTTCCACCCTGATAAACCACATCCAGCTCTGACGTGGCGTCGGTGGAGAACTTCACTTTCATCTCTTCTGTTTTTTTTTATTTTTTTTTTTTTAACCACCCCCTATTCAACTTTCGGTTGATGTCCAGTTACGCTGCTTCCGCTGGTTACGTTCACCTTGGTCACATGATCACATGTGATAAGTTCTCAAAAGCATGCTAGGAAGGTCGACGTGCTCCGAGCCTCTGCCATCCCTTTGGTTTGACCTACACATTTTAGGTTAGGTCATAAAAGAAAGCAGCGTTGTCATTGTGGACTATGCTGTGTAGTTTTCAGGGGAAGAACACCCAACCCCAACTCTAACCCCAACTTAAGATAAAGAAAGCACTTAAAGAAAGCACTTAAAATCTGCAACTGCTCCTCTTTTTGTTTCAGACATTAACTGTTGAGTGCAGATTCAGAGTTAACGGTGGAAGACGGAACAAATGATTTTCCACTGAAATTGATTCCTCTTCTGCCCACTCCATTCCAACAACAAACTAATCCTTCTCTCAGGTGATGAATGGAGCCTTGCTGCTGAAAATTAGCAAACGTGCTCAGTATGAATCAACGGTCATGATCCTCTCCAGCAGGGGTCTGGCTTCAGGTAATGTTTTTCTTTTTGCCTGATTCAGATAATGGGGTCATTAAGTTGGTATCAGATGCGATAAACATCAGCCTACTGCAGGAGGAGAGGTGTGTATGGATGTTTCAGCTGCTGATTGTGCATCTAGCCATCACAACAAAGTGGTTCTTAATTAGATCATCTTTTCTTTATATGATTATCAAAATCACCACTCTCAAAGTAATCATGAGACATTTCTTTTACTGTTCACACAGCTCCAGAGTGGACCGCTCGCTGCCCGTTGGGATGGCGTTGTCTTTACTCGCCATCCTGCTGCTACTCAACTCAGTTCAGCTTTAGCGAGTTGGAGCAGATCAGCGATGCCAGCGTACAGCACAAAGCTAACGCTTGTGACAAGATGTCGATTCAATCCCTCACTTTTTTATACTAGCTAGTTTTTGCTGTGTTAACGATGATCCCATAATTAAGATAAGAGGCCCATCTTCTAGTGCTTGTATGAAAGGAGCTTCTGTTTTCTATTTGAAATATTTAAAACTCGACTCGGCTCTAAAAGAAAAAACCTTCTCTGAAAGGCCCGACTTCACATGTCGCACACATTCCAAACAAATGGCTTTTATAATATCATGTGATGTTTTTCCTCATGCAGCGGTCAGCCTGGGGCAGTTTGAAACACCATAAAAGTTGCAGTCTTATTTCATTATTACACTCTGACTGGAGATGATGTGCTTCCCCAGTCAGCACACTCAAGTAAAATGACTGGATATAGTGAAATGGCTAGAATAAATCCCTCCATCCTAGGGCTGTCACGATTAGGAATTTCTGGAGACCATTAATTGTCAGAAAAAATAATTGCGATTGACGAATATATTGTCTATATTATTTTTTCTTTTTTTATCTATCATAGCGTAATGAGCTTTAGTAATACACATTCTGTACTGTACATCTTAATAAATAAGAGCAATTTAATGACTTTTTGAACGTCAAGAAATTGGGCGTATTGCTGTGGATGGTGGGTCTGTGGATGGTTGGTTCAGCTTTGCTGCGTTAGCGCTTTTGACTGGAACTTTTTTACGGCAAATGTTACAGATGGCTTCCTCCACGTTACTGGGCTCTCCTTTATCGTTAGGCTAAAAACCAAAATGCACCCACAGCTGAGCCGTGGTACGTGGCTTTGGAACCAGAAACTCCTCTTCCTCCATGATGTTATTATCCTAGCCATAGCATGTTATCCTAGCCACAGCATATTATCCTAGCCATAGCATGTTATCCTAGCCATAGCATGTTATCCTAGACATACCATATTATCCTAGCCATAGCATACTATCCTAGCCATAGCATGTTATCCTAGACATAGCATGTTATCCTAGCCATAGCATATTATCCTAGCCATAGCATGTTATCCTAGACATAGCTCGCTGCTGATCCGATCAAGACAAGAGGTAAACATGTGTAATAATAAATAATATGTGTAACATGTGACTTCTAGTCCGAAAACACGGACTAGCACACCTTTATTATAACTACAAAACAACTATGTACAGTTCCAAAATTCACAGTTTACAAAAGTGGCGGTAGTGGCGTGCAGATTGGTGCAAACACAGTCGGCGTGGTTGGTGCGGACAGTGGCTGAGTCAGTCTCCTGTGTCCACTGACCTCACAAAACCATTTTTCTATCTCCCGATGTTTCTTGTTGCTCTGCTGCGGCCGCTCTCCTGCTCCTTTTCACTTCCTTATTTTGTGACCACGCCCACGTCTGCTCTCATTGGCTGTAGCTCTTTCTAGGTCACTGCGAGCAGCCTGGATATCTAGCAGGTTTGATATCCACTCTTGTGTCTGCGACTCCGCGCAGGGCATCGCCAAGGTCATTACTCGAGTCTTCGAGGTATCTAACTCAGCCGCCAAGCAGATTAGTGCCCTACCCCGATTTGGGTGAGGGCGAGTCACGAGTCTAAGACTCCGAAAATCGTGTCGCGTGTACTAGGCTTTAGTCTGGATCTTAAGGAGCCAGGTTGGACTGTGCGAGTGTGTGGAGAGTCTGGCAGGCTGTGGGGGGTCTCTGGGCTGCTCAGATAGTGCTGGTTCCTCTGAGGCTCTAACATGCTGGATTACAACACCAGCCTGATCCACACTCTGATCTCTGGCCAACATGAAGTGATCCAGTGTCTCTGCTGCCAGGACCTGGACAGAATGAAGCCATGGCTGTGTTTGATTGGTCGAACACATCATGTTACACGGGCTCAATGGTACCGCGCACCCCACATCAGCCTGGAATCACCCTGAGAGAATGAACCCACCCTTTCAAATCCCCTTCATCTTCTTCTCTGCCCCCACACTCCTGTTTCTCTCCCCTTAACCAGTCTTTCTTCTCCTTTGTCAGATCCACAGGGTGTGATTTTTTTTTTAGTGTGTTTCAGTGAGTCCTGCAAGGGGAACCTTGAGGGTCTCAGTGGGATCAATTTAAAAAGGATGCACCTTTCCCTCCTCCTCTTCTTGGCCCTCTTGGCTCATTGGTTCTGTTCATCAGGAACTTGCAGGCTTTTGATCTCACCTCCTTCCCCCACACCCCGCAACTGCTGCTCAAAGTTTTTGTCAGAGCTCACCTCTTTAAAAAAAAAAAAAAAAAAAAAAAAAATCTGCTCCACTTTCTGAGAAATGATCCCCTTTTTCTGTGCCTGTGAGGGTGAATCAAAGTCTTCCACTCACAGGATGGCACACAGCCTGTGGTTGGGATTGGCTTGTCTTTGAAGATGCAACGGCAGGCTCTCCTGGTAGAAGTATGGTGAAGAAGTTTAATGGTCCTCAGGGTGCACTGGAGGTGCACTAAAGACGTTTGCTGGTCTTCAGGCTGTTTAGGGTGAGGTTGCTCTGAGGCCCTGGGGGTTCTCAGGGTCAAGCTGGAGAGGACAGATGTCGTAACGCAGGTGTGTCAAACTCACTTTCACCGAGGGCCACATCAGCATAAGGGTTGCCCTCAAAGGGCCGCGTGTAATGGTAAGACAGTATAACTGTAACCAAATGCAATGCTAAATAAATGTCTGTTGAAAATCGCATCGATGTGGAAACACTGCAGCCTGGCCCAAGTTGCGCAAAGTTGCGTGAATTGTGGGAAATGTAGTTTATGGTCAATTCTTTTTATTCATTTTAAGACAGTCAGACCTTTTAATGTGGCCACATATGGCCCGCGGGCCTTGGGTTTGACACGTGTCGTAAAGGGTAGAGTTGTGTTGAAGAGGACTGTCGACCTTCAATTTTCAATTTCAATTTTATTTATATAGCACCTTTAACAAAAAAGTTGTCTGTAGGTGCTTCACAGAGGCAGAAACCCAGAGCCTGAACCCCCAGGTAAGCACAGTGGCAGGAAAAACTCCCTTTTAACAGGAAGAAACCTTGAGCAGGACCAGGCTCACAAGGAGGAGCCATCCTGCTGAAAGTCGGCTGGGTGAAGGAGGAGGAGAAGAGGGAGACAGGACCTTCAACACGACTGCAAGAGAGTAGAGAAGTGGTGATCCGCAGACAGCTTGTTTGGTGAGAAGTTGCTGTGGTGTTGATGAATAATTCACACAGCGTTCTCCAGAGAGAGTGAAGCAAAGGTAAGAAGAGGTGCCCAGCAGCGCTGCCGTGCTGCTCTCTGAAGCTGTCCTGTAAAACATACATGACACTCTTTCATTTTTGTCATCAACTTATCCTGCAAAAAAACTGGTCACTCCTTTCTTGATTGAATTATTAAGCTTTTGAATTTTTTTTTTTCCTTTATTGAAAGCCTGTTTGAAATACTGCTAAACCAAAACATGACTGTTGTTGGTCAGCGCAAACTGTAATTTGGTTTTGGAGAAAGGACAAAGGCCACTGTTGATACAAGTCAGAGCTCATCCACCACCTCATCGCCCAACTCACTTTCCTGCAGGTCAGGCCTTGAGTGTCCCGGCTGACTGACTCTGGCCTCATGGGAAACCTGCTGGCGGGACTTTGGATTCAGAGGCCTTGTGTTTTTGTTGTGTGCTGACTAGACCAAACCAAGATGAAGCAGACGTGAAGAGCTAATATGTGCCCTGTGAGTGTGTGCCGCCCCTTATTTTAGGACTCTTGGGTCCCCTGGTGATGACATCATCGGTGCAGTCTTGCACTAATTGAGGTTTAATGCCAGAGTGGTGCGAGCAGGGCTGTAATTTTCCCGACCTGGCCTGGAAAAGAGAAAACAGCTTTTCATGTGGTCTGTTCTAATTCAGGTTGCAGCTGTGGGACACCTCACACTTCTGTCTTTCTCATTCTACAGATTTAAAAATATGGCGAAGACTTCTTGCTTCCGAAGGAATCCAGGGACGTGTCAGCCTTCGCTAAACTTAGACAAAAAGAAATGGTCCCAAAATCTCGCCATTCTGAAAGTTCACGTTTGCTGTGGTTTTAATAAGGTGTTTTCAATAAGTTCATCCTGTTACCTCTTAAGCAGCCTTCACACAGGCAGTTACCCGGACTTGAAAATGGGTTTCTGTATAAACGCTGTGCATATGAACACTTCAGATGTGAATCAATCTGATGTTCCCTCTACCAAACTAGCAGAGATCAGAGAGCTTCTCTGAGGGCCGACTGAAGCCAAAATGGTCCCACAGGTCCTAGAAGGGATGTACGTGTGTTCAGTACCTTCAAGACTGTTGAATATTTTCCAGCCACGGCCCAGGCTGCGCTCTGGCTCTCTGGATGATCCTCAGCATAGCTAATGCAGGGCCTCCCCTCACGTGTTCTGCATGTGTGGAGAAGCTAGTGGAGAAAGTGGTGTGTGGAGATATGAGCTCA
Source organism: Pao palembangensis (assembly GCA_015343265.1). Taxonomy (NCBI): domain Eukaryota; kingdom Metazoa; phylum Chordata; class Actinopteri; order Tetraodontiformes; family Tetraodontidae; genus Pao; species Pao palembangensis. The sequence goes on from CM027086.1 coordinate 9,069,636, forward strand.
GGGTTTGAATGTTGGTCCCAACTTTGAACTTGGAGTCCTTTTGGCTTCTGCGTACATCTAATAATCACTGTTCAACGTGTTCAGTGTTCATGTTGACACTTTAAAGGTGTGACCAGAAGAGAGAAGGATAAAAAATGTGTGTTTGATGTCAGGGTGTGATTCAGTAAGAGTGATAGTAATTGATGAAACACACACACACTTTGTACATTGAGTGTCATTAGGGTTTGCTTCTCTGACTCAGAGAACAGCACTTTGCACGTGCACTGTAAGAGCAGAGTAACAATCTTTACATCGAACTGCCTTTTTAATCACAAAAGTGTGACCTGTGTGGAATGAGCTAAAGGCAGATCTGAAGGTTCTTTTCTGTAGACTGCTAAAGCCACAGAAGAGTCTGCTGCTGGTGCTCATACCTGGAGTGAATCATGTTTGCTTTGGAGCTAAATACTTAAGCGTGACTGGAGTTTAGGAATTAATTTTCATTCAAACAGTCTGGTTTCTGACTCTATAGGCTGAAGAATTAAGCCCTCTCTGTCCCTCCAGGATTTTACTGAATTTTTGAAGTTTGCCAGGGCTGATATTGCCTGATTCTGCTGGAGAGTTTCTTGAAATAGTACTTCAGTGTTCATATTATACTGGCATTTCTATCTATGCGCCGGAAAGAAATTGATATTTCATATGTTTTGCCACCCTTTAGTCATCCCTCCATCCATGTTTGCTGCTTTTCTGGAGTCAGGTCATGGGGACCTAAGCAGAGAGGCCCAGACTTGCCTTTTTTCGGCCACACGGGCCAGCTCCTCTGGGGGAATCCCAGCGTGTTCCCAGACCAGCTCAGAAACCTAGGCCTGGACTTGGTGTGACCATTCAAAGTAGTTTCACTGAACTGTTTGTTCAACAGATGCCAAGTTCTGCATGTGTGCTTGTTCCTTGTGTATCTTCATGTGTGCTCTACATACAGCTGTATACTACAGAATGTATAATTGTGAATTCTCCTCTCAGGCTTTAAGAGGATTCGTCTTTTTTCCCCTTGTTAGCAAAATATCTCAAAAATATCTGAGTGGATTGAAAAGAAACTTTGAGGAAATGTTGACACTGAGCCGAGGAATTGATGCTTACGTTTTGGTGACGTTCCAGATTCCGGAGGGTCTTTGATCTTTTGATCTTCTAGAGGTAATAGGCCAAAATCAAAGGCCAAGGGGCTTTGACCATAAAGCAGCCTATTGTATTGCTACTGCCTGTATGTACACCGTACTACTTAGCTATAGATGAGGAAAAGGTTGCTATGACGTAGGTCTGCTCTCTGTGCTTTTCCATTATTGGTAACAACAGTAGCGATGATAAAGATGGACAATAATATATGCTTCATCTAAAAATGTCCTAAAAGTGTGATTCCCCTTTTTGATTAAGCACTTGGGAATAACCTTCTAATAAAAAAATGTATATTTATCTTTAAACATGTACATTTACATAATTAGAATTGTTGAGAGTTGAATGAGATGGGTTTTATGAGTCATTAAATCTAAAATAATTAATGTCCATTTTAGCAAATTAACTTGACGAGGTGTTTCTTCTTTGCGTGCTTCCCTCCCCCATGGTGGCTCATTCGAATGATCTTGTTCGGGAGAAGGGGCTCCTCTGTTCCCGGGCCGTGCGCATCGAAACGCAGCATTCCAGCATTGCATGTCCTAAACTCTCATTCCTCAGTCATTCATCCAGACATTGAACGGCGATTATGTTTGGAATATGCACTAAAAATTCCTTCTGTGTGCACACTTTGTCTGCGTTTGAGCATGCACCACAGGTCCTGCTGAACTGCACATGAACGCACCACCACCTACATTCCAGAGACACCCTAACAAGGTTGTTGGAAGAGGATAAGGCATGTTAAATAAATAATTTACACACAAGAGCACTCCTTATTTATTTAATGTGGCTGAATGCGACTGAGTGGGCAGACGGTATCCCAACCTGCCAACACAGACTGAACGAGCCCTCACTTGGCTTAGCGGAGGGTCGCGTGAGGGGAGCGTATAACCACTTTGAATTTGTGCTCCTCTAACGGGCCGCGTTGGGTCACGGTCAGGTAGTCAGTCAGGTATATCAGCGTCAACAGACCTTTCATCTATATGGCAGGAATTTGAGAAGTTGTAGTCATTCTCAAAAGAATGGGCCTTATTTTTTCACTGAAAATTGAGGAAGTAAACAAAAAGTTTATAACGAATTCACAAAACATATCACCCTCCTGAAAGGGTTGTGGTGGTTATTTAATCAGGCTCTGAAGCTTCATGGTGATTTTGCTTCTGTCCTTGACTGTACTCCTTTTTTTTGAATTGTGGAAGACCTGAAATACAGTACTTACCTTAAACTAAAGTTTACCTCAGTGATTTAAAACGGCCTGAGTTTTGATTTGGAACCTCTCCTTTACATGCAAGGCTGTACATTGTATACGACGACATGTGTAATTTCTGTGTAAGAACCAGTGGGACTAAACCAAAACAGCCTGGCTGTATATGCAGATATTGGATATATTTTAGACCTTAACTGCAGTTATGCTGGAGTCCTGTGTTCAAGTTATGTTTAGCTTGAATGATTTACATGTCAATGCAAAACATTGTCAGTGTTTGTGTTTACAGGGGGAGGGTGCAGAGGAGGGGGACAGGACCACAACACCACCAGCGAGGAGGGACCATCCAGTCGGTAAATACTTTTTGGTTAAATGATTCACAAGAAAATATGCAGACATTCATTTTCCTAGACTTGGTGTCAGTGCTTTCGAACGTTAGAACATGTTCATTGTGAAACAAAAGATCAAAAAAAGTCAAATGTCATGGTAAATAATCAATCATCCGGCCGTGTGTTTAAATGTAGTTTTTTTTCCCACCAGTCAGCAACTGCTTTAAATTCTCAAGATCTTCTCTCTGCTGACATCATCTGTGTGTGTGTGTGTGTGTGTGTGTGTGTGTGTGTGTGTGTGTGTGTGTGTGTGGTGTGTGTGTGTGTGTGTGTGTGTGTGTGTGTGTGTGTGTGTGTGTGTGTGTGTGTGGGGTTGCATGTTTGCGCGTGTCCCAGAAGAATAAAATCCCACAGCTCTCACTGACCTCATTATAAAAATAGCTCATCTACCCAGCCATCACACTTATCTCGGTTCCCCTCTGCCATCTCTCAGATATGATGATCCTTCTCTCTCTCTCTTTCGCTCTCATCTTCTCATCAGTCTTTATTGTGGATAGAACGTCAGATTAAAAGCTTATTTGTCCTAGTACTAAAGGTTTCCATCCACCTGCCGCTGCCTTTCTGCCTGTAATCCAGCACTAGAAGACATCTTTTAATCATGGCATATCTGGAAGAAAAGGGTCCTTTTGCGTGGTTTTGTACCTAATCTCCGCCAGACAAATATCTCAGTGATATTTGGTAGCGGCTTTATTGATTGGTAATGTTGAAAGCTTTATTCATTGAATAAAGATGTGTTTGGTTGGACAGATATTTCCTTTGTGTTCGGACAGGTTTCAGTCAATATTCACCAATATTCATGCGTGATGTTGAACCTGGACCGTGTATGTAAGCTTACAAATAAATAGGGGGAACAACAACTTCTGATATGCCCAACCTTTTCTTTATTTTCATTGTTTATGTCCATTTTGGAGAGTGAATAGGCTTCTATTCATTCTACCGGTACGTGAAATGATGTAAATATCCTGATTTGTACCCAGGTTTTCAGTGAAAAAGAATAAAGGTGAAATCCCTGTTGGCTGTTTATGGGGTAGACCATGTAGCACGCGGCGTTCGGTTGGTGGCGCGTCCCAATCAGCTAGCCCTGGTTGGCCACTGCCTTTACCCAGAAACTCTCCACAAGGAGACAGTCAGTCCCTGATCAGGCTGCTCTGTGACGCAGCTTCATCTAGAGCAGGAAAATCAGGATGGCGCGCAGCAGAACAAGTAGTCAGATGTGACACTCTTGAATGGATTTGCCCTGAACTCAGGGTGGCCAAATCAGGCCTGAAATCAGATTGAAGATCGTTAGCATGTTTCCAGCCTCATGAAGAAAGAGAATAGGATTGAGAATGAAGGAACTTGCCTGGGAACAAGGCAGAGGTGCCTCTTAAGAAGCGTCTTGCACACTGTTGCTCTTACTCGTGGTTAAATTATCTGTTTCAGATCTTATTAAATCCGTCTCTTTGTAAGCTGAAGACATTCCCCCAAAATATTTTTGCCATGGTAAATCTGCATATCTACCATAAATTTGATGTGTTTTCAGAACACAGACTTTAGAATGCACACGTTTGCGCACGCATTTTCCTTGCAGGATAGCAATCAGAATAATCAGACAGCTGTGCAGCGAACAATGTTGTGGGTCACAGAAAGCTTTAGCTGCTTCTTCTGGCACCAGCAGCTCTCTTGTTTCTCCATCACTGTATGAACATAAATAATGTGCCTTTGGCTTTGTCGTCAATAAAATACACCCACCCCAAACCTCAGTTTTAACTGTTTGGAGCAAAAATGCCTTTATTATCTGAACTTACTTTGGCCTAGGCTGTTTTTCCCCCCTTGTTTCATAATGCCACTGATGTCCCAACTGTGTCCTTTTTACAAGGAAGCAGCATGTGATTGGATCAGAACCTGTGACTGTGTTCAGTCAGAAACAGCTGCCTCACACCGACCTGCTCTCAGATACCCAGCCTCACCACCACCAGAGAAGATCATCTACATATTCCTTTGATCTTGCTGTGTCTCCAGGAGCACATCATTAAGGAAGTTTATACGATATTCTTCCACCCTCTCACTGTGGCTGCGCCATGCCCCAGTTGACGCCCTTCACTCCGCACTAGCACCTTGACTCTTCCTCCCTACTGCTGCCCTTCACTTCAAAGCCTGGTTTGGTCTGAAAGCCAGACCCATTAGAGCCATTAGACCCATTCATATTTGTCCTTCACAACACAACTGCTATGTTTGTCTGTGTTGTGTTACCCTTGAGGAGGGATATCTCCACCACCCCTTTCTAGCTCGTCTCATGTCCTCCCTACCTTGGTGTTTATCTGTCTCTGAGCTTGTCATGTCCCTGAACCTGCGCTAATTAGCATCCCACGCAACGCTGTTTATTTACCAAGGTACTGTTGCGAGGGGAGGGGAGGAGAAAGCGAGTAAGACTGGGAACAGGAAGAGAGGGAGAGCTGATTGAAAGAATCAAAGAGCCTCTTTCGCGTGGATGCAGGGGGTAATGATGGTTGGTTGAAAGTCAAGAAAGTGAGAGAACTTTCCCACCTCTCCACGCCTCTTCACTGCCTCTTCTCAGCATTTCATCAGAGATGCACAGTACCTAAAATTAGCAGCCACCAGCTTCCTTCCTTCCTTCCTTCCTTCCTTCCTTCTTTCCTTCCTGGGGCCCCATTAAATTTTTCACAATCTGAAGAATGATCATTAGGGTTTGGTCCTGCAGGCAGGTGTTGTTTCAACATCTCAGATGAGGGTCAGCTTCTCTTCCCTTTGGATGGCCCACCCATTATTTTGGTCTGTTTGTACAAGTGTTCGTTTAAACAATTGTAAAATTGTCCTCATAGGACAATGCGGATATTTTTCTTTTTTCCATCCTTCCAGAACTGCTTTAGCTCTGCCATATTCTTTGGATGTCTCATACGTACGGCTCTTTTCAAGACGTTCCATTCGTCTCTACTGGGTTGAGGTCTGGGTTTTGGACTGGTGCGCCTGGCGTGTTTTGGACACCGGTCAGGTCAGGCTGTGTCATTTCAGTGTGCTTTTCTAAGCTTCAGCCTTGCAGCAATGTTCTCTTTAGTGGGCAGCAGCTTCCTTGGTGGTGTCCCGCATTGACACTCATGAATGCAGATTTTAGCAAGCTCCAGGGGTTGTTTCTTTACCTCGTTGATCAGGCTCCATTGCGCTCTTGGGCTCATTTTGACTCATTTTAGTGTCTTCATTTGTAGATTGTTTGCCTCACCATAAAGTAATATGTTTCTCAAGTCTTTGAAATCACTTTGTAACCCTTTTTCCAGCTTAATATAGATTGTAGAGCCCCTGAAAGCTCTTTTTGGCTAGGCATGGCTCAGAAAAGTGTATTTTTGTAGGTCATTTAGATGGTTTTTTTTGTGTGTTATTACACATTAGTCACATTATATTTGTCAATACCCTTGGCTTAGATGAAAATCCGATCACATTTTATAAGAAGTTAATTCAGAAAACCATGAAATTGTAAGGGTCATCTAAAGGCTCCGTAATGAAATCTGGACTTAGTGGCTAACTGCCCAGTGCAGGGAGGACTGGGATATGTTACACCAGTAACAAAAACTGCTCAAGCAATAACCTCAACTTGTTGTTGATGCTAGTCAGTGCTCCTGACAGTGTGCAGTATTTTACTTTGAACATGCCTTATTGAGAACATCACAGCTTTTGGGATGATACATGACGGTGTTGTACATGTAGTCAGAGGTCACTGGTTGTTGGGAGTTTACTGCATCCTGTCTTCAAAGTGCTAGGCCTAATTGTCTTCTTGAGAGTCTAAAGGTCTGTACTGACCACCACTCTAAAATCTGTCACTCCGTGAAGGTGCCTTGCTACTATATCAGCTGAGAAGCAGGCATGAATGCCCTGGTCTTAGCATGAGCAGCAGGTTAGCGGTGGCTCTCTCTATTGATTCATCTGCATCTACATGCAGGCCGGAGCAGCAGGATCCTAATTGAAATGGATTTCTCCCTACATTGATCTGCACAGGTGACAGTAGATGACATACTGCTACGTGTTTGTGCACGTGCCATGAATGTGCTGTGGTGCTACAGTGTTCTTTTTTTAAAGTACCAGATTTTATTTTATTTTTTTTTAATTGTCCAGCAAAAATGTAAATGGAACAGCTGTTGAAGTTCACAGTGTATGAAGACAAACGCACAACGACTCAGTAATGCTTGTTTTTCAAGCAGTGATTGAAGTCTGACATTAACACTCAACGAGCGCGACACACAAACACACACACACTCTGTAAAGTTACTGTATCTAGTTACACTGAAGAAGCGATCGAACACATGTAATTTGACTAAGGATCAAACAATAAACAATGTGATCCAAACTTCCTTACGTCATGTAACACGTCCCCTGTATAGATACAAAGTGAAATTGCGGAGAGAAAATATACGTTTAACTATTGTACATCATCATCCTTCATTAAAGGAATTTATACTGCTACAAGTGCGATAAAGAAAGCAAATTCTAACTTTACTCAAACAAATGTACTCTAATCACTGAATTTTCCAATCATCAAAGTCACTTTTTCCATTTGTGGTTATTGAGATGCAGATTGTAATAGAACAATGTATCAGAACTTTAATTAACAAAACAAAGGACTTAAAAATGTTAAAAAATAACTGATAGAATAAAGCAGTACCTAATTTTCTTTTAACATAACAATATACACACACCTACACACACACACACACACACACACACACACACACACACACACACACACATATATATATATAAAAATATATATAAAAATAAAATACATAGAAATGTAATTTTAAATGGGACTTGCAAACTGTGTTTATTTTTGTGTGAGAAAGAGGGACAGAGAGTAAAAGGGTGGGTGTAAGATGGCCGATGGACATGACTCTTCATAGCTGGCCCCGACCCCCTGTGATCTAGTCTCTTATCAAGCCCAGATCCTGGCCTTTCATCTGGGCTCAAACCTGGGGGAGGTTGGACTCAACTGGGTTTTTATCACCCCTCAACACACACACACACACACGTGCATGTTCTAGACCCCCTCCAACTCCACCCTCTATCCTTGAGCCCCAGATGAGTGTTGCTCTCATTTACCAACGAGATAACAGACCTGGCTCTGTGGCACTTCTGAAAAGGCCTCACATGTGATCGTATGAAACTCACCAGAATACAACAAGAAGTCTCCTTATCTGTGCATTATTTGTTTGTTTTTTTTGTTTGTTTGTTTGTTTTCAGATGGAGAGAATTGCTGCTCTCCACAGTTTAAACATTAGCTGGTCTAAATGAAAGAAAATCCTGGGTCCATCAGGAATTCTCCCAAAGCTCAGCGCTCTCCGAGTCCCGACACCTCACTAAACCTCTTTACTGGCTAACAATAGGCAGGTTGTTTTGGTTGGTCAGCCAGTTTGTCTTGGATGGACTGGCTCTACGTGTGACCCAGGTCCAGGTTTTGGGGGTCTGTGCAACATCCTATCATTCCCTTTCATTCCATTCCAGGTGAATGGTTAGTTTATCCTGACAGTGACCCCTTGCTCACCCCTGACCTGTTTCTAACATAAACAGTGAAGCTCACCTCTAACCTCCTGCTTTTACCTGAGTCTGCTTCAGCAAACTTGTCTCCTTCTCTCCCACTCAGACCCTCACATTCTCTCCACACACCAGATCTGTGCGTCACCCTATCTCCGACCTCTGACCCTACTCAGATTAAAGTCCGTGGCATTTGAAATCCAACAGCAGACCGTATAACATCTGTCCCCTGCCCTTTAAAACCTCTTTGCCCTGCTTTTTAAAGGTAAATCCACATCAGGGATGAGCGGTGATGTTTGTGGCTGGGGAGGCACCGACGCCATCAGACTCAGATTTGCAAATATCCGAACCAGCGGATTGAAATGTGGATAAAGCAGGTACAGAAAATGGATGGATGGCTGGATGGATGAACCAGCGGAGTAGAGCCTTTCCTTCTTATCGGCAGTGATGTAACATGTAGACATTGTAAACTGCTTGGGTATGGCCTTCCCCCAGTGAGCACGCACCATCTTTTTTTTTTTAGAGCTCTGTACTTATTTTCTTTGTCTTTGGCATCGCGCTCGGTTAAGTGTCCAGTTCCGTCGAGTCCGTTAAATAAAGCAGCTTGGGGTTTTGAAAGCTGATTACCTGATTAGATGTGTTGTGAAAGCAAACATTCACATGTGGGTAAAGTTTTTGACCACTCCTTTAATAAAACTATCCGAAAAAAAAAAAAAAAAAAGTGTTTTATATTCCAAGTGTTTGGGCAGCATTTTAGGAAGATGTTTCCTATTTCCTGGAGGGAATTTCTTAATCAAACTGTGTACGCTTTGCTAAATCTTTTCAGTCTGTTCAAAACTTCAAAAGATGATGTTTTAAAAATGTGGTTCTCCAAATAAATTTCCTTCCAGTTGACTTCTCTTCATCACATGTTCTAACCTGCCGGAGTCGAGAAAAGGAGAATAGAGGCTTTTTCATTAATGTGGTAAGGTCAACACCCTCGGCACATAAGACCACATGTGGAAACGGAGATGGTATCTCACAACAGAAATAAAGGAAAGGAAAGGAACTATGGAGACGGCGATGATGGTGAGGAAGGCGTAGCGTAATTGGTTTCACAGCAGAACTATTTTCCACTCTGTGTGGAGCTTGGACATGTATCCTGAGGCTGTGTGATGGACCCTGCACCTTTAGTAGAGTGGGTGTTAAAGCGGTAGCTTCAGGCTCTATAGTGATAACTGTAACGCTGCTCTCCACTAGTGCTGGCTGTTGTACCATCACTTCCACAATACAACCCGTCTTACTCGACTCATCTTACCATTATTCAACTTTCACCTTTGTGAATGTGAACATTTACTTCAAAAGTCTTTTTTTACTGTACTAAGAAGCTAAAGAAGGGGCTGATATTCTCATAATGGTCACTTAGAAGCTTTAAATTTGTTATTTTCAGCCATCTTTGGAATGTCCTAGATTATCCTTCAATACTTAGGGTTTAATTGTTACCTTCCTGTATTGTTTTGAGCCATGAGTCAAATCAGTCAAGTCCAATGTTTCATTCTAATCTTTGCCGTTGTGGTCTTAACTGAAAAATGCCATTTAGCAGTAACAGGATCATAATTACATCCGCCTCGGAGGTTATGTGACAACTGGCATTTATCTATCTGATTCCAAAATAACCCAAAAAGATATGAACGGATTTTAATAGGATTTCCAGGAAATGTTGGAACATTTCAAGGATCAGACGATTAAATTTTAGCAATGTTCTGGATTCCGGAGGTGCTTTTGACCATATTTTTCTGTAGTGCCATCTGATTTCATGGTTTTAACATACACAATGATATTTAGTTCTTGGTTTGGGACCACATGTAATCCAAATTTATTGGTTCACGTCAAAACAACATTACTATGGTCATATTATCTGCGACACACAAGTTGATATAGTTCTCCTCTAAAAGTATACATGCACTGTCAGGATGGTTGCTGTGTCTAAAATGACCTCAAACCTATTCTGTCTAAAAATAAGTGCTGGTTCATTCAACAGCCATGACATAATTTCTTTTATTTGGTTTTTTGTTTAGTATTCTAATGTAGAGTCACAATTGCAACAGGGTTTATCAGTCATATTAGTTGAATTGTCAGAAACACTTATTGCTCAGTTATAACGGTTACAGGGGTTTTCATCTAGAAATCACTCCCAGGTATGTCATTAAGACCTTATTATATGATGACAACAACCCTAAACACTTTTTATTTTTATGGCAATAGCTTACCATTACCAGTTATTTAGAGAGAGCATTTGCAATAAAGAAATCCATCTGTGAGCAGTTGTTCATAGTAACTAACATAATTACTCATAATTTATTCATATTTACTAGAGGTATTCAGGCACGTATAACACCTTGGTTGTGTTTGGCTGTATCAGCAGATACCCCGCGATTTTTGGCACCTGAAAACTTACGTCATCATGCCAGAATGCACTGTGCCGACAAAAAAATGGTGACCTTCAGAGGTAAAATGTGTTAAGGTGTTCACATGTCACCAAAAACAAATTAGAGTAGAATAGGACAATAACGTTCCCCTAGATCAGAGGTGGGCAAACTAAGGCCCGGGGGCCACATGTGGAGCGGTAAACAATTGAATCTGGCCTGCAGAGCCTTCACAATCATTCCTCCAGAAGCCAAATGAAGAGGGTTGTCAGCTTGATTGGTTAGAAAAAGGTTCAGACCCCCCCTTCAGTTAGCATGCTAACATGTCTTCTCAAGAAGGTGGGGCCAGACATCATTTGGAGCTTCATCATCCATCTCTACTTGGACCAATTTACAGGCTCTTCAACATATTTTCTCTCTCAATAGTTCATCAAGCAGGATTTTTAGTCAACCTGGCCGGCCCCTTCATCAAGATCTAAAACCCAATGTGACCCTTCAGGCTAAATAATTGCCCACCCCTGCCCTAGACCTCTTTGCTTTAGCTGTATTTCTTTCTAAAAAAAGAAAAAGGCCATTTTTTGTAATCTCCAGGTGATCCACCCGTAGCAGCTGTCCTTCAGGATGTCTCTCCAGCTGTTGTTACACACCTTCATTTCCCATGTCCAGCTGTAAACATTTGCGTGGCAGAACGAGTGGCCAAGTGTCGCTCTGCTCCAAAGACACTGTGATGGAACATAGGTGCTCTGCTTTGATTTCAGTGAGCCAGAGTCACAGTCGGACTGAGTCAACCCTCCACACAGAGCAGGACTATGTCCAGTTCCGTGGAACCATAATGTGGTGAGGTACTGTATAAATAATCTCTGTGCTCTCAAACACTTCCAGCTGCCCTCCTCTCCTCTCCTTTGCTTTCTTCTTTCTTTTTGAATGTATAAAGCTTGCTACCCAGACCGCTTTGAAAATGGATCCTGCAGGTTTTCATAAAGAAGGAATTCTGCAGTATTTGCCTTTTGTGACACGATTGTTGCGTTTTATGCTGATTAGTATTGCAGACTGTGGTTGGAGCCCTGCCTCTATCAAACACTGCCATTGTAAAAAAAAAAAAAAAAAAAAAAAAGTCATAGTGTGAAATTCAAACCTCAGTCTGTTTACAATTAGGCCCTTTAAAGCATTCCACTGTAATCTGTCCTCCTTTGAAATCCACGTACAGTATTAATAGAAATCAAGGGCATTTCGCCTTTGTTTTTAAAGCCATATCTGTGGCTTTTGAATGATGGATGGAAACTGTATGGTAGATTTAGATTACGCAGACTTGTTTAAAACCTCATTCTCCGTTTCCTCACAGATGTTGGCACAGTCAGGATGGCTGGTCACAGGGGAAAAACAGCCTTATCTGCTCCGATGCCTAAACATTTTGTTGAACACGGGATGATAAAGTAAATCCAGGTTTTTTTTTCGAGGGGCATCTTCGTTGCCTCGGGCCAGCTTGGAGCGTTGGTCAGCGGAGGGGGAGGGGGAGACAGGGGGAATTCCCCCTTTATCTGGTCAAGATCTTGCCGTCGGGCAGCCTTCGCGCTCCAGCGCGTCATCCTTTCAGGAAAACATGTGACTGTGTGAGTGTGTATTCGCACATTTGTGTGTGTCTGTGTCGTGAGGAACAGCTCACAAAGCTCCAGCATGAAGCACGGCTGCGTGCTGAGCACAAATCAAAGGGGGCAGTGTGTCCTTAGCCTAGAGGGACAATTCTGCAGCGTGACCAGGGATGTGGACAACAGGGCGGCCTGTCACACGTACATGTTGTAGTCTGACAGTGGATCTTTGTTTCTGCTAATCACACTGAATTGTAACAACTGCAAATGTATGTTAAGTGAAGCCACACAAGTTATATAATCATGTTACTCCTGTTTAAAATGTTTATTTCGGCACAGTTACTGTGTGAATGCTCTAGACCAGGGGTGGGCCACGTTGGGTTGTAGATCTTGATGAAGGGGCCGGCCAGGTGGTGCGGGAAACTAAGCCCCCAAATTAGGATCAGAGGTTGACTAAAAATCCTGCTTGATATTTTGAAGAGGCTTTAAATACAGTGGGGACCTAAAGTTTGGGCACCCCTGGTCAGAATTATTTTAATGTGCAAAAAGAAACCAAGGAAAGATGGAAAAATCTCCAAAAAGCATCAAATTACAGATTAGACATTCTTATATAAAAAAAAAAAAAAAAATTCGGATCTTCTTTCATTTGTTTACAGTCTGAAAATAACGGAAAAGAGAAAAAAGCATCTGCAAAAGTTTGGGCACCCTGCAGAGTTTTTAGCATGCCCCGCCCCCCTTTGGAACGCTGAGACCTGACAGTGTCATGGATTGTTCTCAATCATCGTCTGGAAAGACCAGGTGATGTCAGTCTCAAAGGTTTTAAATGCCCAGACTCATCTGACCTTGCCCCAACAATCAGCACTGTGGGTTCTTCTAAGCAGCTGTCTAGAAAACTGAAATAGTTGACGCTCACAAAGCAGGAGAAGGCTATAAAAAAGATAGCAAAGCGTTTTCAGATGCCAATATCCTCTGTTTGGAATGTAATTAAGAAATGGCAGTCATCAGGAACAGTAGAAGTTAAAGCAAGATCTGGACGACCAAGAAAAATATCAGACAGAACAGATGGCAGGATTGTGAGAAAAGCCAGCCAAAACCCACCTTTGACTGCACCATCCCTCCAGAAAGATCTGGCAGCAGACACTGGAGTTGTGGTACACTATTGCACTATAAAGAGATACTTGTGCAAATATGGTCTTCATGGAAGAGTCATCAGAAGAAAACCTCTTCTACGTCCTCACCACAAAAATCAGCGTTTGAAGTTTGCAAATGAACATATAGACAAGCCTGATGCATTTAGGAACTTTTTGGCCGGAATGAGCAAAGGTACATTTGGAGAAAGGGCACAGAATTTAATGAAAAGAACCTGTGTCCAACTGTTAAGCATGGGGGTGGATCAATCATGCTTTGGGGTTGTACTGCAGCCAGTGGCACAGGGAACATTTCACGAGTAGAAGGAAAAATTGATTCAATCAAATTTCAGCAAATTTTGGACGCTAACTTGATGCCATCTCTGGAAAAAGCTGAATTTAAAGAGAGGATGACTTTTGCAAATGGATAATAATCCTAAACACACCTCAAAATCCACGGTGGATTACATCAAGAGGCGTAAACTGAAGGTTTTGCCATGGCCTTCACAATCTCCTGACCGCAACATCATTGAAAATCTATGGACAGACCTTAAAAGAGCAGTGTGTGACACACAGCCCAGAAATCTCAAAGAACTGGAAGACTTTTGTAAGGAAGAATGGACGAAGATACCTGAAACAAGAATTGAAAGACTCTTGGCTGGCTACAAAAAGCGTTTACAAGCTGTGATACTTGCCAAAGGGGGCAGTACAAGGTATTAACTCTGCAGGGTGCCCAGACTTTTGCAGACGCCATTTTTTTGTGTTCTGTTATTTTGCAAGTTTGAACTTTTTTTGACATATTATAAGAATGTCTGATCTGTAATTTGATGCCTTTTGGAGAATTTTCCATCTTTCCTTGGCTTCTTTGTGCACATTAATACAAATTTTTACCTGGGGTGCCCAAACTTTCCATCCCCACTGTAGGTCCAACTAGAGATGGATGATGAAGCTCCAGATGATGTTTGGCCCCACCTTCTTGAGAGGACATGTTAACATGCTAGCTGAAGGGGGGGTCTGAACCTTTTTCTAACCAATCAAGCTGACAACCCTCTTCATTTGGCTTTTGGAGAAATGATTGTGAAGGCTCTGCAGGCCGGATTCAATAGCTCATCGGGCCACATGTGGCCCACCTCTGCTCTAGACCTTTTAATATATCTGCATGAGTAGGATCTATAGATCCTGTACTACAGATCTGAGTCACTAACTTGGAATCTTTTGTTTGATTGATCCATGTTCCATCTTTTCTGTAGTGTCTTTTATTTAAATAAAACAGCATGACCGTGCACACCTGATTGTCATGCCATTGACTGAAAATGGAACCTCACTGTATTCAACTTCCAATTTAAGAGGTTACTACACTCAAGTGTTAATAGCAAATCATTGACTTATGTTTTCACTTCCTGTAGAAGCGACACAGGTGACAGCCTGACGGATGGTTTACCAGGGAAACAAGTCACACTGTGTGTGTGTGTGTGTGTGTGTGTGCGCTTCTATTTGCTCGTTTTATCCATCTGCCTTGTCTCGGTGTCTCATCTGTTGTACTGGTTACGGAAGAGTTACAGCCTTTCTTCTTCTGTGAATGTGTTTGCAGTTTGTGAGCAGTGTGTCCAGATCTTCAGATGAAGAGCCTTCAGTTCCGGAGCATTGCTCCCAAGGCCCCAGCCATGGTGCCCTCCCCCTGCCCTGCGGTCCTGCCCTGCCAGACTCCCTCCGCCATCCCTGAGGCCACCACTGTCACCAGTTCCAAGTCTATTATTGTACCCACCCAAAACTATGCACTGATGCAAATAACTGGTCAGGACGGTACTTTCTCTCTGGTGGCGCTGCCTCCCTCTGTCTCCTCTCAGTCAGCACAGCAGCAACAACAGGTTCAATCGCTTCAAAAGAACTTGAAGTTACCTATTCCCAGATACCAGCCAATGAGGAAGAAAGGGAAGACAGATAAGGTTAAATCTCCATCACTAGCCGCTAAAGTAACAGTGGCCTTAAAGGTTGCTGAAGCAGCTCAAAGTGCATCGCCATCAGTGATGAGGAAGAAAGCAGGGTCCAAGCACACCAAGGCAGCTCAAGTTTTGAAAGAAGAGGCTTCAGAGAAACTTATTCTGATCGACCCGGTGGCCTCAGACCTTTCCGTCATGTCCCAGCTCCCAGAAAACCCTGTTCTTTACCCGGGTTGTCATTTAGAGCGAGCACCAGATGTCTCTGAACAACCCACCACTACTGGCCTTCTCCCAAACCTCCAGATCTCCACAACTGCCATCAAAGGTTCCCCAGGACAATATCCAGAAGAAAGTAAGAGCGCTGTGAGGCCATGCCAGTCCAAGCCTGGCCCAGCACACCCTCAGAACAGTTTCACCGTTCTGTCCCCAGCCATCTTCAGCAAAGCCTTCCAGATCATCCCATCTCCACTCAACGCTAAATTACCCATCCTGCCCTACTCACAAATGAAGAGCGCTCTCCTTCCAACTGCCAAAATTGCCAGTTCTTCTCAAGAGAAGAAAAGTTTGCCCCAGCAGGCAGGACACAAGGGCCCCACAAAGCATGCATCCCTGTCCCTGGAGACAGCAGAATCTGTGGACCACGCCGCGGCGCCAAAGGCCATCCCGGAGCTCCAGCTGAAGACCGCCCTCGTGCCTGTGCAGGGAACCCTCCAGAAATCACCCAGCAAGAAGCGAGGAAGAAAGAGAAAGACTATGGAAGACATTTTGGCTTTTGAAGCCAGAAAGAAGAGGTCGTTATCCTTTTTCCGAAGGAGAATTCCAGAGAAACCAGTAGTTTCAAGCTCCAAACAAAAGGAAGTTGATATTTCCAAAAAGTACCGTAGTATCCGACCCAAACCCTTGCTGCTGATGGAGACAGCTCCTCAACTAGTGAGTTTGCCAACCGCCACGTCAGATACGCAAGAACAGGAGCTGGTGCTTGGTCATCCGCTCTCGGCCACAATCACATCCGGGGTCCTGGACTGTCCCCCACCTGTTCAGGAAAGCCTCCACCCGAGAGGTGCCTGTCACCCCAGAGCGTTCCTGGGTGGTCGTCCAGTCCACCGCTGCCCCACCTGCAGTCGCTGTTTCCAGTTCAAGCATCACCTGCAGAGCCACATGAACAGCCATACAAACAGTCGGCCCTATGTCTGTCCTGGCTGCCGCAAAGCCTACGCCCACTCCGGCAGCCTCAGCACCCACATGAAACTCCATCACTCAGAAGTTCGACCACGCCGCTCCTTCTTCTGCCAGTTCTGCCAGAAGGCCTTTGGATATGTAGGTGTTTACTTTAGCCACCTAAGGGAGGTCCACAAGGTGTTGCTGACTGTGGAGCCCTCCATCAGCCACCATGAAAACCAGGCTGCCGAAGGGTGAGCTGCTCCTTGTGGTTGCGCCACCTCCATTTTCAGCAATATCTGCTAATCATGCTTCTCGTTTTCCCCTCCAGAGGCAACAAAGCAGAACCGGCGGAGGATCAGGATCACGAGGATCCGGCAGAACTGCAAATTAAGTGCGGCCGCTGCCAAACTATCACTCCCACCTTTACTGACATGAAGATGCACCTGCTCTATGTGCACGAGGAGGAGGTCCAAGTCCGGCTCAGCGAGGGCCAGCAGCTCTGGGGGGGTCGCCAGGCTGAGAACGAGTTGGTGAAGCATGCTGCTCACTACTGGAGGCACCTGAGAGAGAAGCGAAACCCGATGAAATGTGGCAGCTGTGATGAGGAATTCTTCTCCTTCTCCAAGCTGAAGAGGCACATCAGATCCGACCACCAGGGCTGGGAAGGAGAGGACACCGGGCCCGTGTCCTCACCAGATAGCCACGCGGGCCTGGGGGTCCTTGCAGCAGGTATGGCCTTTAACTGTGTGCTGTGCAGCAAAGTGTTGGACACCAAACAGGAAGTCCTGGAGCACTGGAGGAGTCACCACCACTGTGAGCAGCCTGACCTGCTGTGGGATGCCCTGAGCTCATACTCGGGGCAGGACGGGATGGGCGGGGACTTGGACTCTCCAGAGCCCAGTCTCCATTATCCAACCTAACCCTTTTGTCTGCGTGACGTCAGGAACCTCATCTACTCAGCAGCACAGGGGCGGAGATCTCCTCTTTACCGTCATCTGAGACCTGAAGAGGTCGCAAACCACGGTAAAAAGTTTGGGTTTCCGTTCAGAGAAGGTCTTCTCTCAGGTCAGGAAATCCACTTTGAGATCTTATTTGTTGTTATTTTAAGTGCACTGTTTTTGGATGGATTTCTATTTAACATCTTGTTTGTCTACAGTTTATTTAAATTATATTAACTAATCTCATTTATAGCTAAAATACAGAAGAGGACAACTGGCCAGTTCCAGCACTCTTTGGTCAGTTTATGAGGCGTATTCTAACGCTGATATTTCCTGACCCCACTTAAATCAATTTAAATATATACATAATCACAAAAATAGTCCTCCGCTGGATCCATTTCAGTCTGAATCTGTAGAGGTTTGTCAGTGTTCTAGTTGATACTGTTAACAGCACAAACATGACATTCTCTGTTTGCATTCATAGGGTGGAAACAAGTCAAATCAAAAGTAAAGCAGATCTGAATTGAAAATGAAGGTATGCACTTACTTCAGGTGACCACGCTCTTGTGTTGGGCTTGTGCAGTGAGATAACGTGGTGGTAGCATGTCAGGCTAGGTTGTCAGTGAGCGCTGGAACGCCAAATCCACAAGCTCAATTAGCTACTGGCTGAGTTTTATCTCAGAGGTGATCCTTCTTGGACCTACTGCTGCAGGTCCTGGACACAGAACCACAGGAAGAACCAAGGAAGTCACGTTCCTGTGAGGAAAGGCTAAAGGCACACTGTCTGTTTTATCTCAACATGCACATTAAAGTTCTTTCTGAATGCAGGCAGCAGCATTTCTATGAAAACTCTGATAACCAGCATAAAGCTAACAGTTCTGTGGCCTTCAAAAAAAGAGAAAAAACTGTGTCGATGCATAATATCGTGGCTTATTGTCAATGTTGTGCAACTTCTATTCAACTTGTTGATTAATGCCTGTGTTTGTGCGTGAAGCCAAGGTTCCTTTCTCACTTGTGATTGTCGATGTGAGTTAGCGTTAAAGCGTTTCAACCACTGACGTAAATGGACTTGGAGGTGCCCAAGTCTGCTCATTCATGCACCTGTGGAAGCACGTGCACCAAACTCTTATC
Source organism: Pao palembangensis (assembly GCA_015343265.1). NCBI lineage: Eukaryota > Metazoa > Chordata > Actinopteri > Tetraodontiformes > Tetraodontidae > Pao > Pao palembangensis. The sequence goes on from CM027086.1 coordinate 9,088,171, forward strand.
GTTCGAGTTGATAGAAACTGTTGTCAAGTCCAGAAAATATGCTATTTTATACTTCAGATGACTACGGAGCTCTTTCAGTATATTTATGCAGCATTTGCTATGGTTTCTTCTGAAGGTCTGTAGGATGTTTCATGTCTTGTTCCATGATTAACTATCTGTCCATGGTTATCTAAGAAAAAACTAGTGAATGTATTTGAATGTTTTCAAATCCTACCAAAACTATATGTACTGTATGCTATATAGAGAGAAATTCTATCAACAGAGATATATTGAGAAAAAAGATTTTCAAGCATATATATAAATATCAAAACCATAGAAGCCACAGTTTACGTCATTTACCTTTCTCTGAAGGCAAAGTATTAATGTCACACCATTTGATTTAAACGGTCAGACTGTTATTCTTTCTTTTTAACCTGTCCTGTCCTCAACATCTGGATGCCTCTTTATGCTTTTGTTTCTTTACCGAGATGAGTCTGTTGACGCCCACTTTTTTTTTAAATATGCAGGAACTGACAGGAGGGTGGGGACATAGGAACACTTCTAAATTCAACAGAAACAACAAATTACAATATAAAAACAGAGAAACTCACAGTAGTCACACAGAAGAGTGCTAGCATCAGGACAAACAAGGCTCCGCCCCCAAGACAGAGCAGGAACGCCCCAGTCCTTGGCTATGGCTCTCCATAAAGGCCGAGTGTGCACTCCCCCAGAGCAGCTTCCCCATCCAACCAGCCCCGGAACGGAAACCCCCCTGCCATCACCGCCCTACGGGGGTGGACCAGGATCACCCTGCAGCAGAGGCCTCAGTCCTGCCACTCCCGGAGAGCACCAGGCCTCAGACCCCTGTAAGACCCGGAGCCGTAGGGCCGCACCATTCCCTCACAGTTGGCTTATGGAAGATGTATCAGGGACCGGAGGGATGGAGAGTTCGCCATTTGACTTTCAGAGAGCAAGCGGGGGGTGTGGGGGGGTCCATTAGGGGCCGGTTTGAAAGTTAAAAACTTTCTTGCTGCTTCCAAATTCTTCTATTAGATTTTGAAATAGGTTCAAGATATTTAATTCCATCCGAGTTTTAAATTCAGCTCTTGTTTTTTTACTCTGCAGGATGTCAGGAGTCATTTGGGTGTGAGTTTGCGTCCCGTGCGTGAGGACCCTGTTGTTCTAATGCACACGGTGCCACTAATGGAGGGGAACTCAGAACTCAGAAATTGAAACCTCTTCACAGATGTTGTTTTTTTTTTTGTTTTTTTTTTTTTTTTTGTTCTGTGTCTTGTTCAACCCGCTCTGAAGGTCAGACTGTTCTTTCTGTTCATTTTCATCCGTCGGCACCAATCTGAAAGCGTAAACTCCCACATCTGGCGCTAAACAGTGGTTGTAACAATGTACCTGAAGAACTTGATGTTCATCTATATAAAGATCTACTCTGTTCAGGACACTGGCTCTTGCTTTTTTTTATTAATTATTCAAGTTCAGTGCAGTCAGGCAGTTCCTTCAAGTAGGTTGTTATTAACTCCTGTAAATATGCTGTAGCTCAACATACCCATGGAAACATTGTCATGGATCCTTCATGTCAGTGTGAGAGCACCGAATGAGGCCAATCTCTCCATCAACCCCCTCTCTCTCTCTGTCTCTTCGGCTCAGCCTCTCAGGTATACGTTTAGCAGTTTTGACGCTTCATCGGGTTTCTGTTTATGACTAATACGACTTTTCGTATCGTATCTGGAGGGAAATTTTCCCACCTACAAACAGACCTGCTTGTTTGATTATTTCTGACCTACACTGAGCAGACGCCACATGATGTCATCCAGACGTGACGGTTATTAAAAGTTTCCCTCCACCCTCAAAACAGTAGTTGACTATTCGCAGTCAACAAACTTTCCTCGTTATCCGCTCGTCTTTACATTCCCTCTAAAATGTGTTAATTTGTGATTCACTCGTAAAATTCTGCTTCCACCTTTCTTCTGCCTGGAGGATCGCGAACCTTCACCTTTTAACTCGTCCCCAGTCGTAGGACTCTATTAAAGGGCAAAGGTCACCCCGACCATTAGAGCAGAACTAGCGCCTAACAACCGCGAGAGCAACTTCTTCAGGCTCTGGAACAAGCGGCTCCGTTTCAGGTGGTGAAGCTACGACATCAGAACATTTCAGAGGAGTCGGCATGGCACCACAGCAGCGCGTTCCAAGCGCAGATAAAAAGAAGAGTCCTACACAGTGATGCATATTTCCCTTTAATCAGAGCTAACATGTAGCACCGCAGTCACGCTGCACTCCCACTTCACTGAGGCTCTCGGGGGACGCGGAGATCAAAGACGCCTCCCCCAAACTCACCCAACACTTCCAACATGATCGGGAAGTAGAGAACTGGGGGCTCTTCTCTTTCTTTCTTTCTTCCCTCACTCCTTTCTTCGGGCTTCTGAACTCCGATGTGGCCCTGCTGGGACAAACAGCGACTTGCTGCAATGGCACGAAACAAGATGTCGCCTTGCTGTCGGAAAACTCTAGGACATTATTGCAGTAGAGTCAGCGTGTCATAGCACGGATGTTGTAACACGAGAGGCGCATGCTAGCAGGAGCTAGGTCCGCCACGCTAACGTGCAAGGAACTGCCGGGAGCATGTGCACAGTGTTGCCAATACATTTGCGCATCCATCAAAGTGATTCTCTGGTTTCATCAAACATTTAGAAGCTCTCTTGGATGTCAGGGCTTAGATGTACAAATGGGTAATCCCAGATCCATGAGCCCTGCATCTCTGGAGCTGTGATTCACCCTCCTCTTCCTCGCTGCCTCTCAGGTTTCAAAGCGACCCATCGCTTCGCGACCTCCCAGATTAGTCGTCTAATGAGCAGAAGGGCCGATCAGGTGAATAATTGATGACAGGCGGCTAGAAAGCGATATTGATCGGAGCAGGGATGTGGCTCTAAATGGATCAGGGAGGGGAGGCACCGCAGGAGGATGAAGAGCAGCAGGTTCATCATCTCTGGGGTTGGTTCACAGTCGGGAGGATAGAACGAAGAGCCACAGCTCTGAACAGCCGACCACATCTACAAATGGGACGTTTGATAGTTTAGCAATCTTTAGTTAGTCAGGGTGGAAAAGTGAAATGAGAGAAATATTCGTCAGAGCGGAACCTTTGGTTAAAAAAACGGAATCTGACAGGAGTCTGATCCTCTGTCTCGTTCTTTTAAACAGCCACACAACCAATGTGGAACACTGACTCTATTGCCTCAGTAGTTGTGTGAATTCTGGGCGTGGCCTCTTGTCACCTAAAGACCAAACGTGTCTGGAAAAGCTCAGTTCTGTTGGCAGTCTGGGTCCAATCACCTCGTGTTTGCAGGCATCACGGAGCGCCGCGATGCAACCAGGCCAGACGGCGCGCCTGTTTTGTATTTGTAGAAGAGGTTTCTGCCAGGCGCGCTAACTTCGAGCTCTAGAGCAAACAGGGAACATTGTTCTGAGTGTGATCGACCTGAGTGGAGTCTACGCGTTTCACCCCGCCTCGCCGCGTAGCGCAATCCGCTACGGGGTTGCTGCTCGCTGCCTCGCGGTCCAGATGGTCAAAGAGCTCTTGGAGTGCAGCGAGGCAGGCGCCATTCGCCCTGGGGGGCTTCCACCATCTGTTCCCCTCCTCTCCCTCACTTGTCAGATCTGTCCTGATGAAGGTCTAATTTTGTCCCATCTTTAGTGGATCGTGACGGAACAAAGCTAGCCCAGCTTGAGACCCAACCAGCAGCCGTTCTCGGCCTCTCCTTTCTCTTCCTGTGAGCCCAGCGTGTTGGATTCGTGTCCCACAAACAAAACAGTGAGCGTCTTCCTGGAGTCATCTTGGCCCCAGGGAACGTGGCGAGATAACCGGATGCTAATGCCGCTCGTTGCCTTTGGGGAATTCCATCTTTCGGAGCGGTAACCTACATTCACGGTTACATGTCAGGTTAATGACTCAAGCCGGCTGCACGCATGTATATTAAACATACAGCCATCATCTATTACATAAACAAGCTGCTTTTTCTTTTTCTGCAGCATAAAAGCTAACAAGATTAGCAAGCAGGCAGGCATTCAAAGAGCTAATTTATTTATTTACTTTGGCTCAGAGGAGCCGGGGGTGTCTCTTAATAACGAGAGGGCTGGTCTTGAATTCCTCCCACCTGTGTTTTTTGTTTGTTTGTTTGTTTCCATGTGACTGTTAAATGAAGAAAGTAGAGAACTGCTCACTCACCGGCCAGTCAGCTCTTGGATATGTTACTTTACCTGCATCTCTGATGGGAAACTGACGGTCCACGTTCGGAACCGAGAGAAATCTTCTCCTCAACACAACGACCCCGGCTGGGATCTATTTACCATGTCCCCCCCCGGGGGACGACTGCCATCCGACTCGCCTCGTCACAATCACTTATCCTCATCCCTGAGTCACCCCCTCATCCCTTCGCAACACATCTCTCCTGTCTTCCTCACTTCTTGAGGCCCCCCATTAAGACCTTGAGCACTGTTTACCGCCCTTTAACCCAATGCTTTTGGGGAAAATTGGACATAAGGTAAGAAATCTGTGAAAATGGCAGAGACATGAAGGGGACATGTTGAAAAAGAGCCTTCCCAGTGAATTAGATGAAGATGGGAGGATTGAAAGCTTCAGGAAACAACAGCGGCTCACCTTGGATGCTGTTTGCTGGGTGTTTGCTCACAGCTGGAAGCCTTTACAGCTCTGGCTCCAGCTGTAAAAACATCTTCTGACGTGCTGTAGATGCAAAGCAGAATCACCTCCTGCCTGAACTCTTGAAAAAATATTCAGGTATCAGAGGGAAGAACAGATCCGTGACCCAGGGGATCTTTCTGTCCGGATAATCAATACCACGTTACTGACTAGAGCAGGCCGATTGGGGTCTGGTTTCCCATATTTCTCATATATAATGCAGGAGAGACTTTTCAACGGCCTGTACTGCACAGAAATGTGAGGAGGGTCTGAAAGTGTATCACAGTTACCTGTTCTAGCCAGTAGGCAACAAACAAAGAGTTAACGGCACAGTCGGCACTGGTGCGCTTTGAGCGCACTCCTCCCCTGTAAACACCTGCAGCCCATGAAGCTCGGCGCTCGGGCGGCCCCATGGGAAATCACACATTAGCATTTAGCCGTTTCATCTGCTGCGCTAATCAGAGCCAAACGTTTCAATAATACAACACAAGAGCAATTACGCAACCCAAAGAAAGAGCTGAGTGGAGGGAGTCAAAGAACTTGGTGAAAAGGTATTTCCAGAGGTTTTAAAGCATCTGGCAGCAGTGCTCAATGATTGGACGGCTCCAGGTTGGGTAGAGGGTGAGCCAATAACCCTGGCTGACCTCGGACATGTTTTCCATAAATGTACAGTGTGTCGAAATCTGTGAGACTGCTGTATCACAACAACGCGCTAAACACTCATCCAGTCAGCCTGGCACGCAGTCGAAACGTTGACAGTTAGCATATTTGCATGAATTGTTAGCATGTTCTGCCGGCACATGGTCCTGTCCAAGATGCATGGAATCAAACACATTATTTATTTGTTTATTTATGTATTTATTTTTCCTATGCAAAACAACCCGACAATATTACTGCAAAGTGTCAAAAATCGTGGAGCAGCGTCGTGAAGGGGACTGGGAGGGTCAGGAGGTGCTGTCATGACCAAATGTGCTTTAAGAGAGTAGCGAATGTTTACTGTGCTGATTAAATGATGCCTCAGGACGTACAGCATCTGTGTCATTACTAGATTTTAAATTAAGTCTATTATCTCCATGAATGTATTGTAATCTGCTTCAAATACAGACATTTCAAGCTTTATCCTCAGTCTAGCTTTCTAAAATAGCCACCGTAGTATTAGCCAGTGTCCCTGGGCTAACTTGACACGAGGACAGGTCACTTCTTCACTGCATCTTTCTTCTACACAACTTTGTGCCACAAACTACACCTGGACTAGGAATAACTTAACAAACGTGATGGCATCATCATGTTTGTGTGTTTTGGACTGTTTTATTCAAAACCTAGTAAAACTTTGCAAAAACATTGCTATAACTTTGAAAACTCGCAGTTTTATTTAATTTGTGTAGCCAACGTTACAAAGCTAGTAAAGGATGCTGTGGGCATCATTTTATCATTTGTAACAGAACAAATAATAAACTGAAATATGATAATTCCAACTTGATGTATGTAAAATAACACTAAATATTGCAATGTACTTGAGTACATGAATAATGCATAATTAGTTACAACAAGTAGCATAGCTCTGTGTACTGTAGCTACTCTGGTTATTTTCAATTATAATTGGTCAGTTCAGTCTGAATGTCTGAACTGAACTTTTTGGCAAATTGTTCATCCATATTGTAAGAGCAGAAATCAGCGTCATGATCCGTGAGAACTTTTCTGTCGTTTTCAACCAGGTTACTGGATGGAGAACATTTACAGCAATTATAAGACTTATGGTTTTGCTGGCCCCCAGCACGGCTCCAAAGGGGGGAAATCAAGCCGTGTGTTTCTGCTCATACCTAAAAAGCACCTCCATGACTGTTGCTGCTCACACTAGCTGCCAGGACAGCTCAGCTCGCACCCATTCTGGAACCACCTACCTAACAATTCATCAGCTCGACTCCCACCTCTCTTGTAATCTGTGCTGCCTTCCCGGAGCTTGGCAGCCCCCTGATCAGCATCTGAGGCCTGCAGCAAGGAGGAAATGGCCTATTGTTCTGAGATAATGTGAAATATAATGTTCCCCTGCACTCTTGGAAGCTCCTCTGCCCTGACAGCCTCATCGCTGTGGGCAACAGTAGGTGCCAAGACTGCGAGCAGCTGCCAAACAGAGATGTCCATCAGCAGCGCCGTGCTCGTTTACAGTAGAAAGTGAAGAGGGGAGTCCCCTAAAGACTTGTGGGAAAAGCAGCACCTCTCACAGCCGTTTCACTAAAACTCACCTCCACCCACGCGACGCAACCTGGGAGGTTTTTCTATCGTCTTGTGAAAACGCAACTGCGAGTACATGTGAGGCGCAGCAGAGTGGCTGAAACTGAAGCACCGGCGGAGAACTTCCCCGCCGTTCCCGCTGGAAAGGGCCAGACGCCCCCGTGGGCCGCGAGCTCGACAGCTCCATTCACGTGAAATCAGCCCATCGATCCGGATGATAAAAGACGCCGCCGACGCGCCACCAACCACGTCACACACGCAACACGTTATTTCTGCGTTGCTCCGAGGCCTCGCAGGACGTCAGCGTGACATGGGCTGCGTTTAGGCCCAGGACCCGAGCGCCGTGGAAACACTGAGCACCAGTCTTTATTTGACTCCATCAGCAGCCAAAACCTAATAAATATCCTTGGCAACAGCAGATTAACAAAAGCAGCAGCGCAGGAGGAGAACAGTGATGGACCTTCAGTCCCTGTAATGGAAACATTTCAACACGAGGAGGAGGAGGAGGAGGAGCACCTTCACCAAGCTGACTCTAATATCTCCACTTGCATTAGCAGGTTATTACTGTCATCTTCCCTAAACTTATTCGTCCTGAAGGCTAATTACGGAGCCCCATTTCAACTCCTGATGGGATAATAAATGTTTCTAAGAAACTTTTTGGGGCCGTAGCGGCCTAAAGTTAGCGGGTGTCGTTTCTCACCTTTTCCAGCAGCCTATTCAGCTGCTGCGTGAGATAACACACTTACCGCAAGCATGAAGAAAAGCTGCTACAACTTAAAGGGGATTCTCCACGAAGTGAAATATGTAGAGGGCGGCACAGTCAGAAAAGAAAAGGCTGCAAATCTGTCAGATTAGTGACAAAAATGGGAGCGTGTGGGATTAAGGTAAAGCACAGACTCATCTTCTATTCACAGGGGCCTTTTTTGGAGGAGGTACGTACCTAAATGGATTAAAGTCACAATTCTACAAACAGACATTTAGCGTGTATTGAGTGGATGTTTGATGTTGGAGCAGCCGCCCACTGTGACTTTGTTTCTGTTGAGCAGAGCTTTGGCTCAGGCGTTTGGAGGTGAATAATACTGCCATCTATTGTTCTCCCACTGAAGGCTCCCAGCTCCCATTCTCTCTCTCTCTCTCTCTCTCTCTCTCTCTCTCTCTCTCTCTCTCTCTCTCTCTTTTTTTTTGTTTTTACAGATTAAAGAGACACTTCCTCACACAGACTTTTACTTCTTTTATGAGTCTCACCTGAACCCTCAACTTTTTCATGCGGAACACTTCTGTTGGATTACAGGATTATGTCTCACAATCCATATTAGTGTTGCTCCTCCAGAACTTTCTATTTAATAGGTACAAACACTTCATATTTCCTTATTTCTATGCAGTTTTCTTCTCCACATATTTGCAGACTAGTGTTTGCCACTTTTGTAACGAGACCATCCGTCTGAATCATTTTAGAGGTCCACACATCTGGATAGGACCACCGACAACAGTTCAGAGCTTTGGATATATATATAGTTTTACTTTTATGCAAACCATGAATATATCTGAATGAAACTAGGTACGACATTTAAAAGAACATGACCCATTAGTTCACACTGAATATCTAACTTGACCATGACCATGTAGAAAATAAGAAGAACTTCACTTCTGGCTCTCTGACCGGGATTATCTTATCGTAAAAGACTGAAATATGAATCTGTGGAGGTCACATTCCCCAACATTCCGCTCAGGACGACGGCAGGAGGTGGCCAATCTGAATGAGTCCTGGACATTCAGCTGGACGCGGCTCGTGATGTGGGAGCGCCGCTGGAAGTTTACCCTGCAACCCTTCTGCATCCAATCAGATGCTTGTTGGTGACACTGGTAGTAACATCTGTCTGTCTGCTGTCTGTCTGTCTGTCTATCTGTCTGCCTGTCTGTCTGTCCTTCGGGACATTCACTCAATATTTCATTCTACTTACATTTGTGAATTCATATTCAAAGTGATTATTAAAACTGATATGAAAATGTGTCTCACACACGTCCTCAACTTTCCCTGACCTAAGAGAATGCTTAAAGATCAGCAAACAGCTCTGAGGCTAATGATGCTCCATGCTCCTGTGTGTGTAGGTGTGTGTGTGTGTTTGTACTTGCCACGTACTGAGTACCAAGATATTCATTTTACTAGCAAAGTTAGGACATTTTCCAAAAGTGAGGACATTGTGGCTGCTCCTCCCAACGTCAGCCGACTGTTTGAGGGTTAAGACTTGGTTTAGGTTAGGGTTATGGTAAGGGTTAGGGTCAGTGGGTTAGCTGGGATGGTTAGGGTGAGGGTAAGGGTTAGGAGCACCCTGGTAGAGGTCGTAGACACAGTGAGCCGTCAGCCAGCCACAAAGGAGAAATTCTCTTTTGTGTGGAGCCGGTTAGAGATCAAAGTGCTCTAATTGAACTACACAGGAAGTGACACAAGCAGGTGCTAAATCCTGCACGTCGTGTCTGTGTGAGTGACTGTGGAATGAGCAGTCTACCGACACATGATATGGCCTGAGCTGCAGATCCCAGGAAGGACTATTTCACTGTTCTAGCAGGATTCCTGGAGTACAAGAGGAGCAAAATCCATCCACATGCAACAAAGACCTGTGCATTTAGCATGTAGCCATTCATACTGGCCAGCGGTCCACCTGTTTACCTCCTCACCCTTCACTGACGTCACCTGTCCCTCTGCTGAAGCGTTTGGAACTGTGGGTTTCACCAGGGTGTGTGGATGCCTGGACTCCTAAAAAGTTTGTCTTTTCTTCGTCAGTTAGCTTCGCTGTGGTGGGTGTGACACTACTGTCTGGCTGGGCTCAGTGCAACAGGAGCTCAGACGTCCGAGGAGAGCTCAGGGTAGCACGGATTGGTTTGGGCATCTGCTCACGATGTTGCCTGAACGTCTCCCTGGGGTGGGGGGTGGTCCAGGCATGGGAGGAGACTCTGAAGCAGACCCAGGTTGCACTGGAGGGAGAACGTCAACTATCCTGGAGGGAGAGCAGGGTCGCAGCCTGTCCGCCCCTAAATCAAGCAACCAAAACAAAGAAATTCATTTTAATAAGTTCATGAACGCCAAACCCAAAGCAGTACCAGCTGTGCTGTGTGATACCTATTGCTGCTTCTGTGCTTGTACAGTACATTTGTGCAACCGCACCCTGTGACTTGTGCAGAAAATATGACTTAGCTTTAGGCCAGGCCAGTGAAAGCAGCATTAAACCATCACCCACCGGCTTCACTGGAAACAAGCAGTAAACACAACGTCAACCGATTATCACATTGTAAAGTCCCTAACATAAGTCTACCGTTTAGACACCCAGCTGCTAACAACTCCGGCCTTCGCTGCTCCACCTGTGCGGACTGATACCGGACCTGTAAACAAACAGATCCGCTGCGCACGTCCACTAAAAATGGATGTGCGCAGTGCATTTACCTTCGCGTACAGTTTCAGCACAGCTGCTTTTCATTTAACCCCAAATGTCCTGGATGAGGCTGCTGGATCATTCTGGACCCATGATGTGCCAGGTTGAAATAAAAGTGTTGATATAAACACCAGGAAGGTGTCTTCACCGCGCAGATGATGTGGTTGGCAGCCTGTAGGGTGAACATCAATCAGTGAAACCTTCAGTCCCTCCCGAGCTGCTCCTGCTTTGCATTCACACCAGCTATCTAGCTAGCTAGCTAGCTAGCTAGCTAGATAGATAGATAGATACTTTATTAGAGAAATTCACATTTCCAGCAGCTTGAAGGGGGGAAACACACAAGGCCATGCAAGTCTTAGGCAAATACTAAATACTAAAGCTACAATGTGCTAAGACTGTAACTACAATGTGCAGAAGCTCTAATGAGGCAGTGTTACGGTGTGTAGCACACAGTTGTGCCACATGCGTGTAATTATTATCTTCACGATCTCCCAGCTGTTTCCCACGGTGATCGTGTTAGAGCCAAATTCAAGCGGGGTGTTTCCATCAGGGGTTTAGTCGTGCCAGGGCAGTGCCGATGACTTGCCCACATTCATAATTCAGTCATCCGCAAGTGAGTCGCTCGACGTCTGACGCCATCTTGGCTCTGTGCGCCGCTGTGTGTTTCAGGATGACGTCAGCACACCTTCACTTCCCCAAAATCAGTGAATCAGCCTCCTTGGTCCATCTGAAGAAAGAAAAGGAAGGCATGAGGAAGGCATCACCCTGTGGTGATCAGTGACCACGTTAGGTGCCAAGATGTTGAAGGGCAATGACGTCAAGACTCTTAAGGACAGATGAGAAAATGAAATTGATGTCTCCTTTACTCGCACCAGTTTTTCAGGCGCTAGAGCCTTTCAGTATATGAGCTCAACACAAAAGTTGGACTCAAAAGGAGGAGCTATGGGGAGGAGAAACATTTCCAGATCTTTTTTTTCCTGCTCTTTTAGCTTTGTTTGGAAAGAGACTGAACAGAGAGACAGCAAGCGTGGGGGAAAAACAGGGCGGATGACGTGCGGTAAATGTGCAGTGCTGAATTTACACCCAGGTCAGCTGTAGCAAGGACTGCAGCCCGCAGGCGGGAGGTCACGTGCGCCAGCTCCTGAGCTATCTCCGTCCCTTGTAATATGTAATTTAGGTGCGGAGGAAGGCGAGGCCGTAGTCAGGCGTTTTCACTGTTGTTCTTTGGCATTTTGGAGCTTCCTCTAGCCTGTCTCCAGGGAGAGTAAACTGAACCCACGGGTGGAGAGCGATACTCCGCCAACAGCCAGTCACAGATTGCTGCGGTCTCCGCGGAAAGGAGTTAACTAAAGGTGAAGATTCAAAGAGGGGGAAAGCTGTGTCTCCGAAGGCTTTAAAAGTCTCCTTAGTTTTCTCTTTAATGTGAGACGACTGAGTCTCAGAGAGCATCATGTTCTGTGATCAGTGTAATACAGTGTGATCAAAGTCACTGACTCTTCCCTTTGTTTCCTCTAACACTCTTATTTGTGGCAGGAGAAAACAGGCTAAAGGTTGAGTTCATGCAGAAACTCTTTATGATTCATGTTTCCTCCGCTTTGATGTGCGCAGTCTTGGGATAAACCATTTCAGCTTGTCTAAACAATTTTCAATCACACTTTCCGTATTTAGCTTGTCAAGGAGAGACGGGAAGGTCTTGCATGCGAGCAGAGTCGCGCTGAGGGGAACCTCTCTTCTGAGATTAAAGGTAAGACCTTAGCAGAGGGAGGACACATACACAAACAAACATGGCCCCTCGCATCTGCCCCAAAGGTCATTTCGCCAAAAAGCCCCAGGCCTCACATCTGTTCCCCCAAACGCAATTCAATAATCCCTCTCCTCACCTTCCCAATTACCCAGCAGCCCCGTCTGCATCAACCCCCCACACCAGAACACTTGTGCGCATGACATCATTCAGCTGTTCCAGCCAGACCGGGAGCGTTGCAACATTCCAGCCGCGCAATAAGAAGCCATCAGTGCCGTCGGCCTCTTCACTGCTCCGCGTGCAGCCACACCCACTCCACGCCGTTTACCACAGGTGATCTTCACGTCCCGATGAAAGCCTGGGGACCGGCAGAGGAAGCTCTGACAGCTCTGCAGCGGGGTTTTCCACATTAACCTTCACTCTGGGGTAGGCAGGGATCTGGTTTCACACCCACACCCTCATCCCTTCGTCCCTGTGGGCCGCCATTATACATGACATCAGAGCCTCCTGACAGCTGTGGCAGGGCGAGCGGGGCGGGATCCAGCCCGGAAAGCAACCCTGCAGGAACAGGAACAACACAGACCCACTCGAACGCCCTCGTGTGGACAAACTGGACGGACTGAAGACTCAGCTCTGACGTTAACCCCCACAGTTCATATCAAGAGACCCAAAAGGTTTGTTCTGATTCTCTCTGAGCTGAATCTGTGTTCCTTTTTATTTTCTTCCTCTGTTCCCTTCAGAATCTTTGAGGAGCACAAACAGGTGCTGGCTCTGCTCAAAGAATCATACTGAGACAAAAGAGCAACTGGAGGGGGCAGCTGTTTTCAGCCAGACAGAGATCTGGATCCCTGATCACAGCAACCCTAAGCCCAAGCAGTTCACTCCCGGCCAGCTCACAACACGCTGGCTTTAGCCTCTTTATTTTCATCTTAAATGAACATCAGAGAGGCTAGCTTCACTACAAAACATGCGCAGCAATACATGAGCCATTTTCCTGCAAAGTACCTTTGGGCACCTAGGCCTTCTCTAACAGGAACTATATGGTCCCGCCATAGTCGTCTGCCTTTTCATACGGTTTAAACTCTTTTAAACACAACAGCTCTATGGAGACACTCACTCACGCAGAGATTCCGTAGCTATTAACGCCTCAGTCCCAGTTTTATGGTTTTGACGTTTAGGCAGGAAACATCCTTAAGAACTTTGATAGATTTGGGCTGATTTATCCCCCTCAGGGATCGTGGGGTGTGTGACCATATGGGAGGCTTGTTGCATCAGATTATTTATGGAATTACGTGATTTTAGGGGATAATATTTATGACATTTACGTTATGAAAGATATTTTGTTCCAAGGAGGCAGCCCCACCCAGATTCCATTCTTGAGGTGTAGGTGAATCAGCTGTCCGTCGAGCTGCACCTGACAGCACGAAGGTTCATGCAAGTAAAACAAAGAAAAGAACCAAAAATCACTGCAGTCAATGCGGGTGAGAAAAAGCAAAACCCTCTGCAGTAATCACTAGAAGTGGAGCCTGATCACAGCAGAGCAGGTAACGATCTGGCAGCAGGAGGGACATCCTGAGCAGGTGTTAGAAGCCAGAGTGATCGGAGAATGAAAGCCAGGTCGGCCTTATTATTGCTGGGATCCATCTCAGCCAGCTGGAACCCTCAGCCACACTCCGGGAACACAGCACAAGAAGGTCCGCTCCTATGAGCATGATCCTCTTCAAGGTTTCTTCCTGTTAGAAGGGAGCGTGTCCTTGCCACTGCTGCTGGTTGGGGGTCGGACGCCAGAGGCTGACTGTAATACACACTATACAAATAAAGCTGGATCGAATGAATTAGCACATGGGCCTGATTCTGGGCCTGATTCTGGGTCTGATTCTGGTCCTGATTCTGGGCCTGATTCTGGTCCTGATTCTGGGCCTGATTCTGGGTCTGATTCTGGGTCTGATTCTGGTCCTGATTCTGGGCCTGCAAAGCGGCGATTGGCCCCCATTATAAATTATGTCGACGCATCTGGTTGTTGCGGGTCAGCAGCTCATATCAGGGTTCAGACTGCCTCATCTGTCATTGGATTGGATTAGATTAGATTAGATTAGATTAGATTAGATTAGATTAGATTAGATTAGATTAGATTAGATTAGATTAGATTAGATTAGATTTCCCTTCTCCTCACCTGAAATGGCCTCTTGTCTGTTCCCCACTACTGATTACTGCCGAGAATAGATGAGTGCAAACAAATGTGTGTGTGTGTGTGGGTGTGTGTGGGTGTGTGTGTGTGTCTGTAACAATTAAAACCAGACATGTCTGTGGCACATTTTAGGCCATCTCTCTCTCTCTCTTCTCTCTATCATGAGTGACATCGCTGAATGACTTCTGCCTGCTGCTGGAAGCCGTGTTGATGCATGTTTTTTTTTTTTTTACTTCTGAAGGTGTTTCCTCTTTTTAAAAGGAAAATAAAACCAATGTGTGGTTAAAATTTCGAAATGACTTAACAATATCACACCTGAGCTGTTGAGCGTTTTCTCCACCTGACAGTAGTTTCAAAAAGCACCAGGCGTTCGCTCAGCAAACTAAGAGCTTTCTTTCTTGGCTGTAATCAGCCACTGCACCTTGTTCCAAACTCCTGCAGAGATAAGTTATAAAGCAGCTGCCTCACTTGAAGTCCAGGCTCAAGCAGGAACATTTAAATAAAGCGGTGGAAAACAGCTTTATTTAAAACACCACACACCTGGACAAGAATGAGAACTGTATAATGGGGTCTTTGAGTAGCTGTTTGTGCTGATAAACGGGGAAAAGCAGTGTCCAGCCATCAACTAAGAACCTTCCTCCATCTGTCTCCACTTGTGAAAAGAGCATCTGAAAACAGGTTTGTGTAATTTGACAAGTTCTTTCAAATGGAAATAACCTGTGCTAGCTTTCAAGGTGAGATTAGGAGCACCTCCTTATCACTTTATTTCTCCTTCTGCTGCTTTTCATCCTTCCTGTTTTAAACACACTGCAGGGCCCATGACAAACCTGCAAGGACAGAGCGGTCGGTCGAAGAAAACAGGAAATAGAAATGAATGAATAAGAAGGCTGGAGAAAGGAAAAAGGCTTACAAAAGAAAAAGTGACAAACTTTGCAAAACATTTGCCCTAAAAGTCAGTGTGAACTAAACAGATCCAGGTCTTTGGAATCATCATTCAATAAGCCTTTAAAGCTGTATAGAATTAATAGGTACAAATAAACCATCCAAAAGATAAAATAATGTGATTATGAATCACGACATCAGAATTTTGCCAGTTTTACTAACTTACGTTATCCTCCCACCGTCCACTCTGCAAATGAAAAGGTGATTTAAAGCCTGAGCGCAGTGCCAGGCCTATTGATCACGATTAATTACAGCAAAAGTCAACACTGAGATGATTTATGGAAATAATAGTGATGTTCCAGGAAAATAGCTGCTTCTGGTTTGTTTACTTTGATTTTATACCCACAAGATGAAGAGAAGTTACTGATGTAGACAGAAAATATGAAGAAGATCATGGAAGTATTGATGAGCACACACACACACACACACACACACACACACACCCACACACACACACACACACTCACACACATCGTTTTACTTCTATCTTTGTGAGGACTTTCATAGACAATGCATTAGCCAGCTCCTTACCCTAACCCTAACCCTAACCAACCCAGCTAACCCCCTAAGCTAAACCCAATTTACGCCCAACCATAAAACCAAGTCTTAACCCTCAAACAGGCCTTTGAAGTTGTGGGGAGCGAAAATATCCTCGCATCCCAACAATGTCCTCATTTTGCAGCGAGAATGAGTGGTGTTTTTCTGCTACTCAGTATGTAGCAAGTACAATCACAGACACGCACATATCATTAGTTTTATTAGTTCAACACATCATCTGTAAAACATTTCCAAAAATGTTTTCCGATAAATTCATCATGACGTTTTTAGTGTCATGTCTGTTGACGAGTACCCTTGGAATCCTTTAACAAGGACCCGGTGGAGCATTTGGTAAAAGGCATTTACCAAAATTGTTTTCATTTATCTAAGGAAAGTCGGAGCTTCGAAGATGTTCCAACATGACCGTAAATGGTGCCAAGTGAAAATCAGGCGGGGTTTTTCCCATAACTCACTGAGCAGCTTCTGGGAAACTATCTTTTTATTGATAATGGCACTTTGAAGGGCGGCACAGCGGTGCAGTGGTTAAACCTGTCACCTTTCGGTTTCAGGTTCCGTGTTCAAGAGTTTACAAGTTCTCCATGTGTGGGCTTCCGAGCTCTGAGCTTCCACGTTTACATGACATGCAGCCTCAGTAATTCCAGCACCCGTAGCATGTCAGCTCTGAGCAGAGGTCATGATTTGGGGGGCGGCTTGGACGGGGGTGAGATGGGCGAAAGCAAAAGCATCGAAATAATCGGCCCTGGTGGGGCCAAGGGCAGCACCTGCCATCAGCAGGGGCACCTGGAGGCGGTTTGTGAATGTGTTAATGTGTTCACCTGGTACTCCAGGTAAGTGGAAGGTGATGGTGGCAGGGTGAGAGTGTGTGACTTGCCTGTATGATGATGGTGGAGCAGGTGGCTGGGGAGGGAGGGCCCCTGGAAGACCAAGCGTGATGGTATGAGGACTGCATACACATGCCCGGGGGACAAGGCTGCAGACAGGCTGGTGGTTGCCTGCCTGAGCGATGGAGGGACAGCACGTGCTAAAGCTGCAGTCAGGTCGGGTGGGTGCTCTGAGACAGGTGAGGGACCCTGGAGGTGTTTAGTACGCCTGCTGACAGTGCAGTGTTTGCATGTTTAAGCCTAATACTTCATAAAATAACATAAAATCAACTAAAACAAAGAAAAACCATATTTCTACATCTCTGTCATTTCTTTTTAAAAAGAAAACAGTGACAGATGACCTTTACACGAGAATTCACATCCTTTTTTCTACCGCACCCCATTTATTCATGTCATTATATTTCCAGCCATTTATTCGGCCCTGGATAGTGTAGCTCCAGGACTGTGAAAATAAGAACTGGGAAGATGTCCACGTGTTGGCTCCCTAGATGCCAGGGCCATTATCTGAAGTGGTTAAATCCTGGAATATATATATATATATATATATCATTTTTCTTTTTTTAATTTCATGTTCATTTTCCCCTATGGACATGGTCCAATAGGAGAGAGAGTAGCAGGTCCCAGAATGAAAACAGCATAATGGAGGAGAGGATTGTGTATGTATCCTGTTATCCTGTTCTATCACTTAGGAATATGTGCATGACGGGCATGCCTGAGCCGTGCAATGCGCCCGGACCCACCCTACCCTGCGGTGGCACCCCCGTTCATTGTGAATACATAGATACAATTTGGGACAGGCAGTATAACAATCAGTGCCATCTCCTGCCCTATCTCCTGCCAACAGGGGGTGCTGTAGCGCCCACCTCACAGCAGTCTTGCTTCTGCAATCATTTGTACCTCCCCCATCTCTCCATCTATGCTGCCAGACACCACTGCTGACCAGCCTGCTCAGATCCATCACGATGAAGCTTCATTCTCATCATGAAAATGTCTTCTATGGAAGAGCAGCATCAGCAGAATGCGTCCAGACTCCACCTGCTTCTGAACCGCCTGCTTCTGAACCGCCTGCTTCTGAACCTCTGTTCTGAGTTTTCCTTTTGTTAAACAGTGCTTGGGACGACATTGGTTATCCCCACAGAGTGCTGGAGGAGCAGCACTTCTGTCATTATGGGACATCCATCCGCACTTCTTGTGGAAATGTTCACTAAAAGGTGTTTATTCTGGGTTTTGGTCTTTGGCCAACCTGAAACTTGCGTCACAGGTGTTTGGGTTTGGAAACGCAGAATTCCATAGCTGCTTTGAAGATGATGTCATGCTGATGATTGTCCACTGATTCTGATATTTTGAAGAAGAGGTGCTATTTGTGGAACATTTGTTTGAGGCTCTTATTTTATTCTTATCATTTCTTGACGAATAATGCCAAAATAACGGTTGAACAAACACGAAGAGTTCACACTGGTGTTGCTTCTACAAGAAAACATGATTTAAATAAACTAAGTTATAGTTCTGAGAGCAAGTGAAACAAGGAAGACATATTCTTCTCAGAAGATGGAGGCCAGGAGTTGATATGTGAGTGTTTGACGTGTGAGACTTCATGCCATCAGTGTGCAACCCAGCATGCTAGTACACACGTAGACGTGCACACCACGCAGTGAGTCATGAAGGCATGTATGCTCCCAGTGGGAGGCAGCTTTGGTGTCAGTCCTCCCTGATTAGGGGGCTGTTTTCAGACCTCTTGCCAGGCCAGGCTCAGAAAGAGGTCACGTTCTCCAAGGTGTGTCTAAACGGAGATGACATGTGGATGTGCTGGCACGAAGCTCCTCTCCCGGCGTTCTACCACT
This sequence comes from Pao palembangensis, assembly GCA_015343265.1. Classification (NCBI taxonomy): domain Eukaryota; kingdom Metazoa; phylum Chordata; class Actinopteri; order Tetraodontiformes; family Tetraodontidae; genus Pao; species Pao palembangensis. The sequence continues at coordinate 9,106,666 of CM027086.1, forward strand.
GCAGCCCACCACCCTGCCAGAGGAGCAATTGTGCTTGTTTTCTTTTCTCTCGTTTTTTTTTCTCTTATTCCCCAAGATGCAGTGCTCTGCCAGAGAAAACACGCTCATTGTTGATTCTAATGCTTGTTCCAATCCACAGCTTCATGCTGAACAACCAATAAAGTGAAGAGCAGCTTTGGAAACTGGCATTATGCTCATGTTAATTTAGATTGGCTGCCTGAGGAGCTCTCCCTGTCATCCTCCATTTAACGGTTCTTTCAACTGACTGACGTGTTTGTTGAAATATATCCCTCCAGAACATGGCAGTTATTAATAAGAGGACATCTAATAACAAAGCCAGGAGGGACTAGGACGGTGTTTGCATCACGCTGAAGCTTTCAAATAAAGACAGATAAAGCCCGGCAGTATGACTGCGTGTTGACGCTGGCCAGAAGCCTTTGTTCCATGATTTGTGAGCGATGGCTTCCTGTGAAACAGGATGTCTCCATTTAGCCTGACTGAAAATAAAAAAAAAAGGTGAGCTGTACCTTTAAGGTGCCCCCCAGCCATGTTCTAAAAACATAAAAATACTCTTCTGGACATCTTTGGCTGATGAGGTATGTGTGTGTGTGTGTATGTTCTTGTACATGCTAGATACTGACTACGAAAATCTTCTTTCTTCTAGCAAAGTGGGGACATTTTAGCCTCCTAACTTCCCAGTGGCCTGTTGGAAGATTAAGACTTGGTTTTAAGGTTGGGGTTAGAACTGGGTTTAGGAGGGTAAGACTAAGACTTAGTGTCCGGGGGTGAGTGGTGATGGTTAGGGAAGGGTGTGTGTGTGTATGTGTGTGTGTGTGTGTGTGAGAGAGAGAGAGAGAGAGAGAGAGAGGCGAGGGCGTTCAGGGTAAACCGATTGGACTGTGTTAAACTCAGATGAAAAAAAATATAGTCATGTGACCTTGCTGAAGGTTTCTTCCTGTTTTTCCTGCCTCTGTTGCTTGTTCAAAGGTCAGATTAAAGTCTGTTAAGAAAAATTATAAGAGCCTTCGACCTGAGTTTTTCTAATACACAAGAAAAGAAAAAAACGTTTCTAATTTTCTGTAAAATGTAATTTTTCCCTCGGACAGAGGGACTGAGTCGGACTCCACGCCCGAATCGGACCCGCGGACGCCAAGAACAGCTTCTGCTTCTACAGGGGCAGCTGTAGCTTCTATGGGGGCGGCTGCTGCCGCGGGCTCAGGACCAGCCTCAGCATGGGACTCTGGGGCAACCTCAGCCTCTCCAGGGCCGTCTTCAGAGGCAGGAACTCTGAGCGGGCTTCCGTCTCTACTGGGGCGGCCTCCGCCACAGACTCTGAGGCAGCCTTCGCTTCTTCTGGGACAACCTCCACTCGGGGGTCTGGGGCCGCTTCAGTCTCCTCAGGGGCAGCCCCAGCCTGGGGTTCTGGGACTGCTTCAGCGCCGGCCTCGGAGGGAGCTTCTGCCTTCTCGGGAGCGACCTCATCCCAGCCCTCAGGAGCAACGTTAGTTTCAACCGGGACAGCCTTGGCCGAGGGTTCAGGAGCAGTGTTAGCTTCGACTGCAAACGTTGCAAGCCTTGCTGCGGGGGTCAGAGGCCTTGCTGTCGAGATCAGGGGCTTAGCTGGCCTGGGACTGGTGTGGGCGTCGGCGCTGGCCTCGGAACCGGCGGCTTTGGCAGCCAGCGTGGACTTCAGCGCTGATCTCGGGACCGGTGTGGGCGTCGGAGCTAGCTTGGCTAGTGCAAGGGCAGGTGCTGACTTGACTAGTGCAGGAGCAGGGGCAGACCGGGCTAATGCAGGTGCAGGTACTGACCTGGCTGGTGTGGAAGCAGGAGCTAACTTGGCTAGCGCACGAGTGGACTGGGCTAGCGCAGGAGCAGAGTCTTACTCAAGGACTGACCTGGCTGGAGCGGATGCAGGAACCGAGTCAGGGAGAACCGTTGGTCCAACGGGTGGAACGAAAGGACTCACGATGCACATGGAGACTTCAGCGTGCTTGTCTGGACCCGGAGAGACGGCCGAAGCACTGGGCTGGATCACCTATGCCCAGACACTGCGCCGGAAAGACCAGGAAGCGCAGTCGGTCTGGGACTCACAGGAAGTGGTGGAATCCCAGCCGGATTCCACAGAAGACGAATCTGGGGGAATCTGGTTCAGGTGAGTGGCAGCAAAACCGGTTTGATGGTCCCCACCTCTTCCTCACCTGGTCGCTCGCGTAGGCAGAGCTTGGTCCGGCTTCAGCGTTAGCTGGAGCAGCAGCAACCGCAACAGCAGCAGCAGAAGAGGGCGGGGCCGGCCACTCTGGCAAACAGCTGTGCCGAATCGGAGACTACGTGAGCCAACGCCACCATTCAGGCCCGGTGTGACCGATCAATCTCCTCAAGCACGGAGTCCGGAAGCGCGGCGCCCTGGAGCCACTGAACAAACAGCGTATCTGCTGGGTCCGTGCGTGGCTGGATCATTCTGTTATGGTGCGATGTGTGGAAGACCCAAACGCAGGTACGAGGCAGGCTCTCAAAAAAAACAAAACAACCACTTTATTGGTTGTACAGCAAAGGAGAAACAGACGGCGCTCCGGCTGGAGGAAAAGCAATGTCCATGCAAACTCAAATTTCAAACTCTTCGTGGGGAGGCTCCACTGCAGAGTGCCCAAAGACCCGCATTCAGACTCCTCGCCAGGAACGTGGCGGCCTGGGAAACCGGGGCAAAAACTCTCTTGAGTCTCAAAATGCAGGAAAGCTTTAGTCCGAGTGAGTCGGCTACCACTGTGCAGGTGAAGGAGAAACCAACAATGGTCCAGCCACCGGGGACCAGCTGGCAGCCTCCCTATATCAGCCGCTGACAGGTGTGCAGTCACTGCTGGATCCCGGGAACCCGCGCCCTCTGCAGGGAGAAGACATGGCAACCCACAAACGCCATAAACACAACAGTTTGTTTGTATCGGCATCTCTAATTTGACCTTAGGCATGAATGTTAGTGTGAATTGTTGTCTCTCTCTCTCTTTATGTCAGCCTTGGGATGAGCTGGGGTAGAGCATGAAATAGGAAGAAGATGCAAACTCCACACAGAAAAGCCTCTAGCCCCTAGGAGGTTAGGGTTAGGGTCAGGGTTAGGGTTAACCCTCTTGCTTTTACTCTTTTCTTCTCCCTGTTGTCCCTGATATAGGGAGGGATTCATGATAGAGCCTAACTCGTCTTCAGCCATTAAACATGCTATTAACTATTAAAAACCAAGGTGATAAAATATTGATGCTTGATATTAAATAAGAACAGCTCAAGCCCCCCTTTTTTTTTTTTAAATCAAATAAAAACGTGACTGACAGCTAAATTCTGGTCACCTTTGGATAGACCTGGGGGTCTGGATTAAGGAAAGGAACACAGGAGCCTTTCACAAAGCTTTTCAGGCTAATTTTTCCTCCTGTGACAGGAGCGTCTTAACAGCTATTTCTGATCGTTACCATTTAATCCCATTATCACTTCATTCCTCATGAGAAATGTAGTTTTTTGTTTGTAGCAATTGAAATCTTTTATTGTCTTTAACAGCTATTTAGCCAAGGTCAAATTTAATTAGCCCAAGTTTTAGTAAGTCTGAGATGTAGGATAATTGAAATTTTCCATGGATATCTGGCCAGTCTTTTTAATATCAACATGAAAATCATTGATGAGTGCAGCTCACCTCTCAGTGCGAAGAGTGAGAACTAAAGAGGGTAGCATCCTATTATTTGGTGCATCAATCTGAACACAGCACCATTTTAACGCTGACCGTGCAGGTTCCGTGTTAAACGAGGAAGCAGTGACAGATCGGCCGGGTCAGCGGATTGCTGTGGCTTGCATCACTCTGGGCTCGGGCTGAATTAGTGCTTACTCTGTGCTAATAAAACTGCAACCGTCTAGGGTGAAGACGGCGCAGAGCAGACTCCGCCCCTCAGGGTTCTGCCGCCCAACGTCCAGAGGCACGCGTTTGGTCCTGGCCGAGAGGTATCGGGTTGGTCACCGCGCTCCCCAGATCCCGAACCTGCTTCTCCTTTCCCGGATCACTGAGCAAGCATGCCAAAGATCACCTGCATCTAGTTTTCGTGTATAAATCAAAGCTGGTTCCAACAGGAGGGCGTGGACCCATACTCAGGCCTGAGTCGGTTTTTATGGGAGTTGAGACTTTACAGGTTCCAATAACATGTTTATGTGTCCAGGCTGTCGGGTATGGAGGGTGGATCCCGGCCGTGACGCAGGTATCACGATGTCACCCTGATGTGGAGCCGTGCTCGAGATGAGGTCGCCGCACGAGGGTGGGCACAGTTAGAGCTGCGGAGGAGGAGGAGGAGGAGGAGGACGGAGCACCATCCGATACTTCCACAGTTAACGATGAGACACACCCGGCTGCAGTAAACACAGAAAAACGCCTGGCAGCTGTTGCTTGTGCGGACTCCAGTTTCCACATGACGATCACGGGATCATTTCTCTGCTCTGACAGCTGGATTATGTAAAGAGTCACTAGTGGGTTTTCTCTCCAAATCCCCTGTTAAAGTGCTTCATCGATGTGACGAAGAGCAGCTTACTGAAAATAGTCTGAAAACAGACCTCCTGCAGCAGATTATATAGTAACAACATACATGAGACCCACCTGAAATATGATGCTGATGTCAGATCTCTAGACTGGAGCCATTTTATGCTTTAACTTACCACAGTGCAACACACATCATGACAAATATAACAAACAGATGGTTTTACCACCTAGCAGTGAGACAGTTCTGCATTTCCATCTGAAGCACAACATTTCAGTGCAAAGAAAACCTCAGGAAGGGAAGTTCTCCACCTGCAGAAGCAGAACTGGCAGGTGAACTCGCAACATCAAACACTGGTGCAAATTTATCACTGACATTTTACACTTTCTCTTATCCTGGAAGAAAGGGTTATTTTAGGGTTCCACGAGGAGTTTGTTCAAGAGAAGAGCAAGAGCTGAATGTTTCTTGCACTCAAATGCAGACAGCTAGGCTGGAAGGATGCTTTTAATGATTTTCTTTTCTTGTTTTTTGCCAGTGCACAGGGTTACAGACAGATACAGGTAGGTGGAACATGGCAAGAAGATAAGAACATACGGATGGAGCATACACAAAGCCTTCGGTGAGAGCAAGCCTGTGCTAATGTTGGTCCTTAGCACAGATTTTATGCAGCGTTGCTCAGAAACTGAAGGTGCAGGACTGCAGACATATTCAGCTGTGGCTCACACAGATGTTGGCAGCATACGTGAATAAAAATGTCCACACAAACAACACTCAACGCTTCAATTCCCTCCACTGAGAGAAACATTTTTGCTCCGCCTGCAGAGGCAGGTGGATGTCACACATTGTGCATGTCTCCCATGATCCTCTCTGATTTCATCTGCTAGCTACATCCTCATTAGCCTTGCTGGAAGCACTAATGGCGCTTCAGACAGCAGCCAGCTGTTGGGGGCGGAGCCTATGCGATGTTAACAGTGTCCTTATCACGCGGTTGTGTTGGCGTACAGACAGAGGCCGCGTAGCTGTGACCTTTATTATTTCCTGCTGTGAGCTGTTTGTTTTCATGATGACATGAGGCCAAAATGTGCAGCTGAAGACCAGCACAGGCCAAGCACTGCTGAAGGAAATCAGCCGCGAGTGGACACCGGCCAAAGTGTGTTTTCTCCACATCATCCCTGTCATCATCTTTGTCATCATCATCATCATCAACAGCAGCAGCAGGAGCAGCAGCAGCAGCAGCAGCAGCATTCTGTCATGTAGTCTCCTCTGACCTCTGCAGCAGGATGGCTCACCAGGCAGGAGTGTGTGTGTGTGTGTGTGTGTGTGGTGTTGATTAGAGGATCCGAGGTTGGAATAATACTCTCTCTCTCTCACACACACACACACACACACACACACACATGCACGCACGCACGCACGCGTGGGTGTGTTTAAGAAATATTTCATGTAGCAATGTATAATAATGGGTTTCGTCCAAACACACTGATGCACCACTGTTGACATGCTGCTCAGTGTTTGATACAAATAACAGCAGAGTGCTCTTTTCGGTGAAGTTGCAGAATGTGAAAACAATGAGATAGAAGTGAGACATTTCATGCAGTTTAGCGGAAATAGCTGCTTTAATTCTTCCATTTCCAAAAGTCCTGAAGGACTGATTATTGGTCTTGGATTGTAGCTGTTAGCGGTTGCCAACAGCAACAATTAGTGGCATACGTTTGATTTACATCACAGTCGCATCTTAGACGCCCACAAAAACGCATAATCACAGGCCCGTCTCCAGATCGGTGTCTGGAGGAGTCAGCCTCAGGTGATTCAAAGCCACTGTAAGAGGAGGACCGGAGGCTCGGCTGTCCTCCCCACGTTCAGGAGACACCATCAGGGTCCAGATCTCAATCTAAGAAAACAGGGGGAAGATTAGCACCAGGAGGAGAGTCTGCGCTCAGACATACATTTCCCCCAAGTCGCCTCTGCAACAGTCCTTCAAGGAGCTTTAGAGCACAGAGAAGGAGGAGAAAAGAGGAGCGCGTGTTGCTGAGAGCCGCTTATAATCCACACCGAAATAGAAAGTGAACAAAGAGGAAACATCAGAATGCAAACGTGAGCTAATCCTTCTTTGGACTCTCTTTGTTTCCCGTGTTATCTTTACTGGATTGAGGAAACAAGGAGGCGAGAGGAGGAGAGAGGAGGAGAGAGGAGGAGAGAGGAGGAGAGTGGCTGTGGGCCTGCTGCCAGATACAAATATTTCAGAATAAATGTTTCTAAAGCTCTCCCCAAGATGTGTGTGAGTGTGTGCATGCATGTGTGTGTGTGTGTGTGTGTGTGTGTGTGTGTGTGTGTGGAGGCAGCAGTGCTCTCCTGAGCTTTGTGGCAGTCTTAGCTAAACAGCAACACAGCGGAGCTCTCTGCCAAGCGCTGCCTTTCTGCCACTCCGTTTCAGTACTAGCGCCGGTGCAGCTGCAGAGGAGCATGTGGCATCTGGCCCAGTAAATACTGACTGATATTTTAATTACCCTTTGCATAATCTAATAATTCAACAGGAACATTAGAGTTGCAGCTGCTGCTGAAAAGTGACACTGCAGAGCTGCTGAAAGGGATGAAGGTCCAGCTGACATTTATCTGCGATTCCACATCACTCAGGACAGTGACTAATTATTAAAATCTACTAAAAAACAACAAAATCTGGAAGAGCTGCAACGATACGAGGTGTCTCCTTTGATGTGTGTCGTTCTACACATGACGCAGGATTTTTGTTGCAAGGGCAGCTTTGCTGGATTAAAATTCATTTCCCAGTTCCCTGGTGCCAGAAACCACAGGCAGAATTCAGGGGTCGGAGGTCATGTGACCTGGTTTCTAGAGGTCATTTCACTGACTCTGCGGAACAAGATTTGAATTGGTGTTTTCTTTCGTTTTTTTAAATTAGCTTCTTTGCGACTGTGGCAGAAACCACTGTTCCATCTGAGTTCTGACTGAGGCAGGTCCACCTTAGGCCTGCTCAGGTTTTCAAACGGTTGCAGCACTTGCAGTCTTGAACCCGTTTAAAGCACTTTAAAGACAACATCAAGTAATTTTAAACCCTGGAACCTTTTAACGTCAGGAATTATAGTTACATATAGATTTATCGTTATTGTCATTATTCTTCATTGCTCACAAGTAACCTTTACCTGAGGCCTTGAAAGAGCGGCGCTTATCTCCGTGACGATCCCAACCACATCTGATGCTGCTTTCCTTTGTCAGGATGTCAGAATGTTAGAATCGCTGACACAACTCCGAGGTTCAAACTGACGACACGCGTTTAGATTTTAACCAGGTAATAAAGCATCACAGAAAACCGATGGGAAGATGGAAATACGTATTTCCAGACGAATGTGAAGTGTGTGTGTGTGTGTGTGTGTGTGTGTTTGAGAGTGAGAGAGAGAGAGAATGTTCTAAAACTAAAATACTTAAATTTGCTTTCTACAGTAAAAGAACATTCAGTCTCAAACACGTTAGCACCTTCTTGACTATAGTATAAAAATATGGCTGCACGCTTCACACACACATATGTGCACGTTGCACTCCCTTCTTTGATTTCTGCAAGACGCCCAGGAACTGGGCTGCAAGTCAAGCCGAGCTCAGAAGATGCAACACACACCTGACAAACACCAACGTACTGTACATCCTGCTGCTGCTGGGGGGGGGCGGCTGGGTGCAGGTTGGATCATGGTGCATGAGTGGGTGTGGAGGAGTGGGTGGACAGATACGCTCCGTGTTTCAGGGCCAGAGGAGTTCAGAGGATTAGATGTTGTAAGAGAATCAGAAAGTTAGCATGTGAGAGGGCGAGCAGATGAAAAACAGCTCTGCGGAGCTCTGCCAAGCTGGAACAGGCTGCCGCTTCCTCTCCCGTCGTTGCTCTTCAGATATTGAGCAACAGTTGGATGAACAGAAAGCCGCTGTGTGTATTGTTCTACAGTGATTGTGAGACATTTTCTTCTAATTGCTGTTGTTCAGGTCGGTGGCTGATATTGAGGCCACGCGAGTGTGTGTGTGTGAAGCAGCTGGGAAAGTGAGGCAGCGCTTGTTTGACAGCTTGGACTGGAGCTTTCACCTGTGTGTGTTAACAGAACCTTTACAGAATCCACAAAGCTGCAGTCAAAGACGACACGGCTGCTGATCTGCGGAACACACTCCAGGAGAACTTTGACTTTTTCAAGCTTCGTATACAAGATGTCGGTCTGAAGTGAAAAACGACATTTTTGGAACTGGAAATGTTTCTTCTTGTGTTACGTTCTGCTGAAGAGAGAAAAAAGTCATCCTCATCACAGGACCACTGCTGATATAGTACAGCAATGTTTCCTTGATAAATCTTGCCTTAAATAATGAATAAAATGCAATCTTAGAACGATAATATGGTGTCTCTACACTGTCAGCACTCACTATATCTTATCAGTGTTCTTATGTGTCATCATTTCACTGTGAAATAGCCATAAATCATCAAACCAGCTGTGCAGCAGAACTAAGGTTTTAGAATTTAGTTCAAGGTGGTACAAGGTTCATGTACCACCACGTGGGAAGCCTTTTGTACTTGAAAGTGTGAAAAAATTCTCTTTATTTTGTCTTGCTCAGAATGAGCCTGAATCCATAAAGAAGGAGGGTTCTATTTTTTTTTTTTTTTTTTTGTTGAGAACACAGGAAATGACACATTTTACTGATAAACTCCACAATGGCTGGCTTCCATTTGGCTTGGTCAGTGTCAGGTCCTGGCAGCGTCTGCTGGGACTTTCGACTCAGTGTTAATGTTGAAACCAGCAGCTGCTGAGACTGTAGATCACGTCCATTCAGCCATGAAGCTCATGTTCCTGCACACTGATGACTGATCAGTGCTGAGGTGCTAGGACTTTTATCATTAAAAAGTCATTACCTTGGAATAGAAAATGTTCCCCCATTATTTCCCTTACGGTCAGGCTTGCTATCATTTCAACCTTACCTACACAACAAGAACAGTAAAACTATGACTGGACACACAGTGACCATATCAAACACGTGACTAATCGCGAATCGGCTGTTCTGTTCACAAACCAGTGGTATTCTGCCCTCTGCTGGTCAATACATGTAGTACAACGAGAATGAGGATTTAGGATAAGGCAGAAATAACGGTTTCCTGGATAAAGAAGGTAATTCGGTGGGGGTGTAGTAAGTATCCGTTTAACAGAAATCAACATGTGTAAATACATATACATACAATACATACAAACACTGCATATTGATATGATGAATACGAGACTTGTGTCGATATCCAGTTTATTTTCACTAATCTTTATATTCCAAAAAGTATTCAAAATGCAAACTAATATCTGTGTAGAAACTGTACACAAAGCAAGGCACTATACACAGGTTTAAAAATGATGTCATTACTCTGTCACCTTTCTGCTACAGTGATGCTGGACAAATAAAGCTGCGTTATCTGAGTGTAAATGGCAATAGGTGAACTGTACAGCAACATTCACAACATAGTCACTCTATATTCATTTTTTTGATAAGATAAATAAACATTATTTTTGAAGTAGACAGTGTCAGACACAGAGGAACTTTATAGGCTAATTTGTCTGTTCCCTCTACAAAACTCTCGTGAGTTATATATGTACAAATTTATGTAAAAGAAAATATGAATACATCTCTTCAGAGCATCTGGCCGCAGCTGGAGGCTCACATTCATCAGCCTCTTTCTTCCATTCTCCAGTCATGTCCTGAGCCTCCCAGTCTCAGCACCACGGTGGGTGCTCCCGACATTCAGAAAAGTCCTTTTGTTTTCTTTAGGTTGACCTGCTTCCAGCCAGGCAGACCGCTGTACTCCTCTCTGCTCATCTCCAGCGCCTTCTGTGGAAGCAAACACATGGTCACTCTGAGGACGTCACCGTCATCCCCTAGGTCAGAGAGCAGCCTCCAGACCGGCCGGTTCTGCAGCTTGCAAGAGCTGAGTGCAGACTCATGCATGGTGTCAGCTCAGCCGTGAGTCAACCGCTGGAAATGAGAAACTAGATGGAAACACACAATTCAGGACTGATGAAGCATTGTTAAAACTGGCTGATGCTCAGCAGACCCACCTCCTCCTTAACCCCCCTAGCCTGGATCAAGGAGGATTGACAGACATTGGAAAAATTGTGAGGAAAAAAAAATCTCCAAAAGAAACAAACCCCCAAAATGCTGAATGATTTAGCCCGATCTTTCAGTTTGACAACACATTAAAAACCAAAGGTTCACTCATGGGTCACCTCCTCCAGCTGGAGTTGTAGAAGACTAAGTCGCTATATTAACGGAACAATTCTAGGCAATCGGAGGACTTAAAGGAGAACTGAGTAAGCTCATCATTGCCTTAAATCTTCCCACCCGGAAGCCAAATCTCATCCAAATCTCTGGCCTGCAGAAGTTTAGGCACTTGCTTAACTACTCACATTAACATTTATTCACTTTGACCACAGCTATATTTATTGTGTTAGAACATCATTGGTTAATTCGGGCTAAAATGAAGGCCAGGAAACATAAGCAGAGAGTAATCTGATCAAACACCACTCTAGGGTATATTTAAACCTTACAAAACCCGGCTCAAACCCTTTTTTTTTTGTGGAAAGAGAATTTGTTCATACCTCAAAGTCCTCATCAGTCAAGTAGACCTCCAGCCGAAGAGGGTCGACACCCTCAGGCAACGGCCGGGCTAGAAGATCTGCCAGCGGATAGGTGGTCTTACACAGCCGGGCCAGCACATCTTCTACCAGGATGATCTGGTTACAGACCTCTGCCTCCTGACAGCACACAGCAAGGGAAATATCAGCGCAGTGTGGTCGAAGGTCTGCTGCTCTCAACCTTCTCCACGTACCCTCTCTGTGATCTCAGCGACGTCCTCTCGATGCTCCCAGCTGGGGAACATGTTGGTGAAGGTAAGAGGCTCCAGGCCTGCATGGATCAGGTACGCTTTCGGTGGCTTCCTCTCATTTTTCTCTGTTGTAGCAAACCAAAAATGCTTGATCAGTTTGAACAAGGAAAGCCAGGGAAGGTTGGGGTCAAGCAAACATGACCTGGTCCTCACACCAACGGCGGGAACACGTAAAATCGGTCACCAGAATACCTCGACAGTACTGCAGCACAGTCTCCATGGCGCATTTCCTGTCCACGTCCCAGCGGATGCGAGCTGAGCCAGTGTTCCCAGTGTGCTGAGGCCACCAGCCCTGCCACAGATAAACCTCATGGTGGTTGTCTACCAGGAACAGGGCTGAAGATCCAACAGAAATGGTCAGGGGACAGCCAGTTAACGATAGCCTTTGCAACCTGAACAAACCTGTGATAAATATTAAACTGCCCAAAATGTGCAAGATATATCGGCACAATGCAAGAATAAAATTTCACTGTGTGACTTGTGGTGAAGTAGAGGCTGCGGGTAAAAGGTACCTGGCTGTGAGGCAGTGTACAGATCCTCCTGGAGGAAGGGCATCGAGCTGACCTTCTTGGAGTCTCTTGCTGGATACAGAAACTCCACGGCTGTAAACTGGCCTGAGCTGCTGCTCAGCTGGTACAGTCGAGGGTTGAAGTTGAATCGTCCTGGATCTGAGGGTCAAAGGTCAGGCAAAAGTCAGCCGAGTACCCTGTCCACAGTTCTAACCGCTGGATCAACAGACACACTCCAATATGCTCTGGCTGCCCACCTTGCAGCATACAGTCATACGTTTTCCTGTCCCTCCTCCCGAGGGGTTCCCAGAAGGCCGCAGGCTCCGCCCCCTCATCACATTCCCAAATAGTGATGATGCTGCTGCTGTGGAGGCCGGTTTCTAGAGGACAGCTAGACACAACAGATGCCAGGCTTACTCACAGTTTAGAGAAGATAATCAAGCGGGTTTTTAGGTTTTCCACTCACTGCTCTTTAATGCGGTTCGCTGCAGTTCGGGCCACTTCCTGCGTGTGTGCCTGAGACTTGCAGCCGTGCCACAGGTAGATGAGGGCCTGGCTGACGCACAACAGGACCATTGAGACTCTGGAGCGCAGGCTGCTGCAGTTACACGCTACCTCCACTAGGTGTCCTTCCACATCCACTTCTCCGCGAACACAGTACAGACGCCAGTCATCTGGGAGAGCACGGGCCAGGAGACGCACGCACAACAGCAAGGGATTCACAAAATCGCGATTTAATGTAAAGACCGTCAAACACAGTGCTGAGATGAGCGATGATGATGACGTCTGTACAGAAAATCACATCATGTGTATGTTAAAACAGTGATGTAGACACACTCTGACAGTTCTCCTCCTCCTCCTCTTCTCTCTTTCCCGAGTGGACGACCATCCCTCCTTTGAAGCACTGCAGGAAACACGGAGGCTCCTTACCCTGCTGGACCTGAACCTGAAGTCAGATGGGCCAGGAAAAGAAGGACAGGAGATGTACCACTTAGAAACCTAACAACTACGTAGACTTAAATTGTGTGAGATGTGATAAAGTTGGGATGAAAACACTTCTTTACAGAGGAGTCCCACAGTTTGGGCCCGAGGTTACAGATGTCATAGTGCTGTGCAACTTTAGAGGAAGCAATGGCTGCCGATTCTTTGTGTGCCATACCTGTGCACCCCGCTCCTCATCCAACTCCACCGTCATGAGAGCCGATGTTCCCTTCTCACTGATGGTGGAGTTGCGGCCCTGCCAGAAGAAGTAACAGCACTTCTCCTTCCCGGCCGCTGACGTCCTGATCTGATCAGGGTTCTCTCTTCTCCCAACTGCAGCAGAGAAATGAGTTTACCCAGCATGACCTGAAGCACGTCTGCAGTGTGGTTAGTGCTCCGAGCTGGTTTCCATGAGCCAGAACCGGTGTGCTCCATCCTGTGCTTCAGCTTCTCTTTACTCTGACAGCAGCATCGTCAGATCATCAAATTCACTTTTATGTCACAGTTTAATGATATTTTATTTGACAGGTAGATGACGAACCAACCTGAAGTTCATACTGTGATGCTCTTCGTAAAAAAAAATATATACAGTGGGTACGGAAAGTATTCAGACCCCCTTACATTTTTTACTCTGTTATATTGCAGCCATTTGCTAAAATCATTTTGGTTCGTTTTTTTTTCCTCAATGCACACACAGCACCCTATATTGACAGAAAAACACAGAATTGTTGACATTTTTGCAGATTTATTAAAAAAGAAAAACTGAAATGTCACATGGTCATCAGTCTTCAGAGCCTTTGCTGTGACGTTCATATTAAACTCAGGTGCTGTCCATTTCTTCTGATCATCCTTGAGGTGGTTCTACACCTTCATGTGAGTCTAACTGTGTTTGATTATACTGATTGGACCTGATTAGGAAAGCCACACACCTGTCTATATAAGACCTTACAGCTCACAGTGCAGGTCAGAGCAAATGAGAGTCATGAGGTCAAAGGAACAGCCTGAAGAGCTCAGAGACAGACTTGTGGCACGGCACAGATCTGGCCTAGGTTACAAAAAGGTTCTGCTGCACTTAAGGCTCCTAAGAGCACAGTGGCCTCCATAATTCTTAAATGGAAGACGTTTGGGACGAGCAGAACCCTTCCTAGAGCTGGCCGTCCGGCCAAACTGAGCTGTCGGGGGAGAAGAGCCTTGGTGAGAGAGGTAAAGAAGAAGCCACAGATCACTGTGGCTGAGCTCCAGAGATGCAGTCGGGAGATGGGAGAAAGTTGTAGAAAGTCAACCATCACTGCAGCCCTCCACCAGTCGGGGCTTTATGGCAGAGTGGCCCAACGGAAGCCTCTCCTCAGTGCAAGACACATGGAAGCCTGCATGGAGTTTGCTAAGAAACACCTGAAGGACTCCAAGATGGTGAGAAATAAGATTCTCTGGTCTGATGAGACCAAGGTAAAACTTTTTGGCCTTAATTCTGAGCGGTATGTGTGGAGAAAACCAGGCACCAGACAGCACAGTCCCACCATTGAAGCACGGTGGTGGCAGCATGGTGCTGTGGGGGTGTTTGTCAGCTGCAGGGACAGGACGACGGGTTGCAATCGAGGGAAAGATGAATGCGGCCAAGTACAGGGAGATCCTGGACCAAAACCTTCTCCAGAGTGCTCAGGACCTCAGACTGGGCCGAAGGTTCACCTTCCAACAAGACAATGACCCCAAGCACACAGCTAAAATAACCAAGGAGTGGCTTCACAACAACTCCGTGACTGTTCTTGAACAGCCCAGCAGAGCCCTGACTTAAACCCAATTGAGCTCTGGAGAGACCTGAACATGGCCGTCCACCAACGTTCACCATCCGTCCAGCAACGTTTACCATCCGACCTGACAGAACTGGAGAGGATCTGCAAGGAGGAATGGCCGAGGATTCCCAAATCCAGGTGTGAAAAACTTGTTGCATCATTCCCAAAAGACTCATGGCTGTATTAGCTCAAAAGGTGCTTCTACTAAATACTGAGCAAAGGCTCTGAATACTTATGACCATGTCACATTTCAGTTTTTCTTGAAATAAGTCTGCAAAAATGTCTACAATTCTGTGTTTTTCTGTCAATATGGGGTGCTGTGTGTACATTAATGAGGAAAAAAATCTAACAAAAATGATTTTAGCAAATGGCTGCAATATAACAGAGTGAAAAATATAAGGGGGTCTGAATACTTTCCATACCCACTATATACGTTTTAAAAAAATATATATAATGATCTCTAGCCTGATCGGATCCCTTTAATGAACCTACCTGCTGTGCTAACCATGTACTTCCACTTCACCACGTAGGTGTCGCCCTCATGGAACTGCCCAATGCTTTGACGCGGCAGACGGCTGTAGTCAAACTCCAGGATATGCCAAACCTCCACCGCCAGGGTGGTAATCTCATAGCTCCGCCAGTCCTCCACCTCCACCAGGCCGTAGCCACGGCCCACATTCGTGCCGTCCAGTCGGGTGCTGACGGGCCTGGGGTGAAAGTGCAGCATCAGTGAGGCGTCGCAGGCGTTGTGCTGATCAGAGAGGGCTGAATCCTGGTGTAGAGACGACAAGAGTGAGAAGACTAGGAGTGAAAAAAAAAACGCTCTTTTCTGAATGGGTTCTGGACAAATACTTTCTGATCAGACACGTGGTCGTTGGTGACTTTGGTGGGACTAGGTGTTTTCCTAGAGTCACTCCAGTCGATGAACTTCTCTTTGAACAGAGTGGTTTCATTGTGCTGAGTCAGCCTTCCAAACACTGCCCAGTCAGGCCGACCCTGACCTTTCCTACCGCACAGGATTACAGAAATGATCATTTAATATCCAGCAGCACAGAGGTAAACAGATAAATAACAATGCCTTTAGGTACTTCTTACTTCTACTAGGAGTAAAAATATGCAGTAAAAGAGAAACTGTAGTTTTAACGCAGCTCTCATTGAGTACATGCAGCATCCATCATGCAGCATCCATCTTGCACCATAGCTGCACCTACTTGGGTATGAGTGGGTTGCACTCTCCTGGGTCCAGTGGGTTGATGTCACAGTTGGTGTAGTCAAAGGTTCCGTTCCACAGATGTTTAGCCAGCTGGAAGGCCACCTTCCTCTGTGCCAGCATCACTTCCTTCCCGTGCCAGATATACATCTCACTGCCGAAGTCAAAAACCAGAACCTGCACACGAGTGCAGCAGAAACATGATTCTGATTTAGCAGCCGATGCTGCTTCTATCATTGGAAATATACAGTCCCACTTATGTTTCTGACCTCTTTAGGGTCAAGCAGGGAACAACGAGGCATTTTGGCCCAAAAATCATCATCTGGAACCAGTTTGTCTTCCATCAGGCGGTAAATACAGTTCGTCTCCACTATAGCGCCTTCATACAGCTCGTCCTCATCTGGTGTTCCTGCAGCTACAGGGCGAAAAGGCATTTATTTCAGCACTTCAGTGATGATTTGAATTTGTGTCAAATCTAAAACGCTTACACTGAATGTTCGACTGTCCTCCCAGGATTTTCCAGAATTCATTGGAAGCATGGCTGTTAATGCCTTCCTCAATGAGCTGGACATCTTGAGCCCGGCAGCCCAAATCTCTCTTACTCTGGATAAAATTAGCCAACTCTGACGCCTAAACACGATGGATGACAAAACAAAAAAATTAAAATGAGCTGTCATTTTCTTAACACTACAAACAAGAATCCACAGGTGAAACTGATACACATGAGTACAGCATAAGTAGAAGGCTTACATTCTAGAGCTTAAATTCTTGTTAACATTAATAATCATCAAAAAGAGAACAGGTATTTTAGAAGATTTAAAAACACAACAATGCAGGTAAACTGTTTTAAGTAATATGTTAAATATTTAACGTGAGGACAATAGACCAACATGTGCAGAAGAAAATGGCACAGCAATGGATGTGTGGGCTGGAACGTACCAGATCACAACAAGCAGTTTAACACACTAATGAAGTCCACTCAAAAGAGGTCAGTTTAAGGTCAGAAGGCCAGGCTGTTTCCATGCAGTGAACACACATTTCCTCCAAAACGCCACCCGTGGCTTCCTGTGTTTACATCCTGCGCATGAGGGCTGACCTATATAGCAGCAAGCTTACTCAAGCTAAGCTTCTGTCACACCACAATTATATCCACACGAAAGACACCACGTTTTCAAGTTATTAACTCTTCCCTAAGTCAGACCTTGTTCTTCTCAATGACATTTGCGAATTCTCCGGTCCAAACAAAGCAGTGGTGTGGTGTAATGAGCAGGAAACAGTCACCGCTGTTCAGGGAGGGTGCTCTGGGCTCCACTAGTCGGGTCTGAACGTGACGTCGTCCTGGAAAAACCATTAGAGAGACAGAAGATTTTATCAACTGATCACCAGAGTCAGCATATTTGTGTTATCATACAGGTGACACTTGACCTTGGAAATGCTTTCACATCTGTTTTAAACAACTATGTCCCACAACTTCCTTTAAAGGTATTTTTCTTGCTTGCTTGCTCACTAAGCAAAGCAGAAATCAGGGTATCACTATGAAATCAACTGCCACTTTTTGTTTTTCTACGTAGATACTACATTATTTCATCCTCTTCAATAACTAAATCTTACTGTTACTATAGGTCACTGATGATCAGGGTAATCCATCATCATGCAGACTGTATGGAGGAAAAAAAAAGGTCAGCTTTTTAGTGCGTGTTCATCAGTGTGTGTTCATCTGACCTTTGACCTGTAACAGCATGAGTTTCTTGTAAGGCACTGCACTGTTGTTGGACATCTGTTCAGAGATGCTGACACTTCGCAGGTTGATGTTGCTGAAATTCTCCTTGCTGGCCAGACCGGCCAGGGCTACATTAGAGAAACTGGAATTCTTATTCACTGCAAGGAAACGCACAAACATCATCACACAAGACACGACACATACAAAGGAACACACGCATCTATTCTACACCGTCCAGAATAAAAGAGGAAAACATCATCAGGACTTTTGAGGGATTTTCTGTACAATAACAGCAAAGTGACCACACCTATGCATCAAAGCAATGTATGTGGAGGGACTCATATTTCACTGACACTCACTCCTCTCAGCATTCATTCTCTTGCTCTCCAGCTGGCCGATGTTCAGCCTCTGCTCGGTGTACTCGTGTCTGATGTCCTCTCGGGCAGCCAGCGATTTCAGGGGGTTCCTGGAGGCCAGGTTGTTCCTCGTCGGTCGAACTGCTCGCTTGTGCTGTACCATTTCTGAAGTTAGTCTAAGGAAGAGATAGTCCTAAGTGGTAAAGAAACGAGTCTTATAGTCCAGATGTGTACAGGGAAGCTTGGAGAGCATACTTTGGTGCCTGAGGACCAAAGATGGCATCAAAGTCGTCGTCAAACTCCACCATGTTGATTGAGGTTGGAAGCTCCTCCACTGGGCGGTAGAATTTGGAGAATGTTTCATCCTCAAGGACCATTACTTCTTTCACCTTCTTCTCTGTGACTGTGATGGTTGCCTCGGGTAGATAAGCTAGAAATAGAATCTGGATCATTTCAGTTACAAGGCATACCAAAGGGATCATATTTAATTTTATTTAAAATATAAAAAATAGATTATTTTTAAAAAAGGTTATTTATTTTATTATACTTAAAATAAATATGTACGCATGTATGTAGCATTCTAATGAACTAGCCAGGGCAACATTCAATTAACATTCTCCCAAATAAAACAGGTTCGCTGTGGTTAACTGGTAACACTGTCATTTCCCATCATTCATTTATCATCATTAATATCTTAATCCCACTCATTCTGACCGACCTTTACTGTTGAGTTTGCCAAGGAAGGACTCCAGCTGGTCAAGCTTCAGGTCTGACTCCATGTTCAAATCTGGCACAGCCTTGATCACTGGTTTTAGACAAACAATTCTGTACATTAAACGTCTTAATCAAGTCATGCCTGAACAGGAAGTGAACAATGCTGACTGATGACTGATCATGGAGAACAGTGACTCTCATGTGAACAAATTCATTCATTCATTGTCAAAACAATATAGTTAACAAATGATTAATAAGTTAGCAGGTTTTTCCTGTCCAATCATTAAATGCACGGTTTTAAGGTAAAAATAAACTGAATATGAGAACAACTGACCTTCCTGTGGTTTAGAGATGGCGACGGTGCCATTTTTGGGTTTGGAGGCCACGGAGGGCTGTAATGCAGAAGGAGCAGCCAACCCTGTTGAATGATAAGATGAGCACACATGAACACGTAGCAAATTTGGTGTCTCAATAATAGTAGCTAAATATACAAATATACAGTACAAATGAAACAACCTCTATGCCCACACAGTCCAGCTGCACCTAGCTGTGGTAAAAAGCCTCGAAATGATGAGTTTTGAATGTATAAAGTGTCTTGAGATAACATTGTTATGAATTGGAACTTTAAATAAATTGAACTGAAATTGAATTGAACAGGTACAACTCCCTCCTCTTCGGGCTGCCACCTTATCGTGGTAGAGGGGTTTGCGTGTTCCAATGATCCTAGGAGCTCGGTTGTCTGGGGCTTTAAGCCCCTGCTAGGGCCACCCATGGCCAACAGGTCCTAGGTGAGGGATCAGACAAAGCGTAGCCCAAGACCTCTTATGATGAACACAAATGGTCGCAGGTTTCCCATGCCCGGACGCGGGTCACCGGGGCCCCCTCCTGGAGCCAGGCCTGGGGGTAGAGCACAGAATCGAGCACCTGGTGGCCGGACCTTTGCCCATGGGGTCCGGCCGGGCACAGCTTGAAGAGGCAACGTGGGACCCCCTTCCCTTGGGCTCACCACCTGCAGGAGGGGCCAAAGGGGTCGGGTGCAGTGTGTGTTGGGCAGCAGTCGGGGGCTGGGACCTTGGTGGTCCGATCCCCGGCTACAGAACCTAGCTCTAGGGACGTGGAACATCACCTCTCTGATTGGGAAGGAGCCTGAGCTGGTGCACGAGGTTGAAAAGTTCCAACTAGATACCAGCCTTCTCAAGAGGGGTTGGACTCTCTTCCACTCTGAAATTGCCGATGGCGAGAGGCGACGGGCAGGCGTGGTGATTCTTGTCGCCCCCCGGCTCGTTGCCTGTATGTTGGAGTTTACCCCGATGCGTGAGAGGGTGGCCTCCCTCCGCCTTAGGGTGGAGGGACGGATCCTGACTGTTCTTTGTGCCTATGGCCCAAACAGCAGTTCAGTGTATCCACCCTTTTTGGAGTCCCTAGAGGGAGTACTAGAGAGTGCTCCTTCTGGGGGTTCCCTTGTCCTCCTAGGTGACTTCAAAGCTCAGGTTGGCAGCGACAGTGAGACCTGGAGGGGTGTGATCGGGAAGAATGGCCCCCCTGATCTGAACCGGAGTGATGTTCTGTTGTTGGACTTCTGTGCTCATCACAGATTGCCCATAACGAACACCATGTTCAGGCATAAGGGTGTCCATATGTGCACTTGGCACCAGGACACCTTAGGCCGCAGTTCGATGATCGACTTTGTAGTCGTGTCATCGAATTTGTGGCCGCATGTCAATTCAATTCAATAAAATTTTATTTATATAGCACCTTTTACAAAAAAGTTGTCTCTAGGTGCTTTACAGAGGTAGAAACCCAGAGCCTGAACTCTCAGGTAAGCACAGTGGCAGGAAAAACTCCCTTTTAACAGGAAGGGAGGACCAGGCTTACAAGGAGGAACCATCCTGCTGAAAGTTGGCTGGGTAAAGGAGGAAAAGAAGAGGGAGACAGGACAGAGAGAATAAAGAGAGAGAACAGATACAATCATAGAAATACAAACATATCGGACATATTTATAATACATGCTATACCTGCTATACATAATACTGCATAGCAGGTTGTTATAAAGAGAGGAACGGTATAGGCAGGTTTTAATTAAAAAAGGAATAGCATAGGCAGGTGCTGACAGTGGACCCTGGGTTTGACAGTGGACCCTGGGTTGAAGATAAAGAGAGGGGCGGAGCTGTCAACCGATCACCACCTGGTGGTGAGTTGGCTCCGATGGTGGGGGAGGATGACGGTCAGATCCGGCAGGCCCAAACGTACAATACAACAATACCCGCACCCGCTGGTGGACACCGGCGGTAAGGGATGCCGTCAAGCTGAAGGAGTCATCGTATTGGCCCTTTTTGGTCTGTGGGACTCCTTAGGCAGCAGACGGGACCCAGGGGCAGGTTCTCTTATCTCTGGGGCTGAGGTTGCCGAGGTGGTCAAAAAACTCCTCTGTGGCAGGGCCCTGGGGGTGATTAGATCTGCCCGGAGTTCCTTAGGGCTCTGGATGTTGTGGGGCTGTCGTGGTTGACACGACTCTGCAACATTGTGTGGACATCGGGGGCGATGCCACTGGATTGGCAGACCGGGGTGGTGGTCCCTCTCTTTAAGAAGGGGGCCTGGAGGGTGTGTTCCAACTATAGTGGGATCACACTCTTCAGCGTCCCTGCCAAGGTCTATTCGGGGGTACTGGAGAGGAGGGTCCGCCAGATAGTCGAACCTCAGATCCAGGAGGAGCAATGCGGTTTTCGTCCTGGACGTGGAACTGTGGACCAGCTCTACACCCTCAGCAGGGTCCTTGAGGGTGCGTGGAGGGTGCCCAACCAGTCCACATGTGTTTTGTCGAGTCCTGTGGGGGGTTCTCCGGGAGTATGGACTGTCAGATCCACTGATAACTTTTATTAACAGAATTTCTAGGCGCAGCTGTGGTGTTGAGGGGGTCCGGTTTGGTGACCTCAGGATCGGGTCTCTGCTCTTTGCAGATGATGTGGTCCTGTTGGCTCCATCAGTCCGTGACCTCCAGCTCTCGCTGGATCGATTCGCAACCGAGTGTGAAGCGGCTGGGATGAGAATCAGTGCCCCCGAATCCGAGGCCGTGGTTCTCAGCCGGAAAAAGGTGGAGTGCCTTCTCTGGGTTGAGGAGGAGATCCTGCCCCAAGTGGAGAAGTTCAAGTACCTCGGGGTCTTGTTCACGAGTGAGAAGAATGAAGCGGGAGATCGACCGGTGGATCGGTGCGGCGTCTGCAGTACTGCGGACTCTGGTGCGGCGTCTGCAGTACTGCGGACTCTGCACCGGTCCGTTGTGGTGAAGAGAGAGCTGAGCCGAAAGGCGAAGCTCTCGATTTACCGGTCGATCTTCGTTCCTACCCTAACCTATGGTCAAGAGCTTTGGGTAGTGACCGAAAGAACAAGATCGCGGGTACAAGCAGCCGAAATGAGCTTCCTCCGTAGGGTGGCTGGGTTATCCCTTAGAGACAGGGTGAGAAGCTCTGCCATCCGGGAGGAGCTCGGAGTAGAGCCGCTGCTCCTCCGCGTTGAGAGAATCCAGATGAGGTGGCTCGGGCACCTAGTTACGATGCCTCCTGGACACCTCCCTGGTGAGGAGACCCCCGGGAAGACCCAGAACACATTGGAGAGACTATGTCTCTCGGCTGGCCTGGGAATGCCTTGGGATCCCCCTGGAGGAGCTGGACAAAGTAGCTGGTGAGAGGGAAGTCTGGGCTTCCTTGGTTAGGCTGCTGCCCTTGCAACCCCACCCTGGACAAGCGGTAGAAGCTGGATGGATGGATGGAGGTACAAGTCCAGCCATGAAACCATTTTCCACCTGAAAGACAGACCGGCAGCCTCTCTGATGGAGAAGCACAATGAAACCTGAGGAGAAACTGCAGACTGACGACTCAGCGCAGGAGAGAAACTCGTTAACAGAAGTTTGTGTGCCATTGCCTCTGACCTTTCTTCATCATACGTGCAGCAACAGTGAACTGGGTGGAGTCGTTGGCAGCTCCGTGGCCTTTAACCTTCCAGGCCTCCTCCTGGGCTACGATCAGCTGTTTCCTCTCCTGGATGGACATGTGCGCCTCGATGTTCTGGACCTCCAACTCAGACTCAGTTATTCTCTAAAAAGAGACACATCTATCTGATTGGTTGAGTAGAGGAACGTAATGTGTTTATTATATTCAGATACTAGTTCAGTGCTTGTTTGGAAATCACACTTTTAAAACGTGATGTTTAAAATTGCGTGGGAAAAACAGTCAGCTGCAGTTGTGCCGGAATCCCTTTGTCATAAGAAAGGACTACAGTACAGTCAGTGTCACCTTCCGTCTCCAGGGGTGCCTCTCATCCACCTGCATGGCTCTGGGAGATGAAGAGGCCTTCGTGACCAGACAGAGGGGTGAGGAGGGTAAGGGCGGATAACAATTTAGACATAGGGGGAAAAAAAAGATGGTAAAGTTCTGTACAGATATAAGAAGCTTAAGTGTTGCCAGGCTGATGGCTCAAGTAAATTACTGACTGTTCATTGAATAACTTGAGATAATTGAGGTGAAACCATGGAGGCGGAACAATGTTCCTGACGTGGGAGCACCTTCCTACCTGAGCAACTGACTCATCGGGAGAAGAAGTGTGGAAAGGAGGATAAGTAGGTGGAGAGACAGTAGGTGCAATGGTGGGCTCCTACAGAGGAAGGCAGAGGAGGAAAGATGAGCAGAATGACCAAGACATTTTCTGCAGGTGATGTTGACTCTGTCTCTGAACATCAATACAATTACCCAAGCCGTTTGAGAAAAACTATAGGTCTATAAAACAGCGGCTAGATAAATATGTTATTTTTGTTTTTTTTAAAAGCACCCAGCTGTTTGCTGAATGTGGATTAATCCATCCCGCTACCATAGATCAGCATGAAGAAATCAGATGACCTCATTTAAACTGCCAGGAAAGAAAGAAACACTGACCATTCTTGAGATTAGGAATTCTGTTCATTATAGCTGAGAGCCTGATAAACACATCTGACAAGGACTTCAGATTAGAAACCATCAAATCTAAAATTAAAGTTAATGAGGCTGTGGCAAACCTTTTTATTTTGCCAGAGGGTGGTGCCAGATCACATGATCTGTGATGAACAAGACCTCCGAAACCACCTCGATTTGATTTAGCTTTGAGGATTTTGTGTTGGTGGGAGACTTTATTTTATTATTGATGCGGTTGTGTAACTTTGAACTATGAGAGGAAACAGGAAATGATCTAAATTGCGTTGAGTGAGGGAGGATGAAAAGCTCCTTAACTTGATTAGGAATCCAATTTTCATCTCTGATCTCATTAAAACATCATGTGAGGAACACTGAAAAGGGATCTGAAAACAGTTAATGCAGGGCCCTCGGAAACAGTCTGAAGAGAAGGTGTGTGTGAGGAGAAGACATCTAAACAGAGAGGTAGACCTTCAACACACCCACAGAACAGAACTCTGCATGCAGCCCAAAATCACCTTTATTCTTTTACAGACAAGAAACAAAGAGGAGAATGAGCGTTTACACGAACATGCAGTTGAGTGGAGAGGAAAAAGAGAAGTCAGACCAGACAAATTATATGACACCAAAGTGTGGTTATAGCCGCAAAAGGTCAAGATTTAATTTATGAGACTTTGTTATTTTACGAGCTAAAACAGATTCAAGGAATAGTCTAGAGAAAAATCATGTACAGAAATATTTTAAATAGATATGCAAAACAGATGAAGAGATGTTTGTTAAAAGAAAAGTAGCAAAAATGTCAGAATTAAATTAAAATTAGTAGAATTAAAATGGATAATAAAATCATAATACATTCATGAAGATGTATTATTAAAAAGATAAAGAACAATTTAAGAGGAAACTAGAAACTTAAATTAGAAGCTTTCATTAAAGCAGAAACATATTTTCAAGTGAATTTGGTTTCGGAAATTTGACCAGATCACATTTAGAATGGACAGATTCTAAACGTTAACTGAGAATCGTGCAGTTAATTAAAATTACAATATAATTTCTAAAGAGAGGTTTTCTATTCCCACATAGGAAAAGAACATTTGCGTTAATAATGCCACATATAAAGTTTAATATAGATTAAAGATGCATTAAATAGTGCATTGTACTGACTAAATAAATTAACCAATGATGATAAACAGCACACAGAACAGAGAACAGAGATCAGACACACAGAACGTCTCTGTTTAGAATATTAATACAGACACTACATTTCTGCATGTTTCTGTTGATAAAGAAAAAAATGAATAGCTATAATCACCAGAGTTGATGATGCATTGGGGGTTGTGGGATTTAAGAGTCGCAGTGATAGAAACTGCGAGGGCTATAGCTGTTCTTTATCAGAAACAAACAATTAAGATAAATGTGGTAGATTCATCATCGGATCAGCTGATCGGGGCAGGCGGTTACCTTTGTCTTGATGCTAGGCTCTGCCTCCAGGGGTTCAACCTGCTGGTCACCGGCTGCAAACTTAGCCACATCTTGCTTCCTGTTGATTCTGTTCCTCCAGTCTTGCTCACCACTCTTCTTCAACAATGCCACTCTGACAGAAGAGGTGTATAGAACTAAAACCTCACAGTACAGTAATCTCCAAACTGAATCGCATTTGATATGATACTGTTATGTCAGTGGAGGTCCAATAACAAGGCAACACCTCAACAACAATAATACTGCAGGGGGTCAAATAACACAATTAAGAGTAGAAATGAGAGGAAGTGAAGGGAAAGTTTCTTAACAGAAGCTGAGTTTGGGCGACTGCACACTCAAGTACACCCACTTTCTTCATCTTTCAAAAATCTATTTACTTGTGATAGATGGTGAAATATGCTGCAAATTACATGATGTTCCTTTCCCTTTTAGCTTTCCTTTAATAATTCTATAACAAGTTTACTTTTGTTTCATTAAGACCTCCGAGTTTTTGGTTTTTTTTGTTTGTTTGTTTTTTCGCAGACAAAGTGCTTTGTTTAAAAAGAGCAGAGCTTTAACAAGCTGAATATATTGTATAAGAAAAAAAGAGCTGGATATAACCCTGCTGTCCATCAACTGTCTACTTACTATTAACCCTCTGATGAAACACAAAAATCAGCAAATCCAGTTGTAAACAGATTTTAGCAACAGCGACAACAAAATCCCTGGTCACAACGCCTTTTACATCAGCCTACATCTTCATTATATAATCAATCAATTAACAGACTGGGCCTGTTTCCGCGACAGCTGACTTATGTAATCATGTCACGCGTTGAAGGGTAAACCACTGAGTTTAGATTGTGTTTCACACTCGCACAGGACATTTTTTCTATTGCCAGAAGCAGAAAGTGGGTTGATTTCTGTTCCCTGAATTCCCACCCAAAATCAACCTACATCCAGAAAAAAGAAAAAAAAAACAACAGAAAAGTAACAATGGGGTGCAATCCTAGTGAGTAACCTTAACAGAAGGTTGTGGTGGCAGAGCTCACCTCTCTCTGATGGACATGTGTCGGGCTGTCATGTCGTTCAGCTCGTCCGTCTGTTCAGCCTCAAACAGACCTGGATGTCGGCCGGCGCTGCCAGACGGTACCGAGGCAGAGTCCAAAAGAGCTGAGAACATGGAGACTACGATCAATAAGTGTTCAATTACTGCTCTGACACAGTTCCGCTCTGTCCAGTAACCAGATGTTACCAACAGAAGTGTTAGTGGAAGGGGTAAACGCTCAGTGACAACACAATGTGATCAATAAGAGGCCAGTTATCAATAATAGGACTGGCTTTGTTAAACAGACCAGTTTAGTCTCTGTTCTTACCTAAACTGCTCTGCTGGTGGTCCTGGTTTTGTCTTTTCTCCTGGTTCATGTAGTTTTCTGACCTGTGTCCGACCCCTCCCTCTCTGCTCAGTCCCTGCTCCTCCTCCTCCTCCTCCTCCTCCTCCTCTCCCCCGTCCTGCCACCACCTCCCTTTTCCAGTCTGAGGCTGAGGCAGAGCACTCTGCCTGGTTCCCCCCTCAGGGGACGGCAGTTTCCTCTTCCCTCCTCCCACATCTCGTTCCTGGGCAAACATCGCGCCGCTCTGGGGATCCAGCGAGTCTCGGGACCCCCAGCGAGGACCGTCATGCTGGCAGAGTGTGTGGGACGCTGCAGGCTGGCTGGGTATGTGGATGTCCCCTGCGTGTTCGGTTGAGACAGTCCCTCCTGTTCTCAAAGCGGAGGAAGATGTTGGAGAAGGTCCCAACTGGGAACCTGGTCCATTCTGAAGCTGTGGAACCACACCAATTAAACAAATCAGCTCATATGTGATTTCCTGAACAACGGACACATTCCAAAACATGCAGCAGCGCCCCCTAGAAGACTTCTGAATAAACGCCTTTAAACAAAATATAGATCATAAAATAAACATGCTCCTTTTCAACCATGCTCAAAAGCATTGATGAAGCGTCCGCTCATATAAAAGCTACAAAACCTCTCTTTTACTTTGCCTGCTGAAAAGCTACAAGCACATAGCTCGTACGCAGCATGTCGTCTTCTTTTTCGGTCACAAACAGCAGCCTCTGTTTTCCTGTTGCTGGCATCAGGATGACCAGAACCGAGTCAGAAGCTGAGCCATGCGCTGCATTCATGATGAAACCATGTGACAGGGACACAGGACGCAGGACGAGATGCCATGCAGCTGGTGCTGCTCACAGAAATCAAACCTCCTTTCTGGTTGTTTGCCCAGAGAGCTTACTTGTGGATGTTCTACTGGGCTGTCCCACAGCTCCTGTTCATCTTGACCGTCTATGTCTGAAGATTCCTGGAGCAACGGTGCAGGTGTTCTTTACAATTCTGTAATGCTTCATGCTTTCTCAATAATAAAGTACAGTCCGGCTACCGGTGCAGTAGTTGGTGCAATTCTGCATTTAGCGTTTACTTAATCACTCATCATCGGTCGTGGTGGTTTTATGTTGGATTCCTTTGTCGCCACTGGATGAAGAGCCAGAAAAAGACCCAGAGTTAAACAACTGAAGTTGATGTCCTACCTGCTCCATATCTCCAAGGGTGATGGGCTGTGTTTGGTAGCGGGCGTTGCTCCTGCGGTGCCGAGTGTCCCCTCTGGTTCTGGTAACCCTGGTGGGAGGCTGAGCCAGTCTGTTGAACAGAGCCATCTTTTCAGCCAGGCTCAGCGTGCACAGGTCCGGTTCCTCTTGACTTGGACTGGGCTGCTTTCTCTCCGTCATTGGTGCTGGTTTGGAGGCCTGAACCACCGGGTGGTCCAACACCTGCTGAGAGGTTGCCTGCAGGCTGAGGAAGAAACAATATTCAGGAGAAAAATATTTCAACAGGGACTTCGGATAAGCTAGCGAGAAGCAATGTGGAATATTGTTAATGTGGAATATTTAAAGTCATCCAATAAAAGATTAAAGAATGAATGAAGACCATGCAACAAAACTAGCACATTAAATTAACACAGTTTCAGATTTCTGAGGCCAAAATCTGACTAGAAGTCTCAATGAGGTGTAAATCAATCTCAGAATATCAGCAGAGAACTTGTGTTGGAGATGATATAAACCTGTGTTTCAGAAGGTTGGGCTGACAGATAATGCACAGTGAGATTTTGATGCCACAAAACTGTTCTAAATAACACTTTTTTGTTTTTTTTAAAGCTGTTGAACTTCCCAAGTTACACCAATCTATGGTTGAAGTTTTGCCTTTTCATGCTGTTTTCTGTAATAACACCAGAGGGCGCAAAAACTCAACTAAAGCAAAGCTTATTTAAATTTCACAGGTGCAAAATCTAAACACTGGACAGCATTTATGTCATGTTAGTAACACTGCCTTGTGACGGGTGAGTATTTAACTCCGGGCCATGTACCTGTGTGCAGTAACAGTACTGCAAACTAATTTGGGGCTGCAGTGTGAGGAGACAAAAGTGTGAACACTCTGTGGCTCAGAGTGGGGAACGCTACAGAGGTCAAAGAGGTCAAAAGAGACGCATAAAGAACAGAGGAGGTAAAAAGGATTGAACAAAATGAAATTACAGAAATGTTTATGACTAAATAAGAATCACAGATAATGATCTGATAAAAGTTTCCACAGCGCTCAAATACGTACGTGGCAGCGATGACAACCTCCTCAGTGGTTACTGGCTGGGTCCTGGAGCGGTCTTGTGCTCGTCTTAGTCTACGATCCACTGCTGCATTCCTGGATCGTGCTTTGTGGGCTCCACCATCAATGGTCTTTTCCAGTTCCTGTTATTACATATTACCATAAAAATGAAGATAAACAGAATATGTATGCAGCTGTGTAAAATTTGTACAAACTGATGATGATTTTGACAGAAAGCAGCAGAGAAACACAGAGTTCTTTTATCACTGCTCGGAAAATGAAAGTATAAACAGAGTTGACCTGAATTGACCGAGGAGATATTAGAAGTGAATTTCACAGATGTGCTCACTTAAAACGCTCGTTCAACAGGAATGTCTGTCTTCAGACCAGATGATGAGTAGTTTTTCATGTTTAAATCCTCTCAGGAACGAGAGGATGGAGAAAAATAAAAAGCGGAGATGCGCGAGTCCTCGGCTAGAGGAAAAGGCACGTGAAGCTCACCCTGAAGAGAGAACGCTTGGCTGCAACGCTCAGTTTGGCTCGTTCGTCCAGCTTTTCATCATCAACTGGACAAACACAAAAAGGATATAAAATAAAGAATTACAAACCCCTGTTAAAATGATATGAACCATATTTTATCTCCCTTCATAACATTATCTACTGGGTACTGTATCTGGAATACAAATGTTGCCAGTTTTAATTCATTTGTTTTGCTGCAGCTGTGGCTTCATGCTGTTCCGTCCAGATGATCTAAAGGGTCAACTGTCCATCTCCTCCCGGGTCTCAAACTGAGAATTTCAACAATTTCAACTCCTGCATCATTTCTAATATTAAATGTCCAATCACATGTGTGAATTTTAACATTATGTGAAATGGCTAAATGCAGAATCAAGTGGCGGTACAGATGTGAAAATGTGTGATTTCAAAATACCTCTCTCATGTTGACTAAGATATTTTCAAATAAAAGGCAATGTTGATTCACATAAACAGACCCGATCATGAAGTCTTCTATAATATGTATTAGAATCTGCTGGTTCGGAAAATATGAACCTTTCAGAGGCGGAGTCACAGCAGTGATTTTTTAAAAGGGATAGACTGAGGCTAATTTGCTACCAAAGGATACAGTGGCAGACAAACGTTTTAGCACCGCTTGCCAAAAGTTCTCTTTACGTCAACAGTTAAAAATGTGGAAGATGAAATAATCTCCAAAAGTATGAATTAAAAGATGACACATTCCCCTAATATAAAATAAAAAGAAAAAATAATTTTAATATTAAGAATTACTTTAAAGTCCAGACTTGTTTACAAAACACATCGGACTCAACTAGAAAGGTCTGATTTAAACTGTACACCTACAAGCAGTTTGAATCTTCTGGTCTGGTATCTTTCTTGGACTTCCAGGTATCTTTTTGACCTCCACTGTTCCTGCAAACTGCCGTTTTTAAATATATTAGAGTGGTAGGAAACATCCTAGAGGAAGCCATGGCTGCTGATTGTTGGGACAAGATGAGAGGAGTTTGGGGCTTTGGAAAGCTTTGCATCACCTGACCTTTCCTAACGTTGATAGTAAACAAGCCATTAAAATGAGGAAAAAAACATTTTCAGGTTAAGTCTGTACGTTTTGGTCGGCTTGGTTAACTAAAATGTTAACATTTTAACTGGTGCCTAAATTATGAACGCCACTCTAAATAGATGGGACAGAGAGGATAACTGGACTAGTTAAGAGTAGATAGTGGAATGGATCACCTCATCTGGAAACAGTACAGGTCAAGAGGCTGGTCAAACACATTACATCCCTGCTGATAATTCCACTAAAGCTAGCCGAGCTTAATCAATTATCTCACCAACACCTCAGACAAATGAACGCATTTCATGTTGTCTTAATGGACAAACGTCAATGCATTCGCTTTCAAAACACAAAACCTTGAATAAAAAAAACAACATTAATGACAAAATTCTTAGTAATCTACAAAAACCAAGCAGGGAGAAAATTAACCTACCTGCAGTGGAAGCAAGGTCTGAATTCACAGAGGACCTTTAAAAGTGCAGAAGAAAGAGCAAGTTAGCCAACGCTAGGAGAACCTATGCTACACAGCACGTCTGAATAACATTAGCAGAATAAGAGAGGTGATTGCAGGGAAAAGAAAGGTGGTTAAAGAAAAGGCGCATTCATTCTTGTTATGAGAAAAAAATGAAAACGGGAACCAGGGCTGAGTAAAGAATTACTCACAGGATCTGTGAGTGTCAACAAACAAAGGCCAATTGATACTGCGCTCTTACGGTCACATGTCATGGCCACTGCCACGGTCTGACCAGAGAGGCCTTTGGCCTCTAAGCCTCTCCACTAACATTGTTAGCAAAGGTACAAAACTAAGAAAAACAGTTTAACTGTGTAATTCACACACCAGCCTGTGTTAATAAATGGTTCAGCCCATGGTTTTAATCTGATTATACACCTGCTGCATTCTACAGGATTATTTACAATAAGACACAAAATCATAATCAGTCCATTACAAAGAACAGATCTTTGATTTGAATTGTTATTTTTATGCACCAAACATTCTAAAAATCATCATTAGTATTAGTTTGCCTCACGTGCGTGACACGTGGACATTTCCCATATTCCTGATTCTCAGTCATGCATTGATTGGCCTCAGAGCAGTACCTATCCGTCTGCCGGTGCTCGGCAAAAGTAACAGGCTGTGTCCTAAACCTCTCTGAGGTTTTCCTGCTCTCCCCGTGGCAAACATACTCTCGAGGTTTGCGCTGTCGTTCGCCTCTCCAGGGGGCCTTGTAGCCCATGCATGCACCGTCCCCCTCAACCTCACTTGAGGGGCCACCATAGACAAGAGATGAGAGAGAACATACAGTACGATGAGGTTCTGATAATCAGTAATGTTTAAAAAGCAGAAGTGTTAGACGTTACGTGAAGCATGCATCGCGTGTACACGTTGAAAACTGCACTTCCTGCGTGGGTGTTAGAAGCCAGTATCACTGTTAGTCAGCGGCCATCTGTTGTTAGTTGATGAATATCAGCACATGTTTTGGAGAAGGCAGCCCACACCACCTACAGCTCATTCCTGCGACTGGCTTGTCTGGTGGTGGTGCTCTCCATGTAAGAATGCCTGAGCTGAGCCACAGACACTCGACTTTCCGCTTGACCCTCTGTAAAGTCATGGGCATGGTTGTGCGCGCCCGAGCCTGCGCTGGAGGCTGAGACTCCTGGTTCTGCACGTGCTGCTCTGGGCTGGTTGCAGGTGTCTTCAACCTTTTTGTGGATGTAAATGGGTCTATCACGCGCCCGGCCTCCGTGTCCCCCCAGCTCTATTGCCTGGCTTAAATTTCGTATCGTAGTCATCTCCTGCTCCTCTTCCCCCCTTCCTCTCCGAGAGTCTTCGGTGCTCCGTTCTTTGTGACGGACCTCAGAGGGCAGCACTGCTTTCCTACTCCTCAGGAGACCCTCGGCCTTTTCCTCAGACTCTTGCTCCTGGCTCTGCTGCTGCTGTCCAGTTTTGGCTTTAGGACCAGAGGCCATGGATAAATAACCGGGGTAAGCGCCATGTTCTTGTCCTCCCAGTGGCCCACAGTGGGTGAGCAGGGCCTGCTGGTGTTTCTGGGAAGCCTGCTGAAGGCCCGGAAGTTCTGTCTGGCTTCGGTGCTGTTTACGGAATGCTGAGGTTTCAGTAACCCTCCCCAGCTCAAGACCCTTCTGGCGGCCTGTCTCCTTGGCATGCTTCTCCCTGACTCTGATTCTTCAACAAAAGAAATAGTTTAAACATCATGAATCTACAAGGCTGGTTTAAACTCAGAGATGGTTTGTCATGTCAGTAAACACTCCTCTTCCTGAAACCTCTTTATCTGGTTTCAGGAAGGCTGGGTACCAAACTGGAAGGCTTACCTGTAAACGACTGCTATGTTCACAATAAAGGTCTAAACTTGGTTTTGAGTTAGGGTTATTTTTTGAGTAACTTGATAACCCTGTATATAAAGCAGCTTTTTTGTTCAGTTTTTTCTAGTCGGAACATTTTATAAGTGTGAAACCGAACCCCGGTTTAACTCTCTAGCAACCCTCCCCACTTCCCATGACTGAACTGATACCCAGCCCCCATGTTAACACACGGTTAAACGTGTTGCGTACAGCTGTGTTTTCAAGCGCAGGGGACGGGAGCTGATGGAAACGATGGTGATGATGAGATGTCAGCTGACAACAGAGCGGCTTATTAGTAGCCGAGATGAGGATTCCGGCGCTACTGAAACCATTTTGGGTGCAGAAGCACTGCTCAGAAGCATAAAACCAGCCTGGGAATACCTCGATGGCCAGTTGATGAGGGAATGGGTGTCGCCCTCAGCATCAATCTGGAGGAGCCAATCAGTGCTCCGGTTTGCCTCCACGCTGTATTAACAGAAATCACTTTTCATCACAGAATCACTTTATTGGAACAGCTGAGCTCTTCCTCACAGGTTGGTATTTAAATGGCTCCTGGTTGTTGTTCCTTCTGAAATCTCATGACACTCACAAAATCGAAAGGATTCGCTTGGTAGAATATGCTCTAATGGCCATATTATATGGTCTAGGAAAACAGGAGACAAGCATCTAGAGTTCTGATTTACTGACAACACGATTCACACTCCACTTTGATCTAGCTACACACAGAATAAGAGCAGGGGTGCAACGATGGCAAAAAAAGGGAAAGAAATAAATACATGCTTTCAACCACTTTTACATAAATGAACACAAGAGGTAACTACATTCTTTCATTTCTCCTTCACTGATGCGTCACCTGAACTACACACAGCAAAGGCTTTGAATGTGCTGGTTTAGTTGAAATTGTTTTGTGTGTAGTTACGTCCATTTTCTTTACATTTTGTGAATGCAAGCCACTGGGAAAGAAGAAATCCTTGCTGATTATATGGTTCAGTAAAAGCTGATTTTGTTTGCCTTCTAGTTTTGCAGTGAAGCTTTTCATGTTGAGTTTTGGATTGGAGGGGCCCACTCTGTCATGATGTGTGTGTGTGTGTTGCTTTCCCACCAGAACCTGCTGGTCTTGATCAAGCCCAGCTGTTGGTCAGAGAGTTGACCGTGGATTCACCCCGAGGGTTACAAGAAATTCAACACCTTCCCAGATCGCATCCCCCCACCCCATCCCCCACAAACCCACACTCTCCCAGTTTGATCGCTGGACTACAGATTCAACACTTGACCCGGGTCCTTTGCTGGGCCTGTGTTTGTCCCACTACAAATGAGACAGATGGAAAATGTGGTGTGATACCATCACTGCTTTGAACGAAAAGCCACAATCTAAAAAAATCGGTTGCATTGTTACACAAGGAGCCCATGTTCATGTAGTAATTGGGATAATCAACTATCAATATACTGATAAACATAAAATAATTGTCCAGGAGATTCAAAATGATTTCCAGGCCCATGTGAGATGCTTCCAATCATAACCTCCCCTGAAAGTGAAAGACCCCTAACAAACCAGAGGCCAGGGGTTAATCCATCAAACAGCCCTACAGTTCAGCATTTGCTTTGTAGAAGTTTAAAAAAAAAACAAAAAAGACAAACTGCAGCCCAGGTGTAGGGCTCACATGCGCTCAAATATGATTCTTCAGCCTTTGAGTTGCTTGACCTGGTATGAAACTAATGCCCCGCCAGCACGCTGACACTGAGCATGAGTAAAGAGAGAGATTTCACAGACAGATTCCATCGATTTAACAATGACTATTGTGGAACCATGTTCAGTCCAGCGAAGGCAGCCTGCAATCTGGGCAAGACAAACTATACCAATCACACATCGACCATCAGTCGATAGCAACCAATCATCCATTTCATTCTAGAAATAGTTTATTTTTGAAATAAAGACTCACCCCTGCCTGCTGAGGATGTTGTGGGCCTGCTGCTCGATGAACAGGTCCCCGGGAGAGACTCCGTGTTTGGGTGAGGATACGGAAGAGTGCCTGCTCATTTTGGGCGGGGTGGAGGGCATCCCTGTGATACAGTGATCTTGGAAAGGGACGCTGGCACTTGAAGACAACGATGTCACATCCATATATGAGGAAGAGGATGCTGCTTCAGGAGGAGCTGCAGCACGGCGCTGATTCTCCAGGTTCATACGTCTCTCCCTCTCTGAGAAGGAGTCCATCCTCTTCCGTCCCGCCTCGTGGCCCAGATCAGGGCGGTTCTGCTGTGGTGGCGTGCATCCCACTTTCGGGCTACTGGATGAAGTGCTGGTGTAGGAGTACATGTCCCTCCCTTCTTCACCTACTGATTCACTTCTACCTCTTCTATCTGAGCTGAATGACTCTCCTCTACTTCTTCTCTCTGAGCCTTCCGAATCCTTCCGAGTGTAACGAGAGTAGCTATCCGAGTCTGGTTCATGATCCAGAGAAATACCATAGCGCTCAGCTAGCTGCCTGCGTCGCTCCGCCTTGTAACGAGCGATACGTTCAGCCTTGGACTCCAGATCTGGTACGGTGGTGGTGGTGGTGGTGGAGACAGGCTCTGTGCAGACGGAGGATTGAGGCTCAGGTCTACATGTTGGTCTAGACTGGTGGTCTGGAGGGGTGAGCTCCATCTCTGTGCTGCCACGTCCCTCTGAGCCATACCGCTGAACTGTAACTGCAGGAAGAAGAAGACAAGAAACTCATTTTTTCCTCCAGAAGACCTCAGAAAAATGGTGTCTCTCTCACAGGGGTCTGAAGCCCTCGTGTATCTTGGCGTATCCTCCTCTAAAAGCCGGTTGGCCACCAAGCTAGGCATCATAGAGGTGTGCAGATCGCCCTCAATGCCCTCCAACCTTCGAGCAATGCGTTCTTTTCTACAACAGGAAAGGAAAAAAAGTGTTAAACTACATCATAGCATTAATCTTCCTCAACATTACCATCATCAGAAAAGCTCTGAGCAAATTTCAGACACAAATCTCCACCTTCATACCTGTTCATTGCTGAGTCACTCGCACTTGTAGTGATGCCTTCGAAGTGCTTTCTCAGTTCAGACACTAAAGATAAATAAAGATAATAACACAATTACAACTTTCAAGCAGAGAAACATCAGTAAAATTCAATTCAACTTCATTCAGTACTGTTTATCGCAAAAGGGCTAAATCACAGAGAGCCGCACACAGAGCAAACAACAGCATGATACATTACACAACCATATGAGACTGAATATCGCCCACAGTGGCCAACCACATTTTAACGTGTGCTATGTGCAGTTTAGTCATAGCCAGACTGTCAGCAGGGGACCAGTGTGTGTGTGTGTGTGTGTGTGTGTGTGTGTGTGTGTGTGTGTGTGGGGATGTCGGGATCCTACGGCAGGGAAGGGTAAGAGTTCAGGGGCTGGACTGCTGTGGGGACAAAAGTGGCTCTCCTCCTCCGTGTCCTACACCCTGGACAACGCAGTCTGCTTCCTGAAGAGAGCCACTCCAAGACAGGATGGAAGATGCGAGAGGGGTCTCAAAGGGTTGTTGTTTCTAACAGGATGTCCAAGACTTTTGCCCATTTTGTTTGGTGGAATTAAACCAATAGATCAATAAGAATATGGGCATTGTCTCAATGAAGGTGGGAATGTCTATATTACCCTTAAATAATGCCAGCTTCCTGAACAGCTTGTGGTAAGTGATGAGCTCTTTAGTCTCGTTCTGCTCAAGAACAAGGAGAGTAGATATGTGTCATCTCCCAACTCCAGCAGGGGCAGAGTGGAGGGTATTTTGGAGCAGACACGGCCCTACAGGGAGCCGGTAGAAGTGTGGAGGACAGCTGATTAGGGGTTATTAACAAGCACCCGCACAAGCACAAACGTATGTCAAGTCCGCAAACAGGAGCCTGTTGACGGTGTGGGTGATGGTGTAGGTGGTGTCGAGGATAAATATCTTTGCATCATCCACTCTCCTGCCAGCCCTGTTAAAAACCATAAAAGGTCCATCAGTGGCCCAAATATTCTGGTGATGTGGCTTTTAAGTATCCTTTTCAAGGCCTTTAGTGTGAGTTGAGAGCCAGAAAGCTTTTTAATAAAGACAATTTTTTTAACATACAATATTGAATTCACTTCTGAAATTCCCAGATCATTTAAAGTAATATTTACTGGACAGAACAGCTGACTACATCCCATCACGTGATACCTTCATTAGAAATCCTTATGGATCTAATTCCAGATCAGATATAAATTTGGTTCACCACCAAAAGGATATCATCAAACCAATGTCCATACTAATGAAAACACAGAGTTGAGAATCATAAATGCAGAAGAAATATTATACTGACTCAGCAGTATGGATTTACTGAGTGCTGATATAAAGCACATTTTTACTGACCCACATGTGAGTGCTTGTAGAAAAAGACAAATACATTTCAGCATGAATCTGCAAAAACAAACAGGCCCTGTTGCACAGTCTCTTGGAAAGTAATGTGAATACGGAACATTTGCAAGCATGCAGAAATGGAAAAACTGCTTACTCACCTTTGGGAAGACTGGCCAAGAGTCTAACATCTATATCCTTTGTGCTTTTGGCTAGGTCTTCTTTTTCGTCAGAAAAGAAGTCCTTCTGGAAGCTGTGGGGTGCAGGAAAAATACCAAGTGTTATTGCAACATGGCTAAGCTGTGGGAAAACGGGATTGTTTATGCACTGACAGTGTGGGTAAGTGTACCGAACAATCGGAATCTCATCAGTACCCAACAAATCAGACCGAAAAAAGTACTGTCCTTTGAAAGATCTTTACGAATCCAGTCAATCAATCATTGCATTATGGGCGAACGTGCTACAACACAACTACGAATCATCTAAACACCTCACGTGCTGAAGCCAGGAATCCTTAAATGTTTACCAAAATATCTTAAACTGGTTCAATCCTGACACGCCACCAGCAGAATACAAATGCTTTTCAGAGCCACACTGAACTAATCTATGGATTCAATTTAAAACCAGAGGGGATTTTAAATCTGATTTATTATGTGTGGATACAGTCAAGAAACATACTTTGCAGTTCTGTGTGTTCCAATAATAGCTGAGCTATTAACACATTGATGCATCATTCAGCCAAACAACAACGTGAATAACTTTGACCTTTATTTTACAATCGTCAAAGACCAAGACAAGCTCTTCATGCACTCCGCTGACAGGATATGGAATGGTAACACTCAACGTTCTGCAAGGAGGGCCTGAAAGGTGTCACACTGTCTGGAAATTTGAAGCTTGCCAACAAGCTGACACCGGGAAATCCTGTTAATGCTGCAGCAGAGAGGTCTGACTCGACCAACAGGTAAAGTAAGAGTGTTTTAAGATTGGAAACATACATTTCTCTGTTTTCTCTGAGGCCACAACATCAAAGTACACAGAAACATTTTGAATACATTTATTTCTACCTAGGAAATGAGATAAATAATGATAGCTTGTCATTTTTAAAAATAAAACAAATAATAAACCATGATTTTCTACATGTGCCTTTTTAGTGTCATCTGAAATTCTGAAGTTAAGACAGCTAAGACAGGCAAATTTGTTGGGATTATGATTGAAGTTGACCAATGTGGTTTATAATGTTTGTAGGTTAAGTCTAAGAAAAACCATCTAAGAAGAAAGGCACAGCCAAGTTAACTTAGCAGGAGGATGTAATATTTCCAACACGTCAAATAGGACTCAATAATTTATTGGTGAATATTGTCCTGTGACATAAAAAATGTTTCTCTATGATGCTATAGATGCTGCTAACAGTGGAGAAGTAGAATATAATCTGGAAGTAATTATAAAAAGACAGTTTAAAACAATATGTTTGAGTATTTTACCTCAAAGCTCGCTTCTGCAGCAGTGCGGGATTACTTAGTTTAATGGGTTTTTCACTTCCAAGTCCTGTGAACAAAAGAAAAGAGTTTAATATTCAGTCATGACCCTATGCCTCTTCACTAAATACAATTTTAAACAGACCACTTTAAAGCGGAACTATCAAGCGTGCCGAACATCAGCACAGAGACAATTCAGTGGACTTCCACCGAGAACACAAATGATGAGGAGAAATCATGTGCTTGCTTGAGTAAGTAACACCAAATAGACCGCACAGGTTGCTGTCCTCCGGGCACACACCCCTGATCACCTTTACAAACAAAATGGAAAATGGGAATCATCTCTCCGTCGGATTCTCTCTGTTGTGTATGAGGTCAAAGTTGGACACGATGATGAAAATGAACGTAACACAGTTGTGTGCTTGATGGTAACAATGTGAACAGAATGAAGGATGCACGATAGATATGCCAGCATAAAGAAGTAACCCTGCAGAGCAGTAACACCTGAATGCCTGCTCATATGGGAAAATCCCTTCAAGACATTTCTGCTTCAGTCATACTCAGATGTTCTGTTTTGGCTGCCGACTCATAGTGGTCAGAGCTCAAAAAATCTGGGACGGACAAATAAACGGATCTGCTTTTATTTTCTCCAAGTTCATCTTGAGGCCATATGACGCCCCCTGACTTCCCGGCTGCTCCACCCAAAATCCCAAAAGTCCCCATGAGGCCTTTCCCGAACCTGCTGTTCCAGCTTCGTTAGTCTATATTAAAGATGTTTGGGGTGCTGCTTTAAATCCTACCTATTCAAGA
Organism: Pao palembangensis; assembly: GCA_015343265.1. Classification (NCBI taxonomy): domain Eukaryota; kingdom Metazoa; phylum Chordata; class Actinopteri; order Tetraodontiformes; family Tetraodontidae; genus Pao; species Pao palembangensis. Next base: position 9,145,970 of record CM027086.1, read on the forward strand.
TAAACAGCATAAAAGAGAAAAGAGGGATTATTCAAAAAGGGGAAGTGTGTTTAGATATGGAGATAGTTCTGGATGGTTTTCGGGTGGAGGACAACATGACCGGTGCGAAAACAGGATTTTGCACAATAATGTCAAAGCTGACAGTGGGAACGGAGCTATAGATAATAAATACCTAAAATGTCTTTGCTTGAACAAACGCCTTAAATTACTTTTATTTTATGGAATTTTTAGACATTATGTTAAAACTACAAATTAATACATTTATGGAAAAAAACAAATAAGCTTTTAAGAATATAATACACATATAGACAAACACCAGCAATCTCAACAAAGTGCCTGTAACTTAACAATGAGATTGTAGAAGCGACACGACTGCTTGCAAAGTGTAACAGTATAGATCATCGTGATTGATTACATCGCCTGTTACAAGCTAAGCTGGAGTTTTGGAACAATAAACAACAACAGCAAAAAAAAAAAAAATGCCGATTTAAAAGTGTGCCCATCTGACAGGTCGGCATGAGCCATGTACCCTCAGTTATGAGAACCTCCCAGATGTTTGACCAGACCTTGTGTGCTTGACTAGGAGTGTGTGAAACCATCTCAGAGCCAACACTATGGTGTTGGTAATGATGGTGTTGTGAAGCTTCAGCCGCACCAATCAGACCCATTGCTGTCACCGGGCTTGTGGGTGGTGTGATTATCCGACAAGAAATCTCAAGCAATGTTTTTCCTTAAAGAGATCAAAATCATACAAAAATGTCAATTGTACCTTTACAGACTTTAGTTAGTGACAAGGGTTAGGGTGTCCTGCAGAGAGGTGCAGTAGTGTTTCCCCTGCTATAAAAGGATTGATAAAAGGAAGGTAAAAACAGCTGTACACAGAACAAATCAAAATTCATTTGATGATTATTCAGTAACCTTGTATTGACAGCTATATGTGTAATTTAGCAAACAAAATCCAGCTGGTTTCATTTACAGTGGTGCAATTCCATGCTCAGACTTACACACTTACATGTGACATAAATTATGCAGAAGACTCACAGTGCAACGCTTGTTGCAACAGAAGTGAGTAAAGAGGCAGCAGAGGCTGGACAAAGGTCCAAACTGAGATACAGGATTAACTTCAATTCCTGGATTACACTGAGCCCAAAAGGAAATGTGTCACTCTGAAAACATTGCATCGCTCAGCCTGTGTGTATGTGTGTGTGTGCGCATCTTAACACCCCCACCTCACCAACCCACCAACCATTCCCACCTACTCTGTTGAGTGGTAATTCTAGACTTAGAGAGGCTTAAGTAAGAATCTAAGAAAAACAGATGGGCAATCTGAAACGAGATAAAACTGATACCAAACAGCAGGTTTAGAGAACAACAAGAACGTTCTCTCTTCACAGAAGTACAATAAGAGAAACTAGAAGACAAGTACTCCAGAAGTGAGTGGTATACGTAATCAGCTGCTCTCCATCCAGGATGCAGTGAGGTTTGTAGCTGCATAAAAATCACTACCATCAAGTTCAAATCTGGCAGATTAAGAACAAGACAACATGTCTATGCAGCAATAAGGAATGCACGACATAAACAAACAACAGTGATACGTGACAAATCAAGCGCCGTACATAAATACTGCGGTGAGTGACGATATGACCAATAGCCTAGCGTAGGAAAAGCAGCCAATAGCAGCACGGCAGTAGCCAACTGTTTAAGATCACAACATTAAGAGTGTTTTAACACAGTCATGGACATATTTTAAAACAATAATGGGACAAATTCACTTAATGAAGATGATTCACAAAACTAGGTGCATACAGAGACAAATTGCAAACTAAAACTAAGGTATTACTCTGAACTTCCTACTTTATAGGCGGGATTTAATTTAAAAGCCAGTGAATTGATACAAACACAAATACATGGCCTTCTGATCTTTCAAAGGTTAACACTGAACATGTAAATTAAATGACGGTTTTGTAACATTCCCATTGGTATAATGAAATGAATGTCCGCTTATTTTGAATGCTGCTCTCCCATTACTTGAATAGCAAGATGAGACCTAATTTAGGCACCAAAGAGATTGTTATCCGTGACATGCTAGATATAGTTTGTTATCCGGCCATGGTGCACTCAGACTTGGCACCTGTACAGCCTAAAAATACATTCATACACTTCCTATATCAGGGTTCAAGGAGTGGAGCAGCCTAGAAATAGCTTTTTACTTTACCAGCCCTACTGTGCTGTTAAGAATCCTTTATCGCTGCTGCGTAGTGCCCTTGAAGGCAGCACTGCAGCGGGACAGACAGCTGGATACAAGCCAGAACAGAGTTGACAGCTGGGCAAATCTGGAGGTGGAAAACCCTCTTCTTACCTTGGCCGCAGAACTTGATGTGAGTCAAGTAATTGGAGATCCACGGATTCCGGTACATAATGGCAAGAGAGTCCAGAAACAATGAGACAAACAAATGGAAATAAAGAGGGGGAAAAAAAAAATAAAAGAAATCACGATCCCGGTTCTGGAAGACCTGGGGAGGCAGGTAATGTTAGTGAAGCAGAGGAGGAAAGGAGGGAAGAGAGAGAGTCATCCCAGCTGCGGCACAAATAGATGAGTGCTGAACCTGCAGCACCCGTCCCAAAAGCACTCTCCAGTTCTGGCTCCTTTTACCCACAGGCACCAGTTAATAGCTCCCACTGCAACGACCTGTGGGGCTAAAAGCTGCTCAGCACGGCTTATTAAGCTCATTAGCCCAGGAAGACAAATCAGATCCCATCCGACTGCAGAAGAACAGTGCCAGAACTAGCGGCTGAGCGATGAAGAGTACACAGGAGGGGCAGAAAAGAAAAATGTGTGCAGTGGAGGGAGGGGGAGAGGGAGAGAGACAGACTGGGAGGGTGCATGAGTGAGGAGAGTGTTAGAGGAGAGTTGTCATCCCTGGATGGGACTCTGCAGAAACAGAGCGGTGAAAGAGTGGTGCATGATGGGAGAGAAAAGAAAAGTGTTAAAATGAGCCTCACAGCCAGGTGAGACACTGCAGTCACCACTGGCTAGACAAAATAAAAGGATACGCCAAGGTAGAGCTGGTAAAAGAAGAAACAGAGAACGAGAAGCACACTTCTGAGAAGAAATATTTAATACCTCTCAAATCTTCTGAGGTTTGGGACATGCCATGTAAACTGACATAGGTCCCAGCAAGTGAATATATTTAATATATTGTTCTGTTACCCTTTCATAAGAGCTCCCACAGTGGCATTTATGTAACCACGCATGACAACTACAGATCCTTCATGTTGCCAATGTAGCACAAACACTTTGAAGCACGACACACAGATATTCAAGAAATCTGGAGCCGCTTTTATTCTCATCATTTTACAGATAAACTGGGTTGTTCCATCAAGACAAGTGGACATGAAGACACACGTAGTCTGATCAGAGTGAGATCATTAAGGTTACAGAATCCAGAGCGCTGTAGTTTGGTTTCTACAGCTATCACAAATGTAACAGTTCCTAAAACATACTTCACGAGGATGGTCAGGACGCTCAGCAGCATCGTTTTTCAGCATACAGCACCAAACTATCAGATCACCTCTTTAAGCTCCTTTCTTCCTCTGAATCAGGTAGCCGATTCAATCCGAACACTGCCCACGCAGACCAGACCTCACCATCACAGGTGGGCCCACGTCTGGGATGAGCTCATCTGGTGAGCACGTGAATGTGCACATCCATCACAAACCCACCAGGTCCTACTGTGGATGAGTGATGAGAAGAACACTACCTACAGACAAGTCTACTCCTCCTCGTCCTGCTGAGGGCCTTTTTTCAGAACTTTTTTAGTTGAACAAGCAAACCAGAACCAAACCAGCTCATGTCCAGTTACCATTGCTTACTAGTTTTTGCCGCTCAGCAGCAATTCCGAAATGATTTGAAAACGATCTTGTTCAAAGGCCAAGAAAGACAAAACGACTATCCAAGCTGTCATTATCACCTCTGCACCAACCATCTGGATGTCTGACTTGTGTGTAATGTTTGTTTCTTTGTCTCATCTGTTCAAAAGATGACATCAGACCTACAAAACTCACTAGTTTCTACCCTGTCATTAGCAGCGATGAGTCTTCCCTGCATGGAGAGGCAAGAATGTACAGGCCTCTATATGATTCTGTCTAGTGTTTATTATGCTAAAAACGTTACAGACAAAATGATTTATTTGTCGGCATATCAAATTTTTGGTGGACACTCGAGATTGCGGTAATATAACCGGCCAGAGTAAAGGTAATGTTTAGCATCCTAACAGCAGAGGCAGAGCTCTGCAGCGATAACTCTGCATATGCTCAGTCAGCTTTACATTCACAACATTTGTAACACTTGACTCCAGCCTAGACAGGTTAAACTTGACATAACCTGTATAGTGCAGAAACACAAGTCAGAACATCTTTCAGTTGAACTAAGACTAAAATATAAGATATAAGTTTTTCCTTTTACAGATTTTAGAAATCCAGTGCATATTTGTGGCATAGCCTGTGTACTGTGTGTGCTGACTAACTCCGCAGACACATAAAACCTCTAACATCAAACATAAATAAAAGTTATTAAATGAACAATTACTTTTGATCAGTAAAACTGATAGTTCCTGTGGTTAACACTTCTTTCTGTTGGTGTCTTTCACATCACGCAGCTAGTGGTTTGGGTTTCAGTGCGATTATGACATGAATTTTACTACTGGGTTCACACTGTGCTATCTGTTTAACATCTGCAATGGGTCTGGATGCAGTGTAAAAGATCACATTATACACTTTATAGATTTGCACCACACCAAATCCAATCCAACATTTTAAACATCTTTTGCAAAGTTAAAAACTAAATAAAGGTGACAAGCATCAGTATCTGCTCACTAGCAATACTTGTGCCAAGCTAACTAGTAGTAAGCGATTGACCATTGTGGATCATCTCTTTCTATGCACCGTGAACAAATTTCTATCTCTAATTTCTATCCTCTCCTGAAGCAGTGAAAGGAGAAGAAGCTACTGTGCCGCTTTAAAAGTGACTTATTTTACTAAATGATGTTATGAGTAACTTAGTGAACAAAACAACCCACCAAAAACCTTTTTTTAAGACTTTTCTGGCTGCTGATAAACAAGACGATGACATGGTGGACTGTACTGGTCGCATTCTCACAGCAACAATTACGATTCATTTAGAGATATGTGAACTGTTTTCACACCATCTGTTTCTAAAATGATGATGTGACCATTGAGGCATGTGATTTACCTTGAAGTCCTGAGTCAATGAGCCCTGGGGCCAGATAGAGCCACATACCAACCCTTCAGCTGTTAAATGAACATATGTGCATGTGAAACATCTGGTCAGGAGAGAGCGTGCTACCGCATCCGATTCTTTTTCCACCCGGCTGTCCGAGGAGTCTCCATCCCTCGAAGCTGTGGACACCTTCCCAGCAACCATCAAGGCAAGTAGAGAGAGAAGGATGAAACGCAGAGCCAAAGCTGAGATTGGTGCCTGGCAGCACACCGGGCTGGGAGTGCTACAGCAGCGGCACACCGGGCTGGGAGTGCTACAGCGGCGGCAAACCATTCAGACACAGTCATTTATTCTGTTTCCTTCTACATCTACAACAGAATAACTGTGACTCTGCCAGGGGCAAAGACCAGCTCAAAGACCTGGAAACTATTATTGGTTCATCATAAATCACCACTACTTAGACTTTAAACTGGAGCTCCTGAGATTAAAATAAAAGAATAGCTTTACGGAGGAGACACTACGCCCTTAACACCGAGCACGTGAGACAACAGGACTAAGCCTCCTGCCACGCAGAGCCTGAGACTGGGTGTAGGTGAGTCTGTAGGCACGTAGAGACCCGCTGATGAGTGAATTTGTAGATCTTTAGTTGCGGAGTGTTGGTCAGCAGCAACCCTCCGACATAATACTGCATGAAAAACAACACATGACTTAAGATCTAGAAAACTAACAAAATCCTCCTTGTTGTAAGATTCCAACAATTCCACTAAATATGTGCTATAAACTAAAGCATACCGTTGGAATCACAACACTGCATAAAGACTGGATAAAGCTTTTATGACCGGGCTGCACTATTTGTTCTGGAAAAGTATTCGAATCAGTATCAGGCCCAAAACTTTTCATTTGTGCATTTGCCAGTAAGCTCAATCTCTGGTACTCAAACATGATTTGATAGTAATATAGATTTTATTACCTACCCCTGATTCACATGGAAATGTGTGATACAAGGACATTCACTTTTAAATAACTCACAACACACTGTTCAGTTTCTGCAACAATCGACAAAGGAAAACCCTCCATAGTGGAAAAAATATTTAAAAAAAAAAAAAAAAATTCTCAGATTAACACCTGGACTTCAACATCATTCGGGAGATTATTGACTATGACGCAGACAGAAGCCTAAAGCATCATCAACACTGTACCCTAGACCCAGAAATCAGATCAGCCAATTAACTGGCTGGGAAGTAGGACTGGTGTATTTTTGGAGCAGATGGTAAAAATAAGCCCATCGCTCAGAGACGGAGAATGAAATGACTCCAACTTGGCTGCATCATAAACAACGGGACAACACCACCACCTATGAAAATGAAAAGATGAGGTCAACGGTGAACAGAAGCTAAATTGAGATTTTCAGCTGGTGCGTGTCTATTTATGTCCGCGTGTCCTAACAGAGCTACAACAGCTGCAGCACAATGAACGACTGAAGTCTCCACTCAGCCAATCAGCAGAGCTGAAACAAACAGCTGACCACTCGCCTCCTCCACTCACATGTACTCAGGCTGATGCATTTATGGAAGTGTGGATACTCAGTCAGGCCACGCGAGAATAAACTTTAATCCCAACCATATGGAATCCGTTAGTTATTAGAGTGGGTATGGTTGAACTGTTCCCCAAACAGTGCCATCTTACTCAGACAAGTTTTGAATCTCCAGACTCATATCATCCCAAACCTTCGATCTAAATTCCTCAAAAAGAGAAACTGAAGACCAACGCTACCACCTTACACAAGAGAAATAGACGCATTTAATGGATTTCACCAACAAAGTTCTCCAACAGTCTCCAAATTAAAACCAAATACCTCCTAATAGTGGCTGATCTCGTCAAAGGGCCATTTTCCCCCAGCTGAGCAGTGTGATCTGCAAAGAGTGCCTGCGTTGCTCTGCAGTCCAGCGTCCTGAGAAGGTGAGCGTTGTGTAGAATTATGGGAAGCAAAGACAGTGTAACAACTCTTCAGGTCCTGTCAACCAACCTGCCCTCCGACACACACATCCCCTCTTTGCCTCCAAGACCCTATTTAGAGGTCCATGTGTTGTCGGTACATCAGCAGCAGGCGGGGATTGGGGTGTGGGTGGGCTCTAGGTGATAAATTTAGAGTGGTGCTTTCCCAGATGAGCTCCAGACCACTTCAGTTCAGTGATGAAAGAGACAAGTACCTGTCAGGAGATAAAGCCAGCCAGTGGCAAAAAAAAAAAAAAAAAAGAAAAATCAAAAAATCAAAACTGGTGAACCTGAAGTTAAACCAATGCTATAATATATAACCAATGTTATTTTGGATCCCTGATCTGGTGTAATATACAAACAAAGCATAACAGTACAAAGTCGCCCTTCGGCACGAAGATTTTACAGACATCACAGTTTAGTTGTTAATTGGGAATTGAACATCTGACATGAAGCTTGTTCATTAACTGAGCTAAAATATTTCACTCCTCGTCCCCTGAGCACATCAATATTCGGTCATTGCCAGTCAGAGGGGCAGGGAGGCTTCACTGTCATGCTTGCTGTACTTGTCATTAGATACTTTGACCCAGGTTTGGAGCCAGACAGCAAACAGCACCATCTAGTGTTGGCAATAAGGTATAACGCATAGTCGGCCTTAACTGTTTCTAGTCTGTTATGATGGCTTTAAAAGATATCAAAGGATCTGACTTCTAATTCTCCAATTCCATTTGGAAAGATATTTTTTATTCTTTTCAGAGAGTACAGGAAGTAGGTTCAGGCTCAGGGCCAGTCTGAGGTTCTTTTGCTGGGTCTTTGCACTTAGAATAGAAAAAAATGTCTCTTTAGTATCCCGCAATGGGAACATTTCAGTAAGCATTGGAGGTGACAGGGTTCAGCCACCCCACAGCTAATCAACTGTTCCAAATCCAACCGCTTAATGCTGATTGCTAACATGTCTGACCACACTGAAGTGTCAGCACAACACGGAAAACAGACAAACGTACTTGTCTCCATGTTCTTCCATAAACAGCTGCAGGTAGACCACAAGAATGGTTAAGGATATACACATATATTTATAAAAAAGAAGAAATGTGGGTACCATTAAATGCCCTCCCCTCCTCCAGTGCCTTTGATGTGGATCAGTCATGCAGGCAAACACACACAGCAGGTTTGTTTAACTGCTACAGTCTGCTTACCAGCCACGAGTCAGAACCAGGGACATGTACAACCCGAACCAGCAGCTCACACAAAGCAGGAAAGCCAGATCCGCCTGAACCTAAAGGTAATACCTGCACAGAACTGTGTGGGTGGAGATGCAAATGCCACACGAGGAGCAGGTAATACCTGTAGAGATCCTCACTGTAAACACCGCAAAACCGTAAACAAGAAGGGTTTGCACACACTTTCACTTTATATTTGCCTTCAAAAACGTAAACGTAAACATTTTTTTTTTTACTCTACCTAGAGGGTGAAAAACATTTAACTAACTACAGTGCAAAACACCATAAAAAAGGTGGCGCTAAATGGGTGCAAGCTTTTATTAGTTTCTAAAGGGGTATCAACACCCCTGACCAAGCTGGTGGACTGTTCATTTTCATGAAAATGCCTTTTCAAGCTCGTAAAATACTTAAAATTCATCTGAATATGGGAGCTATTGTTATATGTCAGAATAGAAATGCACTAATAAAATGAAAGAAGATGTTGCAGCCATTCAGCACAGGCTCGAAGGTGCTTCAGCTAAGGCTGAAACACTGGGTTCCTATTACAGGAGAAGGACACATGCTTACAGACTGCACATAGCTTTGGTGCGACGGTTAGTCTGTCAAACACTGACACCAGTTTGGACAATTCTTAAGGTAAAAATTAACCAGTAATAACAGCAACAGCCAGCCAGCAGTGACATCACAACTAGTATCCTGCTTTATTTGAGATACAGTCATTTGAGTCCAAACATTGCTTGTTTTTCTTCCATTACCATACCAACAAAATAACTTCACCCAGTGTTCAGAGCGGATTGTATGATTCCACGTGTGCCAGTGGATCAAAGCCCGACGAGGCAAGGGTCTGGCCTAATTTTTACCTATGACCAACTTTAAATACGATGAACAAGAAAAAGACAAGCGGAAACAAGAGTCAACGAGGACAATTTAGAGATGGCAGTGATCAAACAGGAGACAAAATGTGCCTGAACGAACCACAAATACGGAGAAGGAATACACTATGTCAAGTTTCAGCAACATTTTTGGTTCATTGTGTTATGTAGGGCAGATTAGAAGCAGGAGATCCAGAAAAAAAACTATGGGGGAAGGCAGCAAGATTTGCCAAAGGGTAGACTGAAGGAAAAGCCGACCACAGTCTATGAAGCCAGAAGACCACAGGCCGATCTGGATGCTGACCGTTCCTGTCCCAGTTAGCCTCGGGTCTGTTGGCGGGGCACCTGGACCTCAGCCAACGATGCATGCACCTGGCCAGGATGGGAACCTGACAAAGGGGCAGCACTGAATGGAAAGTGGGACCTCCAACCTAATGAGGCTCAACAAGTGCTAGGAAGAGGAGGAGGAGAAAATGTGACAGAACGCCAGGCCGAGCAGCAGCTCGGAGTGTTGTGCATTCCTTCTCCAGTCAGTTTGAGAGGCAGGTTTCCTCCAGGGCAGAGGCTAAACAGGCAAAGATGGTGCCGACTTCAGACAAAACAAATGCAATGTTAAAACATCTGCAGACAATGTGCAGACAACATCCAAAAGCTCAAACTGTCACAACGATGAAATGTGGTAAACAATGTATGACGGCCGGGTATGCAAAAGATCTTCTGAAAAACGTGTTTCGCAGATGGTTAATGTTTACGGACTGGAGAGGCAAAATCTGTACTTAAGAGGCAGATTTATTCCTGTCTAGTTGAGGAGGGTCTTGGCTGGGTACGGTTCACTGAAGCACTAACCACGGGCAAACAGGATCAGGCAGCAGAACAACACAGGCTAGCGGCCCAAACGCGTTCAAAGACACAGCTTTAGGGATGCAAAATGGCAAGTGCCAAATTCAGCGGCAAAAATCAGTGAGTCTTACCTCTACTGTTAGCTGAAGGACAGAAAAGACAAACAAAGCTTGTTGTGAGGTTAATGTCAAAGATTTAAAGCAGCTGAGTCCAGTCAGTATCCATGGCAGCCAGTAACTAGCAAAGCACAAACAGCTCATTCGCACCAGACTAACCTCAGCGTGAACTGACCTAACAGCTTATTTTGCAATAAAATAACTATTAAATAACATTTAAAATACCTATAAAATAACATTTAAAATACCTATATGTTGTTTAATTAAAACGTGCTGAATTTGCTCAGTTACATCCATCAATACACGTCAGCATATGAATGAGCAAACCGGCCTTGAGAATCCAACAAATCTGAAAATCTTTGCATTGGTTATGACACGTTGGAGAAAACAAAAACCCAGAATCCATACCCGGACCATGACAAAAATAATCTTTTTTTTTTTCTTTGTTAAATGAAAATATCTAAATCAGCGGTTTAAATATGTGAGGCATGCCTCCCAGGGGAGAGGGCGTGTCTTGGAAAATGTATAGCAGAAGAAATAGCTCTGAACAACTGGATAGACAACAGGTCAGGATGGACAGAATTTTAGTGAACAGGCCTCCAGTTAGAAAAAAAAAAGTCAAAAACAGTCATTTATGATGATGGTTACTGAAATTTTAGATTTTGGTGCACACAATCTGAGGTTTTGATGACAGAACGATGCAAACTTAAATAACTCTGTTATTTTGATGCTTAAACCACAAGTTTGGTGGCCAAGCTGGATGTTTTGTTAAATAGGTGCTTTCAGGATTTGCAGTCACGTAAAAAAAACATTTAGAAAACTAAACACAAAATCTCCTAATCATCATATTGTGCAGCATTACCAATAGCTAAAACCCCCAATATCGGTACGACATTACTGCCGCTGAGATAACTGTTCTGCAATAATAGCAAAAGCAAATATTATAGCTAAAACAAAAAAATCCATAAGAGTGAGGATGGTATCATGTTAAAATATATATAAATATTCTTATTTCTCAGTAATAGACAAGGACTGTGTCTGACAGACAGAAGGAAAACTTTAAAAGGTCAGCACAGTATTTCCATATATTAATAAAATATGAACACCCCAGAATAGTATCCTACCCGTGTTTAACACACATAAACACCTGAAATACTGTGATCAGGCTCCAACATGATTCTCTGTAGCTGGATGACATATGGGGGAAATCAGCATCAAACAAATGTGTGAGAGGACACGTTGAGCCATCAGGCATTCGGTGGGAGTGTTTTCCTAGGAAAAGCCACATCTGGCTTCATGAGGAGATGCAGTCTGAGGCAGCACCAGGTGGAGGTGTATCATCTATCTATCAACTCTCAGAGTCATGCTGACACTCTTCTTAGAATCCCACATGACTTTCAATGAGTGGTGCAGACATTTCAGTGGATGACCTATTCTTTATTTAGGAAATATGTTACTGATTTGATTAAAAAAGACAGAATTCCTGAGCCACGATGCTCGATTCCTTTGGGCATGATGATGTGTGTCACAGTACATTCAAATGCTAATATGTTAAAGCACAGATGTGGTTTTGAGCAGAGGGGGACGTTTAGTTAGCCGTCGCTGGGAGTATCCTGTTACACATGACTCACATCTCATTCTGAGACAGGATCCAGCTTCGTCAGATGAGTCGTTTTCCAATAACATGTGCAGGAAAAATACGCTGCAGCGTTAGACTGAAGAATTCTAGAAAAGGTTTCTTGCACACCGACACCTTTGACACCGACCCTCCACAAGGCCTTAATGGTTTAACCCAGATTATTATGAGGTAGGTGGTGTCACAACTATCTGTTATCACATTAGCTCTCTAAACCGTCCAATCCCGAACGAGCCTAAAAGTATGGGATTGCTGCTGCGGTTTTGTTGAAGCAGAGCTTTTGTGGTCCAAGACGTTACTTAAATGGTGACTCGAAAAGTAACGTCTATGTCTTAATGCCTGTATATAATGAAGCAAAGCTGTGGAAAAGAATCTGGTAGGTTTTTTTTAACTGAGAGTTATTATGTTTAATCGGTCAAAAACTGTCTGACATAATTAGGCCACTCCTGTGTGTGTGTGTGTGTGTGTGTGTGTGTGTGTGTTTTCTTGGCAACAACCTACCTATTGTGTCAGCACAACAGCTGCTGATTTCAGATCCGCAGAGTCCGGGTGGTTTATTATTATCTTTGCATGTTATCAGGTGTCCAATAATCTTCACCACACATGGAAATAAACATTACCAAGGATGGGATTGAAGCAGCAGGAAGTTAAACTGGAAGACAACTCAATATTTCACAGTAAAGCAGGCTAAATGACTTATTCTGACCAATGTCATTGACAATTCACCATTTTTTGCTTTTTCATGGTCTTCTCTGTGACTACAGAAATCTTTCTTTTCAAAACGAGCTTCTCTCATTCATTTGTCATATAGATGCACTGATGCCGAATGCACTCAAACCAGCACTTTTCATTTTATGAGGTATAATTTATGAGGTCAGCCTGGAATTAGACTGGAGCAGGACCACATCCATCCTGGAATAGGTCAAACACTTCAAATGGGCTAATGGGATTTACATGACTCAGGTCTCCATGTCAACAAGAAACAATGTCAGCTCGTGCGTGCGTGCGTGCGTGCGTGCGTGCGAAGGAATGAGGTCTGCAGCCAACACCAGAAAACAAAACAGCAGACCGCTGGTCAACAGGAACAGAAATATGGAAGCGTTTCCAGGAGATTCCTCTCTACGAAGGCAACACAAGCAGTTCCTCCAGGACTTTTCTGCTGAAATCAAAGCTGCCTGAATGGGCAACAGCTTTGCCTCCTAACCCTTTTGGGACATTGTGGAAAAGTGAAATTACAGGGTTAAATGTAGGCAGACTAAATACTGAAAAGAGTCTTAGAAATGCCACTCAGTTTTTGTTTATGTACAAGTGAAATGCACAGAACAATCTTTCTGCACAAATTACTGAGGTGTGTCCTTAACACTAGACACAGACTGATGTGGACTACTTGTGTTCCTATGTGTTTGACAGGGTGCATTTGTCAGCATCTGAACTGTCTCCTGCGATCTTGAGCTGTGACATGCGCTGATGAATGTCAGATATTTGTGTCAGACATGTCTAGATGTAACTAAATGTGCTAAATGTGCTATATGAGAGAAAAGCATGTACGCTTTAGCATAAAACACAGATCTATGGAAAGACTGAATATGCTAATTAAAATCTAAAGGATCACCAAGCACTTTGGCAAGAAAACAATTGTTTTACACTATTCAAATTTGGGAATAGTACAGAGAGAAAGAAAGAACTTGAATCATCCCACATTTTAGTGCAATGATTGTTCGGTAGTTGACCCAACCTAACTGGTAAACTATGCCAGCTGTTGCTTAACACATTCTCTCTGAAGCTACTCCCAAAGATGATGGAGCTTCGCCATCCACCACAGCAATGCGCGACATGAACCTGGAGCTCAGATACAGCTCAAGCTTTGTCAACGCCACAGTGATCTGGAAGTTTGAGGAAAATTCCTAAAGAGCTTTTGTAGCCTGCAGCTCTGATGAATACTGTCAAAATCCTTCCACAGGTCTAAACTTCTGGTCAACCTGTTAAACGAAACTCAAGGAAGAAGGTGTTCTCTCCTTTGTTTGGACTAGTCCATTTAAATGTTATCTCCTTCCTCTCTAATTCCATCATATTATGGTGAATGACTGAATGCACCATAACAACTCCAGTGAGGACCAGAACAAGGGTCAGTGCACACTGCCTGGGACTTCGTCCTGAATCATTTCCACCATTTACTTTTGTCCGCTCTTAGCAGGTTTCCAAGCACCAAATATGATTCTTTGTGGAAAAATGTATCAAAAAACACATTTGCATTTCTAACACATCAGCCTGTGAATGCATTCTTGACTGATTTACTTGGGGTGTACAAAAGAGGTGTGGTTGTTTGGGGGATTGGAGACTCATAAAATCACTCCCGTTTCACATGTTTATTCTGATGTCATGGCTACCAAACCCACCCAAACCACTCCTGTAACCTTCGACGTTTAGTCGGTGAGCCAACAAGAGCTACAAGATGTCAGTAAAGTAACAGGTAGAAGTTTTCCAGCAACACCGAACATCTGCTTCCAACGCTCTGGCCACACTCCCCCTGCTCCTCAGAGTGGGTCTGAGGGAGCCAGAAGCCTCGGTTCTCCACCCGGGTCCCCAAAACAATGATGTAACACCCGGAAGACTTATGTAACTAATCTGCTTCACTTTTTCTCACTGCGTAAGAAACAGATACCAGCCCACATGGACGCACACAAACTCTGTCTTTAAGCTGCTATGAGATGATGGATGGCTGGCTGGCTGGATTGACACTGGCTGTTTTATACACAATTTAGCTATCAACAGACAACAAACCAGACATCTCAGGTATTCAGGTTGCATTCAGGAATTATGTTTTCTTGCCATCTGGATAATATCACTAATTTGATCATGGTTGAAAGACTGTAAACACTGCACTACAACACACAGAATGTCTACAAGAGTATTAAATAAAGACCAAATGATCTGAACATAAGTTTAGACACCAGTACTCCAGGTGGTAACACACTCCCGACTATTGTTCACAGCATTTCACGACTATGGAACGTCTAATCAGATATTCAAATGGTTGAAGCTTTGCATAAAAGGCTGAAGTTCAACCTAGCTTTGTAATACTGTATCAAAGTTTTGGTTGCTTTTGTTCAGTTACTCCTGCATTTGTCTCGAGTTCCCTGTAACTAATGTTCATATGATGCATTTCTGGCATGAAAATATCACATAGCTCCTAAATCTGATGGCAGCTTCCTGGGAAAGCCTCCAGTGGTCATTCCTGGTACTGCAGCTAACTGGGTTTGGCAATTATTCAGACACACCTGTAAAACTGGACTTCATTCAATTAAAGAAAATCTAGTAACAAACCACTTGTAAATAAAATAATAAACTATAATGTGGGGGTTTTAGCCTACATGATGGCAACACATCTATATGCGTTTTCTAGATTATTATTTTATTAGGCAACACAGTATATCATTTCTGGTGACATTTCATGATTTGGTCGTATAAATGACTCACATGGTGTTATAAGTGTGATGTTCCCATCATTAATACAGACAAATGTAACTTTTGGGATTCTCCCCTTTACAGATCACAAGGTTAATGAGGACATGACTTGTTGGGACAATAACCAATTTCTAATGTATCTTCATATAATCAGAAATCAGAAAAGAGCAAACATATATGCAAATGTGTTCTGTTTCTCCACTGAATTTATCTCCAATTATCACTCTCTTCCAGAGAAAATGGGATACTGTTTCTCAAATGAATCCAAAATTCAAAAGCAGGCAAAGCAGCGACTCTGCTGGAAAATGACCCAGTGAAAGGAAAACAATATCCTAAATACATTTGAGTCCCTAACATAATTTACAACTACTTTTATTAAAACATCTCATTGCAGGGCCATTAATAGCTTCCACCTGTCGCCCGAAGAGCTCACCTGAACAACCCCGAACAATGTTCCTTTGCTCAACAAGTGTCCGTAAAGGCACCAGCGTAGAGTGGGGACACATGTGTCGCTGCAGGTTGCAACAGAATTTATGTTTCTTTAGATTTGCTAAAAAAAAAAAACAGAGTAACTGCAGTAAACCGGATAACGTTCTTTGAAAGTAAAGGGGGAAAAAAACACGCACACCGTATTTTTAAGCAAACCTTAAACATACAGTAAAATCCACTCACCGAGTCTCAACACCAGGACACTTGACTCAAGCACGAAGCTGAGGAGGAACTGTCACGCAAACAGCCGCCGATTAACTGGGAGACTAAAAACTTTCTCCGGTCTGTCAAGCCAAAAACAGTCGCACAACCACTTCCTCAGTGGCTCTTTCAAAATAAAGACATTGTGTTTACGTTATGTAGTGATCTTTTATTTTCTCAAATTTGATGGCAGCAACATTTTTTATTTATTATTATTATTAAGTAGTAGTAGTAGTAGTAGTAGTAGCATTATTAATTTATTTATTTATTTATTTTTTAAGTTTGGTCAGTGCCAACAAAGAAGTTCTTTCTTCGGTGCTGAAACAAATTTGTTGAACATAATGGAGACCTTAATGACAGAAAGGTTTATCTGGAATTAAACTGGTTGGCTAAAGAAAATGGAAAAAGGGTTCACTACCTGGTCAAAAATTGTGCAGACCCTGTAACAGTTGTTTTTTTGTTTTTGTTTTTTTTTTTTGATGCACTAAAACTTGCATGATTGAATAGTGGCATCATTTGATAACATTTTTGTTGCTTTATGAAGAATACAAAGCATCAAAAGTGACCTTTAAAAACAATCTTCAACGTTGAAAATTGGCCAAACACAGTGTTAGCGCAGCAGCCTTGTACAGATATGCCGAAACCCGCTGGTCTGACTGGATCTGTGACACAAACAGACCTAACAGTGAGAACATGATCATCATCAGTGCAAAAGCCAATCAGCCGATTGTCTCCTACATTTTTTGACACACGTAAACAACATTCAACATAAGGACTTTTTTGATTTCAGATTTTCAGGAATAAGTGATGTTCTGACAGGGGCTTCTCATGATGGGACTGCACCCAACTTGTCACCTCAGCTCTTTTTTCACTTTGCCTCCTTTGAATAGACTTCACAGTGGCGATTTTCAAAGCGTGTTGCTAGGAGACACCAAACAAATGACCTCAACTGCAGCTAGAATAAGCAATGAGCCTGTGGTGAACACGATACGCACCAGCAGACATACGGAGAGCCGAAAGGTGGAGGTAATCAGCAGGTGGGTGTGGAGCTGCAGGCGTGCTCAGTGAGGTATTGTGGTGACAAAGATATCCTTGGTGCTGACATCTCAGACATGTTTGACCAGTGGTAAAGACACATTGCTCCCAGAGAGCTCACAGCAATGGGTCCTGAACGGAGCAGTCAGAATGAACTGTAGAGCAGCCCGATCAGACTGTGTCCGGGAACGGAAGAGCAGAAGAAGCTGCATTTGTGTAGATGATGTCCCCATAATACAGCATGCTCAGGACAACTAGATGTACAGGCTGCCCCCCCCCCACACACACACACACACACACACACACACACACACACAGTGGTGTTTAAACCGGATTTCTCAAGGATAAAAACAAGACAAGTTTTTTAACAGATGTTCCACACTGGTTGTAAAAGACATTTGTCATCAATCCAGATGCCCAAATATAAAATTAAATATTTTTTCCCTCTGTGTTTGCAGAATGAGCTTTTTTATTGTCGGACTTTTCATTATGTATTTTTTTTCTGGCATCCCAGCCTAATTTCAAATGACAGAGGGGAGGTAGTCTGGAGCTCATCAAAAGACAAATCTGCGTCTCATCCTGGACTCCTAAGTCATGATGTTGTGTACATATTTTGATTAAATGTACCATGTGATGTGTGGTTTGGGCTTTACTTATACATGCATTGTAATTATGATTTATTACTGGATTAGTTTTGTTTTCCTTCTTACCAACATAACTCAAAATGTTTTGCAGAGAGTAGGTGTTTGGAGTGGGGCTTGGACAGGACCCAAGGATGATGCAATGCTCTGGATCTGGACTTTCTTTCTGGATCAAGATCAGAACATGACTCACAATTTTATGGAGACATTTTCATAAAATTCTTTCTTTCTTTCTCTGCAAGTTCTGGGTGTAGTTTTTAATGTACCTTTTATTCCAGATCCTTTTAATATCACAGAGCCTGTTAGCAAGAAACACATGTTGTGTAATTTACTGTCATTTACTAAATCCGAGAGTCAGTAAAGTTTTCAGAGTAATTCATTGTGATGTTTTGGGTTATAAGCAATAACTCTACAGACGATAGATCTTAAATACAAGTGGAAGGAACATAAAAAATTGTGACAACTGAAATGGTTCCTGTGATTCTTAGCTCTCTGTGCGGGGACGAAACCATAAATTCTGATTTAGACGGCCAGTTTCTAACAGTTTCCGTCAAAAGTCCAGCTGTGATCAGCTGTTGTCATTGTTGGAAACTGATGTCACGTCACATGATGCTTTCAAAAGGTTGTCTCACTTCTCTTAAAACATCTTTCTTTATTCCCTTTTTCTAGAAAAAAAAATAGGGCGGGGTGTCAGGGGTCAGGTCCAACCAACCTAAAACAGAGTACTGGGAAAAGAAAGTCATTTTTTTGCAGTGTGTGTTATCATGTTCTGCTCCCTCAGATGCGTTCCCCTGTACGTTAATGCTACATGCTGGCCAATCAAAGTTCACCTCCACCTGGGGATCAAGAGATCACTTTGGGTTTCACTTCCTCTGGCTGCAGAACCATGTGCTGATCCAACCTTTTTAGTGGCATTTTCATCTCACGAAGCAGCGGATGTGATGTTCCAGATGCCATCCATAGTGAGGATAGAAAGATGATGCTCTTGAAAGCCAAAAAAAGGGTGTCAAACCCTCCATGAGTATTCTCAACACTCCTACCAAGTCGCTCAATGTGGAAACCAATGTTTGGAGAACAATGTTAATAAGTTAAACTTTAGACACTTTAGCCAAAGAATTTATTCACGTGCAACCTAGTTTAAATCAAGGCCACCAATAGCTGGGTCTACCCGCCCACCCCGAACATCCCAACAACAACACTGCCAAACAACAAGTTTCTTCAAGACATTATGAATACTCCCCCGTTCTGTTTAATATGTGTGTTTTTCAAATACACTGTCCCACTGTAGTACGAGAATTTGTGTGGGCCTCTCACTGCTGCATTACAAATGAGTCCGTTCTTGCCTAGAGGTTCTTTAACCGTGTTGCTCCACCTCTCCTCAGCTTTGTGGTGATTAGAGGTTCCCGTAATGAGGTCAAACCAGCAGCCCTGGATGTACTTACAATTATTCCATTGTTCTTCATTTATCCGGACTCACTGGACACCGTGTTTCTGCAACGCTACATATTTCAGAAATTCTCCTTCCCATTTCATTTTCTTTTGCCTTATCTGCATTGGCTGTAATGGTGAAGTCCGATTTGACTCCTAATGGCCGCACAAGCGAATTAGACACATGAATAACCATTTTTCAGATGCATGATTGTCTCCCATTATCCCCAAAGAGGCAAACTCTTGGCCATTCCAGGATTTCCACCATGAGACGTCATACTTCCTGCTGCTGCTGTCTGCATTGAATGTTTTTACTACAGTGAACTTGTCAGAGCTAACTCACACACAAATCACAGCGCAGACTTGGGGTCAGCTTTTGGTCAGCCTTCAATGTGTGCCCGTGGCAAACGAACAAAACAGCTTAATTAATGTTGCTGTTGATGATTGATTGAGCTTTTAAGAGTTAACGTCCTCCTAGGTCTTTATAAGAGTTGCCCCAGTTTCAGAACTTATACTCTCTCTCTCAATCTGATCCTCTCGTGTGTGTGTGTGTGTGTGTGTTTGTTATGACCTTTTCCAGGACAAATGTATTTCAGACTGACCTCATAAAAGGTTTCTAAATTCTAAATAAAGTATTAATCATCCACTGGCGACAGTGCAATGGAATTATACAAGTGTCCATGCTAAACAGGAGGAAATGCAAACAGCATGACATATTTAAAAAATTATCTTTACAAATACATAGATAAATAGACTATATTATTTTTCCCTGACCAGGTGTAGCCCCCAAAAGGTCACATATTATCAACCACTAATGAGACTAATGTTCACACCATCTCTGTTTTTGATGTGATGCACAGATGCATTTTCAGCCCATTACTAGAGTAAATTCACTTTTGATAATATAAAACTTGCTTTGCTATTATAACACTGAACAGTCTGACTTGGACTAAATGTTGACATTGTTAAGCACCTAAATGGGCAATGAGAAGACACGTTAGAGCGCTGATTGATGATAGTCATCTTGTAATTGAGTCCAACACCTTAACTATGACTCAGTTCAATTATCCTGCATTCAGGATTGTCTGTAAATGTCAGAAACTCAGAGGCTGACTTCCTGAGCGAGTAACAGGCCCCTTTCTACAGAATGACGTTGATGGGGACCCTATACAGACTCATCATGACCTGCATCCCCTCTCTGGAAATGAGCAGACCATGAAAGCTGTAACTGGCGTGCTCATTCACGATGGATTTCCCTGTTGACACATTTCCTTTCATATTTTCATTTCCTTCTTGTGGACCAATTTGAGGCACACTGATTGAATGAGCATGTAAATAGGAGTGCCTGCGGAAGCACAACAAACGCCGCCAGATGCAATTTGCTGGAAAAATTTCCCATTAACATTCACTGTATGCTGAGTGAAGAACTGGCACATGCAATTTACAACCACGCAGTTTTTATTTGGAGCAGAAGGTGTAGTAATGAGCCCTAGCTTTAGTTAAGTGCTCCAAGATGAAACTGCTGTTACCTACCCTCACAAGCTGGCACTGGATTTTAATGTTGAAAATAATCATTCATTGGTTTTGTCTTTTTCTGTTTTTTTATTATTATTATTATTGTTATTATTATTACCATTACTATTATTATTATTATTACTATTATTATTACTATTAATATTAATATTATTATTATTACTATTATTATTATTATTGTTATTGTTATTACCATTACTATTAATATTATTATTATCCATCCATCCATCCATTTTCTGTACCTCCATCCATTTTCTATACCTGCGTTATCCAACTTTTTGGGTTGCAGGGTTATTATTATTATTATTCATAATAATGATAATAATAATAATAATAATAAGTTTTAAAAACTAGATTTAAACTCCTGGGCCTGAAAAACAGACATATACAAGTTACAAGTTGCTATGACAGCACGTTTGGGTCTAAAATACATTATTTTTTTCATCAATAAGCTTTTCCACCCCTTAAAGTTTCACTGGTGGCTCATAAATACTAATTAAAGTCGTGAACAAAGCATGCAATCTCCCCATGTGACATGGTTCTGCTGTACACACGGGCGGTAAAGATGAAAAGCAAGTGTGTGTGTCCAAGGCTCTGTTTTTTTCCAAGATTACCAGACGGCGACGTGGCCGGCCAATGAAATCCTCACATCTGCTTCTGATTATCATCAAGTAACGGCAAATTACACAAGACAGTGTGGCCGTAGGCCACGGTGGATGACGTAACATACTGTACCACTCCGTCAGGTCACGGCTCGTAATAATCAGACTTTAACAGAAATACTTGTCATCAACAGACTCAGAATTAAACCAGAGTTTATGCTAATAGAAAACCTCAGCTTATTCTGCTGCTAAAAAAAACAAACAAACAAACAAACAAAAAAACGCAGGTTTTTTTTTTTTTTTTTTTTTTTTTTTTTTAATGTGACACAGCTGGATGTTGGATTTCATCCTACCCGGCGGTTGTATGGCGATGATTGCCTCTGCTGTCTCAGCATCACACGTCACACAACCACCCGGGCTTCACTTGGCCGAGCTGAACCAAGCCTGATCAGACCACATCTTCAGGAGAGGCAAACCATTTGGAAGAACCTTGAAAGAGCGTGTGCCGGGTACTTTTCGAGTGCTTCCGTTCTATATGCAAAAAGAGAAAACCCTAAACAACAAGGTGAGTCAAAAATGTGAGGATAAAGTGATTGTGATGTTATTTTTCAGGTTTAAACAGGTCAGGTGGGCAGCCGTGCAAATCCTTCTGTCTCTTCGTGTAATCCCAGACACACTCCATGGTGTGATGCTGAGATCAGGGCTCTGTGGACCATGCAATTACTTGCAGGACTTTTGTGTTCTTTACACTGAAAATAGTTCTTAATGACCTTTGATATACAGCATGTTTGGGGTCATTGCCCTTTTGTAGAATACATTTAGGGCTAATCGTCCCTGGTGGTACTGCATGAGCAATGAGCACACCATTAATCCTGCCCCAAACAGGCAAGGAACCTCCACCATGCTTCGCTGTTGCCTGCAGACGCTCAGTATTGTACCGCTCTCCAGCCCTTTGGCTAACAAACTGCGTCTGCTACGGCCAGATATTCCAGATTTTGACTTATTAGTCCAGAGCACCTGCGGCTTTTTTCTGCACCCCAGTTCCTTGTTGCTATGTCGGAGATATGGCTTTTTGGCTGCAACCCATCTGTGAAGATCACTTCTGGACAGACTTCTTTGGAGAGTAGATGGTGTACCTGGATCCCACCAGCTGATGGCACTGCTGGGAAATAAGATTGATGTGTTTTTCATCTGCTGCACTGGTTCCTTGGCCAAACACTGTATCTAAGGTCCTAAATGTTCCTCGTTTTCGTTCCTGGTTTTCAAAAAAGCACATCTTGAAAAACCAGTCTGCTATGAAATATTTGTGTGGGAAGGACCTCTTTTGTTGCCTCACTTTGCATTTTATAAATGGGTAAAAATAATCATTTATATTTCTGAAAGCATTCTTGGTTTGCAGCATTTTTTCATACCTGCCTAGAACTTTTGCACAGGACTGCATATTCGAGGTCTTTTGTGGTTTGTTGAGTCTATGTGGTCTGTGTTTTCACCGTGTGTTTTCCAGTCAGTAACACAGCTGCACCATTTAGATCTGTCTGGTCCAGGTCCAGACATCCGCTTCACCACACTCAGCCCATTCTGCTGTCAGAGGAACCATCATCCCTCCAGAACTCTTCTTCCTCAATCCATGGCTCATTTCTTTACTTTTGGCATTGTCTTGGAGGCTTAATGAAGAGACAAAAATAGGAAAAAAGTCCAATCAAAAATGGCAGGTAAAAAAATGCTATATTAGAAAGTAAACTACACTATACTATCATATATTTTAGTATATTAAAACATGTAAAATGGTCATTTATTCTGCCACAAGCACTTTACAGTCATACTTTACTTATTTTTATGATCATGGGCTGATTATTTACCTCTTGGACAAGATCACTGGACAAGATGTAGATCCGGTCATATAATAGTGGAGTGCTCACATGGTTAATGCAGTCAGACCAGTCATGTGGAAAAAGTCCAAGGTCACAACCTCTCAGAAACCTCAAGCATCACATGCATTCCGCTGCAGCGTGTGATCACGTTGTATCTCTGAGCTGCGTGTGTTCTAGACTACAACTGCATGTACAACTGCATGAAGAAGTGCAAGTACTCGTCATGTGTAGATGACAAGTATTTCTTTTGGTTTGCACATAACAAATAGCTGTGGCTGAAAATGTAGCCTTGCACTATGTCTGAGCTGCTAGAAAGCAAGAGATCATCTTTAACTTTCAAGATTTTTCACTTCTAAAAACTGATGGGGACCTTTTTTTAACCTGTAAAGGGGTTGCCACAATGACATCATCATGTGAGTCACATGCAAAATTAATAAATAATAAATATAATAAATAATAATCATTTGGGAAACTACAATGTTTTCAATCTGAAGTTTCATTTCTGTGATTTATGTGTAAACTAAGGCATAGAATAGAATAGAATAGAATAGAATAGAATAGAAAATGTTTTATTATCTCACAAAATTGCAGTGTTCCAGCAACAGCATACATTAAGAAATAAATACTACAAAAGACTTTAGAAAAATAAAATAGCCGATATAAAAATCTACAGTGATACTGTGGACAAATACATTTGCTCTGTAAAGATTTGAAGTGGATAAAAAGTTGAACACTAAACCAGCAAAAGTCTGTCTATTCATCTATAATTCATGGGCAAGCCAGTGAAAGCAATGTACTGTTTGTAGCCTACGCTTAGCCAAGCTAAATAATTAAAGGCATTCATCCTTTTCGCTGTGTGTGTAGCTTTGTTATTACCATAATCAGTCAGGGAAACGAGAGCAGTTGCTCCAACAGCACCGTGGACAGCCATGTCTAACTTGAAAACTGCTGCTTGTAAAGACTGTGGCAGCTGGTGCTGATACACCGTTAGGTTATGTAAAATGACTCTGCGGGCCAGCTATTCATGGTGATCATCTGGGTGTACTTTTCCTCGGTGAAGTCATGTTTTGCAAGAGCAAAATCAGATTTCAGTGTCTTTACAAGTGGGACTTTTTTATGACCTTCCTTTACAGAAGGTCAAAACAAACCCATCTTCATTTTCTTGGTTTGATTTATGCCAGATGATGTTCGTGTCTGATTAGTGTCCTTTTAATTAAAAGTGTCACATTGATCAGTCAGGACAAAGTAAATAAATGAATAAATCACAAGTTTTACCTCTTTTAATATCCAGTGTAAAATGAAAAAGAGGGATAATCACTTCATTCTCAAGACCTTCATTCTCCTACAAGGCTTCGGTTCGATATAAGTTATATGTTAATAGGTCAAACTCTGGTGGACCTGCTTGTGCTGTCAATACAGTAGAACAAAACCTCTAAATGACAATAATAAATAAAATTAAAATGGATGACAATTACTAAACTAGGAATTTAGGTGATGCCTCGTTTGAATAATGTTTTTTTATTCATATGGTTTGCAGTTTTAGACACACACACACACACACACACACACACACACACACACACACACACACACACACATACAACGTATTTGCATTTTGCAGTGCACATCAGGAGGAATTCAGGAACGAATCAACGGAAGACGTAATGTTGACTTTGAAAGAACGTGACCTAGTGCCATCAAGTGGTCAAGAAATGAAAGTGCTGGTGTCTCTTGAAAGTTGTGAAAAGTAAATTTGGACAAGAGTAAAGAAATTATGGACTAGAAAAATTCCATGCTATCTAATACATTTTGATTACCAAATTCGGAACTAGAACAGTAGATGTCAAACTTTATTGCTGCCATGACTGAAATGGCTCATGAGAAAACAAGTGTTTGATGGGTAGTTCCATGGTGAAAATAACAGTTAAATGCATCTGACAATAGGGGTTTTTTTGTTTTGCTAGTCCCAAACCTCCTGTGTAAACAATATTTACTGTTTCTCATGTCTTGTCCCTTCCAAAAGTGCTGGGCCTTCAAGGAAGTTAACCCAGGTTTGCTTTCCGGCCATCGGCATTCGCTGTGTGCAGGTGAGGCATGGAATTTTCACCTTTACCAGCATTCAGCTACTCTGGTGAGACCTGCAGTGAGGCACCAGCCGCCCGTGCCTCACCTGGATTTTGCAATCACTCGGCTGACTGTGCCTTACATGCTGTAGTGAGACTGTATCGCTGTCTCTCGCACTATGAAGTTAATTTTCATACTTTAGCTGATGTATATAGTATATAATGTAGCATTTTTTTGTCAACAACTTTGTGTGGAATGTGTTTCATATGCTGAGCGATCATAAAACAACTAAAAAGAGGCACTAGGTGAGGCACGCAGTGCTCGTGCCTCATACTAGGGAGCCCTCGTGATCCCAAGGATTCATATGATTGAGCCGCTGCAGAGTCAGTGACAACACGCTGCTATACTGTGGCCAATTGAGACTTCGCAAGAAGTGCAGTCATTTATTTTTTCTATTCGCCTGGCCTTACTTTCAAAATGGAAGATTACATATCTACAAACTTTTAAAGCTAAAAGAAGACAATGAACAAATCTACAAACAAGTTATCAATGCTTGGATGGACTTGATTTATAAGTGAATGTAAGAACGCAATAATGTTGTTTTTTTTTTTTCAATTAAATGTTCTTTTTTGCGCTACAGTTTGTATGTGTAAAGAATGCTGATATGAGACTTTAAACATAGCTCATTAACTGCTGCCAATCAAATACTGGATAAAATAGTCTGCAGGGTTATATGTTTGTAAATCTGACTGTGATGACGTCAGTGCCTCACCAGCTCACTGGTATAATTTATGGAAAATAGCATTTCCATGCCAGACTGCAGTCCTTTTTCAAGTTCTTTTCATCTAGTCAGCTGTCAATGGATCGATCAGAGTGCACACAATGAGCAAAAACATACGCTACAAACACTGCTGTTTGCCTTGGCAGCACTTGACCTGGCTTTTATGTTCATCTGTAGCATATTGGCTGCCTTAGGTTGGAAGCGGATGTAAAAGACACCAATACTGGAAATCTGTTCACTGTTTGTGGCTCACAGATAAATAAATAATGCATTTGTCCTTAAGACTGAATATACCTTTATTGTTTGTTAATAACTATTTTGTATTCATGATAGTCAGAAACATGTGCACAAGTTAGTAATGACCCTAGCTGCCTTCCAAGCAGTTAACTTAGGTTTGATTCCCGATCATCTTATTCATTGTGTACTTCTTATGGAAAACTTTATTTTCCATCTTCCTTTTCTCAACGTCACTCCATGTAGTCAGCTGAGTCATTGGATTGATCAGTGTGTGCAGCCAAAACATATTTGAGCCTGTAAAAAAAAAAAAGAAAAAAGAAAAAAAGTTCAAATCTTTCTGTTTTTATACATCATATTTAGAAAAAATGAAAATACAGTGGGTGCACATATTGGACCTCTTCCACAAATCCCGTCTGACATGTTTCTTTGCTTCCAGATTTGCTGGCCGGGGCCTTCAACTGCAGTGATGGTGGTATAGTGGTGAGCATAGCTGCCTTCCAGGCAGTTGACCCAGGTTTGATTCCTGGCCATCAAGATATTCTTTTTATGGAAAACTTAATTTTAATTAAATAAATAGCGATCTGCCTGTCGATCTCCTGCTCCATTCTTCCCTCACTCGAAGACCCCGAGGTACTTAAACTCCTTCACTTGGGGCTGGATCTCCTCCCCGACCCAGAGAAGGTACTCCACCTTTTTCCGGCTGAGAACCATGGCCTCAGATTTGGAGGTGCTGATTCTCATCCTGGCCGCTTCACACTCGGCTGCGAACCAGAGGTCACGGACTGATGAAGCCAACAGGACCACATCATCTGCAAAGAGCAGAGACCCAATCCTGAGGTCACCAAACCGGACCCCCTCAACACCACGGCTGCGCCTAGAAGTTCTGTCCATAAAGGTTTTGAACAGAATCGGTGACAAAGGGCAGCCCTGGTGGAGTCCAACCCTCACCGGAAACGAGTTCGACTTACTACTGGCAATGTGGACCAAGCTCTGACACCGGTCATACAGGGAGCGGACGGCCCGTAATCATGGGGCCCGACACCCCCTTCCTCCCAGAGAACCCCCCACAGGACTCCCCGAGGTACACAGTCGAATGCCTTTTCCAGGTCCACAAAACACATGTAGATTGGTTGGGCAAACTTCCAAGCACTTTCAAGGACCCTGCTGAGGGTGTAGAGCTGGTCCACAGTTCCAGGGCCAAGACCGCATTGCTCCTCCTGAATCCGACTATCCAACGGACTATCCAATGGACCCTCCTCTCCAGTACCCCCGATTAGACCTTTCCAGGGAGGCTGAGGAGTGTGAGCCACCTATAGTTGGAACACACCCTCCGGTCCCCCTTCTTAAAAAAAGAGACCACCACCACAGTCTGTCAATCCAGTGGCACCGCCCCCGATGTCCACGCAATGTTGCAGAGTCGTGTCAACCACGACAGCCCCACAACATCCAGAGCCTTAAGGAACTCCAGGCGGATCTCATCCACCCCCGGGGCCCTGCCACCGAGGACTTTTTTGATCACCTTGGCAACTTCAGCCAAGCCAACTTCAGTGAGTGCTCTGCTCTTTGATGGATCATGAATCTGTCTCCTCTGTCCAGAAGGCTACTGCAGTACTGAAGTACTGATAGTCGGGTAGCTTGATAGTTGGATATAAAAATATGAGGACAGGCAGGACAGTCAGATGAAGAAAAAAGAATACAAATAAAAATAGTTGCGCAAATTTGGGAAGTGTGTCCCTGCAGGAGGGTCATTGACAGAATGTCAGTACCATTAGAGCTATTGTGTGTATTTATGCACTTGGATTACATTCACTTGTAAACAAGTTAGATGTTTATGTCAAAAAACTAGAGACAGCAGCAATTAAAAGCAGCTACGGTCACAGACCTTTTTATTGTTCGCGCAACTCCTGGCTGACATGTCTTCTTCCAGATGTGCTGGCCCGACCATCCAGCTGTTGCAATGGTGGTATAGTGGTGAGCATAGCTGCTTTCCAAGCAGTTGACCTGAGTTTGATTCCCGGCCATTGCAATCACAATGTTCTTTTTATGGAAAATTTCCACACCACAAGATCATTCCTTGTGCCATGTAGTCAGCTGAGTCATTGGGTTGATCATATAATCAGCCAAAACATATTTAAGCATTAACAAAACAGTTAAATTTTCTCTGTTGTTATACATCATGTTTAGAAAAAAGGAAAATAGAGTGGGTGCACATATCGGACCTCTTCCACATTTGCACAACTCTGTCTGTCACGTCTTTTTGCTTCCAGATGTGCTGGCTTGGGCATTCAATCACTGCGATGGTGGTATAGTGGTGAGCATAGCTGCCTTCCAAGCAGTTGACCTGGTTTCGATTCCCAGCCATCGCAATGAGTCTGATAGTTTTTGGAAAACTTTATTTCCACACTAGACTGCAGTCCTTTCTCAGGGTCTTTCCATGTGCCATGTGGTCAGCTGAGTGAGTGCTCTGCTCTTTGGTGGATCATGAATCTGTCTCCTCGGCCCAGAAGGCTCCTGCAGTACTGCAGCAGTCTTAATTTGTGATGAATGCCGTTGTTCATTCTCTGTGATCAGAGCAGTTGTTTGATAATGGAATCTACTGGGTGCCATCCTTCCTTATCTCTGCTATACTGGTGGTGCAGTGATGGCCCCTTCCCAGAACTTGACCTGGCTTTTAGTTACATCCATGACATACTGGCTGCTTGATCCTGGAACAGGATGTTCAAGACACCAGTGCTGGAAGTCTGTCCACACTCAGGGTCTCTCCATGTGCCATGTTGTACAGGGTGCCGAGTGTAAAAGTTCAGCCACTGTTTTTTACTTTGAACATTTAGCTCCCCAGCATCCATTCTCTTTTGCATGTTTTTATCTGTAATGTGTCGATCTTCCTATTAGTAAAATATTAATAAAATTCCACTGACTCCATGTGGTGTTGAATGTAAAAGTTCAGCCACTGTTTTTTAGCCAACGTATTTCGAACATTTAGCTCATTTTCTTCACGTTAAGCTCACTTTCCTTACATTTAGAATGTTTTAAGTAATTGTTAAAAATGACCTGAGAAACTCAAATTCACCCCGTAACAAGTCACATCTTTATTTCTCTAAAAGAGATCAAGTCAGTGAAGAACATTTCATGTTACCTCTGATATGTGCAGGGGAAAAGGAGAAAAAAATGTGGATTATTTTGGTCAAATTACTTTGTAGCTTTAGTACTGTTTTTCCTTTCTTTTGTTAAAAAAAAAAGGAAATTCTTTTGTGTGTTTTTTTGCTCATTGTATTCCCTCACTCATCAATCCAGTGATTCAACTGACTACCGGCACAAGGAAAGACCTTGAGAAAAAACTGCAGTTTGGTGTGGAAATTATTATTTTTATATAAAAAGGATGCGATGGCCAGGAATCAAACCCAGGTCAACTGCTTGGAAGGCAGCTATGCTCACCACTATACCACCATCGCAACAGTGAAGCACCTGGGCCATCTGGAAGCAAACAGACGTGAACGATGGAAGTTGTATGGATCTGGAAGAGTTCCACTGTTTGGGAGAAGGAGCTACATTCTCTCTGTCCTCCCTGTCTCTCCTTTCCTCCTCTCCCTTTTCTCTCTATCTCCCAGATAGAGCACATAGCAAGATTTTTTTTTAAAACAAAAGAAGTGAAAACAACAAAACTAAAGCTACAAAGTAATTTGACCAAAATAATCCACATTTTTTCCCCTGTGCATATCAGAGGTAGCATGAAATGTTCTTCAGTGATTTGATCTCTTTTAGAGAAACAAAGATTTGTTACGGGGTTGATTTGATTTTCCCACAGGTCATTTTGGGAATGACGGGCAGGAACAGTTGCAATAATAATAGAATATGTTTGTAGTAGATTTTGGGTACCACTCTCTTGAGGTGGAGTTGTGTTGATTATTGTGATGCTGTTCAGACCTTTATTCAAAAAAACATGTATTATTCCTGAATATGAACCATCGAACACATTTCATGCGAAGACTTTTATTTCTGAATAGTCTGTAATACTGTACAGGAGCACACACTTGTCTATTTCTGAGCATTTCATCGATCATTTCTAATATTCTGCAGACAAACATTGTGCCTTCACAAACAGTTCCCTTTTCACAATAATCTGAAAAATACCTTATTCTTTTTTTAAATATGTTGCTTAACTTTTTGAAAATAAAATATACATTATATGAAAAATAACAGTTGTTTATTGGATAGACTATTTTGTACCAAATGCAACTATATGCAAATACACCTATGTTCTGTGATTTACACATTTCATGCACACAAAAGAAAAGAAACTGTGCTGCCATAAAAAGAAGTTGTACATAAAGTCAGTATGAAAATAGAAAATATCAAAGCAAGATGTGCACCAAGAGTCTATATCATGTTACAAAGAACTTGAAGTACAAAAAGACCTACAAGAACAACCAGATAACACATTACCTGGAACATGGAGGTACTGTACGAGTACTGAGCTGGTAACAGGACAGAAATGAAACCTGGTCTAATGAACTCCAGAGTCACTTCAACCTACAACGAGATCCAACACCAACCACTAAGACAGACGGATCAACAACTGACAGCCACCTGCAAGATTTAGCTTTAAATGTACTCAACCCAGCACATGTCGAGGTCCAATGCATAGCATAAAGTTTAGTTTGGTATGTGTTTTTTTCAATTTGCCATATTGCTTTCCCATAAGTGGCACAAGTGTAAACCAATTGCCAGTTATTCCCTCAATCTATAAAGCACTGATATGTCAATATTAAATTATTGAACACATTTTGATACTGCAATTAGTATCCTAACAGCAAAGTTCTGTACAGCATCAACATTAAGCTTCTTCAGCTAATACGTTATTATTACCATTATTATTGCCACAAAAGCTTTTTTTTTTTTCCAGAAACTTTAAAATGAATTGTTACTGTCCAGGACAATATGAGATGTCTTACGCGCACATGAATTTCTGCACAGAACCAGTGTGAACGAGGCACGCTGCATTCAGTTTACTGTAGCTACATCTGTCCTATCCATAATCACACATAAACATACGTGAACACAGAACGACGGCAGATATACACTTCTGTTAATGGCAGAAAGCAGGTTTTCCACAGTATGATAGGAAGGAAAACATCACTCAGACATTCAGACTCAGGAGGCGATCGCTGATGATGAGATTGATGGCACAGGAGAACCATGGGGACAAGAGAACACGAATCATTCCTACTGTAGTCTGAGTATTTGAAGAGATTATCAGGTAAATCAAGCCCATAATCTCAGCAGTGCAAAGCAAACAAGTACCAACGAGTGGAGCTTTGAATCATAACGTATAACTGCAGTCAGCCCCTCAAAGTGAGACAAACTGCTAGAATCATATCACAAATATCTTATATGTAACAGCTATATTGCTCTTGAGTTAAACAATTCAAGGACCACAGTGTTTGTCATTGCAATCCAGGCTCTCTGAATACATTCTCTATTAAACAAGTATAAGAATAAAGAGCACAGGGTTTTATTAGTAATACACCCACACACTAAACTTCCAAAAATCTAGCATTTTCTTAATATATGTAAGAAAATATACATTTCCAGTATTTAAATGTTTTAAATGTATTTTTTGTGTTCTTAATAAAATCTTTCCTATGTACATTTGGTGTAGATTAATACTGATTGTTATGCAATACTGTTGACTTCTTTTTTTTTTTTCTTTTACCATTCTTTTGTTGATCAGAAGCACTTTTACATTCATGTATCAACACACAAGTTCCAGAAGGAGCCTGAGCGCAGACAAGCATAATGACATGCATTATTTCTAAACCTAAAACAGAAATGGAGAAATCAACTGTCGAGAGGTGGGAAGAATGAAAAGACAGTTCCAAGGAGGCCTGGAGTATTGGCACTAGCAGCACCTTTGTCTGGCTGCAAATATGCTCTTGCAGCACTGAGACGGTCAGTTCCGAGTGGACTCACAACAGCGGGGGGGGCGGGGGGGGGTCACTGCTGACACAGCCGTGAGGTGAGAGGAAAGCCTTTTGTTGTTGGAAATACCTGTTAACTTATAAAAAAAAAAAAAAAAAAAAAAAAAAAAATGGGTTTGCACAGTGATGGATGCTGTGTCAGAGGTTACACTCGCTCCACTCGACTGGGGTCATAGGAGTCTGATGAGCAGAGAGAGAAACGAGACAAAGACGAAGCAATGTCATTAAAAACAGGTTATTGTAGTTTTGAATGCCCCCCCACAAGGTGAAAACTGTAGGCTTTACTTGGAGCTTGAACCATTATCACGCCTGCAGAGCCACCAACAGAAAGTGTCAGCTGCAAGAGCTCAGAAAATTCCTACAAAGACAGAAGCATTCTTTAGTACTGTCCACCCACCTGAGACAGAGGGCCCGTCCTCATCCACCGTGCTAGAGGGGCCGCAGGTGGAAGTACTGATGCCGGGGGGCAGTGTTATTTCTCTCTTTGGAACACTGCGAGGTTTCGGAAGCAACGGGGGCTTTTGCAGTTTGGTGCGCTGCCTTGGTTTGGGCACCGTTCCTCTATCCGCATCCTCCACTCTATGGACCTGGGATGTTTTCTTTCCCTCCTTCTTCACAGGCTTTTCTTTGTCATCTTCCACAAGACTTGGCTCTACGACTCCTACGACTCCTTCTGCTTCCTTTGACTTAAAATCGACATCTACTTTCACATTTCCTCCATTTTCAGACTTTAATGCAGGCTTTCCCTTCATTTCTTTGGCCTTCTCTTCTTCCCTTTGCTCTTTCTCATCAGCCTCATTATTTGTCTCGTTTGCGTCACCATGGTATCCCCCTGGGGCACTTTCTTGTTCGGTGATTTCCTCCTTCTCTTCCGTCTCCCTTTCAGCTTTTCTATCATCCACAACCTCTTCTTTCTGTTTCTGTGTGCCACTTGGGGGCTTCTCATCTTTCTCATCCCTTTTCTCAGCTTGTGACCCTTTGAGGCTGAGCTGTCGTATTCTGGACACTGAGCCCAGCTCTTTCAGACGGGCCATTCTGTCTGTGGCTGATCTGCCCAGCGATGCGGCAGGAGTAGAACAGTTTAGCTTATCTTGCAGCGATTCGATGATTTTACAGGCCCCGCTTCGGCCCCTCTTCTCTACAGTGCACGTGCCAAGCACGAGCCTCTCATTAGTGGGGAGAGGCAGGGAAAGCGGAAGCTTACTGGGAGGAAACTCAGGCAGGTCCAGGACCAGCAGGGGCTGAACCTCAGTGTCTTGCTT
Source organism: Pao palembangensis (assembly GCA_015343265.1). Classification (NCBI taxonomy): domain Eukaryota; kingdom Metazoa; phylum Chordata; class Actinopteri; order Tetraodontiformes; family Tetraodontidae; genus Pao; species Pao palembangensis. The sequence goes on from CM027086.1 coordinate 9,179,475, forward strand.
CTTGTTGTCTTCATCATCGTCGCTGTGCTTTTGACGGACCTCTTCACACTTTTCCTTTGCCTCAGTCTCATTTACCGTCTCTGACGTTGCCTCCAAGACAAGTGTGTCTTCTTTGACTTTCTTACCCTCTTTTATTGCTTGTGCTGTCTCCTCAGGTGCATTTCTGCGTTTGTTACCACTGTCATCCACGTTCTCATCATCCTCATCCTCATGTTTGTCCTCTGATTGCTTCTCCCCCACACCCAAGGCTTCTACCGGGACGGATATACCCAGGATTCTGGCAGCCCTTTGCTCAATGGATTCATTTTCAGGAATCCCCTTTGCACATTTGACTTCATACAGGTTGCTGAGGTCTTGTGCAGGTAGAGAATTTGCCTTCTCCAAGATCAGTAAGTTCTGCAGGTGCTGATCTGCTATGGTTGACTCATTCCTATATATCAAAGGCTCCGAAACAGCGGTCCTCTCCTCAAAATCATTGTTCTTAAAAACAAACGCTTCTGTTCTCATTTTGGTGATAGGGGAAGAAATGTCTTTTTGATGTGAGTTTTCGCTTTCACTTCTGCAGATCCTTAAATTCACGTGACCACTGGATGGGACATCACTGTCTGACTGAGCCTTTCTTTCGGTCTGTAGCATCCCTGGAAGCTCTTTTTTGGAACTCTTCCTTTGAACTTGGTCTCTTCTGCTCTCAAGCAGCTCCTGGTCAGTCTGACCAAGCTCCTTCAAGTCTGGTGGAGATGGGACTGAGAGTGAGCGCTTCATTGGTTCCCCGGGGCCACCAGGTGTTTCTGTGTAGACTGTCAACCCGACATCCTTCAGCAAGGACTCCTGAGGGACTGGGATGTCCTGTCGATACAGCTGATTCGATCCATTTTGAGGAGAACGCAAAGGCAAGAGGCAGCTGTCACTGGCACCTTGGTTTTTGAGCTGGGCTAGGTCATTTGATGGTGCGATGCTATGAGTTTGTGGCTTTGAGAAAACAATCCTCGCGTCCATAAAAGCCAGATCAGCAGTAGAAGCAAACGACTTTGATCTGGCCTTTGGGTTACTGGGTTTGTCTGTGTGCATTGGCGGAAGGCTAATTGCTTCTCTGCCCAGTTCTAGACCAACAGTGAAACGAGCTCCTAATTGAAACTGGTGAAATCTGTCGTTCAGCCCATTCAATCCATCACGGTGTTTGGCCAAATTGGGCCTCTTGCTGATTGTGTCTTCCATTTCTTTGTTAATACTCTCTAGTTCACCAATGGCGTCATAGGGCCGTCGGTTTACAGGCTTCAGAAGAAACTGGCCAAAGGCCACTTGCTCTGCACTCTCTTGGGGGATGGAGTTGCCCCTTTTGGCAGACAACAGCTGCTGGTCCCTCTGGTTTTCAGTCTTAGGAGGGGATGATGGGGCTTCTTGGGAGGCTTCAGTCAATGACAGCTGTGTTGGGCTCAGACTAAGACGAGAAAAGGCGCTATTGCTGGAAAGCTGGAGGTTCTTCTGCCCTGCCATAGGATAACCATAAGATGAGCACTTTTCTCTACTTAGGTCACTCTCTGTGGTGGTGCCTGACACAGACTGAACAGGTTCTTGTGCTGCAGGTGGACTTTGGGATTCTGGGCTCTTGAGAACTGTCAGCGGTGAGCCAGTCTGGGTTTCCTGGTTACGGTACTGATTGCCAGGCCAAGACCCAGCATAGCAGATCTGTTTCTCTTCGCTGGCTTGAAGTATCCAAGCATCTATTATCTCCTTTCTTAGAGGAGCCCTCTTGTAGTTCCTCAATGACGAGGTGCTGCTGGTGTGAAAGCGAGAGTAGTGGGACTTCACGGGCATCTCATTCACAGATTTGCTCCTTACGTTAAGGCTCTCTTTGAGGCCCACGGCAAAAGTGTCTGCGGTGACAGTCAGACCTGGTATAGTCTCATTGTTATTCTGATCTGCCGCTAGGTCTTTGTTGACGTTCGTAGGTGTGTGAACAGGTACAGACACAAGGCAGAAGATGGTCTCGCTCACTCTTCTCTTGGTGTTGCTGTTGTTCTCTGTCCCTGAATCTGGAACAATTTTCTTCACTTGGGTGATGGTTTCTGCAAAGACCTGATCTAAGATCGGCCCCTGGTGGGAAGAAATCCTTGGAATCGGTGCCTGGAAGGCAGACGAGGGAGATGAAGGAGGCCGGCGGTTTTTGGGAAATCTGTTGTTGCAGTTTTGGTCAATTGCTGGGAAATTATCTACAGTCTCATTGTGCAAATCACTGTGCCACCTGTTACTGTCATTGTCTAAGTTGCCAGAAGATGTCTGGTTAGCATCAGCAGCCAGTTTGGCAGCGATGGAAGGCGCCAATGGTGGGGGCAAAAAGGCACTGTTGATGGATGAAGGTTCTGACACGGCGACGCTAGGAAGCTCATTGCAAATGTGGCGGATCTTGTCAGCGTCCGTCAAAGAGTTGCCACCTAGGGCTGATGAAATATGACGAATGCGTGGGTCATCAAAGGGGATATACTGGATCCCCCCACCATGGTGCTCCTGGGAGGTAAATACTGGGTAAAGTTGCTTCTGGCCAGACATGCTCCTATCCCTCTGCACATCTGGCCAGAAGCCAACTGGATGCCTGGTGAACCAGTGGGAACCATCTGGAGCCATGTGAATTTGCTGGTACACACCCCCTTTGTACCTAAAAGAGTAACATTAAATTCAATATAAGTCAAATCAACAAGCTCAAGAAGAAATTACTGAGGAATATACATTTCACCCATGATGAATTCAAGGAGGTTTATTTGACCTAAAACTAAAAATGTGCAGCAAAGGGCTTTGATACACTTGGTCTTTGGAGGGAAAGTAATGCAAAACGGAACACCTTACCTGTAGTCAACAGGAATTTCACCATATCCGCGGTGTCCGCCTCCCATAACAGGTGCTCTTTTATAGGATGGAGGAGGGATGTATCCTGGAGGTCCAGAGTCCTGTGCAAAATACTCCAATTGTGCATCACCCGTCCTTGACATGGGTATTGGTGTTCTTTCCCTGGCCTGGGGAATAACTGAGTCTCTCCCAGACAACACCTCACAGCTTCCCCTAATCTGCTGGTGCATCTCATAAGACGGAGGTCTGGGGGGTCGGGTGAAGCGGGGCTTTGGTGTTACTGAGAGCTGAGTGGCACTAGCTGGCCTCCCGTTCTCTGGCCAACGTGGGGCCCTAGAAAAGTCATGGTGTGTCAGTGGGTGGCCGTTAACCCGCCTGTAAAAATCCGGACCACATGAGGCTATGTCCACATACTGCAGGCTCTCAGGTTGCAGCATCCTGGGCAAGGACTGCGATTTTGCTTTGGTCCTGGGGAGGACAACCACGCCCTCTGGTGTTCTGACGTGGAGTCGCTGTTGCTCCTGCGTCCACCGCTCACCTACACTTTGTGACAGCTGGCGACCAAAGTTAACAGCTGGTCGCCAATCGTCATTCCCCAGACTCTGGCATTTCCTCTCGCTCACCATCCTCCACTGATGAAGAGTAGCTTCCCTTTCCCTAGAGTGGAGCGGTTTCTTGGCCTGGGCCTGACCTCGGGCTTGGGCTGCCCAGTGCCGTCTCTCATGAGCTGCCCTCTGACGTTCCCCTACAGTCAACTCTTGGCCTCGAGCTTGTTGAGACCCCTCTGGCCTACAGTAATCCCCCTGCCCTCCACAATGGGACTCTCTAAAATCAGTGTAGTCCAGTAGCACTGTGAAGTCTTGACCTTTCCTTCTCCAGTAAGATACATCCTTGGCCTGTGAATGCAGACCTTTGGTGCCATCGCAGAACCTGTGACAATACAGAAATATATTTACGGAAGGTTTGACACTGTGTATGTGTCAGTGTTAAAACATAAAATGTTTTAAAATTGTTTTAAGACATTAAAATAAAACGGTGATTATTAATATTATATTCTGAGAATTAATCTTCTGAGTGTGAAGAGATTAAAAAAAACATGTGTGAGTGGTATACCACTAGATGGCGACAGACGGCCACGAAAAGGACAACAGCATCGAGGATTTGACATTTTCAGTGGGACGTGAACATATTACACAACAACGTTGTGGCTGTTTGTCCTTCAAAAGAGATCACCACCACGTCATTAGCACAAATCCACCATTATTACCTTCTACTAATCCATTCTCTGTGTCTCTACAAAAATGTCTTTTTTCCAACCACATGGGGGGAAAAAAGAGAAAATCGGTTTCTGCACAGTGCCCGATCATTTCATTCTATTTGTGGAGTGACTGAGTGAGTGACAAAGCAAACAAGACGCGAGCACATGTGTACACCCCCGAGGCCGAGGCCACTGAGTGTCCTTGACATTTCAATCCATGAGCATCACTGGCTACAGAGGAGGAAGGGAGGCCAGCCTTGTCATTGTGCTAAATTTGAGGACATCTCATGTAAGATGAGTTGCCATCATTAGTCTAATTGGATCTAAGAAGCAGTGCCTAATGGGAGAACTGTGATCGGCCCGTTCTTTATCTAAACTAAAGCTGCCAGGCAAAACGGATTTGGATGTGAGGAAAAAAAGAGGGATGAACAAACAAGAGACTAAAATCGCAGAACATATGTCTCAGCAAACCCCACATTCCCAGTAGAAAGCCCTGATACTACAGGCAGAGCCGCGACATTAAAATGAGGATTACTGGTCTCAAACAATAACAGAAGGAAATGTGAAATTTTAAAAAAAAAAAAAAAAAAAAAAAAACATGCTTGCCATCGCTGACATTATTCAAGGTCATCTGACTATTTTCAGATGCTCTGTCACTGGCTGCTGGCAAAAAGGATTAGTGGAAGAAAAAAAGAAAGTCAGCAAAACAAAATGAAAGGGAAAAGGCTAACAGGCCCACCTAATTGTGTGCACACGGGAACAGCTGTATTGACTTTGTCTCAGTTACAGCACACTAACCCCCCAAACTGCTGCAAATAGGGAGAATAAACAATCCTATTTTCAGGAAACAACAGACTGACTCCAGCCTGCCTATATCTGATAGGATCACACGTTACAAGAATCTTAACTCATGAGGGGTTCAGCTGCATAATTCCAGACAGAGCTAAATATAGCCTTTTCTCCATATACATATTTAAATAAACCCTACACGAGCCCTCTTTTATTGATGTGCCACATATTATGCTGCAGGGGCAGTTAAAAGGCTTGTGAGACAGCCATGGTAATAGTGGACATATTGGTTAGGACTGGAGCAAGAAAGGGGAACAGGCATATCTAGACCGAACCGGCTCTGTAAGCATAAATCCGTGCACGCTCCAGTGGCTACAACAAAAAAAAAAAACACATTTATATCAGCGAGAGCTCAGAACATATCACCTATTTATAGAAAATTGTTTACTATGTGACCCCGAAAATGAATTTCAACTGTTTGCACGTCCCCAAAATGAGGAAGCACATTAGCCAGCCTCTCTTCTTCTCCATGTTTTTGGACTGTGGACATGTTGTGAAGTGGGAGCACCAGGGGAAAACCCACACAGGAATGTGCGAAGCAGCTAACTTTGACACAGAAGAGGATTGTGGAGGAAAAGCGTGATGAAAAATGAGGAAGTTATACACAAGGGCAGGGCTGATTGGCCTGCAAATGAATTTCATGAATCCTCGTCACCACAGCACCCTCGCAATGACGGAGGAGCGCATGTGGATTTATGTCTTACCCGCTGTCTGAGGTCAGTGACTGGGTGTCGGTCCGGCTCTCTCCCTCTTGTCTGGACTGACTCCTCTCCCTGGGGACGTTATTGTTGTTATTAGGACAGTGGTACGCGTGTGGCTGCCTGCTTCCACCGCTGCTTCCGTAAGGACCTCGTTCATAGCCATTCACTGTCCTGGGGCTGGGCACATTTTCCAAGATTTCATGCTGTTTGCTATAGGATGGCTGTGATGATGAGGGAGCCTGGTGGGACGAGGATGTGGGGGCAGGGGTGGGGGTGGTGGAGGAGGCGGTATGCTTGGGCACCTTGTATCCATGAGAGATGAGGAGGTCCTCCACACTGTACATGGTCGCATTTGTTTATGCTGGTGTTTTGCTTTTGTCTCCTTTCCCTGGCTGATGTTTTCAGGAGAGGAAGGTAGGCCGGTTGTCAAGGCGTCTCTTCTTCTTCTCTACATGCAGCAGCAGGATCACTGGCCCAGCAGCACAGCTGAGGCCATCACTGGGAAAAAAAAACAGAGAGTGCGGGAGGACATGAGGTGAATAAAAGTGACGGTAAAAGGATTATCCATGCTATCCACGCCCAGCTTCTCTCACGGGTCCTAACCTCTACAGACAGTTCACAGGATGGAATAAAAGGAAAAAAAGACCCTAATTTCTGAAGCGCCACCACAAAACCCAACCCGGGTCATCTTAGTCAGCAGCAAATCCTCGCAATAGCTCTGTAACACTAACCCATCCATGGCAGACGTGAGGAGGTAACCAGGTGACTGCAGCAGAAATATATTACTGTTTGCAACATTCTCCCTGTGGACCGCTATACAGTCTCGCCGTAAGCTATCTGTTAGCAGCCAGCTAACACTAGAGTGTGTCATTGTGACAGCTTGGGTATTGCATTCCTTCCCCCTCACCTCCACATCCTTTTTTTTTTTTTTTTCGCCTTAAGAACTATTTTCTGGTTACAGGAGGAGAGCGGATTTGTTTCTCCACAGGATATGCAATTATATATTTTTGTGGTTGTTGAGTTGTATACATTTTACATGATTTTCCTGTACGTTTTAACTAGTCACACTCTCAAATAAGTGCAGACAGACAGCATTTGACAGCATAATGAAGTTCTAGTAAGGGTCATAGTGTGTAGTACATAAAAACACCGTTATGGACATGCGAACAAATTCCAAACTGTGAAGACTGGGTCATGTGCCGGGGTATTTCTGCACACCTCTGTAGCAAACAATTAACTGTCAGCATGACAAAGTACCAAACCTTTTTACAGTAATGGGTTTCCAAGACTTGGCAACAATAGCAAGGGAACTTTCCGAATATTCTGGAGGAGAAAGCTTAGTCTCAAAAACAATGGTAGGTGTGGAAGTAGCCCTAAACCACGATCTGAACCAGTGGACCAAAAGCAGAAGTCGTGAATGTTTAATTCCCACTGGACCTTCAGACATCGTAGAAAAGAGCACTAAAGGAGCGTGCAGGAACTGACATGAAGAGAGAGATAAAGGTGAGCAGTCACAGCACATTTGATGTTTAAACTGCAATTTGATCTGAGAAAGACATAAAAATGCCCCCGAGGGGAAAAAAAAAAACCCACAAATAGTCAGAGGCACATTTATTTCCGGATATGTGATTGGAATATATTCAAGACAGCCATTGCCATTACAACACGTGTACGCTACAATCTAAAGTATGGGTCTTAAGTCTAAAGGAAGGCAGCGGACAATGAAACTGTACCAGTATGAAGGATTGAGGAATTCCCAGGGTGCATCTGCCCTTATTCTAATGGCCGTGATGAAGTCGTGCTGGCCGCCTTGTCAACAGCACAGATGCTGCTGCAGCCCACGCGTTCAACACTGCTCAGTGAAGCAGACTGCCACCAACCTGCTGGACCTTAAGAACAAATGGCCTTCAGGAGCAGCATCTGCCTACACAAACGTCGGTCAGCCGCTTCAACAGCCAATCACGGCATCAGTGTGGAAAGGCAGAAGCTAATTTTCCCTTCCTTACGACAAAGTAGCGCAGGCAGCTCCACCGCAGAGTATTCAGTTGAAAAAATGATTAGCATTTGTTTTGAACCTTAGCATGTGTTGAGCTCTGATCCCCAACCCCAGAGATAAAAGAGGGATCTTGACTCAGAGGGCAGAGCATCTTCCCCGCTCCACTTCCTTCGCCGCCTGCCTCCTTTTACCTGAACACTGGGACAGCTGACTAGGTGATTAACAGGATCCAAGAGCATGAAATACCGCCACTCTCTCTGTATGTCTGCCTCTCTAATGCGATTATCTTTTTCATTTAAAACTTTAAACCTGTTAGTTGTGGAGGATTGCCTCTTGGCGCTTACCCAGTTATTACTTTAGTTGACTACTTTGTTCCATTTTCATTTGGTACAGTCTAATGTAGAAAAGCGCATGTTTCACCGTGGAATGTCAGTGCAAACAACTTTGGTTGGTTATTGTTTGCTTCGGGAACAGGAAAGCACTCAGACATACGAGATTGCATTGACTCCTTTTTTTTTTTTTTTTTTTTTCAGGAAGTGCACTTGAACCTGTGCTGGGCAGCAGGGCGGCGATGTTTAATACACCTCTGAATTATTGCCAGCAAAACAGAATCCATGTGACCATTTGTCGGGACAGATGAGTCCATCAAGCTTATCTTTGCTCTAGAAATGAAGGAGTGACACCAGGTATCTTGCTCCGGATAAAGGCAGTTGTGGTTCACTAAGGCTTCAATAAAATTCCGCCACTGGCTGAATCCCTCAAATCGAATTTTAAGTGATAAAATCACTCATCTGGATTTTTTTTTTTTTTTTTTTTTTTTGAAATGTCAGCCTCAGCAGCGATGCTGTCACCATATATAAAAAGTATCACACAGCCATGCTAACAAGGTCAGAAACGTATGTAAACTATCAGGATAATTCATTTTTGTGATCGTTTAAACCTTCTTACCTGCCATATGCCATCTAATCCAGCTACACCTTTAATCTGAGGCACTTGCTCTTAGTGTCATCATAAATGAGGATTATCTCCATCATCTCTGGAAAAAAAAGGGAGGATTTCCTTATGTAAAGTCACCTACCCCTCCCCGCCCCTTCCTTCCCACGACAAGCTCAGTTTACTGCTAATGCTCTTATGCAACAGAATTACCCATTTATATCAAATAAAAACTTGGATTCGAGCACCGGTATATAACAATGGCTGGCTTTCATCCCCCAAAACACAACAACATTGTGTGTGACTACAATACTTTCCTGTGTAGAAAAAAGAAGCCTTGGCATTATAGGCCCTTGGATCTGGCAGTGAGGAAAAAGGGCAGACACAGTATACATACTTCATTTTAATGTCATTTCTCACACAGGGAAGAAAATGAATGATACAGTGTGTGAATAGCACATGCTGCAAAGTCAGCTGAAAATAAAGAGAAAGAGCTGAGAGGTGGCATTTCCCCACAGACAACCCTCTCAGCAGCCTCCACAATCTCTACAAGCGTCGTTCTCATTTACTGCTCAGGAAAATATGTCCGACCGCAGCTTGACACAACCACGCCTCGTTTATTAAAAACAGCTTGGTTTTAGCTGGGTGAGAGAGAGGTCTGCTGCTGGACGACTCTGGGCCAGGCTGCACGACCGTGACTAATCTGTCATGACAACGTTGATGAGTTGATAACGCCGCTATAGGCTACACAGCAGCACATACGTAGTGGAATACTGTTTGCCCCTGTGATTTCTTTTTCGCAAAATTCGAATTGCAAAGCAAAAATCTGATCCCAACAAAGCCCACAATTCAATTCTACCATCAATGCCGTCACATCAATGACAATGCCATTGTGAATTATTCAGATTTGTGTGTTGAAATAACACAAAAAAGGAAGCGGGATGAATCTCACGATGCAGAGCCCAGAACCAAGACAACGATTACCCTGCTTCCTAAAATATTCCACCAGAGCCGCACCTCTCCAGCACATTGTTCCCAGTCTGGTCAGATCTATAACAACCCACCCGAGTGGGAGTGCACTTGGCTGGTCTCTGGCCCGCATCTGCTAAGACTGCACGCACAGGAATTTCTCAGGGATGACAGCCCATCACATTCAGCAAACAGCGGCAGTCCACGCTGTTTATCTCTCTGACATCACTGCATCCAGCAGAGGGGCCGTCTCTCTTCCTGAGGAAGTGCGTCGCCGCGGGAGACGGAGGAGAGCCGACAGTGTCGCAACTGTTTCCAATCAGGCACTCTGTGGGCTCCTGTTTGTCATCAGCGGGCCTGTTTTTAGAAGAATAAACAACTAAACAGCCCACAGCCACATTTTAGCCCACCCTGACCCCAGAAAGCACAGTGTAGGTAGATTATAACTCAGCCGCATAAAGAGGATGCAATTGATCTGCCCTCTGGACGTTCAACATCTCTCAAGTGAGACAGAGGGTCTAAATGGACTATTATGTATCTATTTATTTTTTTCCCCAAACGTCTACCTGGCACAAAACTGAAGATTTAAGGAGTAAATAGTAAAGCTAACAAACAAAAAAACCACGTGTTTCCTCATTGTCCACACCCACCTTGTCAACAGTAACGAGCTGCACCGAACATTGTGGACTGAGCCGATGCGGAAATTTTAAGCCAAAAAAAGTGTTATTCTGTTCAGTGTCTCCCATAGCAACAGTTGTTTTGCTTTTGTGAATGGCAGCTCACAGGAAATAGCATGAAGGCTGCTAAAATTGAAGATTTATTCCTACTGCATAGCCTCAGCCCAAAACTTATTACAGTGTGTCTCCACTGGCAGCAGAATCAAAGGCAGGATGGGGGATGGGGGATGGGGGTTCGAGGGTGGGGGGTTGTTTCTACTAAATGTATTCCAACAGCCGACTGAAACTGTACAGTACAGTACCCGGAATCAGAATTTCGCATTGTCGAAAAGTAGCACAGCCAAAGAATATCCAGTTCAATTACAGCCGGCTGAGTGACAAGAACATATAGCTAATAGCTCCTTAAGGCAGCAGCCAGTAAGACACGCAAAATGTGACGGTAATTACATAAATAGGCTTATTTTCTATTGTGTCACTGGATTACCTCACTGAAATGTAGCAACTTGCCATCATGAGCTGAAAAATGGAAAGTGCAGGCAGAGCCAATATGCTTTTGGCCCGAAAAGACGACTCCACGCTGATCTGAAATACAGTATGCATCACCTGCATGCAGTTCTTTTGAAACCATGCTAATCCTGGCGACGTCCTAACTGTGTTAAGTTAATTAGTGTCTGTCAAGGACCAGGACTCTCACCAGAGATGATAGTGGCATGGTTTATCAGCCAGAAACACGGTGATCAAAGTGTTAGCACACTGTAGTTGCATGCTAATCACATGGACGTAAAAAAAAAAAAAAAAAAAGGCACAAGCTTACATAAACATACAGAACCCCCAAGCAGCACACTTCGCTTTTATCTTTCTAATTTATTAATAAATGAGGTAAAACCATCAGTGGCAACATCACATTTCTGTTAGCAGATGCTGCAGATTAAGAGGAAACAGGTTTCTCACACAGAGCAAAGTGATGGAAAAGTGCAGAGCAAAGACTGAAATAATCAAGCTTATTTCAGATCAGAGCACAAAACGGTCAGGGATGACGAGGAAGGGAGCTGACGGCGGCTGCGGCCTGACGAAGATGAGGCAGGTTCTCCCTCTCTGACACGCAGGCATACACCACGGGCTTTCATGCCTTTCTGGCTCTTTCCTCCTCCTGCCGGCTTCACCTGTGACGTCACACAGGAGATCCGAGGGGATCCCTGTAGCTGGGCAAAAATGGCTTCAGCACAACTGATCTGCTCTATGCACGTGGCCTGGAGAAAATCAGCACGAATGCACACGCACATGCGCACGTGCACACACAGGCATACAAAACACGATTACTGGAAAGGGAAAGGGTAGCCTCCGGTCAACCAGTGCGCCGCCTGCAACCCCAGGAATCCCTCCCAGTCCCTGTTATCACCGCGGAGCTCTCCAGAAAGTTGAACTGGCGTGACTCACTTCATCCCCTCCAGTTTTCCCTGACCAGCCCTTCCCTCTACTGCTCAAAGGAATGAATGAGCCGCCTCCTTCTGAACACCCACCCCACCCCACCCCCTCCTCAGGGCATCCAGCAGAGTCTGGCGATCATACGCCAACACATGTGCAAGCAAGCTCTCCACCTCTAGCTGCTGTTCTAGTCTTTTGTCTTTTCGCAACAAACCCACTGCACAAAACAGGCCATATCGCCGTCGCTGAGCAATGATTAAAGTCGTGTACCTCTGTATGATGAGAATGTGCTCCAACCAACCCTCAAAATCTGACTGAATGCACAAGCACAGTAAGTGTCATGATGTAACATGATTAATGTAATGTTAATGCTAAAAGCATTCACTTTACTACAGATTTACTACAGATTGTGGATAAGTTATAATGTTATACTAATGTGTTCTACTGCGTTTGTCAACAGATGCTCTTTGGCTCGCAAGTTTTTAGTCAATTATTTTAACTTGTCCTTGAGTGAAATGTTTCTAAAAAAAAAAAAGAAAAAACAAAAAAAAAAGCCAGTATTTGTACTCTTTCCAGTCCCTCAACACTAAAATAACTAATGGCACAATGTGGAACCTGAAGTCATCAGGTGAAACTGGCCTTGTTTTCCTGTAGAGGCCTCCAATGACTGTAACATTTTATACCATCTAAAATTAAACCCATTCCACGGCTAAATGTGGGGCAGCACTATACATAGGATACAACCCGTTAAATATTCATTTCGCTTATTAAATATTACTACAATGTTATAAAAAAAAAAAAAAAAAAACAAGTTCCGTGTTAAAGCGTTGATCTCAGCATCCGGATGCAGCCAGATGCATCTTTATCTTCATCATGTCAGGTTATGAGGCAACACGTGCAGCGGGATGCACGATGGAAGAGAGAGACGTGCGTGTGCGTATGTGGTATTAAACACCAACCTTCATTACCGCCATCATCATCATCATCATCAACATCATCAACAACAACATGCAAGCAAAGTGGCAGCATGCAAACATCAAAAGGTGCACCCTGCTGCTCTGCCCGAACCGGACCGGACCGGAGCGGAGCGACAGCGGGCCCCGGTGAAATAACTGACGGTGAAGCGAGCCGTTTCCCCTGCTGGTTAGATTGTAAATTGCAGAACCCAACAGCAACCCACACATCAGGTCACAGCTGGTTCCGTTCAACATGTGTCCGCTGAACGGGTCGACAGACAGAGAAGGACTGAGGATGATGATGTGCTGTTTTATAACTCCATCTGTAACTCCAGCTCTGCGCAGAGAGGAAGATGAAGGGTGAAGGTAACTTCAAAGTGTACCCACGCTGAGTATAACCACAGTGCAGCTCCTTCATCATGATCTCTGACATAATAAACTGCGTAATTTGGAGTTTGGCCTCTGAGGGCTAGCGTTAGCCCCGGCTAGCTCCATCAGCAGTCTTTAACCTTCAGCTGGTTGGAGCGCGTCCGCAAACGCGGCGAGCATCGCACACGCGTCAACTTAACGGATGAAACACAGGCAGCGGTCTCCCGCAGCTTCACCTTCTAATGTCGCGTCCTTGGATAGCCAGAGTGACCGTCCGAAATCCTGCACGGAGGAGATGGAGGAAGCGGGAAGACTTCCGAGCTGGCCCGCTTGTTAAGTTCAGCTGAGCTGCGAACGTTGAAGGCGGGTAAGACGCTTCTCCCCGCCGCGGTGTGCTCCTCACAGCAGCCGCTCACAGCCTGCGACAGTCGGATGTCAGAACAGTCAGAAACTCGGCTGACAGACGTACGGATGGGGGTGGGGGTGGGGGGGGTGGTGGTGGCGGGAGTGGTTAGAGTCGGTGTGTTGGCCGACCTCGAGCCGCTCTTACCTGAGAAAATGCGTCGCAGCGTCGACGCGGAGTCCGCAGCCTCATCCCCGCCGCTGCTGTGACGGACTGAGCTGAGATGTGGGGAGAGAACAGCCCTCTCCACTACACCACAGCGGGGAGGAAACATCAGCTGGACCCTGCTCAGCGTCACATTTCAACACACACTTATCCAGCCTGTGTCTCTCTGTCTGTCTTTGAACCTCAAGGGTCCATCCCGTAACTGAATATAAGGCCAATGTTATCATTGTTTCTCTATTTTTGTTTCATGAATACACATACATGACCCTAAAGTGGCTCGATTTGGGGGGTTCATTTCAATCCCTCCTCTGTTTTGTTTGGGTCTGCAGCTGGAACGGTACCATTTTGTGAAGGTCCAGCGTCTAATTTTAAACGATTTTCAACGCACTGATCCAAACGCTTATTCACAAAAACAAGTTTTTTTGGGATGGTGTTTGGCTACCTGGGCTACCCCCGGTGCCAACTTTCCCACCATGTGGCTTTATGGGGCTGCGGTCTGTTCAGTCTTGAAAAGAACAAAGCACCTTAAAGATTCCATAATATTGACACAGATGTTGAATATCAGCAGATTCCTCCAGAAACTAGTGGCTGGCTGGCAGGAGAGAGCATTTGCACAGCAGGAATGATTTTAAAGGCCACTCAAAGTCTCGTTTAGCACATACCCTGTTCTGCATTTTCTGTTTTATGCATTCAAAGTTACAACAGAGCTCTCTGTTCTATTCAGTTCCTGTTGCCGCAATGACATAAATCACATACATTTTTATTAGTATTATTTGTCCTCCCTCGTCACTTAGTCACATCTGTTTACTCATTACCTCAGCAACAAAAGTCATCAAGTCTTAAGTCACGACTTTGCATGACCTGACCATTGTTACCTATGTGCCGGTGTTCTTCCTGTTGTTGAGTTCAAATTCCCTGTGGCCACAAATAAGCAGGAAACATTCTTAACAAGTTAATCGAGTCAAAGATACATCTGTACGGAGTGTCCGACTGAATCAAATGTGGAAATTAGCCCGGCGGATGAGTTGACCTGTTGTACACATGAGAAGCTGGGGAGAGAGAGGAAAACAGCAAGAACAATAAGATGGCGATAGAAGAGAGAGAAGAGTCCGTGTTAGCTTGCAAAAGGCATATCATTTGTTTTGGCCAGAGAGCCGCTGGCTTCTGCTCAGTATCAGTAACACTACTACTGCTTCTTCCTGGCTATCCATGCTAACAACACCATGTCTGTTTTCACTTGGGCCAGACATACGCAGCTCATATGCATTGTGCTGTAATGTGGCACAGGAAGGATGATGTCATGGCTCTATATTGCCAGTTGTTCTTTTGAGTCTGTGAGTTTGGTGAAATCTGCTGCAGAATCCTGGTCAGGTTCCACGTCACCCTCTAGTCAACTCAGGATAGGGTAATTTCTCTCAGAAACAGGGTGCAGGCAGCTCTAATAACTGCGGAGCAGCACTTTATATTCAGGACAACATATGAGAAATCTGATTGCGCTACATAAACCCCATTTGATGTATTTGAAAGCTTTAAATGTTCCCTAACATCCATCCCATCCAATCAGAGAATCCCGATTGTTTCATTCTTTAAAGGCAGGTGAGATCATTTATTACTACTCTATGTTTGTTAGCATAGCCCAAATTATCAAAATAGCTTCTACTTTTGAAACTGTGATCATAAGATGGGTCTCAGCCATCTTAGCATGCTTGTTTTAAACGAGAGAGACTGGCGGCCGGCTTGCTGTGAAGTAGCTTTAAATAGATGAGCAGCTAATGGGCTTTGGGAGGCTACAATGGTGGCAGAACTAATGTGGCCAACCTTTTAAAGCTTGGCATGACCACACAGATTATCAGGCCATCAGAGCGTCTGGCAAACACCATCCTCCGGTCATTTACACCCAACAGTCTCCCAGGAGCTCAGCTCAGACTCCTCACTTCACAAATTAGCGATCGTGATTTCACTTTAATTTATGGTGACAATAAAGGAAAACATGCCAGGCCATTAGGAAGATTAAGGAGTGGTGAAACCTTTTCCAGGTGGATTTTGTTCTTGATGACTTTTTCTCCATCTCATTTGCTGAGCGGATTTCAAACTCGGAGGGCTTTTTCATACCGAAGGAATGCGCCTTACTGGGCTCAGCTGAAATGTCTACATTTGTGGGCCTCGTGGGCTGAAATGGTCCATTTCCCATCATAGTCCAACTCCAGACCTATAATTAGGATAATTTTAGGCAGTGGTCACTGCATTCTGGGATGAATCTACCTCACAGAGCTGCCCTGAACCCAAATAACGGCACCACAGTGTGAGGTCAACATAAACCTGACGTTGCTACATTCCTCCGTACCCCCTCCAATCAAACTGAATCAACAGTAGGCAGCTGTGCATGCTGGGAGGTGACGATGAACGTTTGGTCAGTGATGCTGTATTTTTGTGCAACAAGCATTGAGAAAAACAAAGTGCGTCACACAACAAGAGATGATTTTTTTTTTCGTACACTCTGAGAAAGACTAAGGGCGTTAAGTCATCACAGCGCTGCTTATCTCTGTTACGCAGTTCTTCCTCTGGCAAGTTTTTATTTTGCTAGAATGCTGTCTCATGGAAATGGGACAGCAACTAGCTGAAACAGCAGAGAGGAACAGTTGATATTCTCATGCCTGCACAAACAGAGGTACCAACTCTGCTCAAATACCACTGTAAGGACACGCAACAACACAGCTGTGATCAGACCGCCTCAGCACCAACGTACGGTAGCAAAGCTTTATCCAGCCGGTCTATCCTAACTTGGGACAGATGTGGAAAGAGCAAATCTGTCTGACGTTATCCACCAGAGATCTGGCCTAAAGGGCCGGCCAGTTAGGTCGTTGGTGGTTATTATTACAGTGTAAGATATCTGTGATGAAGAGGGCTTGAGGATGACGTAACGCCCCTAACCTCTGAACCTGCAATGTGCACAGCTGCCTTGTGTTGATCCACGGATTCACTTTGATCCACCTTGATCTGGATTGGTGAAGACAAACGTGAGTTCATGTTGTTTTGGAGTTACTTTTGGACGTTTCGTCTTCACATAGCTGCTTTCATCATCGTATTCTTGGGATTGAGCCATGAAATGTACTGGGTCTAAAATTTCTAACTACTATAAAGATTTATGCATTATATAAGCATGCTATCAACTAATAAATGAGTTAAAATGCAAAGATATTAGTCCAAGTAGAATGACGTTGGTTTTGTTCTCATCATTAGTTTGACACTTAGCCAGGAGTGCAGATATTCAGAATGTCCCCTGATCTCCAAAGAGTGGGACAGAACTGAAGACCAATCCTCCCAAAGACAAACAAGATCCCACCCAAAGATGAGGCAAAGGGCCATTGGTGAAGCCCCACATTTATAGGCGAGATTGCCAGCTGATCGATGACAGGACACACCCCCCACCTCACGGAGGACAGGCATCCCATGTGCAGGCGAAGCCAGGGACAAAGTCCCACAATTCATTCCTGAAAGGGTCACATGCAGGAAAAGAACATGAAGTATGCTTTATTTATCCCCACAGAGGGGACATTAGCAGACCAGAGATCCAGGTCCAGACCCTGGATATGGGTCCAAGTAAAACTGCGTTAAACTAACAGTCCAAAACGAACCGAATGAGAATAAAAGGTCTAATTCAGCTGATTCTAATCTTTGTGGAAACTGGAGCCAAACTGGCACTAGATGCTGCTGGGTCCTGAGTAGTGAGCATCTGAACACAGAAAAGGAAGATGGTAACAAAAGATTAATAAGAAGACGGCCGTATGAGTGGTCGAGACCTGCATAGTTTGAGCTGAAAACAAGTTGCATTTGTTCTGTGCCGGATCACCTTCACTGCTCACCATGCCTCCAGCTTCCTATTTTAGCAGCTAACCTAATTTCAGATCATAATAATTAATAATAATAATAATAATTGGGGGATTAAAACCAAAGAAAATGACCATAGAATTAATAAAATCAATCAGCTTGCCACACGTTTACAATGGATTGCTGGTCTAAAAATCTTATTAACCTCATGGCTAAAATGTCCATCCATCCATCCATCTTCTGCCGCTTATCCGGGGTGGGGTCGCGGGGCAGCAGCCTAAGCAGGGAAGCCCAGACTTCCCTCTCCCCAGCCACTTCGTCCAGCTCTTCCGGGGGGATCCCGAGGCGTTCCCAGGCCAGCCGAGAAACATAGTCCCTCCAGCGTGTCCTGGGTCTTCCCGGGGGCCTCCTACCGGAGGGACGTGCCCTGAATGCCTCACCAGGCAGGCGTCCGGGAGGCATCCTGACTAGGTGCCCGAGCCACTTCATCTGGCTCCTCTCAATGCGGAGAAGCAGCGGCTCTACTCCGAGCTCCTCCCGGATGGCAGAGCTTCTCACCTCTAAGGGAGAACCCAGCCACCCTGCAAAGGAAACTCATTTCGGCTGCTTGTACCCGCGATCTCGTTCTTTCGGTCACTACCCAAAGCTCATGACCATAGGTGAGGGTAGGAACGAAGATCGACCGGTAAATCAAGAGCTTCGCCTTTCAGCTCAGCTCTCTCTACACCACAACGGACCGGTGCAGAGTCCACATTACTGCAGATGCCGCACCGATCCGCCTGTCGATCTCTCACTTGATTCCTCCCCCACTCGTGAACAAGACCCTGAGGTAGTTGAACTCCTCCACTTGGGGCAGGATCTCCTCCCCGACCCGGAGAAGGCACTCCACCTTTTTCCGGCTGAAAACCATGGCCTCAGATTTGGAGGCGCTGATTCTCATTCACAGACTGATGAAGCCAACAAGACCGCATCATCTGCAAAGAGCAGAGACCCGATCCTGAGGCCACCAAACTGGACCCCCTCAACACCACGGCTGCACCTAGAAATTTTGTCCATAAAAGTTATGAACAGAATCGGTGACAAAGGGCAGCCCTGGTGGAGTCCAACACTCACCAGAAATGAGTTTGACTTACTACCAGCAATGCGGACCAAGCTCTGACACCGGTCATACAGGGAGCGGATGGCCCGTATCAGGGGGCCCGACACCCGATACTCCCGGAGAACACCCCACAGGACTCCCCAAGGCACACGGTCGAATGCCTTCTCCAAATCCACAAAACACATGTGGACTGGTTGGGCAAACTCCCACACCCTCAAGGACCATGCTGAGGGTGTAGAGCTGGTCCACAGTTCCCCGTCCAGGACGAAAACTGCACTGCTCCTCCTGAATCCGAGGTTCAACTAACCGACGGACCCTTCTCTCCAGTAGGGTGTGGGGGATTTGTGGGCTTCACTTTGTCTGGTCCCTCACCTAGGACCTGTTTGCCATGGGTGGCCCTACCAGGGGCATAAAGCCCCAGACAACTGAGCTCCCAGGATCACTGGGACACGCAAACCCCTCCACCATGATAAGGTGGCAGCCCAGGAGGGGTGGTTAAAATGTAAAGGATGTATAGGTTTAGACACCATCACACCCCTTTCCTAATGATCAGAAAGTCACCTTATACATTTATGGTACACAAACACAGCACAATGCAACATTCCAACCTCAGGTGATGCCCATGTGCAGCCGCTCTAGTCCTGGAAATGTGTGCTTGTTGTTAAGTGAGAGAAAGTGAAGACACATCATAATAAATATGTCACATTTGGAAACACAGTTACTGTTTTGCTACTTAAAATATACAGCAAATATCTCTTTGAATGTGGTTAACTGTTGCTAAATTACACTGTGGTCCACTTTCTGACAGAATCGCTTTGAACTGGGGTAGTCCTCTGAGAGGAAACACTTCACATAAATACGAATAGACCTTTCCAGGGAGGCTGAGGAGTGTGAGCCACCTATAGTTGTATAGTATAGTAGTATAGAGGAAACACTTCACATAAATACGAATAGACCTTTCCAGGGAGGCTGAGGAGTGTGAGCCACCTATAGTTGGAACACACCCCCCGGTCCCCCTTCTTGAAAAGAGGGCCCACCACCCCGGTCTGCCAATCCAGTGGTACTGCCCCCGATGTCCACGTGACATTGCAGAATCGTGCCAACCACGACAGCCCTACAACATCCAGGCCCGGTACGACTCCTTCTTTAGCTTGACGGCATCCCTCACTGCCAGTGTCCACCACCGGGTTCAGGTGTTGCCGCCACGACAAGCACCGACCACCTTGTGACCACAGCACCGGTCGGCCGCCTTAACAATGGAGGCACGGAACATGATCCACTCGGACTCAATGTCCCCCACCTCCTCCGGGACATGGTTGAAGCTCTCCCGGAGGTGGGAGTTGAAGCTCCTTCTGACCGGAGACTCCACCAGGCGTTCCCAGCAGACCCTCACAATACGTTTAGGCCTGCCAGGTCTGACCGGCATCCTCCCCTACCATCGGAGCCAACTCACCACCAGGTGGTGATCGGTTGACAGCTCCACCCCTCTCTTCACCCGAGTGTCCAGGACATGCGGCCGCAAATCCAAGGACATGACTATAAAGTCGATCATCGAACTGCGGCCTAAGGTATCCTGGTGCCAAGTGCACATATGGACACCCTTATGCCTGAACATGGTGTTCGTTATGGACAATCTGTGACGAGCACAGAAGTCCAACAACAGAACACCACTCAGGTTCAGATCGGGGGGCCATTCTTTCCGATCATGCCCCTCCAGGTCTCACTGTCTGCCGACGTGAGCATTGAAGTCACCCAGGAGGACGAGGGAACCCCCAGAAGGAGCACTCTCTAGTACTCCCTCTAGGGACTCCAAAAAGGGTGGATACGTTGAACTGCTGTTGGGGCCATAGGCACAAACAATAGTCAGGATCCGTCCCCCCACCCGAAGGAGGAGGGAGGCCACCCTCTCGCTCACCTGGGTAAACTCCCACGTACAGGCACCAAGCCGGGAAGGCGACAAGAATCTCCACCCCTGCCCGCCGCCTTTCCCCATTGGCAACTCCAGAGTGGAAGAGAGTCCAACCCCTCTCGAGAAGGCTGGTTCCAGAGCCCTTGCTATGCGTCGAGGTGAGGCCGACTATATCTAATCAGAACTTCTCAACCTCTCGCACCAGCTCAGGCTCCTTCCCCATCAGAGAGGTGACATTCCACGTCCATAGAGCTAGCTTCTGCACCCGGGGTTCGGACCGCCAAGGTCCCCGCCTTCAGCTGCCACCCAACACACACTGCACCCGACCCCTCTGGCCCCTCCTGCAGGTGGTGAGCCCACGGGAAGGGGGTCCCACGCCGGGCCCTATGGGCAAAGGCCCGGCCACCAGGCGCTCGCCAGCGTGCCCCACCCCCAGGCCTGGCTCCAGGAGGGGGCCCCGGTGACCCGCGTCTGGGCAAGGGAGACCCAAAACCAACAACGTCATTCATCATAAGGGGGATTTGTGGGCTTCACTTTGTCTGGTCCCTCACCTAGGACCTGTTTGCCATGGGTGGCCCTACCAGGGGCATAAAGCCCCAGACAACTGAGCTCCCAGGATCACTGGGACACGCAAACCCCTCCACCATGATAAGGTGGCAGCCCAGGAGGGGTGGTTAAAATGTAAAGGATGTATAGGTTTAGACACCATCACACCCCTTTCCTAATGATCAGAAAGTCACCTTATACATTTATGGTACACAAACACAGCACAATGCAACATTCCAACCTCAGGTGATGCCCATGTGCAGCCGCTCTAGTCCTGGAAATGTGTGCTTGTTGTTAAGTGAGAGAAAGTGAAGACACATCATAATAAATATGTCACATTTGGAAACACAGTTACTGTTTTGCTACTTAAAATATACAGCAAATATCTCTTTGAATGTGGTTAACTGTTGCTAAATTACACTGTGGTCCACTTTCTGACAGAATCGCTTTGAACTGGGGTAGTCCTCTGAGAGGAAACACTTCACATAAATACGAATAGACCTTTCCAGGGAGGCTGAGGAGTGTGAGCCACCTATAGTTGTATAGTATAGTAGTATAGAGGAAACACTTCACATAAATACGAATAGACCTTTCCAGGGAGGCTGAGGAGTGTGAGCCACCTATAGTTGGAACACACCCCCCGGTCCCCCTTCTTGAAAAGAGGGCCCACCACCCCGGTCTGCCAATCCAGTGGTACTGCCCCCGATGTCCACGTGACATTGCAGAATCGTGCCAACCACGACAGCCCTACAACATCCAGGCCCGGTACGACTCCTTCTTTAGCTTGACGGCATCCCTCACTGCCAGTGTCCACCACCGGGTTCAGGTGTTGCCGCCACGACAAGCACCGACCACCTTGTGACCACAGCACCGGTCGGCCGCCTTAACAATGGAGGCACGGAACATGATCCACTCGGACTCAATGTCCCCCACCTCCTCCGGGACATGGTTGAAGCTCTCCCGGAGGTGGGAGTTGAAGCTCCTTCTGACCGGAGACTCCACCAGGCGTTCCCAGCAGACCCTCACAATACGTTTAGGCCTGCCAGGTCTGACCGGCATCCTCCCCTACCATCGGAGCCAACTCACCACCAGGTGGTGATCGGTTGACAGCTCCACCCCTCTCTTCACCCGAGTGTCCAGGACATGCGGCCGCAAATCCAAGGACATGACTATAAAGTCGATCATCGAACTGCGGCCTAAGGTATCCTGGTGCCAAGTGCACATATGGACACCCTTATGCCTGAACATGGTGTTCGTTATGGACAATCTGTGACGAGCACAGAAGTCCAACAACAGAACACCACTCAGGTTCAGATCGGGGGGCCATTCTTTCCGATCATGCCCCTCCAGGTCTCACTGTCTGCCGACGTGAGCATTGAAGTCACCCAGGAGGACGAGGGAACCCCCAGAAGGAGCACTCTCTAGTACTCCCTCTAGGGACTCCAAAAAGGGTGGATACGTTGAACTGCTGTTGGGGCCATAGGCACAAACAATAGTCAGGATCCGTCCCCCCACCCGAAGGAGGAGGGAGGCCACCCTCTCGCTCACCTGGGTAAACTCCCACGTACAGGCACCAAGCCGGGAAGGCGACAAGAATCTCCACCCCTGCCCGCCGCCTTTCCCCATTGGCAACTCCAGAGTGGAAGAGAGTCCAACCCCTCTCGAGAAGGCTGGTTCCAGAGCCCTTGCTATGCGTCGAGGTGAGGCCGACTATATCTAATCAGAACTTCTCAACCTCTCGCACCAGCTCAGGCTCCTTCCCCATCAGAGAGGTGACATTCCACGTCCATAGAGCTAGCTTCTGCACCCGGGGTTCGGACCGCCAAGGTCCCCGCCTTCAGCTGCCACCCAACACACACTGCACCCGACCCCTCTGGCCCCTCCTGCAGGTGGTGAGCCCACGGGAAGGGGGTCCCACGCCGGGCCCTATGGGCAAAGGCCCGGCCACCAGGCGCTCGCCAGCGTGCCCCACCCCCAGGCCTGGCTCCAGGAGGGGGCCCCGGTGACCCGCGTCTGGGCAAGGGAGACCCAAAACCAACAACGTCATTCATCATAAGGGGGATTTGTGGGCTTCACTTTGTCTGGTCCCTCACCTAGGACCTGTTTGCCATGGGTGGCCCTACCAGGGGCATAAAGCCCCAGACAACTGAGCTCCCAGGATCACTGGGACACGCAAACCCCTCCACCATGATAAGGTGGCAGCCCAGGAGGGGTGGTTAAAATGTAAAGGATGTATAGGTTTAGACACCATCACACCCCTTTCCTAATGATCAGAAAGTCACCTTATACATTTATGGTACACAAACACAGCACAATGCAACATTCCAACCTCAGGTGATGCCCATGTGCAGCCGCTCTAGTCCTGGAAATGTGTGCTTGTTGTTAAGTGAGAGAAAGTGAAGACAAATCATAATAAATGTCACATTTGGAAACACAGTTACTGTTTTGCTACTTAAAATATACAGCAAATATCTCTTTGAATGTGGTTAACTGTTGCTAAATTACACTGTGGTCCACTTTCTGACAGAATCTCTTTGAACTGGGGTAGTCCTCTGAGAGGAAACACTTCACATAAATACAATCCTCACAGTTAATTGGTTGTTTCATTGGATATTTAGCTAAGCTGTAAAATCATAAGCTGTGGACTGCATCAGCCTCTTTTATTCTTCTCTAAGATTTAATTTAATCTGGTTTAAGCTGCTTCTCTAGAAGTAGTGAATTAATTGGTGGGAGGGGAACCAATCAAGTACTGATATACCCATTCTCTCTTTGTACTAATTGGTAAATGAAATTAATATGTCTCCTTTTTGGCTGTTGCCAGCCTGGAATCGCCTGCAGAAGTCTGCAAGGTCATCCAGCTGGGGGAAACTTCTGGTTCTCATTTTCCATTTAAAGTTTTTGCTGAGGCTCAGCAGTCTGGTGCACCAACACAGACACACAAGATTAAATCCAGAAAAAAAAAAAAAAAAAAAAAAAAAAAAAAAAAAACTCTCCTGCTGCTGCTTTATGTATGTCACCACACCCTGAAACAACGCAATCCATTTTCTCTGTTTGATAAGAGAGACATTCAGGGAGGCCGGCACACAGGACTTTTACTACACAAGTTTGATATATGAGTCATACAGAATTGCTTTCATGTAGCCATTATGGCCAATTTAATATGTACAAATCAGGAAGACTCATGCCAATAATGACATCATAACTCTCTACACTTTACTACAAGAGTCTGACAAAAGTCAGACTGATTGATGGCTGTCATGCTTTCTGATCGTACAAATGAGATATAGAAGGGTAATTGTCATGTCATGGTGATCTTACTCACATTAGCCATATACACAAACACACACACATTCAAGTGTGAATGACACGGTCCTTCATAAATCACCATCTTTCTGTCACATCGCCACAAATTATGTGGACTCCAGAGTTAGCGCACGCAGACTCTTTCAGCAAATACTGCCAGAACTCCATCCAGTGTGATAGACAGACTTTGATAGACATCATATAAGCTCCTTACCCCTAAAGTTAACATGAGCCCAGTTCTAACCATAACCCTTAAACCTAGTCTCGACCCTTCCAACAGCCCTTTGAAGTTGTGAGGGCCAACCAAAATGTCCTCACTTCCCATAAATGTCCTCAATTTGCAGGCAAAATCTACAAACATCCTCGCTATGTAGCTAGTATAAAAACATGCGCGGTCAGAGGCCGTCCTGATTCTTCTTGGATCTAAGAGGAGAACAGCAGACACTGAGACAGCTCCAATAATCCAGACATGGAAAAGTAAAGACTGCCAGAGGGGAAATGCAGATTATGGTGTAGATGTCCCACTGTTTCCAGAAGTTATGTGTAATTATAGCACAGCTAGCCCAATTATCAGTCTCCAAATGCAGAGAAAGTGTATAATTTCAGGATGATAAACTGATGACTTGAGTTTTTAGGGGGTCTTTTTTTCGGGGTTTTTTCCAATTTAACTTTTATTTCAAAGTGTTCTACTTCTCAATAACCCAATCACATAAAATGCCTGTCAGAAGCAGTTAAGCTATAATGTGGAATACAAGATACCCAGTGGGAAAGTTTTGATATTTCACTGAACAGTTTGTACAAACAGTTCAATCCAGCTAACTTCCAAATCCAGCAGAGACAAAGAATCAGGTCAATATTCCAAGCAATAGTCAAAAAAAAAAAGGGTGGTGGGGGGGGGGGTCAAGCTGGACACTTTCACACAACGCAGTCTGGCACAGGAGGGAAGGAGAAGCAGTTTAAATCCATGGGAAGGACTGGGGCAAATTAGATGCAGGTGAGACACATGAGGGTAATTAGGTTTAGGGGAGGAAGGGAGGAGACAGGAGGAGAAGGAGGGAGGAAAGACAGATGCAGCCAGGACAGGAGAAATCACCCTGAAATTTTAAATTAAACATACACTGCTCTGTGTTCCACTGTGATGGCGGTGTTCTTTCATCACTTAAGATATTTAGATTATGCAAAGTCCAGATTTTGCACTGGCTGCTTGTGGTTCCACTCAATTTCTTTATTATATTTTTTGAAGTCTGGTGGTATTTTCCCCAACTAATAACAAAATGTTGCAAGGTCTTGCCGCAAAGAAAACGTTACTGTGCCGCAGCATGCAGTTTGTTGTTTTCACAAGCCAGTACATTTTGTTCTTGTGTTATCTTTGCAACTCAGTGTTGTCTTTTGTAAGAAAAGGTTTCACTCTGTTGCACTTTTTTTTTACAGGCCAGTCATCTGACCACTCACTCTGCAGAACTGGAAACATTTAGCTGCCAAATAGGTATATTCCCAGCTGTGGACGAAGGTCGATTGGTGCAGAAAATATGGGTGGGCAGCTAGAGTTTTAAACATGCCTTTCAGTGAGTTAGTGTTTCCTAAAGAGCTACACCGCATTCAACCCGGAAGTCTTAAACGTGTGTTATAGGTTTCCTTTTTGATAGTCAGTGGGCAAAACAAAGAAATCTTGCATACAAATGTAAAATGCAGGCAAACAATGCAATATTATTTGAATGTATTGTTAAAATGGAGTTTACCCATACTTAATGTAAAAAAGAGAGACAAATTTCTTTTTGACCCATTTTGGTTGGAGGTTGAAAAAAGTATCATTCCTTTTTTTTTTTTTTTTTTTTTTTAAAGCTAAACTGCTTTAAAGCTAAACATCTTAGTACTGGGAGGAAGACTAGTACCAGGCACACATTTTTACCCATCAAGCCCTACTTCACCCTCCTCCTCCAACTTAGTAAATCTAGCAGGGGGGTGATGATGAGCTAGACCACTGACGTGGAGTCTGAAAACTCACTGTTGGAGACAGAGACAAACGGAAAGCGTGGAGCCACTAAGAAACCACAGAAAGGACATTAATGCTGACTTATAAAATATACATTATCTGAAAGGACCTCTAAAAACTCCATCTAGTCTGCAATTGTTCAGAACAGAGGTTCCGTTTATGACAGGCAGAACTCAGGAATGCTAAAGCCGACCAAAACCACAGAATTCCACAATGTCTGCACAGACCTTGCTATCAAAATGAAATTCCAAAATAGCTGAGGGTGATGAGAATGTATTTACTTGACTAAAACCTGGACTCTGGTTTCTGATTAAAGCTGTTTACACAGCAAGAAATTGTACTAGCAGGAGGAAGAACAAAAATGATGAATGTGTTGTTTTCTGCTAGCTGACCTGAGGATATACATCTGTTTTATAAAGCAATAGTTAGGAAAGTCACATTCACTTTCTTTTCATGGATTTTGTATCCTGCTGAGAAGCGCTTGAGTCCTTTATTTCATCCTGATTTTTTGCAAGTTTGATAGACAGTCTCTTCAGATGTCCACTAACAGCATAGACAGCACTTATCCCTCACTGCTGTAATCAAAATAAGTGTTTTCACAGTG
Organism: Pao palembangensis; assembly: GCA_015343265.1. Classification (NCBI taxonomy): domain Eukaryota; kingdom Metazoa; phylum Chordata; class Actinopteri; order Tetraodontiformes; family Tetraodontidae; genus Pao; species Pao palembangensis. The sequence goes on from CM027086.1 coordinate 9,206,299, forward strand.
TCCGTCGGATTTCTGGCAACTCCCCTTTTATGATTGTGTGCTGATTTTGAAACTTTGGCTAAACTAGTGACTGACAGATTCTTTTCCCCTGCTTGAGGGTGTCTCAGTGTATTTGATTACACAACGGCGACAACACATCAAGTCCACAAAGAGGGAGGGAAATCTATCTGCTTAAGGTTGTACTAAAACACACAGCTTTCTTCCCATGTTGTCTTCAAAATGTTTTAATTATTTCTTTAAAAAGGAAATTCAGACCAAAATATCATCTTTTCATAGTCTCTTTAGTGTGATTGTTTTGTTATTCTTGGTTCTAATTGGCTGTCAGTGTTGCTGAGCTACACTGTTAGCTTAATCCTTGTGCGTGTGTGTGTGTGTGTGTGCGTGTGTGTGTGTGTGTGTGTGTGCGTGTGTGTGTGTGTAAGAGGCTTGCATGATGGGGATCCTGTGCCATGATGTTGAAGGAGTTGTCACAGTGGTGACTGACTGTCAATCAAATGCAGGGTTCATTCAAGGAGGGGTTGGGGGTTGGGGGGTGGGGGGAGGGGCAGTGAGCTGCACGATGTGTCACAAAGGACAGTCAGATTAGCAAGTCGACACAAAAGTTTCTATTTAAAACGATCCGCACCTTAGCTTTGATACAAACATGAGAGGATGTGGGATGTAAAACACCATCTCAATGTTTTATCTCAAGGCGACATACAAACTCACTGGATTATGCCTACAAAACTGGTTCAAGGCCCAGTGAAAGACTGATGACAGTATTTTGTGATATGATGCAACTTTTCTGACATTACGCTACATGTAAATCCAAATAAGCAATTGCTATATGTTTTGCTAATGTTTTTCTGAAGGCAGATAAAAAGCAGTTAAAAGCAGCCAGACTACTTCCTGGTCATGTGTTCACATGGTTTTCCTCTGAGGTTATGAAAAGGTTTATTTCATCTCAATGAAATCTTTTTCTTCCCAAGAAAGTGTTTATATGAAGAATTTCCTTTCCGTTCGGGCTTTTAAACTGACTTTAATCAGAATATTAGGCTTTGTGTAAACATGTCACATATCAGTATTTATCCACCGCTGCAGCTGCTGACCTTTGTCAGCAGAGACAAAACTTGACTCTTTGACACAGGAAAGTTTTATGGCTTTCAAACATCTTACTTTATTTTAATGGATGCTTCTGTAGGAGTGGAGCGAGAGCCGTCGGCATGACAAGCACTTTAGAAATGTTCACCTGCATGTTCTGCTCAAGGATATTATTAGGAGTTCTTGGCAAATGTTGCCTATGACCAGATGCAAAGGATTTTAGAGAGATGGAGCCAAAAAAGAGAATTAGAACCAAAGAAAAAGGGAGGACTGAGCATGAGATGTGTATCAAAAAAAAAAAACTTCTTGATGTTTAAGCCCAAAACATAAATCAGTGTGAACAAGAGAAATGTGATTATTGTGTTTGTGGAGGTAAAATCCCACCATAGTTTTGAGCCAAGAGGAGTAGAATTGTTTATTGTTTTTCATTGGGCTAATTCTGTGTGGAATCTAACCTCTCTGAGCTGCAACTCTGGAGGTCTGCAGTGACTTAAAGACAGTCCACAACTCTCTAAGGGCCAGTCCCGCGTCCTCATTATTTCTGCTCCGTTCACTGTAAGATGGAGCCATGGAGGTTGTCTGGGTCAGATATATAATTCATGCATCTCCTCACTGCTTCTTATGCTCCTGTAAACAACATGACAGGGGACACAGGAAGCTCTGAGAGGAAGTCTGTACGTTCCATCGTGCAGTGAGCGCCACCCAATCATCTCTGCCTCCAGTCACAATCAGCAGACCTCCTATGAAGCACATGCAGACTTCAGGCCTGACTTCCAGCAGCTCATTTACTGACATTACAGCTACTTGCTAGTTCAGTGTGAGTCCACTGACAAAGAGCGGAGGCAGCATGCTTGGTCAAACACAGTGTATCACTGAATCATTCCTCCACTGAATCATCCATCTTCACCATAAATCCAAGGCTGCAGAATGCTAATGGTTCAATCACTGCTGCCCCAACTGCCCTACCAATGAGCAGAGGCATGACTTTGTTTAATACTTACATCATGCAATAACCCTAAATTAGATTTCTCTGTGTCAACTGGACTGAAAGGTTTCTTTGAAAACGTTTCGCCCTCTCTCCAGAGAGCTTCTTCAGTTCTAAGTTTGCTGGGGCAGAGCTTGAAAATATAGCCCTGTGGACCATCGGCATGTTAATGGCCCGGGTGGTCACCTGAGAGTCTTTGGCAGGGTGGTTGGCAGGGTCGTTCACCTAGTTTCGGTTGGGGTGCTTCCCCTTTGTCTGTTGGGTCACATGTTAATGAGTCACCAGGTCTGGTCAAACGGTGTGAACGTTTGGATTGCTGACGAAAAGAGTGGAGGACTGCTTGTACGTGGGTGACAGGAAGTGCCTTAGTCCTCCACCTCTGTTTAAAGATGGTTTTTCCAACTTGACGTGGATGGCTTCCTTGACACCCCTCTCAAACCAGCGATCTTCTCTGACCAGCACACGTACTTGACTGTCCTCAAAGGAGTGTCCGCTGTCTTTTAGGTGTAGGTGTACTGCTGAGTCCTGTCCTGAAGAAGTGGCACGTCTGTGTTGGGCCATTCGTTTATGCAGGGGCTGTTTGGTTTCCCCAATGTACAGTTCCTTGCATTCCTCCTGGCACTGTACAGCATAGAAACCACAGACATCATGCAATAACAATATCATACACACTATGGCACACCTGAATGCTGTCGTCTTCATCACAGCATGTATTAAAATGAACAGGGGATGCCAGAGAGAGATAACTCAAGATAATGTGGTAATTAGCACAAGTCAACATTCTCAACATGACCGCTATTAAAATGAATGGTTCTTACAACATTTAAAGCAGACTGTGCTTTCATTAATATGTAAATGCATGCATCTAGGTGTTTCACTATGAATGTGTTCATCTGCTCTGTCAGCTGAACACTCGCTGCGCCAGCATGTTGCCCCACGCGCTTTAAACAGCCTTTACTTAATATACAGGGAGGGAAGCTCAATCGGTAGAAAGTTTGACAGGTGATTCCGAAACAGGCATCTTCTCAAGATGTGGACCTTGTCATATGTCAAATCGGCATTTTTCTCATATATTCCTGAACTTTACAGATTAGTCTAAAATGACAGTTCTGTTTTTCAGTTGACATATTTTGTTTTTCTTAGTAAATATGACACAATATAAGAACTCATCAAATTTGTTCTCGTCAGATGTCACCAAATGTGAGTTGATGTGCAAATTGACTTTGACATTCTGGTCATTGTCCAGATTTTTGGGATCTAACCTGCCTAGAATTTGCACCAGGACATTGGCAGTAAATGTGACATGCACTAACACATATCCTGTTGCTGATTGTTGTTAAACTGGAAATGAACAGCAATGTGTATATATGTATCTCCTGTATATTTGGATGAGACTCTTTAGGGAAGAGTCCTCCGCGCTGGTCAGCTCTACCCTCAGTGCACTGAAAGCATGAATGGAGCAGCATGGCTTCATGTTGCAGGGTAGATATTGAGCTGCTTGGCACGCTCTGTTTTGCTGTGAGGTTTGTGTGAACACAACCTGTGATCTGAAGCCAGTAACCAACTCTCCCAGCTGCCACCTCCACCACCTCCCTGCTCCTCTGTAAAAAGCAGTAATGTGCAGTCCAGCTGCAGCTCGGGGACTCATGAACACCAGGCCTCCATGATGCTCCAGCTTTGGTTTGGAGAATGAGATTCAGTTTTTCTTTTGTGTTTTCAACCTATTAAGTCAGTCTGTACTTTGCTCTGAGCTGCAGTAGTCATTGTTTAACAGAAAAATAGACCACCATGGTGGGGTTCTTCCCCAGATGCAAGACATTACAGCCTTCCACGTCTACTGGCTGCTTTTGCTGTCCAAGAAAACCCGGCGAGCATATAGAGACTAGACTGTGCCATAAAATCTGAGGGTGGGAGGACCACCAACATAGCAAAAGACCCTTTAGAGGGCTAAGTTAACCAGACGTTTTCCACCGCCTCCCCACTCTCCTCCCAGTTAGTGGGTATTACAGGGTTTTACCACTAAACCATAGGGTCCGCTGATGTCTGCAAAATCAAAACAAGGAACGAGACGGCTTTGAAAATATTGACTCAAGTTGTACAGAGCAGAACTCAGTGTTGGTGTAGATTCTCTGATAATGTTTTAAGGGGAAGAACCAAAGCTGCAGAGGAATTCTTGGACACCCGTTAATGTATAAGTTTTATTCTGCTCTGTGCTTTGTTTTCATCAAATTTAGATGGAATTCGTGGAAAAAAACGCGGAAATGCTGCTTAAGTGTCTGGACGTAGGTACGACCTGAATGAAGTTATCATTCAAATGAGTTTTCCAGAATCTAGGACATACCAAGATGTGTATCAATTTCCACCTTTGGGGTATCAAAGCTATACAGTGCATCTGAAAAACCTCCCCTTGCAGTGTGTGTGTGTGTGTGTGTGTGTGTGTGTGTGTGTGTGTGTGTGTGTGTGTGTATGCAGGTTGTTAGTCCAACACAAGCCACACACAACTTTACTGCCAGTGAAGGAAAGCAGAATTTTGTCATTGGTAATTACATGTGGGGGTGGGGGGGGGAAGAATTTTACAAACATTTTTTTTTCTTAGCTGGTGTTTTAGTGTATGGTGGGGGTTTGGGGATTGTTGTTTATACTGAGGCAATTCGTATTTTCAGTGGTTGTTGAATTATTGAATGTTTTTGCTATGGCAACATCTTCAAGTGATGTACTGTTGTCAGAGTGTGTGTAATTCAGCATATTATTTTGTTTAATGAAAGATTAATTCCATTGTTTGGGGACTCCTCTCTCTTAACACTCAAACTCAGATCTGCATCCAGATGCCAGAAGCACTTCTCTGCACAGCGTCTCAGCTGGGAGACACGCCCATCAGTCTCTCTGTGGGAACCCAACCAGTGATGTTCCACATTCCTCCAGGAGATAACGGCAGGGGAAAACCGATTGCACGTCCCTGTGATTGCACTCCAAGACAACCATGATAACGCACTATAAATACAAAACATGAAGGCAGCTTGATTCCATCAATAGGCACTTTTTTGCCTTGGAGCATTTCACTGACATAAGAACAGCAACAAAAGGCATCCATCATAATTATAGCAGCAGCTTTTAAGTCTACACCCACATGCTGATTATTTGTAGAGCAGAGATTCCATTTGTCATGTCAGTTTAATAGGCTACCATGTAGGCTGGAGGAGGGAGCTGACAGACGCTCCAAATGTTACTCACATGCATACTAACTGATGAGTTTCAGCTCCACATATAACTACCCTACAGCCATACTACGTACTACAGCCACACAATAGATGTTTCTTTTCATGACGTCAGCATAAGGATCATTGGCTTTTAGAAAAACACATAATTATGTCAAAATAATACAGCTAAATCTATCCTACACAATATTGACATCTTCTGGGTTGACATCTTCTTCATTTGCTGTCATAAAGTTTCACTATGAACTATAGTTTCCTTCCGCAGTTCAGAAACATGCTAATAATAATAATTTTGGAGACTGTAAAATGCCCTCGTGTATGAGTGTGAAAATGATGGACCCCTGCTGAGTGTCGGAGTATCGGCTAACCTGGTAGGAATAATTGGCAGTGAACATGAAATGAATCATCCCATGGATAATTATAAGTTAACACATAACTACAATGGCCCATAAAGTTGGAATAAAACAATTTTCAATCTTTTCAAAACATTATTGGTTGTCAGACTAGTCAAAAGTGATTATATTGACGCGTATAAATATGAATAAAAAGAGGAACTTGTCCTCTATAAGTAATAAAACCACAATAATGGTACCTAAAACCAGCAACATTTCTGCACTCTTATGTTAAAAAAGTCATTTTTTTTTAGGCAAAAGAATGGTACAAGATGAAGTTCACTAACAAAAAGTGTCCTTTTGTACACCACTAACGCTTAAGTTACAATGAAACTGTAGGTTATAATAAGCTGCATGTATGGACAAAATATAGGATTATATATAATCCTATATTTTGTCCATACAACATTTGGCCAACCAGGATGGTCATAAATATGTATTACTACTGTTGTAACACAGTGTTACACAGTTGTAACATAGTATTTTAAACTTAATTTTGGAATTTACAGCTGAACTCCATGCACTAAATAAAGTAAAACTTTAAAATATGCATCACTAAATCTCAGTGAGTGTCCACAACAACACACAAGCTGTGGTAGAGGAGTCTGTAATTTACGAGATGGAGAGGAAATTATACTAATAAACTGCTGTGAGTCACGTCTTGGCCGTTGTAGTTTGTTCATGCCGGAGGAAACTGCTCTGTGTGTCTCGTTCTGATTCAGGGACTTGTCTGGACGAAGCATAAGCCCACAGACTGTGTTGGTCTAATGAGGAGACTTCATGATCTGAATGAGTCTCTGCTGTGTCTCTGAGGGCTCGGACCAGGGTCACATATTAGTGAAAGGAAAGGTCAAAGGTTAGTCTTAGAGGTCTGGGCAGTCAGATCAGGGGTGCCTGGTTGGTAACACAACTGAGAGCTGTTTAAGGACAGCATTTCAAAGACAAACAAGGATCTCAGAGAGAAAACTATTTTTCAGATAGAAGAAACATGTAAATCCAGTGGTGGAAAAACCCATCATGTCTGAGGATTTCGGTCCTTTTGAATTTAACTTTATGCAAAAACTAAAGTTTTTAACACGGATAAGTGGAGAGAAGTAACCTTAACAGGATACAGTTTGTCAGTAATAACAAAAAGGTGCACAAAAATCACTACTGCTGAGATCAAATCCGGTAAAGGAAAGGGTTTGTGAACCTCCATATGAAGGGAGCAGAAGGTCAAAAACAGTGTGCATTATCTTTTAATTTGACCCCTTATTACATAATATACCATATTAGAGAAGGTTATTTGACATTAGGAGGTAAAGACAGACCATCAACATCAACCTCATTTAGGAAAAAAACAACATGGTTTATTCATGAGCCAATAAAAATGATTAGAATACCAACAGTCCTAATCATGACACAATACACAACAAATGCACATACCCTGGAGTTTATCTAAGGACTTCTGCTAGAATGTCTGTATAAAAATCTGTGGAGGTGAAAAATCTAAATCTTTATTTATGTCTTCAAGACAATATAAATAAGATGTTTTTATTTAAATTGTATAAGTTATGTCCTATTAGGCTTTTCTTTTCATTTTTTACCTCAGGTGGTGCAGCCATACCAAGCCCTTAAACACACACACACACACACACACACACACACACACACACACACACACACACACACACTAAGATTGCTCACTCAGGCTTCTGGCTCTGCTCTAACTCAGGAAGCCCAGCGGGTAGGGGTAGTACTCAGGTTCTGCTAGTCAGCCCCAGCATGGCGCAGCAGGTCCCGTCTGGACTGAGCCAGTCAAGTTCACACTGGGCAGGTCTGGACTCCAAGAGCAGCAATGTGTTGCTCGTTTCATAGTCTCCAACATCAGGCCTCTGCTTTAAATGGCTGCCATTGAGATGAACATCTCTGCTTCAGCTCTGATTCCTTTCATATGTGGAGTATTTTGGTTTAACTTGCCTACATACCCCATAACCCATTAAATCCTGATTCCCCCCTTCTCTTTGAAGTTAGATGTGTAAGAGAACTGACTGTACAGCCAGTGAATAAAAAAAAAAAAAAAACAAAAAAAACCCATCTATTTAGATTTATATTAAAAACACTAGTACTTTCCTCACAATGTTCACACTTTACCCAGCACTCAACCAGCAACATTACTCATCTTCTGTCCAGCATCTCACACTTACTGGCTGATAAAGGTCTGGATTTGTTTTTGTTTTTTTCAATCATTTTCTATACCTACATTTAGATTGTAGCACAATACCCCTCAGGTTTGAAAGCACTCTACTGTCATCAGGTTTAGGGTTTTGTGAGTGGAGCTGTAGCATTCAAACAATGCTGACCTGGAGCAGAGCTTAGTTTTTTAGCTCTTAAATTATGAACATTATGGAATATGTCTAAATACATCAGTTATTATGCATTTGGTTGCACAATAAAATGTCATAATTCATCACTCTTTCTACAGTAGTACCTAAACTAAATCTTTGCAAATCTCCAAACAATTTACACGGGAATATATTCAAAATAGCATATTTAAGAGAGGCTTTTACATATTTAGACTGTGCAGGCGTTTTTGATCCCTTTAACAAGTTTGATCCAACATTACACTTCCTCTTCACCTCTTCAGATGAACAGATAAAGTGGATTTCACACCCATTACCATCTCATAAAGCATGAGATGCTGCTGCTGTCCTCCGCCCTCCACCCCCGTGTTGTGACGACCGATGTGGTTATTGATATTGACTGTTGGGATTCGGGCAGGAGTGTCACCTCCATCTGGAGTTCATGGAGAGGACGCCTAGAAAACACCCCCTTAGCTTTTACTCTCAACATTCCTCCGTCGACTAGCCCTTCCTTCTCTTTCTTTTCTTACTATTCTTCACCACATTCTCTGTCTCAGTTGTCATATGTGACGGAAACAATTCACAAAATCCGATTGCATGAGCCTGTTTTGAATTTCTACATACTTTCAATAACAAAACAAAAAAGGAGAGATTCAGAAAATTATTAAATACATTTTATAGTCAATTTAAAAAATATATATTTTTCCCTTCCTTCCTTTTTCTGTCACACACACCCATATTTTGATTTGCATTACAGGGCGGAGATTTGGACTTGGTCTCAGGGAAAAAAAAAAAGGAGAAAGGGAGTTTTGTGCAACTGAGACTGGTTTGGAGTTCCTGCTAACATAGATCTTTGCAGCACAGTCGGATGCCTTCCCTGACAAAAGATGACAAATGACGGGTGAATGCCAAAGATGTTTTGCACCGTTCCTGTATCAGTCGAGATAAAACGTGTTTGATGCAGACTAGCGCAGAGCTGCTCTCACATCGTGACTTAGACAAACAGAAACTGGAGCAGGGCCTGAGCTTGGCCTACATTTTGTATGATGCTGATTTGTGAATTCTCTTTTCAGCTGTGCAGAGGATACAGAGATACCAAAGAAACTGGCCATTAGATTATACAGCAAATATTTGAAAAAGAGGTTTTGTTTCAGATTTTAAAAAAGACAGAAGCCAATGTTTGTCTCAGAAGTCAGAGAAATAGCAATCTTTTCTGGTAGTATGCTTATTATTCAGGAGAATGGGGAATATTCTTTTTGTATAACTGCACTGAGAATAGACGTCTTGAACGCATGCTCCCAGTATCCCAAATATCAAAGTGTTAGCATAATTACCATTTCAAGTAGAAGGGACCCAAATGCTTCCCCACTCATCAGCGCAGTTTCTTACAGACAACTTCAAAGGCCTTCTGTCATTGTTCTTTTCATAACCCACTTCTTTCTTCAGCAGTTGCACAAAAGGAGCAGAAACCAAACCAAGGCCAGGAGTACAAAAGCAGGTCAAGTGGTCACAGCCACAGATCTCCCCCAGATCCAGCTGACGTGCAGAGATCTGCTTTGTCAAGGGTTGTAGAGAAGCGGCAAATTAGGGTTTGTTAAGTGTTTTTTTTTTTTGTTTTTTTTTTTTTTTTTAACTTTATGAGTGGTTATAGCTCTGACTCTGCTAAGTGGCCTTGTTTAAGGCACGGCTCGGGTCACTTATCAGGTGAGGGACTACCAAGAGTTATTTCTAAATGAGTTAAGGCAAAACCTGACAGGGGTCAGTGAAGATATTAAACTTATAGACGGCAAATAAAGATTGATGACATCACGAGTGAGGCCAGAGCATTACATTTGCCTTCTGGTGATGCAGGAATAACTTTACAATTTGTATAAAAAAGAAGCCAAAAAGAGTAACCCTAACCTGCACCTGTGCTACTGCGTGTCTAAATTAAGCAGCTGTTGTGTCCCAGGTTTCAGATTCTACACCTCAGTGCAGTGGGAGTAAGAGATGATTTGTCATCCATCTTTAGGTCACTGGTGAATATAAATATTCTTTCACCTTCTTCTATCAATTCCTCCTCCTCACTGCTCATTGGCCAATGGCCTTGTGGGTAATTCTCCATCCATCACCTCTCACCTTTTTATCTCTATGTCACTCACACTCTGGTAAATCCAGCCCGAGTAAACAGGAGCAGTGATTCAAACCCCATTTATACAACCCACTCTTCTTTTTCTTTTTTTTTTACTCAACCACTGGTCTAACATGGGAGTGGAAAATTCCACACAGTCAGATCACCACTGAGCTTTGTCCATCCAAATTAAAGGCATGTGTGGAATTTGTTGCCAGTGTACTGACATGGGAGAAAAGATGATTGAGACGAGGGTAAGGATGTCAGAAGTCATACAGAAGAGAAGGAGACCTCTCCCCCGCCCCTAAGTGAGAGAGAACAAAGGCACAGAGGCTCAGCTCTGGCCGCACATGCCCCAAATGCCTGTTTAATCAAAAGAAAATAAACCTGACCAAATTCGCATATTGGTGTCTCCGTGGGTCAACCTCCCTCACTGATGGAGAATTGAAACCTGCTGTTGGAGAGTGGAGTCTCCTTGCCTCCAGGCCTGCTACCTAAACACATCAGAGGATGACACGCCCAGTGTTAAGTTGGAGGAAACACAAACACTCTCATTCTTATCCGGGAACACTCGAAACAAATAGCTTTACGAGGTTAACTTTTGGTCACCAAACAAGTGGAAGGATAAGTAAATATAATACCAAAAGTCTGTCGTGTCCCACGCCCAAACCTCTTTCCAAGGACACCCATCTATTCGATTCTATTCGATTCTATTCGATTCTTAACGCAACAGCTTTTTGGACTTTCTCTTGACCACAACACCGGTCTTGTTTCAGGGACTTTAAGGCTGGATTTGTGTGGCGAGTGGCTTCGGTCCAGGAAAACAGCCTCACGCCTGCGTGGCCTCTCTTCTCCTCTCCATTATTCCAGACAGAGTTATCATCTTACCATAATGAGTCCCTGTAGAGGAAAGGCACCAGTCAGACTCTGATCCTGACTCTCACTTTTCAGCCCCCCTTTAATTTCTCTGCTTTCTTCTGCCAATTTCTGCTCAGGGAAGACATCTACCGAAATCAGCCTACAAAGCATGAAATGCAACATCTTGAGTAGCAAAGCCTCCCGGACAAAGATGCCCCCTTCCAGGGACCCCTTTAGAGAGATAATGGGCCATAAAGGATGGGTTCTCATGGGATACCAGGTCAAATATAGTAGACGTGCAAAACCTAAACATAATGTAAAGGCAAAATCTGGAATGGACAATAATATATGTTCAGCAATAGGCTTATTTAACATGACCCAGTGAGGGAACCTTAGGGACATCTGAGAGTTTGGGTACTGCTTGAGCCTGACTGGTGCTCTTAAACACTGGAGCAAGGAGCGTAGTCTTCGTGTATAGTGATATTAAAGCTGGATTTAAAGGTTTATGATGGCAATTCCAAGCACATAAAGTAGTGATTCAGTGTGTGATTCATCACTGAGGCATAATCTTTAAAAAGCAACATTCCTCCACAGCTGCATTCACATCAGTGAGCTTTAGGGAAAACACCACCCTCCAAAGCACTGAAAAACAGCTGAGAATCCATCAAAAACAGCAGATATCGCTTCTGTGTAAACAGTACTGCCAAGTGCAGGAGGATATTTGAAGATGTTTGAAGCTGACTGACGGGACTGGATGTTCCTGGTTTGCAAAGGTATGCCTGTGCTCTCAGCTCTGACACCTTGTTCAAAACTGTCACATTTCAAGGTTTATTAGCCGGCACAAGGCATGGAAAAAATAGAAAAATGATTAAATGATGACAAATCAATTTGCCAAGGTTAACTGTTGTGGATGAAATTTGTGTTTGATGGAGGAAATGTTTTCTCGCTCTGTTTTCAGTGAGATTACAATGCAAAATTTTGGTTAAATATTGTTTTATTGTACTTGTATAGTTTGTTGCACTCCTTAATGGTAATGTGTGAAGAGAATGGATGGAAAGATGGTGCTGACCCAAAGGTTTGTCCTGCTAGATGAAGAGCACGTTGAAGGTGACTTTGGCTCCTCGACTGCAGACACTCAGCTGTCACAATGCTGCAAAACCAATAGGTGTAATGAACATAGGCGATGAGTAATATGACCAGAACTACTGTCCAGCGCTACTGTTTGCTTCACTTCTCTTGCCCACGGGGTAACCCTTTTTGAATCCATCCATCCATCCATCTTCTTCCGCTTATCCAGGGTCGGGTCGTGGGGGCAGCAGCCTAAGCAGGGAAGCCCAGACTTCCCTCTCCCCAGCCACTTCGTCCAGCTCTTCCGGGGGGATCCCGAGGCGTTCCCAGGCCAGCCCAGAGACATAGTCCCTCCAGCATGTCCTGGGTCTTCCCAGGGGCCTCCTACCGGAGGGACGTGCCCTGAATGCCTCACCAGGGAGGCGTCCGGGAGGCATCCTGACTAGGTGCCCGAGCCACCTCATCTGGCTCTTCTCAATGCGGAGGAGCAGCGGCTCTACTCCGAGCTCCTCCTGGATGGCAGAGCTCCTCACCCTGTCTCTAAGGGAGAACTCAGAGACAGGGTGAATCTTGTAATGTAAATCTTCACTAGATTTATTGTAAATAAAAATAAACTAAATACTGTTAATTCACAGGTTTATACGATTCTTTTCGTATAAACTAGAATCTGCGTAATCACGTTGACTTGGGGTTAAAACCCTGGACAGCAGAGAAGTCCCTGTTGATAGAAACCTCTGATCATGTTAAAGCCCATTTGGAAGAGAAATATCGGATCACACTGTGTGAACATGGAGGCATTAAAAAAAAAAACAACGCTCGGGTCAGTCAGTCTGGTCAGCTGGTCGGTCTATCAGCCAATCAGAGAATCAGTCTCCCGTGTACAGTAAGTGGGCTGCAACAGATGATCTCTAATGAGCTGGGAGCCTCTGATCCAGTGGGCCTCGCTACATTCCACTGGCTCTAATAAGACCATTTCCCGCTCTGCGAGCTGATAGCAGCTTCATTAACCACACCATGAACTTGCACAGGAAGGCGATAGGGGGTTTTATTAGGGTTTTATTACGCAAGAGGAACTGGGGCCAATTTAATTGGAACCTACATGGCAGGATGAGGCAGAGAGGAGAGGTGGAACGCACTCAGATTTTCTACTCCTTTTCTCATCCTGAGAAAATCAGAGGTGAAGGCAAAAGAGGGAGATAAATAGAAATGTGCCGCAGAAATAGGATAATACTCCCGAGGATGAATTTCTGTTGCTGCTTTTTCTCTCGCTCCTGCAGCTAACCTCAATCCTGTTGTGGCGATGGCAGGCATCTTGAGCTGTTTGAGGCATCTGACAGAATCCAGCTGCATACTTTCAGATGTTTTATGAATTTGGGTTGAATCTAAGTATGGGCACCTCCAGAGTTAGTTCACAGCCTATATTTAACGAGAGCTTAGTGTAGAATTTTTATTTTATTTATTACGCCAGAGTGCAGTAGGTGAAATGAGATGCTCGGCCAATTATAGCAGCACAGATAAATATTAGTTCTCATTGCCTGTGACAATTACAGACCGGCGGTGATAATACTGCTTTATTTCTTATTCTTTTGAGCAAAAATGTGGCTGTATTTCCGATGTACACAAGTGAAAATGTCTGTGTTCATGTGAGAATGTGGGAGTGGCTGAACACCGAGTGTCGTGGATCCGACACAAAGCTGACTGTGTGCTGCCGAACGAGCTGCTCGGAGATCGAGCGGAAGAACAGAGCTTCCAGTGTGGCTTCCACCCTCACACCCACATTATCACAAACCGGGCCCAGCAAATCTGCCCCTCCTCCATTTTTGATGATTGCGTTGGATCGCTAACTTTACTCTGGTCTCTGTTGGGGTGTGTTTTCTGGTAGAAAACTGTTTTGTTGTTCCACCTTCATGACCAGGCACAGGGTGACCTGCCCTTTGAAGCCATTATGTCACATACATTTGCAGCAAAGGGAATTGCAGCTTTCATGATGTTTTGGTTAGACATCTGGTGACCGGTAAAACCCAACATAGATCACTTGCAGTGTTAAGGGAGTTTGGCTGAAGTCACTTTAATTTTAAAGGTTTACTAGCAACTTGCACCATCCTGATTGAAGATCCGATAAGTAGTTTTAGGCTGCAAAAAAAAAAAAAAAAAAAAAAAATCTTTCTGCTTGATGGATTTTTAAAGTTCCAATATCTGAAGTCCAAAACTAAAAGGGACAAGAGAACAGTCTGGGTGGTCTGAAAAAACTCACTGAAAGCAAAACATTTCTGCACAATCTGAGTGATATTCAGTATTTATGTTGCCTTTATAGAAAGCAGAAAGTGGCCTGTGGCTGCTCTGCTTTGCTCACCATATAGGCAGCTCATATGGCTCCCCACTGAACAAAGAAGCTGAAATACCCTAGCGCTGCCGTCCAGATTGTCTGCAAAGTATATCAGCAACGTGCAACGGCAGGATCTGTTTCCCAGAGTCCAGCAGCTTCTCTGTGATAGATGAGATGAGGGACTGTTTTCCGGTTATAGTCAAAAGGTTCACAGCTCTGACTTAACTTGGTGTAATGATGTTTGTCAGCCCGAAACCTCCACATTTATAGGGTAGCGTGAACATCTGACCAGAGTGTCAGAGTGACTCTTAATCTGGTGACATCTGGAAAATAATGTCAAACGTAGCTTGAAGTTGAGCACGACATTTTGAACAAGTCCCAGCAGCAGCAACACAAGGCTTGTTTTCAGTCCGTCTCTTTTCATTTCCGTCTCTTTCTCTGATGCACAGATCTCCAATTTGTACTTACGGGAACACAGCGAGGTAGGGGAAAAAAACACAACGCTCAAGAATTCGGCAGCCACCTACAAGCGACATCTGAAGTTAATTGTGCAGAGGGGAGGGAGGAAAATATTTTCTATATAAGTGAAATGTGTTGAGTTCGCCTTCGCCGCTGCATCAGCGGTACCACCAAAGAAAAACAATCTTCCACACCGAGGGAGAGATGAAATACTGCCGCTTTGATTGGAAAAAGAAGAAAATAGAAAAGGGGCAGCCCTTAGACCCTGATGATAAAAACAGATGATGTCTTAGAACAAATGCCATAACCTACAAATGCAGGGAAGCCAAGACAACCCAAACACAGTATGAAAGTTAGTCACAAATTCATGCATTATTTTGGCCGTTCTGCACTTCTGACGTTGTGACTCTGGACAGGATTTTTTTTTTTTTTTTTTTTTTTTTAATAAATGTAAAGTCAGTCATATGACTGAAATATGCAGAGAAGTTCATGGCGGAAGATGACTTGTTTTAACAACTTAAACAGAGAGTAAAGCTGATCAGTTGTACGCTGGTCTGGAGAATCTGTCTCTTCATACGTGCAGAATCAATCTAGACGTGTCTGCAGAGAAAGACACTAGTTTAAAGCTAATGCTGGACCTTGTGTACGAAGGTACAACTTTGTACAGGTGAGAGAGCAGAGAGAGCCAGAGACGGGTTTTCTCCGGGTTTATTTAAGGTTAATAAATAAATAAATAAATAAATAAATAAATAAATAAAAAAACATTTGTGCTGATTCAGACAAATTGGTGCAAGGTTTTCCATGAGAAATCTCTTTTTTGGACAGATACACGGACCTAAAAGTCCTGCCATCTCAACAAACTGACCATGAACTTCTTCGTTCAGCTGATTAAAGCTGCTGATTCAGCTCACATCTGACCAGTTAGTTTGGGATTCACCACAATCTGCACAAAACACACACAAAGGCCCAGAGATGACACACTGTTTGAAAGCACTGAAGAGTCACTGCACCGCTTAAAGGCTCTGGACACGACAGCATGCTGACTGTTGCATATCACAACCGAGATTTATATCGTCATGCATCTTCTGTTATTCCAAATAATGCGGTGGGGCTGGAGCCTCTTCCAGCAGTCACCAGGCGACGGGCAGGAATGTAGATATTTTTCTGTACGCAGATACATTAGTATCTGCTGAGACATATACATGCAGTCCAGTCAAAATGATTCTGACTTATTTAGCTCAAGAATTCCAGATGAATCCAACTAGAATGTTTTTACAGCAGCTTTATTTTTGAACACTTTTTAAGATGAACATTATTTACAATGATGCAGTTGTCTGTCAGGGTATTTCCATGTATCTTCTTGTTAGAAGCACAACTCTGAAAAATAATGTGTACACAATAAACACTGATTTAATGAAGTGAATTTCCTGAAACGTCCTCGTAATTTTCCAGTTAGTTAATTTATGTGACACTGATGCCAGATAACAATAATCAGCTTCCACTTACAAGCGTCAGTCTTGGTGGACACACCTACACATGCTTGTACTTCTATCTTTGTGAAGACATTCATAGACGTAATACTTTCTCTGATCCCATACCCTAACCCTAATGTCTAACCCGATTTTAACCCAACTTTAAACCTCAAACAGATCTTTGATGTCATGGTGACTGAACAAAACGTCCTCGCTTCCCCAAAAAGTCCATATTATGCTAGTGAAATGCGCATTTTGATCCTCAAAGCGTGCGTGTGCATATCACGATCAGGATGTATTCAATTATTCATCTTCTCCCAACCCAGTATTACTGATAAAGGTCGTGGCGGGGGGGCGGGGGGGGGGGAATAGAGATGGCATTCATTTTTCTAGGATTTCTAGGATTCTAAAACATGCTCCATTAATGTGGTTGACAACAGAAGCAGGGGAAGAAAAAAAAAATACAACATATTTTTAATCAGGAAAAATATCACATGCATCCAAAAGAGTATTAGTTTCTTCTTCAGCGTCTGGCAGCAGCATTAGTGGCTCACACTGACCGAGCTGACTGTGGTGACGTGTGCAACAATTAGAGCTGATGTTGTTTCTGCTGCTGAAGCCATCAAACGTTTCGCTGAGTGGACGAACTGAAACACTGCGGCAGCGCGAATGTGAACTGGCCTCGTGGGGTGAATGGGAAGAGAATCGAGGACGAAGCCGTCACCCAGGCTCTCACAGCTGATAAGGCCTCTCTGGCTGTGGTGCAGACTGTAGATTAAGCTCTTATGGAAAAGGGAGGTGAAATCTGGCTCATGAGGATGAGGAAGGAGCGAGGATGTTAGCGATCAGCAGAGGCCAACGTTATTATCTCCACCGTCCCAACACTGCACCCTGAACCTTCTCTCCAGTCCAGCTCTTCCTGGAATAGCCTTATCCTACACAGCCAGCTATAAATAGCTCTCCTGCAGCTCCCATGCAAATTATTTCTAGAATGTTTTACAAAGTTTATGTAAGTGCCTGAATTCTGTAGGAACTTGCTGTGGTTGTTAGCGAGTCCGAGGCCGATTTATCACACGCAGTCACGTGATCTCCATAGAAATAATGCTGCTGGTGGGTGCAGTGATTCCCGGCCATTCCCAAGTTCACGCACAGCTTCCATCAACAGGACAGCTGCCAACAGTTGACCTCGTGTTTTCACTCTCAAGCTGGAGACATGAAGCGCTGGCAGCTGCGTTTTGGCCAGGGTCACTTGAATGTAGCCATCAATAAACACATTTTCCAGTCAGGACTCACCTCAGCATTCCAGCCACGGACACACACTGAGATAACATCAGGGCCCTCGCATGGCGACACGCATTCCAGCGCCCCCGCCCCCCGTTCTTTCTCACCGCAGCAGCTCCTGAAAGGTTGCTGCTGTGCTGATGACTGGGAAAACAAACGGGACGTAAGCTCCTCTTGACGTCTGTCTCTTAACCGTGGAAAACACCGTAATGGCTTTTCACACTGTTGCCGGGACAATAGGTGGAACTGCAGGGGGAAGTATTTTGAGATTAAGTTTAAGCCCACACTGCTATTGCATGTTTGTAGTTAGCGGGGTGACGTGATGATAAGACTGCTTAAAAAAATAGAATTCTGAAAGTGCTCCAAGTGATGTGACTTCCACATGAAGTTTTCCAGCAGCTAAAACCTTTTTCAAATCCCCCAACACGTCTTCTCCTGGTCAGGAGAAGACGTGGAGGCAATCAACCTGAAATGCATGGCAAGATCTTTTTCATTATGTATTCTTTTCCCCCTCCTTTTGCTCTTGCAGTGCATTTGCCTAAATTCCCCCAGCTAGGTTTTTGCATTCTTTCAGACTCTGAAGGCACATTAGGAGCCAGAAAAAAAGGCAACAGCATCAACTCTGACAAGTCTCACTTCATTTACTGAGAAAGGGACACTCAATCTTGGGGCTTTCATTAGTTTTGCGAATAAATCATTGCCTGCGGTATACGTAGCTTTTAACCACTCTAGACAGTCAAAGTTAAACTGGTTAAACAAATGCTATCCTGCTCCCTTTGCAGATTTAATGTTTTAGCTCAAGTCGAGAGATTGAGGCAACTCTCTCGCTGTAACACTGTAATTTTACAGACGAGTTATGGAGAAACTGTCCAACTTCCAAAACTACCAATCAGGTTCCTTGCTTCTTTCACCTAGATGTTAATGAACCCAGCAAATACCAGCGCGCATATCTCATCGAACTCTCTTGAGGTGCTGATTTTCACATTCCTTGTATGCTCCAAACCTCCAATGTTGTAAATAAACAAACCTCAAAGAACGCTGCCACTCTGACAGGAAAGAGATGGCTGCGATAGGGGGGGGCGCTGAACTTGAAAGCGACGTGTAAGGCTGGAAGCGAAGCAGCAGGGAGGCTAAGCCAAGTTCAAAAACAGGGTGAGGTGAGGCGATGTGAGGCTTTCCTCCCATCAGTGCCGCGCCCCGGTGGCAAGGAGGGGTGGGGGGTCGGGAGAGTAGTTAAAAGCTTATCGTCTCACCTCCTGACCTCCCACGGCAGTGAATGGAAAAACAGCTGTGGGCTGCACACTTCCACCTCTAACAGCGTCCCATTGGCCCAATCCTCATG
The DNA here is from genome assembly GCA_015343265.1 of Pao palembangensis. NCBI lineage: Eukaryota > Metazoa > Chordata > Actinopteri > Tetraodontiformes > Tetraodontidae > Pao > Pao palembangensis. The sequence goes on from CM027086.1 coordinate 9,225,229, forward strand.
TCTGCAAGTGCACCTGTAGATGCACTCTGACAACACGTGATCTGACATCCTTACTTGTTTAAAATCCATTTCTCATACTTATGCACATACTTGTTGAAAAAAATCTACATGCTAGTATAATTGAGGTATTTTTTTTTTTATTTTTTTTTTTTGACCTCTTTGGAGCAAAAACCTTTTCTGCGGATGCAACCTTTAAGGAAAATGGCTCGCAGGGCAGCCAGCATTTAAAAGGTGTTAGCGTACAACAAAAAACCCACCATCATTTCGCATTTATCCACTAGTTTGACTTTTTCCAAGAATATGATTGTCTTCTTTGCCGTTCTCTCGCCCTTTCTGCAGGTCTTCCATCCCCAGCCCTTCATGCTGCACGGACCTCAGACCCAGGGTCCACTGTCAGCACCTGCCTATGCTGCTCCTCTTTTTATAACCTGCTATGCAGTATTATGTATATATGAATTATATATGTCTGATATATTTGTACTTCTATGGTTCTGATTGTATCTGTTCTCTCTCTCTCTTTATTCTCTCTGTCCTGTCTCCCTCTTCTCCTCCTCTACCCAGCTGACTTTCAGCAGGATGGTTCCTCCTTATGAGCCTGGTTCTGCTCAAGGTTTCTTCCTGTTAAAAGGGAGTTTTTCCTGCCACTGTGCTTACCTGGGGGTTCAGGCTCTGGGTTTCTGCCTCTGTAAAGCACCTAGAGACAATTTTTTATTGTAAAAGGTGCTATAGAAATACAATTGAATTGAATTGAATGGTTAGCAAACTTTAGATCGTTATCTGGCTACAGTATATGGATAAACTAATTTAAATCCAATAATTTTAACCTCTGTGGGAAGTCAATTTCAGTCAACTAACAATACTGAATTTAGCCACATCATGAGATACTTCATTGATAAGGAAAAATGCTGTTATGTCAATAAGTGAACACCTGATTTGTGGAAAGCAGAGCTGCATTTTGTTTTGTTTGAAAAAGATGAATTAAAACAAAATAGCCCCTGATTTTTAATCTTTTCCCAGTTCTGTTATGGATAAGTCATTTTAAGACAGCATTTATAATAAAATCTGGATGATCCAAAGTTAGATCTCTGTGTGCAACTGGACTGTCAAGGTTTCCTTGAAGGCGTTTCGCCTTCTCTCCAGAAGAGAGCGAGATGAATGAGAACCTACACAGACAAAATCTGGATTATGGCAATGGTATTATATTGATATACGAATGAAATAGTGCTACCTATCTGAGGTGCAGATGGACAATATTGGTCATTAAAAAACAATATTAAAAAAAAAATCAGTGGAAAAAAGATGTTCCAAATAAATAGTTTTAGGCAAATCTGTTGAGAATCTAGACAGACTGAACTCTCCAGTTTCCACAGCCCCCCCACGTGTCCATAAATGGAACTACAGTTCAGCGAACATGGCAGCAGGCTGAGGAAAAAGGTATACACCCTAAAAAGATGTATAAAAAGACACAGGCTCAATTATATAACCTTCTTTAGCTTTTCTTTGATTTGCTGTTCTTCAAGGATTCCAGTAAACCTTTGATCCTCTCACTGGCTGGCTCCCGTCTTTTCTTCTTGCGACTTTTGACCCCTACTACCTGTGAGGGCAGCAGAAGGCTAGCGAGTCCCCATGGAGTTGGAGCGTCGCGTTGGTCCCCAGCTCTGGGAGTCATGGTTTCGCTTTGCTGCAGCAGCCATGACGTCTCCTGGCATAATGCAATGAAGCGCTCCAGCTGTGAGGTGTTGACATTCTTGCTGACATTCAGAGCGGATTCAAACGGATTCTGGATGTGCAGCGGAGCCACCTCTGGCTTGTGCTGCTCTTTGCCCTTGAGAGGGGGGTTAAAAAAAAAAAAAAAAAAAAAGAGACAAAGTTAGAAGATCAACATAATGAGGATGGGTGAGAATAGCGTATTTTGTGTCACGATCGGAGATTTTGCTCCTTCGTGTTGGATCTGGAACACTTGAGCCAACCGGAGAGCTCGGTGAAGGGCAGAGGCACGGGTTGGACTTGTGGAAAATGGGGATAAAAGGCAAACAAAAAAGAAAGTATACAAGGCAATCTAGAAATGATTGATGGGAAAAGCCTTTGAGGGTTGCATATATGATTGATATGACTGTTTATAGCCAAGGCCATCCCTCCAACCATCTATCTGCCAGGTCAAGAAGCAGTCAAGAGCCTGCTGCTGTGGAGTGTGTGGGGTGCAGTGACAGTAAAGGGTATGGGGAGATGAAGATGGCAGCATAAAGCCATCAGTCAGAGGTAGGGGAGCGAGCTGCAGAGTTGCAGCACAGTAAAGCGGATTTATGGTTGTTGCTCCTCTGGAGAAAGCCTGGAGCTACGGGTCACGGCCACGTTCTACCTGCAGACCTCCACTGCTGCGTCCAACCTGAATTCAGTCTCGTATATTAGCTTGCAGGGCCGCCCTTTTAATAGCCATCAGTGCATTAAAAGACACAGCAGCAGTCCCGGAACGGTGACTTGATGAGCTGCAAACCTAATTGTTAGCGTCATAAAAGCCGAGAGGTGGGTTTCAGTCTAAATCCAACCTGTTCCCATCTTACAGACAATATGGGGGACAAAAAAGGCCAAGTCATTTTTTTCCCCTGAAAGATGCATGAAATATGAATTTGTTTACTCTCAGCCCAATGGAGCTTCTAATTGGATACCTACTGAAGGGCATCCGGCTCCGTGAGGCCACCATCAATTTCATGTGACAAGGACAGATGTTACAGTGTTGCACACACCATTTAAACACATTCTTTTTAATGGAAGGTTTTTTTTTGTTTTTTTTTTGTTAGAGCTCAGTTTGGAGGCTGGAAAGATATGAAACACTGTTTTAATTATTGCACTGCAAGTTTTAGGTCTTATAAAGCCACAATGCTACCTGTTTTACTTATACAGGATGATTGGAGGCTTGTTTTGACTGAGGCATCGCAACAGTCTTTGTTATAGAAATACCATGATTATTGCATTAATTGGCCAAGACACAGAATTGTTTTTAATTAAGAAAATGAAAACTTTTTATTCGGTATGAAGCATCTGGAATAGGCTAATGACCGGATTTCAAGCTTTCCCTTTATGAAGGCATCTTCTTCAAGTCCACTAACTTCATAACAGGTTTTTAATATATGTCTGATCTTACATATGAGCATACTGACTGTTTTTTATAACTGTAAGCACCTGCTTTTGTTTTGGTCTTGACTCTCAACTCTAAAATAGCATTTGTGGAAGACCTGGAGGCTGCTTTCAGATTCTGAGTCGATGACGTGATGTGTCAAATGGACTCTGAACTGAAGGTACTGGCTCAGATGTCTGGGACTGAGTTCAGTCACACTTACTGTCCTGATATTGATGGACATCTTACTGAAAGGAAACGTGGCATAGAAGTCGAAGAAATCTCGTAACAGATCCTCTGAAAAGACAGAAATTGAAGTCATTTGTGGGCTGCTTCCTGATTCTAGGCTCTGATAAACACAAAGGTTTCTGTTCTGACCGAGTGTGTCGGAGTTTTTCTGCAGCTGAATTTTGCTGAAGTCGCTGATAAATGTGCAGTCGTTCCCTTCGATTGCACACCTGTCTGCAGGGCCTAGGAAGGCGAGAAGAGAAGAGCAGAACTGTGAGCATCGTAAACAAGACAAAGACAAGCAGCAGCAGTGTGTGTGTGTGTAATAAAAGCCAACACAGATCAAGTCCTTGCTTGGCTGGTTAACTTCTGCAGCAATGCCCTTGTTTCCATCTCCTTCACCATTGTAAAGTGGTGGTTATGGTGGTGTTTGTGTGTGTGTGTGTGACAGAAAGAGAGAGCGGTAGGGTCATCAACCCTCCTACACTGATGGAGCTTTTATTGTCCTGCGTGTACTGTAACCAAATGTGATAGCACCTTCATTAACAGAGAGGAAGCGGAGGAAAAGGAGTCAAATATCTAAGTAAGAAAGACGTGGTTTGATAATGAGAATGGTACCTCACTGGCAGTAACAATAAAGTGTGTTACCTGCAAGCTGCTTTAGATGGTCCAGAGTGGGAATAATGGGTGGGTTCCTTTTCTGCAGGAAGAAGAGCACCATTACAGTGAGAGAAAAGTTGGTGATCCAGGCTCCAGGGATGTTACTGGTGATGTTGTGAGCTCGGGCCCAGCAGCGCACTGTGAACACCAAGAAACGCACGCGTGGGTCCAGCTCACCATACAGGTACAGCAGTTCTGTGCTCTTCACTGCCACCCTGTGGGCAACAAACGTAACAGTTGCTAATGTTATAAAGTGATTATTATGACGTGTGTCACAGCAATATGCATTATATTTTCTTTTTCTATTTTTTTCTCTTTACTGTCAGTCAATCATCACTAATAATGTAAAGCAACCAAAGAAGCTACAAGCTACATTTACAGTATAAACCTCTTAACGACCAGTAAGTATAGTTAAAATGGTAGAACTGAACTGAGTTGAACAATTTCCAACATTAAAATGAACATAAATGCTTGATTGAGTGTAAAGTTACGTGTGGCTTTGCTGTACCGTGTATAAAGAAATTGATAAACATACGGTTATTAAAAGAATCAATTTTATGTAACTGCACTACGCAGTTCAGAGGTAAATAAAAAAAGAAGTCAAAGCACGTCTACACCACCAGAGGGCAGCATTCAGCCTCTCTCGGACTCTAATGGCGAACGGGAAAATTTCAGCTCCCTCTCACCCACTAACAAGGGTTCACCATTTTCTAAGTAAGTGTTAGGTGAGAAAAATGGTATGTGTGAAAAATGTTAAGATTCAGAAAGAAAGAACTGAAACTGAAACGAACTATTCTGATTTTCTTTCTAGTTTTACAGCAAGATGAAATTAAGTTTACATCATAAAACAGTTTCTGTTATGAAACAGCTTTTGAGCAACACTCTGAGATTTCAATATCTAAGTTTCAACAGCAAGTATTCCAGAGTTCCAACAGCAAGTATTCCAGAGTTCCAACAGAAACTATTCCAGAGTTCCAACAGAAACTATTCCAGAGTTCCAACAGAAAGTGCCAAAGTTCTGACAGAGGCAGGATGAAATATGTACCTGTTGTTGGTTGTAAGGTCACACTGGAAACCTGAGGGCTGGTGGGCAAAGCGCAGCAGAGGACATCGGGCATTTAGAATCTTCTGAACACCAACACATCCAGGCGCAAACTGGTCCAGACTCTCGCCGATAACCGACAGCACACTCTGTGTGACGACCCGGTCCGATGAGACCCTCTTCAGCTGGAACTCCAGAGACAAACTAGACTTTGGCTGCAAACAAAAAGAGGTCACATGATCCCTTTTCAGCCGACACTGCCAAACCCAGAAACATATTGAGACATTAGAACACAACATAAGTGTTGTAAATGTATTGACCTCTTTCATTATGTACACTGAATTCTCCATTTTAAATCTTTTTTGACCTTTAAGTACTATCTGCTACTAGACTTAAAAGTCCACCCCAGGTAGACACTGTTTGCCCATTATTTACTAATGCTACCATATCCCATTTACACAAAGAAAAATTGAGCTGCATTGGAGAAAATTAGAAGTTACTACAGTAGTTGTTACATATTTCTGATAATTTACTCAGAATTATGTGCAAGGTCCTCTGACAACTCTTACTCTTCTACCTTTGGTTTGATGCCACTGATGCCATCTAGGTCCAGAATCATGTCCAAGTCACAGCCCAGCTTTCCAAATCCATTTACCGAAGAGCCAAATGGTTTGATGGTGCATTGTGGGAAATATGTGGCAGCAAGGTCTCTGAGTAGTGAGCAGACTAGGAAACGCAGTCGGCTGTTCTCCTCTGTCAGCTGATATGTTTCTGTTAGAGAGATGAGCTGCTGTTCCACCTGAAAGAAGCACGTAGCGTGTCAAACTTGCCTGCAGAATATTTCAAACAGCAGCAATGGTTACTTACAGTTTCCTCTTTGGCCAGTCTGTTTATAAGCTGGTTAACGGGCATGCTAGTTTGTGGTTGGAGCTGCTGGTTTGACTGCAGGTTAGCTTGGTCAGCTGAACTGAGATTCTTCAATGACAGCAACCTGGATTTAAATGGCACTGTGGCTTCATGGTTGTAAATTGGGATGACTGCCTCATCGAGTAAAGAAGCAACACTTTCCCTGGTAGCGAATTCCACCAAAGCATATACTCCCTGTATGACATAAACACACCCACACTTTACTCCACCACATCCACTATGACAAATTCATCTATCAGAGATGTTGTGTGTTACATACATAGCTTTCATAGAAAAAGTACTTGTTGATGTCACCATGTCTTGATAAATTCTTGAGGAACCTCTGTTCATTGATTCTAGAATGGTAGCCAATGAGAACAGACCTTTCAGCCTGTTGTAGTCGCTCTTCCTGGAGGGCACTTAAAGATTTGTGGCCACCTGTTGAAGAATGTTAATTAATGAACAAAGATTTTTTTAAAGCCTCGATTCATTAGATAGTAGAAGAATTTTTTTTTTCATCTTATTAGGGGATAGGTGACAACCAATATAGAAAAAAAAAATATTAGTTGACCTGAAAAAGTTATATCTCTTTTTAAAACAAACTCAAAATGTTTTTCAGTCTTCTGAACTGAAGAAGCTCTCTGGAGAGAGGGCTGGAGAGAGGGCGAAACGTTTTCAAGGAAACCTTTCAGTCCAGTTGACACAGAGAGATCTAATTTTGGTTTTTCAATCTTCATTGTTATATTTGACGAAGTAATGACGTTAATACTTTTTAATAGGTTTTAATAGGTTTTTTTTTAAATTTCCATCAGGTTGTACGGGTTGTAAAACCTAATAACATTATGGTTTGAAAAGACATACAAGCTAACATGATTGCTCTTAAATAAAAAGATCCACAGAAACTGCCCTTAAAATGTAGCTATTTTGTGCATTCCTTTTAATGTCTGTGTAGATTCTCACGTGCCACTTCTTCAGGACAGGACTCAGCAGTACACCTACACCTAAAAGACAGCGGACACTCCTTTGAGGACAGTCAAGTACGTGTGCTGGCCAGAGAAGATCGCTGGTTTGAGAGGGGTGTCAAGGAAGCCATCCACGTCAAGTTGGAAAAACCATCTTTAAACAGAGGTGGTGGACTAAGGCACTTTCTGTCACCCACGTACAATGCAGTTCTCCACTCTTTTCGTCAGCATTCCAAACATTCACGCTGTTTGACCAGACCTGGAGACTCATTAACATGTGACCCAACAGACAAAGGGGAAGCACCCCAACCGAAACTAGATGAACGACCCTGCCAACCACCCTGCCAAGGACTCTCAGGTGACCACCCGGGCCATTAACATGCCAATGGTCCACAGGGCTATATTTTCAAGCTCTGCCCCAGCAAACTTAGAACTGAAGAAGCTCTCTGGAGAGAGGGCGAAACGTTTTCAAGGAAACCTTTCAGTCCAGTTGACACTACTTTGGGCATTCCTTTTAATAGTACAAAAAAATTATAAGTAGCACTGTAGTAGCTGAATCACTTACTCTGTGATACAATACAGCTTTTGATCACTAAACCTTTGAAGTGGAGAGGAATTCATTCAAGATGCCAGGCCACACTAAAAGCGTACATATCTGTTACCTGAATAAATGAAGATCATTAAACGAGACAGCTACTCGCTGGATAGTTATACCTAAACCAATCCAACTAAAACAACAAACACAAAACCTCACCCGCTTGGAACACTTCACTTTGAGCTGATGCAACGGTTCGTACAGTTCTGTTGAGAAACCTTTCGACTTTCTGCGGGTTCTTCAGCGGGGTGCCCCTCATATGGAACTTAGAAAACACACAGGAGGCCGCCATTACTGCCCACAGGGAAAGCAAACAGCGCGTGCGCACTGCTTTCTGTATGGGAGCTGGCAGGGGCCAAACGGTACTTTTGTCGCAATATATATATATATATATATATATATAAAGAACTTTTATCATATATTACCTCATATATTACCTCTTTGTCTATTAAACAGTAATACTATGTATAGTTCTGCTTATTTTGACCTATTCTATAACAAAATATATTTCCAATACCATAAATATATATTGGAAAAAAATCAGACAAACAATATTCCGCACATTATTTATTAATCTTAGTTATTATGCACTGGAAAACACCCAGGCTTTAGTCGAAAGTTCTCGCCTGTGTTTTCGCTCTCAACCGAAATTATATTTCGAAGACACAAAAACATGAGGAAAACGAAACTCGGCGCGTGGTGCGCAAACTCACACCGCCCCGTACGTGAACCCTCCCACGCGCTGCCGGCCCTCACTTCCTCTGTTTACTTCCGTCTTGTCACCGTCAGCCCGTGGAACAGACGTCGTCACAGCCTGTGTGGAACAGTCGGAAACATAGTAGTCAACTTAGTCAGTCCGGTCGATGGAGAACAGTTACAGTTTAACATGACGGTAAGACCTTTTTGATCCGTTGTACAATATGATAGGGACTTTTTAAACAGCTATTTATTTATTTTTTTTACATTTAATTTAGAATCTATATCTCATCTTATAATTATTTTAAAGCCTTGTTTTAATGTGCAAGACTGCGGTAGTGATATAGGCTGCGTTTTACAAAATGAGTGCATTTGCATGACCAGAAAAGTCTGTTAAAGGCTGTGATGAGGAAAAAGAGGGGAATATGTGTCAACGATAAACTTCATCAAAATAACGAAAGATAGAAAGAAAGTAACAACACGTTTATGATAACCTTCTGGTACCATCTTTTCATCGCGCTAATGAAATTCTGCTTTTCAGATGTAGTTTCTTATGTCGTCAACGTTGCTGCCTTTTACATCTGTAAATAATAACGCCGCGGGGCTTCCCACTTCGGTAAAGGAACTCCCTTCACTTGCTTGGAAAAACAGTTTTTAGCTCCTCCCTCTACGGTTAAAGAGCTGAACACAGTTAAACCAGCTCATTCAGGCTCAGATCAGCATTATGCACTTTCCCCGACAGATCAGCACTAAAGTGACCTGCAGATGTTTGTTTTCAGAGCGAGCGGCTCCCACCGAGCATCACCATGGACTACAGGTATGATAACGGAGTAGAACTTCTGCTGGCTCACATGAACATAGAAGACATCATCACAGCTACAGAGAGGCTGTATCAGTTGGAGGAAGAGCAGGTGGAGGAAGGGGGGCTTTCTTTCGAAGAGGAAGGCCTTTCCCAGGAGGAGATGGATGACACTGAAGAACTGGGGGATTCAGAGGGTTCAGGGAGCGAGGCAAACCACTTTGTAAAGGTGGCTGATGGCGTTGAGTACGGAACGGTGACAGACCTGTTGTCCTTCGTCAACCGTCTGTCCAACATGCAGTCAGCAGCCCTGAAGCACTCATCTGAGGAGGTGGGAGTGCTGCTCAACAAGGTGAGGAAAATATCCAGCAAAGAATTGTTTTTGGTGTTCACTGTAAGCTGATTTAAGGAGTGTTTAGTGTTTTATACAAGTGGTGACAGCGTATGTGTGGTCTGTGTTCTAATGTAAAGAACACAGAGAATGATGCAGATGTTAATAACCACCTCGCAACTGTTGGATATGTGTTGGCAGAAGTACATGGTCATGAAAAATGGCCGCTACCAGATCAACGTGGATGTACTGCTGTTTCCATGGAAACTGACCTACAAGAATCCTGGGCCTGGTCTCGTACCAAAGGGCTCATTTGGGAAAGTGCACCTGGCTCAGGACGCAGCGAGCAGGAAGAGGATGGCCTGCAAACTGGTGAGTCCAGCGGCGCAAAGGCTGCAATCCCGTCCGTGCCAGCGGGATTCCCGCTTCCAGCCACAGGGAAAAGGATATTTGCATACACCTGCTCGGTTCTGTTTATTCACACAGCAGCTACACCTTTGAACCAATAAGTGTTGATGAACGTTTTGCCAACCCCACATTTGCTGTGCTTTTGTTTAGTGATGCGAAACTAAAAGCCAGATGTTCTTTTAAAAGAAGAAAGGTGTTAGAATGGCAACACTGACCCACTTGCACACAAAAACAGGAATTTGCTCTGCGCCAATTTAAAAAGGTCATGTGTTCTTAGTCCTATGACACATATGAGCAAAATCATGAGGTTACATATTTGCTGAGCATTTCTGTCCTTCTGTCCTCCAAAGGAAGGACTAAAATAGATGGAGCTGTTTTATAAATACGCACAAAAACATACAAACAAGTTAAATGTCAGGTCTGTTCATTTTAATTTTAAAACTCCAAATATGTAGCTTTATGACTAGAAATGTAGATTTGAAGGTTTTCACCAAATGAGTGGTGTGGGGGTATTCCATTCATGAAAAAGACGCAAAATTTTATACTGGCAGGTCCTATTTTCAAAATTTAAAAAGATCATTTGAATAAGGTGTCAGGTGCACACATTTTACAACACAGCTGTGTTTTTCTTATAAGAAGCCTCCTTCCCCTGCAGTGTGCTTACTCTCTCTTGCATGAACAATATTGACAAATGGTGAAGGGTTTCCCCTCCTTTTTTTCATCCTCAGTGTGTTGACACGGTGAGACGTAGAGACACACTGTGTCCAAAACAAAATGATTCTTCCCAGGGAGAGGGATGACAGTAACATCAACAGATTACATTTCCTCTATAGCTACAAAAAGATATTACCTGTAATAACAAAATGATTTGACAGTTGTTACAGAATAAACCAGTTGTGGTGGCTGCATTTTGAATAACAGCAGCTGTTTTAGCATTAATAACTGTTGCTAATGATAATAATTAACTAGGTTTGGAGGTTCAAGCTAAACAAGAAGTATCATTTTTGTGTCTATTATATTATTATAGGTGGGTTACAGTATAGATTAACTATATTAATAAAATAGGTAGGTTTCCCCTTTAAATACAAAAATGCTAGGTGAGGTTTCTAACATTTACAACCCATGGTTATTCTCACAGATTTCCATGGAGAATTTTAAAGCAGCTGACGTGGAATTCCAAGCCCGGTTCCATCACGAGAACATCGCAGAGCTCTACGGTGTGTTGCTGTATGACCAGTGCATCCACCTGTTCATGGAGGCAGGTGAGGGGGGCTCGGTCCTGGAGAAGCTGGAGAGCTGCGGACCCATGAGAGAGTTCGAGATCATCTGGGTCACCAAGCAAGTCCTGCGGGGGCTGGAGTACCTGCACTCGCACAACATCATCCACCATGACATCAAACGTAATCTATTTGTTTGGTACCTAGCACAGCTCTTCTCTACACTACTGACATTAGCAGGGTCGGGGTAAAGGCTATGGTTAGGGGCTTAGCATTAGGGTAAGGGGCTGGGGAATGCATCATGTCTATCAAAGTCCTCACAACAATAGAAGTACAAGGACGTGTGTTTGTTTGAAATCCTTCACATCTGTTTATGATCCTAAGGAAATATTTTAGATGGCTGGCAGTGGTGTGCGCTGTATCAAGACCTTTTTTATATATACTTAAGGCAGCAGTTGTATGTGCAGGAGGGGTGTTTCTGCCAAACAATGACACAGACTCAGTGGTTAGCTGCAGGGATCAAAGCATCACTGAACAGCTCCCACGGGCCAAGGCTGCTCACTTCCTGGAATTGTTAGACTTCTCGGGCTAAATAAAGGCTCCAGAGAGGCAAACCACTCGTGACAAAGGTCAGCCTTGACCTCAGACAGTGTGATGGGCCTTTTCACTCAAAGTTTGTCTCCAGGTGACTGTCAGCTTCCCTTCCTGATGCTTCTTTAGAGCAAACCATTGACCATTACCAACCCCAACAAAAACAAAACAAAAACACTGCAAACACTGCAACCTTTGTGAAGTCTAACAAATCTTTCCTGTTTTTTTTTTTTGGTTTTTCTAGCGAGCAACATTGTGTTGATGTCTGACAAGGCTGTGTTGGTGGACTTTGGCCTGTCTGTGCAGATGACAGAGGATATATACATCCCCAGAGACCTGAGAGGAACCGAGGTGAGAGAAGAGAGAACAGCTAAAGAGTTGGTGTTTAAATGCAGCCTGTGTTTGCGCTCATGCCTGGCCTGGAGTGTATGTTTTAGAGGCAGGACCGTGCGTGACTCACAGCCCAGATATCCCCAGGGACTGCAGAACAGAACATTTAGATCTTGTGTTGTTGTCTCCTGCGTGAAAAAAAAATATCAGATTTACTGACTGAACCCTTTTTTTCCCCAAGAATTGATTATCTATTGTCAGGGTAGTTGTTACACTTGTAACCAGAAAATTAATAGAATGACTATGAGATTTCCTCAAACCTTTGCCCCGATCATGTGCGTCTTCTGCTGCCACACACCATGACCTCTTTAGCACATGCATCCTGGGCCTGGTGTGGCTTCTGTTTTCGGAAAGTCCCAGCAGTAAAGAGTGAAAGAACTGGTGCAATGCTACCAAGGCTGACATTAATGCAGGAAAGCAGCCTGGAATTTCCAGTAACACATGCGCTCTGCTGGTGTTTACCTTTCATAGCACTGCCTGCAGTGCCCTCAGGTCACTATGGCAACATCAAATCCATTAAATTTCAAAAATGTGTTTCCTGTTATGAATAATCTTAAGGCAAACTCCTAAAATATAGATGTATGACCATTAGATAATGCAATCAAGGGAAATACAGTCTTAATGAATCTTTGGCTAAGCTCAAACATTCAGAGTCTTCCTAGCAGCTGCGTCTTCTGCTCGATCAGGAGCTGTGGTTTTGAGGGGCAGGTCCCAGCTACATAACTGTAACTCAGTATGTAACTACTACTTGGTTGTGGGTTTCTTCTGTGCAGCTGCATTATTTGTGAGTCATGTTCTGTCATTTAGATGTACATGAGTCCAGAGCTGGTCCTGTGTCGGGGGCACAACACCAAGGCAGACATCTACAGCCTGGGTACCACCATCATCCACATGCAGACCGGCAGCCCTCCTTGGGTCCGGAGATACCCGCGGACTGCTTACCCCTCTTACCTTTACATTGTACGTACTTTTTAGTGTTATTAGTGTTAAAGTGTTATTAAATCTGCAGCACATGGAATATATTGTGAATATTTACATATATTCCATTTTCAAGATCGAATCAGAAGCTGACAGCTTGTCCACTAGCGTAGCTCGTTTGACACATAGGTGCTGTGACATTAACGCCTAACTTTTGCTAAATTGATGTAACACACTTTAAGTGTTTTTTTCTTTTTAGATTGTATTTTTATGTAAATGGACGGCATTAGCTGTCAAGGCTAAACCCAATATTTTCCTGAGGCCTTTTCTGCTTATTTCTTCTGATTTTCTACGAAAGGGGCTCTCTGCTTTCAAGAAGTCCTGTTTCTGTTTTGCAGATCACCAGTTACTCACTTCCTCGTGAAACTGTGTTGTGGGGAAGCAATGTTGCATGTCAGAGTTCCCCTTTTCTTCAGCTGAACGTGTTAACAAGTGCATCCTCTGACTGATACTAGGTGGCTGCCTATTTTGGATTGGTTAAAGTCTCGTTTATTTCAGATCCATGATCTCTGTTCCGACAGATACACAAGCAGGCCCCCCCTCTGGAAGACATAGCTGAGGACTGCAGCCTTACCATGCGTTCCTTCCTGAAGCGTGCTCTGGAGAGGAACCCATCTCGCCGCAGCTCAGCGTCCGAGCTACTGAAGGACGAGGCCATCAATCCGCCCAGGGAGGACCAGCCTCGCTGCTGGAGCCTGGACTCTGCACTGGAGGAGGTCACGCTCACTCTGCTCAGGCAGCAGAGCGAGAACCACAGCACCACGCAAGGTATGCAGCTGGTGTGGTGTAACTACTGAGCTGAGACAGGTCCTTGTGTAAACACGTTCCTATTCCTGTTTTGCTGCAGAGTCGTCGCTGTGCTCTGAGGGCTCCGGCCACACAAGGAGGAAAGGCTCTCTGTATATCGACCTCGGGGCTTTGTCAGGCTTCTGCAAACTGGTGGCAGGCCCCCCTTCATCCGAATACGGCTAGTACCAGCCTAACCAGCATCAGATAAAACCATTTTCGGAGTTTCAGATGGACTTAAACGGATGAATAGTTCAGACAGTTGCAGGCTTACTGAGGAGCTGTGAATGACGCCTTGTCATTAAGTGATGCTAAATGAAGTTAGCGCTCCCTTGACGCTGAAGTAGGAGCTGGTCAACACTGCAGGCCAGTGGTCAGAAGAGATGCATTATGTGCAATTAAGCATTAATTTGTTTCTGAGTAACATTGATTAGCTGATGTTTGGTTTATGTCACAGCTTCCTGTGGGGTACTGTTACCTGCTATGTTCTATTTAGTCATGGCAACTGAAACAGTAATGAGCTTTTTCTTTACTTTTCTCAAGAAAACAATCAAATATATTTTCAACCTAATATTTATCACTCAAAGTATCTAAGCTATCTGATGAGGTATATGTGCTAAATGCAAATGTGTAATCTGTAGTTCTATAAGGACTCCTCCTGTTTGATTCCTGTGGAATAGTAAGAGCATCTTAATGCTGGGCAAAGGATGCTTCTGGAATGCATGTGGTAATTGCTTTACGTTTTGTATATCTTAAAACTTAAGGGCAGGGCCTTTTTCCTTAAAATGAATATCTTATATATTTTAGTTTTCTTTAGAAATTCCACAGAATTTGAAAATGTGCTGGTCATTATGCAGTAAACACAATAACATTTATATTTTTTCAGTGTTTTTTTTTTTTTCTCTGCTAAACAGAAATGTTGTAAATAAACTCAATAAAATCTTACAGACTTAATCCTGAGACTACATCTTTGTCAAACGAATATGCGTGATTGGTTAATCTTCTCAGTCTTTTTAGCGATTGTAGACAACTATGACTAGAAAACTTAAAAATAAAGACATTTCTGTTTAGAGCAGGTTTCAGTAAATACTGGTGTTAAACCTGTAGCGATCCGGGTGCTGGGACCCGCTTGGTTCCACTGCTTCCCCTCTTTAGTGGTAAATGATTGATGGCCGGTCTTCAGGCTCTGCAGAGAAACATGAAGTACAACCGGTCAGGCGACGTGGGCGTTGACGTCACATGATGTCACCTGATCAGAAGCGTGGAAAATATTCAAGAGCAGACGTCACCGCCGTTCCTTTAACACTAGGAGGATGTTGTCCCTGCAGGTACAGCCAAACGAGGCCAAATGACGTGAACAAATGGCAAATATAATTTTAACGTCTTGTGGCCAACTGCAGTTTGGAATGCACAAATTAAACAAATGTTTAAATACGACTCCACGTTTAATTTTGGTCTAATATTACTTTATCATATTTCTTTGAAATTAAAGCAAATTATATTGTAGATATTATTGATAAACCTTATTTTAGCCACTATTTTGTAGTTATCCTGTGTCTGAAATGTCAAAAGATTTTGTTAAAAAACAAATATTAAAATGTTCCCTGTTATATTAATTTCGATATGGATGTAGGTATTACGTATTACGATTACGTATTACATGCATTTTAATTGTACTGTAGGTCATGAATTGCAAAGCAATCTCCCACAGACCTACAGATAATGTTTCTTTTAACTCAACAGGAAATAGAAAACACAAGCGATGAAAACCCCCTGAAGTGATTTCAGTGGAAGACTTCTGTCTTTCTGGGTTCCCCAAAGAGCAAGTGGAACACGACGTATAAGGGCTCTGTTACTGACTGTTATCAGCTACAAGCTGTTGCATGAGGGAAACCCAGTCTTGACAATATATCAATCTCCTGGGGCCTCGGACTCCTCTTCAAAAAGGAAAGGTGGCAGTGTCACTGGGGGTTCCGCTGTGGAGGGACATTCCCCAGGGTGTGATCGGAGTGATCGGAAAGCTTTCTGAGCGTCACGCTGCAGACAAAAATTAAACACTCCCACCTGCTGGTAGGAATAGGTACAGCACTTATGGAGGGAAAAAGAGTCCTCTTTAAAGCGAGACACACGTGAATAACAAATATAACCAGTTAGAGTTCATCCTGGACATCAACACTTTTACAAATCAAATGTTTTACATTTACATATGTGTGAAATTGCTAATTTGTCCCCAGAAAAAGTTATAATGGCCTATATACAGTATATAGTGATTTTAGGGGCAGTTGTCAGGTCTCTGCACTAAATACAAATAAAAAAAATCACATGAAGGAATACATATATTTATGACAATCAAAATACATCAATCCTCTGTTTCAAATCAGCTTTTATTCCAAAATCTTGTGTTTGAATATAAATTCAAATTGTTTGATAAATATTTAAATATAGAGAATTTTATACAAAACCTAGTCATAAGAGGTATAAAATAAAACAGCTCTATGTATATGAGGCTTTCTTCATGGTACACGTTCAATTTTACTGTATGTATGTACTGTATGTATGTATGTATGTATGTCTGTCTGTCTGTCTGTCTGCATGTATGTATGTATGTATGTATATATATATATATATATATATATGTATGTATGTATGTCTGTCTGTCTGCATGTATGTATGTATGTATGTATGTATGTATGTATGTCTGCATGTATGTATGTATGTATGTATATATATATATATATATATATATGTATGTATGTATGTCTGTCTGTCTGCATGTATGTATGTATGTATGTATGTATGTATGTATGTCTGCATGTATGTATGTATGTATGTATATATATATATATATATATATATATATATGTATGTATGTATGTATGTATGTCTGCATGTATGTCTGTCTGTCTGTATGTCTGTCTGCATGCATGTGTGTATGTCTGTCTGTCTGTCTGTATGTATGTATGTATGTCTGTCTGTCTGTCTGTATGCATGTCTGTATGTATAGGATTAACTTGAAAAGATATTAATGGATTTTAACAAATTTTCCAGGAAACGTTGATCATGGGCCAAGCAGTAGCTTATAAAATTTTGGTGATGTTCTGGTTTCAGTAAGGACTTTAACTATTGAAGTTGTGTAAGTTTGTATTATTAGTGCCTATATAAAGTATATACTATTCTACAGGTGTAAGATACAATACGTAGGGAAATGAACTGCTTGGCAGAATTCTGTGCTCTCTGAGTGTTTTTCTAGTGCTTTTTTAGTTTTTGTGTTAGTGTTTAGTGTGTTTTACCATTCTTTCACCTGATTTATTGTTCTTATCGCACTTTGTCACTTTGCTTCTGCGCCTGTGAAAGTATGTATTTATGTAATTTATAACTGTGAAATAAATTAACTCTCAAGTTTTCTTATGTATGAGGATAATGAGTGTTAAAAAGTGTGTGTGTGTGAGTGTGAAAGAGAGAGAGAGATTTTTTTTTGATTTTTAAAACGACTTTGTTTGCCGTTTCTCTCAAAGTCAAGGTAAATACATTACTTTTCAAAAAAGATGTGATAATGCATAAATAGATAAATAGGTGAATAAATAAATAAATAAATAAATAGAAAAAATTAAAAAAGAAATACACACGCAAATATTTACATTTGTAAGAGGACGTCTCCGTATTGTAAGGAGTTATCTAAAATGTTGCAGAGGACCTGTTTGAAACCCCAAACCTGTTGGAACGAGTCTAGGTCGTTGTTTCTATGATAAAAGTTAAAATCAATCAGTAGTCTGGCTTGGATCATCTTCACACAGATTTTGACCAGTTCAACCTTGACAACGCCATTAGTCATTTGTCTTCTGCTAAAATAGATCGCCATCTTTGCCTGCCCTAAAACAAAGTTTAAAAGCTGGCATTTGTGTTTACATTCACGCCTGTATTTAAAACCAAAAATAAAAAAAACCTTTGCTAAAAAACTGTTTCTCTTTCTCCACAGAAAGGACAGGCGCTGTCTGCTGCTGTGTTGATGGTGGACAGGAACGCGTTCCCTGCCTCTGCTCCATGGAGAACTCTCCAGTGCTAGGGAACGCTTTCCAGGGAACCGGGTTCCCCACAGAACCGGCTCCTGGAGCAACCAGTGGAGGGATTCTGCCTGGTCTTTCCTTTCTTTTTTTAAAAGAGTCCAGGCCTTAAAAACCCATTATAAAACCCATTACCCTTATAAAAATCAGGCAAGGAAGAGAGATTCATTAGTTGTGTTTTCATTAAAAACAGGTTGAAATCCATGCCCAGGCTGTAAAAACGCTGCAGAATGCAGCGGGACAGGGGTCTCCACAGAATGTCTGTCGGGCCAGTCAGGAAACGCTGAAGGAACTGGAGGCGAAAGGTGGCGCTCCTGCTGGCCAAGTGTACAAGGCCCTGCCCTCCTCCTTCTTTGGAGAGGAACAGGACACTCTGTGGGACCCAGTGTAACTTGTCCCAAATAAAATCAACTAAAACCCTTTGAATTTGGGACAGGAGAGAGGCTGGAGGATGGACACAGGTCAGCCGGTGCCAGAGGGAGGATGATACCAGGTTGTTTGCAATTAAAATCCAGCCTCTATAGGACATCTTAGGGAGAAGCCATCGCCATTTGTCAAGGTGACTTTTGACCTTTTCAAGGAGCTTCTCCCAGTTTTTCAATTTAAAAGTCTTATCTCCCAGGAAGATACCCAGATGTCTTACCCCACCTTTCTTCCAAAAAAGGCCACCAAGCAGCTTAAGTCGATTCTCCAGCCCGTCTCCAACCATCAGAGCCTCGCTCTTCCCCCAGTTTACCTTGGCGGAAGAGACAGAACCAAAAACATTCACAGTGTCAGTTAAAACGTCGATGTCAGTTTGTGAAATTGTCAAAACAATAAGGTCATCGGTGTACACAGATAGTTTGACAGGCGTAGCACACTGGGGGAAACACACACCTTTGAGTTTGTTCCGTAACCTGTGGAGCAGAGGCTCGATGGCTAAGGAGTACAGCATCCCAGAGAGAGAGCAGCCCTGTCTCACACCCCTCTGGATTTCAACCACCATTAATTTTTAAGACACTTGCGACGTCGCTGTAGAGCACCTGGATCTTGGCCACGAAGCCTGGGTTGAACCCAAAGGCAGCCAGAGTCTGCCATAAGTATTGGTGTTCAACCCGGTCGAAGGCCTTTTCCTGGTCTATTGAAATCAGGCCAGTTTGTAATCCCAATGAACTGGAGAGCTCTAAGACATCCCGAATTAAGTGAGTGTTGTCACTTATGAGCCTGCCGGGCACACAGTACGTCTGGTCAGGGTGTAAGACTGACGCCATCACCTTCCTCAGCCTCAGGGCCAGAGCTTTAGACAGGATCTTATAGTCCGTGCACAGCAGGGAGACCGGCCTCCAGTTCTTAAGATCCTGCAGGTCCCCCTTCTTCGGCAGCAAGGTGATGACGGCCCTCCTGCAGCTCAGAGGTAGTCTGCCAGCCTTGAAGCTGTCACGGACTACATGGAGTAGGTCTTCTCCGATGATGGGCCAGAAAGTCTTGTAAAATTCAGCAGGGAGGCCGTCTATTCCTGGAGCTCTGCCGCTTTGCAGACTCAAGGTGGCAGCGTGGAGCTCCTGCAGTGTCACCTCGGCTGCCAGTTCCCTGATGTCAGCAGTGCTGACCTGAGGGAGACCACTGAGAAAGAGGCGTTGCTGGTCGGGACTATGTGTCCACTCACTCTTAAAGAGGTTTCTGTAGAAACCGGCAGCAAAGCTCCTGATCTCAGACGAGGCTGAGACTTCAGAGCCACTACCCGTTCGTAAAGAGTGAATGGTCTTTCTTTGTCGGTTTTTTCGCTCTAACCCAAAGAAGAACTGAGAGGGGGCGTCCATCTGCGTGATGTTGTGGAAGCGGGACCTGACCAGAGCTCCCTGTGGTGCAATGCCTAGCAGGTTGGCGACGGCCGATATGTTTGCTTTTAGGGAGTCTAAATGCCCTTGAGCTGCTGTAGAGTCAGCTGAAGCCTGAAGCTCTACCACTTGCATCTCCAGAGGGTTAGCGCTGCAGTGGCATCGCAGGTGTACTGTTGGCACAGTTGTTTGATTTGAGTCTTGCCGAAGTCCCACCACTGTTGGATGCTGGTGAAGGATGGCCTGCTTTCCCTGTGGGATGTCCAAAAACACTTAAAAGCTAATTTAAAACCTGGTCATTTAAAAGAGCAGTGTTAAAATGCCAATAGGTGCTCCTTAAATGAATGTTTTTAATAAAAACACAACATGAAACGAGGTAATGGTCACTAAAACCCACCGGCTGAATATAACACCTTTTAAAAATACCAAGCTGGTGTCTAAAACAATAAAAGCTGGTCCAGTCTGGCTGGCATTAAAATGTTTATCCCACAGAATTCTCTCACAAAATGTCTTTATTGACACTATGATACACACTACATTGATGCACAGTATGTTAATAAGCTGACTGTCTACAGCTGTCACTGTAAATGATCCTGACACAGTCAATGTGGATTTTTTTGTATCAGAGGCACGGTTGGGATGAATGTCCTAGTGTGCACTAGTTTTTAAATAGGATATAATGTCTTTAAATTGTTTAAAAGGAATAAATATCTCATTGTTGCGGCTCCATATTTACTTAAAATTTTTCTCAGTAACTGTTACACAGAACAACAGTGCCATCTGCTGGATAGAGCAGATATAACCACGGGAAACCTCATTGATGTGTTAAAAAAACTGCAAACCTTGTAGGTCAGCTGGGAAACTATTTCTTTTATGATAATTGAGAGTAGCTGATTATTTTAAATCAAGAGCAACAACAGCAACAATAAATTTCACCACACTGGCTTTTCTTCAATATTTCTTGTTAAACAAATAACCTTTACCCCTTTAAACTTGTCTGACAAATGTTTGACATATTAATATATCACATTGTGCATCTGATACAAAAATGCATTTGGATTTAATTTTGATAGATTGGTATAATTTTGTTTTTTGCATTTCTCAAATTGGAGGTATATCTATCTGCTCTTCTGTGCTTTCCTACTAAAGTGTATGGAGACTGTTTGCATGCTTGTGATGGCAATCGCTGTTGTCGCTCCCTTCCTTCCCTCCCTCTCTGTCTGGCCTCTAGCGTGTTTGCTTCTTGCTGACATATGGTGCTGCAGCCATGTATCTGCACCTCAACTAGACACACAGGCTATTGGGAAAGTGCGTGGGAGAGGACAGGATTGAGCTAACACAGACTTCTTCCACCTTCATCTCTGTTTACCTGCCATTGTTCCCAGCTTCTGTGCTGAGCTGAAGAGACCTGAATGATTTATGTGTTTCGTGACAAAAACAAATGTTTGGGTTGCAGTGGCGCCAACATGCCTCTTTATCCTTTGCAAATCAGCAGAGGTGCTCTCCTTATGGTCTATTTTTTGTGGAAAGATCCTCAAAACAAGAACACACACGCACACACACACAGACACACACACACTTTTTTGTTTTATTCAAATAAATGTTACTATATGGTATTTTGATATATTTGCATCATCATTACATAGATACGGACGACTACTCTATGCTGTTTAAAAGCTTCAAAAAAATGCACTATAAAAATGATGCACTAATCTTTTTTTCCGTTATCTAGCTAAACTAGATGCATGTTAATATCAACTGTTTTTGATAGTATTTTATGCCAATTTACAAAACACTGCAATATGACACAAGTGAAATATCCATCCATCCATCCATCTTCTACCACTTATCCAGGGTCGGGTCGTGGGGGCAGCACCCTAAGCAGGGAAGCCCAGATTCGCTCTCCCCAGCCACTTCATCCAGCTCTTCCGGGGGGGATCTCGAGGCGTTCCCAGGCCAGCCCAGAGACATAGTCCCTCCAGCGTGTCCTGGGTCTTCCCGGGGGCCTCCTACCGGAGGGACGTGCCCTGAATGCCTCACCAGGGAGGCGTCCGGGAGGCATCCTTACTAGGTGCCCGAGCCACCTCATCTGGCTTTTCTCAATGCGGAGGAGCAGCGGCTCTACTCCGAGCTCCTCCCGGATGGCAGAGCTTCTCACCCTGTCTCTAAGGGAGAGCCCAGCCCTCCCACGGAGGAAACTCATTTCGGTTGCTTGTACCCGCAATCTCGTTCTTTCGGTCACTACCCAAAGCTCATGACCACAGGTGAGGGTAGGAGCGAAGACCGACTAGTAAATCGAGAGCTTCGCCTTTCGGCTCAGCTCTCTCTTCACCACAACCGACCGGTGCAGAGTCCGCATTACTGCAGACGCCGCACTGATCCGCCTGTCGATCGCCCGCTCCATTCTTCCCCCACTCGTGAACAAGACCCAGAGGTACTTGAACTGCTCTACTTGGGGCAGGATCTCCTTCCTGCCCCGGAGAAGGCACTCCACCTTTTTCTGAGCTAGCTTCTGCACCTGGGGATCGGACCCCCAAGGTCCCTGCCTTCGGCTGCCACCCAACACACAATGCACCCGACCCCTTTGGTCACTCCTGCAGGTGGTGAGCCCAAAGGAAGGGGGTCCCATGTTGCCTCGTCAGGCTGTGCCCTGCAGGACCCTATGGGCAAAGGTCCGGCCACCAGGTGCTCGCCATTGTGCCCTGTCCCCAGGCCTGGCTCCAGGAGAGGGCCCCGGTGACCCGCGTCTGGGCAAGGGAAACTCAGAACCATTAGTATTCATCTTCATAAGAGGTCTTGGGCTACACTTTGTCTGGTCCCTCACCTAGGACCTGTTTGCCATGGGTGGCACCACAATAAGGTGGTAGCCCGAGTAGCGGAAGTGCAATATATTTCAGTTAAATATATTGGTGTATAGTATAGTTTGTGTTTTTTCCTAATATTTAATAATTTTAATAAATAATACATTATTTACAGAATAGTATGCTAATTTCGTAACATATTCTAGCTAAAGAACAGTTTCTGGCTATGAAATCAGGCAAACATCCCTGTCCTAATGAAGTCCAGCCTTCCCTATTCCTCCTTCGGGGATGTGATATTGTTCATGTTGTTTTTCTTTTTTTCTTTCTTAAAAAATAAATAGTGTCTTTGTCACATTGGGGAGTTTGGGGGCCTGGGTTGTCTAGTTCCTGTCGGCTGTCTTATCTGCTGAAGAGATCCTGGCCCTGCCTACCGCATGGTCAGACCTCTGCTCGCTCCTTCCCTCTGTGTGATACACCCAAAGCGGGGGCTGATCTGCAAGTCCCCTTCTCCATATTATATTCACAAGAGTTTTGAGCAAAAGCAGGAAATTCCTTCTCATCTCTGGTTTGGTTAAGATGGCTAGGTACTGGTCCGGAAACTGGAGCTTTTCATTGAGGCCCCACCACTAGTTCATCGTTTGTTACTGAGGCCATTATTGTGACAGACTGTTTGTAATCCTGGACAGAATTAGGTTTACTTCTGGATGTATGTTATTTCTTCAGCTGAAACCTGTAAACAGTGTCACAATTTCCTGCCACCCTGATGGGGTGAGAACTGCTGGCTGGGCCCACAGGGCTTAATGTAAGCATGATAAAAATGTGTGATTTTCTAAACTCTGTAGTAAAAATACACTGGAATTCTTTTTCAAGCCAAGGTCCAGCAAGATTGCTCTGATCTGGGGGCACCCACCACTGGCTGTACTTTGAGGCACAAGTGGTACCCAAGTCAGGGCAGGGTCAGTGCTATTGGGGGGTGCAATCTGAGAACGATGTTCTGTATATTTTTACGCCAAACCCATCTGCATCTCTGCTTCAGTTTTGTGTTTTTTATTATTATTGAATCCCTATTCCCTCAAAGAAAGATGATCCTGTACCAGATAAAAGACTGTATATTATATGACAGTTCCACTGACAGGTCTGGCCCCAGACCCCGAGCCCAGGATAACCACTACTGTATTTTTACTGCTAATTTTTATGTTAGTATGCCCTATGGAAACATAAGAGCCATTATCATTTTTTTCTTTAAACTTTGTACTTTAAATTATAACTCTGTATGAACGATTGTGGCTTTCAACATATTTGCAGTGGAAAAATGATCAATTTATTGTTTACCTTTGTAAACAATGGTGTTTTTCAGATGGCAAAATAAGCGCCACCTGCTGGAAGTAACTTGACAGTGTCAGAATACACTTACATTCATGTGATTATGATCGACACTGTTTATCCTGCAGCTCCATTCATTTATCAAACCTGACCCATGAGACCAAAGTTCATTAGTGATGCAACCTTTATTCTACCATGAGAGAGCGAGAGAGAGAGAGAGAGAGAGAGAGAGAGAGAGAGAGAGAGAGAGAGCAGACAGAGTGTCTTGGACGGGTAGTATCCAGAGTATGGTTTGGCACACAAGCTCAATGAAACCACAGGCTTCTCCTCTTGAGTGTTTCCCTCCTCCACCAGTACCAAGGCTTCAGCTAACAGTGTGGCACAATTCCTCATTTTGTTTTATTATATGTGCAAATCTTGATGTCTCTTTACAAAATTGTGCTCTGCCTTTTCTTTTGGTGTGGGGTGGGGTGGGGGGGTCTCATAAAATCTAACAGAGAGGACAGTCTTCCATTCACAGTGTTGAATGACACACATGCACGCATGTGAACACAGAACTGTTTGTCTCATTTATGCAAACACAGAGTTTATGTGGGAATTCCTATTCGTCAGTAAAAATAGATCTTTCTCATGGAAATCTGTAAGGATTTTCTGGTCAATTCACACTTCATTCATTCATTCATTCATTCAATTTTATTTATATAGCACCTTTTACAATAAAATTGTCTCTAGGTGCTTTACAGAGGTAGAAACCCAGAGCCTGAACCCCCAGGTAAGCACAGTGGCAAGGAAAAACTCCCTTTTAACAGGAAGAAACCTTGAGCAGGACCAGGCTTACAAGGAGGAACCATCCTGCTGAAAGCTGGCTGGGTAAAGGAGGAATAAAAGAGGGAGACAGGACAGAGAGAATAAAGAGAGAGAGAGGGAGAACAGATACAATTATAAAACCAAAGAAATACAGACAAAATACAATCATAGAAATACAAACATATCAGACATAATATATATACACATAATACAGCATAGCAGGTTGTTATAAAGAGATGAACAGTATAGGCAGGTGCCGACAGCGGACCCTGAGTTTGCCATAGGCCGAGGTCTGTACAGCACGAAGGCCTGGAGACGGAAGACCTGCAAAGAGAGAGAGAAAGAGAGAGAGAGAGAGAGAGAGAGGGAGAGATCAAGATCCATTGTCTTCTTCAAATCCCTAAATCTGCACACACACTCTTTTTTTTCTTTGGCAGCGGTGAGTTTTTAAATCAAAATGATATTTTGATATTGTGATGTTTGAATTTAATGTAGAATCATGGATTTACAGTATATGCAAAACCCGATTTGTTAATTCTGCTGTTTGGCCCATCAATTTTATGATAGTGTTGTGTTTATGTCAAGAATGTCAAATAGGATAGGATAGACTTTATTCATCCCACAGTGGGGAAATTCTTTTGTCTACAGCAGCAAAGGGGGTACGACAGAAACAGAAACAGAACAGCAGTATGAAAGTAAGAAAACAAGTTCTCTATTTATATAAATCCAACATTTCTGGATTAAAGTTACCATTTGCGCAGTCATCAACTAATGTCATATTAGGCACACATAACTCAAAAATAGCCGACTCTGACAGCTGAACAGGGTGTGGAGGTCATGTCAGGGCCCAATACAGTGGCCCTCATTGAGTTCCTGTGATAAAAATCTGCAAAGAAGGCTGTAACATGGGGAAAACATAAAATATATGTTGCATTTGATCTACAGGAGGAAACTACTGCTTCGTATACATTATTCAACCAGCGTCAGTTCCTGAAAGCACAGCAGTGTTCCTTTCATAACAGTTTGTTAATGCATCTCACAGAGGAAGCAGGGAGGAAGAGGGGCAGGGCGATGAAAACAGGGCCAGGTTCATGACTAGTGAGGATACACAGAAACATGCCAAACTGCCCCTCGTGAGGAAATGGAGGGGGTGGTATAAAATACACCAGTCAGAAACACAGATCCTGATGGCCAGGCTATTGTGTGGGTGAATACAAAGCAGAGGATGTGTGTGATTTCTGGTGATCTCATTTGCTCTGCTGTGGACACTCTGTGACAGTCAGTGTGCGATTTGAGGAGGATGTTTGGCTTAGTAATGGGCTTTATTGACACAAGTTTAAGTGTGCTCTTGGGAAATATCTTTGGACCCAAAGAGTGGGCTGCTATGTTTTAGGATAAAGCCTCTTTTGTTTCAAAAGCAGGTCGGACATTTACTCAGATCCTAATAACCCTGCTGATTCAGCGAGGTGGGGTGTGTGTATTTATAGTGTAGAGTTTAAAATATTGCACTAGATCAAAAAGTAAAAGGTGGAGCAAATGTTAGCATGATAGTGTGTGAATGCAGGCACAGACAGCCTGTTGCTAACATACTGCAGAGTCGAAAAAATGTTTCATCTAGGACTGAAGAACTCAAATTGTCAAAACAAATGACAATTGGTGCCTTCAAAAACTTACTATCTATCCATCCATCCATCCATCCATCCATCCATTTTCTTCTGCTTATCCAGGGTCGGGTCGTGGGGGCAGCAGCCTAAGCAGGGAAGCCCAGACTTCCCTCTCCCCAGCCACTTCGTCCAGCTCTTCCGGGGGGATCCCGAGGCGTTCCCAGGCCAGCCCAGAGACATAGTCCCTCCAGCGTGTCCTGGGTCTTCCCGGGGGCCTCCTACCGGAGAGACGTGCCCTGAATGCCTCACCAGGGAGGCGTCCGGGAGGCATCCTGACTAGGTGCCCGAGCCACCTCATCTGGCTTTTCTCATTGCGGAGGAGCAGCGGCTCTACTCTGAGCACCTCCCGGATGGCAGAGCTCCTCACTCTATCTCTAAGGGAGAGCCCAGCCCCCCTACGGAGGAAACTCATTTCGGCCGCTTGTACCCGCGGTCTCGTTCTTTCGGTCATTACCCAAAGCTCATGAAGTGGTGAACCCATGGGAGGGGGGTCCCACATTGCTTCTTTGTGTTCTGCCCGGCCGGACCCTATGGGCAAAGGTCCTGCCACCAGGCGCTCGCCATCGTGCCCTGTCCCCAGGCCTGGCTCCAGGAGGGGAACCCCAGTGACCCGCGTCTGGGCAAGGGAAACTTGGAACCATTGGTATTCATCTTTATAAGAGGTCTTGGGCCTCACTTTGTCTGGTCTCTCATCTAGGACCTGTTGGCCATGGGTGGTCCTACCAGGGGCATAAAGCCCCAGACAACTGAGCTCCGAGGATCACTGGGACACGCAAAGCCTCCACCACGATAAGGTGGCAGCCCAGGAGGGGAACTTACCATCAGATATCTTTTAATGGCCACATAGAAGCATTATCACTGCTGGTCCCATAGGTTGTGTTGCCTTGCATATGACTGCTGGGTGTGAACTGCAAATAAAATTTAAGACCAAAATATCCCAACTGACAAAACAAAAAAACAACAAAAAGTGAACTTAGTAACTTCCTTCTTTGAAAAACACATTTTATTGCCACTACCAAGGATGAATCATGGTATAGTGTGAGAGATAGTGATCACCTTTTGGACCACTTGGACTGCCGGGAAAAAATGTGTTACATTGGAACGACAGTAAAATGAGACAACGTAGTCACCTATTTTCAATTAACTTGAGGATCATTTGAAATTTCTCCATTTTTACCATAAATTAGCACATATCATTAAATTATAACTAAATGTGAAAATAGCTTCCGTGCCTTTGCAGAGAATTTAACTGACAGCTTCAGGAATGTAGCTAAGCGACCTCATGTCTGCTCACCAGTGAATTAGACTGAGTGGCCAGATGTATTCTGGTGCAGAAGCTAATCATATATTCTATATTGCCCAGGCGTCTGGTCTAAAACTCATTTATCATTGTGCTGCACTCAGCAGCAAGCCCTTCAGCATATTTATCACCCCGAATCTACAAAAGCCCTTTTCCTATTTGATGCCCTGCAGTTGGGTTTTGTTCTCCATTTCCTGCCTCACCTCTTTGTAATTGTTTTTTTTTATTTATCATTTCAATTTATTTTATATTTTTTATATTTTTATTTATTTTTATATATGTGACATGTGACTGCCAGCGTTTATCTGTCTGTCTGTTAGAAAAAATAACTAAAAAAGTATTAACAGATTTTAATGAAATATTTAGGAAATACTGATACTGAGCCAAGGAACAGATGATTAAATTTTAGCGATGTTCCAAATTCTGGAGGAACTATGACCTTTGATCATGCAAAAATCAAAGCCAAGGAAATTTGATCATGAAGGGACTTACTATGGTATGTAACATGGTCTTACTATATACTATATACTGACCTTGGCAGAGATCTGCACTCTCTGAGTGCTCTTCTAGTTGTATATAGTATGTTGGTGCTTGACTGCATTTATTTTAACAGACTACTATGCATTAAAGTTTGAATTTGAACTTTTTTTTAAGTAGAATTCATGAAGGTGATTTTCATTTAAAAAAAAAATAGGTTCCACATTGTGTCTTTTTTTGTACCATGAAATTTTGGAACATTTTTAACTGTAAATGGCAAACTCTGCCTAGCGTCTCTTAGGAGCAGCAGCAGATAAAGCGTTATTAATTTAACTGGCAGACAAAGAGCAGCATATTAAAAGTCATATGTGCGAATTCCACAGAGTTAGGGCCAGTTTAATGAAGAACATTGTTCTGGGAGAAAGTCACACTGAGGTGGAAAGTAGGATTATAATATTAAAGTGGGGAAAACTGCAGTGTGGGCAAATATTACGGATTAGTGTTGAACTGAGTATTTTTGAGACTTTCCCACATGTACTGCACATACTCTCTCTCTATCATTCTGTCTCCCTCTCTGTCTTTGTCATTCTCTCTTTTGCTCCAGCAGAAATAATTTTTATTTGAAGACGTGCACCTCCTTGCTGTTTTAGCTACACTATCTTAACTCAGCATAGTGTAGTTGATCAGACCTATCTGTTTGGAGCAGGCAGAATATTTAACACAACATTGGTGCGCAGCCAATGGACCTAATGGAATGCAACATTATCTCCTGATGAGAATCTTTTGTTTGCTGTGTGTGTGTGTGTGTGTGTGTGTGTGTGTGTGTGTGTGTGTGTGTGTGTGTGTATTCTGGGGGTGGGTGTGGTGGGGTTTGAGCATTTATCTTGCTTTAGGAGAGTTTTGCTGCTGAAGTAGAATATTCATGATGAATACTCAGATTGTTTTACAGAGGGAGAATGAGAGAGGGGAAAAAGGGGTCGATAATGCTGCCTTTGGTATTGGCCCAGATCCCTGTTTTACCATGTTAGACATTATCTCCTCCCTTGATCAGCCATAGTCTGCACTGGGTTATTATTGCTGATCTTTGGGTTCTTTAGCCAGTGGGGAGAACGCTTTTAACCCTTCTATAATTTCCATATTGTGTACATTAGACTTTAACAGTGTACACACACAGGTTTATCCTGGCTTTAAATTATGATCATTACTTGCAAGAGAGCAGCCAGTTTGTTTTACTGCAACTTTTCATATAAACACAGTTTAAATACTGCTGAAAGCTAACTGGATTCAGTATGAGCCCCTGTATGGAGGGCTAAGCAAAAACATCCGTCTCTGGCCTGCCCCTGAAAACAAACCCCAACATTCATAACATCCACAAAATAAATGACCCCATGCCTCTGAACTCTGAGGGAGCCATGTACAGTGTAACACAATCTGCATTCAAAGGGCCGACTTGTGGACAATGCTGAGTCGGGCTGTCACCATGCTGATGTCTCGTTCTCACCCCTCCAAACCATTCATATGCCTACTGTCCCAGCACCACCACCCTGCCCCACCTGCTCTTCCATCTAAAGAAAGTGCCCTTTGTGTGAGTGGATTGTTGTATGAGAGCGTGTAACTGTGCTGTGTTGGTGAGTCCCAAGTTTCTATCTATCTATCTATCTATCTATCTATCTATCTATCTATCTATCTATCTATCTATCTATCTGATAAATGAATTCCTTTATCTTCTTGATGCTAATTGCCATTATTTTTTTACCCTCAGCATCGATCCCACTTGGATTCTGCAGGTTGAGATGGTAATATTTGGATGATGATTAATGAGTATTTACAAACTCTGGTTATAATTCCCTTTTTTAGGACATTAGTGTATTGATTTCAGTGGCATCAATGTGGCCCCAATGTTGTGATGTCCTGCTTTTCTGAAGGATAAATGTTGTGTATATACTACTTCCATCTTGGCTTAGCCAGAATTCATCTGTTCAGTTTGGTCTTTTTTTTTAACCTCCCTTTAGGGGAAAAATGACATTTTTGGCAGTAAGCCCATCTTTAGTTTGGATGTGAGAGAAGTTGAGACAAAAAATAAACAATAGAAAACCAAGAAAAAGCAAGTGAGTCCGTATATTTGAATACTGTGCAACATTTTTTAGGTGATGCTGTCTAACTACGACTGACCAGGTTTCCATGACCCCAGTCCCACTGATTTCACCAATTCAGTTTTATCTGAAGGTGTTCACTTGTGCCGTTTTGGGAAAATAATCTGTATTTATCTTCCTGATGGTCCGTACCACAAAAAGACCTCAGGTGAGATGAGTTTCTTCCCTTTGAAGTCGAGCACATCTGAAAAGAGCCCCGACTACGCTTGAGTGTCAGACTTTACACTGATCACCATGTTCCTGTTGACGTGTTTGTCATCACCCCTGGTTTCTGCAATTCTCAATTCAGACATCTACAACCTATTTGAGTTGTGCCTGTAATCAAAACCAGCTGACCTGGAGTAGAGGTGAGTTGTTTGGGCTATAGACATGCTGTTTTGGTCAAAGGTCATGCAGGGTTTGAATCTCCCTTTGTAGAAAGAGACAGATGCAGACCCATATTGCCCACTAATGTGGGAAATATCCCTCCAGGTTGTTCTTAAATAGTAAAAAAAAACAAAAAAAAACCCATATTTTTTGTAAATCTAACAATGTAATGGTCTAAGGACAAATGCAAGACAACTGAGCAGAAGGCAGCATATCATGTAGTGTGAACACAACTGTACCTGATCTGTCAGTGCTGAGAGTCATGTTGTCTGACCTGGACACCAGTAAAGTGCAGTGGAACATGTGTTACAGAGTGATGATTCAAAGCCTCAACAATAACACCGGCGTCATTGTGGGAATCGGCTAAAAAGCACCCATGGCCCTGACATTTGTGGATGGGAAAAGACTAACAACGAGGGGAAAAAGACAACACACTCATCCTTGAATTGATTTTTTTTTTTCATGTTGACTTTATGAGAAGTTTGGGGTCCTTTATGTTGTATGATGCGTTCCTCTGTCTTTGTTTGTTGAGCTTATTAAAGCTTGACATTTATTAGCCTGGTGTTCATTTTCATGGGGCTTTTAGCTCCATTAGCCTCTTAAGTTCCTCTTTTATATGTCTGAGAATGTTTATCTAGCTGTGGAGACTGGGGCAGACAGAGGGGATGGCAGGGAAGAAGGGATGATTCAACACTGCATGCCAAAAGTGGTCACTCAACAGACCATCAGTGACAAGTGGTTCAGTCGGTGATGTCAAAGTAACCCCTTTTGCTGTGATACAGCCCGCCTGTCGCCTCCAACGCACACTGGCCACATTCACTTGTCTTCTAATTGGTCATTTGCCTAATGGATATGAACTCAAGTGTCTGTGTTGTCTTGGCTGGGAAAGACAAAGAAAACAGAGGGCTGCAGGTCACACGGGAGACCCCTCGGGGGAATTTCTGAGCACTTTACAGGATTATTTAGACTAACTTTCATCTCAATTGCCATGGATGGCAGCTTGCAGAGTGTTCTGACCTGGTGACCTCTTCCTCTTTTTGCTCTTTCTCTTGGGTTTTTTGAGAATTCCAAAAGGTGAAATGTCTCACAGATCTGAAAGTATTACTTTCGGTTAAGCTCTCTTCCGGATTCGCCCTGCGGCGTAAAGTCAGGGTTTGTTGACTCGAACAAAGAACCTACAAGGTCAGGTTTGAACAATACTTTTGTCAAGGATGTCAGGAAGAAATTGTTCTTCTTGAAGGGGGACTGTTTTTCCTTGAAGCAACAACTACAGATCCAGTACAGACAGTTACAAACAGTCAGTAGACAGTCCATCTTGGAAATCGCAATCATGACATCACAAATTCCATCCATAAGTGACCTTGTGGAGCGTGGCACTTTTACTAAATCACATGTTTATCTAACCCATCACTTTAGTCCTGTGCTTCACATCTTTAAAGCTATAAATCACCAACCAAACCTTGTTTGTTAGGGTTTATGAACACAAATGAGCCAATGTGTGGTGGAACACAAGCAAAAGTCATCACACAACTGTAGAAGTTTAACCTTAAAACCTTGTGTGTGAATCTGTGAAAACCAATGTTAAAACCCAAGAGGAAAAAAGTACATTGTTTCAACATGTATAGCGATTAAGGTTTAATAGGCAGTGTGGTTTACTTGGAATGGTATAGTATATATGAAGAGTTCCATAATGTAATGAGAACAGTCGTCATCTGTATGACCTGGATAAATGCCCAGATGGTGACTGTGTACTGAGGAGAGAATGTAATTGTAATTTGGCTGAGCCTGTCAACATGGGGCTCAAACAGTGGGTTGGTGGGGTGGTTTCATGAGGAGTGACTGTTTGAATGACCATTGGAATAATATTGCAAAAACACTCTCCAGAAACCACAAAGCAAAGGTAGGTACCACTGGGAAGTCTTTGACAGTTTTAGAATTACCCTTACCCTTGTTAAACAGTCTTGCATTTTTAACCCATGCCTCACATTTTAATCACAAACTTACAAACAACTTTTAAAGATGATGAAAAAAACACCTCAGCATAATAATCATTTCAAAATATCAACACTTATTTGTTGGTAACAAACTATTTTATGCTGCAGATCTTTTTCCCCTAGTCATATTCCATACATTTCTTTTGTATTTATTGACTTTTCATGTTTGAGCAGTATTAGTTCTCAGCTACAAATCCTTCTTGTAGCATGGTTTTCATGCTAAATGAAATAATGACAGAATATTGAGAGATGGGGCCCCTCTCTCCAGCATAGAAATGAAGCTTGTTGCCAGGATATCAGGGTCAGGCCCTGTGGGAGGCAGTGTTCACTAACCAGAGACGGACAAAGGGGAGGTAGAGCACAAGTGCTGATCAAAGTTTAGCCAGGTCCCTGCTGCTCTCCAAATAAAAATCCCAGCACTGGCTGGGCTCTCAGTGCCAGCCTTGTTTCAATAAGTCTCCCTTATTGTACACACAGTCGGGGGTCTTTGAGCTGAGCCAGTCGCTGTGAGCTTCCCACAGGATTACATATCTAAACATATGATGTGAGAAGAGCCACAACAGCATGTGTGTGGGACCGGGTGTGTGTTTGAACATGTGTGAGAAGTGTTTAGTGATTCTGTTAAATTAACCAGAGCTGAAGAGGATCAGTATGGTGAAGCACTCACCCCACACTGGCTGCTCTTGCATTAGTGAGGATTTACTAGTGATCCCACTGTGCACCCAGTGTGTATAAATTCAGTCATAGTGCTGTCAGGAAGCTACAAATCTTTCACTGGAAGTCAAAGTTGTCTCTTTATTTTTAACAGCTATTTAGAGTTACTTGAGGGATTTTTGGTCAGAATGACAATAAATACAGCATATTTCCTTAATAGTGAATACTTATGATACTGAAACTGTGCTTAGCACAGGCTTAAGCTATTTTATAACATCCAAACATAAAAATGTATGTAGTTAAATGGTAAATATATGTTATTTTTTGTTATTTTCTGTGGTATGCAAAACCCAGCACAAATTCTTGTTCTATAAACTGTCAAGAATATTAGAACCAAAAACAGATCCTTTAATTTTGACTTTCTTAGGTTGGAATGTAGTTGGCATTTCGATGATAAAACATTGATGATAACTGTCAAGTTAAGGTAATAAAGGTAATAACAAATACATTTTCAGTGAGATATAGCTTTGTGATTGAACTATTGGCTATATCTTCTTACACCATCATTAATAAACATGATCACAGCTGGTTCTGTTGTGTATAAATGGCAATAGAAAGAGGAACATATCTGAATAAAAAATGATTCAGACTTAAATGGCAACATTGTTTTACACCATCAGTATCACATCAGTGTCAAACAAATGGGAATGAGTTTTTCTGTGGCTGGTCTTGCTCCTCTAGATTGGGAAAACACCGTTCACCCCCACATGTCGAGGCATGCTCGACTTGAGTTGGGGCAGTTGGTGTGAGGATGGTGGTAGCCAACAACTCACTATGTGTGGTTTCAGCCTAAAAGACAGATTGAGTTCCCAGTGTCAAGCCTGATGGAAGCCAAAAACTGCAGTGGGTAAAGTCATAAATATAGTGACAGGTGTGGCTTATTGTACATGTCTACTCTCCTCCATACAAATGGCGAGTAATGTTCCTGACCTTCTTACCCTATTGTGGGACTCGGCAGCTGGGGTGCCTCAACCTTTGCAACCATCCAATTTACTCCCCTGTGTGTACTGGATGTGGACCTGCATGAATGTGCATTTGGATTTGTTTGCATATGTGTGTATGTAAATTTTACATACACACATTTACATTTTACATCATGGACACGTGTGACGTTAACCCTTAGGTTTCCCAATCATCTATATAAAAACGTTGTTGATTAGCTGTCCCTCCAGGTATTTTCAAGTTGTCATTGCGATTAGCATACATTTTTTAATAGATTCTTAATCTTACTCTTAATCTCAGAGTTTTTGAATGGTTAAATAAAGGTTACGTTGCAGTGTCCAAACTTGTTTTCAAGTTTGGACAGTATTTTAGTTTTCATTGAGTTTTAAATGTAAACACAAATGAAGCCTTGCATCGACAGAGTGTGGCAATAAGGATATTTGCGAACAATAATCACAGCTAAATACCATTTAAATACAGTTGCCTATATGTTTAAAAGGAAACTGTTGGTTAATGTCTACAACATTTTCCAGTGACTAAACACATGATCACAGTCCTTTTAAATCCTGCAATAAGTGACACAGTTGTTTTTAGTATTATTTCCTATAAGGAACTAATTAGTTGTGTATGTGTAGCTGACCTTCTGCAAATCCATTATGCTGACACTCTTCCCGGTTATACTACAGCATCAGGGGATATAAATCAGCTGACTACTTGGTATAAACATGTCAGCATGTAGGCTTGAGTTAGCTTGAGGAGATCCAGTGATACTACTCATGAGGCTAAATGTTTGCGCCACACTGCCTGAAGAGAGATCATTGACCATAGACTGTGATATGTGAAGGCTTAATTAAACTATAGCTGGAAAAATAAGCCAACCTTTTGGTCTAAAGGGACCCTAATGGGAATGTAAAGAAGTCACCAGCTGACTGTGTTGACTCTGGCCATGGGTCTGAGTGCTGCCACTGTTGCTATCATAACGTCATGTTTTAGAGATGGCAAGTGGAGAAGGGAGGCAGGAGGTCAGGCGTCACACTGAAATGGTATGAGATACCGTCATGTCTGCAGCTGCTGCAAGTAAAATAAGATGAAGAAAGATGAAAACAAGGCTTAGAAAAGTAAGAAATATTCCATTTGAATTATGCCATGTATAATAAAACGATGCAGTAAAAGCCTGATTTATGCATTATATGCAGAAGGACATTGTGTCTCTATGTCCTGAGACAACAGAAGTCAGGTCATTACAGGAGATATCAGTGCACTTTGATGAAAAGGACAAAGATAAAGTCTGCTAAAAAGCATCTCCTGTCTGTCGGACAGAGCTGCTGAGTGTGTAAGGGGATTAGGAGAGGACAAAGATCAATGCTGTCAACCTGTCACATCACAGTGAAAAGATCAAATACAGTGGAAATAATTCAAGTTCACCCAACAATTCTTTATCAAAAGTAAATTTTTTGCTCTTTGTTTTGAACCTTTCCTAATATTGAGATTGTCGACTCTGCTTTGATTATATATTATGCCATAATGACACCCATAAATTTACTGACTGTTGTGTCTATCTTATCTGGCCACTGAACATAATTACTTTTATTGTCAAATTACAATGATCTGCAACCCCGTTTAGCGATAGAAGATGAATGGTTGGATGGATATTTGTGAAAACACATTATCAGATACAGCTATGCTCAGCTTACTAAGATTTTCTGGGTATCTCAATCTAGCCCCCTTTTTTCATTTTCTAAAACAGCTGCTAAAACTGCAAACTCAACTTTTTGGATTTTGCAGATTTTAATGAGAATTACAACTCACAGCATTAATCATCGAATCAACGTAAACTTTTTTTTCCAGCTTCCTTTGTGAGCTGGAGGCTAATTGATCAAAGGCAAGTTAAGAGGTGACCTCTGACCCCTAAGTGACTGCAAGTCCTGACACAGGAAAGGGTCAGAGGTTGCAACAGGAACTCATTCACACCTCACAGTGGTGCGCCACTGTGGGGGTGGGGTGTGTGTGTGTGTGTGTGTGTGTGTGTGTGTGTGTGTGTGTGTGTGTGTGTGTGTGTGCCTCCAGCTTCTGCATGAGAAGCCAGACAGGTTCCAGGTATCACCACAGATATCAAATGTGTCTGCAGTCTAGACAGTGAAATATGCCTGCAGAACCTGATCCACCTTGATGTCTTATCTTGTGATGGTAGTGTTTATTGTGAAAACTGTTACCCACAGAGGAACAGAAACTAACTCATATACAGATGTCACAGGAGACTTAATGGAATAAGCTAAATAAGAAATGTATAAAATTCAATAAATTTTTAGTGTCATATACACAATAATCACAGCAGCATTCAATGTCAATATATACTTACTATTTAAATGTGCAAAGGTTGCATAATTGTACAGGTTCTGGCATGCAAATGTGACTCAGTAAATAAATGAAAACATGAAGCAGAATGAAGGAGAATATTATCTGCATAGATTTCTGTGACAAGCAAACCAGAGCAAATCTGCAGCTTTTGCAAAGGCAGCAATTTAAAACAGAACCGTACTTTACAAAAATGAGGGGTGGCTCATTGAGGCGGGTGTAGAATTAGCACAGTGCAGTGTCTTGCTTTAAAAAAAAAAAAAAAAAAAAAAAAAAAAAAAAACAGTGAAAATCATGATTAAACTTTGTCATTCATCCAAGTGCTTCTTTGTGCAGCTACAGTATCAAAGCAACGCAGTGTAGGATCATCGGAGAGGATCGGCTTTGATCAGTTAACGGCTCCCTGTCTGTGATGCTCAGCGGCTGACCTTTCATCTTTCCCAGAATCCAGGATTCACTTAGGCTTCAGAAAGAAGATGATTAACAATAATAACCCCCCCGAGAGAATAGGACAGAGGGAGGGATCAGAGAGACCACTGCGGAAAGTCTTCTTTTCTGAAGACCTGTATTCTCTTGTTCTTGCCATCACCCACTTAAAATTCTCTGCAGTTCATCCAAATATGAGAGAACAGCAAACATGTTCCTGTCCTATAAGGGGGCATTGCTGGCTGGTGCCTGTCCCCTATAGGCAAGGAATGCAACATGTAGCTGTAAAATTATGCAAAATGTAGTTTCTTTGATCATTCTGACCTAATGATCAATGTTCCATGTCCACTGCATTCCCTCTTTTACCCATTTTTCATAGAATAGATATTCTCAACCCCCAACAACAACAATTTCTTATAAGTCCATGGTGCATCTATTTGCATCAAAGTGGCTGAAAATACTAGTAAATTGATGAAGATAAATCTGACATGACTGAGCAGCAAGCATCAACCGTGCTTACCTTTACTTGCTCACGATGATGATCTGAGCTTTGCAATCACTGAGCTGCTGCTGCTTTTGGTACTGACTCACATCTTTCCAAATGATTTCATTGCAGGTGGATACAGTACAGAAACGTTGCAGCTGTGTTTGCTTGTAGTTGAGAAAGGCACCTGTTGCTAGTTGATACACAGGTTAGTTGGTGCACAAAATATCAGCCTTGTAATTCAGACCTTGGGTATAGTGTGGTTTTTATTCCCCAAGCACACCTTAGCGGTTGAAAATGTTTAAACCCCATTACACCTCAGTGAATTTTATTCAGGATTTATCTCGGAAGTAACGAGTAAGTAATATGCAAATCTTCTTGTGTC
Source organism: Pao palembangensis (assembly GCA_015343265.1). Taxonomy (NCBI): domain Eukaryota; kingdom Metazoa; phylum Chordata; class Actinopteri; order Tetraodontiformes; family Tetraodontidae; genus Pao; species Pao palembangensis. Next base: position 9,263,002 of record CM027086.1, read on the forward strand.
TAAAGGTTCATCCACACATTAACACCTGCAAAACAACTACGAACGTTCCAGACTTCCTGTTTACTCTTCCATTAACTGTGGTAAAAGCATGTCAACAAATATTGTGATAATTTTACTTTGATTTTCTTTATCCTTCCACACCTAACATTAACCTGCATCCAGTCTAGTGAATCACTGAGGTTTTACAAATAGCCTTACAGCATATTTTGGATCATTGCACAAGCAGATTTTACACAAGAGTTCTATTCTTTCTTCCGTATCAGTCTAAACTTAGCAGATCACATCAGAGAGGAATTATGCAGATTATACAGTGAATTGTGTCAACTTTCCATACATCTGCTTCTGACATCATTTTCCAATACTACACAAATGATGAGTGTTAATCATGGACAGCTAAGCTTTGCTTTCAGATGAGCTATACTGTAGGCCCACTAATCAGTCGCTATTCAGGAGACTATTGACACTTGAGGTTACCCACAGTGCTCGTATACAGTAGAATGAGGTGCCAGCAAATAAAACATACAATACAGCTGGTATACTATCAGCATTATGTCACTATATTATTTTGTATCAATATTTTATTCTACCGCTGACAATAATCTGGAAACAGATCTTAAATGTTCAAATGTTAGATGACATCCAGTTTATTTTTACTGTCTACTCCACAGTAGATGAACATCATAATTAGCTGAAAAACAGAAGCCTTAAAGGGGACATGTTTACTTTGTTGGAGCCAATGTGCAAAACACATGAGGGAAACATTAAAACAAAACTGGACAAAACTTTAGGGAAGACAACAAAATGAAAACGTGAAGTGTTTTCATGATATTTGGTATGACTGAAGTCAAAGCTTACACTGCTCTTCTCTGCACAATGTTGAAAGAGTTGTGTTAGCACACCCCATGTATTGTGTTATGTGCCTGTCTTATTACAAGTCCTTGCATTCCAGACTTATTTACTGCTGGAAAAAGAGAACTTCATGTTGGATCTAAGCCTACATGACCACTCACCACAAGACCTATGGGTGAATATACAGTATATATATTATAGTATATATATAAGAACTGTTATCCTCTTGGTCCCTGGAATTTAAAAAACTATATCGTTAAGACTCCTTTCTAGAATCAGCAGAATGAGACCCAGGGCTTATATTATAATCAGCTTCAGTTTACATCTTGTTTGTTGTGGGCTAGTTAGGCCCTTTGAGCTCAAGCAATGTGGTAGTACTTTCCTGCTGCAAATGACCTGCATCCTGTGCCTGAGCATTGCCAAGAAAACCCTCAAATAACATCAGAGGAAGGCAGGGAGAGCACTGTGGCTTCTGTGGGGCTTGCTTAGAAACAGGCCTGAACCTGGCAGCAGAGAAAATCAGATATGGTCTCTTTTTTCTGAAAATACCTTCAACCACCAGGGCACAACCCCCCGCTCATACTCCAATGCCTTTTCTCTTCACGTCGTTGTACTCCTTTTTAGATCATGGTCTTCTTACTATGCTGCATATTTTAATTATTATTATTATTATTATTATTGTTGTTGTTGTTATTATTGTTATTATTGTTATTATTGTTATTGTTAATAATAATAATAATAATAATAATAATAATAATACATTTTATTTATAAAGTGCTTTTACAGATGCTCAAAGACACTTTACACAGATAAAAATATCAGAGATATAAAATACAAGATAAGAAAATAGGAGAGGCATAAAAAAATAAAAGCAATAAATATAAGAAAAAAACATAATGCAGCAATTGAGAATAATAGGTCAGATAAAATAATACATCATATTTTTTATTGATTTTATTAATTAAATTTCATACAAACTCACCATGCAATTCAACAAAGAAAAAATACAGTCTACTTGTTAAACATGGAATCTTTGGGCAGGTGAGCACAACTATGCACAAACAGTGCAAGTCAGATGTCAGAGTGAAACATAATCAAACTCAATAACCTTCTCTGCTATTAGAAGACTGACATGGCATAATCGGTTTGTCAGATGTCAGAACACAACACTAAAATGTAGAAGGATGCTGCTTCACCACCTTATCGATCATATTTTATAAATAAAGTTAGCATCCTGGAAAGACTACTCCTTCCTTTTTTCAGTCTCCTTTTTTCTACAGTAAAAATGACGGGCTCACTAAAACCTATTCTGACATAAATAAAATAAGATAAAATCACATTGGATTGCAAGATGAAAGTAATTTTTTTTTAAAATGACACTGTTCTTTTATTAAGGGATTGGCATTATCATATTTTTCCTCTGACTCTCATACAGTACTGATTTACTTTGTACGTGATCCAGTAACTTGGCAGAGTCTCAGGTCCTGTGATTGTATCTCCTGTGACACACACCATCACAAAATATTTGTCAAAACATTTAGCTTCCACACATTCTTTTCTCTTGTAGTCCCAGTCGTTTTCCTTTTTTATCAGCCTTACCACCATCACCGCCTCCTCCTGAAGTCCTTCCGCTACCTGGGACCCTGGATCAGAGGCATGAATGTGATGAGTCACAGTGAAAGACAGAAACATTTCAATAATTTTTATCTGTCAGATGCCACATTAAGATGTCTGTGGATGCAGATAGAAAATGCTGTCTAGGACAGTGTGTCTAATCTTGCTACGGAATGCGATTGTATGTTTCAAGATACCGATATTGTCCAGTCGAGGGCACAAAAATGTGCATAAAGATATCAGTTCGTCTTGTGAGACACTGTCATGCTACAGCCAGTGTTTGTCATACTTGCTTAAATCTTCACACGAATAAAGCAGAATAACACTTAGAGAGAGCAATCACCAATATTTTCCCCATGGTGATCAATACTACTTCGCATGAATATAAACCCACATGAAAAGATAATCTGAATGTTCACTGTCAGAGTAAACCCCAAGGACCCCTACATTAGAATGATGCTTATAGAGTTCAGCATTAAACACAATCGCTTGCCAACAGCTCATTCTCAAACTGGACCAGCCGGGCCTCAGCACCTCACTGTGCAACTGGCTGCTGGACATGCTGCCCAAGAGACAGCAGATGGGTTGGCAGGAACACATCCCACACTGCACAGAAGGACCCCACAAGGATGTTTGCTGAGGCCCTCCTCTTCACTCTGCTGCCCCACAACTGCACACTGACGCACAGCTCAAACCTCTTCATCGAGTTAACGGATGATGTGACTGTGTCGGGTCTCCTCTACAATGATGATGAGACCAGCTACAGGAGCGTGGTCAGCCATCTGTCCTCGATAACAATCTCTGCTGTCTAGACCTTGAGAAGATGGAGATTGTTGTGGACTTCAGAAGAGTGGGCCCCCTGGGGTTCCCCTTACCATCAACCCTGCTCCAGTGTAGAGCAGAGGTGGGCAAACACATGTGACCCGATGAACTATTTAATCTGACCTGCAGAGCCTTCCCAATAATTTCTCCAAAAGCCAAATGAAGAGGGTTGTCAGCTTGATTGGTTAGAAAAAGGTTCAGACCCCCCCTTCAGCTAGCATGCTAACATGTCCTCTCAAGAAGGTGGGGCCAAACATAATTTGGAGCTTCATCATCCATCTCTAGTTGGTCCAGTTAACAGGCTCTTCACAACATTTTCTCAGTCAATAGTCCATCAAGCAGGATTTTTAGCTAACCTCTGATCCTCATTTGGGGGGATGGTTTCCTGCACCACCTGGCCAGCCCCTTCATCAAGATCTAAAACCCAATGTGGCCCTTCAGGCTAAATGACTGCCTACCCCTGGTAGAGGCAGTAGTAATACAAGGTTACATAAGATAGTAGGATGCTTTATGATCAAAAGCCCTTGTCCTTTGATGGTCAAAGGTTATGTTCCCTCTGGAATCTGGAATGTTACCAAAATTTAATGAGCTGTACCTTGGCCTAATGTAAATATTTCCTGAAAATGTCATTAAAATTCGTTTATAACTTTTAGAATTATTAACAGGGTTAGGGTTAGGTCAGTCAGTCAGGTAGACAAACTAATACAGGCTGTTATATCACCTTCTCCCTTGGTGGAGGTAAATATGTGTGTGTATTTCAGTTGAACCAAACAGTTTAAGAAGCAGATTACATTTTATAAACATAGTGGAAGGCCTTACTGTAACAGGAGTGACAGGACTAGCCTATTTTCCATGTTGTCTCTGTTGAAAGCAACAATGTAAAAACTGATGTTACGGTTTGTGTGTTGAGGCCCCAAATGCAGACACGAGCAGGCGCTCCAAGAACAAAAAACCCTTTATTGGGTGGACAGCAAAAAAAGAAACAGAGGATGCTCTGACTGGAGGGAAGAAAACCAATGTTCAAAAAACTCTCATGAGTCAAAAATCCAAGAGCCATGAGAAAGCTTTAGTCTGAGTGCCTTCTGTGGCACTCTGCAGGCAAAGGGAGGACGAACAACCAACACAATGACAACGATCCAGCAACCGGGACCAGCTGGCAGCCTCCCTATATCAGCCGCTGATGAGGTGATCAGCGACAGGAGTGCGGTCACTGCTGGATCCCAGGAACCCGAGCCCTCTGCAGGGAAAACCAGGAGCGACTCACACACACCATAAAGGGCCGGCAAGCCAGACCCTAACAACTGAAGCACACATAGTACAATCGTTGAAGAACAAACTCACATTTAATTGTTTCTAAGTTCTCTGTATCACTGCTTGGCTGCAGTTATCAGCACACTTACTACTGTACTCTCTCAAAAACTACTGACACCTAATGTGGCTGTTTTTTTATGGCTCTTTTCTATTTACAGTATTTGTAACAATGCAAACACGGCAAGAAATGACTTAGAGTATAAACCATTTGTTCAGATATGTGAGGCCAAATATTTACATCTATGGTTGATCCCATCTATGGTTGTCCGTTAATAAAGCCGCACTGGCTTTATAACCAGATAACCACTAAGCCAGATACGTATCTGGACTCATTTCTCCCTTTAGCCCCCAACAATTGGCTTCTATCATTTCCTCCTCTAAATCCACAATCTGTCTCTTAGATCCTATTCCTACTAGATGACTTAAGGAAGTGTTCCCTTTACTTGGCACCTCCTTACTAGACATTATTCATTTGTCTCTGACATCAGGCTATGTCTCACTTTTAAAGTTGCTGTAATCAAATCCCTGCTAAAAAAAACCCCACTCTGGATCCCGGGGTTTTAGCAAACTAATGGCCCATCTCCAACCTGGTCTTCATTTCAGAAATTTTGGAGAAAGTCGTCGCCAGCCAGCTGTGCAATTATCTCCATAAAAATAACCTATTTGAAGTTTTCCAGTCAGGTTTCAGGGAACATCACAGCACAGAGACCGCACTGGTAAAAGTCACCAATGACCTGTTAATGGCCTCTGATCAGGGCTGTGTTTCAGTACTTGTCCTTCTGGATCTCAGCGCTGCATTTGATACTGTTGATCACAAGATTCTTTTACATAGATTAGAAAATCAAATTGGTATAAATGGAACTGCTTTAAGATGGTTTAAGTCTTATCTGTTAGGCAGACATCACTTTGTACATGTAAATCAAAACTCTTACATGCTCACTAAGTTTAGCTATGGTGTTCCCCAAGGTTCTGTCCTTGGACCAATCCTATTCACAATTTATATGCACCCACTAGGCAATATGATCAGAAAACAGTCAACAAATTTTCACTGTTATGCTGACAATACCCAATTGTACCTATCAATGAAGCCAGATGATAGCAATCAGCTAACACAACTGCAATCCTGTGTTGCAGATATTAAGTCCTGGATGACCCACAACTTTCTTCTATTAAACTCAGACAAAACTGAAGTTCTATTAGTCGGTCCAAAACATCTTAGACAATCTTTTGCTAATGATATAGGCTTTCATAACGGAGTAGCTCCTGCCTCTAGAACTTGGGTGTTAGCTTTGATTGTCTTGTCTTGTCTTTTAACACGCACATAAAACAAATCTCGAGGACTGCCTACTTCCACCTTCATAACATTGGAAAAAAGCAGGCCTACCTTTTCCTTAGATGCTGCTGAGAAGCTTATCCATGCCTTTATTACCTCCAGGCTGGATTACTGTAACTCTCTTTTATGAGGATGCCCAAAAAAGTCCCTCAGAACTCTGCAGCTCATTCAGAACTCCGCAGCTCGTGTTTTGACTAAGACTAAGAGGCGTGACCACATTTCACCTGTGTTGGCCTCCCTACATTGGCTTCCAATAACATCTAGAGTAGAATTTAAGATCCTCCTCCTAACCTACAAAGCTGTGCATGGTCTGGCACCATCATATATCATTGATCTAATTGAACCATATCAGCCCTCTAGGACATTACGTTCCTTAGATTCAGCTTTACTAGTAATACCACCAATCTCCAAATGTAGATCTGGAGCCAGGGCCTTCAGTTATCAAGCTCCTCTGCTGTGAAACCACTGACCAGCATCAGTCCGGGCGGCAGACACCCTCTCTATGTTTAAGAGTAGACTTAAAACCCAGCATTTTGCCAAAGCCTATAGCTAGGACTGTAGCTAGGACTGTTGGGCTCTGCTGGGGGAGATCTTTAGACACCGAGCTTTCAAAGTGGGGGGAGGGGGGACTCACTCATCATGCCCAGTTCAGCACTAACCCACCCTCCCCCGGATCTCTCGTGCTCCATCTTTTTACAGCACTTCCGGAACCTGTTGCTTGATCTCTTACCTCCACCCTCCTGAGGCCTGGTACTGCTGCTGGATTCAGAACCCTCTCCATGGCCCTGCCTGGATCCAGAACCCTCTCCATGGCTCTGCCTGGATTCAGAACCCCCTCCATGGCCCTGCCTGGATGCTGCAGCTTCTGCTCAGCATTCTCTCTATCCTCCCCGTCTCTCCTCTCCCCCTCTCCTTTTTCTCTCTATCTCCACCTCTCCTCTGTCTCACCATCTCCCCGCCTCTCCTCTCCCTCCCAGGTGTTCGCAGCAAATGGCCGTCTACACTGAGTCTGGCTCTGCTCGTGGTTTCTTCCTGTTAATCAACAAACCTATTTGTTTCTTTCAGAAGACACAGACACATTAAAGGCACATCGATGCAAAGTCCTGTTTCTTGACCTCCAGGTTTTACCATTACTGCACCAGCATAAAATAACTGGCAGCCTCTTTTTACTGACGTAAAAGATTAATGTTACTTCAAGAGTTAAAAGTAGGTACGAAAAAAAAAAAAAGAAAAATCACACACAAATAATTTACTTATTAGTTTTTTTTTCTTCTAATTTAGTCAGATATTTGGTAAACTTTGGGCTCAAAACCTACTTTATTAAAGTTGAATTACAACATCAAAATTCTAAATTACTTATGAAACCATTTGACCACGTCACCCCTGGCAACCAAAACGTGTATGTGTTATTTTTCATCTACATCCGGTACATCCTTGGGTTTTCCCTGACCCCTGAGGCCTGTGGTGGAAGGGTGGAGACGCACTGAGTCAGAGGTATTGGCCGCAAAACACTGGATTTTTGCATTTGCCTATATTTATCACACCCACATGAAATTTTGGTCTAATTTTTCTATCGATATGTACACACAAACAACCAAAGCATTCATATACATGCAAGGTCACAGCACTTTCTTATAAGGAAACTTACCTCCATGATTTAACAACCTATACAACCACATTTATATGTACAAATCATGGTTTTTCTAGTAAAAATGATTACCTCCGGAGAAATGCAAAAATGAGAAATACTATTAATATTAACTAGTGGTGAAAATAGGATGTAGTTTGGCAAGATCACAGGCCCCAGGAGGAACATTGATTTAAGTGCAAAAGCTTATTTTTTCCCCCTTGTTTGCTGGACAAAGACTGACTTGTTGTGTGTGTGTGTGTGTGTGTGTGTGTGTGTGTGTGTGTGTTCATCTCCTTTTCTGTGAGCTGAAAGTAGTCATGCTGTAATGTGTGACAGCTCGGTGTCTTACAGTAAAACCATTTCTTCATATCTTTATTAATATAAGTCTTTGCAAAGTTAAGCTTATTTTATCTTTAAAATGCTTCAGGGGCACTATCATTTTAAAAACTTGGGTTTAGTTTAGCTCATTCCTGTTCTTAACTGACACACTTGTATAAGTAAAGGTTTATTATTAAACATCATTGCCCAATATGGACAAAGAATATTTAGCATTTTTACATAAATTAAGTTGCTTAAGTAATGATAACATCGACAGTCAAGGTGTAATAATACGAATGCAGGAGTCATAAATTTAAACACACCAAGAAATACTATATGCCCGCTTACTATACTATATGGGTCAGCCCAGCCCGCTTCTCCAGTAGCTGAGTTAGCCTCTGCCCCTGTGCTATCCTCGTTAGTTCCTGATTCCGCACCAGCCAGGTCGGTGCCTGCCACTGCACAAGCCGAGTTAGCACCGGCTCCTGCACTAGCCAAGCTAGCCCTCGCACCAGGCAAGTCAGTCCCTGGCCCTACGCCAGCCACGTCCGCCCCTGCTCCAGCTACGAGCCCTCCTGCAGCTACCGGATTCGTTTCTGTCTCTGCCTTCCTGCACGCCTCCCTGCTTCACCTCCTGTTCCAGGCACCTGAAAGACCTGCCCCCTGGTGAGTTATTGCAGGTTGTCTCTGTCCCAGTGGTGCTCCCCAAAGATGGTGAACTCCCTCCAGACTCATCACCCGGTGGCAGCAGTCCGTTGGGCTCAGGTGTGCTGATCCGGGCCGAGGATTTTCCCGACGGTGGTGGCCCAGCCTTCCAGGAGACGAAAGAGGACACCTCGAGACCCAGAAGTAGGAGGTGTTTGGAGTAACTCCAGTCACAGGAAGAAGGCTCCGGAGGCCAAGAGGAGGGAGGCACAGACACAGGCAGCGTCAAAGTTGCCGGCTCCGAGGGCAGCGTCGCCAACGCCCCCGCCAGTTCCAAGGGCAGCGCCGACCCCAGCTCTGACGCCCACACCGGCTCCGACTCCAGCTCTGACGCCCGTGCCGGCTCCGACCCCGCCGGCTCCGTCCCCGTCTCCAGCGCCGACGCCCGTGCTGGCTCCGATCCCAGCTCTGGCGCCCGCACCGGCTCCGACCCCTCCGGCTCTGACGCCCGCGCCGACGACTCCGACCCCGCCGGCTCTGAGGGCAGCGCCGACGACCTCGCCGGCTCGGTCTCCGTCTCCAGTGCCGGTGTTCCTGCCGGCTCGGACTCCTGTGGCCTGGCCTCCGACTCCTGCAGTTGGGCCCCTGATCCTGACGACGGGGCTTCTGTCCCCGCAGCGAAGCTTGCGACGTTTGCAGCTGGCGCTGCACCTGAACCCTGGACTAGGGTTGGCAGGTCCAGTTTGGACAAGAAGTCGGACTCGGTCCCTCCGTCCGACACCCCTCCTCCCACCTTGGATGATGCACGTGGGGTCGTCCTAAAGGGCCAGGTAGGGCACCAGGAGGCGCCCTTTGAGGGAGGGGTACTGTTAGGGCTGTGTGGGTTGCCCTGCTTTTCCCCTGCAGAAGGCGCGGGTTCCCAGGATCCAGCAGGGGCTGCACATCTTGCTGACCACCTGACCTTGCTCATCAGCGACTAATATGAGGAGGCTTCCAGCTGGTCCCGGTTGCTGGTTCATTGCCTGACTGCCTGACATGAGAGTTTGTCATTTGCTAGTGCTTCACCAGACTTTGTTTTGTTTGAACAGTATTTTTTCCTCCAGTCGGAGCGTCTTCTGTTTTTCCCATGTACACCCAATAAAGGGTTGGTTTTTGCCTTGGAACACCTGCCTCGTGTCTGCGTTTGGGTCCTCAACACACGTTTCCTAACACTCTCCTCCTTTTCTTCTCATCGGGATTACCAGTGTGTCCAGTCTTCCTCGCTGTTTTGTGTCTCTCTCCCCCTCTTCTCTCTCTCTCTGTATCTTTCTGCAGGTCTTCCATCTCCAGACCTTCATGCTGCATGGATCTCGACCTCTTACGAACCCAGTGTCCACTGTCAGCACCTTTTTTTTTTTAATTAAAACCTGCCTATGCTGTTCCTCTTTTTATAACAACCTGCTATGCTGTATTATGTCTGATATGTTTATTATTTTATGTCTGATTGTATTTTGTTCGTATTTCTATGATTGTATCTGTTTCTCCCTCTCTCTCTCTTGCTTCTATTGTCTCTGTCCTGTCTCCCTCTTCTTTTCCTCCTTTACCCAGCTGACTTTCAGCAGGATGGTTCCTCCTTGTAAGCCTGGTCCTGCTCAAGGTTTCTTCCTGTTAAAAGGGAGTTTTTCCTTGCCACTGTGCTTACCTGGGGGTTCAGGCTCTGGGTTTCTGCCTCTGTAAAGCACCTAGAGACAACTTTACAATAAAGTTGTCTTTATTGCACAGGCAAGGAAAAACTCCCTTTTAACAGGAAACATTTGTCAGAGACACTTGCAGGTTGTGTGGGTGTTAGAATTCATATTTATATTTAAACCTCACTGATTGAAAAAGTCGGTACTGATGTTTCTGATAACTAATAATGATGTCAGGTTATCCTTTATTCTATCTACACTTTCTTTAGATGACCTCTATCACATTATGGGTTAAGGCATGAATGTCTCACTGAGGTGACTATTCAAGAAAAACTGCTGGACCAACAAATGAAGCCTACAAAGCCATTCCCATTTTCTTGGTTTCCCTCTCTGCCTTGGACCCTGTTGCTAATGAAAATATTAAATACCATTCTCTCCATTCACTGGAAACTCAGTGACAGCATTACAAACAGCATTCCTCTCTGGTGAAGTTCTTGGTTTATTTCTGTTGGTACAATATTGTTTCAAATGAGTCAGTGGGCACAGCTGCTTGTTTAAATCTTGATTATGCAACAGCCAAATGTTGTAACCAATAACAATGAATAAAAAAGGGAAATAAAAAGTTACAGGAACTTTGACTGATCCGGAGGGCCTATATAGACAAAACAGATGCAAGCTGTTTAACAGAAACTTGACTGAGTTTGCATAAAAAAATGAAACACTTTGGACAACAAATGTAAATAATAGCTACCCTACCCTAACCCTAAGCTAACCCTAGCACGTATATTGTTCACATATGTTAAGGCATCATGCCAGTAGATAAAAAGTACCATTGGGCGTCTGCCCATCTTTTCTATCAGCCTTCTTTTATCACTAATGATAATATTGCAATGACATTTCAAAATGATTGCAGATCTAGAATGACTTGACTCCTAAATTCAGAATTGAAACCTGTTTACACACAACAATGTTAGGTTTTGTACTGGCATGTAGCCTACAGCAGAAATAAGCACTGCGTGGTTTATTTGAATGTCGTTTTATTATTTTCCCTCATGGTAACTCCAACGCACATGGAACACATAAAACTTACTTCCGTGTTTGCGTGATTAGGTAACAATTTTACAGAAGTCTGGATACAACAAACGTTTTATTTGATGTTGTCTCTTGCATTTCTCTTCTTAATGATTATGCTCTCTTGCACAAAGGCGCCATCATTTGTGTCTTTTTGTGGATTAACTGGATTTCACTAAATGCACTTGGCTCAATGGTTCCCAATGAGTCCAGATGGCCAACTGTCAGTTTGGTGAACAAAGAGCTTTATTTTTCTCTGCCATAGCACAATTTCCCACTACCCTGTGCAAACAATGACAGCCTTCCCTTCTTTCCTACCTCCTTCCTCTTGTTTGCATACACGCCAAATTAACATTTAGACTTTACTTTACTGGTGGTCTCTCTCTTGGTTTACCAATTAGTGAGGAAGTGCACTGCTTTTACCATTTACCTGGATCGAGAATACGCTTGACAAAAACACTTGCAGTTTCCAGGGAAATATGATATTCAAACAAACAAAGTGAAACATTGTGGAGTCAGGATATTGCTAATGTTTAACATTAGCCAACACAAGCCATTGCCTGTCTTAAAACATCCTACCGGGAGGATACTGAACCACAGGCACAGGCTTTTAATAGTGCTGCAACATTTCTCAGAAGAGATACACACCTCCGGTTCCTCAAAGCCACATTGAAATATTGTTGTATTGCACATTTGTGATGGCAGGAGGCATATGTTCTATTCATCAGCTTTCTTTTCTTCATTTTAAAATTCACCTCCAGCCATTCATCCATCTCCTCTCCTCCCTGTCTTTATATACCGTTACTATTTAATGCCAGCAGAGACTCAACTCACTTGAAATTTTCTGTTCACTCTCATCTGTCAGTGTAAAATAAGTGTTATTAGACTTCTTTGGCTGTAGACAAACCCTATTTGTGGGATCAGCAAACTTCAAACAAGAATAAAACAGAAGTTTTTTTCTAGCTTCTTTCTTTCTTTCTTTCTTTCTTTCTTTCTTTCTTTCTTTCTTCCACATGTAATTCCTCACCTCACCACAAACAGTAAACACACATGTAGGCAACAGTGCAGGCATGCATAAAAGAAAGTGACATGGAATTAACTGAGTCACATAACCACACAGACACACAAACAAACCAATGCAATTCAAATGAAAAAGACAATGGTGTGAGTCTCTGGCCAGGTTTAAATGAGTGATACAGGCCTATAATTCTCTGGATTTTGGAGAGGCTTTCCAAACCGTACTGACGTCTCTAAGACCAAGAGAAAGGAGTAATAGCCAGTGTTTACCACCACAAACTTTCCCATCACTACAGGACTGACTCTATAAGTAGCACACAGTAACTAAGCAGAAGGGCAGCTTCAGTTGCCCCACTGACACAAGTGGGAGGGAGACAGAATTGAGAATAATAGAACAAGCCTGACAGCAACAAAAAAATTGGGAGAGGTTACCACATAAGAATGGTCAGCTGGGTACACTGGTGCCAACACGATGTCCAATTAGGGCACATGTGGTACATGTCTGCATGCCTGTGTCTTCATGTAACTGTGTATTCAGGGTGAAGATGCAGAGCCAGGGCATAACTCGGGACCGTTGCTGCTTCTCATCTGTCCCAACAGAGCACTATTAACATATGAGAGTAACTGTGAGTTCACAGCAGCCACAACCAATTTCTAAGAAGATTATTGTCATGTTATTCTTAGGCCATATAACAGTTTTTTCCATTGAAGGAAAGATCCTGTTTACCTGCTTTAGGCTTGTGGTTAAGTGGGACAAACAGAACTTACAGCACTGTTTTTAGAGTATTGTTCAACAAGTATTAAAAAACGTGTAGCTGCAGTGTGAACATTTGCTTTTAATTCAAAACAAGGTTTGAAATAACAAAGTTTAACCTCATCAATCCGAATGTTCTGTCATATAAAATGCAACTTTTTGCTTTCTATGTTCCAGTTATGAGCATGGAGGCCTGAAAGGGGTGGCTGCTGGAGATGAAAGATTCGGTTTGTTGATGACATCCCTCTTGGTGGAAAGGCTGTGGTTATCCATGGTGTGGGTGCGTATTCCTGCCATGCTGTTTCTGTGGCCAGAGAAGTTTCTTGGAGCCTCTCTGGACATTTATGATTCATCAATATGTCTGGTTGTTGCCTTTGTTCTAAATGGGGCTGTTGGTGAGGATCTCGTAAAATAATGATGATGCATTAACCTCTACCATATTTTCCCAGTCCTCATTATCTCCCTTCATGGGATGCAATGCCACACCCTTGTCTCTCCATAAACACGCAATCCAACATCAATATATTGGAAAAAAAAAACAAGCAGAAAAGCACTGGAGTGTGCAGACCTCTGCCAAGCAGGCATTTGAAGCGAAAGAACGAGAGAGAATTTGAATTTTGAAACAAGCTTTATTCTTCGCTCTTACAATGAACACATAACATTTATGTTTTTAAGCACACGCAAAGTTGGAATAAATATATATGTAAATAAATAAATAAATAAATGAATAATTCACGTGAAGGCATCTCCAAACTGCAAAGAATCACTTGCCAGAAAACAAAGAACATGATTAAAACACCACTCTTGCTCAAACAAGTCCAGATCTCCAGTTGCCTTGTAAAAATTAAACTCAATGAGGAGTCTGGACTTGATCATACACACACAGTGACCGGTTCAACAATGAAACTTTCCACTAACTTCTTCTTACGGCTTAAATACACTGCCATCTTGGCCTACCCTAAAACAAAGTTTAAAAGCTGACACTTGTGCTTCTGAAGACGTGTGTATCTAAAACCAAGAATAAAAGACTGCTTGTTAAAAAGTTCCCCACACTTTGTAAAAACGACTTGTAGAAATAGAAACAATAGTGATAGACGCTGACATTCATAAAAATAGTGAAAAATTGTCTCTCTATGGTCACAGAAGGGACACTTGTCTTCCACCGTTTCATTAATAGTTGACACAAAGGAGTTGACTGGAAAGATACCGTGAAGGACTCTCCAGTGGAGGTCAGCGTAGTTCTTGGAAAGTGGAGGCTTATACAGTGCCACTGGGGTCTGCAGGCTGGAACTAGGTCCAAGTATCTCCTCCATGGCGTGTCAGCTCTCTGGTTCAGTCTTTGCCTGACGGTAGAGGCAGAAGAGTGAAGGGTGTTTTGAAACGGGCCTTGTACATTCCATCCTATCCACAAGACATCTTCTCAGTGAAAGCTGCCACATTCAGCGGAGCTACTGTGATTTTCAAGAAGGGGAAGGACGTTTTGATTCACAGAGATGATACAAAATTCCATATTTATGTACATGACAGACTGTATTATTTGCATACAGGAAATTATGATAAATGTGATGACCACAGTAGAGGGTGTTTTGATATGCAGACATGGCATGAGATTTTGGGACACTGCAACTATGATGATTCAGAAATTGTAGAATGTTGTTGAAGGTATGAAATTAAGGGTTCATTGAGCAAACCTAAACATTGTGAAGTGTGCACTATGGGGAAATTTTACCAAACCAGAAATAGGAATCCTGACGTGAGAGCTAAAATATTTCTAGAGCTTGTGCATACGGATTTGGCAGGACCAATTCAACCAGAGTCCAAAGATGGTCAGAGATATGTACTCTTGATCACTGACGATTTTTCCAGTGCATTTTTTGTGTATTTTCTCAAGAACAAGAGTGATATACGTCTAGCTACTCAGAAGTTTCTTGCTGATACACCTCCATATGGAAGAGTGAAGTGTTTCAGATCAGATAATGGTACTGAGTACACAGGGAGAGGTTACCAGGATTTACTACTCAAACATGATATTAGACATGAAACCTCAGCACCTTACTCACCACACCAGAATTGCACTGCTGAGCGCAATTGGTGCACACTTTTTGACATGGCTAGATGTATGCTTATTGACAGTGGTCTACTAAAACAGTTGCGGATTTGTGCAGTCCAAACTTCTCCCGTGGTGAGGAACAGATGTTTCAATAAACGCATAGGGCAGACACCATTTGAGGCATTAACTTGTAGACGGCCTAAGGATGCAAAAATTTGGGACAGAGTGCTATGTGTACAAACAAGACAAAAGAAAATTGGACCCAAGATGTGAGAAGTGCCTTTTCATTGGATATGACAAAAACAGTCCTGTGTACATTGTTTGTTTTCCTAATGCCAAGAAAATGCAAAAGCACAGGCTGAAGTTTACGACAAGATATGTGTAGGACAGCAGACACAGACTCTTTTATCACCTGTAGATGATTTTGTAGAGTACGAGTCTAAATGTCCAAAACACAGAGCTCAAGTAGAGTAGAAGCCAGAAGAGCAGAAGCCTATATTGGCACATCCAACCACAGCCAGTAGAAGTTAAGTGTAAGCCAGAGAGACGTTACCCTTCAAGAGAAAGAAAAAAGCCAGACTGGTACACTGATTGTAAAATGTAAAAATTTAAAAAGTACATTTTTGATGATGAGACTGATGAAGGCTACATTAACATAGATTACTGTTACAGAGTAACATGTAACATACCAGTTTCATTCAGAGAGGCTGTAAAGTCAGAAAAATCAAGTGAGTGGGTCAAAGTAATGGATGAGGAAATGCATTCACTCAGAGAATAATACATTCACCCTACCTAAAGAAAGCAGCACAACAATGCTCTGTTTTCCATGTAATCCTGTGATTCATCAGGCTCAATGGAAGATGGAAGATGGAAGATGGGTGTATGCCATTAAAACCAATGTTGATGGTACTGAGAATTACAAGGCCAGATACATTATATTGCCAAAAGTGGTGACAGATGCACCTGAGGAGAATCACCCATCAGCGGGATTACTTAAGGACCAGCCACCTGTTCACCAGCGTCTGATCGTCGCACCTGCAAGAGTGGTACTTTGACTTTGACCGTATACTTCATGTTATTCTGAAAACCTTTTCTCAGGACAGCTTTTTCTCTTTTTTCCTAAAGGATCACCTTGCCGCCCTCCTAGAAGATTCTCCTTCCTTATGAACATTCCGCAGAGGAGCTTGCCTGCAAAGACACTGGACTCGTGTGTGCTTTTCTTGGTTACTTATCCTCCCACTTGGAGCATTTTCTGTTTCACCGTTTTTCTCTGTCGCCCAGTAAAAGGGTTGTTTTGTTTTAACCTGGTTGCAAGTCCTCTGCGTTTGGGTCCGGACTACTACTAAACATAATAGAATGATCAGACCAGTATGGACCCAGCAAAGGCGCAACAGGCTCTGACTTGCCAGGAGACCCGGCTTGGCGAACACGTCATCTGGGCTCTGCTGGATGCCTCGGCCCGGACAACACAGAACGTCTCTGACCTAGCGCAACAGGTCGCCAACCTATCGGCCCAGGTGTCCTCCCTGGTCACTGTGGTTGCTTCTCGCGACAGGACTCCGCCTCTCACTCTGCCAGTCAAAGACTCACATGAGCCCTTCGAGGGGGACCTGGGTAAGTGCCGGGGTTTCCTACTCCAGTGCCGTTTGGTGTTCCAGCAGTGGCCGCATTCCTTCGGATCTGAAACAGCGAGGGTAAACTACGTAGTGGGACTATTACGGGGAAGAGCGCCAGCATGGGCGCAGGCAATGAGCGCACGTTGGCAGCTGATAAACCTTTCCTAGGACCAGCTCGAAACTCATCTGAAGGGCATCTTCGACGGCCCCACCTACGCCAGTGACGCCACTGACCGCTTCCTGACCCTTCAGCAGGGGCCACGCTCAGTGGCTGACTATTCGGTAGAGTTCTGGACCCTGGCAGTAGAAGTGGGGTGGAACGAGCCGCCGCTCATGGGAGTGTGCCTGGGGGTCGCAGGCATGTGAGTCTTTACTGGCAGAGTGAGAGGCGGAGTCCTGTCGCGAGAAGCGACCACAGTGACCAGGGAGGACACCTGGGCCAATAGGTTGGCGACCTGTTGCGCTAGGTCAGAGACGTTCTGCGTCGTCCGGGCCGAGGCATCCGGCAGAGCCCGGATGACGTGATTGCCAAGCCAAGCTTTCACACTTTCATGCCCCATAACGTCACCTACTGCCAGAGCAGCCTCCTCCACCAAGCACTGCACCGCAGGGTTGAGTTTGACCACATGACAGCGAGTCAATTTCTCAAACTCCGCAGGTGCAGTCCCAACAACCGGCATTATGCCAAACAGTTGCAGCCGAGCCGAGCCGAGCACTCACACACACAACCTAAACAAAAAAACCCTTTTAACCAGCAAAATAAACAACTCATACACACAATCACCAAAAAAAGAGAGAAGTTTTCCAAAGGACAACCGCAAGAAATTTTAATCAAAATTGATTCGCCCTCAGCTCTTCACTCACGCGTCACCTCAGACAGAGAGAGAGAGAAAGAGAGAGAGAGATCTGAGTTGTATTTTTTTAATGGCTGTTATACAACTAACATATAACTATGATTCTATATATATATATATATATATATATATATATATATATATATATGTATAATTTTTTTTATTATTTTATTTTATTTTCTACCGCTTATCTGAGGTCGGGTTGCAGGAGCAGCAGCCTAAGCAGAGAGGCCCAGACTTCCCTCTCCCCAGCTACTTCATCCAGCTCTTCCAGGGGATCCCGAGGTGTTCCCAGGCCAGCCGAGAGACATAGTCTCTCCAGCTTCTCCGGGGTCTTCCCAGTGGCTTCCTACCGTGCCCTGAACCAGGGACGTGCCCTGAACCAGGGAGATGTCCGGGAGGCATCTCCTGGGAAGCATGAGGTGCCCAAGCCACCTCATCTGGCTGTTCTCAAAGTGGAGGAGCAGCGGCTCTACTCCGAGCTCCTCCCGGATGACTGAGTTTAGAGGAGGAAGATCATTTCGGCTACTTGTACCCACGATCTTGTTCTTTCGGTCACTACCCAAAGCTCATGACCATAGGTGAGGGTAGGAACAGAGATTGACCAGTAAATCGAGAGCTTCGCCTTTCGGCTCAGCTGTCACAATGGATCAGTGCAGGATCCGCATTACTGCAGATCCTGCACTGATCCGCCTGTCGACCTCCCGCTCTGTTCCTCCTGAGGTCACCAAACCAGACCCTCTCAACACCATGGCTGCGCCTAGAAATTCTGTCCATAAAAGTTATGAACAGAATCGGTGACAAGAGGCAGCTCTGGCAAAGTCCAACCCTCACTGGAAACAAGCCCGACTTACTGCCAGTATTGCGGACGAAGCTCTGACACCGGTCATACCATGAAGGGAAACCATGAACCATTTATCTTTTTCTTCATATGTTGTCAATGGGCTACACTTTGTCTGGTCCCTCACCTCGGACCTGTTTGCCATGGGTGGCCCTACCAGGGACATAACGCCCCAGACAACTGAGCTCCTAGGATCATTGGGACACGCAAACCTCTCCACCACAAGGTGGTAGCCCAGGAGGTGATATACAGTATATATAATAGTTGCACCCAGTCTAGGGGTTCTGGGATGCAAAACAAACTAGGGCCCAAAAAAATCAACTGAAGAGTTCTCAAATCAGTATATGTCTTCAGAGTGAACTAAGCCCAAAAGAACAGAATGGTTCTATCTCTAATGGTTCAGAATTAACAAAAATTGCAGTTCACTCCTATTAATTCAAAACCAAAGAATACTGAACAACAAAGTTGATCTCCAGGTGGAAGTTGGGGAATTTGTTGTACGTTGCCATCTTGGTGGTTTAAATAGGCTCCTCCTAGATGAGGTATGCATCAGGTACGGAACTCTCCTATCTGCATGCAGAGATAGGAGCAGAGAGAACAAACTGCGAAAAGTAAAAAGAAATACAACACCCATAACCCCAACTTTCTCAAATAGAAGGAGTAACCAGCGCATATTATATATATATATATTATATATATATATATATTGCTGATTTATGCTTTTAATTTAAATCACAGAGGGTAGTCCAGCAGCCTGCAGTTTGTGTGATCCATGAGGGAAATTTGGTCATTCCCGTGGTCATTCGAAATAAAGAAAGACATGACGAGAGAGAAAGAGCATGGACAGCTAAAGAGACAGAAGTAGTTAGAAACACCCACACACATGGCAACAGTGGGGAATGTGAAAGAAGGGTCACTGTCAGGGTTATGACCATGGTGGGCAAAGGGGAACAGTGGTGGGTGGAGGAAGAGACATGAATCCTAGGCCTCCAGACAACAATGCTCTGTTTTCCATGTAATCCTGTGATTCATCAGGCTCAATGGAAGATACTTGATAGCAGAAGATAGTGAAACATCAACCCCAGACAGCCTGGCTGCCAGGGGCTTTTCTTCACCAGGACAACCACTACTTAATGCACACTGTCTGACTGGGCTGTTCGCCTTTTATTTGCAAGCCTGAAGATGAGCTCATTTGATCTTTGGGGAGTCTTTTTTAAATAATTTGTTAGCAACTCCATTTAGTAATGAAGGTGTGGTTGAAGCATTTGTTCATAATGTTAATAGTGTCACTATACTGAGGTATCAGCAAACCGCACATTTACTCAGTGTACCATGGATTTTTATTCACCTACAGACAAACCCTCTGTTAAGTGTCTACAAGGGCTTCCAATTATTAGCGGTTGTCTATTTCATCACACATGAAATAACCAAAAAAAAAAAAAAACATACATATTGAGTCAGATAGCAATTACACTTGCATTACCAATGCACAGAAATTCTCTCCAAACTAAGGAGCCTGACTCCCACAATGTAGGTGGCATCATTCCAGTACTGAGGAAGGTGTCCATGTTCTTCAACATTCTGTACAATAGGGGTATGAACTCTTTATCAGAGCATTTCCCTGGTAGGGCAGTGTTTCGCTACAATAAAAGTAATATGGTGTAGGTGCAGAGGGAAAGGTAAACCTGCTGTTGTTTTGCATCTTTCAGCAAAATAATCTATTGTTTTCCTTTTATTGTGTGGTCTCTCTCTCGGCAAAAAAAAGTGTAAGATTTGAATAGAACTTAAAATCTTCCTTCTTTTGCCCACACAAAAAAACCCAAAACACAATTATTGTTATGCACACTCTACTATATATTTTGTTCTTATATTTTTGTACATTTCACCAAAATAAGACATCTTCTCAAAACAGTATCTTTGATTCATGTCTCTGAAAGTGGTTTCAGACATTAATTTTGCAAAATTAGACAGTGAAATTATAAGTATGTACAACAGCAAACAGACAGCTGACCTTCAACTCGGAGTTAAAATATTACCACAGTAGCACTATAACAACAGGTTATTTCAGTTTAACAGTTGTTTGAGCCCTGATTGATAATGAAGAAAAGTTTCTTTTTAACATCTTTCAACAAACATCAGTGATCAGTGACTTAGAAAGAGGTTAACAGCATTCCCTTAATTGACATTAGCCGGTAGTTTGTGATGCCAGCAGTTATTCAGATGAGTACAGACATGTTGAGTAACCGACATCCATTTTGGGAACATCCTCACTTCACACTAGACTTCTCTTTCTTTTAATAATACTGTAATAGAGAATGCTTTCAGGCTCTGAGGCTCCTCCAGACCGATTCATACCATCAGACAAGACCATCAGTTACTTTTATTCTGGTTGGTGTGATTTCAATTTTGGGGGTAGGAACAACGGACATGGCTGGATAAACAAAATATAATTCCATCAAAGTGTGCACTCTGCAGCAGTGCACAGCAGTAGGTTCTCATTCATCTAGGTCATGGTTAACCAAAGCTTGATTTCTGCGGGCAACTGGACTTGGTTAGGTTCTTAAAGACGTTTCGCCTCGTCTCCAAAGGTTTCTTCAGTTCTGAAATAGCTGGAGTCAGAGCTTGAAGTTATAGCCTTTGTGGACCATTAGCATGCTAATGGTCTGGGCAGTCACCTGAGAGTTGTTAGCAGGGTCGTTGGCCTAGTTTCACTTGTGTGTGTGCTTTCCCCCTTGTCTCCAAGGTCACATGATGATGAGTCACCATGTGAAAAGGTATGAACGTGTGGATCGTTGATGGGAGGAGTGTAGGACTGCATTATAACTGGATGAGAGGAAATGTCTCAGTCCACCATCTCTGTTCAAAGATGGTTTTTCCAACTTGACATGGATGGCTCCTTTGACACCACTCTTAAACCAGCGATCTTCTCTGGCCAGTACACGTACTTGAACTGCTGAGCCCTGTCCTGAGGAGGTGGCCCCTCTGTGTTGGGCCATTCATTTGTGAAGAGGTTGTTTAGGTTCCACAATGTATAATTCCCTGCATTCTTCTTGGTATTGAATGGCATAGACCACGGTGCTTTGCTTGTATCTGGTGTTCATTTTTTTTCTCTTTCATTTTTCTTGACAATAGTCCTTTCAAAGCACAACCCAGAATGGGAGACAAACAGGAACAGGAAAGACAGGAGACGGTTGTGTGGAATAGAGCTGTGTCTAATGTGGGTTTAGTCATTGACCCACCCGAAAAACACAGAGTACGAAAGTTGAATTTCTTAATTAGTTTTTGCAGTTTGTTAAATTAAATTATCCTATCGAGCTGGTCATTTAGTTGAAAAAGCCTTTCATAAATAGTATCAAGTAAACATTGGGACATTGGGCAATCACAAATGAGAATTAAGAACTGAAAAACATGAATGAATTGTGTTCAAGGTAAAGAACGGATTCTCTTAAAACATTTATATACATTAGCAATGCTTGTACATGACAGAAAGATTGGTGGCCTGTATAAATCTCGCCCTGCCAACTTCCTACTACCAGCAGCAACATTTTGATAACTAGTTTGCCAAAAATAATACTGCATACAGCAGCAAAACAGGATGTGTGTGCGACCTGAAATTAAAAGAAATGGAAGCAGAACCAGTTATGGGTGACCTAAGGATTATAACTCATGCTTGGTTAATAACAAGTCAATATTGATAAACTGCAACGATAGTTGCTAATATTTCTTTAGTGTTGACTTTAGTCTGTGAACGGATGCACTGGAGATAGAAGCTATCCTTATCAAAGGGTCTGGAGATAAACTCTGCTGAGGTGTCACTGAGCTTATGCAGACACACAGCAGCAACAGTCAACCACCCTCCCATCCGGGCAGACTTCCTGCTCAGCACTGCACATTTGTCTATCTGTATCCTTTTGTCTACTCCTCTGTCTCCCCTCCATATCACCTTTCAGTCTCCAGAGTCTGTTGCAGCCTACCGCTGGTCTCAACCATGCAATCAAGGCAGCGGCAACATGTATTTATGTCTTAGATGTTTAAAGTTATAATCACACAGCAAACCCATTTAGTTCATTTCTTATTTCCATGCTCCTTGTTGCCTCAGCTAGAATTTTATTTTACAGAAGGGTTATTATTTCTGTACCAAAGGAAGGGCTTGTGTACAAACTCCATGTCATGCTATTTAAAAGTTTGCTCGATCTGCAGGCCATATCATGGAAGTTTGTTTCGAGCACACAACTCAATGCCTACTGACACAGCTGCTGTGGCTTCTCAACTAAAAGAATGATGAAATTCAATCAGGACAGACTGAGAGCATATCCCGAAAGCATTGCCTCCTCTCAGCAGAACACAGGGAACGAGTCCTGATGTCTGCAACAATGACAGGCCACAGAAAAACCAGTCTGAAACATCTAATTTAGAAGTACCAGTTGGCTTACAAAATACTCAGGGAAAAAAGAATAGCTGACATGGAAACTGTCAGAGAGTCACCTCCAGCTAAAACAAATGTAAAAATAATTGACATTGCCTCACATTTATACAGCTGTGATTGGTGTTTGCACTGAGACTGTTAAAGTGTTTGAGATGCACAGTGGCTGGATGAGATGCCTCCCTGTCAGTAATGGCACTATGGAGTCTGCCAAGTTCATGTTATCAGGAGGTCTCAGGATTCTTCCCTCCGACAGCCTCTTATCCCCAAGGCTAATTAACCCAGCTTGAGGAAGGGGAAGAAGTCTCCCCAAACACATGTCATACTTTTCATTTCCTGTTTGCTTTCTCTCCTGTCAACTCACTCAGGGCCATCTGCATAAAACATTCAGAGCAGTGCTCTTCTACCACCAATGTATCACATAAACCTCGGAAGTTTTTTTCTGCATGATCCAGAGTCGTAATTCCTCGGGCTGCTGACTTGTGTTGCATTTGAGATTGGCTTTGAAAGTCACTTTAAAGGTTACAATTTCATCTAAGAAAGACATTTTTAAATATTTTCCTCATCCAAACATTGGCTTCTTCATAATAGTCAGCATCTAACTTGACAGAAAGTCTGACCAGGGGTAGCAGATAGGTAGCAGTTTTGACAAAAAAAATATTGTAAATAAATAACTATTGAAAAATGAAAGGCCAAAAATGGGTTCAGAAATGGAAGCATTGTAAAAAAAAAAACAAACAAACAAACAAAAATGCAAGTTATTACATTGCGGTATTGAGGAACATTAAATAAAATCATTGTCACTATAATTCTAATCTTATGAATCTGTCAGACAGCGCCATGTTCAGATAGCTGTAGTTGGCCAGAAAGGCCCCTTTTGTGATCATGTTTTGAACATGATAATTGTAATAGCATTGGCCCGGTTCTGTATTTACTCTCTGCCGATCTAATCTGCTTCCTGCAAGCCTTCCCGGTTTGAAGGCCCACTGAACAACAGACTGGTGAACTACTGGTTCCACATGCAGATTAGATTAAATACACTCTCCGTGCTGAAGCCAGAACACACTTCTGCCGCTGTATCGCACTGCCACTGCATCAAAGTTTACTTCCTGAATCACAGATACACTAAATATTTTAGTCCCATAATCATGCTGAGCTGGCCAGAAGTTTTCTTCAGTGTTTTAAGTTTTAATGAGAGCGAGCAGCAGGAGTGATTAATAGGTCTACAACTCAAGGGAGAAACAAATGGAACTGGAAGCGTTCAGAAGCTGGACTGGGTAATTTGTTGGTGTTAATGGGCTGCTATAAATGTCATCGGAGTTACATAAATTTAAATGTGAGTGAACAGGATGATGGTCGTTATGCCACCTCTAATTTAGCTAAGCAGAACGGACCCTATTAGATCACTAAGATTTCCTCATGATTTCCAGCTGATGATCATTCATTGTCAGCATGTGTTTGGCAGAAAGAAAGAGAGAAGCATTCATAGAGGCTTGTTAGTGTGTAGAGGTGTAATGGGGGGGGTTCAAGTTTCTCCATCAATCATTAGTCACAATAGATCTATATTGAAAGTCAGGTTCAAAAAACAACCAGAAAAATCTGAGGGTCTAAGGGTTTCCTACCAGAAAACATTATTTTTCATCTATCAGTGACATTACAATACTGTTGATTGTCTTGTATGTATAAATATGTTTTGAATCTTTTGCACCCCTAATATGAACATAATTAATGTTTAAGATAACCCTCCGGCTAAAGCTGTTACAAAGTGATTTTACTTCAAGGTTAAATTGCTTGGGAACCTCTGAGAAGTGCATTTGCAGTACTGGAAAAAAGGACTGCACAAGCTGAAAGCAGTACGCTCTCAAAATAACACGGTTCCCTCTGTGAAGAGGAAAAGTCTCGAGACCCCCGGTGTTCACCTTCCCCCTCCATCCCTTTGCCACTCGTTGTAACTCTACCCCTAAGATAACCATCACAGCCTGGGCCTTCCCCCCTTTAGCTACAGGGTCAGCGAGGAGGGGGTCACACTTTCACATAAATAAGAGCCTGTCTGGAGGTCGTGCATGGTACCGCCAGAGCCGTTAACTTGCTCACACATTTACACAGCCTTTGTTGTGAACTCTGCCTGCTTTGCTCGTGTCTGCCATAAAACATTTGTAAATGGAGCTTTTGTGTTCAGGTCAGCTGGGTCATCAAAGTCATAAGATGCCAGCTAAATTTATTCACACCCACAATAATACACAATATATATTATTGGTTATGTTACTTCAGTTTTTGCACAAACACGAAAAGCCTGAACTAAACCACGGAGTAGTGCACAGGCACCGTTAACAAAGTCCACGGTGGTTGAAAAGCCAAACCTAGAACTGCCTCTAAGTCTAAGTCTGCCCCCTCACATACAGTCAGATTCGGCTAACACACTTTTTATTTCAACTCTCCAGGAAATAAAAACTGAGTTGTGACTGTTGTGGGACGGAAGATATCGAATACATTCAAGGTTCACAACTGAGATGTAAATAAACTCAAGTACTTAAAGAAAAACCTCGACCAAAACCCAACAATCGTTATAAATAAAAGGTCCTTTGAAAAACATTCCTTTATTTGAACAAGCACTAAACCTGTATGGGCTTTTCTTTCTTCCATTCTCCTTTCTCATGTTTTGTGAAGTTCACCACTTCACTGTCTGTGTGTCAGATATACTCTATTTATATTTTTCTTCACTGCTCTGGTAATAATGTATATAATACTTCACACACAGAACCACATTTTTTTTTAAATCAACACTGATGTAACTGTTCATACACTATGTAAATGATTTCCTGTCTCCCCTTGCAGTTTTGCACCTCTCCCCTTTTTTCTTAATAAATATCACCAATAAATTTCGAGTTGCCTGATTTGTGGGGGTAAAAGATATTTAGATTAAAACCCTCATTATCGGTAAAAAGAGTCTCTCTTCAGCGTCACCTCATTAATTAATGCTGACAGAATACCAGCAATTTGCTAAAGTACACACCATTTTAAATACACAAATACACAGCAGGTGGCAACCTGGCTCAATCAGAAATAAATGTTGAAACAAAAACATAAAGTCAGCAAAGTACGTTTTCAAAACTTCAAGAATAAAACTTGGAGTCTAACCATATTTCTGACCAACAATGCAATAGAATAGAAAAGAATAGAATAGAACAGAATATGTTTTTATTATCCAAAAATGGGGAAATTGCAGTGTTCCAGTGGCAGCATACATTAAGAAATAAATACTAGAAAGATTTTAGAAAAATAAAAATACAAATAAGAATAAAAACTATGGCTAACCATATATATATATATATATATATATATATATAGTATATATATACAAAATTACAAAATTCTCATGTTTATAAGCTCAGGATTCAAAAATTAATACTGTCATCAGCCAAAGGACAAGGAAGATAACAGTTTCATGATTTCTAAGAATCAAAAAGGTCCTGGTTCCATTTGGTAATATGATTGTTAAATTGTATACTCCATCCCTCGCCTCCCCAACCCAGTCCTGTTTTTCATTGGTGATGGAAACATGACACTTTTGCCTCACGGTGTTAAATAATTTCATTTACACCATGGAGCTTCTTGGAAAAGAATAGCAGCATGAGACAGCATCTTCCATTAACCCTTGTTAGTGGAACCTGGCATGTGGGTAACATGCTTCAACACTCACAGGGGCCAACAATGCTGTCTTTAACAGCAGGAAGGCAAACATAAGGAGAGAATATAAAGTTCCAACGTCAGCAGCTTATTCTGTGATTGGTTTTGTTTAAGTCAAGTTATCTGTGACAGAACTAATGATATGCTGACTTTAGCAGACAGAAACTCATGACCAGTGTGAGTCGTTAAAGACACACTAAACAAGTTTGGCTCGCTAAGGTGAATCATGCATTTCACACACACACAGACACACACAGACACACACACACACACACAAGCAAGCATGTTTAAAGGCAGGTCGGTTCTGTGTGTCCCAACCCTGAAGTGTGTGATATGGCAGATGGTATCTTTCAGGTGAGCTTGGGTCTTCAGCCACTTTGACAACACACACAAATAGACAGACAAACACACAGGGAGGAGGCAACAGATTGTTTGCCAACAACTGGTTAATTGCTTTAGTTCCCTGTCATAAATGCAATAAAGCCTTATCACAAGGTAAATAAGGCTGAACCATTACCTCTAAAGAATACCATAAATATTCTACAATTATCAATGATCTGACAGGGAGGCGTCTGATACGCAGCCATGTCCCTCTATGTCATCATAAAAATGGAGCTATAGCAACTGATAGCGGGTTGATAAGATTGTCCTGCATTCCTTTCCTCTTGGAGCCTCTTTAAGACAGTGAAATGGAGTTCATTTGGAATCAAATATAATGGCGAGTTCAGTGTTCTCTTGTCCACACACACACAACCCTTCCCTTCTTGGGCTGAATGGACATTAAAGCACTGAAAAAGAGATCAGGTTTCTGTTTGTGTTGGTTCCTTTGTGTCCTACACAGGATGGTCATGTAATTCAGGAACAAAACAGTCAACTGGCTGAATAAACGCTATCCATTCTGGTTTGAGCTGTGTGTTCTTTTCACATCACTGACTCGCACGTGAAGCCAGGATTTGATTTGAAATCAGCCTGGACACAAAGCAACATTAACAAAATACCCAAGCCCACAGAAAAGTGCTGACTGGCTCTAGACTCTCTGCTCATCTGGGGTAATCAGTGTTTTGTCCAAAAAGCCCGGCTGTTGATTCACTTGAAACATTTCCATTATTATCCCAAATAGATCTGGTGAATCTGAATCTCTACCTTGCTTACTATAAGCATTAAAACTTTGCTATACTAAATTAAACCGCCATTTTGGTTAAAATGATAATTGATTCTTCGTTATTCTTCTATTTACTATTTTGTTTTAGGGTTCACTTATATTTGCACATGGGTTATATTTGAGAAAGGTATATAATGCTCTATGATGATTCCAGTGGGTTTAATATAAGTTTAGGAGCATCATCCATCACAAAACTGAACAGCCATGAGTAATCATTGATGCATTATTCAATAGAAGAGCAACTGTTGATATATGGTGCTACAAAAATGGTACTTTTATTGATACTATTTTTTTAATAATATCATAACAATTTCCCATGCCTGGGATATCTATTGTATTGTATTGTATTGTATTGTATTCTATAAGAACATTAGGAAATTTGTTAAAGCCCATAATAAATGATGTATGACAAAGTAAAATTAAGTAAAAAAAAGTTTCCGTTTATAGAATTTCTAGAAAGCCTGTACATGTATACAGTAAATTAAATATTATAAATAGGACTTTTTACTTGAGCATCATTATCAGTTCAAAATTGAACACTGGTAAAGCCTGTTATATAGAAACACTTAAAAATTCCACTTTGATATGTAGTGAACCTGTTTAAAAACAACATTGATTGTTATGAAGAATAACTACATGTATTTAACTCATTAAAAAAAAAAAATCTATAAAATAAAATTCTACTTGTATGTTTTCAAAAACTAATAAAATTCTTCAATAAAATCTTATCAAAAATGCTGTAAAACTGTGTCCAGATTAGTGATGCATTACAACAAGGCACCTTATGAAAACAAGGTGCCTTGTTGTAATGCAAATAAGAAATACATTTATAAATTTGAGAATCTACACAGACATTTATAAATACTTATCATGTAGTTTATAACTTTATAACTTCTTCATTGTGGCAATTTCCAGTGATGCCAATACAAAGATAATAGCAATTATTTCTGACACATTTCTGCACTGGACCCCCTAAAAAGTGCAAAGCAAAGGGCAAAAAGAAATGCACACTAGGTACACATTAACATCATGTGTCACGTGAGTCATTACATTATTTTCTAAAATCCCTCTTCACTGTCTCATCCTGCAGGGACTTGAAAGTAGACCTGATGTCTATTTCTGCCAACAAACCCATGCATCATCTGTACAAACTTGTGTGTTATAATATTAAAATAACAGTAATTTTAGTACTACTACAATTAATAATTATGATAGTACCACCAGCACTATTAGTATCCAAGCTCCCTTGTTGAAATACATCAATAACTTTGGTCCCGGGGAAATTCCTTTCTTGACTATGGACAAAATACAAATGTAAGTTTAAATTTAATGCTGCTTATCACTGTGCAGCTGCTGTGACACCATCACATACTGTATACTGAAGCTGCAGACAACTGTGTCTTTCTAGTCCAAAAAGTTGCATATTCACACCAAAAGCTGCCTCTTCGGAGTTTACTGGTCACATCTAGACCACACTCCAAACTAAGAAAGTATTTAGAAATAGACAAGCATCCTCTTAAAAAGCGACTTTGTCAGCAATAACAACAAACTGCAGAAACAAAAGACTTTCTGTGATTATTTTGAGCAGAACCTATTTACCATGTGCTGGCAGCACTGAGGGTGGCCTCTTAACTCTGATGTGTAATTGCACTTTATTTGTTTTCCGTAATACAGAAAAGCACTATTTAAACCCACCCTGAAAATGGCCTGAGACACTAGTGAGACTAAACAAACATACGTTGACAAAAGAGGGCACGTCATCATATTTGCATAACTGAAATTATGTGAGTAAAGTTTTACATTTAACAGTCACAGACAAGTGTACGTGAGTAGAAAGCAAAATCGGTTTAATTTTATTGCAGTGTTCATTCTATTAGATTTCTGTGTAGATTCTCACTCAACCAGGTCATAGTTATCCAAAGTTAGATCTCTGTGTGCAACTGGACTGTAAGATTTCCTTGAAGACATTTCACCTTCTGTCCAGAAGGCTTCTTCAGTTCTAAACTTGATGGGAGCAGAGCTTGAAAATATAGCCCTAGTGGACCATTGGCATGCTAATGACCCGGGTGGTCACCTGAGAGTCGTTGGTAGGGTCTTTCACCTAGTTTCAGTTTGGGTGCTTCCCCTTTGTCTGTTGGGTCACATGGTGATGAGTCACCAGGTCTAGATTAGCTCTACGGAAGTAGCTGTAGCTACTGTAGCTAATGTCATGGTGGCAATTTCTAACTGTCCCACACTTTAAATCACACTAATGTTATTTTTAGTAAATGCTGCGGATGTAGTATTCCATTCTTCCCAGCTGGAATGCTTTGTGAGATATTATTTCATAAACAGTTTCATAAACAGTCAAATTCATACATTTTACAATTTCCAATGTGAAGACTTCTACTTAAATGTTCCCAGCAGAGGAAGAGGCACCTAGCTCAGTCAGCTGCACTATCATTTGTTTTTGTTTAATGGCAGTCAGCACTCATTAAATTCCAAATGCATGCATGATGGGGGATATGGGGCAAAAAACAGACACAAAATGTAAAATTACACACTTCCTGATGGGTTTAGTTCATGACTACAAGAGACTTACCTTATTTATAAAACTGAAAGCGGCACATGCATATGCGCGCACGCTCACTCACACACACACGCATGCACGCGCGCACACACACACACACACACACACACACACACACACACACAGAGCCATGGCAGCAGACTATATAGAAGGGGCCAGTAGTTGTATTGGTGCCTGGGGCTCTGGTGGGTTTGTTTGCGGTTAGTTTGCCGATGGGGCAGGGGGGTGTGGAAGTCTACCCACAGCACTCTTTCTGGCACCAGCCTGTCCCGAGGGGAGAGAAAACCAGACGGATGCTGCCACTTTGGGGCTTCGGCAAGACAGAAACGTGAGAGGAATACAAGAGGGGTAAATGAAATAGGACAGTTTGTCAGTTTACATGTTCAGTAAATAAAACGAAATCAATCCAATAACAACTTGTTGTTTAACTATTTCAAATGACAATAATTAATATATAATTACTTTTCAGACTAAAATTCTTTACTGCAGCTTTGGATTAGTAGTAAATTAGATATCATTTAAGCTTTTGCGCACCAAGCGCACCAACAACCGTCTGACCTTTCATCTGGTTAGTTTGGGTTTCCTGTTATTTCCAAATGCTAATACCTACTAATCATGTTCAGAATTAATAGCAAAGCTGTCAGGAATGGTAGGAAGAAATAACAGGGGCACATAATAGTTTGTTTCTAATGTATATATCCATGGCCACTGATGTCAAGAATGATGGATTTTTGTATATGCAGAACTTTTACAGCTGTTGACCTGCAGATGTCTGCTGTCAGTTTCCTGAGAACTGGATCTTAGAAAGTTGAATGAAGTCAATGCTCAGCAGAATTAATTGTGTGATACATAATGTGTGATCTGGACTTTATGGGATAATTTATCAAAAGTAAAATCCATTTATCAACTGCTCATCACTGGGTGGACTGGGGGAACAAAACTAGCCCAGCTTGTCCAACACTGTGCACCAGCTGTTAAATGTTCTTAATATGACAGAATGATTTTTGAGACCTAGTAGATCCACAGATCCCTTCCTGTTTAATATCCTTTTTAATGTTAGTTATCTGTGTTGGCAAAGTTCAGTGTATTGTTCTCCTCTGCCAACAAATTTAGGTTGGCTTTTTCAGTCTACAGATATGGTGTGTGGAATATAACACATGACCCAAAAATGAAATTAGTTGATTTACAATATAAAAATCAAACATAAAAGTCATTCATAAACGAATGGATAGATTTTCATGAGATTTATATTGATCAGTATTGGTGTGTTTGTGTTTTGTTACCATTTGCTGGTGGATAGAAGTGGAAAGGTGTCAACATGACAGAAACAAAATCACCTCTGTGCAGCCGTACCTGAATATATTGAAATTGATGATAATAATGCCTAAAGAAGCAAAAGCTGAGATCTGACAATAACAAACAAACCGCATCCGCTTCAGCAACTGCAGTAAACTCGACAAGTATTTTGAACATAATCATGAAGTAAATAGAACTATGTTGTTTTGTGTGACCCAGTCTTCTGTGTTTCCTGTTATCTTTGTTACGAGGGGCAATATTTTCAACAAGAAAGCCCCTCAGCTCCTCTGAGAGGACACCAAAGTGAGCTCTGTACACACTGTTAAACCATACAACCAGGTAATCATCAGTCAGAGTCAGGAGTGTGAGCAGTTCTTTGGTAAGTGTATTTACATTTTAACACATATTTGAATAAACTCTTAATGTATTTCTGTATGCTTATTATACATTTACAAGAAAAACTATATATAGTGAAACAAGTTCATAGAAAGAGAGAAAAGTAAAGTATAAGAGGGATAAAAAATAACTTATTAGGGCAGGAAAGGTTGTTTCCTTCCTATCATCATCATGATCACCCAGGGTCCAGAACAGCCACAGTATTTTTAGCCCTAATTGGAGGGAAATGCCACCTCAGAGGTCAGTGAAGTCCAGAGTTTCCGGACGCATCTGGAGCCACACCAACAGGGACATCCAGGGCTGACCTTTGGCCCTGCAGGACACCACAGCTGGGGTCAAAGAGTGCGCAGTGTACATATGCAGAAGATTCAGTGGAGACTCAGCTGGACAGTCGCCCCTAAATCATCCTGACATTTAACATTCTCAGGGCCAATGGGGGAGCTGTTATTGAGACCAGCAACATTTTGCAGTGCTTCTTTTTATATGGCAGGCCCAGAGGAGGACCACATCAGCAGTGCAATAGCAGCAAGCCAAGATAAGTTGCGTGCAGCATATCGTACCAGACAGGAAATCCTTTCATAAAGTTTTCTTAGATTTCAAAATAAAATAAAATCTCACGTTCATTTTTGGAAGCCAGGGTCACAATTTCAACAAAATACTGTGAAATAAGACTCAGTTTACTGTGGGTTTCACATCTAATTTTGAGCACATTTATCCGTTAATTTCTAGGAGTAGGAAGTTATTTTCTTTCTTTACCCTCTTGATGTTCAATACATTTGCAAAAAAAAAATCCATGTTTTTATTCTCAGCAGATACTCTTCAGCTGCACCCTGAGAACTTAGAACATTACTGTTCCAGGCAGCTTCTTCAGTCTTCTCGTTTGTCTGTGTCATTCATGAATCTGCTTTTCCTACACATCAGAGCAGGCATCCTCCTGTGGCTGGGATGGTGTTTGAATGTAATGATTCCCTTTCATGTCAGAGACCCGCACGAGTACAGTAGGATCTACAGTGACCTTGGTAAGAAAAGACCTTCCTGTGTGCCGCTGTTTCGTCTTTCTTTTAACACACACACACACACACACACACACACACACACACACACACACACACACACACACACACACACACAATCCTGCTGTCCATCATTCTGACAAAAAGGTTGGAGGAGAAGGTAATCTTTAATCCAGATATTGAAATTAGATGGTCTTCTTTTATGTCTGGTTTTGTGCCTTTTTCTTCCCTCACTCCAACAGGAGAATCCCTGTGCCAGGTCTCCTTGTTAGGAAAATGCTTAGTGGTCAGGCCTAGCTTCCTGTAATTACTCAGTATATTCAATCCTCTGGTGGAGAGAGAGAGAGACAGTGAGGGCAAAGTATGCACAACTTTTATGGAGAGTCCAACAAGCAATAATGCATAGCCTGTCAGACATGAAAGATGTGCCTTCCTGAGCACACACATGCAGAGTCAGCACTCAATCTTCCGCATATGTCATTCTAGTTTGCGCTTGTTTAATGATTCAGATGATGTATATTGATGGGTGGCTCAATTGCAAAATGAATTCACGCACACACACACACACACACACACACACACACACACACACACACACACACACACAAACACAGTGGTCATGTTGGTTTCGTTGTAATGGAGTGGTCAGTCAGACAGAGAGAAGTTTGCCAAAGTAGTGGAGCAGCTTCTCTATTGCGTTAGAACAAACATAAGCACAAGACCTGTCTCACACTTTAGGCTCCGTCTATTTGTCTCCTGTGTCTACCTCCTGGACAGCACAAAGGGCTCCACGCCGACTTCTAAGCTTCCCAAAGCTTAGTTGACTGATCATTCTGTAACCTAACTGGATGGATCTAACTTGTTTTTGTAATTTGCCTGGATCTGGCAATAGAGAAATATTGTCAATATCTGCTCATCTGAACTCTACATTTCTGTGGATTTCTCAGGGAAGATTAAACATGAGAGCTGACACTGGAGGAATCAACATAGGAGCAGGAGCAGATAGTCTGCAGGTCCAAGGCATTTGCATCCAGCTGAGTTTGAATTTAAACCAGCTGAATTAGTTTTAGTGCGCTTAAACTTAAAGCGGAGGTTTGAGCCAGTTAACTTTATATGTATTTAGTCAAGACAGTTATTTGTGAGATTCACAATTACATGGACAGCAGGTGTGTGGTACTTTAGCTCTAGTGATCAAAACATTTTAACAATAACAATGTGCCTTCTTTAACAACTAGCCTAACTACTAATTGAGAGAAGTGCTGCAAACTTCAATCTGCAAAGAAAACTGTGTTTTCTTGATGAATCAGCGTTGAAAAACAACAACAAAAGAGAAAATCTGTAATATTGAACTGAAAATGGAAGCAACAGCGGTAAAAGTAAAAGGGCTTTTTTGAAAGCTGGGAGTGTAATAGTAGATAAAGGTTGCACACGTTTGTTCACTGGATCTACGTTGCACTGGCTCTGGTGTTTGATGAAAAGAAATTTTTGGCACACTGCGACCCAAAGTGTGGATTAAGCAGGCATAGAAAATGGATGGATGGATGGATGCTACAAATACACAATAAATTAAACAGTCCCAAATCCAGTCCTGAGTTTTTCCCTCCATCGAGACCAAACATAACCGTAAAGTGCTCATTTAGATTACTGAGCACTCAACCAAACTGTTAAGCTCAGCATAACATCTGCGAACATTACTAAATACAGTACTTTGCATATAGACACAAGAGCTTTTCTTTTTTGGTGTGTTTATCATGGGCGTTGGCATACATGTAAATTCAGTCAGGTCAAGAGGTTACAAACAAATTCACTTATCAACAGTTAAAGATCTTTTTCTACAGTTTTGTGTAAAATGGTGGCAGACCCATGATGACAAAAGACACTGATCAACAAACACTCGAGTAACAATCTGTCGCTTTTGTGCCCACTCTCACAATGGCATGTGTGATATGGATCCCTCTCAGACAGGCAAAATGACCACCTATTGTGAGGACCAAACCTCTCTGCTCAATGTGGTCTGAGTAATTATGATATAATTTTTCTCCAGGTTTCAGCAAGTCTTCTCACTTTACACAAAGGGTCCAGGAATTGGGCTGGGGTTAGGTGCCGAGTGCTCAGATGCTTCAGGGTGTTAGGATTTCACAAGGACTTTCCAAAGCCCCAAGTCTGGGACTCTAAGAACTTTGTATGAACAAAGATGTGCTGATTTTGGTATTCTGATACACTTCATTCATTTCCCACCAAAGCTATATTCTGGGCAGTGATGACTGAGAAGTATAATACTGGACAAAGTTCCTCCTTCTGAAAGGAATGTTATGATGACAAAATCTCTTTTTCAGACCACTGTGAAAAGGCACTATTTATTAAACCATGTATTTTATAAATGTTTTTGTTAAGACTTCTTAAAATTCTGAACATGAATCCGGAATCTGTATTTCTGAAAACAACCATATTCTAATTGGCATACAGCTGAGTTGTGCCAATTAATTCCAAAATCCACATCCATATTCAAACACAGTAGCAAGAATATCCATCCATCCACCCACCCACCCATCCATCCATTCATCCATCCACCCACCCATCCATCCAGTTACCTCATAGGCATGTCCTTGGGCTGTATGAGGACGCCAGAGTTAGCATGAATGTGTAAAAGTAAACTAATCAGACAAAACTGACATTTGAACATACACCAGTATGATAAAAACCCAACTCATCCTCAGTTCCCCATTAAGCTCCAAAAACCTGTTGAAACAGATCATTATTAAACATAGTTTATTATGATCTGTGTTTGGCCGTGAAGAGGTCTGTGCTCCCTGTCATCTAAGGCCTCACATTGGACAACATGTAAAAAGATGCATCAGGGCGTTGATGTTGGACTGTAGCTGTTGGGGATGAGGGGTAGGAGCCATGGTCCATGTTTACCCAAAGTAGGCAGGCTACAGGAGATGGTAGCCATTCTCCGATGTCTGTTGTCCACGAGAAACACCAGCGCCAGTCTATTGATCCTGTCCACAGGGAGAGATAAGCTGTCGCCACTCATGAAGTCACTGCATAGGTTACAATGCTGGGAGCATGTTGACTACACACACACACACACACACACACACACACACACACACACAGACACACACACACACACACACCCTAATAAACCAAGACTTTGATGTGAGTGCACCGTGGTAATCATTTTTCTTCATAGGTTAAATCTGCTCATATTTCACAATTTTACAGAAGTCATGGAATGTCAATAAGTCTTCTGGAAAGACCCAAAGTGACACTTCATGTATCCAGTCAATGTGCATGAAATGTGTCAAAGTCAGGCCTCAGTGCAGCAGGCCTCTTAATATGAAGCACTGGTGCTTATTACTGAAAAAGTTCCATAAATAATTCTACCGATGAGGATTCTCTAAACTGTTTTGACTCACTCTTTTCATTTGTAGGCAATATCTTAGAAACAAACACCATATTAGGTTAGTTTATATGCATATGAAGAAAAACATTAAATACCCCTTCTAAGTGATTAAAAAAAAGCATATTTGCCTCTAAATTAACTAATCTAAGTTGCATTTAAAGTAATGCACATTTTTATTTATTCAAGCACATTTTTTAAACATCTCTACTGTTTTCCCATCAATATCTATATTCTTAATGCATAAACACCAGATGCAGTCTGCTCTCTATCCTCTCTGGTTTCTCAGCACACAATACAGATGACTGACAGCATCAAAAATCTATGTATAGATTTTAGAGTCCTGTTGCTCTCCCGGCTTCCACTCTGCCCCTGCCAAATCAATTCTGCACAGAGACTATATTGACAGGTAAAGAGGTTGCGATTCAACGGTCAATGTCTGCGTCTGCAGTGTGAAGAAGGCTGGGATGTAGCTAATTCTCGGTGAATGGCTATATTTGTGTGTGTGTGTGTCTTCATGTGAATTTTGTCCACAAAGCATACAGTCGGTATTAATGCCCATATGGACTTTTGTGATTGTGCACTGTGCGTGTAGCATGCGTCAGAAGCTGAAATGCACTGCCTCAGGGTGCTGAAGGGCAGACATTGATTATCAGGTAGTGTGGAGTCACTGGTCTGTCTCCACTGGTCGGAGAAACACTTTTATGGTGGGGCTATGGGCAGGAAAGATCGGCTGGGGGCGGGGGTTAAATGCTAATGCTGGTTGGCAGGAGGGGGTCTTCCTGCTTCTTTAATGATTAAAGGAGGATGTGACGTCCTCACACAAGCCACAAATCTACCCTGAGGTGCAATACCCTTGATACAGTCTGCTGTTGTCACTGCACTGATATCTCTGTCAGACTTCGCTGGAGCCTGATAAAAGTCTCCGAAAGAGACACTTCTTTAGCTCTAAATGTGCACCTTGGCTTGGTTTTTGGCTCCAGAAAACAGTTTGTGTGTCCATCTATTTCTACTCTTGGCATCAGTCTGTGTTTAAATGTGTACAAAAAGCAAACAGGAACTTGAACTATGAACGTATATGAAGAAGAGCCACCCAAAGCAGATTTCTTTGTTTCAGGATACACTTAAATGTATTGTGAAGCTCAGACACTGACAGGACTGTTACTCAAACACTAACAACACCTAATTGTTTTCTCTACAGTTTCTTCCATTTTGCCCACCTAGCTCCCTGATTTAAAAAATAAAGTTTTCAGGAAAAAGGTCTGTTTGAAATAAGGAACACATAATAAATTTGAGATCTCGCCATAGGTTTTGCGTGAGTGTCTACAAGCACCCATAGTTTCTATCAAGGTGAAGCAAAAGAGCAACTGGTGTTACTGCATACCAGCAATTAGTTCCACAGTGTTCTTATTTCAGCCCTACTCCCTTTTGCTAACTGTGTAGTTGGTCTAACAAACTGACACAGTACACACTGACTGTGTGTAAAGTCACACCTATGCAGACCTACAACTGAGGTCTGCATAAGGCCTATGATCGATCAAACCTCCAGAGCTCG
This sequence comes from Pao palembangensis, assembly GCA_015343265.1. Lineage (NCBI taxonomy): Eukaryota > Metazoa > Chordata > Actinopteri > Tetraodontiformes > Tetraodontidae > Pao > Pao palembangensis. The sequence goes on from CM027086.1 coordinate 9,300,901, forward strand.
AGTTCAAAAAACAAAGCTGTCAATTAGGCAAAAAAAGGGCTTATCTGCACTCGATTGCTCTTCCTTAATTACAAGGATATCTGTGAGAGTAAACTGAATTTGAATTGTAAGAACTGAATTCGAATTGCGAGAATTGAATGTGAATATATATATAGAGTTGAACTTTCAGTGAGGATCAAATATGGTATCAAAGAAACTGAAATAAATTTCATATTCATACATTCAGTTTCAACTTTATCGGGCTTCAGTTCCAAAATAATAAAATGAATTTCAAATTAGACTAGTCAGTTTTTCAACGCAATGATTGAAATTATACAATACAAATTCAAATTACATTCATCAAATTTAGTGTTTTTGTTTAAACGCAACGATTCAGGTTCAGCTATTCAAATTAGCAACGTGGTGGCAGATATTTCAGCTCATAGCGACCTTCTAGACATGCCTGATTTCCTTTTTTCAAACACTATTATGTATCACGGTGAGAAAGAATATACAGTGTCTGTGACGTGTTTTTGACATGCACAATTTTTCTTCAGCAGTACATGAAAGCTCTAAGATTCCCTTTATTTTAAATGTCAACCAAACAGCCAAAACAGACATATCTCATAGTGACATAATTCCATTAATGTTATATTGGTATAATACTACTTTCTGCAATTTTATTTTTATTTATCTATTTTTTTTTTCCTTCTTTAAAATGGTCTCAGTTTGACTTGAGTGGCATTCCTGTGAGTATAGCTGAGAGCTCACCTCGGGCCTGCAGGCGAGTCTGTGCAGGCTCCTTGTCTCCTGACAACAGACAGACTGACCTCACAGATGTTCTGATACATTAGCCCGGCTCTCCCTGCCGCACGCACACGTCTGCCTCGTTTACCTTACAGTTGCTCACCCAGGACACGCATACATTAAAATGGCAAACTTATTTATAGATTCTACTCATGTATGTGGTGCACATACGTCTGGCAGCAATAATATTGACATCTTGAGGGAAGTAGAGCTGTATCAGATGCGCATCGGTACGGCCGGTATTTATGTTCAGTCAAAACTTTGTTTTTTTACCGATGGTCATACAAATATTTCTCTCTACCTTCTGTTTTACTGTTACAAACCATTTTCACATGTCACCACTGAAAAAGAGGTGCTGAAAAATAATCTAAACTACAGAAAAGTCAATTACGATTAACTTCAGGATACTGTAAATAAATGGAAATCTACTCTGAACTTGTCATTCATAAGCTTCAGCTTTGAAAAGGTGTCATCTGATCATCTGTTTCATTAAAATGCTCATACAAGCATTTGTTGTCAAGGATTATCTTTTTTATTTGAATAAGAAATGTAATGACAGTGGTTAACAACAATTTTCATGCTTTATCTTTAATTTGACTGCTATCAGTACAGGTGAACTGATAACACAGGAAGCCCCCAGTAGCCCAAAGGAACACAGAAGCCGAAGAACAAAACCGAACTGGAGGCCAACTTTAATCCCCAAACTCCTGGTAAGCCTGGCCCAGTGATATTCCTCTGGCAAAAACGGAATGCTGGTACTCCTCATATTTTGTGGGATAGATAAATATATGGAAATAAGAAAATAGCTACAGTGGTAAAGCAAAAACCACACGCACATACACATTATTGCTTTTTATAAATATATTACAAAATACACTACTTTAGCTCAAAAGTAAAAAACACTCTCAACCAGATTTGTCCATTCACGTTGTTTTTAAAACTCTTTTTGAAAAATGCATTTTCCTCCTGAACAAGTGTTTGCTCGTGCTCATGAACCATTCTTGGGTGTTGTGTGGCAGTTTAGGGAGCTCTAGTGAGGTCACCAGAGGGAGCTCTGTATCTCTCTCTCTCTCTCTCTCTCTCTCTCTCTCTCTCTCTCTCTCTCTCGCTCTCTCTCTCTGTCTCTTTCTCTTTCTGCCTGTGTGTGTGTGTTTGTGTATGTGTGCGTATGTGTTTCACAGATCAACATTCTTCTCTCACATTTTGCAGAGTAAAAAAGGTACAAACAAATATTCTTATGAATTTCTAGAGGAAACGACAATAGAATTTCTTTAGAAGTCCATCCATCCATCCATCCATTTTAACCACTATTCCCACAGGAGGTTGAAGCCTTTTTTTTTTTTTTTAAATTCTGCTTTGTTTCTGGAATGTTATGTAATTTTGTATGTGCACTATACGTGTATTTCTATATATATATGGAACTTTTCCATATTTTTCTCTCTTTAGCTTGGAGTTGTTCCAGAATAGGAACCAACAGATACACAGTAAAATGAATGAATTACTCAGACAGTAGTTATTCTTATCTGGTGATTAATCCTGCACAAACCTATTTCTCCCATCTCCGCTATAAAAATTCCTTTCATCCGCACACTGGGAGGGGTCAACTGGAGGTGATGTCGGAAGGGGGTTTCTATGGGGACAGTAATGAGCAAATGAGGTCGAGTGCAAGGACCAAGGGCTGTGATGCAATTTGTGCCTCCCTTTGTTCTGATAACAGTCGAAATTAAGGGACGCAACTACAACAGGATTGACTACACATGACCTAATGAGGATCCAGTCTGAAACAGGCCTCCGGGTAAGGAAAGGGCTGAAAACAAAAATGCTTGAAACTTACATTTTTAATATCCTCTTGAATTATTCTCCAAAAGTCCTTCATTTTGACCAGACCCCACCCCGTCTGTGTCTCTGTCTGTCTCACTTTCTCCACTGATTGCCTTGAGTCAAAGTGACAGTGGCTCTCATCAAATCCCAAACAAAAGTCACATGTGGAATTGAGCCTGCAAATGTTCTGGCTCCTCCTGCCACTCCGCCATGGTTCAGCCACCCTGGACAGAAGTGCCCGAAGCCCTTGAGGTGCCGGGTATGAAGAGAAAAAAGGTTGGGGCACATTTTTAATCTATGGATTAAGCAGATTCTAATAAGTGTGGTATATTTTCAGAACTCATCAATCCAATTTATAGTGCTTCTACTAGCAGACCCAAAACTCCTACTTAAGTAAATCAAACCTCATCCTGTTAAAAGTGAAAATTACCAATATGTATACAAATTTAGTAAAAGTTCATTTGATATTTGCTATATTTGTGCTATTTAAAAAAAACATTTTTATTTAATTTTTTTTTATTGTTTTATTTTTATTTTGCAATTTTTCTTTTAAATTCCAAGAAAAAAAAATCTACAGAAATAAAATCAGAATTCTGAAAATAAATATACAATATAGTTTTGTATATGCTTGTTAGGTGAATTGAGCAATCTAAATTGACCACAGGCTTGAGGGCTTGCCTGTCTCTATGTTAGCCCTGCGATAGGCTGGTGACCTATCCAGGGTGTACCCCGCCTCTCGCCCCTTGACAGCTGGGATAGGCTCCAGCAGACCCCTGAGACCCAAAGTTGGATAAAGCAGGTACAGAAAATGGATGGATGGATGGATGTACAGTATTAGTCACCTACTACTAATGAAGGAGGCTCTGCTGGAAAGAGACACAGGTTTTAGGGCTGTTAACTGCTGCACACAGAGCCTGAGGTGACTTGTTGGCCCGTGTCTGCCTGGTTATCTTTCTGTCTCCCTGCACTTCTGCAGAGAGGCAGGAAACAGCTCGTGTGTTGTTGTACTCGGCTGCCAATGACGACGTGATAGATGCTTGATTTTCACCCACTTCCCCTGTTGCCAGTCCTCCACATATAGCCTGTTTTACTTTCCTTTACATGATATGCAAAACACACTCACACATTGTAAATACACAAACACAACACTGAACAATACACCAGTTAACCAAAGGCAGAGAACAGAGCCAGAATATACACAGCAGTTATGAGCATGTAGCTTAGTCTGACTCAAAGTGTATAAAATACTTCTCAGTGGGAATGAATCTCCCAGGAAGACCATCAATCATCTTGTTCGTCATCACATAGAGGCCATTTGGATCACTTACACACAGTGATGGCTATGTATCAGTGTCTGCCTCATATGATTAAAGACATCTGATTCCATGACGCATGAGTCCAGGTCGTGACCCGGCTTGCACAACCTTAATGGACAGTATGAATGTGTAAAGGATGTAACTGTTTCTATATCCCTGATTTAAAAACAACAGCCACTTTTTTAAAAAAAAATGTTTTGTAATGATATGTGATTCTACTACAATTACAGAAAATTGTTAGCATTGATATAATTGCCAGCACTTTAAGAGCTACTACCAAGTCCTGGGTCTCATCATGACATGTATTAAGATCAAGATTAAGTTGGTCTTAAATTCGGCCAAACGCTAACATGACAGAATAAATCATAAACTTTAGTATTAACTACGGAACAATATTATATACATTTTGGGGAGATGGGAAGGTCCATTTCTTATCCGATCTGCTTTGATGAATCTTGTCTCCTGTGCAAACAAACACAGCAACCAGCCACTGAAAGCCCTCTGTGGATTTATTCTGGTGTGTGTGTGTGTGTGTGTGTGTGTGTGTGTGCATGCTGTGTAATCAGAGATCATGTTGATGATTATGTACATGTAAGTAAACAAGAGAATTACGGATTAAGGATTTAAAAGGAAAACACACATCCCCTGATTCTGTATATTTGAGCTGTTTCAGGAAACACAGAGCAAGTGTCAAAAAAAGTTCATCCCTGTGTGTGTAAATATGTGTGTGAAGACAGTATACAGAGAGGGGAGAGCAGACAGGGAGTGGACTTGTTCCCCCTCCCCTCATTAGATGGTTAACCAGTGTCCATTCATGCACATAAAAAAATGGGGCCCCCTAACTGCCCACCCATCTCATCTCAAGAGACAGCAAACAACCCTCCCGACAGCATCGATCCAGCTCCAAGCACACCCGCTGCTGTTCAGAACAACCCACAAAGCTGAGTCAGAGGAATGAAAGGGCATGGCTGTTGGAAAACATGCAGGGGAGGGAACTGTCGATCGATTCGGATTCGTTACATATAACTACATCTGACATGCATGTCGGTAGCTGCCTGCTAATTATGGCTAAAACCTACACTATAGGAGGTTGTTGTGTCACCAGGTCCCAGGAACAATCTGTTGATTGTTGTGTGAGAAGATTGGTCAAACAAGGGCCAACCATTTTCCCCCAATTATCCCCATTTAGTGGTTCTGCTTCAAGCTGCCTGGATGGAGAAGGGGGGGGAGGGGGGTGTCAATTAAAAATGGAAGATGTGAGGCAGGAAAGAGTGACAAAAGAGAGCAAACTCTCCAAACATTATGTCAACACAAAGAACAAGAACATTTTCTGTTTTTAACAACAGCAAACGTTTAAGTAACCTATTATTCTTGGTCTAATAGGCCTACTTCCCCCCACCCACTAGTAAGGTGGGGAGAGCGGGTTAAAAAGAAACGATTATGAATTGAGTTAATGAGCTTGATTCGAGTGGGGGTAGATGGGCTATGGGCAGCCTCAGAATTTCAGCCTTTCCCCTTTCATCCTGAATTTCCTTCCTGTGCTCTACCTCTCTTCCTTCCCTTCAGCAGGTATTTAACAGTGATTCCCACTGATGGATTGCTGTAGTTAAATACTGAGTGTCAGAGTGTCCTGATGTGTTTGTAAAGTGATGTACTTGCTGCTTTTCTCAGAGTTCTAACAGCTCTAGTGCAACTGTTCCTTCCATCACTTATAAGAAAAAGATTTAAATTTTAATTCATTTAATTTTAATTTTAAATCATGTTTTTCATGATCACTGTACTGACAAGTGCATATAGAGATACATACATATATAGATTTGTCTTATTGGCTCTAGGATCACAAGTTTTTAAAAATGTTTGCATCTGTAAAAGATAATAATGATGTATAGAAGCTGGGTAATTTGGTCGGGTGACTTCCTTTTTAATTTAGAACCTGGCTCATTAGACAGCAAGCAACACAGATTCACTTTTTTTTTTTTTTTTTTTTTTTTTGCTACAAATGCTAAGTGTGCAATGTTGTTTGCCCGAGTGAATAGTGCCCACATGGAAAGGCAGTTACCAACAGTCAGCCTGAGTTCTGCAGATTCTAATCATACAGCATACGTTTGGCATTTTTGATTATTTACTGGACTAACTCTATTTTTAATACTGAGCAACAGAGAAAATGGCTGGGTGGACCCGCCTTTTGACGTTTGTGTCAAGCATTGGCAGCAACATCTACTGTTATATTTTCCCCACATTATAAAAAAAAAGACTAAATAATGCTAAATTATACTAAATAATGTAGATTATAAGGCATGGAGTTTCATTTGCAACAGACTTCCTCTATTCCTTTCCTGACTCATTCATCCACACAGCTTTGATATGAGGGTAGAGAGTTGAGTCCGTGGACACAATGAACTCTTTGGCCAGTCATGACAAACGGACAGGCGGTAGGGAGGGGTGCTGATATGTGTTTGTGTTTTCAGCCTAGCCTACTTAGACTGATTTCAGCCCCAGCAGCAACCGTCGGAGCTCCTGTGCCTCGCTCGCCTCAACACCCCGGCTTGGATCAGTCAACCATGTGACTCCGGCCCGGAGCCAGGAGGGCGAGAGACAGACAGACGGGAGGGAGGCAGAGGGCAGAGATGCGAAGAAAGGCCCGACACACAATTCACAATTATAATCATTTTATTTTTAATTCAATATGCCAAATTTGGTGGCTGGAGTTATTCATCAAAGCACTTCTGCTGAATTTCTGAAGCATCTTTAAAGGCTCTGCTCATTACTCATTAGCCATGGGGGTGATGTGGGGTCAAGACAATGAGCAATCCCCGCATCCCGATCTGTCCTCTTTAAACTGGTCTGAACAATTCCATCAAAGATGTTAATAGACTGTTGATGATGAGCGTTATATCCAAAGGCCATTTCCCACACTGATATTTTCTCTTTCCCACAGATAACCCCAAATATGCAGAGCAGATAGATGTCTTCTTTTTCCACTGTGTTTAATACCAGCTGTGCCAAGATTATCATCAGCACATTCTGACATATCACTCCACAGTCCCCTCATTCAGCCAGTTTATATTCTCCTTCACCCCCAAAATGTGAACCGTTTGCCTCAAAGATGAAACAAGATGACTCAAACAACAGAGCTTCTTGTGTAATAACCAGGCGCCAGATTCAGTAAACACATCATGGCAATAAAAGATCTCGGTTACAGCATATTCGGCCCTACTCCCATTGTGTGGCGTATGGCAATATGGAAACTGCGGCATTGTCCCAGAAGTGCTCACCTCTGTTTGCAGGCTGTTTGATGTTTTGATGCACCTCGGCAGCAAGACTGTAGCTTATTGTTCAGATAGACGTCACATGAGAGGCAGACAGGCTGGATGAGACAAGAGTGGCCTGCTGACATTTCACTGGCGACAGCAGCAACACACTGTGACCTTTCAGCTCTGTGTCCTGCACGCTGCAGGGCCTGTATTGATAATGAAGATAAGACTGTGTGTTTGTAGTGTGTGCTTGTGAATGTGTGTGTTTATGCGGGACACAAATACCGACGACCGTGGTGTCTCTCTGTCTGTCTGTCTCTATGGCTGCAGTGATCCGTAGTCAGGGTCATCAACAGCGTCTACCATAAGCACCGTGGGAATATTTCGATGGTGTAGCAGTAGTTTTTTCATAAAAGCAGCATGTTATGTGCATTTTTCTGTGAAACTGCATCAGTGTTCAATTATGGGCTGTTACAGAGTGATTAGAGGCATTAATGAAAGCTTATGTTTTACTATAAAACTGATTAATTTTCTGTAGAAATACTGTCAAAGCAGATTTCATGCAACAGTGGCAAAGAAAAACTTACTTTAAAGAGGGAAAAACCTCAAATCTCATATGAAGCTCAGGTTCATATGGTGCGACCCTCCTGCTGATGGCTGGCTACATAAAGGAGAAGGGAAAGTGGGTTAGTGGAATAAAGAAAAACAGAAAAAGAAAATGACGGGAGAATACAAAAATGATAATATCGGCATACACTGAGAGCCTAAACTTATAGCATCATGACTTATTATGATGATCATCTAACTAGGATGACGGTTAAAGGATAAATGATTGCTCTATAGGTAACAGCATGGCTGGAATAATGGCTATATTGCTGCTGCTGGTTTACAATGAGATTAATTCTGAAAATGAAGGGGGTATCAGCCTCTGGTTAGGGTTAGCAGGAGTGAAAAGGGACAGAAATGAGGTTGATGGACTCTCCAGTAAAGGGGATGTTCTGAAGTAAGCCTTGACTGTCGAAATGATGCCTCTAATCAATTATCTGTGTCTGTATAGCAACCCTTTAATTGGCCCCTGCCAGGAGGAATACTTACTCAAGTATATTTTAATCTATGTTTTCTTCAGAATGGATTTTACAACAGGGTCAGACATTAATTAGTTAACAATTCTTATCTTTGTCATCTGAGTTTTGTGGTTTACAGAATCTTTAAAGGAAGTTCAGTAGCCTTATTTACATTCTCTGACCAAATTTAATGACACACTGTTTGAGAAAGGCCTGAACACAAAGGCAGTGACTGACAGTAGGAAACGTTATTTTCTGATAAACATGGATACACTTCCATGATAGATAAATCTATCTATCCAGATAGATAGATACTTTATTAATCTCCAAGAGAAATTCACATTCAAAAACAGCGTTAAGGAGCTTTGTGGCTGAAACTAGCTTTTATCCCTCCACCTTTCTGGTTGCTCTCTCACAGTACTGTGCAGATGATTTCACTCCAGTAGTTCCCACAAACAAAAGGAAATTCATGTGTTGTTGAGGAAAAGCAGTTCCGTCAGCAAATTTAAGAGGAAATTCCCAACAACTATCGGATCCATTTTTTCCTTGTAACCACCAAATCCCTCATTTAACTCGAGGAAGGAGAGGGGGGAAAACATTTGGCTGCCAAAACCAACAAGTGAACTAGTACGTTTTTTTTCTTTTTCACTTTCTACAATAGAGCTGTTATACAGCATATAATATAAATAAAGATACTACTGCATCCATGCAGTATTTCTCTTCGGTTTATTTTTACACTTTTAAAGTTGTTTTTTTTTTTTTTTTTTTTAAATGAGTTCATGGGTCCTTTAATTTCAGCTCCTCATCTGTCACATGTAATTATTCTTTTTTTTTATTGCTTTAATTGGGGGTGGGGTGGGGGGGGTATATGTACCCTACCACAAAAAGGGTTATTGTGTGTTTTAATTGCATTCAGTGGATTGTGACGGAGGTGGGGAAAGAGGTAGGGGTGCTGCCCGAAACGTGGACCTGGCCGAGTCTTGCCCTTACGTTGCAATGGTTCCACAGCTGTCATCACCTTATTGTCCCACCAATTAACCATAAATACTTTCGGCAACAACAGCAGCATTCAGAGATGCTATAAACGGATGCTGCTCTCTTGCATTTGGATCAGGGGTGATGAAAATGTCACATACTTCCATGTAAAGTCAGATGGAGCAACGCACAATCTGCTTTTAATGTCATAGCACTCATAAGGTATTGGAAAATGAAATTTTAGCATTAATGTTTGTTACCCATTAAAAAAAGCATTATTTTCTACACACTTGTTATATATTGCCTTATTGTGCGACAATAAAATCTTTAACCTAACAAATGATTTATTCTGTGATTGCCAAGGAGCTCAGTAATGTTATACAGATACGTTCTTCTGTAACAATCAAAATAATATAAAAAGAATGGTCCTGCTCCAGTAAAAATCTCCTTTTTAATATTAGAATAGAATAGAATAGAAGTACTTTATTGGTCCCAGACATGGGAAATTGACTTGTCCCAGCAGCATCATCAGTATTAACGTATTTACAATATATTTACAGTATAATAGTGCGCAATATCAGTGCAATATGAGGATATGACTGTGCAGTATGCAATAAATAATTATGACAATGTGCTAAGGGCTGTGAGTCTCAGTCAGATGGACTTATTGAACAGGGTTATTGCACTGGGCAGGAAAGATGTCCTGTATCTGTCTTTGTGGCAGCGGATCTGAATCAGTCTGTTTGAGAAGGAGCTCCGCTGCCTGTCCAGGAGTGGGTGGAGAGGGTGGTCCGGGTTATCCAGAATAGCTAACAGTTTGTTCAGCATCCTCCTCTCCACTACAGCTTCCATGGAGTCCGGTTTGCAGCCAATCACGGAGCCAGCCTTCCTGATCAGTTTGTTACCAATACCAATATTGATCCAAAGTAGATCTCTCTGTGTCAACTGGACTGAAAGGTTTCCTTTCAGTCCAGTTGACACAGAGAGATCTACTTTGGATAACCATGACCTGGATGACTGAGAATCTACACAGACATCTACCAATATTGATGATATTGTCCTTTTTAATAGACATATTACCTCATATATAGGGTCTGGTAGGGCCTGCAGCAGTTTGAGTGGACCTGGGAGGGTGGAAATAGTTGAACTTGTACTTATCAACTGATGTTACTGTGAGTACACCCTAAATCATCCCCTGCGTCATCCAGGGTGTGATTTGGCGCATACACAGCAGACATTTCAGCTCTCTTATACGTCTGTGTCCATGCGTCTGTGTGCTACTGGTTATCCAAACCAGGAGTTTAATCATTAAACAGACCTGGGACTTGTTCCCATGCTGCGACTGATTTCACTGTCATTTTTTATCCATGTGCAGCTGGAGTTGAACTTTACAGCCACAGCTCCTTCACTTAATCATGTTTTATTGCTCCTCTGACCCTTGAGAGAGGAGATGGCAGAACTTGGTGGGCCAGGGCCCTAAACTAATAATTATAAACCTGCCTGCTCTGTCTGCTTACCTGACAGCCACTTCCTCAGTAATATCAAGTTGTGATGAAGGGCCATGCGTCAATATATGAAGTAGACAAAACAATGTTTGCTTCTGTAACTATGTCTAACAGTAAATACCATTTAATAAGAGTTATTAAAGTACAAGATCAGAGTGAAAGCTGCATTAGTGTATTTGTTGTATGCATTGCTAGGTCCTATTGGGATAAAATTAGATTTTTCATGGTACTGTTTATGTACATAATAGACTCACATTAACTCATTTTGCCCTGTCTACCTCTTGTAACACTTTGACCTTTTGCATTTTTTACACTCTGAGAACAGCATCACACTGAACAAGGAAGTTCTGTGAAGTTTACAAACGAACATGATTTTGTGGTGTGGCAATAAGGCTAAGCTCAAACCGCACTTCATTTCCATTACACACAATATAAACCCACGTTGTTTTTTTAAGAATTCATTTAATAAAGGGAAAAATCTTGAAAGTCAAAATGCTTCATTCATTTTGATTTATTGATTCAAGCTAAAAGGAAGGCCTGTTGTAGATGTGCCACCAAAGCAGCTGTGCCAGGACCTCTTCCGCGCGGGCTGAAGTGTATAAGAGTGTGTGAGAACAGCCAACATTTCTTAGCTGTCACGAAAAAAAAAAAAAAAAAACAGAAAACTATGGTTCCAATTCGGATGTTTCATTAAGCTCCAATGATTTTAATGACCTTGTGAATGATCTCATTTGGGGCGAACTTGTGAGTTTTGCGTACAACAGGTCAAATGACACTAAATGTAGAATACAAATCTGTAATATAAACAAAAAAAAACTTCAGTTCTTCAAATCTTGGTTGTGATCCAAATTAGAGCGCACAAAGTTCTATTCAAAATCTGTTACATGGGAGACTTGTGCTGCACTCAGCTCCCACAGTCAGACTGAAGAGCCTTTTTATGACCTGTTTATGTTGGTCAGGATGGCCATTTTCCATTCTCTCCTTTGGTTTGGTTTTCTGCATTCCCCTCTGACTACAAATGAAAGGAAACCCCAGATACAACAGTGTGGGAATTAAAGTCAATTGGGGGCATCCTTTAACTATACAGTAAATACATAAAGATGGCACTTAGGTAGTACATACGCGAACAAAAAGACTAACTTTAATAGTTTTATGTCCATTGAAATGTGCACAGCCTCAGTGTTTCCAGTGTCTTTGGTGTTGAATGTGAAAACAATCAAACACATATCTGAAATGGAAAGACACACTGACACGAATACTGCACTCACGTTAAGGTAGTTAGTGCCAACCCTGACGTCTCCGTTCATCCCTCAGCTGTGTCCTCAACTGCTGCAATAACTTTGTCAGATCATAAATTAACAGTTGCTAAAAGGAACACCATTTCCACATCCACCTTGGTTTGAGGTAGCGTGCGAGGAAACATCTCAGAGGTGTTTTATTGTGATTGCACTCACAGGTTTCACTGTGTCTCTTGCTCTTTGCTCATGTAATTCCAGGCAGCATATAGAAAAACAACATAATGACCCCTTTGTGTACTTCTTTACAGCATTTTAATTGCAATGCAAGTTTTATTTTGGGGCGTACTACACCGGGTGGAAAAAGCTTTTTCACTCTGGGCGGGGCGTCGCAGCGGTGCCACCTTTTCAGTTGTGGATGCCTACAGTGGAGATGACCAGGGTCTGCACCCAATGTATGTCACACTTAATCTGGACTGAGGGAAAACAGTGGTGGTCACAGACAAGCCATTTCTGAGTCCTCACTGAACTTTCATAAAAGACATTTCTTATGGGGTTAGGGGGGTTTTGGGGAGTCAACTTTCATGTTTATCAAAATGTTCTTTGTTGAAAATAAAGATCTGCTTTCCTCTTTTATTTAACTTAAAAAAATGTTTAACTTATTTTGTTAAACTTATATTGCCTTAAAATGAATCTCTTTATCCATCCATTGGACATCTTGTATTTGTTTTTTTGTGTTCTCAACTCAGCATTGTTAAAAATGTAACTACAGAACCAACAGACTTAATTCAAAAAGCCCTTGCTGTTTTATGCCTATAATTATAGTTATAACCCTGCATCTACCTTTGCTTTTTTTTCCACCTCGATTTCCAGTTACATCCTCGCACTGTAACAGAGTTCATAATAATCTGGCTCTTATTTTGGAATGTAAAAGGTTAAAAAAGAAAAGAAAGAGAACAGAGGGAGAACACAGCGGGCCACCGCCTGCCACCATAGAGATGCTAAACATTTCCATGTGCGTGTGTGTCTTTTACTAAATCCCCCAACCCACCTTTTTTTCCCCCTAATGTGTCCCGCTGCTTCTTCTCCTTGCTAAACAGACTATAAAGACCATGCATATTACAGGGAGGGATCCAGCACGTTGCAAGTACTCCAAGCAGCCAACCACAGTTTTCCTTCCTGGGCTCAGCTGCCCGTTGCCTCACCTGATTGGCTGCATTGGATGCACAGATGTTTCTTTTTAATGATTTTTGTAACCATTAAGTTAATAGATGTTTATGGCAGTGCAATGCAGGAATGTGAGGGGAAGAGGAGGAAGGGGAGCAAGCTGATGGATAGAAAGGGAAGTGGGGGATGTTTGAAACGGGGGAGGCTGTAATCATGGGATATGTTTGAGGAGGGGTACAGCAGACTTTGGGCCAACTGTGGTGGAGACTGCGGGTTGATGTTACAAGGGAAATGGAGACAGGGACTTCATACTGTGTCATGTAAAGGCAAACTCTCTTTCTCTCTCTCTCTCTCTCTTTAACTTTTCATCTCTCTCTCTTACTCTCTCTTTAACTCTTCATGTGTACACCTTTATCAAAACCAAGCTGGCTTTGGTTATGTGTTATTTGTCATCACACCTCATGGCGGTCAGCTCTACAGGGTGAGACTGCCTTTCTCTGCAGGTCTACTACGCTAACTCACCTCTGGTATACACAGAGGTGATGTATGCATGTTAGCTTAAGTTTCAACTTTCAGTGTTTTCTTCAAGAAGATCACAGTCATTTCATGAGCAAGAAAACATACTATTGCTTGTATAAACGTGGAGCAAGTTTTTGGATTTAGTATTTTACATTGTCATTATCCAAGAACATGTAGTATATTAAAAACAATTCCACCATGGTATTTGAACTTTAACTTAGACCTTGCCATCTCACTTCATTTGCAGCTTTTCTTGGACAAAAGCATCCATCTTAATTCAGAACTGGAGCCTCCATTATATAAACACATGAGTCACCATTGAGACACAGTGGTTACTGCCAGTAACCACTTTGACACTCTGGATTTATGGGGGGTGTAATCCATAGGTTGATGATAGAGCTTGCACAAAGTGAGACCACAATCTTTGACCAGATGAAACTCCATTTATGGCCTGATGTGTTGAATCAGAATGAGACCAGGGTGTCCTCTGAAAGAGAGCAGTTGAGACTGTGGCTATCACTAATGATGTACAAATCCTGAAACCATATGATGTGTTGTATGAGGAGAAGCAAGTGAAAGATGTGTTTCCTGTAGCCACCATTGTGAGGATCTGGAGAGCATGAAGCGTACTGAGGTCCGTAATGAAATGTATACCTACTACAATTGTATGACCATTTCACTTCAGTCACAGTAGAAAAAGTCTTGTGCTCCCAATGGCAGTGGATGTCTACTTAGGTGCAGGGCCCTCAGGAAAAGTAGACTCAAACAAAAGGAAGGAGGCCCGCACTCTGGAACAAAATGGAGGCTGTCTGATGCAAAAAAAACTTTATTTATATGGTGCTAAGTGCACAAACACAAAAGTGTAAAATACAAAAAAGGCAAAGTGAACGTTGTGGTCACCAGACCATCACCAACACCCATGTGTTCTGTTTGTGCACTTAGCACCATGTAAATAATTTTTTTTTTGGTTTTGTTTGTTTTTTTGCATCAGACAGCCTCCATTTCTTTTGTTCCAGAGTGCGGGCTCCCTCCTTTTGTTTGAGGCTTCATTCACAGACAAATGTGGTAGTTTTTAGTTTACCAGGGTCACCTCAGTCTCAGACGTTGCTCTTCTGAAATAAAATTCTTTTATTTATTAGCTATATATGTAAATAATCCTACAATGCTTACAATTAAATTGACATTACATACATTACATTTATTATAATATCGACAAAGAAAATGAGAATATTTCCAGATGCTGAATGAAACCATTTCTCGACTCAATTTTGCAGGTTAAAGCTACAGTATTTGTCCTTATTCACAAGTATTACAGAATAAAACAACTATTTTCTAATAGCTTTGTAACCAGTTTATGTCACAGGAAGAGACAGCTGAGGCAAGACTATAATCTAAAAGCAGAGCATATTGTAATTTTTCAAGAGATTCTGATACGTGGATGCTGTTGAGTCTTGTTTCTCTATACTGTATATGCCTTCTCTTTTTTCTATTAAAAATACAGTAGATGAGGAGATGTAATTTCATTGTTGAAAAATAAATTCTCCTCCACACAGTCAATGAACTACCTCTATGTAGGATACTTGACTTACACCCCATATTTAATGCAACACTTCACCTACCAGTCTCGCCTCCAAACAGCTGAGTGCTACTGAGACTTTACCCCACCCGCCTACCCATTAAACCTGCAAGGCGGCCCCGTCCATCAACAGGAAATTAACCCCAGCTTCAGTGTAATATGAAACAGCATCTGTCTCCATTACCACAATGCTTATTCACAAGTCCTTCACCCACACATGCGCACATTGTTAAAAATATGCCCTGGCGACTGGGACCAGGGTGAGGATTAAGTCATCAACACACGTGCACGAGTTTGGATTTGGATGCACATGCACGTTCCCATACACAGTTTCAGCCAGCCACACACAGACAGGATCCCATAACTAACTAGCTGTGGAGACAGCAGTGTTATGGCTTCATTGTGGGCAGACATGCAGCTGGGAATGTGGGACGTGCAGGATGGAATACCTGGCAAGGCCACAAGTCTAAGAGAGGAATGCTGTATTGACAGAAAGGTATGGATATGAACCTCTTAGTGAGTGTGTGTGTGTCTTAGAAAAGTTTGGTCTAATAATCCAGTTATTAATCCAAGTCTACCTAATTTAGACAACAACGGGTAATCTATCTGTTTGTCTATCTATCTATCTATCTATCTATCTATATATATATATATATATATATATATATATATATATATATATATATATATATATATATACAAAATAGAAAAGATCAAATTCATTCTCCCTATTAATTGTGTTTGTCAAGACAATAAAACTCATGACAAAAACTGAAATATAGACTTAACCTGTGCCAGTTAATTTGTCAGAGGCAGACTTACAGAAGCCCTAAATTATGTGGGCTGGTCATTGCCGATGCTACAGAGGAATCCCTGACCAATGTTTCTTTCATGTTGGCGTAGCAGCTTACTTCAAGATGGAAGTTTTTCCATAGAATGAAAACTCCCTTCTGCTGAGTGTCTGCTGAGTGTGCAAACCACTGTCGGTCAATTCTTTAATATTGGGTTTAGGTTCATTGAAACTTCCTATAAAGTGGGCCAGTGTCATTCTTTGAGTTGGTTTTGCCAACAAATAGAGTACCATTGAGTACCAACCATTGTCAGTATGTAAAATTGTAAATGTGCTGCATGTGTACCATGACCAGGAGGGTTCCTGTAACGAGCCGGGTCCTGCTCAAACTTTCTTCCTGTTAGAAGAAAGTTATTCCTTGCCAGGCTCTGGGTTTCTATAAAGCACATAGAGACAATTTTGACTGCAACCAATGCTATAAATAAAGATGAATTAAATTGAACTGTTAATAACATTTATTTATTTATTAAATTGATCATGGAATGGTGTTTAATTTTGATAGCCCTAGATAGACACAAAATTTCATAGCAGTTTATTCCCATAATTGTTGAACTGTTTCATAAATCCCGATCTCCATCCCAATCAGCTCCATAATACAGGCCAAAGACGTGAATATATTAATATATTGTAATCTATTTCATATTAGATGTTGTAGAAGCCTAAAGAGTGGCCTGATTCACAAACCAACATTTGCACATCTGTTTGTGTCTAATTGCATCACAATAAAAACAAGATAATAAATAAAGTTGCTAATGTCAACTCCTACAGCACTACTTGATTAGGACATCAGATAATAAAAGTAGGAGGTAAGCCTCAACAGAGAGCACAGAGATTATGCAGCAGGATGACGTATTTGTGTCTGACAACTTTGACTGTTTTGTGTAGACCACAAAAAGGGGCTCTAATACTCACATACAACATCTGAAAGTCATTTGCTTTCCAGCTACTGATAGTCTGACACCAACCAACAATTACACTCTCTTTCTCTCTGAAAACATTACATTTCTCACAATCATGACGTAACAATATAATTATTGTGGGTTTGGCATACATAAAGACCCTCAACCAGTTAAACCAAGTTAGAGATACAACAATATACCAATATCCAGCTGCAGTGTTTTTGATGCCAGAGATGAATGTGGGGCAGACTGGGTCTATTAGCTGTCGAAGCACTGTTCACCGTGCCCAAACAAAGTAGCAGACAAAGAGCAATTGTGACACATTTCTTAACACAAGAAGGAAATTGTTAGGTATCTAATTTAGAATTTCAAGGGAGCAAAGTCCTCCAACAACCATGATAACGCTGAGAAATGTCTTCTGTGCAGGAACAGATTTCATGTGCTTCAGCTATCGGTGCCCATATTTTCTTGGCTCACTGTCTGATGTGCCACAGGTTCAGGTCACAGTGGTCAGTGCGGCCCCATACGGGCCTTCTATTGTCTATGGACAATACTGACACAGGGCCTCATCAAGATCACTAGGGCAAATCCATCACTAGTCTGCGTATGAAAAGACTAGAACATTTTAAATTTAGCAGGTAAAAAAAAAAATAATACTGTCTAAGAAATGCACGTTTGTTGGGGTCGTAGACCATTACGTCGTTAAAACATACTAAGAATGTAACTATAGCAAGTGATTTTAGAAAAACAAAAATATCAACATTTTAATATTACTTTTAATTTACACGTATCTTTTAATATCAATCGAATGCTGTAACCTTTACATTGCTGTCTCCCTTCGGGGGTGTATTTAAGCTTGTTTCCAGTCTGACTGGCAAGATGGTTCTTCACCTCATTCATTAATTTTATTAATGTTAATTGCTGACTTTGTTTTAAAAGTATACACAGCTAAAAATGTTTTTAGTTTGAATCAGACACGGAAAAGAAGTGGAGAAGCTCAAGTTGCCAGATAAGAATGGCACATTCTTTTCCGTTTGTTACCATGATTGACATTGGTAACTAGAGGCCAATCAGGACTCCTCAGTCATGCCTGTGACTACCTGTTTCAGATGTGTTATGGATCATAGTAGTTACTAGAAAGAGGTGTCTCATTCCTGTTTCAGGAGCTTTTACATCCAGTAAAACATGCAAAACATTATTACAAAATTGAATCCCTTCTAACGTGTTTGTACCTGCTGTCACACAACTTTTATTGCATCTTGCGTAAAATTCCCAGCAATGAATCATACTGTCCCAAAGAAGCAGTTTATTACTTGTTACATGGGATTTAATAATATGCCAATGTACTCTGAAGTGGTAACTTGGTTTAACCAAATACGCTAAGTTAATGTAAACTGCGTGTGTGTGTTCTTGTACTTGCTACACACTGAGTACCAAAATCTGCATTCTACTAGCAAAATGAGGTCAATGTTGGGAAATGAGGACATTTTGGTTGGTCCTCACTTCAAACTTCAAAAACCTGTTTGATGACTAAGACTTGGTTTTAGGGTTTGGGTTAGAATTGGGTTTAGGTTAGTCAAGTAGAAATCTACTCAGAGTCTTCCCCGTGTTGTCCACCAACAACACGGCGTTACTGTGTTACTGTTGGGGTCAGAGAGAGAGAGAGAGGGGGGTGATTTTAAAGCCTAGTGGAGAAGAAAGAAGGCATCATGGGGTTGTGTGGGTAATTTTCATACCTGTCCAACTGGTAATGGTGCAGGGATTGTATGGGGCCCCAAATAAGACTGAAGGGGATTAAACAAACCTGTTCTACTGTCAGAAAATTCAGGAAGAGTATGAATGCACACAAAAGAGCATCTATGGGGCTGGGCAAATTTTCCTCTGAAGTGACAGAGGCAAACTTGTACATGTAGAGAATGAGCTCATAGAGTTACATCATATAAGAGGATATTAAACCTTGGATGAGAGTTTGTTTTTCAGATCTCACCTTTTATAAATTTAATGATGATGTCATCTCTGTTGCCAACAAGTCGAGATGAATAAAGTGAAGGAAGAAAACATACAATCCAGAAACAATATTGCTCCAACAAAACAAAGATCAGACGTCCTTGAAGATGCTTAGGGCGAATGTGAGCATTAATGCAGACTTGTGAATTATTGCACTTTGATTAAACTGGCTTTAAAGGGTGATATAAATAATAATGAAATGTAATAATCCATATTTGTCAGAGTTGAAACAGCTGAAAATAGTTTATCTTTTTTATTACTTTTAAATATAATTATTATGTATATGAAATTATTTTTTTTAATACTATAATCTGATTTTATTAATCAGATTATAGTATATACTGTCAGTGGATTACAAGGATATCTTTTACCTTTTCTTTACAGCTCTCCAACCTAGGGAAGAGAGAATCTGTCAATACCATCTGGGTTCCACTCAGCCATATCTAATGACTGTTAACATCCATCTGGACTACCTCAGCATAAACCTCTACTTTATTTTCACAGCCTCACTGTTTACACACTCATTAACACCACACACACACACACACACACACACACACACACACACACACACACACCCACCTTGCAAGGCAAATATGGTTTGTGAAAGCATAAACTTTTCCCACCCTTTAGAGCAGGGGTGTCAAACCGATTCCACAAAGGGCCGTGTGGCTGCAGGTTTTTGTTCCAACCAATCAAACACACAGAGTTTGACCAATCAGCTGTCTGAAGACTCAGATCAGTTGATTAAATGACTTCAGTCTGGTGTGCTGTTGCTTGGTTGGAACAAAAACCTGCAGCCACACGGCCCTTTGTGGAATCGGTTTGACACCCGTGCTTTAGAGTTTTCTGATTAAAAAAAAAAGAAAATTAATCCACGTAGGGCATTTGGCTCTGTGGGGTTTGCCATTGTCTGGGGTGGTTTTTGGCAAAAAGTGAATAATTCAACTCCAAAGTGGTCACCCCTGAATAAAGGATCCAGGGCAGCCTTTAGCAAGATAAAGGGGCAACGTTGACAAATCTGACAAGCTATGCTTTTTTATAGGTGCGATGATATGATCACATTTATTAAACTTGTGGGCATTGGGAGTGGGTTTGTGTACAGTGTGAATGAAAATATCTCTATACACTCTCCTTGCTATTTACATTCAATAATACACTTTTGAGAAAATATGGTTTAGAATTAACTAAAATAAATAAATTACCCACAATTCCCCAGTGCCAAGGAGATGGATCTGATCAGTGGAGTCTGAAAAAGCACTATTGGAATTTAAGTAGTATTTGTCCTGTAATATGATTCCTGCTACGTTTTCAAGCTATATAACAAAGTAAGTTATCTGTTCAGTACCAGCATGCAGTGGTGTGGATTTTGGGACTCAGCAGGAATAACGCTAACAATATTTGTTTCAGAATGGTGGTACAAATAAGAAGAGGGGGGCTATGGTTTACTTCAGATCAGAATGAATGAGCAACGCCTGTCTCTTCAACTCCCAGTCCCAGTCCCAGGAGCCTTTAATTTGATGAGTGGCGCTCTGTGGTGGTGTGTGGTTTGGTGACAAAGATAGTATCTTTATGACATCAAAAAGAACTGGCACAGGATGCATCATCTTGTGTCAGTGGAATTCAGTATTTACAGTGTAAGGAAACGGTAATTGTTATCAAAAATTGTAAATTGGAAAAATGTAGATTGGATATTTGGGTGATGCTGTATTGTTAACCATATATCAAATAAAAGAAAGATAATATACAATTTATTCCAACAAATCATAGATAATCACTATAATGAAATTCTAACTGTAAATTCTGTAACATAATATGAATAAGAAAATTCAAGAAAGCAATTTCTCAACAAACTGGTTTACATATAGCAATTACTCCACAAAGTTATTTTAAACATCAACGTCAACTGTAGGATAACAAAAATGTGAAAGCTGACATGAAAATATTGACAATGCAGTTAATCCTTTGCAAATAAAATGTGTGTTTGGATCACCGCTGTGTGACGTGAGCTCAGTTAAACAAACACTCACACTAAAACTGTTGACCGTGTAAATAAACAGTGTGCAGGGTGACTGTGACAGCAGTATTTTTCAAAGCCAGTCAAGCTGCTGTGAATAGTAGCACTAAGACAGACAGAAGAGTGAATGGGTGTGGTTCCAGTGAGGCTGAGACAGTGGCATTAGTAGATTGTGAGAAGCTTGACAGCCCCAGCAGGTTGTTTTCAGTGTCTGCGACAGCCATTATCTTCTGGTAGTGCTGTGTGTGGCTCTAGGCTGAGATTAAAGCCTTAGCTGAGGTAAAACTGTGCAACAGCTCAATGCTCTGCATCACAGCTCAGAGAGGAGTGGGACTGACAGGGAGTGGGAGATGTCAGATGAATAGGTGTACCAGCTGAGATACCACTTTTCCTCACATTCTATATCATTGTTTTTTTGTTTTTGTTTGTTTGTTTTAAACTCTCTTTTGTTAATCATCTATTCATACATCCATGCATGCATCATCTTCTGTTGACTGCCACATTTCCTGATCACGGATGCGGGAGATGCTTGAGATCCCAGTATCCAGTGGTCAGTACCATTTGAGTTAATTTCATTTTTACAGTAAGTACAATAAGGTATAGGATTAATGAAGATTCCACCAATGCATGTAACCACAAATTATCCATGATGAAATTAGGCTAAGTGGACAATGCAGAAAACCTACTCTTACCAAAGTTTATTTTTTAACCTCTTAGTTTTTGCCTGGTTATGAATATTATCTTCTGATCTAAATAATTAATGAAGAAAGTATTGACATTGAGAGAAGACTGTGTTTTGCTACATGCTGAGTATCAAAATCTGCATTCTACTAGCAAAGTGAGGACATTTTTTGGAAAGGACATTTTGGCTGGTCCTCACAACCTCAAAGGCCTGTTTGAGGGGTCAGGGCGTTGGTTAGGGTTAGGTTAATAGGCTGGCAACATGGTTCTATAAAGGTCCTCACAAAGATAGAAATACACGAATGCATATCTGTGTGTGTGTGTGTGTGTGTGCGTGGACTCAGGCATATAGTTTCTTCCTCTGACTTAAATGTCGTGACCCATCAGAAAATGACCCTGGGGAGAGCTGGTTTTCGTCAGCAGCTTTGTGTGTGTGTGTATGTGTGTGTGTGTGTGTGTGTGTGTGCGTGTGAGCGTGTGTGTGTGTGTTATCTACAGTTTCTGATGTAACATAGCTGTAGGTCGGGCCTAACTGAACTTAATTTTAGAAAAGGAATGTGTGGATGTAACGACAATGTGGCCTCAGAATGCTACCATTCCCCTGACAGCTTTGACCTGGCACAATATACGGTTTCATTTCAATCCAAGAAATCATCTGTGGGAGTCCCTTTCTTGCTACAACCTGACGTGCTGTTTCAGGCTATTTCTGTGTTCTGGACTTTGTTCGTGTCCTATGAAAACAGAGTTTCTCCCTGTTCTTGTCCCTCCCATGCTGGTAGAGCCATGTGTCTGTGTGGAATTTTGATGATTTTTGATGATTGTGAAAAGATATATCATTCTTTTTTTTCTTGGTCTATGCTGTTTTGCCATTCTTTTTATTTAGTTTGTAGCTGAGTTCGTGCTTATGATTTCCCAGATTGCAAACATTAGCTTGAGTGTTTCCTTTGCTGCATTCATGTTTATGCTTAATTTTAATCAGGAAAAAAAAAGGGTTTCAGAACATAACTTTCCATCATTATTTTGGTTCTTATGCATTTTTATGGCTGGTTGTGACCAACGAGAATTAGCCCATTTTTTGCCAGTAACACCGCAGGAAAGAGAATTTTGTTACACTGCTAGTTAATTGCAAATTAAATACATTAGAAAGTGATTCATCTCCTCTTTTTAGAAATGAATACATCCTCCTGCCCACTTTAGTATTTTGTGACTTCTTTAACTTCCCATTGTCGTGTCAATGAAGTATCTTTAGTTGTCACTTCCGTGAGAGTCATTAGATAACCCCCCACCCCCCCATATTATGCTGTATCCTTCAGTTTATCAAATGCCAAATATTGCACCTTATGCCCTCTTCAATACTCTGGAACCTTATTTTTGTATCTTTTCATTTTCTCTGATATCAGCCCTTTAGCTCCCTACCATTTGTCTCTTGTCATAGTTCTAACTCATTCTGCCCTACTCCGTCTCTACAGAGCACGATATAATTTTTCCTTCAGCTACAGATCTCCTCCTACCCTTCAATCTTGCACAGCTCTAATTATGGCCAAACCAAGCACAGAGGCCTTTAAAGCATTTGGAGATGGTTTGGCTTCCCAAATTCTTTCTTTCCCTCCTCTAACTCTTAAAGTGGCAGAGAGCCTCTATTTGGCCTTCCTCTGCAAACTAAATTACAACCATCCAGATGATTCTCTTCTGCTGAGTTGTAGTTTGATATTTCATCAAGCACTATTTTGAGTGCCTTATAAAAAGAGGTGGGTAGACATTACAAGAGGGGGGTATATTGTCTTCAATGGCTGACATATCCAACCCCAATAAAATAGGTCTCAGGTTTTTTTTTTTTTTTTGGTCAGGTCATTTAAGACTTTCCATTTTGACAAGAAATCAGAAACAATGCTAAATAAATGGATGACTCCCAGCTGCCGATTTGTTTCTGCTATAGTGTCCACTTTCTTTTTGATTGTTTGTGTTAGTATTTTGAAAGGAAATTGCAATCAATCTATTAAAACAAAATCCAAAACTCAATACACTCTAAGAAAAATACTGTAAATTGATTTTAAAAATGATCATGATTACTCCATTGCCCCCATGTGGCAGGCTCCAGAAGATTTTCCTGCCCCAGCTGGTCTCAATTTTGACTACTATTATCACAACTACTTTTCAAGTTTTCAAGTCAAGGCTTTGGCTTTTTTGTGACCGAAAAATATATAAATTGATTTATCTAAACATGAGACATCTGTCAAAAGTATGACTGAGAAAAGGACAAAACACTTTGTCTTCCTTTTCACGAGAGAAAGTGTTTGTCCTGTTTCCAAGGAGAAGGCCGACAGGCTCAGTGGCATGCACTTCATTTGGACTTGATAAACCATTTGAATAATGGAGGGAAAGTGTGGTGGTGATGTTGAAGAGATGACAAAAATAAAAACATGACAGAGTGAAAGCAAAGACAAAGGTGGCACTGGTGGGTGGTGACATGAAAGGAGTCTTTTTTATATATCTTACTGTCCATCACTTGGAGTCTTCTATAAACTCATGTTAGTTTATTTGTCCATCTACGATCCCTGTGAGGAGAAGAAAAACAAAGTTGAAACAGCTCTAATGAGATCACAGTGAGATCAGAGCCCAGATCATATCACTCCCTTCGCTTCAAAAGCAGTCTCACCACAAAATCCACAAGCCAGCCTTTACATAGGACAGGAGACCATGTGGAATCCGAAAAGCAAAGAACAAGGGAGCCAGTGTGTGCCCGACTGGATCAAAGCAAATTAAATAAGATGCACAAAGGAAGAACATAGTTAAATTAGAACATTGCTGACTTAAGCTAAGCACTGGTCAGAGTAACGAAGCTACTAGCATTGATGTCATGATGACAGTAACCATTTGCACTAATACACAGACATATGAGTTCACATCTTGCATTTCCAACATTACAACAACATTTTTTTCTTTGATGTGACACACAATACAACAAAAATGATCTGTGTTTCTTTGTGTTCTCCAGATAAGGCATTTTGGAATGAATGGAATGAGTGTGCAGATGCAATGACAAACCGCCTCAATGAAGGTAAAAGAATTATACTGTTGTTTTACTTTCCCCACTGAAGGACTGGAACTCAGGAGTTTTAAGAGACACTTTTTTTAGCATTAGGTTGTTGACAATACTTTGACCGTTTTAATTATCTTAAGATGCATTTGTAAACTGCTCGAACTCATGTTTTGAAGATCACAGTTTTTCCACAAAGTGAATCTATAATGTGTTTCTAAAAGTGAATTATATATAAAAGTGTCTGTCACATTAACCTATATAACAGTCATACAGGTGAATTCTAGTTTGATGCAATATCTTCAAAGTTCATTTCTGTCACTGTATTTCACATTTCAGAGCATTAATTCTGCCATCATATGTATTCCGTTTACCAGCCTTACAGTATATTTAGACTTTCTCCACCAGTGTTGCATTACACCACATACACCACTCATTACACCAGTACAATGGACTCCTTTTACAGTGACTGCCTGCTCTCTGTGCTTTGAGCAGAGGGGCATTAACGTCATACGCCATCAAAACTTCAGAGGAATCTCAGAGACTACTGAAGCTTTGCAGAATGATCCTTCGGCTCCAGCTTAGCTTCCACATGGCTGGGGAATGAACTTGCATATATGTATAAATATACTCACGTCACCAGTGCCATAAGTAAATAAATAAGCATCGTAGTAATAAAAAGTACAAGTAAAAAGAAGACAAAGAACAGTTATAAATCTATCATTTTAGCATAGCAATTTATCTGTCAACCAAAAAAAGCACAAGTAACCTAGGCAAACCTTGAGTTAATTTGATTTCCAGTCACATCTGGTTCCATTGCTTTAATCTTTTTCAGTGGTCGTACTGTTCACACTGTATACTGAATGAACAAATAAAAGTAAGGCCACGTCTATGTCCTGGTCATAGGAGCATCATTACCAGACCCTGTCTGCATCTCGCCAAGGCTACAGATAACAATGTGTGTGTGTGCGTGTGTGTGTGCGTGTGTGTGCATGTGTGAGTGTGCGTGTGTGTGTGTGTGTGTATGTGTGTGTGTGCATGTGTTTGAAGGCTATGCATTCATTGTCCTTGCACAGGCTCATGTCTCCCTGATATGGGACTACAGTCCAACTACAGTGTCGTCTTTTTTTTACGACGGCATTTGTAGTGAATAGGATGTAGTACAGTTGTGTGTACAGGGACTACAACATTGGAGACTTTTCTTTATCTCTAATCTATAAGGTCACAATCGGACATCATTTCACTTTTTTGCAAATATAAACTACTTGCCATAGTTTTAATATAACAGTGATTACAGTACCACGTTACTGCCCACTACCACGTTGTCTGCGCTATAACTGCTCCATAAAGAACAAACTGACATGTAAGTCAGATTCTTGAAAAACAGGACAGAGTTTCAGACAGGATATTGTGAAGGTCAGGGCTCTACAGCAGAATGAGGAGATACTTCTGAAGAAAGAATGGAGCTACAAGAGGAGAATGGGAGGAAGTAGGAAAGTCATAATAGTCAGATAAACACCAGCCGTCACATAACCTGGCGAAGGTACAAACAAAATGCACTGACTAGCTGCTTTCTAAAATGCATTACTATCTGCAAATCAAAGTGACACCTTAAACTTTAGGGCACCAGCAATTTAAAACAGGCGATACTTGATGAATGTTGAATTAAATAATTTCATCATTTGCACCTTTTTTCTGAAATGTTGGGTGAAAAGTAATATTTGCTAATATTTGTAGGTGCTTACAGTGAGGACATTACAGTATGAACAAGAAGGATGATACAGAATAGAATGGAACAGGTGACTAATGTTATATGTTTAACAAACATATAACATGATGAATATAGTTTGGGAGAAGAAACTTTTTTTATTGTTGATATTTTATGATAAAAGTGGACTGTAATAAAAATATAAAACATATGTTTGAGTGTGTCCTTGTTGATAAAATAAAAGGCTAATAAAGATTAATTTATCCCAGTAGGTTTGCATTAAAAACATGAATGTGTGAGGCATGTATTAGACATCTCTGAGTAGTTCTCTTTAAAAAAAAAAAAAAAATCAAGGTAGAGTCAATATAAAAAAACGGAAAGTTTGGAACTGGCAATGTGGTCACGTCTCTTCTCTGTGGTCTTCTTTTTGTCTTTGAAATTTTGCCATTAACCAAGTTTTAACACCATGACGGGTCCTTGTAGGAGGAACAAAAAAAAAAAAAACAATGCGACTTGTGACTTGCTGTCTTACATTTAGTGGCTCATTAATGTAAGCGCAAAATAAAAGTATTCCCTGATTTTAACAAGTAATTAGCCATAAAGATGCCTGGCAAAAATACATGTGTGTGTTTGCACATGTGCACGCAGTCACACTCGCTGCACCACCTGCAGTCAACAGCCTCTTATTATTAGCCATCTGGTCCCTGGAGGACAGAGGCGGCACCTGACTCACCCAGACAGTCCAGTAAGACTGACTCGGGACACATGGAGCCGTTTTACCTGGCTAGTGTCATGTCTGCAGCGTCTCTCCCTTGTCATTATCTGTCGCTGCATGCCCTAATTTCAGCTTCTGTGGCTCCCTGGGATACCTATAATAATGGAGATGCAGTACAGAGTCCTGGTGCCAGCAGAACAGCCCCTGAGGCCAGTGGCGGCTGACTCACACATCCTCAAAAAGACACATAGGAGCGTGCAACCCTCTCAAATGCAAGACATCAGTGAGGAAATCAGAGCCTGAACATAATATAAACTGGCATGTAAACATGAAAATCTTTGCCTCCACTTATTCACGAGCTGCTAGTCTACATCCACATGTGGCTGAAAATTGTGATCCTTAACCACGGGACCTGCAGGCTACTCAGGGCCTCTTTGAGTCTATATGTGTGTGTGTGTGTGTGTGTTACAGTAACACACTACTGTTGTATACTGCACTAATTCAAAGCTCTGTAGAGCCCAGCACCCCGCCATGCGCTGCACTTTAATGTCAAAGGGGGCATGGGTGGAGCCACGTGCGCACCATGCAATTATCAAGCATGATGGGACATGGAGAGAGGCGAACATCTGGCACTGCTGAATGGGGGTGGGACACACCTCCAACCTCCCTCCTCCTCTCCTGTACAGGAGAGACTTTCCTTTGATCTCCAGATGGAGCTGTCTGCCGTGCCTTTCTGGATCAGTCACGCTGAGATTATTTTAGCTGTCAGGAGCTTTGTGTTGTTCTGTAGTTGGCCATGTCCTCTGTCCCAAACTCATATCAAATGTTTTCTGGACTAAAGGTTAAAGTTGGTTTATGTTCTCTTACTTACCTACTGCCATTCAGTATGCCTCCACCTACCTGTTTTCCCATTTGTACAGTTAGCAGTTGGACCATCTGTCTGTAATTATCATTTTTCCCATTGGCAGACAGACATGAACATGTTACAGTATAATAGAATAGAATGCATTTTATTGTCATTATACACCTTTTTACATGTGCAACGAGATGAAAAGCAACTCCTCCTTCAGTGCAAACATGTGCAAACATGTGTAAATATAAACAATATATACATATAGTAGAAGCTCTCTGGAGAGAGGGCGAAACGTTTTCAAGGAAACCTTTCAGTCCAGTTGACTCAGAGAGATGTAACTTTGGATAATATATACATATATACAACATAGAATAGAATTAAATAAAATTAAATAGGTTTAGTGCAGATATGTGGAAGATAACTCTGATATGCTAGCATTATTAACATGTGTTACTTGTTGGGCAGTTGAATATCCAAATAAAAACTAAAAAAGGTCAGACAAGTGTAAATCTTAGCACCAAAAGCTCATTAGACATTTTTGGTAGACAAGCTAAATTACATGCTTATAGAGTTCAGCATTAAACACAATCACTTGCCAACAGCTCATTCTCAAACTGGACCAGCTGGGCCTCAGCACCTCACTGTGCAACTGGCTGCTGGACATGCTGCCCAAGAGACAGCAGATGGGTCGGCAGGAACACATCCCACACTCCACAGAAGGACCCCACAAGGATGTTTGCTGAGGCCCTCCTCTTCACTCTGCTGCCCCACAACTGCACACTGACGCACAGCTCAAACCTCTTCATCGAGTTAACGGATGATGTGACTGTGTCGGGTCTCCTCTGCAATGATGATGAGACCAGCTACAGGAGCGTGGTCAGCCATCTGTCCTCGATAACAATCTCTGCTGTCTAGACCTTGAGGAGATGGAGATTGTTGTGGACTTCAGAAGAGTGGGCCCCCTGGGGTTCCCCTTACCATCAACCCTGCTCCAGTGTAGAGCAGAGGTGGGCAAACTCAGGCCCGGGGGCCACATGTGGCCCGGTGAACTATTGAATCTGGCCCGCAGAGCCTTCCCAATCATTTCTCCAAAAGCCAAATGAAGAGGGTTGTCAGCTTGATTGGTTAGAAAAAGGTTCAGACCCCCCTTCAGCTAACATTCTAACATGTCCTCTCAAGAAGGTGGGGCCAAACATCATTTGGAGCTTCATCACCCATGTCTAGTTGGTCCAGTTAACAGGCTCTTCACAACATTTTCTCAGTCAATAGTCCATCAAGCAGGATTTTTAGCTAACCTCCGATCCTTCATCAAGATCTAAAACCCAAAGTGGCCCTTCAGGCAAAACAATTGCCCACCCCTGGTGCAGAGGGTGGGCAGCACAAGTTCTTGGGTATGCACATCACATACATTCTGTCATCTATTGAATGTCCTTCATCTTCTGTAGGTCCTACAAAATCCACAATAAGTAGAAGTTGGCTTCTTAGATACCCTGTCAAATAAGATATGTGGAGATGTCAAAGTTTTTTTTTGTTTTGTTTTTTTTATACATGGGGAAAATATCCATGTCATGTTACTGTAGACAACTTTGACTTAGATGTGAGAGCACCTTATGTTGGGTGTAACATTAATACAAACATCTGATGGTGTTTACATGTCTGATCTCTGTGATGTTATTTAATGATCAGCTCTGAGTACAGAAAAGAGTGTGTGTGTGTGTGGGGGGGGGGGGGTGTCTTTGTAGACACATGTTCACAGTAAAGAGCACCAGACTGTCATGTTTAGGATGTTGTAGACATGTGACATCATAATGTTGACTTGCAGGCACATTGTCCTTAGACCAATTAGGGGTGTTGTGGTGTAAAGTAACAGAAAACTGATGTGTCCTTAAAAAGGCGGGAGGATAAGCTTAGTCATTCCAGTCAGTGCAACATCAAAGAAAAGTAAACATCAGTAAACTGAAAATCCACAAGACCCGCAATGCACTGAAGAGATGTCATCTTCCTTGAATAGGTTTTATTTTTACTTTTTCTTTAAAATCCATAATGTCAGTATCTTAAAATTTATGCTGTTGTTTGCAAATCAAATTATATCCACTGACCCAAATCTTCTTTTTCCTCCTTTGCATACTATTCAGATTTAGAAGTCTTATTAGAACAGATGCTGCAAAACACGAAACGCATTTCATATGTTTCCCTCTGGTGAAATACAAATAAAATAAATAAATATCTTTTAATTGTATTCAGTAGAAACCTATTCAAATGTCAAGGGATGACAAAGAAATTACATGGCTTTGAAATGCTAACTTACAAAGAGCAGTTCTAAAGCAAGGAAAAACATCTTGGTCACATTTGGTTTAGAAATGTGCTTTGGGCTGACTCATGTTACAGAAAAGATTTATGGGATGAGATGATGAGGCCCTTTTTATAATTTTGACTTTGAAACACTAAAAAAAAAAACAAATTTTGGGTTGAAATTCCTGAAAAACCTAAACAGTCACATCCCAGTGCCCTAACTAAGGCAAATACTGTCTTTCACTTCTCTTTCTTCTTTTCTAAGTGTGGGTTTGGGAGTTTCTCAAATTTCAGCAAATATCCTGGGGCACACTTAAATGCATGTCTCTTTCTGCTACTTCTCCTTTGGAAATAACATGCAAAGTAGCTTACATCATTGTTTTTGGTGATGCAGAGATGAAAAAAATCTGCAGGTAAAGACTTGAAGAGTGCATCCTAATAATTCAATAAAAATATAGTGGAATTAATGGATCTGAGTTTTAAAAATGGATGTACACCTGTTTGTGTCATTGTTTTTAATGTAAATAAAGGGACTTATTTCAGATCTGATTTTGAGTTACTTGGGCATTAACCCTAAATTATGTGATAATTCTATTAGCCCATTGTTTTCTATAGTCCAAATAGTCCAGCCATATTATTGTGAAGTTGCAGAGTCACAACAATATGTGCAACTCATGTAATTACACTGCTTTAACAGGAGAGGTTAGACTTAATTACACACCTGTAGGGCAGGCTGAGTCGATGAGGCGCCAAGTAGAGCTTCACGCCTGTTTATGTAACAGGGGAGAATGTGAGGAATGACAAAGGCCTGAGACGGGAGCAGGCGTACAGCAGCTTTCACAGAGGTTCACAGCCAGGAGGGAGGACTCGCCGCCATCCTTCACATTGTTCGCCAACAAGCTGCAGGAGCAGATCGTGTGAAGTGACACACATGATAAATGACACGATGTTTCTCAGACACTAAAACACGCCGGTGGTGCTGTTTGTACATGTCACCAAGCCACCAATCAAGTGGTGTGGTTCCTCCTTCAGCTTCAACGTTGTGCATTCCCGTACAGAGTATGTCATCACGTCTGCCATTAAAGGTGGAGGAGATTTATACTCCAGCATGTCTGTATGATTTTGTATTCAGTAAAACGGGTTTATTCATGTTTGATTGTACCCTTACACCTCAATCTGGTTACATATATGTTTCAATTTTGAGTGTAAGTCATACATTTAATCTGCTTCACACAGCATATCACTTGCCTCTTTATATCACTGAAATCTTGACCATTGCTTTATGCTACATGGATGAAAAGACAAAACATTTTTTTTTTTGTTTTGGTCCATACTCTAACCTCTAATCTGAGTCTTGTGTATATAAAGACTCAAAACATTAACCACTTGAAACGGACTGGTATGGAACGGTCTATCATCAGGCTTCACTTCACTGTTTGTCTAATAATACAGCACTGTTTCATCTCAGTAATTTCATGGTTTTCTCCACAGTTCCTGCAGATTATCTCCAAAAGCCTCCCTCTCTCTCTTTACTCAAGGTCTTTGGTCAAGGACTTGGTCCAAGAGACGTGGCACAAGGCCAGGAATTTGCCTTGATATACATGTTTGACCAAGGTTTTCCTGGTCAGCAGCTTACATCGCACGACCTTCGGTGTTATCGTGCAATTGGGAGGGACTTCACAAAGTTTGGAGACAAAACATTAAGACACTAACACATATACTTTCAGTCCATGGTCATTCCAGTGTGGTCTGATATACATTTCCCAGCCTCCTTGTGTCACATTCCCTAGTCCCTCTTACAGAAAAAAATAATGTTATGATAGGAAAATTAGTTACATCAATTTGATATTTTCCACCTGTAACTAAAAAACATACATTGTATAGAACATAATTTATCCATAAGGTTCCTCCTCTTATTTCTCTTATTTGGCTTTTTCTTTTTTTTTTTACACTTGATATCCGTCCATCACTGGACTCGGACAAAGTCTGGTATATCGTTGCTCTGTCCTTCTGAACCCCAAAAAGCTGCCTTCAACCCTAGTGTGCAAACAAAGAATTCATTGAATGGCAAAAAAGCGGTGGGAGACACTTTCTCAGGACAATGGGAGTTATCCATTTGGCTCACCCTTTCATTTTTGGGTGTCCACAACGAACCCAATTGTTTGGACCCTGCGATATGGGGCAAAGCTTTAGAAGATGCATCACTTTTAATTAACTGTTGGTAATGATCTCATTATTGGTGGAGAGTGGGTTCACTGAGCTTAGCGTTGTGCACAGAGGTGAGTCTGGGGTCACTGTTCTGAAGGCCCCCGCACTGCTCAACAAAACACAGAGGAATTTGTCATGGTGAATCAACTCAGAAATAACTAAACTATTCCTTCAGTGGAGAGAGAGAAATTATCGTTTTACCCAGTTAAACAAAACAGTTTTTGAATGTTATATTGTATGACAGGACAGTTTTGGGCTGAGACCAGGTGTTCTTCAGAGGAATCTTCTTATCTCCAGACACACCAGAGGAACAACCGACTCCCACAAGAGCCACCCCCAGCCATTCTGAGCGCCCACCTCATACTTATTCATCTCTTCCAGCACTAATACGTATGTGTAGGCGCTCACATGATTTCCCACCTAAACATATCCACAAGTGTCATGGACATTGCAAAAACTGGGGGATTTTTCTTGTTTATGTGTTGCGCTTATCTGATTGTTTATATATTTTTTGTATTACTGTGTCTTTCTTCTAATGTCTTGCAGCAGGAAGCCTTATCTGCAATCAGAAATACACACTGATGGCTCTGTACATGCACTGTAATCAGTGCCGGGTTGCACAAATTCAGCACGAGGGTGTCTTTATGAAGACCAAAAAACACTGGGGAGAATGTTTGCATTTGGTTCCGCCCCAACATTGTGACAAGGACTAAATTAAACTGTATATAATAACACCTGAAGATTTGGTTGGTGTCAATTTTGGAAAATCAGAAGGTGTGGCCACTCTTTATACCAACCTCAATTATGGGATTAAAATACAGTTTTAGGTAGGTATGAAAACATTCTGTAACCTAAGAATGATTTCAGAAATATAAATAATGACAACACTGAGCACAGCAACAAGACACAAGGTAGTTATACAACCCTTCCATTTTTGAAAGCATTCTTTGCTTAAAGCATTTTTTTCATTGCTGCCTAGAACCTTTGCACAGAACTGTATGTTTGAGTCTTGATTTACAGCACTGGGGAGACTGGTTCGAGAATACATCCACTTACAAGCGTCTGCTTCACTGAAACAGAAAGCCATAATATTTTGTTTGTGATGCTCAAAGCATTAGGAAATACTCATTAGTCTTTCCAAAAATTATAATTATAGAGAATATACAACAGAAGACCCAATATAAATTATGAAAGGTGTGACAGATTCTCACTCCCAGCTCTAAAGAATGAAGCTTGGTCAGATGCTGCCTTAGACGTCTCCCAGCTGACATGAGAGGAGTCACTTTCGTACACATTGTCTGTAGAAGTAAATAACAATTCTAGCTGAGATTACAGCAGGTTTCATTGATGGTATGGTGTATATTTAAAACCAGGAAATTAAATTAGTTCAAAATGGCACTTTACACTGCATCATCAATGCTCTTATGGGAAAGGTCCTTTTCTATCTTCAAAATTTCAACATTTTATGAACAAGTTTTGCCTGCCATTTAAAAAAGTTGTGCAAGCTAACTGCCCTTTAACTTACAACTCCCAAAATTTGACACAGAGGTGAATGAAAGAGCCTAAATAAATGTGCTGAAAGTACCTCACGTTTTATATCTCTTCTCTGCCCTGCTCCGGGATGCATGACAAATTCAAGTTTAAGACACTCAGTAATTCTCTGACTGCTTTGATCACCTGTGTGTCAGTTACTGGCTGTGACAGGGATGAGGCACACACTGCTTCATTCTTTATTTGGAGATTTGCCAGAGTCTCTAACTACTGATAGACCAGTATGGACTGCATTAGAATACGTCTCAGAATGTTTTACGCGCCTATAAAGGCTATATATGAATGTTTCTGTGCTGTTTAACTGGAGTCATACAGGCTACAGGAAGAGGATGCTGGGAGGCAAACTTCAGCTTCAAAGGAAGGGTGTTTCCTGAACTCTTTAAAACCAAACACAGAGACAGCACGCGATGCAGCATGTGCGTGTTTAGAGTACTCGAGGGCTGCAGATTGCACAGTTGGATATTCTGTGCGAGTAAATCAGTCTGTGGTCAGATGAGTCAGGCGTTTCAGTGCTCCCTCCTCAAAGACCCTCCTATCCTAAACATAGTGGGGTGGGCATCCGATGTCAAGTGGCAGACTACAGGAAGAGTCCCTGATAAGACAAGATAAACACTTCCAGACTTAGCTTGTGGCAGAGACTCTGAATGTCCTAAAGGCTTTGTACAATCCAATCAACAACAAAAACCACAACCGGATGAGACGGGAATATGCTCTGTCTGCCATGGCTCCTCTCGTCACTCTCAGATCCCGAGTCCACGTCTCCATTTACAGGTGCTGTTTCTGAGTGGGCCGCTGCTGTCTGTCACACAAATCCAGAACAGGATCATTCAAGCAGTGTGTTTGTCCATGTGATCACGTGCGTCATGCAGGCGTGGTGCACAGGCCTGCAGTTATATCCCAAACATTCAGCAGTGTGCAGGTGTGGAGCCCTTTGTGGCCCTTCACAAAGGGCCTAGATGTGGTAAGACACGGGTGCTGTCTGATGCACACAACACTGAGCTTTCTGGGAACATTATATAACAAGGAAAACACAACTGAATGTTGCTTTTGTACATCTGTTTCTCTGGCATTAAATAATACAAGTTTAACTGCCTCACCCCCTGCATTGTCCATCGTACGTACTATTACATTTGTAATGTAACATGGATAGATCTGGTTCTTTTGTTAATTGCAAGATTCTTTCTGTTGTCTTGCAAAACAGCAAACAACTCCACGTCATGCCTCTAATCTCTTTATTCCTATTTAACAAATTTTGGCCTGTGCTTGCTCATTTGTTGCTAGTTCGACTTAGCTGTCTAAATATAGAAAGGCAATGCTACCGCTAGCTTCCACCCTGCATTGCATGTTGCTTTCCAGTGTTTACTACCATGTTTCCCAGTGTGTTCTGACATGGTAAACATGACAATATCTGAGGAGAATGGAAAATTCCAGGTCTATTCCAAGCTTTGGGAATGGCCTCTATTACTCAATTATTATCAGATTTATCCATGTTTAAAAAAAAAAAAAAAAAAAAAAAAAAAAAAAGAGAATGTTTAAAAAAAATAAAAAATTCTGCACGGACCACTTTTATTGAGAAAGGGGTGTAAGAAGTGTTTTTTTGGAAATACGGACAAATATCTTTCCTTTGATCCAAGACACACACACACACACACACACACACACACACACAAACACAGAGAGAGAGAGAGAGAGAGAGAGAGCTTTATTTCTAAGTGCTTTAAATTTATGCCATTTAAACCATTTAATCGCCCTAAAGATAAAGCTAACTTAGGCAATATAAGACTTCATGCGTTAGATCTAGAGCATTTTCAACTGAAAATGTAATTTAAATTAATGGCAGCTGAAATTATTGTTCCACAAATAACTGAACCCTCTACATTAAGGAATTTCCCAAATTTGCAGAAAAACAAACACATGTAAACACAGATATGAATGTAATCTTGAGCTGCGCTGCACTATTAATTCTAATCGGCGTCATGGAAAGTACAGTACTGGAGCCGATTTATTAATCACTGCATCAGGCAGGAAGGCCATCAAAACACGGGTATAATTTAAGACGTTCCCCAAACAGTGAACTGAACCACCATAAACTACTGCACAATGATGATGTCTGTACCACCTTCACAATGGTAGCATTTAGCCACATAATATTTAAGTAAATTAAATACTACAAACACATGCACATCCTTACATTTCTATCTTTGTGAGGACTTTCATAGGCAGCCACTTACCCCTAAGCCTAACCATCCCAACTAAGCCTCTGACCCTAACCCTAACCCCAATTCTACCCCAAACCTTAAAACTAAGTCTTAACCATCAAACAGGCTTTTGAAGTTGTGAGGACCAGCCAAAATGTCCTCACTTCCCCAAAATCTCCTCATTTTGCTAGTTGAAGTATTGGTACTGAGCATGTAGCACATTCTAGAACACACACACACACACACACACACACACACACACACACACACACACACACACACACACAATTTACAGATAGGCAACAAACTCCAGTAATTTCATCAATAAACCAGTCTTGATCAGTGTGTGTTCATGTCTTTCACTAATAGCCTTAGTTTTAGTTAATGATGGCCTCTGTATAAACATCCCTCTGGGGGGTTCTTAGTGGACACCATAAACACTGTTTACATAAAGAAGAGCTGGAAAGTCTTTAGTCCATCTCCCCCTCCTCTTTCACTAACTCTCTCTCTCTCTCTCTCTCTCTCTCTCTCTCTCACACACACACACACACACACATGCATACATGCACAAAACACAACTTGGAGATACAAAATGAAGGAATGTGTAAGATACTTTAATTAAGACGTACAAATAAAGCCCTACGCTCTCATCTCAGATAAACACAGCCACCCAGTAATTCAGTAGCATGTACAGTATGTCTACACAAACTGGTGTCTGCTGGTGGGTTTGCTAAATGAAGTGCTTCCTCTAAACAACCTTTCATTAAACAGGCCTCCGGGGAGGACACTGGACAACAAGGTAAATATTTGCCCTCTACCTGTCGCTACTCATCTATTGATGTTTTCGACAAGAAAAAGTCTCGAACACACACTACACATCTGAAGTAAAACTTCATTAAACTTTTTTTTCATGATGTTAAAACAACAATAACAAAAAGTCTTATTTCCAGTAGCAATACACCGTTGTCGCTGATCATACACTACCTGGAAACATCAGAGCCGACTAGAAATAGGACAACTGCAACTACAGTAAGTTGTTGTGACGACGAAGTATGTTACATCGATCGTCATCAGCTAAACTAAAAATGTCCCTTTTGATCTTCCACTGGTACCTGCTGCTCCTTAACTCTTGCTAGGACAGTCATCTTGACTTCTGGAAACCTTTGGATGTTTCGATTAGCTGAAAAATACCTTTTTATTACCTTTGTTTCTTTTAAATAGCATGCAACATGACTCCATAGTGAAAAAGTGTACCGATCACAGCTTTCCTGTCGCTATATCAGGTAGCTAAATTCTGTGGAGGTGCACAGGCTTTAGAGTATGTGAGTGCATACGCTTCCAGCCATTCCATCGCTGTGTAGCGCTTGACTCAGTTACAAATTTAGGCCTTAAGGTAACACCATGGACCCTAGACAGACCCTTCCAAAGACGGACCGCTGTTTCGCTAATGTTGTTTCACAGTAAGATTAAAATAGCAGCCATTGCTCTACTTGTTCATGTATTTCCTCCCACCACACATTTGATTTAATTTTATGCTACTAGTTGAGGAGCAAACACAAACCAGCTTAAGGAGAGACTGATTGAAGACATCCGCGAATACGAGCTGAGGACGGCTGCCACATTTGTAGAACTTCTGAGATCTGTACCACAAAGAGTACGGACTAATTCCAGAGTAGCGCAGACACACACATACGCGCATGTGTAAATGCTTGTGGTATGTTTTCCGGTCAGGGCTATGACAGGATCTTCTCCACCATGTAGAATTTGTCTTTATAAACAGTACTTGATTCGTAACCTAAGCTAATTTTAACATATGTGAGCTGATGTCAGAGCAGCGACGCTCAGTCTGAAGACTGGATATTAGTGCAATCGTATCCTTTTCAGAAGCTTTGAAATCCATCCCCGAGTGCGCAGTCTCTTTGACACATTTATCCATCATGGTTAATTTGACTCTGAAGCCTTCCTTTCATTAAGTGGTCACTGAAATCTGTCCCCCCCATATTAATTGAGTCATCAGGTCTGAAACTTTGCAATAGTGGGCACCTTAATTGCTGACATCAGCCTTGCTGGATGATGTAAATGAAACTGAATGGAAACTGTGAGCACAAATGTCACCGCCCAACACCATAAAGATTCATATGGGCAGAAAAACTGGCATGTTCAGTATGTGTTTCCCTAAAATGCTGTTATTGCTAAGAAACAGTAATGTGCAAAGATGGAATCAGGGTTTGCTTCCTGGCAAAACTGGAATTTGCAGAAATATGAAAGCACCAACTCTCTCAGCATTACATGAACAGAGACTCTTCTGTGGATTTTGGCCTCATCCTATAATATAAAATATAATAATGGGTTCCAACACCTTCAGTGACAAATACTGTATCCAAATTAGGCCTAAAATCAGGGATACATCCACAGGACTTAAAGTCACTGCATGCTACACTGGCTGGAACGCAAAAAAAAAAAAAAATCATCTTTCAGTATTCACAATAAATTACTAAATTATTCAGAAAAAGATTTTTACAGGAAAGGTTTTTGCACAAAATGCACAAACATTAAACTCTTATTGAAATAGCTGTGTGTAAAACTATTGGAAGAGTTGACAGACTACAAAAATAGCATAGGTGGGAAACCAGTTTTCCCTCAGAACACTGGTTGTTCCTCCTGTGTGTGTGTGTGTGTGTGTGTGTGTGTGTGTGTGTGTGTGTGTGTGTGTCTGTCTTACTTGCTTCTTCAGTGCTGTTTACAAACACTAATTACCATGCAAAAATTTTCCCAGGCCAGCAGAGCAAGGTGCACATTATCAGGACAAGTGCCTCCGGCAGTGCACTGTGGAAAAACACACCAGTGAGAGAAAAGTGTCGAGTAAAGGTGCTACAAGATATTTTCTTTAGGCCTCTTTACAAGCTTGTAATACAGTAGTACACCCTTTAATGGTTCCAGACAGTCGATCAGCTAAACATCTTCATTATATCATTATTTCAAGCCATGAAAACTTTTATGATCACCGAGGTCACTAATCATCGACCAGCTTGCGTCACATGATCAGTGCTGAGTTGTTGATGAGTCACCATAATGATCATAATCGTACTGCAACAGTACTCCACAGAAGCTAATCATTTTGAACAATGGCGCAGCTTCCCTTAAGCAGCCAGGAACCTGGGCCACTTGGTGACCACCTGACCTGACCGTGGGTATTGACGTGTACTGATCCGAGGTGAAGATGTGATGGCTATTGTTTTAATGCAGTCTGCATCACGTCCAATCTGAGAGGTTCTGCAGTATAGGCCGGGCTCGGGACATGCCGAAATAGTGAACCTACTACTTTGTGCCTCTTTCAAATGACTCCACCCTGCTCCACATGATGTCATAGCCTAAAATGTGGTTACAGCACTGAAGATCACTTCCAGCACTGTTCTTGCTCCTTTCATGCAAAGCCTTTCGCATTTATTTGAATGGACTGACACTGATTTTATGAAGT
Source organism: Pao palembangensis (assembly GCA_015343265.1). NCBI lineage: Eukaryota > Metazoa > Chordata > Actinopteri > Tetraodontiformes > Tetraodontidae > Pao > Pao palembangensis. The sequence goes on from CM027086.1 coordinate 9,340,613, forward strand.
CACAAACTCTGTCCACATCTGTTGGTTTCTGGTGGACAACTGGAGGGAAGTCGCTCAAACCCAAATAATGAATGATTTAATGAAGCCCTCAAACGTTACAGGAACTTAGTAGTAAAATAAGAAAAGCACAAACATGGCAGATATAACCTCCCCCCGTTCTGGTGCTTCCCCATAAAACCCACGCTTTTAACGTCCCTGTCTGTGGGTGTGCTTGCGCAAAACCAAGTGTATGTTTATGAAAACACACACACACACATCAGTTTTGCCCATTCACCCACTTTGTTAAATCGATCCCATAAAGTTGCATGTAATTACATTCTGGGTTGGCGTCTGTGGTAACAAATCAGGTCGTGGAATTTATATGTATTCACTAAATGCAGCACACATAGGTGCAAAAACCACCACATAGCATCCTCCAGCAGCTCTCTGTGTAGTAAAGGTGGAGCTTTGTTAAAGAAAGCTGACACATTTTCTAGGCCTCTCAGCACCACCGTCTAAGTCCGAGTTTTTGTCTAAGCACTTTTGTAATGTTGCCGCCAAGTCTGTCAAACTAGAACCTACACACCTCTTTCTCAATCTCTCTTTCTTTCTCTCTCCCCCTCTTTCTGAAAAACTCAGAGCATTTCACGCCATTTATTGAACCGTTTTGGAGATGAGTGTGATGACTAGAAACCACCAACTTTTATTCAAGCAGGAAAAGAAAAAAAAGCGAAAAGAAAGGAAAGCGTGGCCTACGCTTACCTAAGCCTTGCTTTCTCAGAAACAGAAAGTCTAACAGCATTTGAAACTGTAACCAAACCAGTGCCCCCCGCCCCCACCCCACCACCACCACTACCACTTTCCGCCTCCACATCTTTGATGGGTGTAATTTGGAGTGGGTTCCCTGGAAATGAAAAGGTAGGACAGTCTCAGTGATCTCTAACTGCAGGCAGTAAAAACTGCGAAAGAACACTGTAATCAGGAAGGATAAAGGAGGGGATGTAACAAAGAGAGACAGCTCCAACATTGTCTTAGCAATTTGCCTGAATGCCCGTATTCCTGCAGCCATGATTAAGGAGACAGGGGAAGTGTGTGTAACTTGTGCTGAACTGTAGCTGCTAGCTGCTCCAGGCTTGTAAAAGGATACCATAATGAGCTGGCTCTCCCGCTGGGAATTTCTTCCTGTCTCTTCTCTGCCTCAGACAGTCTCCCAAAGCGAGTACACTCCTAACCTTACCTGTCATTTTATTACATGAACTGGTTTTATTATTCTTTGATATTTAGTTTACTATTGTGGCTAATCTTTTCTATTTCACACTAAACATTAGCACCTACATCTTACACACTCTTAAAGTTAAAATTGATTCTTCTTTTATCAGAGAATGTGTGTCAAAATGGGAAGAAATGAGTCACCCCTAAAATCCCTTGTTGCTCTTTGGGAGTAAAAGAATAAAGGTTGACGTCTGTTTCAGTGGAAATCTGTCACAGGTACCAAGTGGCACCAGAACGGCTGGTGAATCTCTGGCAGACATCTATGCAACCATAGCACAGCAGCTGTGACCAAATGTCCATCCATCCATCTTGTACCACTCCTCCCTTAACCAGAGGATGGGTGGGGGGGCGGCTGGGCTCATCCCAGTTGCTGTTGGGGTACAACGTGTTGAGACAAGGAGATTCGGACCTCTTGCTGTAGGGCGACTGTGCTAACCACCGCACCATCCACATTCACACTACCGGCAAGAGATGGTCAATAAATCTTGGTCACAACATTTATCCTACCAGGCAGCTCATTGTTGAGAGCAGAGTGACACAAATCCAGTAATATTTCAGTCAAACGAGTCCACTTTAATGCTAAACACATCTCTGTTGCTTAGTGATGCTCTTGTCATGCGTAAGTCTTACTTACTGCAGATGTCTCTAACCCATTTTTTTAATTATTTTTATAAGTTTCGATTTAATTGCCTATTTGGTGCCAAAAGCCAGGGTGAAATATCAGAAATTACAACTCTGCTTGTGACGGAACAAGAGCTTGATCAGTGGCTCAGTCAAGTCTGTCACTTTACATGCCTCAACTTTTCATGGAACAACAGCCATTTTTTTTTTTCCCATCATGGTAAAAGTGGAATATTTGTTGTGGGGGTGGAGGTTACTAAAGCTACCGTGGAGACAGACATGCCAGGGAATGACTTTCATTAGCGGCGTCCTCAGCAGGCTCCCGTCACTCACTTGGCTGCTGGAGCAGAACAACACGAAGCCAAAGGATGTGAGTGGACTCCATACATAAAACGACTAGCACAGTATTAAAAAGTGATTTCCTGGGGGAGTCTGTGAGGCGATATATTTGGGAGTGTGCTGATACTTCACAGTTTAAAGGCTGATGCAAGTGCACAGTTCACTGCACTGATGCCAATACTCTGAATCAAATAGTATCATTTAACATGAGAATATACACGTACGAGAACCTTCTTCTCAACTTGTCTGCTTTACAATCTCTGCTTCTTTCTTCTTTTCAATTTTAAATAAGTTCTTGCTGTTCGAGCAGCCTAGAGCTCAGCATCATGAATCAGTAGTGCACTCTTTAATACAGAAAAGGAAGGGTTATAATAGGACAAGCAAAATTAACTGCAAGAAATGAAATGGGGCAAAAAAGATAGATAAACTATAAAAGGCTGTAGAAGAATAACGTGGTTAGTAGGCCTGGCTTACTAACCTGAATACACCTCAATTTACTGTATATAGTATATAAATTATATCAAATGTCAATATAGATTGTGGCATTTAAGTAAACATGAATGTATTCAAAATACAAAGAGGGACTGTCCTAACTAGCTAACTAGATTTAGCAATTTTAGCAATTGCAACTGAATCCCATGTAAGTGACAAATAGGAGTTCAAGTCTGGCCAGTTGTTTTTACCACCGTTCGCAAAAGCACCAGAGGGGCAAACCCAGTAACTGTCATAGTGTTGGAAATGTATGGAAGTGACGTCACACTGGGGCTCTGGTCACGAAAACAGCGAGGACGATGACGAAAAATTCCTGGACACCACTGTGAGAACGGAAAAGTCCTGCCAACAACGGATATGTGACACAGACTAATACACACACACACGCACACAAACATGCTCAAAGAGAATATTCAAACACAAATACTTTATTTCAGTTGTCTTACAAACAGGCCGCGTTATATATAGTATAGTTTTACAAAAATGAGTCACCCTTTACTTACTATGTTATAGCCATTTGTTACATACCTGCATGTTTGCACATAGTATGTAAACACATGTCAGATACACGCATAAGGAAGTCGCATATTAACATTCATAATGCTTTAGCTCTTTTCACAAAGAAAAGACCTAAAGCATTTTATTCCATGCTGGCGTCTCTGAAGCTGCCAGGGCTCCACTGTAAAATTCTGGACCCAGAAGCTCCACATTAAATGCAGCATTTCATTTTAATAGCGAACTGATTTTCCTTAAAACAGCAGTTAAAACGGTTTTATTTTCTTTTTCTCTGTGCCAGTCTGACACTCTAACATGACATTAGTCTGTAAGGCAGCCAACTTTCACTATTTTTAAACTTAGTACAGTAACAGGAAGATCACTGATAGTGCCAATCCCTGAGTGAGCATAAAGATCACTGGTGACTGCTACGGTGGACTCTAATAATTTTAATAATTGTGTAATGATCAGTTCAAGTTGATCTCCCGTGTCTGGGTCAGCTCAGTCGGGCTGGGGACTAGAAATGCAGGAACACAGGGGTTGCGCCTGTTCCACACCAAATATGCTAGCTGAGCTCATGTGATTAAGACGTTTTGAAGAAAATCACAATCACTTTAGTTTTATTTTGATTAGGTGTCCACGTTAAATTGTGATTTTGCTATTTTCAAGCACAGAAAGGCTCAGACCTATTGTTGTTGTTATGTGGGAAATAGAAAAACTAATAGCCTGAATGGATTACCCAGAGGCCTGTATAGATTTGCAGAAAATATGTAAAGCCACAAATTGGTATGTACATTACAGAAAACTGGGACAGTTTCAAACTGCCCAGCTTCAAGCCCTTTTCTCCGCTCTTTTCCAATGACAAGTTTGCAACATAGTTTGCATCCATCACATTGGAAAAAAAAGTCTCATCATTTTATATTTTAAACACTCCAACAGGCTGTGGCCTTTGAGAGGCACTGCCTTGAAAACACACTGGAGACCAACTGTTTAGGTTCAGCTGTGGTACTTTCACATTAAATTGTAATATTTAGAATTTTTTTTTTGTTTAATTTTTTTTTGTTTGTTAACATAGATGTCAACGTTAATTCTGTGCATGAACTGATGTTTTGCAACCCTACTCACAAAGAGTATGAGTATTTACCAGCTTATGACAGAAGGATTTGTGCTGTGTTGTAACATTTTATTCAACCTTAACCTTAACGCTATGGAGTGCAATACTTTGTAATAACAATGATAATAAAGGTGACTGCATCCAAAACCACCCTTCCTCTCTTTTCCTTCTTTCTTTTTATGTAGAAACATCTACACTTTTAACTTTTGAGTTTTGTGTTTTCTGTATTGAGGCTGCCCCATATCCCATCAAAGCCGACCCATACCAGGCCAGACGAGACCTCCTGTCACCCAGATGAGACGGGAGTTAAGCCAGTGCTTCCTGTCAGACTGCAGGGCTCTCAGGTTCCACCTCTGGTCTAAATTATGTGCATCTGTCCCAGACTGCCACACAAACTCTCCTTTGCACTCCCCACTGTCATCCCCGTGCCCACCTCCCTTTCAACCTGTCACTACTCCCTCAGCACATAACCAGAAAGAGTAGCAGACACACTCCTGTTAAAAATACTGAAAGTATACTAAAAATTCCCATCACTGGAGGCAAAACAGTGTTGAATGGTCTCCCAAGTACCACACACACACACACACGCACACACACTGCACACTGAGCATAGCAATGCCTTAAGCAACCTTCAGAAAACTTTTAATAATAAGTTATAAGAGTCTCTGTACTAATTAAATGTTTTGAGAGGATTTAGCAACCCTATTCCATTCTTTCCTTGCTTAAAGCTCACCGACAAACATTCTGTTACACTGAAATAACCCTCAAAACAAAGATACATTTACCTCTCTTTATCTAGCATGAGCTAATTTTAGCGTTTGGCTTGATCAGAACACACAGATGTTTATAAATGACAAACAGGGAATAAATGAGACTTATTATGATGCTCTGAAATATCATCACCTCAAGTCATTAAAGTCACATAAAATGACTTTTCTTATCTATTTAGCCTAAAATAGGGAGTATTTTGTACAGCTCTGTGTTGTCCGGTGTTTTGTGTATTTTAGTCCCTCCCTTTTCCTTGGCAAGCATTCTCGAGTTTGCTCCCTGAATCAGAAAGTCTTTCTTTCATTCATTCATTCAGTTCATTCCTTTGCTTGCTTCATCTGCTTTTTTTTTGCCTCTTAAACCCCCTAAAAGACTGACAAAGTCTAGCACGCCCATACTGGTGAGAAAATACACCGAAGTAAAAGGACAAAAGGCCTGTATCCTGTAATGATGATCTCACTATGGGGAATTTGCGACTCCAGTGTCATGAAAACTCCCCAACTGCCGCACCGTTTTATTCCCTAACTGAACTGTTTAGTAGGTGATAAAAACAAAGAATGGCTGACGTGGAAACCAGCCCACAGGTTCACTGTGTCAAGTGCAAACACAAGACATTGCTCAACACCTTCTTGTTTTTATTTATGATTTTTGCTCACATCCCTTTCTGACCAATCAGCTCTCAGCTGGTTTAAAAGGAACACATGGATGTCCACTTGGAATCTTGTGGGAAAAGAAATAAATGCACATAAAAATGCTACAGTCACAGGAAATGAGGTCTGAGGGTACATTATACCTTTGATACGGATGGGATATCACAAAAAATAGCTCAAATGTTACTATGTTGAAAGTATCTACTTCTGTAACCTGAGTAACCTGAGTGCTGTGTCAGGCTGCAGACTTCTGAGGTCTGCCCAGTGTTGAGGAGACAGCCTTAATCTACTTCTCACTCTTAATGCTCCACAGATGAGGGGCGCCGCCGTCACCTCAGCCGCACAGGATGCTGCTGGCTCGGGCACTGAGCTAGCCCAGCGAGGAGGCCACGTGAAAAGGAGAACAGCGAAGGCCACAGAAGTGAGGCCAGAGTAAAAGCACTTTCCTGTACTCTCACATGGGCATCAAAGCAGGGTGGAGGATTATCAGAGAGATCTTTTGGCAAAGGGGGCACCTCTGATCTTAGAAAGGTTAGAGTGCTCACATAACCTCAAATGCAATCCAGGGGCCCTGCTTCCAGCCCGTACTTATAAAGAGTGGAAGTATCATGTTTAATTCAGCATCCTCTGAGCAAATCAAACAACAAATACAATGTGTTTATATTAATGCAGAAGAATAAATAAAGAGCGATCCCCGCAGGAGATGGCTAAACAAGCTGACTGGCTGTCTTATCCTGAAACTCTAAATGGCTCTTAAATGTCCTTTGGTGTGTTGGTCTTATGAATCTGGTTAAATCGGCCTGCTTTGGCTCCAGGGCAGAGAGGCCCGCTCAGATATGATCTTCAGTGTGGCCTCTGCAAGCCCAGGCTGCACTTTAGCAACAACGGCTCATCTGAGAGAGGCCGTAAACATGTGTCTGGGACCTTGACCCCAGCAGTAAACAGTCTTCTCACCTGATGATGAATAGCAGAGCTGAGCAGGGCGCAGAGGAAAGGCCTCCCTCCTCCTGCTGGCTTCTGCTTCCACATGACACAATACTCAGTGTCCTTGGGTCGCTAATGAAATCATACAGTTAGCATCCTGAGCGCCTTTTCATCAAAAATTCTTCGTTGGAGCTAAACTAATCTTGAAAAGAAAATGAACCTTCTGTTCCATTCTGTTCCACCCTAACCCTATCACCTCGTGAATTCAGAATTAATACTCAAGGACACATTTCCATCTTTTGCACTGTAACTTTTTTTTTCCTATTGTCAGTGAATAGGCCTTTGTGGCTTCACAGTGATTATGACGTCACTGATCCTCATGTTTAGATTGTGTATGAAAACTGAAACCACATTCAGGTACAGCAAAGTGGCCCCCCGCTGAGAGCCTCGCTCTGAGCTTGGCATGAAGTCACGTGACATTAAAGCCACAAGCAAACCAAACCTGCCTAGAAAAACACCCACAAAGTGAAGACATTAGCCTTGGCTCGCCACTCCCCCCCTCTGAATGCCAGAGCATGGAGGTCACAGGGGAGGGGGGCCTACCTTAGAGACAGAAGGGTCAGATAAGCAGAAGATTTGCTGTTTTTCTGGGTTTCAAACGAGACACAGACTTTTAGGAACTGGGAGAGGCCTGGGGCAGACCTTGGCTCCACCGATGGACTAAGTCAACTTTCTGGGTGCATAAAGCTCTTGGCTCAGGAAAGGGGCTTTCGCAAAGGATCCAGTTAAAGCTCATCACTTGGTTCACTGCACATCTATAGCAGATTTGTGGGGTCAGAACAAACTAGATGGAATTTTAAAAATATATCTAATGGTTGGATAATTCAAATTGCCAGCAACAGAGATGCAGACCAAGAAAGAGGCAAGGGTTCTCTAACAATCCCAGTCTGATCATACATTTTCCCAATGAAGCACGGTTTATTTGATCAGCCACAAAGTAACATATCATGCAAATGGTTTATTCATTTCTATTCATTTTATTCATTTAGTATGACATGTAACTTAACTGCATGTAAACTCTGGGTCTACCCCACAAAAAAAGACACCAGAAGGAGAGTACAGACTCTATCCTGAGCAAGTCTGGACACATTTAAAAGCTCTGATGGCCTATTGCAGGTCTGAACCTTGTATTTTTTGTTTAATGCATAAAAAATGTGAATGAAGTCAAGAAACCTTCCAGATCGATGGTTATCAAACTCTCCTCCATGAGCTTGGGTTTGGTGGGTGACTTTTGCACTGCTTTTCTACTGACTAAGAGTCAAAAAAACCACACCTTGTGGACATCAGTACAGACGCTCTGGCTGCATTTGTTTTGAAAATCGCTTGCTGGGAACTGGTTGTCCACTTGGCCAGTCAGTTTCTACAAGCCCAGTCACTTAGTGTGGATTTTGGCAAAGTGCAAGAGGTCAAAGTTCAGCTTGGTTAAACTCTGATCAGAGGACACACTCAGGAAGTGTGTTTTCTACTTAACCCTCAACACTACAGAAAACAAATGTGTGGTGGTCACTGTGTCTGGAGGCCCCTGAAGTATACGTCTCAAAGGTATACAGATCAAAAAGTGCCCAGTAATATGTGAATAATGAGCGTTTTGCTGTTATTCATTTTAATTCATTTTCATCCCGTCTCCTCTCCAAACAGAGATGACGTCCTGGGATGCTGTTTTCTTCTGCGTTTGAGTCAGGGTGCAGCCTTATCTGAAAGCAACTGCCTTGTGATTTTCCCAGTGCCAGCTGCAGTTAGACGGGAGGGACCCTGGGCCTTGTGAAAGACGAGATCACAACAGTAAAAACAGTCAACTAAATTGTGGGCTGCAAACTACCAAACAAGACAGACACACTTTTGAAGAGCTCCGGTTACCATCTGGTTTTGGTTAGGACGAAGTCCCACGGATCTTTTTCATCTCCCGTTGAGCTCCTCTGTTCAGCTATAATGAGAGCTGACTTTAAAATGATGGGGTGGTGGTAGCTCGATCCGTAGGGGACGGGGCTGAGGAGCGGAGGGTTCTTGGTTCAAGCCCTGGTTGCTGACCAAAGTGTGCTGGTAGCAGGAGAGGTGCAGGAGTACTGCTGAGGTACCTTTGAGCAAGGTACCAAAACCCCTGTCTGGGGCATGTGTTTGTGATAACGTGAGAGTGCAACTCAATTTCCCCCATTGTGGGATTCACAAGTATGTTTTCTTTTTAATTAAGGTGAGTGTAAATGACTTTCTGCTGTGGTTTTAACCACCCAGAATGCTGCTTCTTTTTGACACAGCACGGAGGAAAAATGTGGATGTATTATTTTTGCTGGAAACTCATAGTGATGAACAGAATGCACCTGACTGGGACAAAGAGTGGGAGGGACAGGTGGAGCGGAAAGACTGGACATCTCGCGCGAGGCCATGCCGGGTTTGGAAGCGGCGCTGCTCCACTCCAGGACTTTCCAGCTGGGGCAGGTGGTCGACACAGCTGGGCCGGCGCTGACGGATGCCGGGGCGCTGGGGTTGCTGCTGGGGGTCCGGTCCACCAGGATGATGCAGGGGACTCTGGCGCTGTGGTGGAGGAGGCTAACTGCTGGAGAGAGGATTCTACTGGCCGCATACAGCAGAGGGGCTGAACCCAACCCGGAGGACTCCTTTTCCGGAACTGCGCCTGACTCCTCAGCTTGGCGATGCTTCCGGCCCGCTGCTGGAGGAGGCCCGAGGGACTGCGCAACGGGCCGCCATCTGTGTGGAGCAGTAGGCTGGGTGGAGACGGAGCGACGCCATGTAACTGTGGTGTGTGTTTTGAACCCGGCTGTGTCAAACACCTGCCCGTTCTGTGGTCACCCTGGAACAGTTTTTCATTTTTTTAGCGAGTGTGGGGTGAGCGTGCAGGTAAATGTCAAACGACCTGCAAGCTTTTATTGATACCTGGTGTTTTCATGATGTTTTGTGCTCTGTTGCCGAAGACAATTTGCAGTTTTCTAATATTTTAAATAACTAACTTATGTATTTATTGTAAGTTGTAAATAAAGTGTTTTGTAAAAGTCAAAAGTCTTCTTCTTCTTCTTCTTCTTCTTCTATCTCGTTTTTGATATCAAAAACACAAATGCATTGGTAAAGCATGTCAACAGAGCAGTGGTTTACAGTAGCCTGGGTCATGGGTTCTGTTTTTGCTTTTTGTAGTGGAAATAATGAGTTTACGTTCTGGCGCATAACGGAAGAAAGCGATCAAGTCTTTCCAGAATTTCTCTGTTTGAATCAGGTGTGTGTGTGTGTGTGTGTGTCTGAGTGTGTGTTGGATTCTAGGAGTGGCAAATGATGGCTCGGGCACTGACCCGTAAGTGTCAGTCTGCAGAGGTGGGGTGGGAGGCAGGTTAAAAACTGCTGCAAACTGTGCTGGATCATATCCGGTGTTTTTGTAAGGGCTGTCCTGGACAGCGAGGTGGTAATGGCTTTGGTCATTTGCAAAGTAATCCGGACATAAACGCTGAATTAATATCTGCAATTTACCAATTGGAGATGTCCTGTCTGTGTTGCCTGTGCACAGCTTCCGTGCCCATGATCTCGCCGCTATATTGCTCACTGGTCTACTTTCTTGTAGTTTCAATGTCTGCCAAGGAAATGTCAGGAAGTGCTCCAGTACGAGAGTTATCGTCATTTCCCCAACGCAGAGCAGCCCCAGACAGATTTTATACGTCCTGAGGCGATACACTCACCGTGTGTAAGAATGTCACTCACCAAACACAAAAAATAGTTACATTTAGAGATATGAAGTGGTAGGTCTTCTGTCAAAATACACACCAGAACATTTTCTTCTGCATTTGGGATGGCCCCAGAATAAACACAAAATGAAGTGGGAGTCGTAAAATATCTGTAGATACACAGTTGGCCCAAAGTATTTAGTCTGCGATCAAATTTATGTGAGAGGAGAGTCACAGGAGATTAACGTCTCCTCATGTTTGTGAAATGGACAAGAGGAAAGGTGATTTATGTGCAGATCAACATCTTCAACTGGTTCTCTTTAAAGCTCAAACTTAAATCATATTAAAAGAGGGATCTCACACAGGTCAGCCTGAGATGGAAAACTACTGCGGCTATGAGAACTGCACAAGCTCCTCACACTTTGGAGGAGCCATAATTACACCCCTGCGGGTTCAGCGTTTCTGACTCCCATTGCTGCTGCTGTGAATGGATGCAACACCTCACCGAGGGCTAAATCTGATCAAAAAAATAACCTGAATCGCAAAAGATATTACAGTAATATCAAAGAATAATCATTCTTAATCACTGCCTTGGGTAATGAAAGGTGATAAAGTAATGTGCCAGCAGGTGAGTCACTTCCAGGAGTTCATTTGCTGGGTGGGAAAACATGGATTTGCAAAGTCACTGAGATAAATTCCTGCCAAATATGTCGCTACGGAATCACACTGGCTCACAGGTAATTAGCTCAGCATCATTAGGAATGGATTAATACATCATTTCACCCCTACAACCAAATGTGCATTCATGTATAAAACAGAAATCACCTGAGCAGAGATCATTAGACAGTTTAGGCCCAGTTTCTCAGATATGGAGATATCAAAATTGGCCTTAATTAAGTTAAGCAAAGTGTTTGAATCCCTATCTGGTGCAGGAGGGGATTTAAGATTTGGGTCTTTATGCCAACCGTGCTCTTCCCAAAGAGGGCCCCAAAGACACAAACGCACCTGAGCAAGGTTGAGGCAGCAGGATGAAGCTTCCTCATAGAGTGACGGCTTCAGTGCCATTAGTGTGTGTGTGTGTGTGTGTATGTGTGTGTGTGCGTGTGAATCGGACAAAAACTGGGCTACAAATGTGTGCAGGAGCCATTAGGGCTGCACATTCTGGCTCTTTTAGAAACATGAAAAGCTGTTTCGATATTTACAAAGGGTGACTTTTAGCTTCAAGAAGGCTGATTTCATCCCGTAAACATTCCCAACGTTATTATTTTTCGTTTCGGGCAAATTTATATCTAAATGTTAACAACACACTGGAGTAAATGTTTAGAAGGGCTGGGATGGGGGTGGGGGCGCGTACAAGGACATGCACTAAAGTTGTAGTTTTATCCACTGGAAGGAAATGAATTGGATAAATATTTAGATCACATTATTCCAGCAGATGTCTGGAGGAAGATTTGTCTTCGTAGTCATGTTGATTTGTCAATTTAAATGTTTCTTTTGGAAATTTGAAAGTGATCTAATAATAATTAAACTTGTTTTGACTAAGGTTTATGTAAGAAATGCACCACAGACTATAAATAAAGATGAAGATGATATATCTTCTCGTCTATATCTCGTCTATTCTCGTCTATATCGTCTCATCAGATGAGACTGAGGGCAGACAATCTCAAACCTTGTCAATAAGATGAAAAACTGCTTTAGGACAGAAACTGGATAGACAGTCCTGCTGTGAGTGTCACAGCTGGCTTCAGGGCAGCTTCTCCCTACATGAAGATTTCAAATGCTTCAACACATAAAATACAGCAACCTCATTTGGCTTTTTCCAGACGACTGAAGCAAATAGCTGAAGCTGAAACATATCACACACAAAAACAGATGAATCCTCAAAAGATTCAACTCACAGAGCCTTCTGCTTGATTGTCCTGCTTGTCTAGTACCTTGCACAATTATTATGTTTAATCATATTTAAGTTTGATAATATTGAAGTCGAATAATGTTTAATGATTATTTGAAATGAAATACGTGTTGGTACTGGCCAGTAATCTGTTAATCCATCTGCCCATGTTGGCTTTCCTTCCATCTACTTGTGCAATGAGATAAAATGTTAAGATTAAGTTGCTCAGAAGCAGCAGACACAGATTGATCAAGCTACAACATGTTGAATTCACTACCTTGAAGCACAAGTGGCCACTCCTCACAACAGGAAGCTCAAAGTTGCACTTTGAATCCCAGATTAAAAAAAAAAAAAAAAAAAAAAAACGGTTTCAAGGTTTTCGGTTTTATTGTTCATTTGATATACTCCTTCGTTCCACTGCTAATTAGTTAGCATCAGATGAAAGGCAGTAGGACCTCCAAGTGCGTGTGTTCTGTTGGGGAAACAGGAGAGTCAGTGGCAAATTGTAAGAACATGGCAGGAAGAAAGCCAAGAAAAACATACATGGATTTAGGCAGGCCTGTGTCTACCCTGGGAGGTGTGCATCCATTATTGCAGCCAGGTGTTAACAAGTTCCATGTGTGTTTACACTTCATATACTGTGGCACACACCGCTCCCACCACCTTTCTGGACTGCATAATAGTGAGAGTAACAGTGGAGGAACCCAGAGGCAGACCCAAAGCTATTTAAAACAGAATTTTCTTCACCTGACTTCAGGAATATCACCTGTGTTGGAGGAGAGAAAGGTTTTAGCTAATGGAAGGCCAAAATGAGGTGGTAAAATCGGTGTAGAAGTGTGGAAAAATACACCTGTGCATAGGTAAAAACCTGCTGGAACCTTTGCTGAGGTCACAACATTCCACCAGCCAGGCCAGGTGGAGATCACCTCGTAGCTGCCTCCTAACAAATTGGGGCTTTTGACGAAGGCCGGCTAGCCACCTCATTAGCTTTACACGTGAATCCAGAGAGCTTAGCGCCTATAGCGCTGCAGACGGGTAGATGCTAATGGCCCTAGCTGTGACTGCTCAGAACATAAGCCAGCATGTCCCCGCGTCTCCACTCTCCTCTTTATGGCGAGATGAAAACAAACGTGGTGATTTTCTCACTTTGCACAGGGCCATCTGACACCCATGGGTGAGACTCGTGGAATCAGGCTAAAGAAAGCAGCGGCAGTCACATTAGGCAGCCACAGCAGAGGACATTGTTATTACTACAAGGGTAATAGTCCTGAGGGACGCCCGAGCCTCGCTAATGCACGCCGCCGCTAAGTGGTTTGCTGCTAATAGTGTTTTCCTGTCTTCCTAATGGAAAGAAGCAAGGGTCAGTGCACAGCAGACACAAAGTCTTCAGTGGAGCGGACTTTTAAACCACTTCCAGCAAGTCTTGAAGTTACCACGGTGACCAGGGAAAAACCACAGGGTGTGAACTTTTCAACCCATTCTTGCTTTGTGTGACATGCAGTCCATAACACACGATTCCAGTGACATTTGGACTTAGAAATGTAAATATTCAGCAGGAGTTTAGAGGCTCTTGATAAATGAGGCCGGCAGAAAGTTAAACCTCTGTCTCCAAACAAACTGTCACAATTATGATCTGACTAAAGATCACAGGTTGCACAAACACTGAACAAAAGTTTAGGCGTGGAAATTGGAGATGAACAACTTAAAGCACAGAAAATCAATTATAGCTGATGTTAAAAAGAGCAGCTCTCGTTTTTTTTTTTTCCTGCAAAACTGCAAAAATTTTATTATAAAACAAAGGTAGATTTTATTTTGAAAGTAACATTAAAGAATGAAGAAATCAATGTAAAATGGTTTGAGCATTATTTTGGTAGTAAACCACATCAATTGGCTGAATTGATCCATTAAATTCCAAATTGCCAATTTCCCACTGCTCACAATCTGAATATTTCCATTTACCTGTCACACATAAGTTAAGAATTATCCATCAAATTATGTTAAATGAAGTTTTAATGGAGCATTTTTGATTCTTAGACAGTCATCAAATCTAAGCAGTGGTCCCAAATATGCCAATGCATTAAAACAAAGTTATTTTAGTTCTGGTAAGGTGACATCACCACAGCCAGGCTTTTCCACTACAGTCAGTATTTGTTACTAAGGTTTCTTCTGTTGGTTTTGGTCTTTTCACGGGTTTCACTGCCAGTAAAAATAAGAAAGCCTTCTGAACCACTGGCTTACAGCAGAAGAGTGTAAACTCGTGTGGCTGACACCCTGCTGAACACAGGAGGGAGTGTTTTCACTCAGCTCCAGGAAGGCCGAGTGCGTACTGACCTTAGAATTAGGAGAAAATAGCCCTAAATCCAAGATGAGGCTCGCCAGTAAGAAGAAGGGAAAAGTTATCTGAGGCTCCAAATTCGACCCTGGAGAGGGTTCAAGAACGTCTAACACACGTAGCAGCTCCGCCGTAAAACAAGGACCTACTGTGCAGACAGCATCCAGCATGTGCACATCGACGCCGCTCAGAGGTTTAAAGATACAACAGAACCAGACACGAATGCGCCAATAAATTAGAAAAAAAAAAAAAAACAATCATTTTAATGGAAGTTTTCTTTCACACTCACAAACAAGCTTATAGTCTGATTGCAGAGAGATGTTGGACATTCACCCAGAACAAGACACACATCAGTCAGTTTCAGCCGACAAAAATATAGATTTGATATCTTTACAATAAGCTCCAAATCAGGAAATGTGCACAGAGGAGTGTGCACACTCACAGTCAAACACTGAATTTTTTACTCCTCAGACAAGTCCTTGTGGTACCCTGGTGTCAGTGTAAAATTCTTGTTTAAGCAACAAATTCTCTCTTTTTTTTTTTAAAAAAAAATGGTTAATTTTTTACAAATGTGCAAATAAGGCAGACGTGGAATCCTTCAGCTGTCTGAGGATCCTCGGGAGCAGTGACAGAGCTCTCGCTCTGCCTCAGTCCTGCCCTCAAGCTTCGCTTTTCATTTTCAAGTAAAGTGCTCCTCTAGCTGGCACGAGCCCAGCCTCACCTTTTTCACCCCTAGTTTCACTAACAAACAACGCACAAATCCCAGAAGTCCAGTAATGAAACTAGGGAACGTCTCCGAGAGGCGGCGGTGAAGCGGCGGTCCTGGACGCGACTCTCACTTTGCTCCCCTGCACGAGTCACACGAACTCCAGCTTGCCGTGGCCACTGTACATGCCCCAGTGCACCAGAGACAGGATCTTGTCAGCGCCCAGGTCCGCCTGCCTCATCTTGTCGCAGGTGAGACAACAGTTCTCGTGGCCCGTAACGGGCACCATGCACTCCAGATCCAGCTTGGCCACGTGGCCTTTTTTGGTGTGGTGGCCATGGAAGCTGTAATGGAGGCGCGACAGCATCTGCTGTCTCTGGTCCTGGAGCCGTTTGTTTTCGCTGCGCAGCATTCGTAGCGCCAGCATGATGAGCAGCACCAGGATGAGGCCTCCGGCGATGGGCACGGCGATCACTGCTGCCCGGAACCACACCTCCTTGGCTGAGGCCAGCTCCTGAACCCGGGTCACCAGGTTCCTGTTGCTGCCGTCTGGCTGGTAGCGGCTAGCATCTGCACACACAGACAAGGGGCGGAAAAAGGTGGGTTGGAGGACACGCTCTGCTTCAGGTGGTCACATGGAACCCCCCCTGCTCTGCTAACGCTACTCACCACATTCCAGGCAGCATCCGACATACGCAAAATGGAGGGCTTTTTTTTTCAGATATAAAATATATTACGATACGTTGGGGTTTGACCAATGACGTGCATCATGTCTGACCACGTTAGCGTAACATCCAAGCCAGATCTTGTGTCTTTATGCGCTAAGGACACACATTTTGGGAGCGTCACCGACGGCTGATGGGTCAGAAATGCACACGTCTGCGCGTCATCAAATAAAAGACAAGCAGAAGGCAAAGATCACGCCTGCTCTGCCAAAGCTGGCTCGCACGCACGCGCTACCAAATTAGCCCAGTTTGATTTCTTTTAAGAAATCCACGTGAACTCTGACGAAGGGCCATTTAGAGCCTAATGGGGAGCTTTCGCAAAGCTGCTCCTGCTCCACAGAGGGGAGAAGGAAAAGAACAACAGAGCAAAGAGAGAGAGAGAGGGCAGCCAGGGCAAAACCTCACCCCAACCCAGAGCCAGAGATTCATTTGAGCTAATTAGCTAACTCAAATAAGGGTCAGAACCCAGAAGTCCCCGGGAGACGGCGCACTGTCCCCTGCTTCTCTCCAGTTGTATGAGCTGATATTTGTACCCGGCATGCGGACGGTTGAGGGAATATTCGTTCTGTGATGTTTCCTACACAGTGGAAATTACAGTGGAATTACACGGCGCACACTTAATCAGAGCAGAGAATATGTGTGATCTCTTTCCAAGCGCTTCAGGTCAAGCAGCTTTTGGAATGGGAAAGAGGAAAATACTGCGTTTACTGAGGAGAAATCATAAATTCCCCCCCCCCCCCACACACACACACACACACACACACACACCGGGGCCAATCATGAGGAAAGATGGAAGCTTTAACGTTCACAGAAAGGTACCTGCTGAGTCCCTGGTGTGCGCCAGGTCCTGGAGGCCCCTGTAGTTGCACATGTCTTCGTGACAGCACTCCAGCGTGGCAGCCGAGGCTCCGACGAAGGCGCCAGCCCTCCTGGGACTGCTGCTGCAGACGTCCGCCGCGTTGGCGACGGGATCCAAACAGCCATGCGTCAGCGGCGAGTTTGCATGAAGCGGGTCCAGGACCCTGGTGAAGCAGGCGCTCAGTTCCGATTTACACATGTATCCAGTGGCTACGCAGTGAGGCGCGTCACAGTAGCACCTTATTTCTCCTGGAAACACAGAGGAGTCCACATATGTTAGCGACACCCTTCCAGGATCACACACATGTGCAGCTAAAACCACACAAGTAGAAATTTCATTTATACACCACGACAACATACAAGACTACAAAAACTGACATTCAACAAACAAAATAAGATCCTTTAATGCTGCCAATCATTTGGACTGACAAAGATTCAGCTGCACAGCTGAGAACTGGTGGCTCGTTTGCTAAGTTAATCTGTTTGTACCCCAATAGGAAACTTGTAAAGGGGGCGGGGGGCTGTCAGAACGGAGGCTACTGGCATGCAGAGCTTTGCTTGTGGTCAGGAGCACCTTGGGGTGGGGGCCCGAGGTGCAATATGGAGCCAACTGCAGAAGAAGAAGAAGAGCCAATTAGCCTGCCTTTTACACAGCCCCCCAGATTAACTCAACTAGTCAAGAAAGCTTGGAAAACATAAATCTAGGCCTAACAAAGAGACGACGGGATTTAAAAGTCACTCGGAACTCGACAGAGACAACGTGTCCAAATGGTGGCTTCCTTTCACACGGTTGTTGGCTGCTGCCTGGCTAATCTAGTAGAATGACAAACTTCTGCACCCACAGTGAGAAATCCTGCTTTGCAACCAAGAATTAAGCATGGGTGGGGGGTTTGAAGAGCAGCAAGGACGGCGTCTTGGTGCCTCCGAGTCCACCAAGACGCCGTGCAGAAGCACATCCATCAGATCAGTGTTTTCCCTGGGAATGATTGGAAGAGCAGGGCCCAGGCAGGTCATTCGGAGAATATTTCATTAGCAAGGAGGGCCCCTTTGTGGGGCGGGAGGGAGGTGAGGGGGTGAGAGGTGGGGGGACAGGCCCACAGCTGGGGTTCTGGAGCCCTGTTGGCTTTCCTGTGAAAGGCAGCATCTTTTTTTTATGTAATGGAAAAACAGTAAATGTAGTTTAAATCAGTTAATTCCTTCCTACTGCAGCGACACGAGGGTCTGAATAATAACAGAAGTTCAGAAACGGAAACGGAAAAATGGCTAACGCCAATGTGTGTTCATGAAATAATAATAATACAAGACAGAATGTCTCTATCTCCACAACGTTACTGATTCATGGGTTTTGTTGTCGTCTGAATACAGACAGTTTAAGGTAATGAATGTTAGAGCTGCTGAAAGACTTTTGTCTTCAGCTTTGGACGTTTGCTCGGAAGACGCTAACAAACACGGAGAGACCAAAGTCTGGATACCTTCAGTGAGAAGAACAGCCATGGCACAAAGTTCCAGTTGGAGCCACATGGAAATGAAACTGGACTGGCGATCCATTTACACGACACAAAAACAGTCCTTGTATGTCCAGTAACAGAGGCAACAAAGTCCGCTGGAAGGCTCAAAATGACATGGATCTAGGGGGAGAAGCGAGGCATTCCGGTGCCTAAACGCGACTGACTTCTGCCAGAAAAGTGGGAAGAAATAACTCCCAAATGTTCCTGTCCCGCATGGACGGACACGGACACACACACACACACACACACACAAATTAAGTTTGAAAAAGAACAAGTTTAAAAGCGCTCCGACGTTTTCAGAAGGCTCGAAGATCACAGCCTGTTTCTTGGAGTCAAATAAAAATAGAGATGAATAGATTCCGGGATGACGGCAAAAAAAAAAAAAAAAATTAATAAAGCATGTCAGCGGTGGTCTCCTTCTGTTCCTAAGTGGCACCGGTCGCGGTGAAGCTTCACTTTATCCTCTCTGGACTGACAGAGGCAGAGACAGCGTTGACGAGCCGACTCCGCTCGCCTGCTGGCGCTCCGGATTTAACAGAACAAATAGCTGCGGTCGCTCCCGACTCCGCCCCGTCAACGCTGATTGGTCAGAGCGCCGACCGACAACGCCACACTACCACCCCTGCTTCCGGTCATTCCTTTCAAAATAAGCGAAGAGAATTTTATGTGATTGGCATTTGTTTAATTTCCACAAGAGACAAGAAACATCTATGCCTAAGGATTCAATTTCAAAAGCTTAATATGAGTCTAAAACATGCAAAGCAAGTTATGCTACACAAACAAAAAGCGTGACAATAATGGATCATTAGTACAGGGACATCAAGTGGAAAATTATATTTAACGTTGTAATTTTTATTTCATTTTTGTATCAAACATTTTTTTTTTTCTACGTATTTTTCTTGCTTTTCACTCAGACTTACATGCAGTGCCTTATATGCCACAATTCCCTTTTAAGCGTAATTATAAACATCAATAGTGTGGGCATTTGGTACTGTTTATTAAAATACAAATTCAAACAATCATTAAAGGTGTAGTTCCAGATCCACGTCGGCTGTGGTGGACATTCCAGGCTGCTGGAGGTGAAACGACACCGGTCAGCAGCGGCGGTTACCTGCGGTGTCACCCTGTCTGCAGCCACGGTGACGCCGCAGCCAAGCGCGTCCCTCCAGGCTACCGCACCGCTACTGCTGCTGGGACAGAGACATTAGCAATCCAAAAAGGCTCCTGGCGCCACCAAGACGACGCACGCACACGCACACACGCAAACATAACCGCCACGAACACGTGCGACAACTTTTTCACGCCTGTCTGTCCAAATTTCATGGTTGAAAATGTTAACACAAAAATAACTACAGTATAATACGGTGACAATTTACATAATATATAGTTTACAGTGACTTTAAAAAATAAATCCCACCCTTTAAAAACTGAAACATCCCACGCACATAACCCACTAGCAATATTAGGGAGGATCTAGCAGTGTGTCTTCGTGCCGGTAGAAACGTGTACAAGTGTGCAACAGGATGCGGCCACTGCTCCAGGGAACAGCCGCAATTACACCAATTATCTGCAAATCACACAGGCGCCACTCCACGACTGGCCTCACGTCATTTATCTGTGCAGCCACAGAGCCTGGAAAGTGAAGGGCCAGTGTAAAACAAACGTTTCGCAGCGAATGTCTGATTCCCGTGAAAAGATCTAGTTTGGGCTAGATCCTCAATTTTGGGCCGGTGATCTAAAAAGAAACGTCTCCGTTTCCGAAAGTCTTTTACTTAGTACAACATTGCCACCTAGTGGCCAAAGACTATACAAGCCTTTTATCCAGACTACTAATAATTCAGTGAGACCTTCTTTCAAGGTGTGCGTGTGTGCGTGCGTGTGTGTTAATTCTTGTTATTAATTTAATTTATAACATTATAGTGTTACATCTCTTTTTACTATTCAAGCCTTGTATAAACACAGATGGTGGACACTCAATAACTCATACAGGACAGTTAAAAATGCTACTTTTCTTTACGGTGGACAATACTAGATTTTTGCCCAGTTCCTAATATTGTGCAGTCTGGGCCGTAATCCTCCAACCATGGATAACACTGCTGCCCAGCACAGCGGGGCTGGTCTCCTTGCGTCAGAAAGACAGCGGTCCAGTTCCAGGACAATCCTGAAATGCATCTTGACCACAGCCGGAGAGCCTGGTGTCATGGTGGAACAGTGGCTCACAGAAGAAAACAAAACCGTGTGTCTTTTCAAGCTGGGAAAGTGATCGTCAACAAGGCTTAAATCTGGGGGGGGGGCTGCGTTAGCGGCCTTTGAGAGGAAGAGTACGCCCCACAGGCAGCGTCTGCTTTCACGCATTAGGAGACACTTGGAGGTGTGACCTGGTGAGACGGCACATCTGTGCTCACAAAACAAGCCGGTTGCTAATGAGGCGGTGGGCAGGAACCAGTCTGACTGGTTTTATTCATGCCGTCTGAGTCCTCCAGACTGCCCAACATGATACAAGCGGTCCCTCTTTGGAGACTTCAGATCTGACTTCCTGTGATGCCCCCCCCAGCTTCCTCTCTCCTCCCTTTGATGTGAGCCATATCAAGGCCTCGGCAGGCTGAGAGACAAGCAGACTGTCTCCGTCCTGCCTGAGCTAGTTCGTCCTCCCCAAGATAAGGCCTTTGCTCAGGAGAAATGCCACGGAGACGTACTATAGATGTGTGGGACAGGCTTTGATCTCACGGATCACGTCTGTGTCTCTGCGTTCGGACACCAGCTTCATCTGAAGACCGAAAGCTGGCGTGCACATGTGGTTTTACGCAGGTTTCACTCTCGTTCATTCCTGTCACACATGTTGTAGACAAAGATATCTGATTTTCATTTGATCTCCAACATTTGCAGTATTACTATTACAAAACTTTCATGTAGTTATATGTTCTTACTTTTCTTAGAGTCTAAGTATTTTGGGGTCTAGGCCATTAATGTAAACTCTTTACATATTAAAATGTTTCTTTACCAACCTTTGCAGTTTGGGTGGACCACTGTAGTTTCATTGTAATGCTGGCTACAGTAGTACATTGGCAATAAAGCCTCCTATGTCATACGAGAAACAATATTTTTTTCATTTTGTCCCCTGAGTTTTGAGAGTTTGTCTAAATGTTATGAGGGGATCCCAACCTATTTTGACATTATGGACTATATGATCGTTATTTTTCTTACAGATTGAT
Source organism: Pao palembangensis (assembly GCA_015343265.1). Taxonomy (NCBI): domain Eukaryota; kingdom Metazoa; phylum Chordata; class Actinopteri; order Tetraodontiformes; family Tetraodontidae; genus Pao; species Pao palembangensis. The sequence goes on from CM027086.1 coordinate 9,362,221, forward strand.
GCTTGAAATGGACCAGCAATCTAAATTTGGATTTGCACCACAGCACAGATTCTACCCAGTGTAGCCCCATAACTTCTGTTGATGGACGTTAAATGCGTACCAATGACCGTACTGGAAGCACTTTGTCGCCCACTAGCGGTCATACTGTGAAATCTCGGGGCCAGACGATTCAAATGTTCAGAGCGCCTTTACATGAAAAACGTTAGTGCATTTCAAAGCAGAAAATGGCAAAAGAAGCATTTCAAAACACATACCCTTTCTGTGTTTTTGTGGAAAAAAAAAAAAAAATTCTTGGTAATTGAATTTGCATGTGATTATAGGAAAATTACAGCAAAACCATGATATAAGAAATACGAGAAAATAGAAACGTTCACTTGAGGCTGACAATCACAATTATCATATAGAACCATAATTTTTGCAGGTTATTATACATTGCCTTAAAAAGGTATGTTCCAAGGCTTAAAACAACACAGTAAAGAAACAACTGTCTGTACTATATCGTAATTTTTCTCATTAATTTATCTCTAGAAATATTATACAGTACTTGATAGCATAGGGGTAATTGATAGCATCGTTTTATTGAAAATGTGAACATATTTCTCTATAAGTCTAAACAAGTTTAGGCAGACGTTTGCAACAATTTACACTACTCACAATAAGTTAGTGGATGTCCTACATGGGGTGTTTGTTTCGCTCCAGAGATTTTGGGGTTGGGAGGCAATCAACTGTATTGGGGTGGTAGACACACTTCATTTTGTGTTTTCCACGTAATGGTCTCACTATGTACAGTGTGCCTTACATATTGGGGCCAACAATATCCCTAACTTATTGTGAGTAGTGTAATTCAATGTTTCGAGTCAGTACTTCAGGCTTTCATGCACTAGGACACAAAGACCAGCAGATGGAGCCAAAGTTCAGCCATTGGCTTTTTCAGCTGTGGCGTTTATATTTACTTTGTGTTTTCTGTTACTGGTTCAAGATGTCGTAATTTACTTTATTACATTTAAGAATAGTTGAATTGACAACCCTAAATTGACCACAAGTGCATGGCTTTTCCTTAGTTTGCCCTGCAATGAGCTGGGGACTTGTCTTTGGTGCTGTCCTCTCTCCGGAAGTCTACAGCGCCCCCTCCCGGAAGGACAAAACGGTTGCTGATGAACGGACACCTACAAACTTTCATTGCATTACAGAACTCACAGATTTGGATTATGTGAGGGCTGATTCTTTTATGTCAATTGAAACCCTGACTCCAAAAAGGTAAAATGAAGCAAACAAGTTAAATCCAAGAACATGGTCCTGGAGGGACATATTTTATTTCAATGGTCAGTGTACCAATATACAAAGCAACATTGTGTTCACCTGTACTCAGTGTGGTGTTTATAGACTCAGAGTATGGCGGGGGGAAAAAAAAAAGACTGTGCAGCTTTGGACCCTCCAAAGAACATGCTTGAAAATGTTTTGTTGGTTAAAATAAACCTGGGCTCTGCATCTAAATGAACACCACCCATACTTCCAACAAGGCACTCCATAAATTACCCTCATTAATGAGCCAATAAAATAACCAGTGCTCACTTTAGTTCAACACATTTATTACGATTCATACACTTCACATTTGACCTTGGGACCTCTGGCTGCCCTGCTCTGACACAACAGGTGATCCGCCTCTCAACTGCTGCAGATGTGTACGTCACTGACTGTGGTGTCCGCCCGTATGGATAGATCACTGATAGTCATCACTACAACTCTTATAAATTAAACCAGTTTTATTATGCATCCTCTTTAAAAAAAATCAACTGTGTTAGTGACTGTACAAAGGAATGAACCAAGAGGGTCAAAGAGGAAAACAAAACTGTTGAAACACAGAGTAAAATAAGTATGTGTGTGTGTGTGTGTGTGTGTGTGTGGCAGGGCAGGGCTGAGGTCAGGGGGAGTGGGAATGGGCCAAAGCAGCACACCATCATGTTTCTTAATCACTCACTCCACCACACCACCAGGCACTGTTGAATTTTCTCTGACTGGGGCATGCAGGGCCACGAGAAGCTGCAAACAGAGGGCCGAACCAGTACCAGCACTGACACAGCTGCACCGAGAGCATCCCGCACCGCACCGGAGCTCAGCTTCAACTTCACCCGCAGAACGTGCAGGAAGAGGCTCTAGAGTCAGATTAGCAACATTTGAACAAATATTAACTTGGTCAGTATGTTTCATGGTATACGTTTGTACGAGGAACTGGCTTTAAACATCCTCCTCAGTTCACAGACAGGCTGCAAACACTGGCTGGTTCAACGACCTGTTGAGAGACAGAATGGAGTCTGCAGACATGTTAACGTGAAAAGGCTAGCTAATAAACTTAGCCACCTATATGCTGATTAGTTTAGATGTCCAAAGCTTTGATAGGCATGGCTTTCCATGGCTTCAATCTACAAAACATATTTACAACATAGATAATAACATCTACAAGAAATCTACAGATTCTCCCCGCGGTTGTGGCATTTTACAAAACCAATTCTTGTAAAATGGGCCCATGTTCCTCCTCCTCCTCCTCTGACAGCTCTTCATTGTTGCCCTCATGGTTCTCCGAGCCCAAAGGTCCAAAGGCAGCCAGACTGCAGCTCCTGTGTGTGGTGACACTGGGCTCCAGAGGAACTAAACTGCTTCCAACTATGTGCAAAGGGCTCCCCCCTCTTCACCCCCAAAACGCTGCAGCTGTCAACCATTAGTTCTCAGACCATGAAAGAATTCTGATTCTTCAACTTTTCCAGTTCTTTGATTTGCTGTCTCAGGAACAGTATCCTGTGGAGGAGGCAAGAGCAATGCTTGCTTTAGCGCATGCTTCCCTTTGCACGTGTGTTTGCATATCCTCACCTCTGCTCGCGCAGCGTTGCTTGGATTTCACACACTCTGACCAAAGAACGCAGATTTTTGAGCTCGGTGCAGTTCTCAGACAAACAGATGCTCCCCATAGTGTGAGCCTCCTCACGTAGTCTTGATGCCTGGGTTAGGTTGTACATTGCACAGATTAGATGGTGCCATAAGCACAAAAACCAGTACAAATATTGTAGTGGGACCAACCTGTTTCTCTACGTGCTCAGCAGGCCAACCCTGCACGTGCCTGATGAGATTCTCACTGAAGTGAGAGGAAAGGGAAGGGGTGAGAGAGCAGGAGGTCCGTGCTGCAGAGGTAGCGGGGGGAGCAGAGGCTGAACTGGGAGCAGTGTTGATGCTGGGTGTGACGTGATTGGGACCTGGCGAGGGACTCCTCTGACTGCTGGGATAAACACAGTTCAATCACGTCAGCATGAAGGCAGGACATGACGGAAACATGACTGGACCTTTCCACCGCTGTATTTTTGTACTCGCACACAGAGTCAGCGAGCAAACACTGTACACATAATACTGCAAATAAAGCAGCGACATATGAGGCATTAAGGGAGGCGTCGTCATCCAAAATAAATGCACAGAATATCAATATATATTCATGGGTTTGTAACACGACTTAAACTGCTATACGATTCAAATTCCTCTGTGTCACCGGACACTGACCCCTCACGTTCTACAGTCTGGCTAAGACATTTATTACACGTCTAGCACATATTTAGTGTTGTTGATCGGACCTAAAACGCAAAAGATAAGTAATCATGTTCTGTTGTTTTTTTATTTTGTGGAGTGTGTTCACACACGCCAACAACAGCATCAACACCAAATGCCTTTATGGCACACTGTAGGGATGCACTAACTACTCAACACCTGAGAAAGATCCAATGAGATAGTCGGAGCGCTGCAAAAAAACATCCCCCGTTGCTGCCAGACTAGCTCACACACAGCTGCGCATGCCAGCACCAAAGGTCTGGGGCAGGAAGAGCCTTCAGTGCACGTGGTGACGTGTCAGTGGGAAATGAGTGATCACTCCTTTCCTACCACAACTTGGAAAATTCTAGGAATATCATGCCAAGGTTTTTAAATAACTTAATAATATTATGTAAGCCAATTATGTGTGAAGAGGGTCTATGCAGGGATACTGACGGTACTGTACTTTCATATCCCATTTCACTATGGGACCCTCTGGTATAAGGCCGACTGTCTCAAGAACGCCACTGCCGAGTACCACTTTAGGTAAGTTAGGTCCAGTTATTACACTAGCAGCTGCATATCACTGAAATAAAGATAGATCTGAACACCAGACAGATGCAAAATAAACCAAAAACCTTGGAGTATCCAGGGCACTGGGCTCCTGAAATACAAATGGGTGTCCACATAAATGACTTATTCAAAACACACAAGTTGTACGCATAAAGAAGAAAAGGTTCTCTTACAGCAGCAGCGTCACATCTTGCCCTTAAGATATCACACTAGTACACACAAATTACAATCTACACCCGAGCACAACAATTAATGACTGCTCCGTGTCCCACCAGACGGGGGTGGTATAATACCATGGTAAAACCGGCCAAACTGAAAAAGTCACAGAATTTGCGCTCAGAACAACTTCAAGGGGATTTCTGCCTGAGAAAGATTTATGTTTACATGTGGAATGGCACAAAAATGTAATGTACCTCTCCTTTTAATATAGTTTTTAAATAACTGACCAACACTGAAGGATGGAGTAAAAAGAGCAGATCTTTTTCCATGTCTTATTTCAAAGATTATATACACACACACACACACATATATATATGTATATATATATATATATACATATATATATAAAAGCTACATTTAGCCAACTAAAATAAGTTATGTCTTTAATTAGTGCATTTTTTTTAACTAACGTGCGCTTGTACGTACCCTTGGCGTTGCAGTGTCCGTGGGGAGGCTGTGGTAGCATCCTGACTGTGCTGCTTATCAGTGGAGGGGGGCTGCTGCGGTGTGGACTGGGAATGAGAGGCCTGCTTCGCCGATTGTGTACTCACCTAAACACAGCCAGCAACAAACGTTTAAATTCCACTTGTCTCCCAGCACAGCAATATGCCGCCCACTGAGGTTTAGATCAGCCTTGTCAGGTCACTATTGAGCCAGTGACCATCACAGAGCAGACTGGTCCCTCTCCTCCCCCAGCTTGAAAGGTAACTGGTGTAGAACCCCAAGCCTGCCCTCTGAACGCCTGGAACACACTGTTGTGGCTTGGGAAGCGGGTAGGTTTATGTGTGCATCTCAGACGTTGGACAGTAGGTGCTAGCTGCTAAGATCTCCTCTAAGTGAGCAATTACTACCCTGGGGGCCGGAATCACTGATACAAGCTTTAACTGTGAGGTTTTAAATACAAAAAAATGTAAATCTAAAATGTATGTGCAAAATTTCTATTTCTAGTTGGGCTGTGACTCACAACCTGAATATGAAAGAGTTAAAAAAAAAATCACCTAAAAGTGCAGCTGGTTACTAAAGTTGAGGTTGATTGAAGCAATGCCTTACTTTTGGCTGTGAGATGACAGCCTGCGTGCTGAGTAGAGGTTTGAGGGGACCAGCGTTAGTCTGCGGGGTGCTGATCCTTGGAGAAACATACGACCTGGGCGACGAGGCATCGGATGTTAACGACATGGGTGACTGGTTGGACTGTTGGCCTGTTTGAGGTAAAAATAAGAAATACAACCTAAGAGACTGACAAATCCATATCAGGAGCAAATAGGCCAAGAAAGAAAACTCAGCTAAGAGTGGGAACCCTACCTTGGTTGGACAGCTGAGCAGCTTGAGAAAGGATAGAAGTCAGGTTAAAAGCTGCTGGTCCGGCGGTGAGCAGCTTGTGAAGCATGGACTGTAACGAAGCTTGTGTGACAGCAGCGGTGAGAACTAGAGCAGCAGAGACACACACAGTTAGCCTTGAAATGGCTGAAGACAAGAAACGATTTCAAAATCCATCAACATAGAGTTTTTTTGCAATGTTAAAAAATTCTAAGCAGACAAGTTGAGTGAGTAGCTGTCTGGAAAGAACTAGTCTGATTCACACAAGTGGATGAATTAACACCCAACAAAACAGCCCTTGTTTTGGACGGATGCTATTTCATACTGCTTATCAAGGTGCGGACCTTTGTTTGTGAAACCTCTCTTTGGTAATGTTCTGAATCAGCACCGTGTCTCTTTTGCCAGGTGAAAAGTGATGGCTTCTGTCAGATCTCTGTGCCTTTTTCACTCTTTGTTGTATGCTGTCACGCTAGCAAACACATCCTGAATAGTTTTTTGTGCCGTAAGGTTGGAGTTTTTGCTTTGCACTCATCATATGGCTCTCTGTGACGCTGACTCAGATGATCAAACACATTCGCTGTGTTTCCGGTCTCTTTTCTATCACCAATATTTCCACTCATTCATCCTTCGCAGCCTCTTTCTTCTGCCTGTCGCTCATCTTCAGCTTGGCGTGTGTGTGTGTGTGTGTTCGCCCAACCATGTGAGCCACATTGCCCGCTTTGGATACATTAATGAAGCAGAAGAAATTTTGACATGTTTTTAAAAAATAAAGAAATCCACAAAGCCATTGCAGGCCCTGCGATGTGAATGTGACGGTGTTTCAACAATGCATCAACAACAAAAATGCCCGGTACCAGATAGATGCAGGTTCCACAGGAAAAGTCACCAACATTTTATTATTATGCAACTACTCTTCCACATCAGACAAACCACAACAACAACTTAACATAGCTGCCCTCTTAGGGTCTAAGCACCAAAAGTGATTTTTCAATGGTTACACGTTAAAACAGTATATTTGCACATAAAGGCATGCCTCCAACTGGTGGAGCAAGGCAGGAGGCCTCGTGGAGCCAAAGTGGGCCTTTCACTTTAGGTTCTGGAGCGAGGACCTGTTCTGGACAACCAACACTACAGCACCACTGACACAGCCACAGCTGTATTAGGACACTCAGCCACAACAACTGCACAGAGAAACTGTTTAGGCCCTTTCACGCTGCACGAAAACTTTGCCTTGTCGCGGGTCCATGCAGGTCTTTTCGGTATTGCGGAAGGGTTGCTGCAGAATTTGGTCCCGGGTCATTTAGCGTCATCCCGCTAAATGACCCGATGACACTGCCTGTTGCGTTCTGATTTTGTCAGTGGGCAGCCTGTCAACAGGCAAACAGTTCCGCGAGCTGCTCAGCTTGTGCAGACTTCAGGCCCTGTGCAGGACAGTTATTTAAGGCGGTATTGCCGGCTTGTATAAAGAGCAGGGGCTTGACTGGACACCAAAACAGGTGCTAAAGCATATAGCACCTAATATACGGCCACCCGGCACTGGCAAACCCCCCCCCCCGAGAGTCTCCAGCATGCCCCCTGTGTCCTCAACTGTGTTGTCAAGCTCCGCTGACAATGATGAACGAGGAATGCAGAGCGGGCCCACGACCTACACGCCGGCCCTGGAAGCGGAGGACACAGACTGCGGGAACCAAGCTGGGCAGTGTGCTGGCTGAAAATGGCACATGACACTGTTGCCTAATGACGACAATATAGTCTCCCTTTATTTATACTCTGAAACTTCGAGCCTAGACTACGGAGACACATGATTTGCAAAGAAAAAAAAAACTTTAAAGGCTTTGAGACAAATTCAGTGAAATCGGACAGTTTCCCATGGTCCACCTTACAATGTCTCCCAGCACACTAGTGTGCCATGACAGTCAGGCCCATAATGGAGGCAATAAGGGCTTGCTTCCTTTGCCAGCAGCTTCTACGATCCCTTTCCAGATTAGCCTGCAAATTCCATCCACCTTTGCTGCATTAGCGCTCGGACACTGCTCAATCTGTGAGTTGGTATACTTTGGAAAAGGAAAAAAATTGCAAAGCACAAAACAACAATGCTGACCATTGTCTCACTGATGTCCATATTGCCAACTGTTTACCTTGCAGTGTTCCGGTGCACTTAAATATGTAATGATGATGTATTAGAGGGAGAAAAGAAACAGCCACGCATCCCTTAGTGGGAGGTCAGACCTGCTGCTGGCAATGTGAAAATGCCAAACAGGCGTGTTGATCCAAGTTAGAAAATCCTGCAACAACGTCGTGCTAATTTCCGCGTGAAAGCGGTATTAGTGTCCTTTTACCGCTTCATCGTGGAGACAGTGCTGAGCCATGGCATTTAGCTGTGGTTTGCCAGCTGCAGAGGGTCATTAACACTGCCCCAAACCTAACTGGTTACCCTTTTCCAAATCTTAAGGACATTTACAACCAGGGCAGCTGTGAATATCACAATAATCCTCAATCCCAATTATTTTTCATATTCGCAATTACTGTGAATTATTTATTTTATCCACAAATTTGCATAAAATAACTGAATCTGAGTCTGACGTCATCATATTGCACGAGCAGCAGAAAGCAGAGTCATCGAATTGCAGCCACACGTTGTTTACCTCTCATCTTGATCGGATCGGCAACGATATATGGCTAAGATAACATGCTATGGCTAGGATAACATGCTATGGCTAGGATAATATGCTATGGCTAGGATAATAACAACATGGAGAAAGGGGAGGTTCTGGTTCCAAAGCCACGTACTACGGCACCGCTATGGGTGCATTTTGGTTTTTAGCCTAACGATAAAGGAGAGCCCAGTAACGTGGAGGAAGCCATCTGTAACATTTGCCATAAAAAAGTTCCAGTCAAAAGCGCTGAGTCAGAGCTGTGGGGCCTCGGTGCAATCATTCTACTTTCTGTGCAACATTAATATGTGTTTTCATTCTGGTGTGTTATTTGCCTTTGCTTACTACATTTTCTATTTCCTTATCATAATTTACAGCTACGTAATTTTTTAAATTGCACTGAATATGAGAACTGCTATATCAATTTTTTGTACTGACAATGACAAAGGAATTCCAATGACATGTAAGCAGAGAAACTTCCAGTTCAAAAAGAATTTAACACACATATATTGTGAAATGATTGATTGTTTCCTACAATTTAATATAGGCAAAAGCACATGGTAAGAAGTTTTAACAACTCGGAAAATTCTAAGAAAATTATGCCAAGGCTTTTAAATAGCCTAATATTATGTATTAAAGGAATGTATGTGGTAAAGAGGACATGAAACACTAGAACAAACGCTAACCATAAGATAGATGTACATATTTTAAAGCACAACTCTGAAATAAAACAGTTGAACTAATTCATTAATTGAAATAATACATTGATAACTAGTTAAACTAATGTTTGTTGGCTTTGTAATAAAAACATGCAGTTTTCTCATCATTACCTACAAAAGCACATTGCTGCCACTCTATGTAAATAAAAACTGATCCTTACTCCGTGTCATGTTTGTTAGAACAACACATTTTCACATTATACCGTGATAATATTCATTGTAAGAATGTGAAACATTTCACTTTATAACGTGATAGTTTGTTATATTGTAAAAACGTAATAAGTTTATTGAAAAAATGTGAAAAACTTCAGGTAATGTGATGAGGAAGCGAAGAAACTGTGTGACAAGTATGCGCACGCTACAAAAGATCCTAAGACACATGGGACTGTAGGGAAGGAAGAATCAGTCCGACCCTCTGGAAGCAGCATCATTTCTCATTCATCAGTTGGAAGGATATGGCAGTCACCATGGATACAAGCTACACCATCCCAGCTGCATCCAACGTATCACGTTTTTACAATATAACAAACTATCACGTTATAAAGTGAAATGTTTCACATTCTTACAATGAATATTATCACGGTATAACATGAAAATGTATTGTTCTAATAGTAAACAACACGGAATAACGTGTTACTGATCAATTTTTATACGCTTCCGTACAGGAGACATGCAATACATACTACCATTTTTTCGTGTTAAGCTGATCTTTTCCTGCCTTTTTCTAATTGATCTCTAGTTATTTTTAGGCAAGATCGCAGGGCTAACACGTTCAGCAACCAATTCTGTGACGTCACACAGTAGCAATGGCCGTTGCTTTAATAGCTAAACTTAAAGGGCTGTATTTCAAAATACCTTTTGCCATCAGTGTTGAAACGTATATAAGGTCCAGGACACAGCTCCAGAGAGATATATGGGACTGTAACATCCTCTGCCTCTCCAAGACATGGCTAGCCCCCGTCATAGCGAAGTACGCTGCACAGCCTGAAAGGGCACGTGCGACTATACAGAGGGCCATTTCGGTGCAGTGTTGTGCTCTCAAACCAGAGACATTTCTCAAGGCAACTTTGTACTGAGACTGGCTTAAATGACAAAACCAGGCAGGTCAAGATTTGCTTTCCCTTAAAGTGGCTACACCAATGCATAGAGAAGCAGACAATAACAAGAAGTTCAGTCTGAATATAAACAGACTGGAAAGAGGAAAAAAGCTTGAGGAAATGGAAAGAAAAATGTAAAAAAAACATATGCTCATAATGTACCCAAGTCTCTTACCTTCATTGATTTTTGCCATGTCCACACTGGCATTGTTCAACTGCAGTGCAGTTTGAAGAGCTGGGAGGAGCTGGCGTAGGAGAGTAGGGTCCTGAAGAAGTGGAGCTGCAGCTGACTGCATTACTGGGGAAACAGGCACCGTGGAGGTGGAGGATCCAGGGGGGCCTGATGCTGCGTTTAAGCTCCCTGAGCCCGATGATGAGGACTGGGACTGAGCGCCAAGAGAAGCAGCGGGTTTGTCCAACTGGGCTGACTCTGGCAGCAAAAGAAAGCAGGCAGTTCATTGACAAACAGCTTTCCCCACAGATTACTTTATTTTCAAAATAAAAAAAAAAAAAAAAAAAAAAGGCCTCAGTTTTGATTTATATTTGGTGATATTCCAAAGAAACGTTTTAGTTTTGTTTTACTCAAAGCTACTGAAGAGGCAGGAGGTTTTTCTAATTGTTTGTTCATGTCATTCCACCCTGCCCCTCCATGCTTCACTGGCCAGCAGCTTCAACATTAGTGGGACGGACATGCCCAAACAACCCTAGATTAGATTAATTGAGAAAAAAAAACATCTCTCTTTAGATTGGGGCAGGGACACTGGTGTACTGTCAAAATCTTCAACCTGGACTAAAAAACTGCAAACTATTTAGAACTCAAATTAGATGCACTGATAAACTGTACCACGACCGACTTTAAAAATAACACCATACTGTACAGTCTTTCCCTTCCCGAAGATGTATAATTCAATTAGTGATTACTCCTTTTAAGTTTGTTACTGTTCTGGTTACTTTTATTTTAAATACATGTAATTAGTTAGTTTGGGAATTGCATCAGTAGTTACTCCAGCGTGTATGTATCCACCTACCTATCAATTTGTTCATCTACTGTATCTACGTACTCTGATCTAATCTACCTATCCATCCCTCCATCCATCGAGCGCTCCTGTCCACAATAGTTTGTCCATATAGAGTTGCCGTACGTAACATTTCTTGTGTTCACTACACAGTATACTACTATCACAAAGAATGGAGGGATATTTGAGGGATATTCTCAGAAATATACCCAGCTCATAATGAAAATCTGACTTTGTTGGATATCTGAAACTGCTTCAAAGCTATCAGTATTTGCAGCTATCGATGCTCAAGCTTAACAGTTATACTAATGTTTTTGCAGGTTAAAAACAAGCATCCGCAACAGGCTGCATTGGGACCATCTTGCTGCCTGCAAGAAATACTGTAAAAGAAAGTTGTTTTGTAGCTAGCTATGATTCCTGTTTGTTAACCGTCATAGGTATCACTGTCCGGGTGTTTCATGCGTAGAGAATTTGGTGGCAGCTGCCACCACGAAAATTCATTACTGCCACCAGCCACGCCTTAAGACTTCTTCTCCTCCTTTAAGCCTTCTTACCTGCTCATCAACTGAGTTTAAGAACCTCAAAGATGTGACTAACGACCTTGCCGACGCCCTGCACAGAGTATATCAGACCTGCTAGATATGCAGTTGGGTTGTAGTGACCTAGAAAGAGCTCCAGCCAATGACAGCAGACGTGGGCGTGGCCACAAAAGAAGAAGGTGAGTTGAGTTGGCAAGAACATGCAGCTCTTCAAGTGACTGAGAAGAAGACGCTAAATACAGCGCTAAGTGAATGTGCAGTGTGAACGGCCCGGCGCGTGGCCCACTTGGAAAGTCGTGAACAAGGCATTAGTGCTTTCAACTGAAAATTCCAAGAAGAGTTTCCCTGCGGCGATCTGTCATTTCAGTCATACGCAGCTGCAGTTGCATGCAACCAACGCCACGGCCACTGTGTCGAAATTAGCACCAGCCGATCGAGCGTCTATGGGTGTATATTTACTGCCACGTATAGATTGCGACGAAGAGGTGTCATTGCAACAAACACGGTTGGGGTCAGATCAACAAAAAAGGGTATTGTTTCTTTTGCACATAAAAACGTCCAATTCCTAACATTGGTAATGTTACATGCTAGATAAATTCTGAATCAGTTGTGGAGGTATGTCAAATCGTAAGCTCTGCTGTGTTTTACAGAACGAGCACAAAAAGAGGAGGGACAAGACAAGTGAAGCAGTGTTGACACTGAAGACGATATTACAGGTAGGTAAAACACAATCATTCCTTTCGTTGATGATATGTGCTAAATTTGTCAGATACAAAATCAATACAGCTCAGCCAGAAGCTGATGATGAGGGTGAGGGAGAGAGTGCAGGCCCGCTGCAGGACAGCGAGTATTATCCCCCATTTCTGTGTTTCACCTTATTAGTCAACGTCTCAGTGCCACCTACTTTACACTTATTCCAAACAGATGCCCCAATTCATGGAGCCACAGCAATGCATCACAGAAGGCAGATGAGGCTGCATCAGTTGCCCGTGTTATCAAATGAAGACAGTTTAACAAGTTTCTGAACTGCCATTTGTGTTGAATTTGGTTGATAAGGCTACGTTATCTTATGTGGCCCTGCTCTTCCATGTTGTGTTCCATTACTGCCCGAGCATCCACTGACCCCTGGCTGCTGCTGATTCGGCTAAGGGTAATATAACAGAAGGTGCAATAACTATGGGCCTGTTATAATTTAATTAATAAAATTAATAACAATAATGACAAAAACGCTGTAAGCTCTGATTTCAAAGCCACATGGGTGAACATTGTTATACAGATTATGATCCCCCTAACATTTGTCCCAACACAAAATCTCAGGGCAAACATGCGTTTATTCTTTGAACCTGACCTGGGAGCCTCCAGCCCCTCCTGCTCTACCTCCTCCAGCCTCTCTACTATCTGTCACCTGACAAAAGTATATTGACACATTGATACATGAACGGTATGACTATTTGGGGTTCAACAATCTTCGAGTTTGATGGTGCACCAATTATGGTCTGAGGAAAAAAACTTGCTATCATGAGCAAGGATGTACTATAATCTGAGATTTGGTTGTATTTTAACCTAAAACTTTCATTGTTTTAGTTGCTGCCTTTCAACACACAATACATGAAAATAAATGAAAGTATTAAATACAAGTTTTTTGATAAATTATGGGGAGCCAGTGAAGGTGCTGCAGAATCTAATCTAATCTAAATGAAACCTCTGATATCCGTCTAGCTGACGTGAGCCAGGAAGAACAAAAGCCCAACATGTTAACAACAACTTGACAGATGAGCACAGGCTCCTGGCCCACTGGCAACACATCAGTCCAGCCACTGTTTCCAACCTGATGGGGTGACAGCTGGGATGGCCAGTCGCACTAGAAGGGGCAGAGCCAATTGAGGAGCTTGTGGGCAGTCTAAACTGAGGAAAGCAGGCTTCAGCTTTACAGAAATAGTTTTGAATATATAGTTCAGGAACTCTAATTGGAATGTTATATTAATTGGAATGAAACATTTTATTTTAACCTAATGTGTAAACTTCAAGTGATGGAGATATTTCCGAGTGCACTGACTGAAAACATTAATAGCCCATTCCCCAACATCAGCAGTCGATCTGCCTTCAGTGTATTCTGTGCCGGACTGATTCTGACAAATTTTGCAAGAGCATGGAGATGCTGAAATAAAGACACTTTCAGACCTGTTTCCTACACTAAATGAGCCTGATCTGGTGTCTGCGTGGGCCTCCTGCTGAGAGTGGCAATTAAAAAAAAAATCTATATATATTAACTGCTTGTACAGGTAAAGAATTTTCCACCATTAAAAAGTATCTCTAGATGCATTTAATGTCATCACTGCTCAGTGTTGGGGTATATCAACTTTACCACTACCAGCCCCTCAGTCTGGTCTGAATTTTAAAGAATAAAATATCATTTTGATTGTTGAAATGGAGTTTAATTTTAAGATCTGTGATCTCAGTTGTGGTTTACTTCAGAACAAGTGAAGAGGAGGAAGTGCTCCTATGGCTTGTTTCCACTGAATCATCCGCACTACATCCTGCTCTCAGCACTGCAGCTGCAAAATCCATAACAGCACCTGTACAGACAGCGCATGTTGAGAGGCCATGTGCCGAACTCACACTTATAAGATACAATTGTGGCTATCACAGTTCATGTCTACACCAGAATAATGCAAAGTTTTATAATGCGTGGATGTATGCTGCAATGTGGCCACTGATGGTCCAAACCAAGAAGTCTTGAATAGATCAAATTAAATATAAAGACTGCAACAGGAGGTTCTAACATAAAACCAAGAAGGGAAAAACCTTCTGCCACTGGCTGTGCAAGTAAATGGTTGGTTAAAATGCCATGTAACTAAACTAAAATGTTAAAGTACAGTTGAAATTAAAATAAAGGAATATGCTTTAAAATAATACTTCTTCATGTAACAACTCCCAAAATAGACTGACAGTAAAACAGTTGCATGAGCCAGCTGAAGGCATGGTACACGTGCACCTGTGAGCCCGCAATCAGGTACCACCACCTCATTTCCAGCCAGGAAAAACCCTGGCTACAGATTTAAGAGCACATCAGCAGAGGTTTCAACAGCTGCCTAAACACCTTGTTTGCATTTACAATTTACTGTAATGTCCTGATGCCTAATGCTGTGGGCATTAACATACACTCAATGATGGCGGTAGCTTTTCAAATTAGCGGGTCCCCCAGGACCCACCGGTGGTGATTAGAGTGGACCCCTGGGAAGTTCAATAGGCCCGAAGTTTAAAACATGTTTTTCTTTTCTATTTCTTATATTCCTGTTTTCCTTAAATTGAAGTGTTAAACTTATTTGATGGTGGTATGGTGTGAAATGGTTACAACTAACAGCAGGAATGCTTAGAATGCTTCCTGCAAAACAGACTCTTTTCCAAGGTTTTGTGTCGGGTCGGAGCCAGCTTCACGCAGGTCATCTAACAAAATTGCGACTGACCTTAAAAGTATTTCTCATTGCGGCCACCAGAGTATGTTTCTTTTCCCCATTTCATTACAGCACGTCCCTTAAACATTAAAACATCACTGACACGAATAAGCACAGCATCGAGCAGTGGAAATGTGGGTTTATGTACGATGAAGTCCATATCTTTAACTGCTGAAATGAACCGTGGTGACTGCCTAGTTGTTTTGGTAGTGGCTACACTAGCATAGCGCGACACTGTGTACAGGGGAACGCGTCTGCGCTAAGTAGATGCCGTAGGGTTTGCACGGTGCTTGTCTGCTTTGCTGACAACAAGGTTGCTTTTGCTAGTTACTCTGATTTTAAACACGAGTTGTTCACCATGCATCTTTTTCATGGGGAAAAATGAGGTGTGCCCCTATGACATATGGACAGTGAGTTTACTGCGTCTTTTTAGATTCCAGTGGTCAGGGGTGCAGGACGCGTACCTAGCAACATCACTGGATACTGTATGTTGAATGTAATGCGAGTACATGACCAGGCTTAGATCCTGTCTCTCAAAGACATTTGCTGCATTTAGTATTCATAACATTGCTTACCATGACAACTATGATGTGTATTAAATGATATAAGCATGACAGCCAGGAAACAATCTGACTGAGTTATAAAAACAAGACCATTTTAACAGCAACTTATAAAGTTGGCCTGATTAGCATTTCACATGACAGTTCTAATACTTGCAATGCAACATTTGATCAACTTGAATAGAACAAAGGATTAGGCCTGTCGGCATTATTACATAATGGCTTGAGAGTGACCGTTTGAGCTGACCCTTGAATATTTTGCATTAATGCATCTTCGTAAAAACAGCTGGATAAAACAAAAAGCACTATTTGGTTCCCCACCGCTTGATGATTAATTGGTCCTCTTTAAATTACATCACCTTGTTGCATCCAATTCTCAGAAAAAAAGGAAAATATGCAGTAAACAGGTATTGTCACGTTGGGTCACTCAAACACGTCATAAGAAATATAGACACAAAGAAACAGCATATAGTACAAGAGGATACAGCCAGACCTAACAATGCATTATGGTCTGCTTTTAATTAAGCAATGACATCAAATTGTTGTGTTTTTTTTAACGTGTGTGTTAGCAAGAGATAAAAGTTTCATATGTACTAGACAGATTTGTTTTGGGAGAGCTAAATGCGTTGCATCGTTGCAGTCAAATTTTGCTCATCAAAGACAGCAAAAATTGCCGTTTCACGGCTCCCATTGACTGGACAAGAGGAGCAGGTGTTGAGAACAGCCCCAGCCGTGTTTAAAGCAGCTAAAATGTAATACAAATACAGCCCAAACAGTGCTTGAACTCGAGCGTTTGCCCATGATAAGTCTAGCAATTGTTACAAGGACCAGCATTTTGGCCTAAGTTGGCCTGATGCCTCCAACAGTTTGATCAACAAAACAATCCAAGTAAGCAACTTCTGTAAGTTGTGTAAGTAACCAGTCCCTTATTGATCATCGAGTGTCAGCTTCAATGGTCTCACGGATCTAACCTACAACAAGGTTTGAGCCAATATCTACTGAGTAGGTGACTACAAAGCCTGTGATATGGACTTATACTTACTGGAAGCAGTAAACCCAGGGGCTGCTGATGCTTGCATAGCCTCCCTTCTGTAGTCCCTGTCTTTGGGGAAACTATTAACCACCGCCGTCTTTGTTGCCTCTTTTTGTCTCTGTTCTCTGAGAAATAGAGAAACAACTATTATGCAAACTGCGAAGAAGCCAATTAAAAGGTGGTACACGCTGAAGTGCGGAATTATGTGCTTTATGAAATTATTATAACTACCTCTCTAGCCATTCTTTCGGCTTCTCCCACTGTGACACCTCTGTCCGGCAATTGTAATAATATTTCTTTCCAGACGAGCTGATATGCTCTGTCCAGTCGTCACCAGGTTCATAGGGCTGATAAAGAGAATATTTGAGATTATTAAACCGGGAAGGCACAGAGTAAGAATCATCACATTTTACATGTTGGGGGAAAAGTGAGTGAGTGAGTAAGGAAAATAAAAGAAGTCAGAATAAACTGGACTGATAAAATGTTTCTAAGTCTAACTAACTAGAAACCAAGATGAGGCAGTTGTAAAAATGATTTGGAGCCAAACTGGCCTCAGAAGCTGTATAGTTACATGGATTTGTGCTCCAGGCTTTGGCTGAATATTTAAACTGTGCAACAAAATAACAGCGCATGTTGATATCTAAATGAAAAAAAAAAACAAAAAACAAAACAACCCGAGACAAGACAGTTTGCAAGTTATTTTGTGTTTCAGCAGTCATAAACAGATACAACTGCAACCTCAGTTAATATTTTCCACTGGCTTGGCATGTATCACTTTACCACTAGACAAAAGTTTAACCAGAAAACATTCCAACCTAAAGCCTATAATTTTCTGTAAATTAACCTATGGTAACCATCTCTTTTTTAACTACTTCAAATCAGTACTTCACTGAATATATATATTTAAATGTGTCAGGGCTGAATTATTTCTGACAGAAAGTACATTTGAGATTTGACGTGATTTGAAGTTGATTAAATTTAAATCAGGCAAAATTCAAAAAACGTAGCCAAGAAATATTGTCTTTTTTGTTTTTCACTTTTGCGATTGGGCATACTCAGAGAGTGGAGACAAAAACTGCCGCAAACTATTTACAACATTGTTTCCAAGGGAAACGACATGTACATTTAATGAAAGAGGACTCAATCTATGACAAAAATGTAGTGAGGAGCTCATTGCTAAATAAAAATGCGTGGCAGTGTGATTGTGTGTCTGTCAAACATTTTGGTCTAATTTTGCATCTCAAGACTCAAACTCCATCACTGCTAAGTGCTCTTCATTCTTCAACAAGACTGTAAATATACCTCCTTGTTGTTTTATTATAATCAGTTTTGTTAAAAATAAAATTAAAAAAAAAAAAAAAAAAAACTAATTTCATCAGGAAAAGGTCTTGTTTGAAAATTCTGTCAAAATATTAACACGACCCAAGGAATACATGTCACACAAGAAGGGAACAGCTTGACTTTTGCACAATTTATAGATAAATAACCATGGTAGCCTGTCCAAATCACACTTTCAGATTCTAATTCTCATCAAGTGTACCATGCTGAGTGTGTGCTTAGAGATTTAGACTCAGGCCATTGTAACACTACAGCAGCAAGAACAAGTATAGGAACGGTTAAAATTTCATGGTTTTCTACATTAATTTGTCCTCAGATCGGATGTCTGCCAATCTGCAGCTAAGCCAAGGGTACTGACAAATACAGTGTGACTAAATAACACCACATAAAAACTTTGTAGTGCTTGTGAAAACAGTATGTGAACCCTTGGAATAGATAACTGGTGGAAACAACCTTGCTGTGCCTGTGGATCAGACCTGTACATTGTTCAGGAGAAATTATAGCACATTCTTCCTGCCAGAACTGCTTTAGCTATCATCTCTTTGCACATCTCATTTGTATGGCTCTCTCTGAATCTTCCATAGTACAGTATCTCCACTGGATTCTAGTCTGGGCCAGTCCAAAAGTTGAATTTAGGTTTTTTTTTTTTAAATCCACTAGTTATGGACTTGCTCCAGTGTTTTGGGTCACTGATGTGCACACATTCTCACATTTCCTGAGAAGAATTTTTTGATACACTTGAAACTCCATCATCCCCTAAAGCAGGAGTGTCAAACCGATTCCACAAAGGGCCGTGTGGCTGCAGGTTTAAGTTCCAACCAAGCAACAGCACACCAGACTGAAGTCATTTAATCAACTGATCTGAGTCTTCAGACAGCTGATTGGTCAAGCTCTGTGTGCTTGATTGGTTGGAACAAAAACCTGCAGCCACACGGCCCTTTGTGGAATCGGTTTGACACCCCTGCCCTAAACGATTACAAGCTGGCGGCCCAAGTCAAGATGTTGCCTTCACCATACAAAATGGTTGGGGTGATGTTTTCATGATGATATGCAGTGCCAGATGTAGTGCTGCATGCTCCTTCCAAATAGAATAATTTTACTTTCATCAGTCCGCAAAACACTTTGGCAGAGTCAATGTGCTCTTTGCAAGTTTCAAGCATGTTTTTAAGTCCTTTACAGCTTAATGCAAATCAAAAATTCTAGCACTTTGACTGTTATTAAGTCAAGGGTTTGCGTTTTTGTGTTACTAGCACATTATATTCGTCAACCCTTGAGCTAGATGGCAATCATGACGCTAACCTTTTCTGACAAATGAATGCAAAAGACCACAGTTCTCAAACACTTCACCTACTTTACTTTGCTTCTGTATTTGAAGCACTGTTAAATAGCTGTGGCTGACCATTAAAAATGTACCTGTCACTGCAAAGCAGGTTCTGTACAGACTAAATCATTTCAAATTAAAATAGCATGTCAACAAAAATGCCAATTAGCAATTTAAAGGTTTTGTTAAGGTTTCAAGCCAAAAGTTGAATTGGAGAAAAAAATCAATTTCACAGTCATGTTATCATCTGTAAATGGATATAACGCAAAAACTAAGAGGCACAACCAAAGAACAGCTCAGACAACTTACTGAGGTCTTGCTGGGGTTAGAATGTGAATTGGCGCTATGAAGGGAACTGTGGTTGTGAGAATTTTCCTGCGGAGAATAACTGGTCCCTGAAATGAAAAAGAAGGAAAGATCACAAGGCAAAGTGAAGTATTAAAATACTGATCACCTTAAAAAATCTAATAACCTTCCAAAAAACAATGCATTTATAAAAAGACAGCTGCTCTGTACGCTATATTCATATTTTAAAATGGTACTTGTGTTTACCTATAATGAAATCAATCTGTTTCTCAGTCAAGCAAAATCAAAGTAAATTCATATCCGATCACTTCTGTAGGGATCTAATTAACAGCTACAATTTCTATCACATGTATTAAGACTAAAAAAATGCGTATTATTGTGCTCCCAGTATAATTGATTACGCTACCCATGTATTCTCAATCCTTATTTTCATTTTTCAATTTTGCATTTGCTATACTCACAAGCACATCACTAAACGCACTTTCAATACATTTATGCTTGATATCAAATGTTTGACAAATGGGATATCACAAAGCCAGTGATTTCTTGATCTGCCTAAAAAAGCTGACATTTGATTTATATTACTACTTTAGTAAAAGTCATTGTATGCGATTGAAAACCTCTGATCACAAACACAACTTATACACCATTTCTTCAGTAATCCCTCAATTATATTGTGAGAAATTAAGATGACAAGATAACGGCTGACATCTATGTTACATATATGAAGTAATTTTTAACTCATGCTATTCTCAAAAGTTACTGCCCGTTACCTCCATCCCTGTCTCGGGCCCGATGTGTGTGGACAGCCTTTGTTCTTCCATGCCCCACGCTCTCAGTGTGTTTGTTTTCAGGGCTGTCAGACCTTCTGAGCATTTTGGAGGGAGGAGTAACGTCTGAGGACTCTCGCATCTTCTCATGTCGGTGGTCCCCTCCAGGGTGGCTCTTGGATGAGTATTTGAGAGCCTGAAGAAACAAATTTGCAATGTTATTGTAATTCTTTTGGTTATTCATAATTATATCCTTCAAATTATGATCTGCAATTATGAAAGGTATGATGCTCAATGTGTACAATGGTAAAGCATTCATCTATGTAGGCAATTTCCAGAAAGAATGGGATACTTTTAAATATACTCATTTATTTAGGGGTGAGTAGCAATAACTATAAAGCCAAATGGCTTTTATTATTAGTTACTAAAAATATGCGGAACAATGACGACAATAAGCTTATCTAATAAAAAAAAAGCAATATCACGGTTTAATATTGTAGCTAATTCGTAGATTAACTGGCCTCCTACCTACAATGTTACTTCCACTGAACAAATGTATGTTTTGCCGAACATATTTACAACTCATTTGAATTTTGGTAGTAACTTCGCTCTTTCACACACATTAGTTGATATTCTCAAAATGACAATTTGCGCTCAGGCCTTAATAGACTGGCTAGCAAGCAAGCTAACAGAAACAGGCTATCATTAGCTTTGAGCTGCAATAAAGCTCGTCTGTATTGCTTTCGAAACAGTTAACCTAGTCATATAAATGTTTACACCAGGTTGTCTTTATCTCGCAGTTAACGTTGGTATACACATACCTCCCTGTAACTGAATTCATGAAGTAAAACATCTACTTCACAGCGTATTTATCTGCACTGGCTGAGGCCTGCTGTGCTCTCTAGAAGCCTGAGCTAGAGTGTCCATTTTAATCCTTATTTGCTCCTAGCAAGCTACGAGCTAACAAGTACCTGATAGGGCTGAGAATCTCTTCGGTCGCACCTGAAAATAAAAGGAAAACCAGTGTAATCATTATGCTTCATGTGTCAAAGCTGAAGCGGAAATGAAGCTTAAGAAAATGCGTATGCCTAAGTTTCCAGATACTTATTTTGGTTTCAATAAAAATGGCGGATTGTCAAAGCGTAGCTACGAGGATAGGAAAATCTGAATAAGTAACATTGAAAACGGTGTTTACCCATCGCTGAGTCTCGGTTGTTTCCTTGCATACATTACCATCAATGCCGTGTTAGTGTGTTTGAAGTTGGATGTAAAAGACTGATAACGTTTCAATTTGGTTCGTGTTGATTCAGCGATCTGAGAATTATTTCAGCTTAGCTTGTGGGTAGCACTACGCTATCGGCACTGATCGTAAGAGCGCCCTCACTCAGTCCATCTCTCACTCAGACGCACGGCCGAGTTCAGAGCTGCTGAGAAAACAGCAGACAGAGGAGCTACGCCTGAGTTGCCATATATTCTAGTACAACCCATAGAAGGTCAATACGAGAGCCCTTTTAAATAAATAAAATATATATGGGGTTAGTGTAAACTTAAAGGTATAAGATTTAGAAATTTTATTTAAAATCTGATCACAACAGGATAACAAGTTTTTACTGAATTAAACTGAATTGAATTGAATCGAAGAAAAGTGAAAATGCGGCATTTCTTAGACATGGCAACCCAGATCCGGGGCACATCGCGCCATTGAGTCGAAAGGACGATAAACATCAAAGCATTTTTTTTCTTGTGAATTTTAGTTTATTTTTGATATACTGCTATGTGTATAACGGATAAGGTTATCCATATTGGTCGTTTCCTTTCAAATATAGCATTTTGTAGGCCCCTACGAGCACATTACCTATTACTTAAATTACTTACTTACATTACCTTACTTATGCTCTCCTGACATCTAATGGTAATATTTTGTTATTGCAAGCAAGAATTGCCTGTAATCGTTTCATGTTATCCGATATTGATAAAACTACAATATTTAATTTTTAAATCAATCTGGGATGAGATTGAGTTACATGGTATTTAATATTTTAAATTTGAAGCTTTACTTTTTTAATACTCTATACCCACTAATATAGAAAATTAGTGAGTATGTGTGCGTGTCGCTCTTTTTCCAATATCTTCTACATCATTTTAATATTACTGCATATATCATTTAAATATGCAGCAAGCCATAGTTATTGTTTTGTTTATTGCTTTAAATATGAGTAGTATTCTGTTTTACTTTAGTACTTGTTGCTTTTTGTGTTTTTTATGACCTGCAGGTGGAGCAAACGAGCTACTTATTCTTTAATTTTAACGCTTTACTCATACTAATTTATTATTCGTTTTTCTTTTTTATTTCTTAAAACGTAATAAATTATCCTTCATTAAATATAGGTAACTTCCATTTATTTAATGAAATACCACATTCAATAAACCGATGTTGTATTTAAGTGTTTTTTTTTTTTAATTTATTTAAAAGTTATTTTTAGCACTCAATTAAAACATCGAATTTTAATGCGATGCATATTTAGATTGCAATGCCATACAGTGGAGTTTTCCACATTTTTTAGTCACGGTTGTCTTTCTAGCAGCGGGACGCACATCACTTTAGATATTATTTTGCTTTACTAACTGTAAATTAGTCCAATGGAATTTAAACACAACTCTGTTTAGCTCGTTTTCTACGCGGTTTAAGACATTTCATATTGAAAGTTAGATGACGATGAGTTATGATTGGCAGTAGCAAGAACCAATTAAAACAAATAACGCTGCCAGTAGCGACGCCTTTATCGTGAAACGAACCAATGAACGCAAGGGTCGGGCTGGCGTGAGAATCCCGAGCAACGCAAAGAATAGCTTTGTGTCGTCACATACGCGTTCATCGAAGTAATTGTTAAATAAAGAAATTGTTTTAACTTTTTTTTTTTTTTTATCTTGAGTGCAGATTAAAGTAAATCTGGTTGAGGTAATTCGTAATTAGTCTGGTCTGTTAGACGCCAGTAGATACTGAAGACGGAGAAGAAATCAGCGCATTGACAGGTCATTTTATCCGTCTTGGAGAGAGGCGTTAACAGCTGAAAAGGTAGTGCAGTAGACAGCCACTAAGAACGGGAAGATTTAACCTTCAGAGCCCGAGACGTAAAAGGAACCGATGAAGGGAAAAACAAACAGAAGTTTGAATGGACAATTGGATTACACCGCAACCCACAAGGAGCTATTCGACCTCTGATTCAAAGTACGTAGTAGTATCTTGTGCCGTAGCTTGAAACTTCGTAAAAAGTCTACGAGCATTCAATGGCAGACATGTCGTTTTGTTGTTGTTGTTGTTGTTGTGTTTAAGTAGGAAAAGCTCACTAATGCAGGTATTCACATAGCTTTGAAACAGCTGACAAAGTTGTGTTGACGCTAATGTACAGCTAAGTGTGACATGTAAATGTAGCACTTTCATAGATTTAAGTGCAAATACTCTTTTTTACGAATTGGAAACTACAAATACAACCTTCCGTATATATATATATATATATATATATATATATATATATATATATATATATATATATAATTTAAGGCTATTGGACTAATTATAAACACTTTAGCATTTAATTACACAAACGCTTGCAAACACTGAAACGCATACAAAAATGTAAACATAAAACGTCAAATCTCCGAGAAATTCAACTTCTCAAACGTCTCTGTCCCCAATACCAAGACAGTATCTACAATGTTTTGGCTTTGCTAATATAATTAAAATCTTTAATTCTGTAATTCATTTACCATTCTTAAGTGTGCCCTTAATTTAAAAGCCTGTATTTAAAGGTGTGCATTTGCGTGTTTTTTAAGGGCAACCTTTAAAGTCACTGTGTCTTTGCTTATCATTATGGGAAATTTAAAAGAAATCAACGGAGACAAATACTAGCTGAAGTTTTACAAGACTTGTTCATTCTTTTACCAGCATAATAGGAACAATGTTCATCTATAATAAGTAATATCTGTAGTTAAATACAGGACACAAATGCACAGATGACTACTAGCATTTACCAGATAGATTCCATTTTATGACATGAACATGATTTATCACTATTCTATTACAAACTTTTAGGGAACCAGATCTCCAAATCTGCACTGAAAATTGCCTGTATTTTGTAAAAATTTACTATTGGAACAAATTAAATATTTTGTAGAAACATTTCCATTCTAATAGAAAATATGAAATCGCAAAAACACGTGTAAGCAGTATGACATGTCATGTCTGGATGGGCCAGAAGTCTCGCAGCCTCTCATTAAACTCGTTATAGTATAGCTGAATAATTTGGCTGGAGTTAAGCAGTTTGAACTTGAGCATGACTAGTTTTAAAATGACTTAACTAGCTCCAGCTATTATTTGTGTTGAAAATGCTCAATGTAAATAGGACAAAGCTCATTGTTTCCAATTTAGGAAGAAACCACAATTACAGTAGTTCTTCAAGACAATAACACGCTGCCTTTCTGTCTTTGGACTACTGCACCCAGCACAGAATTTGTTGGTTTTCATTCTCTTTGGCTTCTTTGTTTCTTTAGTCTTGATTTGTGATTAAAAGGCCTTGTTATGCCAGGTCTCCATTGAAAATGAGGTTTTAAAAGGTGAAATGAATCACTGGAGAGCTGACATTTACTGGTTTTAGTAGAGTTGCTCTCTTTGGGAATACTCTAGATCTCTTTTTAAATTTTGCCTGGATAAAAGGTGTCAAATCTTTTTGTTTTCAAAGCAATGGGAGTCTCTAGGCTAGATAATTACGCATTCAAATTATAATTATAGATTGTAATGTTTGAATATTCAAAGTGAAATTGAAGTCAGTATTAAAATTTCAGAGTGGTGTTATGGACTGACTCTAACAGAGAGTAATCTTTAACTTACAAACTTTTGCATCTGAGATATATGTATATATATAATATATATATATATATATATATATATATATATATATATATATATGATTGATAAAAAGTATTCTATCAAGTAATTAGTAATTATTTGTCCACTGAATCCCTTTTTTATCCAGTGAGTCAGCTGGGGTGGGAGAGGAATGGCAAGTTGCAGGTGCTGACTCTGTGGCTGGAGAGGTTAACTTATAATGCTTAAAGGTTTTATGGCTTGTACTGGTTGTCTCCCAGTAGTGAGTACATAGATAGCGGCACGCAAAAGTCTGGGCACTTCTGGTCAAATTTCCTGTTAATGTTAAGAGATTAGTGGTGAGGGTGTGGCGCAGGTTTTCTTCTGGTGCCGTGATGGCCTGATTTGTGCAGGCGTCACTGATCAGTTAAACAGTTAAGCACAACTCCAGTGTCTGCTAAATCCTCCTGGATGTCTTCTGCACTCAAACGCGAGTTCTGACTTGCTTTTCTAGTAATCGTACAAGCAGTCCTCTGATATATTTCCCAGTCCTCCACATTGTAAACTGAGGAAAGGTACCTGCTATCTTCTTACCGCCTGCTCCAGCGGTGTGGGAGCCAATCATTTCCACTTTCAAATTGCTAGGCAGCTGCTTAGAGGAAGCCATGGCTGCTGTCTTGGGATTAGAGGGATCTGGGTATTTGGAAAACAGTTACATTTGGATTGCTTGGTCTTTTCTAATGATGATAAAAATCTTTTTTTTTTTTTGTATTCAAATGTACGTTCATAAAATTAAAATAAATGAGCTACAAATTAAATATTATATACATATAATATACTCTAAACCTATGAGTATCCAGCAGTAGGAATGATGGTGGTTAGATGTTAAAGATGTTTGTTAATATACTAACTGGTGTGGGCTGGCCTGCGCCTTTCTTAAGTGTTTGCTTGTAGCTCTGTTAAATGTAGCCGAAGGAAGAAGTCGGGGTGGAGTTGGAGGCAGAGGCTCAGACGACAGTTTGACGCAGCGGGTTTATTCTGTGTTGGCTGTCTGAGCAGGTGTCTCCATGCTGGAGCTCTGCATAGCTCACATTCCCAGGGTTTTGTTCCTGGCATGGACAATGACCAGCTAGAGGGAGGGAAGGCTTTCAACGCTATCTGTGCAAAGCCTCAACTCCCAGAATTCATCCGAGGAACCCGTTCAGTGAGAGCATGATGTCCACTTTGTACTGGCTGAAAACCCTGTCAGCAGCGGTGTCCCCTGACTGGGAACAAAGCCAGGGGTTTGGTGCTACAAACGCTTGTCAGCGCCGTGGCGATTTTCTTGGAGTTTAAGGGTAGGGCAGACACAGTGGTATAAGACTCTAATCCCAGCTTTAGTGGCGATCACTACTAGCTCACTCAAACACACAGGAAAGTGCCCTGTCAGACGTACAGTTTAGAAACAATTGTTTAAATATGTTTTAGTGAATGAATGGTCTACAATCTTACCCTAGCCTAAATAAATGGATCCTTACACAGGACAGGAGATCTGTGGTGCTCCCCTCCCCTCTGTGTGACAACCAGGATTACCTGTTTGGCTCCTATATGCATTCTAATGTATAATCAAGCTCTCATATCATTCATTGCAGTCATGATGCTGACTAAGTGAGCTCCGGGGCACTTCTTGAAGTGCTGGGTGCCTTCAGCTCAGGTCTCTATGTGCTGACATTTTGAGGTGAACTTCCATTACCAATAGCCACGTCTAAACTGGGCATCATATGAAACATGAATACAAGTCTGCTATACCAGTTTCTTAATTTAGTCATCCGAGTTCTTTTAGCAAAGCATGTCAAATGTTTTGCCTGAGGTCTTTAAAATACATTTTACTGTGCTTACAGCTGCAGAGTGAGAAAATTATAAATACAAAATCATTTGGGTGACACAAGAACATGTCTAGTGTTATACTATAGCCATCATTTATTGTGTCATTGTAATCTCTCTGCAGTGAGCTTGTGAGCCTGTAGCACCTTTCATTTAGAGAAATGAAAGCAGTCATTGCACACAGCAATCAAGGACTCTTCTGTGCAGCCAGTTTGTCTAGAGTCCGGTAAAGGCTCCAGCCTTTCACATGGAGGTAGTAGTTTCACTTCACAAACGTTTTTGTAAAGTGTTTTATTTATGAGAGCGTTCCACGCGTCGCACTTGCTCTGCCTGCTCCCCTTATGGCATCCCTGTGAATAATTAAACATAGCTGAAAAAAAAAAGAAACAGTAGAACAAATGGGTACGTTTTACACTGCTGTCCAGTAAATCACAGCAGTATATTAGTTAGTTTTATTCTAGTCATCTGACTTAACACACAGGATCAACTCTCAGCACTGTGTCGTTGTACTGATTGTGCTGCTGTGTTGTATTATTTGAGTGTGTGACGTGCTTGGTTACCATATACCTGTGATCCTGTAACACGGATTCCTTCCTTGATCTCCATAGATGATCACAAGTGTAACTTGATCATGTGGCACAAACTGAAGGGGCTGTCATTTGTCTAGTGTAAGGAGAACACATTATGAAGCGCAAACCATCTGCTCAATGCCGTGACAGCCCTTGCTTAGATCACGTGAGAAAATAAACTGCATCGCATTGTTACCCAGCTCTTTTGCATTTTTCAAAGATTTTTGATAGCATATATATATATATATATATATATATATATATACACACTGTATATATATTGTCACTTGCGTAGTTGGAAACATGTTTCCTTGTACAATGATATTCTTTCTTTGCTCACTACAAGAGATGCCAGAGATAAGGAGAGTAGATGACGAGGTGATTTAAGAGCAGCCGGTAAGTGCTGCATAATGTATCTAAATTGTCACTATGGTATTTAAATGCATGATATCATCTCTCATAAGACTGCTAGAACTGTAAAATGTTGTGTTGTCATGCGTTCATGCTCTACATGTATGTATCCATGCACTCTGAGTGGAGCCTTACATGCCAGTGAATATGGTGGTAATGAGTCTGCAAGTGGACTGCATTTTGCCTGGCACATTTCTTACAAGATTGCTTATTGCCATTGGCATAAGACAACTCTACATATTGTACATACAATACAAGACTAATACAAACTCTGCCACCTCTTTAGAAAATGCCCGTTTATTCTTCTTTCATCTCATTTTCTCTCCTACATCTGGCTTCAGCAGCAGCAGATGAGACAAAGCAGCTCTTTCTTTTGAAATTGGCCCTTATAGTGCATGGCTTCATGCTAATGTGACTGACCAGCAGCAGCTCCTGTCTTGGTCGGGGAAAGGCTGATACAGAGAAAATGCTGAGGGATAGCAAACTAGGGTAGGGAGGGTCACCGAGGGCGTTGAGTGCAATGTTTGGCATCCTGTGCCTACAGAGGAGTATTGTGTACCACTGGGTCATAACTGAACAGACTGTTTCTTTACAAGACTGGTGTTAATGCAGAACCTTTTATCAGGCTCTGATTGCATCATAGCAAACAGGAACATGACAGTCTATCACAAAAAAAACATTTGTTTTCATCTTAACCTTTACTGTGGGATTTTTAAAGTGGTGTTTTGTAGTGTGCCAGCCATGGGACAACGTTGAGTTTCATGTACAAGCTACTGACAGTGGACGTCGCCTCGGCTCTGTTACCGCTACATAGCGTCATAGAAGTGAATCGTAAAGCACTGTAGCTTGCTTATATAGTCAGCAACAAAATACAATACAGAATAAGGCTGAGACGCATTATAATGGTTTATTCAAATCATGGAAAAAGCAATGCCTTTCAAAAAAAAAAACAATCAGATACGTAATAAATGAGGAATTTTGGTTTATACCCATAGTCTGTGGAAGAGGAATAGCTCCAGCCTACTTTAAACTTACCAGTTTTCTTATATTTGTGTCACATTTCACGAAAGGTTAAGCAGATTTCTGTTAGCTGACCATGGTATGTTGTGGACTGTCCAGTTTTTCAGTGTTGGCCTTGTCTAATTTTCGCTGATGATAGCAGATACTCCCCTACAAACTATTTAGGCCTTCTCAGCCAAAGATGACTGAGTTTCCCAAAAAATGTTATCTATAAAGAATTCACGATGTGTCAGCGTGTTACAGTTACTCCTTGCTCTCAGCAGGATGATTGGAAATGCGTTTCTAAAATTGTTTGATTTATCTTTTATTCGATTTTCTATACTGCAAGCTTGAGTCTTTGTAAGTGACTTGTTGTCGTTGTAGTGTTGGTTAAAGTAGTTCAATTCATCCATCTTCTGCCGCTTATCCAGGGTCGGGTCATGGGGGCAGCAGCCTAAGCAGGGAAGCCCAGACTTCCCTCTCCCCAGCCACTTAATCCAGCTCTTCCCGGGGGATCCCGAGGCGTTCCCAGGCCGGCCCAGAGACATAGTCCCTCTAGCGTGTCCTGGGTCTTCCCGGGGGCCTCCTACCGTGCCCTGACGTGCCCTGAATGCCTCACCAGGGAGACGTCCGGGAGGCATCCTTACTAGGTGCCCGAGCCACCTCATCTGGCTCCTCTCAATGTGGAGGAGTAGTGACTCTACTCCGAGCTCCTCCCGGATGGCAGAGCTTCTCACCCTGTCTCTAAGGGAGAACCCAGCCCCCCTACTGAGGAAACTCATTTCGGCCGCTTGTACCCGTGATCTCGTTCTTTCGGTCACTACCAAAAGCTAATGACCATAGGTGAGGGTAGGAGTGAAGATCCACCGGTAAATCGAGAGCTTCGCCTTTCGGCTCAGCTCTCTTTTCACCACAACGGACCGGTGCAGAGTCCATATTACTGCAGACGCCGCACCGATCCGCCTGCTCCCGCTCCATTCTTCCCCCACTCGTGAACAAGACCCCGAGGTACTTGAACTCCTCTACTTGGGGCAGGATCTCCTCCCTGCCCCAGAGTTCAGTTCAATTCAATTTGTTTTGTATAGCACCTTTTACAGTCAGTTCCTTTTTAACAGGAAGAAACCTTGAGCAGTACCCGGTTTACAAGGAGGAACCCTCCTGCTGAAAACCTGCCGGGTAAGGGAGGAGAAAAAGAGGGAGACAGGACATAGAGAGAGAGAGAGAAACAAACATGCAAACATAGCAAACACAAGATCTTCCAGAACGGCAGGTTGCCATAAAAAGAGGAACATCCTGGCATTGTCCCAGTCTAAGTGGCGATAAGCAGGTGGTTCTCACCTGAGGTGTGCATTCCTATGGGTTTACAAAGATAAATTTAAGAAAAGCATTGTATAATGGAATTATTTTTTTTAATATTATAACCAAAAAAGGAAAACATTTGTGTATACACCCGCTACACTAATAATAAAACATTAACATATATGTGAGAGGGGAGAAACAAATCAACTTTGGGTTTATTTATTTATATATTTAAAATACCACTTGTGGCCTGACTGCTATCTCAAATGACGTGTGCAGGGCAGGACTTAAGTCTGTGCTGGAATCAACCACCAGCGGGTGGACAAGATGCATTTGACCAGCAGCTTTTTTTATCTGGATAAAATTAGCCTGGTCGTCTCTTCAGTTCTCTTTTTTTTTTTTTTTTTTTTTTTTTTCTCCATCAAATTGAAGCACGTGTAAATAAAATAAAAACGTTTGCAACCATGCGCTGGCGTAAACATGGCAAGCATATTGTGTAGAATGCTGCTAGTGTGCTGCCTCTAATCAGCATTTTCCAGCACACAGTCCCACCCCTCAAGCCTGGAGACTCTCAGAATTCTTATCCACCTCCTAAGGTCCTTTCCAGGGGAAAGTTGTTGTTTTTCCCCTGGTAATGTCTGTGAAAACAAGCCAAGGATTTCCAAAATCCTGTGCAAATGAGTTCTGCAGTGTAAATTGGGTTATTGAGAGATTGAGAGGTGGGGATGATTAACTATTGAAGAAAATGGCTTTTCATCTGGGCCAACATTTAAGGAATGAAACAGCCAGCAGCAGCAGCAGTGATTAAAGGCTAGTGCAGATGGAACTGCACACATTAATCCTCTGTGTTGTGAAGTCCCTTAATAACCATTTTTAGTGCATTTTGAAGCATCAGTTGAAGACTTGAACCACATTAGACTTTGGCATGCCCTTTGTGATTCTCAATGGAGCATTGTACTTCATGATGCCCCTCAGCCTCATACTCATTTTGAGTTTATCATGTCCATCTATTGTACAACAGGGTGAAGGAATGTGTTAATTGTCAGCTCTGTCAGCTACTTTCCACAAGAGGCCTACTAAATCAATAACATGGGAAGGGAATCATTTCCTTTACTGCTCTCTTTAGCTCTGCCTCAAAATAGCATTTATTCAACAGGAAGCAGCCAATAACCCGACTTTATATCAACCATTTTTATTTAATCAACCATTTCTTTTGTCATAGTGTGTCTGTTAATTGTATGCAGTAACTGGTCCGGTCTTGGCTGCATGCAGCATGAAGTGCAGAATTACTCTTGCACAAAAGGGGCTAATGATGAAACATGCAGCATTCTTTTGTTTTCAGGGACATTGGTTTGTCTGTCACAGGAGATGCGAATATCAATTATTGATGTTTTGGAGCTGCAAGTATCCAGGCACAGCTATTGTTGGTAAAGTCAATGCCAGTTTTGGCTGCTATTGTTTGTTGGATTTTGGTAAACAATTGTGAGTTATGTAAAACTCAGCTAGTGTGACTTGATGCCAGAATAATTCAGGAGCAATAATAACTCGCCATGCTGTGATCCAAAGAGCTGTCTGAGGCCATCAGCAAGAAGATGGGAGTAGCCTGTGAGTCTGGTAAGGCATCGACCGTCAAAGAAATGCCCACTTACCCAGGTCTGACTGCTCCTCCAGGCAGGTTTACCCTGAGAGCAGACTGCAAGATGCTGAAAGAAGTCTTCAGATCCCCTCAAATGTCAGCACAGGTCCTACAGTAGGCTCTGGCTACATTACTGCCTCCACAATCGGAAAGGGACTGCACAAGTTTAACTTTCATGGCAGACGTGCAAGGAGGAAACCTTTCCTCCCCATTAAGAGAAACATAAAAGCCAGTCTGATAGAGAAAATAGAATAAAGTTTGGAATAAGTTTTCTGAACACTCCTATGTGAGCATTTCTTAAAGGTGGACTCTTCAGTCCTGCATGGGTCCTGCCCAGTTTTATTTTTGTCTCAGATCACTGGAATCTGTCCTTCATCCACTAGCTGTCTGCACCTGAACATGCTGAAAAGCCTCCAGTTACTGGCTGGAACGATTTTAAAGGTCTTAAAATGAACGTGTGAAGACCTCACTGAAGAATAAAATAAAGTACTGAATATTTAATTATGTGAACTGGATTTCCACATCACTAGTTTGAGACGTTTTTTCTCAACATGTGAGAACACATTTCTGTCCCCCCTCTTTGTAGATTTATCTCTTTTATCAGCGGCTTCATCACACAAAATGGTTCAGGGCTTACAGACAGAAACTGCATGCTGGCCACCTTCCATTGGTGCTTCTGTGACTTTTTAACGTCCCATACGCTGTCACCAATGCACATCAGCCCTTTGCAGCTCACGCCAGCTTTTCTTGGGGGAAATGCCTTAGAGTTTTGTTAAAACAACTATATTTCTCTGCGTCCAAAAGTCCCAGTTGATTTACATCTGTAAAAAGAAACAAATGCTACAAACCCATGAAGTAAATGAATATTCATGTCAGATTGTGCTGAAAGTAGATTCTTGCTTTTATATGTTCTGACAAGCCTTCTTATGTTCTCTTTAAACCGAAAGTTGGATGTTTAGGCACACAAACATCTGGCTACTGTTAGCCTGAGTTCCTGTTGTGATTGGATTGGATTCATGCAGTTGGCGAGTCATGTATTTGACAACCGCATTTTATCCAAAGGAAGCTTTATAGGCTGCTGGTGCCAATAGAAAAATGAAAATAAAACAGACACAAACCCTCTCACAAATGTTGCAGACCCTGTTTGGTTTGTAAGTCATCCAAATGGTTTTGGTCGTGTGGCTGATCAAGCACTTTATTACAATGAGTGACTAGTGGAGAAGTGCAGAAAGCATGGTGATGGGTAGTGCTTTCATCTGGTTGTGAAGAAAAGAAACGGTTCGTTTTGAATTCGGAAACAATGGGTCTGGAGCTGTGCGTTATCTCAGTGTTATTTTTTTAAATAGCATTTCTACTCAATACATAAATATCTATCTGTCTGAGGACACAAAGGAAGGTGGTGCTTACTAAAAAGAACATTGGTGGACGCTCGACGTTTCAAGAGCATGTTAGCACCACACAGCAGTCCTGGCAGACTGTTTGAAGAGAGAACCGTACCAGTGAGAAATCCAAAGATTGTGATGGTTAAAGCAGTTCTGCCAGGAGGAATGTGCTAAAATCCCTCCTGATCAATGTCCATGTCTGAGCCACAGGCACAGAAAGGTTGTTTCTGCTGGATGCAAACGTGATGGGTTGTGGCTGACATGCAGTATTTTTATCCAACCCTGAGAGAGGTTTCTCCTCCAGCACAGAAGAGTCTGGACTGGGCTGACACTGGAATTCAGCAGACCTCTCACTATTGCCACTTTAAGAGGTGCCTTCTAAAACAGCCTCCTTTCCTAGCAGACTCTGAAAAGGCCTCGGACATATTGGTGGTCAGTGCTGTTCAGTGTGATGGAGGATGAGACGGTGTTTATTTGACAGCCTCCTGCCAGAGCTAGAAGCTTGGACAGGATTGTCCCCTGGGTGATTTACACCTGTGTTTTTGTTCCTAGTCGGAGGAAAGAGGCAGATGGCAGGAATGTGCCCTTTGTGGGTGTGTTTTTGTGTGGTCATATGGCCTCAGATAGTGAAACAGTGGCCTGCAGATGTAGGATAATCAATGTAATATAAAATAGAATTCCTTAATGTGTCTAAGGAAATTGACGTGCTTTGGAGAACAGCCACTTTCCACTGTAAAACCACAAGTATTCCTACACAACGTGGTCCTTTTCCCTTCTGTCATATTGTGTAAGTAGATTTTGACTATGTGGGGTGCTATCCTGTGATCTGCTTTGACTACGCTTTGTCTCACCGCGGGGAGTCTATCCAGACAGCTCAAGTGGTGGGGTGAATGATGCCAAACCACCAGCTGGGGGGCACGGTGTAGTAATTGTTTGCTATCTATAATAAGAAGCTTAGTATGACGGATTATCAGTGGCTACCATTTGTGTTTGTGTCACTGCAGGAAGGACATGACTTGTTTTATTTTCCAAGTGAAAGAATACAAAGTTTGGGTCGTTCTTTTTCAGTCCTAGGTTTCACTTTTTTTTCTCTAGCCTGCGAGAGCCGGGTGGGGCTGCTTGTTGAGGTTAAACTCCGAAGAAAAGAGCACGCTTGCCGCCGTCCTGGGACCTGTGATGCAGATAAGCCTCAAGTTTTTGATTGCCATAATACAGCGCCATCACGCTTTAACTGACTTTTTTTCTTTTTTTTTTTTTGTTTTTTGTTTTTTTTTTAATGATTCCTCTGGCCAACCCCCCTTACTGGTTGTTTTTAGTGGTGGTATTAACCAATCTGCAGAGTTAAGCTTAATCATGTATCCAGGTGAGTGTTGCTCTCCTCTTTTACTGTTCAAATTCTTTTTATCTGTACTTTTTCTTCAGTTTGTTTCTCTGTTTGCTTCGACTGGCTGTGTCAGTTAAGCTGAACTCACTGCAGATGTGTTTAAAGTGTAGCAGAAATATTGGATTGTGTTGCAGTTACTTGTGTCTTGCGTCAGTTTGATCCAGCCTGTGCAGCCAGCTGTCTCTTTGTGTGTCCCTCTCGAAGTGCTTTAGGTGAAGTCATTCACCCCAGCAATGACTGGTCAGGATGTAGGTTACCCAGCAACACAGACGTTCCAAAGGGCTTCCAGATTAGTGAGGCTTACAGCTACCTGCTGTTCTCTCTCTCTCTCTGCCTCACATTGAAGGTGCTTTTGCTGTTTAAAAATCCATTGTCTAATCAATCCTTGTGTATGTATCCTTGCATGTATGTTTGTGTTAAATATTATGGGTGCAGCCCCTCCTCATAAATGAAATACAAACACTGCCATTCAAACAAGCCTTTGAGGGGCTTAACTGAAGTAATAAAGCACTCACATCAATTGCATTTTTGATTAAGGTAAGTGATTTGCTCCAATGTATTGTGTCCATCCCTTCTGTTATTTTTGTGAAGAACTGGTGACCCTGTGTGCATTGTGTGTGTATGTGTGTGAGAGAGAGGGATGGTGGAATGTCTGAATGGTGACTGATGGTGACCGTGGCCTCCTCACTGTTCGCAGGTCAGAAAGAGACAAAGGGCTGTTGTTTCTTTGTGGGAACTGGAGAGCAGAAATGGGAAGAGGGCAACGAGGTGTGAATACAAGGATGTGTTGGTCTGGAGCTCATGAATATTGATTTTTATGATTCAGTCGTTATTCACGTTAGCAGCCTACAACAACCTTGTCATGAATAGCAGTTATTTACATTTTTATTTCATTGTTTTTCATTTTCTATTTTTCAAGTGATTTAATCTAGCGATTTTGTTAACGTCTTCAGCCAAAAATATTTTTCTCCAGATCATTAATACTTTGTTGTGTAATGTTGCAGTCGTCTGTTAACTGCAGGTACATTTCTCAAGGTCATTATATACATACATGTACTTTAAAATACGCTAAATTTATTTCTCAAATTTTCTGGAATAACATCACTGCTACTTTTCCATGAAATGTTTGAAAATGTTGTACCTCCTGAGTTGCTGAAACAGTAAAAAAAAAAAAATAATAATAAAAAAAATAGCTGCTGTGTTTTTAAGTGTGCACAATGGGGTTCTGGCAAACATTGGATTAGAACTCGCGACTCCATGTTTACAGGCACTGCAAGTTATATAACATACAAAGATGCACAAATGCAGTATGGAAAAAATAGCACCCATGGAGACTGTCTGCTCTTCCCAGCTCTCCTGTCTTCCTGCTCCGGGAATACTTGGAAAGTGGAATAAGTTCCCCATCTACTGGCCATGTGTTGTTACTACATTTGAAAAGACGACTGCAGCGTTCACACCGAGGGATTTTTAACAGAAGAAAAACAGAATTTCATGAGAAAATAGAACCTTTTTTTACCACTAATGAATAGTTTCTTTAGCTTCAACTGTTAAAAAAAACAAACAAACAAAAAAAAAAAAACAACAACAACATTCAGTTTGATAGAAGCGGAACCAAAAGCTTGTAACTGTTTACTTTTACAATAATAAAACAAAAAAAAAAAAAAAACGAAGAACAAACTGCAAAGTTTCTGTCCATACATTTTAAAAGAACTTGTGAATCGTATTGTGACATTAGAAACAGGTGGGGCTTTTTGCATGTTATTAAGCAGGAAATGAAACTGGAGTTTCTAGTCTGGTCAGGTGTGGCGATACACACACACCTGGTAGGTGAGTGTCCTACGGCACTGTAGGACACTGTTCACGTCCAGTGCTGTGGAACTGTTGGAGGGCCCACGGCTGCATGTTGATCTTTTGTTACTTTATGTCCTGGTAAGTGCAGATGTAACTTTTGTACTTTCCAGCTGTTTTACGAGTTCGTTACGATTGGAAGCAACCCTCATCTCTTTCCACAGTAGATAACTTTATTGAACTTCCATTGATTTTTATTTATTTATTTTTTGTGTGTGTGCTCACAGCGAGGTAGTACAACCTGTGTCCTAAACACAGACATAGAAAAGTGGAACGTGCATATCTGCATCTTACAGGTAAAAAAAAAGTAAAAAAGGTAAACAAAAGGCTAGACCAGAACAACTTTCACTGTAGTCTTCTGCAAACCATGCTGCCATACCGTGTATTATTTTCTGCATGTTTACAGACACTTGTGGAGGGCCCAGTGATTTTCCATACTTCTTTGTAGTTCTTTGTGATTGAGTCTGTTTAAACTGCTGCTTTCTTTTGAATGATGAGGTCACTGTCATTTAAAATGTATACAGCACGCACCTGAAAGCAGGCATTACCCAACATCATGCCAACATCATGCGCTTCATGTTTAGTAGTAATCGTGTAGTGACATTTTGGCAGTGGAGTGTTAAAGCAGGAAAGCCAAAACAATGAGCTTGGCCTCAGGAGAACCAGAACAGGACAAACGGCTGCCTCTGCTACTGTCCACTGGCATCAGAAGGATGTTTTTTGTTGTTGTTGTGGACACTTAAAATTTCAAAAGGTCATGTGAATAAATATTCACATATGCTCAGCCCATTCGGATTAGTACATGTGCGTGTTTGTGAAAATGAATATTTGCCTGTTACCACATTTGCATACATCACAATTTTACTAATGATTGTCATGTAACTTTCTGTCTGTCTGACTCTGCACCGTGTTGTTCCAAAATGATCATATGATGTAGAAAAGATGAGAATATTCTGGGTGGTTCTAAACCACAGCATGGTACGGTACCGTTGGTGTTTTAGTCACGTAGTTGCACAATTCTTTGTCACTTTTGTGATGTGCCACTAACTCAAAAGGAAGCAGAGCAAACGATGTTAAATTTGATTTAGCTTTGCAGCAAGCTCCCTTTTCATACTCTATCCAGAGCTGATGTGACAGCTCTGGATAGAGTATGAAAAGGGAGCTTTAGATGGTTAAACCTGCAGCTATGACAACAGCATAGCTTTTATTAATGCTGTATGGGGCAGCCGAGGAGTCTGAAAACAAACAAGTTTTAAATCAAGTCTGTTTTGTTTAGTTTGCTGTCATTGCCTCATTCTGCGCCTTCCCTTCCTTCCTTGATGCCGTCAGCCTTGACCTTTGACCCTGAACCAAGCACCAAGTCTGGTGGAACACAACTGTCTTGCTGGAAGAGTCTTTTCTTAAACATTCAGTGCTACCCACATTAAAATACTAATAAAAACTAACACTGACAGCTCACTTTTTTTTTCTTTTAAATATGCTATTATATTATTTTATTGTTCATGATTGATTTACTTAATTTTATATTCAACATTTTAAGTTTTCTCTGTCACTATTTCCTGTTTTTTTAACACTTTGACTTTAATTGACTTTTCATTGGTTAAAAAATTTCCGAGCGTTCAAAAACATACTGTTTAAATGTGGTGACATATTTCTACATGTAAGGCCTTAGAAAGTCCATGTGCACCATAAAGCTGCGAATGTTTCCTCCTGTCTGACTAGACAGACGTAATAGTCATTCAGAGTGTTTTCATCCTGGCCGCTAGCACTCAGTCACCCTGAGCTATTATACAAATAAGACCTCCTGAAAGTCCCCCTGATGTTTACATATTGAAGGAGACTTATGTCCATATGTTGTCTCTGAGTGGTCCATAGTGCCATGGTGGCAGAACAATTGACTTCAAAGTCTGAAGGAGCAGGGGAAGGAATTCCTTATATCCTGTCCTGTCCAGATGGTAAACTGTCCTTTTATTTGCTCATCCTTTATCTATCTGGCCACAGTCTGTAGCAGAACGTTTCTTAACTCTGTCCGTTATGATTCTTTCAAATCCCAGGTGTTTCCAGCTCCAGGTTGCTTCCTGGTTCTCAGATTGGAACGTGGAGAATACGCAGTCATTGGCCATTGGTTGCAACACATGAACGAATGAATGAATCCTTGTTTCTTTTCTTTCACGTAGACCAAACTCAAGCGAGATTGCGAAGCCATGCACAGCTCTCTGCTTATTTTGCACGGGTCATTTCTCTTGGCTTTAGCTGAGTGGCTGTTGTTGGGTCCCCTGTTCACGCTGGCCTAGAGAACTTTTGTGGTCCCTGCCCGAGGTGCTGCTGCCCTTCCCCGCTGTTGTTTGTAACCCAAAGGTCTGAGCACTCCTGTGAATTTGCTTTTCAGGTTTTATTATTGCGTTATCATGCAGTGAGTGGCAGACCTGTCCAGCGGGATTATGAATTTACTTTTCAGCTCCTTCTCCTGCTGGAAAAGCAGACCTTCTTGCTTTCTTTGATAACTTTGATAACTGTGTCACATTTGGAATGTCTCATTCCAGTCTTTATTTTGCTATGATCTTTAGGACGGTTTTGTTTTTATGCTTTTTCCGGCAGAGTCCACCTGAGACCTGCTGGAGGCCATGAGGTGAACTCCCAGCATTTTAGACAAATGTTTTTTTGCCTTGTTGGCTGACCTTTTAGAGGAGAATTTAGGTGTTTTGACAGCTCTGAAAAACATTGCATTCATGGTGGTTGCAGGACCACGGTGGTCCTGGAGGACTGAAGGATGTTTTGTAGGAGCTGTATTGTACATTTGTCATGTCTATTCTTATCATGCTTTTGCATCAGCTGTGCTGCTCTGCTCAC
The DNA here is from genome assembly GCA_015343265.1 of Pao palembangensis. Lineage (NCBI taxonomy): Eukaryota > Metazoa > Chordata > Actinopteri > Tetraodontiformes > Tetraodontidae > Pao > Pao palembangensis. The sequence continues at coordinate 9,401,810 of CM027086.1, forward strand.
ACATGTAGAGTCACCCCCATAGAAGAAGAGCCTCATACTCTACGATCTGTTTGCTTTTTATTAGCAACGTTATTTATTTGTAAAGCAATAGCTGGAAAATGATCCCACAACAAAGACAGACTTGTATATGCAGCCCATTTGTGATTAGTGCTAAAACCTGGTTTTCTTGCAGGACTCAATGACGTAAAGCCACTCGGTAGATCGAGCTGGTTCTTCAGGAGCGCTAACAAGGAGTTGGTCGCTCCGACTCCATCCCACCATTTCCCACAGCCTAAGGAACCCTAGGGAACGGCTGACAGGAGTCATGCCTGCCTTGGCCACGGGAACCAGCTATGAGCCAGGTAAAGACAATAGTGTGACTTGCACTTGTCCCTCCTACTGTCCTGCAGATGCCCCGATGCGTTCACACAGTTTGACTTGACGGGTTATTTCAGCTCCCATTCAGGAATCTGCAGGCGAGTCAACTCGTCCTCCGTTCTTTGTTATTGTTTAGTACTCAACAATTAATTAAATGATACTAAAATGTACCAGTGTGATCCCACCATTCCTGTCACCCGTTCTCTCATTCTGTGACTGGACAAAAAAAAAACAAAAACACAATTTTCTGCTCCTGAGCTAATCGGAGAGATACGGACAGATGTGGCTTGGTTGCTGAGGAATATGGGCTTAGTATTTTCATACATAGTCTATCACATCAAACAGACAAAAAAAATCAAAGATTTCACCAGTTTATGGTCCAGGAATTCATTATTGAGTTTTAAAATGTATTTCTAATTTTTTTTCTTGGTTTTCCATGTAAACTTCAGCCATGCAGTCAGGTAAAACAAACCTCGGAAGATCATGTCGATTTGTTTATGTTTATTATTAAAAACTGACTGTCACTATCAAACTAGCACATGTATCAAATAATACATGTGCGGTTTGTAGGCTCTATGCATCGATAAAGCCGCAGGAAACATTTAAGCTGTCTTCTTTGCCTTCTGAAGTGTATTCGAGATGGTGCGTCTACATTTGTGTCTTTACGCTTATGTTTTGCATGTCACTGCCTGCATGTATTCATAGGTAATCCTAATAATAATAATAATCATCATCATCTCTTTGCCCATCTGCAGGTTTTTATGAGCTGCTGGTGGCTCTGCCCTCACAGCTGCAGTCACATGTCATTCAGCCAGAGGACAACACCTTCCTCAAGGATATGTTTGGAGAAAGAAGCCTCCAGTCTTTAATAAAGGTAAAACAAATATACACATATTCATGTTTAATTAATGGTATTTTTAAATTTTAGCTAAAAGAGGCAAATTGATGAAAACCAGGGTCAAAACATTGTCGACTTTCTTTGTTCCGCTACCGACGCGTCTGTATGATGTTTTAAAGTCGACAGCACAAGCTGACCCAGCACATGTGAGTGGGACTGAACTAGATGTAGATACAGGGGCCACGGCAGAGACCAGGCCTGTGGAATGCTTGCTGCTGAAGCCTTGATGCATTGCTGCTGCAGGAGGCCTGTGTATACGTTGGAACCCGGTGCTGACCTGGTCTGTTTCCTCCCTGCTAATCTACTTCTAACTATGGTATGTCCTTTCAGATCCATGAGCTACTCCAGCACTACGAGGAAAGCAAACCCAAGCCAGTCCTGGACAGCGCGGCAGCTCTGGCTACTCACGTAAGTTCTGGGTTTTTAACTACTGAGCCAAGCATCTTGAGTGTGGATGTTTTTGTTGGGGTTATCTTTTCTCTTACTATTTTAGGAAGACACCCAGACAGTTTCCAAATCTTTCACATTTTTTGTAAAATAGAAGGTCATACGTGATTATCCGAGGTTAGATCTCTGTGTGCAACTGGACTTGTTAAGACGTTTCGCCTCCTCTCCAAATGGCTTCTTCAGTTGTGAAATCGCTGGAGCTCTTGAGGGCCATTAGCGTGCTAATGATCTGGGCGCTCACCTGAGAGTCGTCGGCAGGGTTAGTGGAAGAGAGCCCCAGGTGTGACCCTGTGAAGCGTGTCTATCTTATTCCTTCCTTGGTTTATCAACAGCAATTCTTAACTCCAGAGTATTTCCAGAACTGCACAGCAGCCACCATTAAGACTGAAACAGAGACATGAGTTCTTCACCGAACACTGTAAAATACCATTTTACTTTAGGTTACAGAAGCAAACTGGCTCTTGTATACATAAACTGCCTTCAGCTCATTATGCTGACTGCAGTGTATATTTTTGCACATTATATTACAGAGATTATCAAACACCTATTCTTCCTCATAAAAATGTACTGTCTACATTTTTGTAGTAACTTTCAACCTGGAAACTTCCTAACACTGTAAATGACAAGCATATTTTCCCAGCAAGCTTTGAAGAGATACTAGATACTAATTACTTTAAGAAGATACAATAAATTTGGGTTGTTATCTTTAAAACAAAGTGCTAATTGTTATGTGATTGAAAGTCAGTGTTACTGTGATAATGCATTGTAAGTGTAGTGGCTTAAATGTATCACACAAGAATATGGATTTGAGTTTATGATTTCAATTTAAGGCCTCCATAAATGTAAATTAAACCACTGTTCCAAATTGACCATGGCCATTAACCGCTCGCAGATGCCCTCCTGTATGTGTTTATTGCCTGAACCCTTGTAAATCCCAAAAGTGGCCATATTTAGATAAAACTTGACATTCTCTGACATATTTTAAAAACTGTTTTTCCAGATATTTTCCCTTTTGGAGTAAGTATATGGGCGCTTTGTAGAGCAGAGTGTGTATGTTTAATAAAGCAGTTTGTGAGATAACTTTGTAACTGCTAATTGAACTTACAGACTACGTATTTCAGTGACTGATCCATTTCTTTTCCTCTCCAGTTGTCTGATCTGCTGGAAGGGAAATTGTCCAGTGGAGAAATTAGTGAGCTTAAACAAATACTGGACAAGCCCCATTTTAAGGTGAGTGTGACTTGCACAAAACCTGGCTTTCTAAATAAGATGGTCTGTGAGTACCTCTGAAAAGTAACTAACTCAGATGTAATCAAAGCGATAGGACTTTGTACACTATACACAAGTGGCGAGCTACGCATCTCACGTCTAGGCCGTCAGTGACGTCCTACCTAAATTCATACACCTCAAAATGGCACCACGGCTCAAGAATCCATGCAGAATCGCACTGACATCACCTTAATGGAGGCTAGTCGAGCAACACTTCACTTCCAGAGCATTTGGCAAGCTTTGCATTTATCATAAAGAATGTCTGTGCCAAAAATACATTTATTATTAAATCATTCCATTAAATGCATTTACACCCATATTAAAGACTTGCGTATCAAAAGTTGTCAAGCCGGTTATTTAAATATGTCGATCTGGGCAGTTGACCACAGTGAGTTAAACATTGTGTGTCTGACTTCAGTTGTTTCAACTTGGAAACATCCTCACAACCATTATATGTTGTCACACTTTATCTGCATTCCACAGTCTCTGTGGTCAGTCTGTGCACAGCTGAGCTTCTCTGTGGGTCAGAGTGAGGTCAGCCAAGACAGCCGCAGTGAAGCGTGAAGCTGCTGAGACAACAACCCAGCACCCCCTGACTGCTGTAGTGTCATCTCATGTCCTATGAATTTAGTTTAGCCATCCATCCGTCCGTCCATCCATTTTCTGTACCTGCTTTATCCACACTTTGGGTTTAACAAAAACCAAATTAAATTACAATTTAACCTGTCAAAGTGGTTTAGAAAGAAGGGTAAACTAAACCGTGTGCAGGTTTTGACAGGTTAAATTATAATTTCATTTTGTTTTTGTTAAACCAGGAAAACCTGTTTAGAGTAAAAACCTTTTTCAAGGAAACCTGGCCACGATAGGCAGCAGCAAACACAGTCATAGGGTTACACGGCAGGGCTCAAAACCAAGGCAGAGAATTAAAAATAAATCAGATCCTGGGAAAACAAGTAAATGTTGAGGAATCCCCTGTAAGCTGGGAGTGGAACTCACTGAACGCTCTCAGTGAAATCAAGTCTTTCAGTTAGCAGCAGGCAGGTGCAGGGTGGACAGCAGCTCTTTTACCCACACCAGTCTGCAGATTAAAACCTTTACTGCTCTGAGCAATTAAGTTACAAATGTACTGTAGGAAATCAGTAGACCGAGAATGGTCTCCAGACGATGATTGTAATGAAAATTACTCATTTTATTTTTCATTTTTTAAATGTAATATTAGAACATCATTGGAGTAAATTAGTCATTCTCATTTCATACTTGTAGAAGTAGGTGTATCAGAATTATCTATTTTACTTTTAATTCTACCACAAATTGAAAAGGTTCTTCTGAAAACGGCTTCTCTGGCTCTTTGATCTCATCTTCTCAGATGATAGCCTGCGGGTGAGTTAAATGCTGAGGACAGCCATGTGGACACCGTACAGGCTGCTTTACCGTGACTAAGATGTGTTTTCTTTTCCTGCACCAATCCAGCACTGCTAGCTGAAAACTGAGAGCACCCCATGACAGCACCTAAGAGCCTTTAATAGGAGGCCAGTGTCCTCAGAAATCTGTTCCTCTAGGATCCTAATTACGCCTAATGAAGACCAAAAACAAATAGGAGGCCTACAAAACAAAGGCCTTTTCTATCTTCTTCATTCTTCTAGCCCAGGGCTCAGCAACCCACGGCTCTTTCATCCCTCTGCTGTGGCCATTTAACAGTCTTTTTTTCATTGGCTTCTTTTTTGTTTGTTTAATTACAATTCTTAAATTTCTTAAATAGAACGCTTAATGCTCCGTGAACGGATTTGTTTTTAATTCACAGCTGAAATGAACCATGTGCATTCAGCTTCTTCCGCTAGCTGTGTAGCAGCTCAGGAGAGCACAGTTAGCCATTCAGATGGAGACTGTTTAAAAGAATCCCTGGTTAAGGTTTGTGTTCCGTACATAGATTGCCATTTCCGACACCTTTGTGAACATGAAGAAACATGCATTTGGAGTCCTGTCGGCCTTTGGAAGCAAATGCTTGTGCAGGCAGGTTTTGTCTATCACAGACTCCATCAAAAACAAACATGGTTCAGGCCTCACAGATCACAGAGAGCTGCAGTCCTGCATGAGGATGAAGGTGATGTCTGAGATGGATATGACATCACAAACAGTTGAAAGGAACAATTTAGTGGGCTATTATTTTATAGGTATTTTATATTGAACCTGATAAACTGTAGACTGATGACCCTTCCCTTTGTTTTTCCATCCTTTCTATCCCTCTTCCACCCCTCTTCCACTATGCTCCAGAGCCTCCTTTCAGTCCATGACACTGTGGCCCAGAAGAATTATGACCCAGAACTACCTCCACTTCCTGAAGACATCGACGACCATGAGGATTCTGTAAAAATCATCAGACTGGTCAAAAATAAGGAACCACTGGTAGGGAAATTTGAATTTCCTTTAAGTGTTAAAGTAAACACACACATAAAGACTTGGATAGGAATAATGACAAATTCCTGTCTGAGTTCAACCTGGATGGCAAAAGCAGTAAAAGCAGAATTTTTCCACCCGTTCTCTTATTTTTATATCAATTTAGACTGGCTGAAATGATGTAAATTGCCCAAAGTATGAAATTTCCGTGGTTCGTGGCTACTTTACCAAATAGAATAGGCCAGCCCAGCACCAACTGATTTCACCGGACGTTGCCGGACTGAGTTATATGTCCGCAGACACTGTCGCTGAGCTTTGGTCCATATGGCAGGAACGCTGTCAGCCACTGTGGCCACGCCTGCGCTGCCAGATTAGCCCCCCATTTCCTCTTTCCTGCCCCAGGCTGACAATGCCACACTCCAAATTCTGAATGCACATCATGGCCTCTATGCACATCGTTTATGGAGATTTCATCCCTCTGTGCAAAGTGGGGCCCCCCATGAAACGTGGGACCCAATGCACAGCATGTGTTCTGCTTAGAGGACGGGGTGGCTCTGCTAGTCAGGCTCAGGATATGTATCTTTATTGATCAAGAGTTTGAATGTTCTGCTTTTCCTCTTACTTTCAGAGTTGACAGCCTTTTTGTTAAATTGTTACTCTTCTGTTATCACTTTATTTAACTTATAAGCAGCAACAGAATCCCGCCTCCCCCTCCCCTCCCCTCCCCTTTAATAGTTGTTTTTCCTTGTTCCACTTTCTGTACCAGGCAATTCTTGCAGACAGCTGCTAGAGTGCTCTTCACCCATTTGTGAATGATTGTTTATAGGGAGCAACAATCAGGCGTGATGATGCCACCGGAGCCATCCTCGTGGCCCGCATCATGAAAGGTGGAGCAGCAGACAGAAGCGGTCAGTCCTCCATCCTTTTTGCTATGTATGCTTTTGCATTTTGTTAATCATTGATGTGTAATCATTGTTAATCTATGTAAGTCTGCACTCTAAATAAGTATGAAATTGATTTATACGACAGAGTCACATTTAAAACAAAGAAATTAAGCAGGAACTGTCTTTGCAGATAATCCACCAACTCTTTGCCATCAATTGTTTATTTCTCTTTGGCAAATATGATCATGATTTGCATGTACATGTTCAAATTCTGCTTTCTGCTAATGTTTTCTGCTTGCTCGAGTGCTCATTTTGTCCTGCCTGTTGTTCATCCCTGCCTGAAACGAATGGAAATGATTTGTGATTGAAGCTTTCCAGTCATAAATCACATGTCAGTCATGAATATGGTGTGTTAAGTGTCTGAGCGCCACACCGCAGCACAGTATCCAAATCACATTTAGAAAAAAAAAAAAGTGACATTTTGAGGGAATTTACATTTGTGTTTGTGTGTGGAAGGACTAATTCATGTTGGAGATGAATTGAAGGAGGTGAATGGAATCCCTGTGGATGACAAGACACCAGAGGAAATCATTCATATTCTGGTAAACCCCATCTCTTGATATATGTCCGCCCGGGGCGTGTGCAGGATTCCTCCCACATTTCAGTTTCAGTCCCTTGACGAAAATAACAGTGATTTCTGAGCTAAAACCATCATCTTACTTATGTAGAAGCCTTGTCTCTGAAAGTCCTTTTTGCCTTCATAATGATTGGATAAGAATGCTACTAGTTCTTCAAGCATCTTCCAAAGTCTAAAATAAGCTGTGTCATGGGCCTGAAAGCTACCATGAGGGGGAGAGAACGGGGGCGTCTGTTAAACTCTGGGGGGCTTCTCAGAGAAAAGGCCTCTGAAGCAGATGATTGCAGTCATCACTCTTTCTTTTACCCGTGCACACACTCAGAGTGCACTCACGCTGGGGCCATTTCTTGCCCTGTCCTCAGCTGCCTAACCATCACACCAGCAAACCGTACGCACGGCGCAACACCGTCGCTCAAACTGTTGCTAATACACGCTTGCAAGCACGAAAACATAGCTAACACGCTCCACAAGCGCCCACATTTACTGATCGTGTTAGGTGGCTATTTGCGAGCTTCCTACGTCGTGTGTGTGTTTCCAGTGTTGCGTTGGTAACGTGTTTGTTTGCATGTTTAGACGTCGCAATGCTCAAGCACACGAGGGAGAAGCATGTCGTGCTTGGGCAAGGTTGCACGCACAAATCCACACTTGGGCACAGCACAGTTTGCTGAAGTGAATGTACCCAAAGTCTCAAGAGCAGCCGTCCACTCAGAAATGCTGCTTCATTGTTGGAAGTTAAAAGTAGATTTTGCATTTTGAAGCGTTTGCAGGACAGATTGCTCACCTTTCCAGTCTAGCAGGTCCTCCTAATCTATCCTATCTTGCTTGTATGTCCCAATATTTAGTCCCAGTCACAAGGAGCCATTACCTTTAAGGTTGTCCCTGGGTCTAAAGAGGAGCTACCATCCAAGGAGCCAAAGGTATTTTTTGTCTTAAGGTTAAGTTTTGTCTTTTGGTTAAGTTCTCTAGACTCTGTAGGGACTTTGGCCTTTGATTTTCCAAAAGTCATCAGCCAAGATCAAAAGCCAGCAGCTTTGTAAGCTTTGATTACTACTGTCTATATATACTAGGTGTAAGTAAGTAACAATATGTGGGGAAATTAGCTGCTTAGCAGAGCTCTGTGTTTTAAGTTAGATTGATGAGATTATTATTTTTTTACTTCTATCACAAGTTCTTCTAAACATAATTGTTGGTGGGGGGAAATTGATACACCATAATATTACAGTATTTTATATGGCAATAAGCTATTGGTTTATATATAATCTTGTATCGATTTTTTATTATATAAAATGGAAAGTTTTTTTTCAGTGATATCAGTTCAGTAGTATTTAGTCCACTAGGTGGTGCTATTTTTTTTTTTGAGGAAAACGCTGACGTTTCTTTACTGTCCAAATATCTGTGAAATTTTATTCTCAAGGTTGGTAAGAATTAAATGTATTTAAATGCAATAGGTTATATTATTCTGTTTAAACTGCACATTGGATTTGGGTTGGGTTGATTTACTTTAAATGTTATTTTGCTGAGTGTAAGATAATTTTACACTGAACTGTGTTCTTTGTTCTTCCACTCCCCACCTTTTACCAGGTGTTTGTGAAGGCACTTTTTGACTATGATCCCAATGAAGACAACGCCATCCCATGTAAGGAGGCTGGACTGGCTTTCAAGAAAGGTTCCATTCTCCAGATAATGAGCCAAGAGGATGCAACCTGGTGGCAGGCAAAACACGAGGGTGAAGCCAACCCCCGGGCTGGCTTAATCCCTTCTAAACAGTTCCAGGAAAGGTATAAACAGAACTGTGAAGAAGCAGGACTCATTGGGTGTTTTCTGATGCAGCTGAGCTGTGCAAGTCCACAACTCTGCTGCTTCTGTAATCTCATGTAGGTGGTGGAGAGCAGTTGGATCAGTGTCCTCTCATCTCTGACTGCTGCAAATGTTTCCAGGAATTGACTCATTATTTTTCCAGCTTTGCAGGCCAATGGCTTCTGATGGTGAGGGTAATGACCTAGAGCGTCCAGCAAGAGGGGGCTGGAGGAGAGTGTGTGATCATTAGATGACTAGACAGTTCCACAGAAATTGTGACTGTGGGTATCAAGGCCATAGGAGTATGGAACGGGCCAGCAGGGGGTCTGGCTCTTTGGCTCTGTCCAGGCTGCCCCCCCACTGCTCCTACATTGTGTGTGTGTGTGTGTGTGCGTGCGTGCGTGCGTGTGCACTAGCAGAAGGTGCTAGTGCAGTTAGGTGCAGTTCACAAATTGTTGAAAAGCTGGAGCGTGGGGTCCACTCTGACATGGTTAAAATCAGCAGAAATAGGAAGAAAAGCTTCTGGGTGTTTGTTCTTATGCTGTTGTGGTTTCAGTTTCATAGGAATTCAGATTTTTGCCAGAGGTTTTTTTCTTCACCAGGTTGTTTTTTTTTAAATTCCTTTTTGTACTCACTTATCTACTTTCTTTCATCACAATCAGATGACTGACTGATTGGGGTGAGCCTTTGGAATGTTTATTATCCGCTGTGCAATCACGAAACACTGCGGCTATTTACTTGGATTTTTCCTGTGTGCTTGACTCTCTTTAGACGATTTGCACTGCGTGGACCTGCTCCAGCTGTCTCCTTGAAGAGGACACCCAGTCGACGGTCATGTAAGCATCATTAATGGCGCATTTATTAGAAGATCATGTACGTTATGCTGTTGAAGCTGACGCACCGCATCAGCTGCAGAAAACCCGCCTGGAAAGCCCCGCAGGACTTTTACACATACTTGGCAAAACACCACTGCATATCTCAAACTATTGACACATTAATGAGTGATTCTAGATTCTAGACCAACAGTGAACCTGCGTGGGAGCCTCAGAACTGTGTTAAGTCTCAGTTGTACGGCTGTTAATACAAATATGGCCAGTTAGTGCTGCATCATAGAATTCCAAGATTAGCTAGCATCATTGTTGGTGGTAGAGATGGGAAAGACTAAACAAAGAGTGCAGGGTGACTTGTTTGCTCAGTTGCACAGCACGAGAAAAAGATGGGAAGTGATGTACAGCAGGTTAGCATGAGAACGGATAGAAAGGGAAATGTGCTGACAAAAGCTAGTGCATGATGAGGCTGCTAGGAAGATGGAGCGGCTGTTTTGAAGAGTTGCTCACTAAGGAAAATAAAAGAACCAAGAGGAGAAGAGGTGTTGGTTGTGGACCAGGAAGTAGCAAGTCCAGTAAGGATGAAGTTAGGATGACATTGAAAAGCAAGATGGGTGGAAAGCCAATCGGCCCTACCTAGTAGTACCTGTGGAGGTATGTTAAGCGTCTCGGAGAGGTGGCTGAAAAGTTTTTGACTAGATTGTTTAATAAGAGAGTGAGAGGATGCCTGAGGATTGGAGAAGTGTACTCTGCTGCTTTTTAAGATCAAGGGGGATGTGCAAAGTTGGTAGCAATGGAGGAAATCTATAAAGCTGTCTCCTAAAGATCACTTGTTTTTTTTTGTTTTTTTTAAATGTGACATATCTGCACATTGTTAAACTGGTATGTCTTCTTTTGTACGTGTATTTGCTAATGGACACGTGTGGCAAAGAATGTACTTTGCAAAAATGATCCCAAAGAGAGCAACAGACCCAGGAATCTGTGGCAGAGCTCTGCATAGTCTTGGTTTTGGTTAAAATCACAATGGTTGGCACACATATTCCTACTTCTGCACGCGACTGAAGAGCTCCACAACGCACCCCCAGCCTCCAAAGATGTTAGCTGTGATTTACAGCCACATCCCAGCAGCACTTGAGTTTTTGAGCTGGAACTGTAATGCACATCATAGATAGTATGACGGGACTTTCCTCTAGCTGTTTAGAGGGAAATAGGTTTGCCACTTTTAACGATATTGAGCCTGGCTGGTTTTTCAGCACTAAGTCATTAAACAGCTGTCTGAAACCCGCTATAGTAAAACATTTCATTGTTTATTAGCCTTTAATAATGACGACTTTTTGCCCTCGACCTGCTTTCAAGGCAAATTAAAGTTTCTACTTATGTTCCACGACAAACTGGCATAAGACGGTGCAGCTACATAGCGAAAGACGCTCCACGTTTTCATTTGTATTGCATTTTAAGAGTTGTTCTTCCGAGTTTTAGTATTTGTAAACCTCAACTATCAGCTACAAATTGTTGAGTCCTATGGTGCTTCTGCCTGGTTAACAGAGGTCCCCTTGGGATGAGCATTACTTTTTCCCTGATTTCAACAGACGAAAATGATTGTTTTTCTGGGAAGACGCAGGAATAGGAAGGTTCCTTACATTTCCTGTAAGTCCTACAGAAATAACGGGAAGGTACACTTCATTCTTTGTTTTACTGTGAACAAAGTGAAGTGAATAAACAGCTGTCACTACCACAGAGTGGTGAGAATACCTGCAAAAGCCTGGTAAGGCTGGTCTGAGGGAGTCAGGAAGATGGCTGCTTCAGAATAATCACAGAGTTCAGATATACTTCATCTTGTTAATGGTTACCGCGCACATGTTCCTGTGTGTGCACGGTACATACTCTTTTTGTTTTAATGTTCTCTTTACAGCAGGTTGTCATCTTTAAATCTAAACTTTTCCCTCTGTGTGTGTGTGTGTGTGTGTGTGTTTGCATGTGCCTGCGTGTGGCGTCACAGCCAAAGCACCACAATCACGTACCACTGACTGTGTCTCACTAGGTAATGATGTTGAGTCTATCAGAATATAAATTGTAGATTCATTTTAGAGTTAATTGTGCATATTTACAGAAAAGAAAATCAGAACTCAACATTACGTCTGACACCTGAATTTACAGTATTTAACCCAAGGATGAGAGTTTACAATTGTCTTGAAGGCTTCAGACCAAATGTCAGTTTTGAGTTCAGATTTTTTTCTCTGAACCTATACACTATAGAGTACATAGTAGGTAAGTGTGTATGTAATGTTATTGTGTAGATGTGGAGCTGACTTTTTTACAGATGGTCTATAAAACTCAAGGCTTTTATCCAGTTGAGAAATGAATAGAATAGAATAGAATAGAATAGAATAGAAATACTTTATTAATCCCAGACATGGGAAATTGACTTGTCCCAGCAGCCTCGCTAGTATTAACATATTTACAACATATACAATGCAATAAATAATTATGACAATGTGCCACATGAAAGTACTACTGGAGCACATCACAGCACCAGGGCTGTGAGTCTCCGTCAGACGGACTTATTGAACATCTGAAGCTGACAATTTAAATTGGAGTTGAGCATGGGCAGAAATGACTGACCTCAGACCCAAATGAGTGCACTGATGTATGTGGAGCCACAGAAGTACAACAATTCAAATGAAATGTTTTTACATTTGCAGTTTGGAGATTAACTCTTCTTTCTTTGTTTTCTCTTTTCAAAGATGATGTGGCTATAGAGTTTGGTATGTTTCTTATTGTTCTCACATCCCATCCCTTTAAATTGTTAATTTTGGAGATTAACAGATCCTTTTCTAATTGGCTCATGTCAATGCTTTCTATTGTGCTCACAGTTGAGGAGATCGCAGGTACAGCTGTCTTTGTATGATGAAAGCCTTTCCCTATTTAAATGCTGGAAAAGTGTTATTTTTGGCCATATTAATCTCATTAGTAAAGGTCTTTACACCTCTCAGACATTCTTCTCATCTCTAACATACGTAGTTGTGTTCACATAAATTACAACAATCTTAATGGCTCTAAAGTCATGACACGAGCTTATGAAGGACTTAAAATAACAAATTTGCAATCATTCATTCCTAAACATCAATGCAAATAGACGATCCCTGATTAATTCTTTAAACCTTTACTGATTTAACCTGTTTTCCTAGCTTCCAGTGATTTGTTACTGTGTGTCACTACCAACGTCACTTCTTTTTTTGCAGCTGTGAAGATTCAAACACGTCACACATACTGTACATGTGTATTCTGATGATCATTTACATACAGTGGAAGCCTTTCAAAAGTTCCCCTCTTTAAATGACTGCTCCTCTACATGTCCATGGTTGGCTGCCGGCGCTTGGTTTATGGGGTGTCTTAACCTCCTGCGATGGCTGAGTGCACGCAGCCCTGACTGGTGGTGCTCCTAAATCCCGTGTGAAAACCAACTACAATTATTTATGTGTCCACATGGGGGCAGTGATCATCCTCTGAGTAGGGACTGACGGCAATCACCTAAGGCAAAATAAACGCAATATGAAAAAAAAAAATTCTTATTTGGACCTTTAAACTTCTAAAGACTAAATATTTTTCCTTGATGTAACCGAAGAACAGTCTGAGCTTTTTGCCATACCGTATGTTGTACCGTATGTATTTATTTGAAACCTGAAACAAATTGTACAACGCCAATTACAAAACTCATTTGATTATTTGATTTGGCGGCAAGCACAAATCTAGCAAAAATAAGTTTTCTTTTTTGGAGACAGTTGATTATTTTTCACCGTATCCTGCTTTGTTCCTCATAAGCCCATGCATAAGTCCATTGAACTTGAAATAAGTCTCTTGAGGAAGTCCGAGGTCAGTCTTGTGTTCCAAAACTCACCAAGGGTCTTAGGCCCTGCCTTGTGCCTGGATTTACCTCTTTGTGGATGTCTTTAGGGAGTGCCAAAATAGCTTGATTGGATTAAGTCCGTTGACTCTGCTGAGGTTTTCAGCCAGTTACCTGAAATGCTGTTGAGGTAGTTTGTACCCATTAGTCCATCAAAGATGACCATTGGGCCTGCTCCAAACTGGGAAATGATTCCCATTAAATGCAGTATCAAGGGAGTCTGCTTGTGAGAACCAGTTCTTGAATCATGCTCCACGTCAATTGTGGTTTTGCCCTCAAAAATTGCAACTGTGAAGTCTCCAGAAGCCACCCACTGAAAAGCTCGCTGCAGCCGTGCCTCTTTGTTGCGATCCCTGAGTATGCACCCACAAGCACGCCGTCCACTTGTCAAGCTCAGCTGCACATCACAGTCTGCCTGGACTTTCTGCTGTACTGCTCGGCCATGTCTCTCATTCTGTCATGTCATCAATGGCAGATAGGATGTTGCTACAAAAATTAAGGAACAAAACACTGACAAACTGAAATGCGCAGCACTTGCTTTTTTTTTTCCCTTTTTCATTCTAAACTGAGTTGGATACTTACTTCTGCAGGTTTCTGTGTTATCCAGGTGGTCTGGCCGTGTAGTGTCGTCTCACCTCTGCCATTCTAACAGCAATAGCTTGTCCTGCCAAGTTTTCTCATATCTGCTGTCGGGTTTCCATTTGCTCACATGGCTCCAATCTGTTGGGATCACTCTGTCAATACCCGTCCTCTTCGTTGTACTATAGCAGCACAGTAGTGATCAAGTGTGACTGGACGTAGTTATTTCAACTAGGAGATGGTGGGGGTGGGGAGGGAGGGCAGATACAGCATATGATTGGCTTACCAGTCTATGCCTGGCCAATAAGATTGAAGACTTCAAAAAAAAAAATAGCCTGGGCTAGTCTAACAAGTTGGTTTGACTGGTTTTCTGCACGTTAGATTGGTAACATACAACATTTATTGACTGTCCCCATTTTCATTCCATCTGCGTCCCTGTTTCTTTTGGTGCATGTGTTTCCTTACCAAAGACATAGCACGCATCATCTGGTGACAAAATAAACTCAATTTATGAGCCTCATAATTATTCCTCACACTTGGGGGCCCACCTTCAATCACTGCATATGCATTCACTGAAACGTAGCAACAACTTTATTTTTATTAGGTGCACCTGTCTCGTGTGGCCAAGCTCGAGCCCCAAAACTGGCTTTTCAGTGAAAAAACTTGAAAAAAAACATTCCAACAATGTCACATTCCAGCCAAACAAACCATTATACATTGCAAATGTTAAATAGCCACCTATCCTTAATTCAACTGCATGGTGACATCAGCTAAATTGAGCTATCTAAAAGTTCTGAACCTTCTAGCTCTCTCATTTTAAACAGAAAATGTCTGAAAAGGGTAAAAAAAGGCATAAAAACCATTTTTACTAGAGATACAGTAATTAACTAAAGTATAAAAAAAAAAAAACATACATTCTCCTGTATATTGGACAAAGAAAATGAGGAGCTGATATTACTTTTACCCACGGCAGTGCTCTCTTTATAGATAACACCTCACTATCCTTGGTGTTCATAACAAATCTGACTTTAGGAGGTTAGTCAAGTCATAAATCAAGTCAAAATGTTTGTGAATCACATGATTCATGAAATTGAGTGTGGATGTGTTTTGTATCAACATAGGAGTGGGAAGGGGCTGGAGCATTTGGCTGACAGGCGATGGGAACTTTGAAACGGCTACCACTGTTATTGGAGGCATTACATTCAAAACTGATGAAAACTCTTTTTTTTTTTTACCCATTATCTGCTTTTTCAATGGAAACAAGACATCCTAAGCCTTTGGTAAAAATATTGCAATATGCAACACAATTTTTATTGTCTGCTTACTTGACCAAACAAATGACCATATATTTGAACAAAATGGTAAGAATTATCTGAATATATATATATATATATAATACACACACACACAGTTCTGGAAAAAATTAAAAGATCACTTCAATTTTTTCTGAAATCAGCATCTCTACATGTTTACATTTTTATTTGGAATTTGGAAGAAATGTTGGCAGTACTTTAAAGAATGAAACTAAAATGTTTGAGTAAAATAAACACATACCTATAAATAGTGAAAATCCAGCAGTGGTCTCTTAATTTTTTCCAGAGTTGTATGTGTGTGTGTGTGTGTGTATAGTTTAATGTTGGAGGTAAGTGACTATTTTGTTGTATTTCTGATGAAGCTTTTTTTCTTCTCTTTTCCTGCTTTTCCTTTGTCTTCTGACCACCAACAGAAGGTGAAAATAGTAGTGGATTCCATTTAGGTGAGAGATATTGTCTTCCTCTAATATTTTCTCTTCATTCCTTGTCCTGTGGTTTTTGTCTTTCACCTGTGTAGTGAAGACCAATCTGGCACGACTCCAACCTATTGAAACCTCTGAATAAATGAGTTATTAATAAAAACAGCTTGGTTTTGTAGTGCTACCCTAGCCTGTGCTGTGTTATTTCTACTCCCTTGCTAAAGGTGTGGGAGTGCTGGCACACCAGCCATGGACGTACAGAGCAAAATGATCTTGTCTTGTGCTTTTCATTATGAGGAATATTTCTGGATTAGATAGCCATTTCATATCCTTATTAAAAGTGCAAATTATCCCATCGCAATGCAGTAAATATTTACAAACTAGAATCTAAACCATTTTTTAACCAAAAGCAGCTTTGCAAATAAACTTAATAGTGCTTAACCACGTCACGGTCTTCAGTTCTTTTCCTTTTATTTCCTGTTTCTGTCCTATCATATGTATATTAAATGTAGACTTTGCACACAATTATCACAGTTACTTAATGGGGTATCTAGTATCTACAGTATGTGACTTTAGAAATACAAATTGGGAGCCACGGAAGGGTCACTTGCCAAGGACAAAGATTGCTACTTTTTTGCTCTTTGTTTTAATCTGCTTCAGGCTGACCAATGACCTCATGGAGTAGGTGGATCAAGATCCAGCCCCTTTAACCGGTTGTGTTATTATCCTCAACACTCGACTCTAGAACAAAGTAAAACAACCTCAGGAGGAGACATTCTGACTTATAATAATCTTCTCCATGTGCATATTTGCTCTATGGCTCTTGGATGTTGTATAATTTAGACTTAGCCTGTCAATATAAAATTGCAATCTTAGCAGTTACAGATGTGTTTGCAAAGTTACTGAAGTTTCATGGAGAAAATAAAGGAGGTTTTGGGAGTTATAGGTAACTTTTGATGGAGCTTGGCCTCTAGGAGACCTTTTGGTTTTTAGAAGACTATTAGATTAGATAATAGGTTTTATGGGAAGAGAGCAGAATTGAAGAAACATGAGCTCTCTTGCTAATTCCTGCCAGAATTCTAGTGAGAGCATTTTGGATTAGCTGGAGGCCTACTGAAGTATTTGGGCATTCAAATAACAATGAAACTCTGGCTTCCTCCCACAGGCCAAACACATACATTTGGACGCTCATTTGAATTGTCCTTTGGTGTGACTGTGAGAGATAATGGTTATGTGTCTTTGTGTGTTGCTGTGCAATGTTTTATTGACTTTCGCAATATTTGATGTACCTTGGAGGCCAGAATCCGTGGCTAGGAATGACGTCACAGCTGAGTGGTCCGTCTTCCTCTTGCACGTGTTGTTGTTTAGCCTTTTTTAGCACAGCCTGTGTTGTAGTTGGTACATATCACATGAAAAATGGAAATTTCACTATAGCAGCATTTTTATGCATATATGTTGAACAATATCATGTATACGACTGATTTTGTGTGACAAAAACTAGTCATAAGTGCTAATAAATGGAATATTATAGGAGCTTCTACGTTGTTCACACTCGTTCGCAGCCATCACTTGGTGGTTGTGAGGATAGTCTGACTTTTTGAATTGGAAATCCAGTTAAATCCCTGCTGGGTAGAATTGGAATGCACCATTTTGTGTTTATCTACTATGTCTAAATATTTAAATGTATGTGTTTTATAGCCTATATTTAAAACATTACTCGTCTAATATTTGATCTATGCAATATAACTTATCCCTAATTTATAATATTTGTTTAACACTCTTGATAACCTCAAGTCAATGGATAAGACTTCCACCATTACCAGTCAGAGATGTTTGCCGTGTAGCAAATCATTTACAACAAATTTTCCAGACCTTCAAACTTGTGTTAGATAGACTGCAAATCATATTTTTACTGTCGTACATGTTACCTTGTAAATTCACACTATGCTGCAGCCCGAAAAGTCATTAAGGATCTTTTTACTTTATTAAGGTATGGCTTTAAAAACCATAAGACTCAAGATAAATCCAAGAAAAAACATAGCCAATCCCCTTATATTTGATTAAGGAAGAAATGAGAAAGCATCCATGAATAAAGACATTCCAACTTAAAATATTGTGAATAAATAAGGTTGATTTTAATGTCTGTCTTTATGTGTGATATCATTCTGACCTTCAGCTGGCTTCAGGAGAAGCTTCCGACTCAGCAGGAGGGACAGGAAGACTAATAAGGCCATGTATGAGAGTAAGAAGAGCGAAATGTACGACATGGCCGATGTGCCGACATACGAGGAGGTCACCCCGTATTGCAGGCTGGCTGGAGCCAGACACAGGCTGGTGGTCTTTGTAGGTGAGCCAAAAGTTCCACTCTGAACATTATTATCAATCTGTCATTGAGTTCCAGTAGCAGTGTTTAGCTCAAACTTTGCAGGTAAAGCTGGCATATATTTTGTTTATAGAAGACGCAGATCTTTATTAAGCATGGAGATGGCCTCGCCTGGCCTCTCCATGAACTCAGTACTCATGCAGCCTTCTTTTCGTGATTTAGACATTCAGTTGTTTCACAAAAACTTAAGTGAATTGCTAAAGATTTTCTTTTTGTTTCTTGCAGAACACAGAAATGGCTTTGCTAACCATGTTCAGAGAAGTCCCAATGACACGTTTGCTTTTGTCCAGGCCCCACGGGTGTCGGCTTGAATGAACTCAAGAAGAAGCTGTTGATCTCAGACCCTCAGCACTTCAGCGTGACCATCCCACGTAAGTCCACATTATCTCACCTCATGGACTTCATGTCTGGGGTCAGAGTCTGCATGAGTTAAATGTGTGTTTCTTCCACCTGTTTGGAGTGCATGCCTGAACTTTATGGATTTTCATGTGAGTTACTGTATTTTTATTTTGGGAAATGTATTTTACAAAATCCAAGACCAAGAACAGATATTTCATCCAGAAAGGCAAGTTATAATAATAACAACAGGCTGAACAGGTGCCAGGTGTGATAACGGAACACATTAACAGTTATTCATCTACACAACAGCATACAGAACATACAGTATGTGGGAGACTAAAAAGGCAGAACCAACATAACCAACTCGCAACTCCAGCAAGCTAGCTACTGTTTAGCAACTTTACCAAAGTTCCCATCTCATTTGGCATCACTGAATCCAGAGAGTTCTTCATCCTCGGTGAACAGGATTTTCTTTTGGGGGCATCTGTGTTCAGTCTTTCTCAGTTGTATTTAAGTTAATGTTTAAATTCATTTTCAGTGGTACAAGAGTAACACATACCGGTAGCATAGAGCGCCATATATATATATATATATATATATATATATACAGTATATATATGTATGTATGTATATGTATATATATATATGTATGTATGTATGTATATGTATATATATGTATATATATATATATGTATATGTATACATATATATATGTATACGTATATGTATACATATATATGTATACGTATACATATACATATATATATATATATGTACATGTATATGTATATATATATGTATATGTATACATATGTATATGTATACATATGTATATGTATATATATGTATATGTATATATATGTATATGTATACATATATGTATACATATATGTATATGTATACATATATGTATACATATATGTATATGTATACATATATGTATACATATATGTATATATGTAGGTATGTGTATATATATATGTATATGTGTGTGTATATATATGGGTTTGATTCCCGGAGGGCACGAGGCGTAATCCAGTAAGGCACCGGACTGGTACACGGAGGACCAGGGTTCGATTCCTGGAGGGCACGAGGCGTAATCCAGTAAGGCACCGGACTGGTACATGGGGGATCGACCCAGTACGAGCAGTTGAATAGCTCAGTTGGTAAGGCACCGGACTGGTACACGAGGGACCAGGGTTCGATTCCCGGAGGGCACGAGGTGTAATACAACAGCATCCAGTAAGGCTCGGGACTGGTACATGGGGGATCGACCCAGTATGAGCAGCCGCATAGCTCAGTTGGTAAGGCACCGGACTGGTACACGAGGGACCAGGGTTCGATTCCCGGAGAGCACGAGGCGTAATCCAGTAAGGCACTGGCCTGGTATATGTGGGACCAGGGACCCTCAAGCTACCGTACCTCTGGTAGAGGACCCGAGCTTAGAAACCAGCTGAGGAACCACCCGTGGGGTGTGTTAGAAGGGAATTTTATTTTTTTTATATATGTCAGCATTTCTCGCTTGATTTATCAAACCCCGCCACCCCCCTTGTTGAAACCAAACGTAATGTTAAATAACACTGGTCCCCCAGCAGGGGGCCACCTGTTTCAGAGGAGTCTACAGTAGACACGGCAGCTTTGTTTGAAGGTGATAAAAGTTTGAATTTTGTCTGACTTAGGAGCGCCCCCAAACGTGGTTGCCTGGCCAACACTGGTGGGTTTCACTACAGATACCGCTGCTAAATATATCCGCTAAGCCTGCGAGTTTGGTGCTGTGTATCACATGGATTTAGCACTTTTATTGTGCACACACAGAAACAAATACATGGGCTATGGCGTTTCAGGCCTGCAGCGATGTTATTAAGGGATGCAGTTCAGATGCCAGACTGGATTTCTCTTCTGCTCTCTTGCAGACACCACCCGGGCCAAGAGGAACCAGGAGAGCGACGGTGTAGAGTACCATTTCATCTCCAAGCACCTCTTTGAGACAGACATTCACAACAGCAAGTAGGCACAAATAAATGCAACCATAGAAACATATTAACAGAAATTGCCCAACTTTTAGTTTCTACATTCCTACAGTGAACATGGAAGACTTGGTTTGTTTTTCCTTCTTTGTTTTTGGTTGAAAAGAAATGGTGTATGAAGGGGGAGATTACGTGGTAACCTACAGGACTAAAGATCCTTCTGGAGTAAAGAAGGGAAGGGCATTCTGGCTGATAGTGTTGAGGTCATCCTGGAACAAACAGATGTTAGTGATTGAAAGTGTAGAAGATTGTACAATAGCACATTCTGCCAAAACAACTGTTTTTTATTTATATATAAATGTATAAATATTGTGATGAGCAGCACAGTCATTTTAATCCCAAGAGAGAGACAACACAAATGTTTTAGCTGATGCTAATGCATGCAAGAAATTGACCAATCTATGCAAGCTGCTCTTCTCCTGCTTTTCAGGTTCGTCGAGTATGGAGAATACAAAGGGAACTACTATGGAACAAGTTTAGCCTCCATTCGCTCCATCCTGTCCAAAAATAAAGTTTGCTTATTGGATGTCCAGCCTCAGGTGGGTACCACATAATGTTTTTGTCTCAGTCTAGTTCTCCCAACCTCTGATGACAGTCTCAGGAGCAGGTCTCTCTGTTCCTGAGACCACGGCCATTACTGGGAGCTGTTACATTTCCTCTAGTCTAGATTTCCTTTTTTGGTGTCTTGCGTGTCTCGGTGGTTATGATCAGACTTTGACTAGGCCACTCCAAAGTCTTCATTTTGTTTTTCTTCAGCCATTCAGAGGTGGACCTGCTGGTGTGTTGATGGCCGGACATTCTCCTTCAGGATCTTTTGGTAGACAGCAGAATTCATGGTTCCATTTATCACAGCAAGGCTTCCAGGTCCTGAAGCAGCAAAACAGCTCCAGACCATGACACTCTCACCTCCATATTTTGCCGTTGGTATAATGTTCGGTTTCTGAAATTCGGTCTTGCTTTTACGCCACATGTAATGGGACACACGCCTTCCAAAAAGTTTGACGAGCCTTAATGTTGTTTTGCTCAGCAGTGGTTTTCTCCTTGGAACTCGGGCCATTTTTGTCCAGTATCTTTCTGATGGAGTCATGAACACTGACCTTAACTGGGGCAAGCGAGGCCTGCAGTTCTTTGGATGTTGTTGTGGGCTCTTTTGTGACCTCCTGGATGACTCGTCGCTGCGCTCTTGGGGTAATTTTGCTTAGGCGGCCTCTCCTGGGAAGGTTCACCACTGTTCTGTGTTTGTGCCATTTGTGGATAATGGCTCCCACTGTGGTTTGCTGGAGTCCCAAAGCTTTGGAAATCTTTTTTATAACCTCTTCCACACTGATAGATCTCAATTACTTTCTTTCTCATTTGTTCCTGAATTTCTTTGGATCTCGGCATGATGTCTAGCTTTTGAGGATCTTTTGGTCTACTTCACTTTGTCAGGCAGGCCCTATTTAAGTGATTTCTGAATTGAAGATAGGTGTGGCAGTATCAGGCCTGGGTGTGGCTAGAGAAATTGAACTCAGGTTTGATAAACCACAGTTAAGTTATGTTTTAACAGAAGGGGGCAATCACTTTTTCACACAGGGCCATGTAGGTTTAGATTTTTTTTCCCCTTTAATAATAAAAACCTTCCTTTAAAAACTGCATTTTGTGTTTACTTGTGTTGTCTTTGCCTAATATTTAAATTTGTTTGATGGTGGGAAACATTGAAGTGTGACAAACATGCTAAAATATAATGAATTAGGCCCTGATTTCTGTAATGTAGTAGATACATCTCATAACAACAGATACAACGTGTTCAAATTTCAGAAGTTTTTGCAGAATGACTGTTGATGTGCAGTTGGGTGCAGAAAGACTGCTGGATCTGCATTTTCCTCCTCTAACTTTCTCCAGTGGTACAGTGTTTTTTCTTCTGCCAAGTATGGAGAGGGCTCCATCAGTGGTGATGCCCACCAGGAGCAGACAGCTTTGACTGTTTGCTGCGTTATTTACAATAATTCAGTTAAATTACTTAAAAATCAATTGACATGATCAAAATAAAAGTGTGTGTGTGTGTGTGTGTGTGTGTGTGTGTGTGTGTGTTTAGATGGGGTGGAAAGTAGGGGTCCGGAGTTTGAGACCTCTGAGATTCATAATTAAAAAAAACAAAAATAGTATATGACAGAGTAATTCTCTTTTGGAACAGTGATCTTCTCTATATTATGGTCTCACTTCTGTTTTTGCTGAACTAAATCTATGTGCGACTGAAATCACCTGAGAGTTACACATGTACACAAGCATCATTCAATAGGATCCTTGTTTTTGACATTTCTTCTAAGGCTACAGGGAGACCTGACGGTTAATGAAATACTTCCCCTACTCAACAAATGGTCATAAAACGTGAACCAACATTCTACACTAGAGTAATAGTAATAATAATAATAATCACAGTCATTTTTCCATCAGCAAAAAACATCCTTAAATTTCAGTTCTCCTCCAGCCTGTGTTCTTTTTAATTAGTTGGCAAACAGTAGGTTGGAAGAATAAAATCAAACATGTCTTACCTTAGAGTTTGTGCTGTAATGCTTTAATATTCACTTTGGAAGAACTGCCTTCTAAATCAATTACCACTGAGAACTTACTTTACTTTTTCTTTGTATGATGAGATTTTAATATGTTTGTTCCTTTTCCTCTGTTCAGGTGATAAAGCACCTGCGGACGGCCGAATTTAAACCATTTGTGGTGTTTGTGAAGCCCCCAGTGATGGAGAGGTTGATGGAGACCAGACAGAACGCCAAATTCATGTCAGGCAAAGATGACAAAGGATCTGCAAGGCCATTCAAGGTAAGAGCACATCCATCTGAGAACTGCTTCTCTATTTGATTCACTCCATCCAAGGCCATGTCATTTGTTTCCAGTATTGATCTCTTCCCCTCGTTTCTCCTCTTGTCTCTCCCCTCTCATCTGTTGCAGGAGGAGGACTTCCAGGAGATGGTGAGAACGTCTGAAGTGATGGAGAGCCAGTACAGCCACCTGTTTGATAAAGTCATTGTCAATGAGGACCTGTCGGCTGCCTTTAGCGAGCTACGGATGACGCTAAGGACGGTGGAGACAGAGACCCACTGGGTTCCAGTGAGCTGGACTCACTCCTGATAGTGGAAGAATGATAAAAATATACAGGTGCATTATCGTCTGTGGCTGGGGGACAACGACAAGAAACAAGCTGGTACCACATGACTGAGCAGAGATATACCGGTAATCTTTTTCTCTGGCTCAGGCTGGACTCGGACCTCTGCTCTGGCCCGGATATGGATCTCTGGGTCCCCCAGAACTGACAGACTAGAGGCAAAGGGCTCATGCTGGCTGTGGACATCGATCTGGCTTTCAGGCTGGGTCCTGCCAGCACATCAGCAGCTGTGATGAGCGATGATGATGAGTGTTTATACCATTAGACCATTAGCAACCAAAGGGACTGATGCATTTCTTCATGGTGGACAAGTTAAAGAAGCACACACCTCTGAGGGGGAAAGTGGAGAAAACAGAATTGTCTTCTGTATTTCTGTAACGCTTCTACGACTGTTACTCCAAACACAGCATTGTCAGGTACACTCTTAAAAGGGCAATAAGGGTCATTTTATTTAAGAGAAATTAATATATTTTCTTTTATGCTCAAACTGTTTTATTTGCATTTTTATACAGTATGAATTTTTAAACAACCCGATCTAAACTCACCACTGTTTGGACGATGAAGCGTCTTATCTTTCAGTTAAGTGTTTTGATTTCTTTACTTAATGCCACAATTCCCTCTATGAAAAAACATGAGCTAGTTTATTTAGGGGATATATATTCCATTTTGGAGCAAAAGCTTCCAACCACATAACTGGTTACTGTTGGCACTATTTGTGTGGAGTTTTTGTTTTTTATCCACATAAAAAGTGTTTCAGTATGGCTATTTAGATTAGGTTCAAAGCCACTCAGAGAAATGCTAAGTTAGCTGCTTTGGAGGTTTTTTGTGAATTTGAACCTCCTGTCACAGTCTAAGCTTATTCATGTTTAATACCATAGGGACACTACGGTACAGTGATTTACAGTCATTCATTCTGCCTGTATTAACTCAGCAATACTGCAGTTCTCATGGATTCTATACTCTGTACCTTAGATTTTTTTGTGATCACTTGGGAGACTTTAAGATGTTCCTCTTTAATATGCATGGATATATAGTGTAGCACAAACACTGGAAGCAATTAGCAACTACTTTAGCTGTCAAATGCATAAAGATATGCTTAAAAAGACATAAAAATCATGATCATGTCAGATGTTAGTTTGCTAAGCTAATTGTTTTGCTACTCTTGCTGCATACATTAAAATGTACAGATTGAGGGGGGTACTTGACTCTGGGCAAGGACAGAAATTTTACAAATCAGATTCTAACTTTTTAAAATATTTTGGTATTTAACCTCAAACATTAGGTCACCATGCTATCTAAACTAATGTTCTTATTCAGCTCAGGTTCTGTTATCCAAAGTCTTCATGGTGTTTTATTTTAATATTTACCCAGTCCTTAAAAGACACAGACATTTATCCTTTTTAAAATGTGAATATGTTAACATGGTTGTATATATTTAAAGGGGATTTTAGTGAAATAATTAAACGGTTCCCCCATTGTCAAATTTGGCCTTCATATCTTCCTTATTTGTTTTGTTTTCTATTGTTTCAAAATATACTGTATGTCATGCTGTAAATTAAAGGCTGATTTAGGTAAACCATGTAAATCTACTTCATTCTTTTGACTACAACTTTTACAGTGTTTTTAAGATAATGTGAAGTGTATTTAGGGGCGGCCTTTGGTGATTTTTTTTTTTTATTCACAACAGATCAGGCTTCAGGTGGACACACTTTATATAGAAGAAAAAATATTTTAACCTGCTGGATTACAATAAAAAACAAAAGCCACACCACCAAAACAATGCATCACACACAAAAGAAAAATACAAAAGATTTTAAACAAAAAATTTACATTTCTTTGACTGACTGACCATAATCAGGTACATTTAGAGTAACATGAAAGGTCAAAACATTTTTAACTAGCAATGTTGTAAGGCTAACAAATACTTTTAAAAAGAGCTTATGTTTCATGTTCTTTAGGAAGTGATTGTGGTCGATTTATTGACAAAATGTTGCAGATATTTTACCTTTTTTTTCTTTACCTTTTCTCACCCATCACACATGCTCAAAGGGCATGTAGGTCCTACTTGATGACAGCAGGTGGCGTCGTTATTAGTCTTATTGTTATTGATACTGTTGATTATGTTGTTCTGCCAAAAGTAATTTAGCAATAAATATAATTCATTATTATTTGACTGGAGGTTGGTCCACGTTAGAGAACATATGACCTTAAGTCAAGTCAGTTTAAAGGAAGCATGTTGTCATGTGTAGGGGTGATTGTAGTGTTTGGGTAAATTTCTTTTGCTGTTGATCATTGTGAAAATGACTGAATACCACTCAATAACATTAAGATGATTCAACTCAGTTAAAGTTTTATCAAACTTTTATTGTGAACAGGATCATCTCAGGCGCTGACCAGAATACCCTGATGCAGACAAGATGGCCGACATGGAGCCGCCATACATCTAATCTAAACCGGAAGTCCATGCCGATGCCTCTCCAGAAACCAGAGTCCATTAGACAATTACATATATTTCTGATGCAAGTGCATTAGTTATATGTAACTGTTATGATTAGTCGTTCTTAAAATGGTAATTCAGCTGTATGACGTCATAGATTGAAGACATCTAAAAGCGGAAAAAATCAAACCCTGCTTATGTTTTTATTTATGTGCACAGAGAAGCAAAATACATTGTTAGTAAGTGCAATATCCACATTGTTAGTTCTAATAAAGACCAAATAGCAAATATGTGAGGCCGGGAGGCGTTGCTCCGCCTCCTCAGACAAAACGTCTGTAAATTTCTAAGCGCATCATTTTGTCTTCGTGCCCTTGTCTGGTATTGTTTTGACTAGATAAACATTTTAATTAAACATAATGGCGAAGTGTGGAACTGGTAAGTATTTTTTATTGTAATTTTCCCTCAATCGACTTATTTCAAAACTTTACTTAAGATGGTCTTGTCTGTTATGGAGCAACTAGCATGCTAATAAGTTAGCTTTAACGTTTGCTTCATTAATGACGTCGTTATTTAAAATTAGCAAAAAAGGAAAGGCAAGGAAAAACAAATCGTAATGTAACATTAATATTTTGTAATAAATCATTTTTAATAGTTCAATATAAAGTTTCACAGGTAGCAATGTGTGCGCTAATTTATATAAGATACATCCCTTAATTTATAGTTTAAATAAAATATGTGGGTCCTAATGGCATACAATTACAAACAGAATTTTTGAACTAAGGTACGTGTGTATCTAGCGTTTGGACTTTCCGCATCATATTTCCGCATCATAATTCTTCAAAGCCACAAACTTAGTCATACTTTTGCAGAAATCTGTAATGTGCGTAATCTTAAAGTTTGTACAGAAGATGACAGAGAAAAAGATGGAGACATGGATGGTGAACTTGATCCCCTGGCGCCGATGACCGATGAGGTCAAGGCGTCTTGTGCTGAAGTCGTCGCCCTGCTGGATCTGATGGAGAAGACGGGCTACAGCATGGTGCAGGAGAACGGCCAGAGGAAGTACGGTGGCCCTCCTCCAGGTCAGGACAAGTATTTACTAGTACCAAATTTTGTCTTAATGGGAATTCCATCACGGAGCTGTGAGGTGTCTTAGATTAAACTTCAGCAAGGTCAGTGCATTCATGTTAAGAACAGAAAAGAAGACCACGAAGTGGTATCTAATTGTGAGAACTCAGAATAACATGCCTAGGTTTCTCCCCATACTCCTGTTTATATACCCATTAATCTTATTGGTTTCAGTGTTTTACATGTGTTTTAAAAAAAGAATTGTGAAAATGGGACATCCGTTGTCACAAAGTGAGCAGAAACCAAAGCAAAGCAGGCAGCAATGCCGAAGGAGAGACATTGTACATTCACTATGTATATGTACATACTCCAAAAGATATCTGATAAATTGAATAAAACACGATTGTCTGATTAATCCCACTTATTGTATCTTTATGATCAGGTGAATTTGTCAATGTTGCAGACAAATTCCGACTGGTATTTTCTCATGGTATGTTCCAGAAAAAATTTTTTTGAAGTCATTGCATAAATGACTATAACTATATTATAGCAGTGTCAGGACCTGTGCTTGAAATGGACATGGAGCAGAAGTACAAATAGCTAACATTTAATATTGCTTAACCTGTGCTATAATCATTACTTTATACTATTGCTGCCACAGTCATTAAATTGAACTGTTACAGCTAAAATTGTCTTTTAGTCAGAGGGACCATAAAAGAAGGGTTGCTATCAACACAATACACTAATCAAAGACATAGTATAGTGTTTGCAGGTTGTAACACCCTTGAGAATGGAACATTTGCTTGTGGTTGGTTTCTCATGTGTTTTTATTGAATGTTGCAGACTGGGAGGGCCCACCGCCACCACGAGGCTGTGAGGTGTTTGTGGGGAAGATTCCCAGAGACATGTATGAAGATGAGCTCGTCCCTCTATTTGAGAGAGCAGGCAAGCTGTATGAGTTCAGACTGATGATGGAGTTCACTGGAGAGAACCGTGGTTATGCCTTTGTCATGTATACCAACAAGTAAAGTACAGCTCAAATGGTTTGAATTGAGCACTTTTTGTATTGGTGTTGTTTCACAACCAAACTTTTTTTTGTGAAGGGAGGCGGCACAGAGGGCCATACAGATGTTGGACAACTACAAAGTACGTCCGGGAAAGTTCATCGGTGTGTGTGTGAGCCTGGACAACTGCCGCCTCTTTCTTGGGTCCATCCCCAAGGAGAAGATGAAAGACGAGGTCCTGGCTGAGATGAAAAAGGTAGCTAGCTACCTTGGTACTGATTCACACTTAATGCTAACAGAACACAATTTATAAACTGTCCTTTGCAAATGTTGCCTGTGTGTGTTTTAGTTGACAGACGGAGTGGTTGATGTCATCATGTATCCAAGTTCCACTGATAAGAGCAAGAACCGGGGATTTGCCTTTGTGGAGTACAAGTCCCACAAAGCAGCAGCCATGGCCCGTAGGAAACTCATCCCTGGTACTTATCTGTCATCTATCTGATCTGTCTGTTCTTGTCTGTCTGCCTGCTCTCTTTATGAATCCATTGTGTTCTGCCCATCTGTGCTTTTTATTTTTTGACTTACATCTGTGTAAGCTCTGTTCTTGTGCCCCATGGTTGTACTGCAGGAACGTTTCAGATGTGGGGCCAGTCAATCCAAGTGGACTGGGCCCAGCCGGAGAAGGATGTGGAAGAGGAAGTTATGCAGAGGGTCAGAGTTCTCTATGTAAGTCAGTTGATGACAGAGTAAATGATGACACCTGACCTGACAACCACCAGAGACAGATGTTTTCTTTTAGGGTGTAGAAGCAAATAGATGTTATTGAGAGTCTAACAGCGCTAACAGGTGTTACCCCTGCAGATGTTGGCAGTGCTACCCACATTTACTGTACAGGATTATCATAGTTTACGTTGACTGTCATTAGAGCAAATATTTTTATCAGGAAACTTATCATGAAGCAAACTCTCATGATATGCTACTGTTGCTACCGTATTGATTTATTCAACAAAGTTTCAAGACAACCGTTGTTGACCATCAATAAGTCTGAAATCATCAGTTATTGTCCTGGGGACAATAAAAATAGAACATTTGTCAATTATATAATAATGATTGTCATTACATTATCTTTTCTCTGGTCTAGTCATGATGAGGTCACATGATTTCTTGTCTGCCCTCCAGGTGCGTAACCTAATGCTGAGCACCAGTGAAGAGACTCTTTTCCAAGAATTCTCACACTTCAAGCCGGGCTCAGTGGAGCGTGTCAAGAAATTTACAGACTACGCCTTTGTGCACTACTACTGCCGCGAAGATGCGCTTGTGGCATTAGCTGTCATGAATGGAATCCAGATTGATGGTGCCACCGTAGAGGTGATGCTGGCCAAACCCGCCACCAGCAAAGAAGACAGCAGTGGCAGCAGGAGGCATGGCACCAGGGGATACCTCAGAAACAACAATACAGCAGGTGGGGGGAAATATTGTATGTTCAGAGGCAACGGAGGGATGATTGGAGGGGCTTCAGATGAAGATGTTCCTTTGAGAACCATGGCCGTGGCCTCCTGTATGGGAAGCCCAGTCTTCACCACAGCAGCAGGTGAGGGGCTGCTTTATAGATGTTATTCAAATTCTGCTATCTTGTTGGAATGGTTCGAGAATTCTGATGTTTTCACACTTTAAACGTTCATACTTTCAAAAGAGTTTCAGATTAAAGTACATTCATCTGCACCTGTAATAGCATACACAGTGACTGTCTTATAATCTCTAATATTGTTCATAATTTCACATTTAGTTCACTGACAATCAGATGTTTTGGTGCTACTGTTCTTTGAGAGTTACAATTAAATAAACGACTCCTCGACGCAGAGAAAATTCCTCAGTCTTTCCTCTTGTTTACAACAGGAGACAGACATGGTGTTAGCTGTCATGTTAGAGTCAATGTTAAAAGTTTGATTGTTAAATGTGTAATTTGTCATCCAAAGCTTGATCTCTGCGAGCAACTGAACTTGGTTAGGTTCTTGAAGAAGTTTCGCTTCTTTTGCAAAGGTCTTCTTGTGATCTGAACTGAAGAAACCTTTTGGAGAAAAGGCGAAGCTAACCAAGTCCAGTGTCTCGCAGAGATCAAGCTTTGGATGACAGTGACCCAAATGACTGAGAACCTACACAGACAAATAATGCGTCATGTGTTGGCAGGTGACAGAGACGGCCAGTCTTTCCCCCTGTTCCCTGGCACGCCCCTGACCCACACCAGTGTCCTGGCCTTGAAGCTGAGCCAGATCAGCACTGCTGTCAGTCTGCTTGACCTCTACTGCCGCCAGAACAACTGGTCGGAGCCTGAGTATCATCTGTACTCCACACCGGGTTTAGACACAACACTGCTGCTGCTCTACAAGGTGCACAACTACCTGCTTTGAAGCCACCAGTCACAGAGCTTCAACCTGTTATTTTCAACACAAGCGTCATGTTTCTCCTCCTATGTCTAATGAACTCATGCAGGCCACCATTAAGCCCATCTACCAGAATATACCTCCTTAGTTTGTACGTATGGAGCCTCAGAAGATGCTTATACACATCCTTGACACACATTTGTATCTTTAGTCCTGCAGTAATCACAAGGATTAATGTGGTTACATTTTTACTATATAGGAATACATTGAGGCATAACAAAAGTGTAAAAGCTGTATGTGTGTGTGTGTGTTTGTCTCTTTTTGTTTCCAGGTGGTGATCTCATCAATACACAGCACTTACATGCCCACTAAGCTGTGTGTGCTGCTGGATGATGCCAAAGAGCTGGCAGCATGGACCGCTCTCTGGAATCTGGGTACTGTTAAAATATATAAACTTTATTTTCCTCTCTGTATATCAGTCTAAGGTCTGACCAGTCAGGATGCCATTAGGTCAAAGACTTAAGTATTTTGTGTGTGCATCAGATTTCCTGCTATAGTCAATCTTTTCTGCCAACTAGGATTTTCTATTACAGTTTTGTGCCACCAGTTATTTATTAAAACACAGAGTAATACACTTTAGGATGTAATAAAACAAAAAAATACCACCACCAGGAAGAGCTGGGATTGAATACATTATTTCTTTGGTACCACACTGTACCAGGAAATTAGATTCGAATGCCTGTTACTAATTGGATTTGAATGTAAAGTGAACCAATGACCCTCTGCTCCTTAATAGATCTGGATGATTGTCTCTTCCAGACTCGTCTTTCCTGAGTGGAGCTTCCTGTGAGACCCCCAGCAGCCCCTCCTCTCCACTGGCCGTTTCCCCTTCTGCCACCAGTCCTGGGATGTTAACATGTAGCAGCAGAGCCCTCACCTCCTGTCTCTCTCCTCCTCCTCCTCCTCCTCCTACTCCCTTTCACCTCTCCCCCCTCCCTCCTCTGCCCTCACTCTCCCCTCCTCCTTACCAAACTCAAAGCCTCTTCAGCTCACAGTTGCCGTTTTACTGATGGTGAGGTGCGCCTGTTGACAAGCCTGCTCAATATTTCTCCTCTCAGAGATTATTTCATTCCAGGCTCGGATCTGCTGGATGTATGTGTTCAAATGTTTGATGTTGAAATTTAATGTTTACATTCAGAGGTGTCAAACTCACGGACCGGCCCGCGAGATTATTTTTCAATAAAAGAAACTGCTGTTCTAAATGTGTCCACTGGATGTCGCAACAGCAATTCTGTTTAGCAACCAAACTGGTTATACCGAGCAAGTGTAGGTAGCCCGGATGTATCTTTTCTTTCCTGCCGAGCTGAGAGGCACCCAACTGCAGATAAGATGGCCGACTTGGGGACGCCATACATCAAAGCCATGCCGGAAGCTCATTTTAGTTTTATTTTAGTTGGGTTCAAATTAATTAGAATACACCCAATTCTCTTTCATGCATTAAGCACTAAAAGTAATCATTTGATGTCCACTCTGTTCACTGAAGCAACGCACTCCACTCTATCCAGGCAGCCTGCAGTGATTATTAAGTCCACCAGATGTCACCTTTAAGCGACACACCAACACCCGTTGACACAATTGGGGAGTGCCACACCTTCACGAGGCGTCATTAACCCATCACTACCCCCCACCACCACCTGCTGTCACCCACCCCCAAGAGACCACGATGGCCAGTGGAATCCTGGCGACCCCCATTCTTTTTTAGTTGTTGGTTCTGTTTTATGCTTTTCTGTTGTTTTTGTTGATATGTTTTTGATTTTGAATTCAGTGAAGACATTGTTTACAAAAAGGAGAGCTCCAAGTGTAATTGTTATTGACAGTATGATAGCTAATATTGTTTTTTATTGGATTCTACAAATAAAGTAGAATTAACAGAAGATTGACAATAGGAAAATATAATTATTGCATGCATATAATGGCTAAATCTGGAAATGAACACATCTCTAGATCCAGGAAATGCCTGTTCTGTTGCAGTTATGTCTGGGGCCATTATGTTGCCCATGACGCTCGTCCCTGAAGATCCCTGTTGGATGATAATACAACCAGCAGGACTGAAGACTTTTTCCTAAAATGTTCTTCTGTGAATCCAACCCAACCACCCACGAAGCAAGTCTCTACATTGCTATAATAATTCAAGATTGAGCCCTTAAGCCTCAGTTCGGTGTCCTACCACCAGAGGGCAGTAGGTGACGTTTTTGATCACGGATTGCGCAGAAATGGCTTCTTTCTCCAACCGGTGAACTTGCCTAAAATTGTAATTCCAAGTTACTGATTTGTTAGTACAGGCCAGCAATCCTTTTTTAAATTTGCAGTCATCACCTGTTGGACATTCCAATGACATCTTATAGGTACCTGGCTCACAGAGCATTTAATCTTTAAAGAAGTGAAGATTTTCATCCACATATTGAATTTCTGGGACTAGACCAGTGGAGTCTTTTAAAAGATTTTTTTTTTTTTTTCTAAAGAGATCACACTCATAAATCAAGCCGACAGATTTTATTCAATACCTTTCTCAAATGAATTTTGTACTGAACATTATAACACTCGTGGTTCTAATATGTAGAATGCTGCTCATTGATTTAAACTGTTAACACTTGAAACAGACAGTAAAGAATGATGGAACAGTAAGTCAATAAAGTCAGATCAGTTACAACTAATATAAAATGTCTAGCAGTGAAAGACAGACACGTTGACCCAAAACAAAAGAATTTCCATTTTTGGCCCAGTTATCTCAGAGTTGTGTGTATGATGATGGTTGTTGGAGATGTTAACACCAAAACTCTCTGTTATGTGCAGCATTTTTTAGCTGGTGTTTTATTAGCTTATAGCATTACCAGTCTTGAAAAGATGAGCCTGTTACAGAACCCATTACCAGTTTATTCCAATCATTTTGCCTCCATGTAAGCCTTCACCGTTAGTCTGATGTTGCGGACACAGCCAGCAGCAGCTTCCTGGAGCTTCTCGTCTTCAGAGCCTATGGCTTTAATGAGGGGCTGTGGAATCCAGAAAAGATGGAGGTTATAACTGACAGCAGAGCAAATTCCTAATGATCAACACTTTCAGACAAAAGCACTGGTACAGGCTGCCAGCAGCAGCAGCAGTCCCTGGCGTTGCCGTGTGCCTGTCAGTGTGTGCTGCATCTGTGCTTTTCAGGGTTTGTGCTGTTAATAAAGGAATTAGGGCTGTGAGCACACGGGCTCCTCTCCATTTGTGGAAACAGAAGTCACGTTGGGTTTAAATCCCCTGGAGGACATTTCTATGGGGCTTTTCCATATCTAGCTTGCATGCTGTCCCTGTGCTGACATGAGGACTCCATCATACTCCGAGTCACAAGCAGGCGGTTCAACCCCAGCATGGAGCTGCACAACTGACCTTGACGGCTCCTTCACTGCGCATGATGACGCAGTTGTTGGCGTCTGCAGACAGCTGGTGCAGAGCCATGACTGCGCTCCGGTGAACTGCTTGGTCTTTGGACTTGAGGTAGCCAACAAGGTGGGCCACAGCCCCCGCATCACCAAAGGAGGCCCTGTTGCTGCTGTACGTGCAGCAGTGCTCAATGGCCTCAGCCAAACAGTGACGGAGCCTGTTGTCAGTCTGTGGACGGAAACCGTCAGGACCATGAGGCCTTTCAGTCTGTCGGTTCTGAGACCATCACAGTGGCAGTAGCAGCTATGTTGACAGACAGTAACCTGGTAAAACGCTTAATCTCGTTTACCGGCGACGCACTTACTGTGTTAGTCAGCTTGGCCAGTAGTGGGACCACCCCGTGATCAGTTAGGAGCGCCAGATTCTCCATGTCTTTGGAAATTCTGACAATGGTGGCACAAATGCTGGCATGCACCTCTTTGTTTGTTGACCTCAGCAAATTAACAATCAGTTCTAAGCCACCAACAACGGAGCGCACCTTTTCTCCTGCATCCTGTAGGTTAAGAAAACGTGTGAGTGGCGACGGAGGGGGAGCAGGGGCGGACAAGGCATGGGAAACAAAATCAGCACAGCTTTAGGTAATTCAATCACAAAGCACGCTTAATTTAAATCCTTTTCTACATCAGTCTACAAGCCCGGAGCTGGTGGACTGCACAGAACAGTAACCCCAGAATTCATTATCCGCAATGTACAGTTCATCTTTATAATAAATACTGGATTTCATCAATTTAATCACTGTTTTAGTGTACAGCGGTGAGAGCTGGATGTACTGCCCTGCTCTTCTCTATGCACAGGGAGCAGAGATCAGGCTCGGGTGCTGTGTATAAGACCTGGGAGGCTGTGCCAGAGGATAAGACGTGTGCAGGGCCGGGAAGGCAGAATGGGGGTGCTGGAGACAGGAGACACAGGAAGCCCTTCCTCAGGAATACTAATGATGGCTGGCCAGGAGTCCCTGTGACAGAGGAAGCTCTCTCGAGCCACCAGCTGCGATAGACTAACCAGAATCTCTTTAAAGGCCAGGATGGGCCCCCACATCTGAAAAGCACACCATTATGAGGCTGCACACGGAAAGGCTTTCCATGCTATCCTCTCTCTGCTGCCGTCTTACCCAGATGACATGAAATAGAAAACACCTTATCTGCTGTGTGTGATCTTGAACTGAGGAAAACAATCTCCTCAGAATTACAGGAGCATGTCCAGACCCTTTCTCTAAAGCAACCACACTTGGCTCCCATATAAAGGAAAAGTGACCCAAGCCTCGCACGTCAAAATGATACACTTCATTACATCTCACTGTTCCACTGTCTTGACTGGAGAACAATGATAATTGATGTGCAGAAATACGACATTTTAAATTGTGGACCTGTGGGCATAGAAGCCAGTGTGTGTGTTTCTGTGGAAGGAGAGCAGTATCGTATGGAGCATCAGGCAGATGCACTCACTGTATACCAGGCTCCCTCATAAACCCACTATGGATCTTCTAACTCAAACCACATGGGCTCTTTTTCCAAATCCAAATAATGACTGCACCAGAGTAAATGTATCAGGTTCCTCAACTCAGTGGGTACAACCATTTTCTCCATGTCATTGCTTCGTCTCAGAGAAAACACCAGAAAAGCATGTTCATGAATTTCCTTAAAAATTGTCACACTGATGTCCAGACAAACGTTGTCAAACTTTGTTAGGACTCAGCAGCATATCCGAAGCCTCCTTATCCCTCCATATGGTTGCCATGCATAGTTTTCCTCACACTTCTGGCCTTGAGGGCAAGAGCATGAGAAAGAAAGAAAGAAAGAAAGGAAGAAAGAAAGAAAGAAAGAAAGAAAGAAAGAAAGAAAGAAAGAAAGACACCTGCCTGAGCACGTAAATTTGTTTAAACTTAACTGGATTGAAGCACTGACAGATTGTTTACCTTAATCACATAGGTGATCTAGTAGAACAACATTAAGCTTGGAGTTGGAAATGAGGTTCTCAGTAGATCAAAGAGCTTATGATTTCAAACTGAAATTAGAGTTGACCAACAACACAGCTGTGTAACACTACGCTGTAACTATGACGTAGCCAAGCTCACACTATTTTAAAGGAAAACTACAACAGTTTCCTCCAGTGTTGTGTGTGTGTGCGTGAGTGGGTGTCTCTTTTAAGTTTGTATTTATAGTATTAAAAAAAAAATCATTAATTTTGATGCCACAGATCAGTGATGAAATATTTCGTTTTATTGTATGAAGTTGAAACATACTATTTTTAGTATGCCCCTATTATTTAGTGGTTTTTTTGCAGAAGGGTCTGTAACCAGCAGTGTGTTGGGGAAATATGTTCTGCTGAAGAAGCAGAAAGCGTGCCACAGGATATTACACAGTCTTTATCTCTGCCTGCTTTTCAAGTCACCAATCCCTGTGTGCCAAGCTGGCTGCTCTGCTTCACATTAGTCTGAGGTTCATGTAAGCCTTCGCTGAAACAGTTCTGCCCCTGCTAACCTCTAAGCAGCAGTAGGTTGGAGAGAGAGCTTGGGAGACAAGCACGTTCTTATTAGCAGGCTTCTGTTTTGTTGGTGGGATAACCCTTTTCTTCTGGAACCACATGCAGATTTCTTTTGACTTTTTCTATTACGTGTGCTTTGCACAGTCAAGGACTGAGGCAGAAGATCAGTGTGCTTCACTCTACTGTACCTTTGCATGTTCAATGCATGGACAAAGAGCCCATGCGGCACTGGATTGAACATCTGCACAAGGGTTCTTCAACAGAGACCACACCAAGCAAACGCCATCACACTCATCGATGATTCTGTTGGGAGAGGGAGACAGAAAAGTAGCAAGTGAAGGAAATTTAGACAGTAATGAACAGGTAGGGGAAAAGAGGGGCCTGATAGGTATGTCATTCTTCATCATGAAGTCCATCATAGAAATCAAAAATAAACTTCTTACTTACTGTTTGAGCTGCTTACTGAAGTATAGAAGTGACAACGCTTGTTTTTCAGAGTTGTGGCTATATCAGACCAGACCGCTGTCTCTATAGCCAAGTAGGCTCAAAGCATCAGTGGAGTTCAGCATTTGCTTTTCACCACAACTCTGCCTTTACTTGCTTGTTCATCTCCGAGCATGAAAACTACCCACAATAGCGCAAATTTCTGTCTGTCTGAGCTTTACTTTGGTATGAAATGTGTTTCGTGTCATAAACATGGCTTGTCAAAACTGCAGCAGCGTCTGAGAACCTAAACAATCAAAACTGATGCGTCATATTTTCCTCCAAAACCACCTGATCGTTACGTGACGCGGGCATGATATGGATTAGTAATGAACTTGCACCTGACAGTGATGGTTGGAGGTGACCAAACCCCTGGATGGCTTTTGACTCTTGTAGTGACATAACAGTCAAGGGTGCTGATTAACAGTTAGGATGCGGATTATGGGCTACTTGTATCAGAATAATTATAAAACACAAGTTACGCTAGTCGTACAGGTTAAGTCTGACAGTTTCAGCGGTATCAGTCTGAGGTACGAAACAAATCAGATCAATCACATCAAATGTGAGTTATGTTGTTTGGCAATCTACTGTAAATACGCATGTATAAGCAAGAAAAAAACAGCTAAGGACTTGTTTTTTGTAATTTTTTGTTAATTCTCCCCACGAGAAAACATAAACATCATGGTCATCCAAAACACTGTTCTGCAAAGTTTACTGGTGTTTTTGGCCACGTTTTATTTTTTATCGGTTGCTAATTAAGATGGGTTCTGAGATAATATACAGGAAGGTGGAAGCTTCTGCCGGGCATGTCTGCCAGCTGCACCTCCTCTGGTGCCCATGGGCTGCAGGGACCACTATTCACCAACGGTTCGCTCCTTTAATCCTGGAACGTCTGCTGGGTGGCGGAGCAGAGACAGGGACGTTTCCTTGTCACCCCCTCCTGCTAATGGGTGTTGTCCCCGTGGTTGTTTTAGGGGT
Organism: Pao palembangensis; assembly: GCA_015343265.1. Classification (NCBI taxonomy): domain Eukaryota; kingdom Metazoa; phylum Chordata; class Actinopteri; order Tetraodontiformes; family Tetraodontidae; genus Pao; species Pao palembangensis. The sequence continues at coordinate 9,439,753 of CM027086.1, forward strand.
TAACTGTTTTTCCCCAGCACTTCCTTCCTCCTCAAGCAGAGCTACATGCTCCCCTTCTCTGCCTACTCTGCCAGCTCTTTTGTTGCCTTCCTCAGGTTCCCTCCAGTCACACCTACTACTTCAGGAGGCATGTGGTTGAGCTCTCCTCACTGCCAAACCACTTGTGAGGGTTCCAAGGACAGGGAAGTGTCGTAGGTTGAATGGACTGGGAAGCTGAGCCTTGCCTGCGGGATTTTTCACAGGTCTGCCCAACTGATGTTTTGGTTGGCGATGTCCTCTCAGGTAGTCCATTTGCCTTGTTGGCTCTGCGACACAGCCTTGATCTTATAGTGCTCTTCCTCCATCCTTGTCACCGCTGCCACCACCATCTCCTTCCTCTCTTTGCGGCTAGCCTTGGACCAGAACCGAGGTACCTCTCCCCACCCTAGCCCTGCTCTTCCTGCCTGGACTCTGCCAATGACCTCTTGGTGTTGCAGACGACTGATGGCTTGGTCGACTGCGGTGTGGGCAATCCACCTCCGGCCTGTCGGAACCTTGGCATTCGTGTTCCTAACAGTCTGGTCAGTGGACTCTCTCAACTCGAGAGAGACAACAGTTTCCTCCAGTGTTTCCTTCAGCCTGGTCTTTTCCTGTTTAAAGCCCAAAGTGATGGATCGAAGCGGTAGCTGGAGGGTGTTCCGTCCAAAGAGGCCCTTTTCAGAGAGACATCGTGGCAGCCCCAACCACTTACGGATAAATGAGTTGGCCTTTCCATCCATCTTACTTAAAGTGGATGAGGTGATCTCACTCATTTTCAGTGGTCACATCACCCTTCTGTAGAGTGTGAACTGGTAGCACCAGACCTTGTACTTCCCTGGGAGTTGGCTTTGATCGATCTTTGCCAGGCCTTCTGAGAGCTGTTTCATCACGACTCTCACGTATACTACCTCCCCAGGCTTTTGATGGGTTGCTCAGAGAGGAGTGGGATATTCTCTCCCCCTACAACGAAGGAGGTGCTGTCGCTTCTGACTCCTCTTCTGAGAGACAGGCGCGCGATTTTGATGGTTTGATCGTCATTTGTGCCCACAACATCAGCTCATCCATCCTTTTTAGCAGTCTTGATGTACGTGCTGCTGTCTGAAGGAGGCTGGTGACATCGTCCATGTATGTTCTCAGTGAGGGTAGTCTTTGCCCAGATGGTAGCTTGATCCCTCCAACTTTCTGCCTTGCTCTGGTGAGGATTACCTCAAATGCTGCCACGAACAGGATTGGAGACATAGCACAACCCACAGCGTTTTCCACTTCTAACCGCTGCCATAAGGTGGTGGAGTCTTGGAGGGTAAAACACATCTGCAGATCGTTGAAGTAGGAAGCGACTATATTCTTGATGCAGGCATGTGGAAGAACTCCATGGCGTAACTGATCAGTTGGTGTGGGACAGAACCGTATGCGTTTGCAAGATCAAGCCAAATGACGTGCAGATCTGTCTTTCCCCCCTTAGCCTTCTGAATCTAGTCCCAGATCATGGTAGAGTGCTCCACACACCCTGGGAAGCCTGGAACTCCCGCCTTCTGGCAGCTGGCATCTATGTAGCCATTCTTGAGCAGGTAGGTAGTCACCCTTCTGGCCAGTACAATAGTCAATTTGAATAGAAGCAAACAAAAGCAATGAGGCCCATATGGATGTTTCATAAAGTTCTGCTGTATGGAGGCTGAGGTTAACATAGAACAAAACCAGCTCTGGACTGTGGTTTGCTGGTTTCCTGCCTTGCACTCTTGGACAGGGTAGGGCTTCAGTTATGCTCATCTGACATCAGCCACAAACCACAGCATCATCCATGACAGGTTCATGATGTTGTGCTTGGATCGTACAACTGGGATCAGTCTCTTATCAAAACATATGACATCAGTATACAGTATTTCCTTATATAAATGGGACAATAAAGTCAGAGCTGCAGTTGGAGACTTACGCCATGTTTTCCTTGTTTGTGGCACAGGCACCCACTGCCTTGGTGACATTAACAAGCAGCTCCTGCACCAAAGCAAATGACACAACACATGAACGCAGTAGTGTACAAATGTGTGGAAAACATAAAATTCTACATGCCTTGTTGGTTTCAGTGAGCAGGTTAATTAGATGTTTGATGCCTCCACACTTCCTGATGGTGACTTTGTTAACAGGAATCCTTGCAAACTCTCCCAAGGCTCCCACTACATTGACCAGCACTTCCTCTGGCTGATCAGACAGGAGGCCAACCAGGGTCGTCGTGGTGTCAAACTCCTGAAATCTTTCAGGGGCAAAGACAAACAGGAGCACCAGGATGTTACATCAACCATGTGAAGGGAATTTTTAGCTTTCTGCCGGCTATGCGTTCAGGTCAAGGCTTGGGACAGTGACCACTCACGCAGACTCCAATACAGTATCTACGACTGTCATGCACATGACAACAATAACAGCAGCATTTTATTGTCAACCACATGTCAGTCACATGTTACCCTGGATATGTTTAAATTCTGTTTAGGGTGTTATTTTTCCCAAGACATTTTTAAGTAACAGATTATAAATAAATCACTTTGTAATATTGATGATTTAAGGTAATATAGCAGTTTATATTTCTTCATTATTACCGTAGTTAATAAAACAGTCTGTCCAATGTTATTTAAGTTTGAGTCATTTCACTTCTCTTTGCTAAGTCTGATGTTTCAGCTGAAGACTTAACTTGGACTTTTAATGCTGGATATCATTCTGTCAGTTATGATATATAAGGTGAAGGAGGATCCTCCTAAGTTCTTTTGTTATTTTAAGAAGACAACTTGAACCACACGCAAGCTTTCTGAACAGACAAACATTTTCACGTAATCTGCTGGGAGAAAAAGCCCTATAGTCCTTTATCATTAAAATGATTAAGGGTCAATGTCTAGTCTTTGGAAAGTCTTTAAAAATGTGCTTTTAAATGTTAAATCTTACTTAGATATCACATCTGTGTATGTTATGTTTTTTCATGCATCACTAACTGTGGCTCATCAAAAAAAAAATAATCCACTTGAAAAATGGTGAAAGAAGCAACGTGTGGCGGTAGTGTCAGAATGGAAAAAGTGAAATGAATAAATGGCCGAGTCCCCCTTGCCATCAAAGTAACACATGGAAAGATGGAACAAGAATAAGCTGAGCTCTTTAACAGTGGTGCTGCATTCAGGTACTGCAGAACAGCTGTTCTAACAAACAAAAGTCATGGCCATATGTGGCCGAAATACTTAATTACTATCATCCTCTTTTCCACAGAGGCTGATTAGTCTGCTGTTGTGATCTATAATGAATCGTGCATCAATGTCATCCACATCTGATCCCAGCTAATTACACACACACATTTATACATCCCAAAACGTATGACTACAGTGTGTTTTCTGTATTTCTGGTATGTTGAGTTTGTGCGCTAATGAGAGGTAATAAGGTGAGAACTCCAGTCAAGACGTACTTATCCACATTCTTCGGACTGATGGAACATTTCCAGATGGCTCCGGTGGCAGCTGCCAGGAGCTGCTTGTTTTCTGTCTTGCTCAGCAGTGAAACCAGTGGCTGCAGACCGCTGTGCTTCAGGACTAGCTCCCGGGTTTTCTCATCCTCAGCACACTGCAAGGTTACAACCACAGTGATGTCTATAAATGCTAGCTATGTGTGTTTGTGTAAGGTTGAAAAAGTCTACATTTTAGGTACTAATCAATTAATACTGATTCTGAATTGTACGTCATGTATGCTGTCTTGTTTAATGTTGTTTATAAAGGTAAACGGGTACCTTGAAGATTGCATTGGCACAGTACATTTGGAGCTCATCATTGTTGGTGCTCAGATTTTTCACCAAATCTTCAATGATCCCCTCAGTCTGAATAGCAGCCCTGCAGCTTTTCTGCAGGGACACAGCCACAGTAAACAGAGAAATTACATATTTCACGTACTGGTATTTGTAACGCTCAGCTACTATAAACAGATTTTTACATGTCAGTTTACACCGTTTCACTCACCACTGAGGCAAACTCCTGCAGGTTGCCCACCACAGGAATAAGCATGTTCTCATTTGAAGACTTGAGCAAGCGTGCCAGCAGAGGGATACCCCCGGCCTTACTGATGGCCACCTTGATCTTGGTACTCTTGCTACAGCTCCACAGAGCCAATGCAGCACAGCGAGCGACCTCCACGCTCTTTTCTTGGTCTGCACTTGGGTTGACTGAGTTTGGGTCACATTCCAGTAGCTTTACCTGAAATTAAAGATGTGTGAGAAGTATTAGCACATTGATAAACACTAATATGTAAACACACAAATTACCTACACATGTTTAAGCAGGAAACCCCCCCAAACACGCCTGATTTAAGAGGAAGAAAGGAATTGTTCAGTCCTCTGATTCAGCTCCAGCTGCTGGCCAACAAGACAAAGCAGGAAAAGCTGTTCTACCCACTGCCCAGTTCAAAGGTAGTCTCACAACATAGCGTGAAATTAATCAGTCTCCATGAGCGACTTGCACGTGAGAACATCCGATTTAGAGAAAATATACAAGGAACAGGGGCTAATCACAGATCTCTCTGTCAACAAACATGTTTGCATTTCAGAGGATGTAAGAGACATTCTATCTGTTTTACTTCAACACCCAGTCTGCTGGTTTCAGAAAGAAATCTATCCGGCCTTTATGTGCACGGATGATTAAGTTACTGCGTGCCACAACTTTTAGCTCGGCACATTTGATTTGGGCTGAAAAGCAACAGGGCTCTGTGGGTCTTTTTTACTCACCAGCTTTGGGATACCACCCTGCTGTAGGATGTTTCTCCTTGCCCGGTGGACCTTGGCCACGTTAGCAATGGTTTCAGCTGCAAAGGCCTTGATGTCCATGACCAATGAGTCTAGAATTCTCACAAAGCTCCTCAGACCATCCATGTCCACAATGGCACGACGGATCAGCACATTGTGACTTATCTGTCTTAAAATTTTCAGGGATCCAATCTAAAAACAGATTAAAACCTAAAACACACACTCAAGATATAGAATAAATGTTTTGTTTGTTGTTTTATATATTTATTTTCAGTTTTTTTTATTATTGGACAAAAGCTGTGGTGATATGAGGCTTCTATCTGCAGTGAGTTCACAAGGCAGAAATCTAGTTATTTCTCTTTTACAAATTCAGAGTAAAGCTTTAACACAACCAGGTGAAAAAGTGGCACAGACTGACAGGCGTGACCTGCTCTGGTTATGCCTGTAAGCGTTCTAGGTCCATGTTTGGCACAGATACTTACATGGCATCTCTCTTCTTTTGTATCCAGCAAGTTCAGGAGGACTTCCAGGCCCCCTAGGTCCCAGACAGCCAGCTGGTAAATCTCCTGCATCAAATTAAGGTTCAGCATGGCACACAGAGAGAGCACAGTGGCTGTCTGGTCGCCTGCCTGCAATAACAAGACCAAATTTGAATGAATAATAAATGGAAACAAAGTGGAAGAGAAGAAAACATTGTGATTTCCAATTGGTCACCACCCCTTGTTATATCCTTCATTAACAGTCCTCCCAGGCTTGGTCCTTTTAAACTACTGTGCTTAGCTTTGTGGTATGGACATACAAACATTTATTACCAGAGCATTGAGTTAGAACAATAACGCAAGTCTGGGACCACTATATAATAGCATTAAGATATAAATTCTCTTAGCACTGAAAGAAAAAAGAGCAATGAATTACCATTATTTCAGCATACTTAAAACTCAAACTCTTACAAACAGATTACTATAATCAAATCACATGTTGAACGTGGCACTCTACTTGTAAGTATTGGGTATATTCAGGCAGCACAAAAAGCAAAGATAAGATTCAAGTTTGAAAAAATTAAAAAAATGTTTACAATCTGAGGTTATTACATTTGTCCGAAGGCTGCATGAACAGGACTGGTGGTTTGGCGGGGTTTGGCCACTAGGGGCGCTGCTGCCTCTGATCAAATGTCCTTACTTTGTATCGGCTGATTCACCACATGTGAACTTGCACTTCCATGATTTTCAACATATTACCTAAATTAGAAAGTGGGCACGAGTGTCAGAAGCAGGACTGAAATTCGCCTAACTTTAGTGCCCTGAAAATCCTTTTCACGTTCTTCTCACTGCATAAATTCACATAAAGTCCTTGCAGTGGACAGCATTATGGCACCTAAAACACTAGTTTTAGGGTTTGTGCGTGGAGAGAGTTAAGGTACTGTGCAGGCAGGCAGATATTCTCCATTTTTTTTCTTACAATAGCATATTTAGTCTGTAAGACAAGCAATTTGATTACAAACGCTGGAGATATGAATGCTTTTGATCACAAGAGGAAGAAGTAAATCAGTCATAAAACAGAAGTCTGTGGAATAATAATGTGCGAGGTCTTCTGTTATACAAGCTTTAAATGACTTTAGAACAGCAAAATGTAATATCCTAAAAAGTGCTCAATCAAGCTCTAAACATTTTTGGCGCGTTTATAATTTAGTAGTTTCAAGAACTTTCTTGCTGTGAGGCGACAGTGCTAAAATCTTCATTTTTGGTTGAAGTGGACAAAGCGGTCTACCTTCATGTATTTAATCAATTTTTTGATTTGCAAGTATTCAAGGGAAAGGTCAGTGATGCTCTCTGGACGCTGCTCCACCTCCTCCTCTTCACTTTCTGATGAAGTCTCCACAGCTGCAGCTCCTGCTGGGACATGGCTGGAAATAAAATCACACATAGACTGTAGATTCAAGGACTTGTGAAACAACTAGATGACAGTTATGTAATAACATCTTCATGACGTCTTTCCCCTCCAAATATTAAAAAAAGTGGCACTTATATGGCTTTGTGAAGTTGAAGAATACTTTTATAGTGAGCCAGGTTACATAAATGAATAGCTGTCAGAAGGTTCAAGTTCAGCCTTGTTATTTATCAGAGGCCATATGTGATCAATCTTTTTGTGATTTACATTTCCCAACGTTTCCATCTGTAACTGGGTAAAGGCGTATCTACTTAGTAAATCTAGTACTATCTCAGATTAATGTATAGTCTGGAATTTGTGGATACCCTAAAATGCAGAATTCAGATATAACTATATCATGTGTGTCTATGGGCAGACATATGTAGCCATACCTCATCTCATCAAAAATAATTCCTCACCATTACTGACCCTATTTCATGAGAGGAGTCATCACATACCCATGTGAGATGGGGAGGCCCAGATTTTTCCACCTCGGGCACGGTTCATACCTTCTATCTCTGTGTGCCTGTCGAATAAGACTTAAATTTAAATAGAAAGTTACACAATGAGCTTTATTTTTAAAAAGATCAGGTTGTGAATTGAAAATGTGTCTAAATGTTGCTCAATAAAACTACATTCTGATTTAAGAGCTGGGAAAATTGTTAGTAATAATTGAGTTATATTTCTATAACTCTATTTGCACCATAATGCTGGTGTCAAGCATGTCTATAGTCACCGGAAACGTCTCTACTGAAATGTAAACAAATGGAATAGCTGGACACATTAAGCTCTGTCTTTAAAACTAAGCTTAGTGTTAATGAATTTAACAACACGCTTAGCTCAGATGGCATCCTTGGTACGTTTAAGTACTTTAAAACATAAAGTGAATTCATTTTATTATAAAATAAATATAATTAGTAATAACTCGAATTATTTTTAACTTATTCAAATACTTTTTAGCTGTTATAAATACGTATTTATTAATGTTCAAAAGAACAACGTTACCATGTTATTCCTGGAAAACTGCTTGCGTGAAAGTTTGAAACAAAGGGCTCCAACAACGCTGCCCATGGAAACCACACTCGAGTCTCGTCGTAGGTGTTTGGATGGGTTGCCATGATACAGAACCCCACACAAAGGATCGCTGTTTGGGTCAAAATGCCTCAAACGCAGACATGCGTATAACCAATAGACATAAAAATGGTCAATACAATACAACAGAATTTCCACATTAATTGGTAAAGTTGTACCAATAGAAAACGGTTGAGAATACAGCTCTTTTCGTCTACTGACTGGAATAATAATAATAGTAATAATAACAATAATAATAATAATAATCGTTTTAGGGCTTCCATATATTTCCCCCATTTCCTCTCTCACTTGTTTATAGAAGTTATTAAAAAAAAGAAAAAAAAATCTCTTATTTAAATGAAGTCACTCAACCCCTTCTTGAGACTTTTTTGGGCAGGCGGTAATGAAATTCCTTTGGACTTTTTCAGTTAAAACAAACTTGTACTACCTTATTAGTGGTTTGTTGTGTGGCATTTCAATCATTAACTGAACATTCATTCATTGATTCATTGATTCATTCATTAGCAACCATGGAGTCTGTCTGCTCTTGCCAGCACTTCTCTCAATCTTCGCTGCTATGCGAAGAGATATGAGACGAGCGCTCCACCTATTGGTCTTTGACTGTTACTACATTTAAAAGTGATGAATGTAAAAAGGTATTATTATAGTTTATTACATTTACATTTATTATTAAATTAATAATAACAACAATACTACTACTACTACTACTACTACAAATATGTTTATTATTGTTTGGTATGGGTTGTAGGGTTAGGGTTAGGGTTATCCACAAGTATATTGAGTATATATGAAATATATGAATTTCTACTATTTCACGATGTATTCAGCATTGTTTAATTATTTAACTAAGCCATAATTTATTCATTTTATTATGAAGTATTCTGAGTTGGGTAAATATGTTATCTGGTGTCTTACACGCTTTGGTTACAACTTCTTCCATGAGTGAATGATTCTGGTTCTGCCTGCCCTTGAACTATGGGGGGCGGGTAAAAATTCAAAAGGCGCACACCTGAAAACAGCCAGCACCCTGTCCAGCAACAGCATGCACTTCATGTTTAGTAGTAATCGATGTAGTGGCATCTTAGCAGTGGAGTGTATGAGCAGGAAAAGACATTATTCAAACAAGTTTTTCCACACGAGAAACAGAAAAGGGCAAATGGCTGCTGCACTGGCATCAGAAGGATTGTCAATGTTCTCATTTTGTGGAAACTGTATTACGATTTCAAAATGTCATGAGGATAAATGTTCCTCTCAACCACAGTTTAATACACTGCAATTATGCACAGCCTTCAGATGAAGTTCCACTCTGTGTGTGCGTGTGTGTGTGTGTGTGTGTGTGTGTGTGTGTGTGTGTGTGTAAATGAATGGTTGCCTTTTACCACACTTGGATATACTGCAATTATACTAATGACTATGTCATGTAACTTGATCTGTGTTTGTCCGTCTGTCTGACTCTGCACCTTGTGGTTCCGACATGCCAATATGATGTAGAGTTGCTGAAGTACAAATTGATTTTACATCCAATCTGTTTTCACAGCCTCTGCATACTGTGTCCCAAAGCTGAAGCTCACTAATGGGGCGTAAAGTCAGAGAACATAGTTTTCCAGCAGAGAAATCCTATTGTTTCCAGTAGTTCACCTTTTCTCTCCTCCTGTTCAGTCACAGGAAAGTCTGCATGTCTGCTAACGGTAAACTGATTTCTCCATTAACTTCACTTAATGTGAGCATTTAAAAAACAAGCAGCAAACGCCCCTTTCATGCAAAAGGAAAGAGGCTGATGTGTGTCTAATTTGAAGATCTTGGTGCTTTTGAATGGTGCACAGGCGCAGGCTTATTGCACACTGAATGCAGAACCATGTGTGAAAGTTTAGTGAGCAACACATTTATGTCTGCAGGGAATCTGGATTGTGTTGTCTTCTTGTTCTTGGCTTTGAAAATGATTTTCTCTACAGGTCACTCTATCATTAACATAATTATAATCAAGAAAAACCTGACCATCATTATGAATAAACAGTAATACTTAAAAATAGTATCAAATCTGATAATGTTATCAGTGCCTTGAAAAGTGGCAGGAATAGACTGATAGAAATAGAAAAGGGTCATCATTTAAACCAACTATACTATACGCTTTCATGGCTGTAAGACGTTTTTCAGAGTCTTAAAGCATACTACTATTTAAATAAACTGCATCATTCTATAATTATTACCATAAGGCCTTAGAAATTCCATGTCCTGCTGAGTTTTTCAGTCTCTTACCTTATGACTCTGCTATTTCTCTTTACCTTCATCAGCATCCAGCTGAGAATCAGAAGGATCAGCTTATGTTTCCTCCTGTCTGACTAGACGTGCGCTTGTTTTTCAAGAGAAGAATAATAGACATTTAACCTTACTGTTTTCTTCCTGCCAGCTGTCAGTCACCCTGAGCTATTTTCTTTTTAAATACAGATTGGACCTCATACAGTGCCCCCTGACAGCCGTGCACAGGACATAATAAAGGAGACATACCTTCAAACTTATGTTTGATTTGACCGTATGACAATTCTTCCCTGCATTTGTGAGGGTTCCCACTAGATGGAGGCAGAACCATTTAAAGGTACTTAAAAGTCTTGCAGGGAACAGGGGAAGAAATGATTGGAATTAATCATATCCAAACCGTCCCTGTTCCGGCCCGTGATCATCTGGTACTTTGTCTATCTGGACAGGCTCTGCTGGAGCACAGTGACAGTTGGGAACGTTTCTCAGCTCTGTCTGTTATGGCTCTTTAGGGGCCTTTTCAAAAATCCTAGGTGTTTCCAGCTCCACAGCGTGCTTCCTGGTTCTCAAACTGAAACATGGAGAATACGCAGTCATTCCCCCTTTGGATGCAAAAAAGACAAAAGAATAAATGAATTGTAGGGCCTTGTTTTTCTGTTCTTTAACAGTGAGATTACAAAACCATGCATAGCTCTCAGCTCTCTGCTTATTTTGCACGGGTCATTTCTCTTAACATTAGCTCAGTGGCTGTTAGGTTTGGTCCCCTGTTCACGCTGGCCTGCTGGAGAGATTTTGTGGTCACTGCTCACTGCGCCGCTGCCCTTCCCTGCTGTTCCTTGTAACCTATTTTATTGAAGTATGCAAGAGTCTGAGCACTTCTGTGAATTTGGTTTTCAGCGTTTCATTATTGCTTTATCATGCAGTGAGTGACCAACCTGTCCTACATATTGATGCTGGCTTGAGGTAGCAGCAGGGTTTTGAATTTATCTCACAGATCTCCTCATGTTGGAAAACCAATTTTTCTTGCTTCGTGTGATGAATGCACCACATTTTGAATGTCTCAATCCAAAACTTTTTTTTTTTTTTGGCTATGCTCTCAGTGCATTGCTTACCTGCACAGGCATCTTTAGGGCTGCTTTGTTTTTATGCTTTTTCCACCAGTGTCCACCTGGGATCTGCTGGGAGCCATAAGGTGAACTGACATTCGCATATCAGACAAACGCGACAGGATTTTTCATTGTGGGCTCTCAGGAATTAACAGGAATTCTATCGCATAGCTGGCAGGTGATGGCTCTTTAAGCTGCACTCTTCAAAGATCAAAACAATTGCTTTGATGGTGGTGGCAAAAATGTAAAATCTGACTTTAAAGATGTTCTGTAAGAACTTTATTGTTGATTATGTTTTTTTGCTGGAAATGTTGGGTTAAATCAACACATTTTGCATTTTATCTTTTCAAGTTTTGCTTGTAGCAAGTCCATGCTGGTCTGTCCACACAGGTACACTTGGCCGTTGATCCACATACTCCAGTTCTACTCTGTAGTTCTTTCTACAATCTGCTTTTTTTAGATGAGTGGCATTGTTTATTAGTAACGCAATGATTTTCCACACCTGACTTTTCACAGGGCTGTTGCTTTTGTGTTTTTATCATCTTCAACAAACACGGTTCTCTTCCACTCCAAATGCTGAAGGATAGGTGCATAATGCGAGGTCAGCTGTGTCCATCCACACAGACCCAGCAAGTTTTGGTCTGTTAGTTGTTTTCTTAACCACACGCAGATGGCTGGCTGGTTAAAGGAGGACAAGGGAAGATAAGGTATAGGGAAGGACAGAAAGAGGACAGGACCAGACACATACTGTACATCATGCAAGCAAATAAAATGGGATAGTGAAGATAAAGAAGTAAACATGTGCAGGTCAGTGGGGTTGCAGCAGGTCAGCGTAGTTATGTAGTCAGTGATAACTGTAGATAGATGCAGAAGGTGAGAGAGAGAGAGAGAGAGAGAGAGAGAGAGAGAGAGAGGTACCCAAACTACACAAGAAAATGATGTTAACCCTTATATTGTGTTCGGGTCAAAATTGACCCGTTTTCAAGTTTAGGTATGTAAAAAGTACCATTTCCTTTTTTTACTGGAACAAGGCTTCATCTAATCTTTAGACACAACTATTTTAACGCAACAAAATAAATTTTTAATATATTAATATTGTAAGATAAAAGGTCTGGGAAGCCAGAAAAAAAAAATTAAAACAGTGTTTCCATGAATATGAATATATATTAAGTTAGCTATGAGGTGAAAAACAATACTGGATGATAACCAGTGTTTTTAAGTATTTTCAGGCTGAGTTAAATCACGGGTCAAATTTGACCCGCTAACACTAAAGATGTGGGCAGCATTCTAACATATTACAAGGGTTAATGACATAAAACAGTGACCTGCAGGAGAGGACATGCAGCCGTGAACCAGTAAGGTGAGAGAAACCTGACTGTGGTTTGTATTTCTGTTCCCCAGCAGTCTAGACTTGTAACAGCTTAACTAACTGGTAGCTAAAGTGTTAGTTGACTCTGGACAAACTAGGAGCATTAGAATGGCTAAAATAGTACCGTAGCTATAAACACAAACAAAAATACAATGTACACAGACTTACACACAGACTTACACACAGACCTCTGTGTGTGTAAGTCTACGTGTCTGAAGGTAGTGGGAGGACGTGAGTGATTTCTGACTGAGGGAAACATTACCCTTGTCAACCTCAAAAGTGACTGCCAGAAGACCAACCGCCAGAACTATCCCACCGGAATAGTACTGTTCTATCAGTCTGACTGGCTGCAAAACACACACACACACACACACACACACACACACACACACATATCCTTGAACTTCTATGTTTGTAAGAACTTTCATAGGCCTAATGCATTACCTATCCCCTAACTCTAACCCTAATCATCCCAACTAACCCCACTGACCCTAACCCTTACCCTAACCTAACCCCAATGCTAACCTCAACCTTAAAACCCTCAAACAGTCCTTTGAAGTTGTGAGGACCAACTAAAATTTGAACTCTGTGATGTCCCACTGTGATGGCTAAAGAGTGTGTGGTTTTCTTTGTCCAGACTACTAAAAAAAAAACCAAAAAAAAAAAAAAAAAACAAGTGTAGCCCCCGTGCTTCTGGAAATCTGTAACAACATAATAGAGAACCCAGACTGTCAATTACGATTAGAGACTTTTTTTTTTCAACAATTACCAGCAAATTTCTGTATAAAAAAAGGTAAAGTTCTCTTCTGCTCATATTTCCTTCTTTATACAGGCTTCTTATATAAAGAGATATGATCTATCTATCTATCTATCTATCTATCTATCTATCTATCTATCTATCTATCTATCTATCTATCCACTTTTCACCTTGGCTGGTTACCTCACACACACTCAGATGATAAGTCAACGTCTCCTTGGCCTACCCACACCAAAACTGTCTGTAATATTCACCAACCAAGCCACACACTCCAGCTTTTCCCTTTGCCAAATAGCTGCTGTGTAGTCATTTCTGCTCCTGTTTAGCTGTTACTGAGTTGTGATTGTGGTCTCACTTGAGGACAGCTTTTTTTCATTTTTGTATACAGTATAGTGTATATCACATACAACAGTGTAAAAGAAATGTTTTATCTACTCTTTCAGAGGAATAGCCAAAATCAAAACAAAAACAATGAAGCTATGCACTTAAACATCCTTCTACTGACTGATGGTTCATTGGTTTGGGTGTTGTCAGGAGACTTAACAAACTTGGTTTATAGCAGAAATGGAGTGCATTTATGGCTGGTGAATAAAAAAATAAAACAATTATACAGCTATTACTTGAAGGAAATTATGAAAGTATTGTGAGATACTTTTGTGTTAAGTCTATCTAAACTCTAACATTTCTTACCTCTTTATAACTTTATCGTTTTTAAGGTCAGAGCACGGGTTTGTTCAAATTCATCTTCGAGCCCCTCTCATATGTACATATATATATTTATCTGCAGCACATTGGCATTAACCATGGCAGCACAAGACCAGGCAAGAGTTATAAAAGCCAGCGTCAATGTGGGGCCTCCAAAGGTGGTGGAGACTGACCGTGCTAAGGTCCTGTGGGACCTCCAGATGCAGGCTGACAAACAGGTGATGGTGAACCAGCTTGTTAAAAGCCTGTGGTGATAGACGTGGCAGTCCCAAGTGATAGAATCACCAGGAAGAAGGAAACTGATAAAGTACCAGTCACAGAAGCGGACAGGGAAGCTGTCAGTGATCCCTGTGGTCATCGGAGCACTTGGGGCTGTGACCCACCCCCCCCAAGCTGGAGGACTGGCTCCAGCAGAGTGCAGTGGTAGGAAAAGCTGAGCTACTGTGCAGGTCCTTCAAGCTTGCAGGCCTCTGGAACGGGACCCAAACTTGAAGAAGGAACAGACCACCCAGGGAAAACAGGGCAAGTGGGAGATTTTTATTTCATTTTTTTATTTTCATGTAAAATTCTTTTATTTCTTCTCTTTTTGATAGTACAGTTTAGTGACTGTAGCTAATAAATATGGGCAATAAATAAATGCATGTTGTGTTCACGTGAAGGTGAAGCATCACAACTGACATTTGATTGTGTGACTGGTCTTCTGGGCAGCTCTTACTAATCTTACTAATCTACATTTATTTATTTATTTATTTATTTATTTATTTATGTGATATCCTTTTCTCATGGTTCATGAGAAGTACTGCATTTATTAAAGGTAAATGTGTTATTCCAAGCCAAACCCTACAAAGCATTATAGACATAAGGGTGGTTCAGCCATGCGTAGTTGGTTAGGAGGTGGGCAACGGATGCACTGAAGAATACGCATGCATTTTTTACGGGGAAAATGCTTCTACCAGATACACTAACTAAATTGGCTGTGCACATTTATGTTGACGAAGGCATAGTAGAGTTATTCCAGGTATCATTCATGTACTGTCTAGCTGAATACTTTCTATTGTAGAAGGAAATTGCTTTCTAATCTGGGTACTCCTAATTCTATATGCATACAGAGACGCTCGTTTTTGTATGACTTGTATAATAATGAGATTGTATTATTTGTCCTGCTCAAACTTTTCCATAAAACGCATCTGGCTTTGGCCAGTTTCAACTAATGAAGGACACCAGAGTATTAGAAAAGGGCCTTGTCTTCATCAGTGAGGTGGTGGCATTCCTCAGGGAGCTTCCAGGCATTTGTCATGATCCCTGGCCTGTAGCCATCGCCATACCGCAGTAATACAGTTAAGAAAGACAAGGATTTGTTACCACTGGACAAGTTCCCTGTTTCCAGTGGTTTAAGAAGTAAGATTTCCACATCATTTTAGAAAAAAAGTTGAAAAAAAAAAAAAAAAAACACTTAAAGGAAGCAGATGTAAAAGAAAGGAATCAAGTGAGTGCAGCAGAATATTTGTTTAAATATGAAGACTTCTTTAAATCCACTGAGACAGAATACCATCATTTCAGAGCCACAAAATGCTAATTTGCATAAACATCACTAGTGCCACGATGTAAATGAAATCCAAATGCGGATAAAGCAGGCTAGCGTCTTTGTTTTTCTCTGAGGGTGTGCTGGCAACACCCCTACTACTGGCACACCTTTAGATATGTAACACTGCAAATTACAGTTAAAATTAAAGGTCATTTGTCACACACAAGATATAACTGCTACGACTATCTTCTGCCAATCCCAAGCTGCTAATATATATGTTATTATGTATTGACTGGACTCAACAATATTTGTGACTGGGTTTTGTCGATCAAGAAGTAGTAGTCCAAGAATGAAGTTCTTCTAATATCCCTAGAAGTAGCTCGACACATCTTTGGACAAAACGTGCCAGTCATAGCCAAAACGTCTGCAGCTGCTCCAATGCTGCAGTAAGCAAAGGTGGCAGGCCATTTGCATCTGGCTGAGTTGTTGTGGCTTCTGTGTTTTGTCTGGTCTTTAAAAAAGAAAGAGAGAAAATCTGAGCTCACACTGGGCCAAACAGAGGCTTTTCATCTTCAACCGGGGAAGGAGAAATCCTCGAGGGCCAGAGCCAAACTCAGTGTTCCCACATTAAACTCACACGAGACTGGCAGTGTGCTATACTCACCATTGTGTAAATCTCATTTATCTACCACAGTATTCTGTCTGTCATCATCTTGTTGAAAGCCCATGTATTTCGAACCTTTTTTCCTGCTTGTTAAATACTTTTGCTGGTCTATCATTTCTTGTATCATATATCATTTGAGGTTTTAAGAAGTGGGACTGGAGAGTTTTAATACTCAGACTTGGACAGAATACAAGTTTTATCTTTATAAGATATAGATTTAGTTCATTTGCACGTGCCTTTAGCCAGACCTCACTTGTTTTAAGTATGATTATTATAAACTGTTGTAGCTGAAACACTATTTGCTGTTCAAGATGGATCCTGATGCACAGTCAAACGCTATTGAGAACTGTACTTTTTACCTGAGTTCTCTTTTCAGTGTGCTATAGTGAGAATAGTGATAGTGTAAATACTTTGATCATAAAAACTAATACAGAAAAAGTCATATGAAAAGACTGAGCTTTCGTTCTTTTTTTTTTAATTCTTCAAACCTAAGCTTAGCGGGAGCATCCGTGTCTCTGTAAGCTGTGAAATGATTCTGCTTGGGGCAGAGTAACAGTTCACATATGATTAACTGACGCTTGAATGCTCTTGGATCGGCCCACTGTACGTGCTGACTTACTCTTTCCGTGTAATTAATCACTAAGTAACATTTTGCTAAAGCTACTTAGTTTAATATTTTTGCTCTAAATGACGATGGAATTATTCAAAGACCATGACGCTATATTACCCTTAAATTACCCTTAATTTACTTCATTTAAAGAGTGGTGGTTTGTAGAATGTTTGCAGGCTTTATTAATGCACTGCTGCTATTATCTCTGCCATTCAAGCTAAAGCGTCGTTGTAAAACTGTATTCAGCGCTTAAATGAAAAGTGGGCTTGTGCATCGGGTCTGACCTGAGGATTTCATCAGTGACTAATCATGATCTGACTAATAGAGGAGCAGTGGGACTTAAACTCTAACTGGTGAATTGCTTCTCTCACCTGCTCTACACTGTACATGAAAAGAGTGCTGATGTTACAATGTTTATAAGACAGGTTATATGTAAAAGATGATTTCTGTAATATTCTTGTCTTACACTACTATACTTCAGTACTGATCTTTATGGCCTTTTGATGTGTATCATGTTTAATTTATTTTATTATCTGGGATTTTGTTTTTGAATTTTGCATTAAATATATCTATTTTCTTTGGTCACTCTGGAGGTGTATGCATATGAAGAGGTTACAGTGGTCACTTTCTCTGTACAGAAAACCTATTTAAGATCATACTGGTCTTCTCCGTCTCCGGCTAGTCCAGTTTTTACCACAACAATATCTTGTGGTCTATTACAACACATTGCCAAGTCTTCTACACAAAGCCACCACATATGAAAATCCAGAAAAGCCAGGCCAAAAAAAAAAATCAAATGACGCCGGAGCAGTACCGCCAGAAACAAATCACTGTACTTTTTAGTGGTGAAGGTTTGGCACAATATTTCTTCCTTTTTGTTTCCCTTTTCTCATTTTAAATCACTCCGTGGGACACACTCGGAGATCTGGACATGTGTCCATACTGTAGAAGGGTCCACACAGTGATGTTCTCTTCTCTTCTCTTCTCTTCTCTTCTCTTCTCTTCTCTTCTCTTCTCTTCTCTTCTCTTCTCTTCTCTTCTCTTCTCTTCTCTTCAACAGACATTCTTAGATTTAATTTCAGCTTTGCCCAGCCTTGTTTAGCTCTTGGTTCCTGTATACGGCGCCCGTTTCTGGTGTCTAGAAATGTCTTTTTTTTTCTGGTTCATGGACTTTGGTCTGACATAGTCAAATGGTCAGCAAGATTTTTGAACTTCTTTGTAAATTTGTCTGTTTCTTAACATCTTACACAGTTGATGTGTTTGCCATTGTGTTTTATATGGACACATCTTGCAACCATGAATATGGAATTGTGATTAGAATAAAGTTTTCAGCAATGGAGATTGAATAAAGGAAAATGATGCTCAGGGACTTTTATGTTCATTCAGTTTATCTCCTCCTACCTGTATCTCGGCACGGTCCCCGGGTAATGACAATACCACATCTGTTTCCTCCCATTTCCCCAACACCCTTCCTACACACCTGACCTCATCCTTTGTTTCTTTTAACTTTTTTTATTTTAATACATTATGGGAAATGATCTGTTGGGAGTTCGAAGTTGTAAATGTTTAAGAGGGCCAGCTGCCCCCAGAAGTTTGAAGGCTACAGGACGCAGCATCAGAGGATTGCACCTAGCACGACTAAAGCCAAGGGGGCTCGTTGTGATGACTGTTGCACATGGCTTCACATCTTTTCATAAGAGACATGGAGACATGGCGCAGTGGATTGTCAGATACATCCTAAATCTAAATCTAACGCTGAATAATTCCGAAATGTGCATTCGTCTGAAGAGAAAACAAAGATTTGAAAGTGGCACATAACGGGCATCTCTCAGAATGTAAACCTCCAGCGCACGGTCACCCAGTCTGAAATTTAGGCTGTACAGTAAGCAATTCACCAGGCAGCAACCAACCCTTGTTTTTATTCAGTTTCAGCTATGAACCATATCATAGCAATTTGTGGTGCTTTCATCTGCTTTTCTTTTCTCTTTCACAACGTCCTCTAAAGAAAGACATTCTTATGGTAGCCATTAGCCAACTATCTTGTTTTTTATTTTTTGTTTAATCATATCTTTTTTCAAAGGAACACCCCCTATTTTTGTTAGCATTATGTTCTGTTTCAGTTTCCTATGCGTGCGCAAACACACACACAAACACACACACAGACACACGCGGATATACATGTGTGTTTTGTATATATGCCTATATATACAGATATATATAGGCATATATATACACACATATGCGTATATTGACACACACATACATGTACATAGATAGATAGATAGATAGATAGATAGATAGATAGATAGATAGATAGATAATGCTTTTTAAAAATGACAAATGAAGTACAGTATGTTCACAGACACTTTTATCTGTTGTTTACATAAGATCTACATGACTCATAATTACAATCACATCTTCCTTTGCCTTTTCATTCATACATTACTTTTTATTGCCATTCCAAGTGTCTACACACCCAGATCTTCTGACTACGTGTCTGCCAGTGCATTCGTCCCACATGGACCCACAAATGGTCCACAGTAAATGGACCCACAGTCCAGTTATTAACTGTTAAACTGTGAGGACAAGATGAGGACACTTGATATCTTTATATAGCAGCACAGAGAAAAAAAATAATAAATATTAGATATTCTGTCTTCCCTAACCTCACCTTTACTGATTTCTTGTTTTCTTATTAGAAAACAAACTAGGCTTGTTTATAGTCTCTGATAGTCACAACTGTTGCTTGAACCCTCTATCTTTAAGTGTCTGATAGTTATTGATCAGTTTATCTTTATTTATTCGAGTTTCAATTTAAAAGTTCTCAAATTGAAAATAATTTCCAACATTGTTTTCATGTGGTGGGCGTGCTTCTACCTTTGGTGGTCTCCCTGTTCCCCCACCCCTAATAATTATGTTAGCGAAAGAGAAAATGAAAATAATTTTCATCCCTTTCCTTGAAAGAAATCGTTTCTCTGTTTGCTCAGGATCCAGGATTGTAATGCCAACATGAGCATGTAAAAGTAACTGACCTAGGGCATACCTCAGATGCTTAACCCTGATGTCTGGACTTCAGGAAACCAGAAGACTTTCATTTGATGCCTGGGTTGTTATGAATGGCCAAAGAATATGGCATCTCGTACATGGATAATGATGCAGAGGTTTGGGCTCTCATTTACACCGGCCCCAAGGAAAACATCACATGGTGTGGGGCACAGAAAGTGATGCTAATGAATGTGGCATTATGTTTCTGTGGTATTCAGCCAGGCAAAAGGGCGGAGCTACCACAGATGAAGCCACATCTTATTATACTAGCTGAACTTCATGGAGGGTGAAGAAACAATTCCATCAATTCAAAGGCTCTTTACCAAGTGCCCTTACATTGAGTAAGAACCAAGTACTTCACTTTCTCTGAGTGTTATCTGTTGATGTGAGCTCTAAAGAATATCTTAATTAGATGAGTTTATACCAAAAATGCTAAGGACAATTAGAGAGGAAGAAATACAGTCTGTATATATTTTATTTTGTCAGCATGATTAGATTTATTTAGCTTTTATTTGCACCTGTTAAGTAGAATGAATGAACATGTTGGCATATGTAGAAACTGCTCAGGTCCAGACAGTCACAACTCTGAGTTTCCTCTCTTTAGTTCTGGGTTGCGAGATGTAGGCCAGCCTGATGGCTCGTGAATTAAATGGACAAACAAGGTTGAACATTCAGAAGTACAGAACACCCATCTCACCTTACGGCAGAGACCAGCACCAGACGTGACTTTCAGGTGAACATGCTTCATGTCAGTAGCACACCATTAATAAAACCTTAATTCTTCCCTTCCTTAAAAATGTCACCACTGAATCCCTTCAGAATCCACATTTTATTCCTTAAGGATGTAAAAAGGATACTTTGGATATATATAAACAGCCGGGTGAAAATGTGCATGTGCAATGTGTCATGTTTGTCTGACAGTTTGACAACTCAGGTCACTAAAATGGAACGACTCAAGTCTCACTTGGGTAATTGTGGGGCATCAGTTACTGCTCAGTCTCCTGGAGGAAGACAGAAGGACGGAAGATACTCTCAGAGTTAAACCTGAGTCCTTCTGACTCTCTTCACCTGGTGTAAGAAATGCTCAGGGCAGTCTCTCCTGTCCCTCCTAATCCTGTTACATCAAATTAAACAAATATTTTGCTAAGATCATCTTTCAGTATAGGCCAAAGTTCAAAAGTTTTTCTTATTTTGAGGACACTGGTTCCATCCACCATAGTCAGTTTTACAATGACTACTTCCAAAAAAGACTCAGAAAATATAACAGAACATTCAATTTTACAGAGGCCTCAGTAAGGTTTCTCCATTTAAGATCCTGGATCCAGCAGGGATTTCTGTCCTACCAGTAGACTTGGTAGACTTTCTCTATGGGATCCAAGGCTAAGGTAGCTGTCTATCTGGTAGGATATCAAACTCTGCTGTGTTGTGGCTATCTTAGAACTGGGTTTCCCAACATTGATTTTAACTACCTTTATGTCAACAATTCTTCAAATACAGAGGACCCCCATTTTCAGCCAGTTTTCCTTTAAATTTTGCTAATTTGCTAATAGGCCTGATGCTTACATCATTTCCACAGTACTGATGTGAGCTTGCCAATTTGTTTTTCAGTGTGACAGACCCTTAATGACATAAAGGCTCAATTAACGCTAAACCACGTGGAAAACTTTGCTTTTCTTCTGTGAAGGACTGATTCATTCACAGACAAATTGGACTGTATTCCATGAATACCAGACTTCCCGTGCATAACTGAATCATACTTTAAGTTGCCTTCCAAGTTCTATGACTACCACTTTAATGTCCATCATCGCTGCACCTTTCTCTGTTGCCAAGGACGATCATAAAAAGGAAATTGTCTTAAACCTCTCACTTCACTGAGTTCACTGTAATATTGCTGGGTGAGTCATTTAACCTGTTACACAGCAGTGACCCTCTGGCTAATCATCTCTGATTAGGAATCGGTCTGTAAAGTTATATCACCTCAGAGATCCGCTGGTACCATCTGTGGTTGGTACATCCTGTGCACTGGTCCCTTCTGAGCTCTTTATGTGTTATTCTGGTGGAACAAGAACCCCCATGGGGAGTAAACCAAATATATCAAAAGGTTGCTTTGTAGAAGGTAAAATAACCTTTATTCTCGTCTAGCTTGTCAGCGCTGTAAATACTTTGATTTTATCATATTTGAGAAAGATGAAAAAGTGACTCTTGAATAGTTTCAAAATCGACTGTTTAAAACATGCTGAAACTTACCTGCTGAAAATAAAACTGTATATGAAGACATGCTGGGTTATTTCTGGTTTCAAAACCTTTTGAATAAAAAATGAGTAACTCATTATGGTGTACTTTACTTAAAACCTTTACTGAAGGTACATCGGTGGAATATAATATAAAAAGAAAAACAAGACAAAAATGATCAACGCTAACCAGTCTGACCTCAAGGTTGTTTTTTTTTAAGTGGACATTTACCAGAAACCGAAATACTATACATCCCTGTGATCTCCAGACTGCTTTTTCTTTCCAACTCACACTTCTCAATTTATCAGTCTTTCTTTTCTGTGTTTGCCTCTTTCTTCCTTCTGTACCAGACTTTACTTACCCTTATATGCTGGGATGATACATCAGACATCTCCTCTTTTTTTACCTCCAAGCTGACAATCATCTATATTACTGTTTATTCACACTGTTGTTTTCACCTTCTACATATACTATCTCACGAAAGCTAAATAGTAAGACTTCCTCCAAGATCTTTATCCCTTAAACTCTCCAGATCCTAAGCAGTGGCTGTCTGACAGTAATTAAGATGGATGGTATGTTTTGGTTCCAGTCAGTCCTTGTTGGATTTTAATATCAATTCCTCTGTGTGTTGATTTTTTTGTGCCTTATATTTTCATTTCCTGTGTGTATTTCTGGCCACCGATGTATTTACGCAGGTAACTACAATGTAGCCCGAGACCTCAGTGACACCATTGTGAATGACACTTTCCTGTTGTTGAAAAAAATAAACAGAAATCACATATTAGTAAATTGCTTTCTGTGATTAAGTAAAAACACAACTGACTGAAGTTATAATGCCAAGCCTGATAGTCAATAGCTTTTATTTTGATATTTTTAGACCAAAAGGAAAAAAACAAAAACGAAAAACTCTTTTTTTGTTTCCTTGTATTTAAACTCTTGTGGAAATTGTTCTCTTTTTTACTCTCCCATAAAGAATTGACTGGTGAAGAAAAGTTGCTGTTAGCAGAATCCCCCTAGGCCTGAAGATTTACGCATGTACCATATTCCTTTCACGTTTAATGACATATTTTAGTAAAGTCCGAGTTCCTTAATGACTGAATCCTTTTCCCTTTTCTGCTTTTTTAGTGTCTTTTAGTCATGTCTTTATAGTATACTTGTATGAGAAATACTGGCTTACCAGTCACTATTTCTGTTTCAGGACTGGCTGAAACTCGCTGTGTCACTTTTTTTTTTTTTTTTTTAATTCCAGTCATTGCCGCTGCCGCACCAATGGGCAAAAAAAAAACAGAAAAAAAAAAAAAAGAAAAAAAAGTGTCCCATGGAGCATTAATTACTTTTAAATGTATTTTACTGCACAGGCCTGTGGAAAGTGTTTGTAACTGTAAATGAAAGTATTTAAAACTTGCAATTGCTCACCAAATAGTGAAGAAATTCCTCAGAGCTAAATAACTTAAGGTGGTGGAACAGCAACTACCTAAGCAGATGTCAGTAGGACTGTGGTATGTTGGAGCATTTAAAGACACTGGAAGCCTCTCGTTTCATCTTTTTTCTAACAGAAATGATGAGGACAGATGAAGTAATATCCAGAACTGCCTGCTTGTCCTTTTATGGCTTTCTAGCACGAGGAGCTGAAGGAAGAGTCAGAGCACAGGGTGGAGCTGTTGTAGTGAGTAACTGTTTAAATATCTTACGGCTATGTAAAATTAAATATATGAGAATAAAAATTTCATCTTGCTGCACTTTTTAAACTTACAATATTTTTAATATTTCTTTTATTCAAAAAAATACACATTTCGCTGTAATATTGCTGGGGCACCTTTTTTGCCCCACATAGCCCATACATGTTCGATTTGAGCTAGATCCATCCATCCATCCATCCATTTTCTTCTGCTTATCTGAGGTTGGGTCACGGGGGCAGCAGCCTAAGCAGGGAAGCCCAGACTTCCCTCTCCCCAGCTACTTCATCCAACTCTTCTGGGGGGATCCTGAAGCGTTCCCAGTCCAGCCGAGAGACATAGTCTCTCCGGCATGTCCTGGGTCTTCCCGGGGGCCTCCTACCAGAGGGACATGCCCTGAACGCCTCACCAGGGAGGCGTCTGGGAGACATCCTGGCTAGATGCGTGAGCCACCTCATCTGGCTCCTCTCAATGCGGAGGAGCAGCGGCTCTACTCCGAGCTCCTCCCGGATGGCAGAGCTTCTCACCCTATCTGTAATGGAGAACCCAGCCACCCTATGGAGAAAACTCATTTGTACCTGGATTGGTGCAGAGTTCGCATTACTGCAGACGCCGCACCGATCCACCTGTCGATCTCCCGCTCCATTCTTCCCTCCTCCTGAATCCGAGGTTCGACTATCCGACAGACTCTCCTCTCCAGTACACCTGAATAGACCTTACCAGGGAAGCTGAGGAGTGTGATCCCCCTATAGTTGGAACACACCCTCCGGTCCCCCTTCTTAAAAAGAGGGACCACCACCACAGTCTGCCAATCCAGTGGTACTGCCCCCGATGTCCACACGATGTTGCAGAGTTGTGTCAACCACGACAGCCCCACAACATCCAGAGCCTTAAGGAACTCCGGGTGTCTGTGTAGATTCTCACTCATCCAGGTCATGGTTATCCAAAGTAGATCTCTCTGTGTCAACTGGACTGATGGGGAAGGAGCCTGAGCATCCACTCCCAACCTCAGCCCCAGAGATAAGAGAACCCGCCCCGAGTCCCCAGGCCCTGCCTCCTCACTGGAAGGCGCGTCAGTGGGATTGAGGAGGTCTTCGAAATATTCCCTCCACCGGCATTCCCAGCAGACCCTCACAACACGTTTAGGTCTGCCGGGTTCTGACCGGCATCCTCCCCCACCATCGGAGCCAACTCACCACCAGGTGGTGATTGGTTGACAGCTCCGCACCTCTCTTCATCCGGGTGTCCAGGACATGCGGCCGCAAATCCGACGACACGAACACAAAGTCGATCGTCGACCTGCGGCCTAAGGTGTCCTGGTGCCAAGTGCACATATGGACACCTTTATGCCTGAACATGGTGTTCGTTATAGACAATCTGTGATGAGCACAGAAGTCCAACAACAGAACACTGCTTGGGTTCAGATCAGGGGGGCCATTCCTCCCGATCACGCCCCTCCAGGTCTCACTGTCGCTGCCAGCATGAGCACTGAAGTCACCCAGGAGAACGAGGGAACCCCCAGATGGAGCACTCTCCAGTACTCCCTCTAAGGACTCCAAAACCACAACCACTGGCAAAAACCACAGTCGGGGTCCGTCCCCTCACCCGAAGGCGGAGGGAGGCTACCCTCTTGTTCACTGGTGTAAACTCCAATGTACAGGCACTGAGCTGGGGGGCAAAAAGAATTGCCCCTGCGTCGAGGTGAGGCCGACTATATCTAGTCGGAACTTTTCAACCTCGCGCACCAGCTCAGGCTCCTTCCCCATCAGAGAGGTGACATTCTGTGTCCCTAGAGCTAGCTTCTGCAGCTGGGGATCGGACCGCCAAGGTCCCCTCCTTCGGCTGCCAACACACACTGCACCTGACCCCTTTGGCCCCTCCTGCAGGAGGGGAGCACCGGTGACCCGCGTCTGGGCAAGGGAAACTTGGAACCATTGGTATTCATCTTCATAAGAGGTCTTGTGCTACAATTTGTCTGGTCCCCCACCTAGGACCTGTTTGCCATGGGTGGCCCTACTAGGGGCATAAAGCCCCAGACAACTGAGCTCCTAGGATCATTGGGACACGCAAACCCCTCCACCACGATAAGGTGATAGCCCGGGGGGGGGGGGGCGTCTAGATCAGAACTAATCCTGGTCCACTGGAGAATCCTGCTCTTGTTTTGGTAAAGCAAGTGTTTTTTGATTTGGCTCTGTGTTTCAGGTCATCATGCTCAAATGTGGAATTCCTCCTCATAAGTTTTTTAGCAGAAGCCTGGCGAATTACTCCAGAATTGACTGGTATTTGAAGCTATTTATTGTTCCCTTCATACTGATTAACGTCACAGATGTAAGTGAAGAAAAGCAGCCCCACAGCAGGATGCTGCTGCCTGATTTTCTATTGATGATGTGATAAGGTTGGTTCTTTATTTTTGCAAAGTGTTGCTGGTCTTGGTCAGGTTTTGAGTTTTGCTAGTCTGATGTATTGTGCTCTGCTGTATAAGAATCTGGAAGAACATTTCTTTTTTTTTTAAATTGGATCACAGACACAGAATTTGTAGGGGACATATAGTAAATGTACAATGCATTGAAGCATACAGTGGATAGCTGCTCGTAGTGTATTTATTTTTTTAACCTTTGACTTTCTAACAAGGACCAATGACAGCGTGATTCAAATAAAACCATTTACACATTGTTTCTTTGTTTATTAAAGCCTCCTGAAAGGTTCTCAGCTTTGGCTAAAAGGCTGGCATTTAGGTATTTTCCACAAGGGATGTTTTTAATGAGAAGAGATTCTGTCCAGTGTTTGGATCCTGTCGTGAGATTTACTCTTCCCTCTGGCATTCCGACTATCGCACTGCTCCTGCTGCTGAATGTTGTCTACAGTTAATCTTGGTTGGTGCAGTGGGCTTTAAATATTATGTCTGAGAGTTTAAAGCAGATGTTGTAATTACACAATACATCTGTATCTGCTTACTATTTGACAACAAACAAACAGTTGCTTTCTTTCTTACTGAATATTTGTGGCATATTAACTGAGCTTCATTTGTGTGTATGTACCCACGTGTGTCAATTTTGGTCCTGTAGACATCAGTTTGGCCCAGAAGGCCAAATCCCTCCCTCCTGATCCAGAGAGTTTTCTGTTCCAACATCATGCTGGAATGCTTTGCGGGACATCCCAGCTCCAGGACTTGTGGCCTGGCTATCAGTCAGACCCATAACCTCACTCTCATTAACTCTCCTGTACTGATGAGAGAACAAGAACAAAATGGCTGTCCAGGATCTTCATCACTGTCTATTCAGTGATGGAAACTGACAGCATGCTGCAGGATGTCAATACTTTACTGCACAGCTACTCCTTAATCAAAAAATGGATTGCTGTGGTGTTTTCTGTGTGTAGAATCTGAAGGCATGTGTAACATACAGTATCTTACTGACTGTAAGACGTTGGTAACATTTGATTTTAAAACAGCCCTCTCCAGTAAAGGCTTAGTTTCCCATTGTGTTAATTCTAAGAAAACAATCTTTTCCATGATATTCAGCTCCATGATTTCGGAGACAGTTTTGTTTCACCATAACTTAAAGGCATTCTATGTCAACACAGATTTTTGTTATTGATATTGTTCATGTCACATGTCTGACATTGTACATAGAGGGGGTTCTTTTGCACAGCACTTGGACTGGTCCCTCACCTAGAACCTGTTTGCTTTGGGTGGCCCTACCAGGGGCATACCATCCCGGACAACTGAGCTCCTAGGAGATGCAAAAGCCTATCCCCCACAATAGAGTGGTGGCTCTGGCATCTTCTGCCAATGGTCCAGGTCAGGTCAAAGAGACAGTAGCCTAAACAGAGACAGCTCTTTCAGGGGATCCTAAGTTATCTCCGGGTCAGCTGAAGAAAAGTTCCTCAAGACGATTCTGGGTTCTCCACAGGGCCTTCTCCTGGCAATCCTTCTAGTCTTCCTCCAAAATTGTCTTGTCAAATCTTTTTTAAATGTCAAGTGAAACAAGTTTGCTTTTCTCGGGCATACCATGCCTCATCTGTGTTGACTGCTCCTGCTGGAGCCCCTGGTCACAGCTGCCTTCTCCTCTTTGGTGTTCTTATCTCTTGTTGTTATTGTTTTTATTTTTTTGCAAAATGACCTTCGTACATTTATTTTTACTTGCTAACAAATTGCCACCAAGTAAATTGACTGAATGAATAGCGAGAAAACGACCACCACAAAATTGATCGTGGAACTGCAGCCTAGGTTGTCCTGGTGCTTGAACATGGTGTTCATCATCGGGATCGATAACAAAACACCTTTCGAGTTCAGATTGGGGGCTGTTCTTCGCAATCTTGCTCTTCCAGGTCAAACTGTCATTGCCCACATGATCACTGACGTCTTCCATCATGAGTGCTTTCTATCACTCCATCCATGGACTCCAAAAAGTGTGGATACCCTGAACTGCTGTTCTGTATAAGCAGAAACAACTGTCAGGACCTTTCCCCCACCTGAAGGCAGAAGAAGGCTACACCCTCATTCATCAGAGTAAATTCTAATATACAAGCGCCAAACCTGTGGGCATTGAGAGAGTTGTGAGCTGCAGCTGTGGAGAATGCCAAGGTCTCTGCTTTCCACCACATCTAACGCACCCCACCCCCTTGGCCCTTCTCATGGGTGCTGAGCCCATGTCACGTACAGCTGATACATCCTTAAAAACATACTATCCCTCAATGTGAATGGTTATTTTTCTGAAAAGAGAAGGAGGGGTTTTCTCTATTAGCTGAATTGGGTTCAGGTGACTGAAAAAGCCAGATGGTACAGTTAATACTGTCTTTTGTAAGAGCTTTTGTCCTGAATTGTATTTATTTATGCCAAGTCTTACTGTTTAACTTTAAAAACCAAGCGAGCATGATGTGTTTATGCTCAAGTCCAGAGAGACAGGATGTTCTAAACAGGTAGGTATTTTGTCTTGTTCTGGAGACAACATTATCATATTTTGTATACTGAACTCTAAAACATCAGATCACATCCCAAGTCTATCACAGCAGTCTTTCTCAGTAGTGAGCCATGAGCTGCCCCACCATCATTGGTCTTTCTAGCCTTGCTCGCTCATTTGCAGAGATATTCATTCATTATCAGATATTCATACATTATACAAATAAAAATCCAGTTCTGCAAAGACAGAGTGATAATTTTGCTGCACACAAATAATGTTGTTGTTTTATGTCTTCACTGATCGACATCAGAAAGCTTCTTTGGGAGAGAACATGAAGTCATCAGATTTAGGGAGAAGAGGCGTAAGGAGTATCACCAGCTGCATCCAGCTTGTGTTAATGAGAGCTCATCAACAAGACCACTAATGATTAATTTCTTCCATTGGTTCCGTTCCTTTTTTCCAGCTGTATAACATATTTAGTGTGATTTTTCAAGTTAATGACCAGACAGTTGTGACTGTATTGTTTGCCATATTCATAGCTGCGTTTGCATACATGCATGCACACACACACACCACACACACCTGTGTAAACCCAAGAAGCCTGGCATGGTGAATGGAGTTGAGAGAAGGCCTTTCCTTTTTTACTGGTGTATGGTTTTGTTTGAAATCTGCAGCTCTGCTTATTGTAATCAAAGTGCTTCCAACCATTCCTTCTCCCTGAAGCGCCCACAGCTATACATCATTCTAATTAGTAGTGAGTCGGGGGACAGTCAGGAGAAAAAAGGGTCTGAAGAGTATCCCAAGATTGTCATGAATAAAGGCTGTCTTATGGCTGATATTGGTTTTCCGAAACAGAAGCCCACAAGTGTCAGGAAGAGCCAGAACGTTCCATCCTCAGAGGCTTGTGTGGACCAGTTCAGATGAGAGTTGTCTCAAACCACTTGGTTTTAACAAAGCCAGGATCTGCAAACCAGTAGTCACAAATAGAAAAAAAAAAAGTAATTTCTCCAGTTGTTGCTTGAATTCACTACATCATAGCAATGGTTAGTCAAAGAGACCCCCAAATATTAACCTCTAAAGATTGCCTTTCTTATTGCTTTTGTCAAATTACAGACTGTAAAGATATTTTTCCTGGTAAATGCCCTGCAAAGCACCTCTGTGGGATTATCAGGTATCGGAATAAAGCCCACAGTTGATGTATCAAAGCATCACAGTACAATCATGAGTCTCCCCTTCCTTGGTTTGTCAGAAATGTAAGCAATTACTAACCCCAGAGTATTTTAAGAATGGTTTGTTTAGTTTAAGCTGGTATCTGAGAACTTACAGAGAACAGTAGAGATCTGCCATTAGATTAAAGAGTTTTGGGGGCCCAATGATCCGTCAAAGGCTTAATTTCTTTTGCCAAATATAAACTTTTTCTTCTAACCTCTTTCTTTGCAAAGCACAGTTAAAGACACTAATAATGTAATAAATCGTTGGTAAGAAGAAAAAAAAGTCCTGTTAAAAAAGAGCATACGAGGACTTTTTTGCATGTGTGGTAATAGACAATTTTATTACTGCACAGCAGCCATCAACAGCAACATGAGTTCTTCACTGAACATTGTAAAATACCATTTTACTTTAATTTAAGGAAATGATTGGCTCTTAAATAAATGAGCTCCATATAGCATCCAGTCGGTCTTCATCTATGTATTGGATGAGTGTCCCTTGGCTTGAACGAAGCCCCGTATATAATTTTGACAACTGACTGATTGATTCCACTAATGTTCTTCTTTCATCTCTTATTCTTAAATTTTATACCAAGGAGTTGATGGTGAACTGAAGATGCTGTTACTTTGGAAGCCCACTGGGTGCCATAAGAGAGCAGAGAGGATGTTAAGGCCTTAAACACCCAAAGAATGTTTTAAATAATTTGTAGGTAGAACAAGACTAAACATCTTCTTTTATCTTTAAACTGCTTACAACAGAGTATGCAGCTGCTCTACTTTGAGGTCATTATGTCAACTGTACTCTATTTAACTATATTTTTTTGTGCTGTACAGGTTGAGACACCAAATAGCTACTATCTATATGGTCCGAGGTCAAATTAATGTGACTATACAGAATGAGTGGTTATCAGAAAGGTGCTAACTTTATTGTACCATATCCGAGTGTAGATTTTAGTTTATAATTGCCATTTATTAACTTTTTTCCACAATTTAAAGTGTTTCAAAATATCACCGTAGAGAATGAATTGAAGACAAGTAGAATACCTAGAATAATAATGCCTTTTGTTCTCGCACAGCCTTGTCCCTAAATATTTTACAACAGTAACATAAGCAAATAATCTATTTGTCAGTTTTACATTCACCTGCTTTTCAACCATTGTAATCTGTTCTAAAGCTGTTCAGTGTTGATGGAGAGCTACAGCCTGACATGCCTGGATCAAACCTGTCTAAACTTTCAATATCTGTCATGACATTTAACATAACAAGCACAAAGTGTCTCAAAGGAGACCCGTATAAAGTTTTTCAAAAGATGGAAAATGTGACTCAAAAACTAGAGAGAGAGAGAGAGAGAGAGAAAGAAGCATGTATAAATATAACTTGTCTGTTTTTCATGTTTAGTTATTGAACAATGTGTTTGAATAAGGCAATGTGCTGCATTGCTTTTGCTTTCTGCAAGTGTCCATGTGTGTAAACAAGAACGATATGATAGATTTTAGTGTTTGTGTCTCACTCTGACCTACTGAGTCTTTTGTTTGGTGACTAAGTAGCATGGAGTTCACGTTAACCTTGAACACTCTGACTATTTATTATCATGTTTTCTCTCTCTGTTGGGGTGCTGTCTAATGGAAATGATGAAAATACCGCACACATCCTGAATCATATGATACTCTCTTGGGATAAAGTGACATTACAGCCTCCCGGCTGAACCCTGGTCGACCCCTTTTCCCGTGCCTTTACCTCTGCTTTAACACTATTTCCTTTTTTCTGCTCCACTGATGTCATTATTTAGACAAATTAAATGGGTCTTTCAACCTTAATCATCTTCTTCCTGAAGGCAATATGCTGCTCTACTGCATTTTGAAATATTTTACCTCATTACATTTCAAGTCATAATAATAATAATAATAATAATAATAATAATAATAATAATAATAATAATAATAATAATAATAATAATCTTTTCTACTCAATTTACATGTCAAATGTCAAAGTAAATAATAATGAGTAATCAAACATGCATACCTTGCATAGATGTTATGTTAAACATGTGGCCAAGAATTAGGTTTCCCAAACTAAACAGATTACAATTTCATTCCTGGCAATTTAATTAAGAGATTAAAAGTACATTAATCCAGAATTTTGCCTTTCCCAGACTAATGGCATTGATACATGTTGGGTACTAAGTGATATATTGCTGAACATGAAATAGTATTTTAATACATCCAAAATTATGCATTTTCTTTCATCATGCTTGAACTGACAACAAAACATGTTTAAGATGACACCAATTTATTATTAACCTGTTTTCACATGAATTAGTATGAAAAAATGTGACTATCATGCATTTACCACAGAGAATTCAGAGCACCAGCAGCCCTTCGTCTGCAGCATTAACTCCTCATCCCAGTTCAGTACAAGCAGGTCTTTGTCTGCAACTACTTGCCTTTTCTCTCCACACTCAAACCACGTCCAGGAGGACCAGCCATAAATCAGAACACAGACTGAGAAGCGTGGCCTGGGTTTCAGAGGCAGACTTGCTTGTCTCAGAGCTACCAGATATTCATCATAAACATAATACAGCAAGAGTCCCACTGCTTACAGCTGTCATTGCTTTCAGGAGGAAAAGACTGTTTTTCTATGTTAATAACAAAGAAGGGTAAGTGTAATCAAGAAGTAGGCGATAAAAAGTGGAAAATGAGATCTTATGAAGACATGTGAGCTACCCTCCCATTATGATGCAGTTTATCATAATATCAAAACTCATGCTGGCTTCTGCTTCGGGCTGACTGTATATGAAAACACAGCCGGCTCCCCGTTATTCATGCTTTCTCAAGAGGGATTACCTCACTGTTTCACACTACTTTTAATTAGGTGTCACTGTGCTGATCTGCACAAGTGATTAGCAACTATTAATAGTGCTCAGTAGTTGGGGTATTGCAAGAATTCAGGACATTTCAAAACAGTATGGGTTAAAGACACATGTAATAATTTACAACTGTGTTCCTTCTATTTTTCCAACTTTCCAGCATTTTCATTGCAGCAGATGTATGACTAAAGCTCCAATCACGTTAGAGGAGTCAAGCACAGAAAGATTTTTACCAAACTTTCATTATGATGGGAATTTGGTAAAATTACAGACGTACATACAAAAGACAGTCCTATGTCTCCTCTCCTCATTCTGTAGGTCAATATCATTAATAGCATTTTCTTGTAAAATTGTTTGCTTCCCTTTTTTTTTCCTCTTTCAGTTTCACTGTAGGCTACTTTTATTATTATTATTATTGTGAAAGTTGGAGGAATGTTGGAGGAATGAGGCAAAGCCCATTTTATTCATTTACTTTTAACACTATCTAATACCAATTCATTTTTGTTGCACAATTATGAAAATACAGGGGGACATTTTACATTTGGGGATTTTACATTGGGTCACAGAATGGAGGTGACAGAGAGGAGATAACACTGACAATGAAGAATAGAACAACTGGAAATATATATATATATATATACACACTTGTTAAGATGACTTAAGAGCAACACACTCCAAATTCAGAAGCTATCTTTATTGATTATACAATTAGACGTAAAACAAGTAATAAAATAAGTGAGTCACTGATGGGGAATGAAATAATAATGATTTATTTTAGCAGTTGAGAATAGTACCTTTATGCATTTGTATGACACATTCTAGCAGAAATTGATAACTATTAAGTGACGTACATTTGTTATCCGAATTCATTCCAAGTTCAGCTGTGTCTACTCAACAAATCCTCACAAATATCCTCACAAATATTTTCTTGTCACACTTTATTTGCTCTCCACAATCAGTGTGATCACTGTGTTCCTCCACAACCTACACATGGTGCACACCCGAACTCTGCTGCAGTGCAGAGTGAGGTCAGCCAAACAAATCCACACTGAGCAATGGAAAATATTCCACTATTGCTTCCTCGTGTTGGCCAACAGCACAATGAGAAGCATAAAGCTCCTGAGTTCAAGGACAGCACCCTAGAGGGGAACATTTTATCACTCAGTGATACAACAATTTCTTAACTGTAAGAACACCATGTAGAACATCAGTGAACAGTATGAAAATCAAAACATTAGACATTACATTAAACATTATTGTCATCTTATGTCTTCTGAATTTAATTTACTTTCTGAATTCTTTTAAGACCACCTGGTTCTGGGTGATTTTGGGAGATGTTCCACATAATATGCATAACAAGGCCTCCTGACAGTTCCTTTCAAATCGTGTCCTCAAACCAATAATGAGAATCTGCCTCAAAAAATACTTTTTAATAAATATGACCTATGCAAGTAGTAGAAAACACATTTGTAGCAGTTGGTGTATCGCAATTATACATTTTTACTTTCAATAGTGCCACAAATTAAAAAGTATGTTTGTTCTGATACTCTGACTCTTTGAGCTCATCTTCTCGGAACTTTAATATTAGACTCCAGGTGAAACTAACTGCTAATTATAGCATATGTGCTAACTTATTTAAAACAAAAACAAACACACACACACACCATACAGACAAGTTAACAATGACTGTGAGTTTTGAATTATAACTGTACTGGGAGTTTTCCTTCATCTGCCTTCCAGGCCTCTTGCCTTGATACCAGCCAGCCCCACTGTAAATCACAAGGCTGAGGCTGTAAAACACACAGAAGGCTGCAGTGCTGAATGCCATCTCTGTTTGACAGGAACTGTATTTCCATTAATTATGGCTGAAATGATCCATTCCTCAAATGGGAATATAAATCAAGGTCTTTAAAAATCAGTCTTTCTTGTCTCACGTCCCTGCTCCAAACAGCCTACCTCATGACTAACACGTGAGAAAAAATAACTTCTACCCCATCACCCCTCCCTGAATATGGGGACAATTCCAATTATGGCAGCTGCTGCTTTGACACCATTTCCAGATGCAAGTGTATGTATTGACATCGCTACAAAGTGTTCAAGGCTTCTAGATGTTAAATGTGGATGTTAGTTCCCAGCTGACCTACATCTGCCCTTCTGAGAATGAACATTGAAAATTGTTTTCCTGCCTGCGTAGTGGAGTTACCCTGCACCAATCCAGCACCACTAGCTGAAAAATGAGAGCACCGCATGACAGGATGTGAGGGCCTTTAATAGGAGACCAACACCTGGAATGTACAAGCTGGTTTATTTAGTCAAGCTCAGTGATCTGTTTTTCTAGGATCCCTATTATTCCTAATGAACACAATCACATGGACCGAAAATGAACGAGAGGCCTACAAAATAATTGGCGGTTTCTTTCTTTTCTTCATTCATCTAGCCAATGTTACAGGGGCTGCATAAGAATGTGCTGTCAGTCTACATTTGATTGGGTTTCTATCTACTGACACTGAAGCAAAACAAGATCCACTGATTTATATTAGGTCAGAAAGAAAGCTTCCATACTGGGGACTTTTTGTGTGTCAAACATTTGAACCTGCGCTGCTGCACTCACATGCCAACAGCTAAAATCAATGAGCATGTACCATGTGATATCTATTAAAATACAGCTGTCACTGCTACCTTCTAGAAAGTTTTTACAAGGAATTAGCTGTGGCTCTGTTACGGGTAGTTAGACAGGGCTGTGGAAAGATCGTGGTAGAGGGAAGCATTGCCAGATTTTTGGAAGTGCCACTGATGAGAGGACTTTCATGGGTCACAAACAAGAACATGTGAAGGAACCTTTGACTGATTCCAATGTAAAGCAGTAGTTGATATGGGGGGAAATAAAGCCATGTTGGTGATGTCACAACTGGGGTTTTAAAATATTTTACAAGTATTATAATATGTATACTGTCAGTTCTGTCATTATTCAGTTTATTAACATTTTGTGACATCCATCCACACTGATAAATGAAAATATTTATTTTACTCACAGCCCCCAGAGTAAGAAAAAATGTAAGGGGAAAAAAAGAGATCCTCAGCTGTCTGTATTCATCCTGCAGTGATAATAATAGACAGTATTTCTCCTGACACTTGATAATGTGCTAATGTGCTGTAGCTGTTATCAACTCATGCATGATCACATTGCTGAACATGCTGAATATCAAATATTTGATCTTATCAGGCAGTAACCTGATAAGTGCTCACTTCTATCTTTTTTTTTTAATTCAAATTAACTGTAATATCAATTAACAATACCTTCTAACACATACCATTATAGATAAAGCAGTGTGTTAAACAATAGCACTTTAAAAGATGCAGAATTAGCACCTGACTGCAAAAGGGAAATAATGTAACAATTGAGTTGCACCAAGAGAAAGTTCTTGCATCTTAGGTGGGCAAGAAGATGCAAAAAACAATATCTGCTACTGTATTATGGCTCTATAAAATAATGGATAGAAACTACAAAATTGAAGCCAAACATCTTAGTTTCCCCTGGTGGTAGTCTGCAGTACTACCTTAGTGTGTCTTCGAACATCCATCCATCCATCTTCTGTGCCTGTTTTATCCACACTTGGGTACATGTGCTGAATTAAAACGTACAGTTTAACTCACATAAATGCTCCCAGGTGATTTCTGTATGCTAACATGCCTGCATGCTGGCTTCAGTTTAGTACAAGGGGTCAAAAATGGTCATCCATCATCCATCTTTATTTGTGTTCATGAATGTTTGCATAATGGTCAGCTTCTCTCAGCGGATTCTAGTCACATCACTCCTCTTATCTGCTGCCAGCCAACAACATCTTGAGTACATCTTGTGTACTGCAGAGTGATCTCATGTCATAAAACAAACTGCTCCTCTTCTCGCCTTTTCGCTGTCTGTCTTTACTTCTGTCTGACATGTGTGATGGAAGATATTTCTCTCGCTTTCCTCTTCACCAACGGAAAAAGCAACACGAGTCCAGCTCCTTCGTGGAGTCGTTAAATAGCTGAAATGAAAAATGAAAGTCTCAGTGGCATCATTCGCGTCTGCATCCCGCCTCTGTTTTTATGTCTGTTTGTGAATGTGTGAAATATCTGAGGCCACTGAGAACTTTATTGCTTTGAGCTTGCCGCTGAAGAATGCTTCTTTGAGTGTTTGACACCTGGCTTTGGAAAGCATTGGCACTAAAGTCTGCAGTTTGCCCCCCTGCCCTTTTTCTTGCAGACTTGGGTGAATTGTAGTACATGGCATGCGCTGGTTTTCTTTAATCATGGAGATGAATAGAGGGAGAGTTGGGTCTGATGAAAATTAAAGCATGTATATTCAATATCTGGCTTTGAAAGTTTTAAAATGTATCACCCAGAAGCTGAAAGAGACATTTCAATTCATAACCTCCTCCCTGCAGTGTCTGCCTTTTGTCTACCATGCCCTATAAAGGAAATGATTGATTTAACCCATAATAGCTCGTACTGCTATAATTTATTTTACTAATTATATCAAGCTAGCACCAGGGTCTTTATGGCTTGACTGATAACCCTTCCCTTTGTTTTTTCTCTCTTTTCAATCTCTCTTCTACCTCTTGCTATACACCAGAGCGTTCTTTCAGTCCATGACACTTTGGCCCAGAAGTATTATGACCCAGAACTACCCCCACTTCCTGAAGACATCGATGACGATGAGGATTCTGTAAAAATCATCAGACTGGTCAAAAATAAAGAACCACTGGTAAGGAAATTTTTATTTCTTACAATTTATAATGCAAATACATACATAACGACTTGGATATGAATAAAGAGAAAACCTGCCGGACTGGACAAAGTACCACAGGTTGAAGGCAAAAGAATAAATGCTTGTTGAGTTTTATTTAAGAAATGAGAGCTTAGAACAACACACTGATCTGTAATCACTGTTCACAGATGATTCAGTGATTCCTTAATATAATTTAGAGCCAGACAATTTAAAGCTAAGCATAAGAAATGTATTTATATATGTATTAAAGTATATTGCAAGCATTGTTCTGTATCCCACTACACTATATTTGTAATATCAAAGCATCATTCACACCACAGTCTAAGCTAATAGATCCATGCCTTGGTGGTACTTGCCTGTGGAAATCCAAGCCACAACCTTGAAGTTGTAAGCACACCAAAAAGTGACCACAATTACCCTGTTCCTGACCATGAGTATTTTCAGCCAGTCTGGGCTCTGTGTCTACAAATGCTTCCATCCTGGTCAGCATTGCTTTCTCAGTCAAACATGCTTCTCACATTCATGCTCTACAGACTTTATCCCAGACATCAACAACCACCAGTCTTTCTCAGATTCAGTTCCCACCTGTATGGTAGTAGCCTCTGGGATGTTATTCTCAGGGACCATTTCCAGAGTCTGTCTATTCTGGGTGATAGTTGCACTGCAAGTTTTTTCCTGGATTTGTGTGTTACACCTCAGCTTTGTTTATGACCATTTGACACTTAAAATTTCTTTTTTTATCTTCATCTTTTGTTACAGCACATTGCACAACATAAAAGCCCCAAACAGTCTTACTGCTATGCACGCCTTTGCCCCAGACTCCTTAATTTTCACTTGGTTTTTGCAGTCACCACTATTTTGGTGCCAGGCCGGAGCGCTCGTTTGACCACACCCTGGGCATAGCAGAACACACCTTAACCATTTTTGGGTTTCTGCTTGTTGCTTGTTCTGTGATGCTGTTAACGTGGCTCAGGGGAATTTTCAGGCTTCCTATTGTCATGGTGCTTCCTAGTTTTGGCCTCTCCAAAGCCTGTTATTGGTTTCTGGAAACCATAATGTAATTTACACCTGCCATGTTTTCCTCAGTCATATGGTGTGTCATTCTTTTCTTACATTTCTTACATTTTCATTCAAATATTTATGACAGTGTGTATTATTTTGCAACAGTCAACAGTTCACTAGTCACATGTCATCTATAATGTTGAGATTGTCACTGGAGGAATGCACTCCAGGCCATGAGGTTTCTCTGAAGAGAACATCCATTGTAAAGATTTGTTGTAGCAGAAGTTGAGAATCTCCTAAGAGTTATTTTTGAATGTGTTTTACATTTGTTCTGGCTGCACAAACACAAGGCTAGTTTGAATCCCCTTTAAGATTAGAACCAAATTATTCTTAGAACCTCAAAGAGAAGTTTTAAGTTTATGTTTTCCATCATCCTGTTTGCATCCACATGACTTAAGTCAGAATCAAATCACTCCTCTCTTGTCACCACTAGAAAAATTAACATGTCCCCAGAGAGTAGGACTTACATTTGTCAAATAGTTCCTGTGGGAGTTGTTATGGGGGCGGGATCTAAAGTAACAGAACCTTTCAGTGATTCTGCTGTAATTTGTGTATGCTGTCATGCCATGAAAGCAAATTTTCTGCACATTCATTTGTCATATTTGGATTTAATGTTTAACTTTTTATAATCAACAGCTGTTTTTAAAAAAGTTATCAATAAAACCCCAGTATTGTCTATGTCTATTTTCATGTTTTTGTTGTAATAGCTCTTGTCATTATTGCATGAGGATGATATGATGAGGACTAATAAAACCTGTGGTGAGCCTTACTGCTGCACTTTGAACTAGTCAGAACTTTTACTAAACTTGAGTAAACGAAGACGTTGGTGCTTTGTTCTGAGCTGAATAAAACAAAATTGACTCATTTCTTTTGACAAAATAGACAAAGGAGACATTTGAATTAAAAATTACTCCTACATTTTCAGCTGAGAGTTTTAATCAATGGACAGGGGACCAAGACTGATGGGATGTGATGGGCTAACTACGGATTTCCATTTCTAAATTGTTAAGTAGACAAAATTTGGAGCTACATAAAAGTTCACATTCTCTGACCACACCAACAAGCTTTCTTTGCTTACCAGCTCTCAGCAGAAGGCTGTTATGCTGTTATCGTCAGCATAACAATGGAAACAACATGTGTGGAAAGATTCCGTTAATATCATTTGTCATATATAGCATTTATTTACCTTTGAGATAGTCTGTTTAATCAGGTTTTTTGCTTGTGCAGTTATTTTTTAGTGCAGAGCTTCTAATATGAGAATAAATCTAGTGTTTAGTCTTATCCTTTCTTTTTTACAGGACGTATTCAGATATTCATATTCAGATAATCATGAGTCACATTTGTGTCATCCCAGATAAAAGTACTTTTAATTATTATCACCTAGCTTGGTTGTTAGATTTTCTTGGAAAGTGTCCCAATACAAGTGAAGGAATCTCTATCGTATAGCATATATGTATCAATCTTTATGACATAACCTAGAGTTGAGTTATAATGGACAAGATCTTGTCTCAGAAGAGGAAGAGTCACAGAAGGCTACACTCCAGCTGCTCACAATGACCACTGCCACAATTTGAGAACATCAGAGGTTGACATGTCTGCTGCGGCTGGATCTGTTCCTCTCATTTGGAGATTCCTGAGGACGAATCATGCAGATGTGAATACCAGATTTGGTGATGCTCACGATGTGACACTCCCACTGTTCTCCTGTTTGTTGCATGATTGCCAGCTCCTTCGGTGCCACTCAGTCGGTGCCGGCACTCTGCCCTGTCAGACAGTTGTTCATTCACTTCTCCCACTCAGTTCATCTTCAGTCTTTCTTGGTGTTCCCATTCGTTCTTTCAGCTGGTTTTACTATCAGAACCATTACTCCAGTCAGTCTTACAATGTGCCTTCATTCTTCTGCCAACATATTTTATTTGAGTTGATGTCTGGACATTAAACCCTTTATGATGCTACAGGTTAGCTAGAGTATGTGTTTGTCTAAATGGATCTTGATTGGTCAATAGTTTCTTTCATTTCCATGTTGACAGACACTTTGTTGCATTGTTACAGTTCTTTTGTCACTTTATTGAAAGCCTTAGCTACAATTAAATCCTGCCTCCAGTAACATGACATGAACAATGTCCTG
This sequence comes from Pao palembangensis, assembly GCA_015343265.1. NCBI lineage: Eukaryota > Metazoa > Chordata > Actinopteri > Tetraodontiformes > Tetraodontidae > Pao > Pao palembangensis. The sequence continues at coordinate 9,480,426 of CM027086.1, forward strand.
CTCTTTCCCTTTTCCATTCAGTCTGTGCTGCTGAAAAAGACAGGGCTGGTTTCCCCATTATGACTGGACGTCACTGGGTGCAACTAAGTGGAAACTGTAGACTGCGGAGTCTGTGCCACCCGTTTGGCAGTGCCATGTAAAAAGAATCCTGCTTGGCACCTGCTAGCATCATTTAATACAGTTCTACCATCCCTGGTCATGGCCACCCACCAGCTTGAATTCTTTGTTGACCTAAAGATGGGTTTTACATGGCATTATAGCGCAATAGCTTCTGCACATAAAATGAAGAGCATTTGCAACATTATTATAATATTATCATTGACAAAGTTCCAATTGGCAGATTGACCCAGGGGAATTTTCTGTGCTTAATAAGGCAGTTGATTATTGCGAGGAGAGAGTAAAGTCCTGTGATCGATTCAGTTCATGTTGACATTAGTTTTCCATGAGTAGCAATCACTGGTAGAAGCCCTTGGCAGCTTGACATGCCATGCTTTTCTCATCTGTGGCAGTCTAGCCTCATCTCTTGTCTGACACAAGTAGGACAGTGGAATTGTGGCAGCTTTCATTTCATGTATCTGGAAGCTCTTGCAGATAAATTCTAATAGCCAAAGTCAGTGTCCTCCCCTCTCACTTCTAATAATATTATCATTATTGCATGTTTAAACTGTGCTGGACTAACTGTAGACTATTTAAGTTTTGGCAGTCACCAAAGAAAGAGTCTAAATAGACGAATTTGCGTTGAAAATAAATCGACCCTTATTTTCTCTATTTACCTGTAAATGTTGAAAATAATGAAACTGGCTTGATATTAACGGAGCAGCTAATGCCATTAGAGCAGACAGCACAGATGTTAGTGTTTTGCAGACAGACACGTGCTTTAAAAGCAATTTATCCTTCACTTGATGGATTAGGCTCTAGTGTCATGGGAGCCCTGTGAAGGAAGATGAAGCGCCACATACAAAAACATGAGGACAAATGGAGAAGTCTGCTGCAGACTTTGTGGGTGTGGATGTGCGTAATCACTTTTAGAAAATTGCAGAACCAAATCCATTTCTGTAGGGTGTGTGATACTCATGTATAGTTTGTGGATTGAACAGTATTAACTTTGTGAAGTTTTCATAAAATATGTGCCAAAACATGTTAAACACATTCAGAAGGATGAAATAAAGTCTGCCCTGGACTTTCCTCCTCAGTGATCTGAATGTCAGAGACTGCTGTTGCCCAGGTCTTCCTCTGTGGCACTGCTTCCTGGTCCAGTGTGAAAATGAGAAGTGATGTGTCAAAGTGCTGTTTCTTTTAGTTTTAATGACTGGAAAAACAACTGTGATACAACTGTCTCTGACGACTGAGACTCTAATGAAGAAATTTGACTTGATAGCAACCATCCTTCTCATTTACATGCAAACACCAGGGAAATAAATGCACACAAGTAATGAAAGAGACACAAATAAAACCCATACACCTGAATTCACCATCACCTGCTGAGGTGGGCTAATAAATTTATTCTCCTTGCAACTGGGAATTGACTAACATTAAGTTTTAAAGAAATAGAGGCAGAAGAGGAAAGAGGGGTGGAAGATGACAAATGATGGTAATCTGCTGCCCTCCATTACATTACCTGGCAGCTTGTCCTGGAATCTATCCTGCTTACTGTAATTATCATGATAATGACCTGAAATTTTCCTTTTCTCAGCGTACTTATTGATTATGACTGGGAGGTCAAGACCAAGGTTAAGGAAATAAAAAGAAACCAGAGCCTTCTTTAGTGGAGGAATAAGAGAGGAAGTAGGGAGGAGAGCTTTTATTGGTCGTGATCACAAGTCATTTAATAAAACAGGTGGAAAGGCATAAAACTGGTCACCCCACAGGGATTAGTTAGCTGTTACACACACACACACACACACACACAAATCATTTCACATAAATCCTTGGTCGCCTTTCACAGGTCTCTGTTTCCATTTTTTTCTATTGCCTCTTTGCAACAATAGTGTAGGTTTTCATCTGGGCTCCTGTTAATTCTTTACAGGCATTAAGGTTTATAGGTGCCCATAACACTAGAGGGATTTTCTGATTACAACTAAATACACTAATACTACATGATTTTATTCTTTTTGGGGCGTACTAGACTGTGTGGCATTTACGGAAGTATGTAATAACTCGTAAATTTGCTAGACAATGTTTTGAATGGTCATGTGCCTTATGTGTGCAGGGCTCTATGCCATCGCAGTGAGGTAAGATGAAATGACACACTCGAATGCCAGATATGATTGGAGGTAATTGAGTTTTAATGTCCAAAAGGCCCATTGCCACTGCGTGTTGGATTTTTCCATGGATCACATCTGGTGTGAAGAACGCCACCATGTGTTTCTACTGCACTTAAATTTCTACCTCTAAACATAGCAACCCACACTGCAGTTGGCAGGAGTCTATTGTCATCGTTTCACCTTTGCTGTAAAGTGACATCATGTCAAAACATCTCAAAACACCTCAGTCTTTTTGCCTGAGCCACTCCTGTTTGTTTTCCCTTGTCGTTCTCCATTTAGATGGAAAAATAATGTTTGTGAAATGGCAGCTTTCGGCTTGATTTACCTGACATGAACTGAGTAATTAGGCTGTCGGTCATGTGTTTGAAGTTCAGAACCTTTCTTGTTACCCTTAGTGCGAAGTGCCACCTTTAATGGTGGCACTTCGCAGATACCTAACATGCTCTACGCACAACTATATATAATAAGCCAGGATTGTGTTTTCATCATCCACACAGCTGGTTTACAGTATACACACCATTTGACTTCCATCATGTCATTTAGCTATTCATTCAGTCCATCAATAGCCAGAGGGCAGTGGAGTTGGCTATAAACAGTTGGCTAGCCAGGAATTTAAGTGTAACCCAGGCAAGCAAATGTGATGTAACATCCAACATTCAGCTCGCCTCACTCCTGCTATCTGCCCAAATTTCATGGCACTGCAGTTTGATGACAGTTTTCTGGACAACCATGTATGCATTCCACTCGCTCTACTAAACACACTCACTCATGCATGTGGAGATTCAATCTTCCCTCTCTGTTCTCTCACTTTTTATTCTGCTCTCTATGAGGTGTGAACCATTTGTCATCGCACACGTAATGTGGCTACCATGTCAGCAAGTATGTTTCACTGAGCTTTGTTTGGAGGTGCATTGACTCAATGTAGAAACCCCTGAAATGACTTTAAGTTAATAGGCATACTGGCGTCATATAGACCTAGAGTGGTCCGATTGGTTTGCTGTGACTGATTCAGGTCAATTCAATTTTATTTTCTTCATCAAGTTTAAATAAATAATGCAGAGCAGCAGAAACCCAATGCAAAGATTCTTTGTTCTTGACATGCATTTTATAAGGAAACATCATTCACAGCAGGAGGGCAGAGTCAGTCTTGAACAACATAGAATCTTCACATACTTTATAATCCTTTTCCATGCAGTTGAACCTCTGGCCTCTAATTGCTAACATGGTGTAGCCATTCATCAGACATAGTGGCTGGGCAGCATCAATCATTGAGTCTTCTGAGGATTTGAAGAGACCGGTTTGGCCTGACATCAGGTCAAAGCACAAGGTTACACTCAACCTCTCAGAAGAGCTCACACTGCTAAAGATACACCCACACATGCTACCATTCGTGTGTGTACATGCACTGAAAACCTTTCAGACATTCAGAAGACTTCCTGCATGATTTCCATGCTTAAGGAAAAGTCTGAAATGACTTCCATGTGCCAGTAGGCGTTGAATGCTCTGCGTAAACCTCATGGTAATGCTTTGCTGCTACACCAGGAATTCCAGTTTAGTGCTTAAGGGTCTTTGGCTACCATGTTTTACACTTCTGAACGCTCTCTCCCCCTGCAGACAGACACATGCACACTACACCTTTTATTTAGGTACTACCCTGGCTGTTGTATGCATTTGTATAACGGCACAGGGGCTCTACATGGCTGGTCCCCATAATCCAGTCCATGTGTTAAAGATAATTTTAATCAGTGTGAACAATCAGACCAAAACAATAATTTTCTAGGGCGTTTTGTACCTTTGCACAAAACTGGCAAACATTTTTCTGTGATTAAATAATCAGGCATTGCCAGAGGTTAAACATCTGAATGAAAAGGACATATTATTGTAGAAGTAAGGTTCTGCTTTAATTGCTCTGCAGAAAGAATGCTTACTGCTTCTGACAAGTGCCAGACAAATTATGCCAGTGTTGGTATTGAAACTCTTGGGCTAAAAAGTTATGTTTTGGGGCTACAGCCCAGTCTCACTAAATGTGTGGTGCTGTAATCACCAGTGTCACTTATAATAAAATTCAGTAAAGTAGTGTTTGTATAATGGCCTCCATGCTTTCATGTATGATTTTAGCCATGTGTGTCAAAACAGGTTTTATCTACACACCATATGTGCGATATCAAAGATAGGCCTAGATTAGAGGACATCTGTGTCGACAGCCCAATTCCTGATTTTCCAAGTGTGCAGCTGCTTCCAGCTGTTTTGTTCCCCTTTACACTACCACTAGTGACCCCAGTAGCCGCGATAAAATACCTCTGACCTCGGGCCTGTAGATGGCTTGATAAAGAAAGTAAAAAAGGAAAGAAAAACAAGCCTGCATATTTAATATTCTTTTGAGCTTTTCTGCAGATTCCTGCTGTCCTCTTCTTTGCCCGTTTCTGTTTTAGACACACTAATTCAAAGACCCCTCTGTCTATCTGATGTTTTCTGTACTGTGACCTTGACATAGACGGTCTATTTCCCTCTCTATGACATATTCCACTTCTTTCTTCTGCATCTCAGGTTTCTTTAATAGGCTCTATTATGCGTTAAGGTCAACTCTAGTTTGACCACAACATTGTCTTGGTCTGATGTTTTTACCTTTTCTATCTACACCAAAAGCCTTGGGGAAGTTATTATCTAGGAGGAAAACCATTAAGTGTGAAGAGGTTGTGAAAACACCCATGATGACATGCTAATGGTTAGGTAAAGTGGCACAATCCAGAGACTTCTTTAGACTTTGAGGAGCTATGTTTTTCATCTTATCCCTTCCTTGTTCCTCACTGATGTTGTAGATCAGACTATTCCGTGTTTGCTGCTGAAAGGCTGGATTGATGTGACACAAGTTGAGTTGCTGCTTTTGAGCTGAACATCTATGGATCAACGGAGTTGAAATAAAGCACGGCTGAGTGGGACGATAAACACCTCTCAGTCTGAGCCTGAGTTGTTTTTTTTTTTTTTTTTTTACAGAAGTAAAAACAGTACTCAATGATAATGAGAAAAACAGTGAGGAGAAGGTGGAAGGATGAGCTGCAGCCCCAACAAGTTACGTGTCAACACAGAGACACATCTGTCTGGCTCAACTGGGGATGAAACAAGAATCGCAGCCTGGGGTCATATTCCATCCTTTTAATCCAAGCCAGTCTGGTGTCTAATTAGTGTTTTAGGAATGCTCATCTTGGCACCCATTATACCTATTATTTTCTCATAGAAGCAAATGGCTATTTGGGGGTTACTGGTAAAATCAGCATTGATTTTGAGTGAGGAGGTTGGAGCAGGATTTTCTTCTGCATGTTTTTCTGGCAGAGCACCATGTCCATGAAGACGTCTCAGGCAACTGTTTTGAGTCTAGCTCATGGCCTACCTGCTTGACTCCAACTCTCCTCCCTGTCCTGCCATAGCAAAATTATGATTTGTGTCTAAAGTCTAAAATGCAGTAAGAATAATTTGTTGGAGTTTTGTTATGGGGCTCACTAACATCCCAAGATTTAAAACATGTCGTAACCCATGCTCCATGAAGTCAGTTCACCCATTCATGAAAACCTTTCTTTATTCATCATTTTTACTCCTCAATCTAATAAGAACATAAATATCAAAAAATATGCTGTTCGGCACCTTTATTTTTGTAATCCCCATAGTTAAAAAGTAAACTCTCAACTCTTTCCATGTGTAACTTTCTCCAGATCTTTTATGACTGAAAGTGTTACTAACTCCACAAGGTCTGGTCTGACCCCAGCTCATTCTGCCAAAACTCTCCAGTTTTCAATTGACAAGCTCCCTTATGAGTTGCAACCACAGTATATGCACAAATAATCCCATGTTCCTCTTCATTAGTGATAAAATATGAATGTGTGTTGTGTTACAGAGTAACACAATAGCATCAAATGCTTAGGTATAGTCAGATTGTTGATGTAATGTAGATGTGCTGAAATGTGCAGGCATGTGGTTGATGATTGCTGTAGGTGCAGAATAATATGTGTGAGATATGAGGTGACTGGAGAGTTTCTGGCAGTGCAGATTAATACAAAAATAGGTCTGGGGGATGGTGAGGCATTCAGTCCTGTGCAATTGCCTATGAGCACAATGTCCAACAGCTGAAACTAGATCGGATGCAGATTGTCTCTTGACATCTGCATGTATAATGCACAGTTGCCAAAACTCTTCTGATTTAATTAACATAGATCCCCAAAGTGCATTCGTGAAAAAGGAGCTTACTGGATTTACTGGATACTGTTATGTTCAATTTTACATAGAATTTTTGTAGTGCAGTCAGACAGATAGTCTTTATATGCCTTTGCTTTATCTTCTTTTTTAAAATAAAATAAAGTAACAACTTTAGAATCGTTTTATCATTTCAGTATTGATCGAAACCGTCCTTGGCTGTGGATAACAGTAAAATTCTTGTAGGGTGTACTATTATTCACTTTGATTCCTTTATATCGAGCAAAAATAAGGTGTGACAAGGGCACAGGAGCCATCCTAGTAGTCTGCATCATGAAAGGTAGAGGTGGGGTGGTCAAGTCCCATTTTCTTTTGTCTTTTTGTTATAAATATTGTTATATTTTGTAAAACTTTGTATGCAAGTCTTCAGTGTAGATAAATATGAAACTGATTTATATAACAAGGTCACATTTAGTATGAAACAAAGCAGGAATGTATTCAGGAATTTTCTTTGCACATAATCCACCAACTGTTTGCCATAAATTGTCTATTTCCATTTTGCAAATATGATCATGATTGGCATGTACATATTCAGAGGCTCCTCTCTGCTCATATGTTTTCTGTTTTCATGTATGTTCATTTTGTTCTGTTGCCTGTTGTTCATCCCTGCCTTAGTGAAACAAATGGCAAAATTGTGTGATAATGTTCTGAAACTTTCCAATCATAAATACCACCATGTCGGTCAACATTAAAATGATGTTCTGTTATGTTTGTCTGAGCTCCATACCCCAGCATAGTATCCAGATCATATTTGGAAAATGAATCATTGACATCTTTGTGGATGTGTACATTTGTCTTTGTGTGTGGAAGGTCTAATTCATGTTGGAGATGAATTAAAGTAGGTAAAGGGAATCCCTGTGACACCCAAGGAAATCATTTGAATTCTGGTAAGCTTCATCTTTTGATATGTCTACCTGGGGTGTATGCAGGATTCCTCCTGCATTTCAGTTTCAGTCCCATGATAACTAGACAAGTCACATATTTTGACTTACACACAACCTTTTGTATGTTCGTGTAAGGAGAGCTGTTTCAGTGTCCTCTCTTCCTTTTTTGGAGGCTGTTTAACATAAAAGTAATAGTGAAGTAGTACCATTAGTTTATAGACATAACTAATTAACTAACATAGTAATTTAAAGTTACTCAACATAGTAGGTTAATCTTTGGAAGATCAAAGGTCAAACATTTTTCAGAAAATGTTGATAACGGGCCAAGATCTAATCATCTGTTCCCTGACCCATTGTCAACATTTTCTGAAAATTTCATTAAAATCTGTTCCTAATTTTTCAAGTTATTTTTCTAACAAATCTACAAATGTCGGATGTCACATAACCTCCTCCCTTGGTGCAGGTCCATATTTATGCAGTACCATTGTCTCTGCAAGTCCTTCTTTGAGTTGAGACCACTTACATTTACCACTGGAGCCTTCTTGAATAAAAATAATGGCAGTTCTTCCAAGCATCTTCCAAGACCTAAAATAAACTGTGTCATGGGCCTGAACTCTTCCATCAGGGAGAGAGAATGAGGGTGTCTGTTAAACTCTGGGGGGGTGGAAGGGCAGATGATAGCTGTCATCACTCCTCCTTTTACCCCCGCACACACTCATTCTCCGCCAAGCACAGTCATCCAATCTGGAAAACAGTTCCATTGTTGGAAGCTAAAAATGAATTTTGCATTTCTTGACTTCTTTTTGGATGAATATGGTTTGTGAAATATCTTTTGGACAGATTGCTCACATTTCCAATCCACCAGTTCCACCTAAACTACTGTATCTTGCTTGACTGTTCCAATATTTGCAAAGAAATACAGTCACACGGAGCCATTACAATTGTCCCTGGGCTGAAAGAGGAGGTACCATTCAAACGGCCAAAGGTATTCTTTGTCATTTTGTCAGAGATGACAGATCTCATGTGTTGTTATGTTATGTTATATGTCAATCATTTATTATGACCATTGGCTGAGCAAACAGACCTGTACATCTGACATCTGATGTGTCACAATATAACCTACATGGAAGAAAGCTATAACTCCACTGTTATTATGGGCGGAGAAGCATATCACCTTCATTTGGTAAATTTATCAGTTATTTCACCTTTTTTTCTATCTTGAAATATATTCTCATTACATTATGTTAAATAATATAAACTGCATGAACACACTGTAGCTACTTGCCATTGGTTGTAAATTGTTCACCATTCTAACCTGAACATAATTTTTTACCCAATACAGTGTTTATGCATCATTTTTCACACACTCATCTATCAGTAAAATGATAGCTGGCTCTACTCACAGCGTTTAAGTTCCAGGGTGAAAGGTGGTGTTTCATTATTCATACAATGTGTACAGAACAAGGTCATTATTTTTTCCATTTTTAAAGACTAAAACCAATATTTCAAATACATACACAGTAGAATCGTCAATGTTAACTACATGGTGACATTTTGTAGTGTAGATGCATTAGCAGATAGTGTATATGCAATTTCTTTTCCAATGCATTGGCTTTTCTTGCTTTAATATTAGGAGCTTCTATTACACTGCAAATAAAATCTGCCAAACTTAAAAAAAGGCAACAATCCTTTTGAGTTAAAAGTAGTTGTTAAATAAAGTAATTAAGTAAAAGGGTATTTAAGAATATAGTAGGACACTGATGTATCTTGCCTTCTTTGTATTTAGCAGGGGCTATATCGTGATAACAATTTTCTGGTACCAAGATGGTTAAGCCACTACAGCAATAGTGTTTTGAACAATAAGTGAATTCAGCATGTGAAGATAGTTTTACACCACAGAACAAAGCTCTGTTCAAATCAGACGCAACACCAACAATTTATCCCACAATCTACCTCACACATGCACACTGACTCATTTCTGTTTCCATATGCACTGATGTCTCTTAGGAGTGCTATTTTAACTTGACAGACCTCTTGCTGGACAAAAGACACAACAAGGTGATTTAGGCTGCTGTTTATTGTCCACAACATGAAAAGATGTCATAGAGTTTTCCATTATAAGTTCCAACCTGCTTTGTGTTGATGAGGTATGTCTCCCCATCACTGCCAAAACAAGTTAGGCCAAGAAAATAGTATTTTTCCCCTCTAATGATTTGTTCCTGAATATGAAAATAGTCCTAATATGTTTGACAGTTCATCAGTGGAGCACGTTCAGTCTGAGGTTATAACTCGGCATTGAAATAAAGGTTCCACTCTCCAGCGAATGGGCCAAGATGATCCAACCTGGTGGCAGGCCAAACGTGAGGGGCAAGCCAACCCCCCCCGTGTGCCGGCCCTTATCCTTGCTAAACAGTTCCAGGAGAGGTGTGACACACTGCCAAATTACTCTGGATATCAGTTCAACATTACTGGCTTGAAAAATCTCACGATAAACAATAATTGCAGTGATACAAACAGTTACACATCATGTGAGGTGGGTTGGTCAGTTGGTGTGGAAGACAGGACTCGGGCGCGTTCTTGGCACTTTCTCATGAAAGTTTCACAAGCATTTCGATTACACCCAGAAATTGTTTTTCACAAAAAGGTTTTATTCCTTTGTCTCCTTACTTAACTCTTTTCTTTTCTTTCACCATACTCAGCTGATGAAATAGATCTGGTTTAGTGGGGGTGGAGTTGGTTATCTAGAGTGTTCATTATTCTTTGTGCAGTCATGAAAACTACTGGCTATTGTGCATTTTCTTTTATTTATGCTTGACTTTTCTTTTTCCCAGACAATTTGCACTGTGGAGACCTGCCTCAACTATCTCCTTGAAGAAGACCCCATGCAAGCATAAGTCATATCATAATCGGCCCTCAGAAAGCATGTAATAACACAAAAAGAAATCAAGTATTGAGGAAGGTGTAGTATTTAGGAAAATGCCTCAGCGCTTTTTCAGCTTTGGCTATATATCTATTAATACTAATATGACATTATTGCAGGAACATCAAAGTGCAGGATCATTTAGTAAAACAGAAAAGGAGGTGGAATGTCGATTACTGGTACAGAGAAACCAAGAATCAGTCACTTGTTTGTTGAAACTGGTAAATGGTACTGCTGTTGTACCTACATACAAGGATGAACACGCCCCACTTGGCCCAAAGTATCCCAAAGAAGCCACAAGTCCATTGAGTCTGTCGTAGTGCTCTGCAAAGTTTCGGTTTTGTTTACATCACCACTGTTGGCACGTATATTCATACTTCTTGTGCACTTGACTGAAAAGATCAGTAACATATCGACTGACATATGGTCTGAAAATAGAGACATTAGCTGTGATTTACAAAGACTTTCCAGGCAACACTTTAGTTTGTATATGCTCAGCTACAGAGCATGAATAGAAGACTGTCCAGCTGGAATTGTGATCCATATTATAGTATGGTTGTGTGCTTTAATATAGCCATTTTGAGACATGCTGCCAATATGGCAGATATTGGGTCATAGTGGTTTTGCATTGGGCCAACTTGTCACAAACAGACTTATATTGATCTGTCTTTGAAACCACTGTCAAGTGTATTTCATTGTTTTTCATCAGAACTAAAATAAAATTCAACAGGCACCATAGTGCCTTTAAAATAAATAACAATAGCACTAATCAGCTGTTCTCTTGCTTATTGTGCATGATAAGCCCAAAGAAAAGGCCACTGAATGACCCCACTGAAACAAAGCCTATTCTTCATTATACTGTAGATTAGTACTTTGTGGCAGACTCATCCCTACCATTACTTTTTGACACTGACGTAGTTCCAAGCTTTTAATGTAATGTGACTCTTTCAATATGTAACTCCAAAAAATAACCAACAGATTTATGCTGACCATTTATAAACCTTTTTTAATTCTCAGAATCAAGACCATGACGGAACTGCAGAAATTGTAGATGTTGTCATTTCCTAGTTCTGTTCAACCACATAGTGGTTTGCATGTTGCTGCTAAAAGGCTAAAGACGCAGCGCTCCCCTGTTTCCTTTATATTTCATTTTAATAGGTCTTTTCCTCTTATGAGTTTTGGGATATGTAAACCTTTCCCTCTCTATGCACAGAGGTGAAAGTTGTTCAGTCCAGTGAAGCCTCTACCAAAGAAGTATAGGTCCTTTTGTGACGATAGCATTTCTTTTTTTTCCTGATGTCAGCATACAGTAATGGTTAGTTTTGCATGAAGGAGAAGAAATGGGATGTTTCCTGACAGGGTTTGGTTAGTACTAGATTAACTCTTTCTTAGCAAAAAAAAAAAAAAAAAAAAAAATCTCCTTAAGTGTTTAAAATAAAAGCATTTTTGTCTTCATTGGTAGAGCACATCTGTTATAATGATGGTCTCAAAATCAGCAAATTCTGATTCTTGTGTTTTCCTGCCACTTCACAGATCTTCTCTGCTCACATTGCCACCAGGCTATTCTTTGACTTAACACTGATATAAATTAAGGTTCACACTGGACAAAATATCATAGTTTCATTTCATTTTGCAATGCCCACACAAAAGCGGTCAATCCAGTCCGGATCTGGAGTCAGTGACTCCAGATCCGGATGCACTTTGGCAGTACATGACATCATTAACGCAGAACAGCCAGGCACCACAGGGTCAGACTGTTACTCTTAGTAGATGTGGCTTGGTGGCATGTCGGTGGCGAGGACACAGAGCTGAGATCATGGCTGTCCAGCACACAGAGTGGTTGGTTGCATCCTCAGGGCCATAGACTATATGCCTAATTGAAGAAAACCTTGGAGACATCGCTGGAAGCTAAGAACAAAGGTGGTGATTGAGCAGAGATTTTTCTCTCTCTCTTTCTTCTCCCTCTCTATTTCCAGCCTAGGAGCTCCGTCGGCTGGAACAATATTGGTCTTGGCAAGAAGCTGCAGCAAGCATTGCCTAACCGTGTCCATTTACTCCTAACATTTGCAAGATATAAATAATCCCTTTCCTCACTGTGCACGTTTTGTGGATGCATTCCTGAAAATGAAGTTCAATTGTCCTGTTTAATCCAATTAAGAACCAGAGCACAGGGGTTAGATCAGCGATTCTGGATATGGATTTGTCAGCATGGTCTTCCTGCCTTATACATTTTTACTGCTCCCATCCATCAATAACTGGCCCTCTTCCAGCTCCCCCATCTGTTCTTTCTGAACATATCTACATCTCTCCAGGATGTCTTACAGCATGTCTGTTCCTCTGTCTGACATGCAAACGTCTCTGCTGTCTGGTTGTTTAGTTTGGTTTGCAGTCTGCCAAACACGTGGACACACTTATTGCTCACCTACAGTGATCTCCACCCTGTGCAGTGCTATCACACTTATTCTTGCTCCTTCTTTTTTTTTCTAGTGAGCAAATTAAGTCATTTGAAATGATGCCCCCTAGAATTTTCTTAAATGGTCCTGAACTTGCCCCTGTGTCCAATTTATCCATCCACTTTATTATTATTATTATTATTATTATTTTTTTTTACCTTAAATGCTTACAGACACGGGAGCAGCTTAAGAAGTGCAACAGTCATTCTCGAAGTTAACACTAGATAACCCCATAGAGACCACCCGTAGAGAACTAGCCTGAAAGTCCATGCATTTTTGTCATCTCCGCTCAGGGTCACTTGATTGATGTCCCTTTTCAGAAATTGCTTTTTAATTCTGAACTGTCCTATTCTGCATTTAATTCACTTACCAGGGCAATAAATGATAAGTTGTATGCGTGGAAGGCCAAAAGAATCATGACAGAGATCTCCTTCTGTGTCAGCTGGAAAATTCAGCTGGTCTCCTGTGATTGTTTGAAACAGTTGTTTATAAGATGTAGCAGGCACAAGGGAAAGTGACAGCATTAGTCTGTTCAAAGACAAGGCCATCTGTATTCTGGCTGGCTGCACGGGTTAACATCAGCACATAATTTAGGGCCTTTTGCAGGCTGCTGACTAGGAGTTGGTCCCCTTTCTCCTTCTCTCTCATAAGGAGATAGCTGAAAGATTTTGTAACTGCTGTGCAGACTGTCCGTGCCAGATAAATCCATAAAACCACAGCCAAACATAATACTACGCTATGATGGCTCTAATGGATAGCATGACTATGCTGCTATAAGTTGCCAAATAATGATCATTCACATTCATTCAAGTGGTCTCACACTCAAGTGAAGACAAAGGAAGTAACAAGGATGAGTTCAACGGCACTCACTTCCCTTCTTGACTGTAAAGTCCAGGTAATTAGTGTCAAGCTGTTGAAGACAGAAAGTTAGCATTTAGAGACATTATAGTTTATAAAGGATTAATACCAAACACACACACACACACACACACACAGATTTCTCTAATGAAATAAAGATTATAGCTTCTGAAATCATATTGTGACATATTTGAAGGGGACACATTATTGGAAATTCTTATTTGTTCACCAATAAGACAATAACGTCTGCATTCTTACATCCATCCATCCATTCATTTTCTTCCACTTATCCGGGGTTGGGTCGCGGGGGCAGCAGCCTAAGCAGGGAAGCCCAGACTTCCCTCTCCCCAACCACTTCGTCCAGCTCTTCCAGGGGGGATCCTGAGGCGTTCCCAGGCCAGCCGAGAGACATAGTCCCTCCAGCATGTCCTGGGTCTTCCCGGGGGCCTCCTACCGGAGGGACATGCCCTGAACACCTCACCGGGAGGCATCCTGACTAGGTCCCCGAGCCACCTCATCTGGCTCCTCTCAACGCAGAGGAGCAGCGGCTCTTGTCCGATCTCCTCCAGGATGGCAGAGCTTCTCACCCTGTCTCTAAGGGAGAACCCAGCCACCCTACGGAGGAAACTCATTTCGGCCGCTTGTACCCGTGATCTTGTTCTTTCGGTCACTACCCAAAGCTCATGACCATAGGTGAGGGTAGGAAAAAAGATCTACCATTAAATCGAGAGCTTCGCCTTTCGGCTCAGCTCTCTTTTCACCACAACGGAACATGCAGAGTCCGCATTACTGCAGACGCCGCACCGATCCGCCTGTCGATCTCCCGCTCCATTCTTCTCCCCACTCGTGAACAAGACCCCGAGGTACTGAACTCCTCCACTTGGGGCAGGATCTAATCCCCGACCCGGAGAAGGCACTCCACCTTTTCCCGGCTGAGAACCATGGCCTCAGATTTGGAGGTGCTGATTCTCATCCCGGCCCCTTCACACTCGATTGCGAACTAATCCAGCAAGAGCTGGAGGTCATGGACTGATGATGCCAACAGGACCATATCATCTGCAAAGTGCAGAGACCCAAACCTTGAGGTCACCAAACCAGACCCCCTCAACACCATGGCTGCACCTAGAAATTCTGTCCATAAAAGTTATGAACAGAATTGGTGACAAAGGGCAGCCCTGGCGCAGTCCAACCCTCACCGGAAACGAGTTCGACTTACTACCAGCAATGCGGACCAAGCTCATGCAACATGCATTCTTACAATTTCTATAAAATACAGCAGCCGAAGTCTGGGTGGTCATTATCATTTCTATTTCAACAGCGGCTTGGCTGCCATCATTGCTATGGTCATCTGCATGTACTCATGACAAATAATGACATCATCTCATTCTCACCTCACTCTCACCTGGTTTTCATAATCTGAAACGTTCTCTCAGAAACAACAAAGGGGTTTACTCGCCTTGTTCGAGCATCATCTTAAGACCCTTTTGCAGCAAAAATGTGTGTGTGTACACGGCTTTTTTAAACACGGGTAAACTCACTAATAATAGTATTTGAGTCCATCCCCACGACCTGAAATTTTTTATTTCTTTTATCTCTTCATCACTTTTGTGATGTCAGAAATGTGCCAGAAAACACAGTAGTAAATATGGAAGGCAGCACTGAAGCTAGTGGTAACGTTGCCCTTCTGTACTTGATTATAGATTATATTATAGTGATGTAAAATGTTGTACTCCTGGGAAGCCTGATGCATAAGCAATGTAAACTACTGTGTGGCAGATAGGCAACATATGAAAACCTTCAAGAGTAATATTAGCAGACGTTGGATATCCTGTCACCCCCTTTAAAACTGCTTTTTATCCTCAAAGAATGTTTTTGTTGCTGGTTCATTTTAAAATGTCAGGAAGAGGGCGACACCAGAAGAATCACTGCCATGAAAGGTTACAGTAAATGTGAAAGAAGATGTCAGATAAAAGCAGACATATTTGGCACTTCAAAATAATCACAGCTCTTAGACTTGAGGTTTCCAAAAGTAAACAACCTTTTCACTCATCTGTCCTGACCAATGTTTTGGTTAGTAATTAACTCCTGCTGTGACTTAACACCTCCTGAAGTTGCAGGGTGCCATGATAAATGAACACGGTCCTCTACTTGAGCCCCATGCTGGGTTTTCTTTGTAATTTTCTCCTATCTGAAACATGTACTACTGACTGTATCTCACTAGATAACAATGTTAAGTGTCCCTCAGAATAACAAATATAATTTAGTCTAAATTGCGTAAAGATTCGTTTTATAGCCAATTGCACAAGTTTGCAATAAATAAATAAATACAAATTCTGAACTCAAGATTAAGTTGTCAAGTTTTTTGTGATCTTTTAGCTGTAGATGTCGTTTGTTTTTATCTTTTTTTCCCAAACCATCTGTACACGCCCTGCATAGAAGTAAAGCTTGGGTTTAGTTCCATATGTCTCTCAGTCCATCTGAAAACACTTGAACTGTCTGACACCTGAACATATTTAACCTAGTGATGAGAGTTTGGCATTGTCTTTGCTTCAGCTTCAGCTTCAGAGCATATTTTAATTTTGAGTTCAGACTGTTTTTCTGAACTTTTAGCTACAGTAGACGAAAGTGTGTATGTGATGTTATTCTGTAGATTTGGAGCTGAAAATTTCTCTTTAACATGCCATAAGGAGATTTTTTTTTTCAGTTTATGAGAATTGACTAACGTCAGGCCCAAATCTTGAATGCACTAGTGTATTTTGAACCACAGAAATACTTAACAAATTCACATGAGATGTTTTTTGTTTCTTCTTTTCAAAGATGGTGTGGATTTAGAATTTGGTATGTTTATTATTGTTCTCTCATCTCATCCCATCCCTTTAACTTGTTAATTTGCAGATTGATTTTTTTTTTTAACTGAAATTCTTAAATGCTTTGTACTATGCTCACAGATGAAGAGGAATTCTTCAAAAAAGGAGATCTTAGAGGAGCACTTGACAGCGCGCCTCTAAGATCTCCTTTTGTGAACATCCATGTTTTACCAGCTAACCTTTCATTTTTCATTGTCATGACAGTTGACATTGTGTAAATGTTCTCCACATTATGTACATGTTTGCACATCTATTCCAATTTTTTTGATTTTGCAAAATGGGTGATGTGGATTAAATGTAATTATGTCAACAGGTCTATATCAGTTAATAATATTGTTAAACTTCTATGTCCTGAACACAGAAACACAAAGTCAGTTTCAGTCCTTCCAGAAATTTGCAATCCTGCATTTTCAAACATTTGAAACATTCAGATAGACAATTTCTGATTAGTTCTTTAAAACCATGATAGTTTAACCAGTTGTCATAGCTACCAGTGATGTGCACTAGTCCTGCAGGAGCTCATTCTGAGTGTGTGTCATCACCAAACTCATTTCTTTATTTGCAGCTGTGAAGTTCTCACACGTATATTCTGATGATCATCAACATAAATATAGAGGTGCTGCATTCAAAATTAGGATGGAAAATGTAATAAGAGTCGTATATATTATTTTAAAAGCACAAAACGCTTTTAAAACAGAGAATGCTTTTAAACAGAGAACAGTTACAACAGACCAACATTTGTATTCTGTGGAATACAAATGCACAAAGAGCAAGGACACCTGTGATTTATTTCTAATCTATTAATTTTAAATTATTCTTTTAATTTATTTTTAATTTTTTTCTATTAAAAAAAAATCATTCACAAATCAACATAACTTATAATTTATAATTATTCGGTAAATAATGAATCAGCAATTGTTAATCATTGAATCGGCCTGTACATGTCTGGGTTCCTGTGATGAGCTGGCAACTCATCCAGAGTGTACCACACTTCCCACAAGACCATTAATATGTATGTGCATCGTCTCTTTAGTTTATCCTGTAATATTCATCCTTTTGGAGCACAGCAGGCTGCACCGGTCTTTTCACTTCCTGTCTCTGTCCCAACCCTGTATATTCAAATGTCGAGAGAGATGGCCTTGGAGCTTTTACTGCACAGAGAATTTACTCCATATTTCACAGGGTATCCAGTCCACATGCGAGTTTATAAATACAGATTTGGAGCCATGTCTGCCAAGCTCAATCAGGGTCACCTGCCAGTGACAAAGAATGCCAAACTGTGGTCCATTTTCCTACTTTTTTCCATCCCCATCAGGCTTGCCCTTACTGTCACCCTGCCTCCTCCATGAGGTCAGTGACTTCAGCCTCTCCTCTTCCTCTTTGGTCCGCCAACAGTATCCAGCCCTGTAGCCGGTTAGCACCATTTCTTTTCCTCTACAGTCTAGAACAAGGTTTAACTGTAACAAGAGAATCTCAGGAGGAGGCAAAGAAAGAAAGTCTGACTTATAATAACATCTTTTGTATGTGCATATTTGTTGCATGGCTTTTCAGCCTGTTGGATGTGGTTGTATAATTTAGTTGGCCTGTCCATAAAAATTTGAAATCTTAGAAGTTACAGATGCTTTTGCAATGCTACTGAGGTTGCATGGGGGAAATAAAGGAGGCGTTGGTTCGTGTGCTTAGTTTTTGGTTTGCTTTCTGTTCATGCCTCTCTCAGTGATGCAACGTCTGTAAAGTTCTTTGCCAGACGCACTGAGGAAAACTACCTCCAGGGACGCTTTCCAGTCTTTCATTTCTGAAGTCTGAATTAAAGCATAGTTTGGACACTCATCCCAAAAGCTATTAACCACACACACCTAGATTTTATTTGTGTACACACAACGTGTCTTGATGTCACAAATACATTTACAAAAGCCTCAAATGTCACACTTAGGGCATCTGAAGAGAATTGGAAATTAGACAGGAAATAAACTCCAAATCAGTTCAACCTGAAGTAACAAAAGCTGGAAGATCCATTAAACGCATCACAATACAATTATGTCCCAAGATGTAGAGAAAATGGAAATTTTTTATAAACTGGAAAAAGTTTATAAAAAAAATGATCAATTAGTTCATCAGGCATAAGATTAAATGGTTGTGGATGTGAAGAATTCATGTGTTCTCATGTTACATTTGTATTTGCTTAGGTAAAGTGTACAGAGGACATTAACAAGTATACATTTGTACTCTGAAAGTAGAGGATGGAACTTCTATTTCTCTGCTTTTATTGTAGAGCATCTTCTGGCACTCATTGTTTTTGACAGAAATGTTCATTAATATCATGTTATTTCAGTACATTTACAGATGTGTCTCAGACCATCAGACTGTCAAGACACGACAAGAGGAAAGCAAGTATTTAGGCATTTAGCCTTAGTACTTTCCTTTTTTTTTTTTTTTTTTTTTTGCCAACACAAAGCGTCAGGAATCATTTTAAAATGAGACTTTCCTAGACCCACAGAGCTATGGGATAAGATAGAGGGGAAAACCAAATAGCATCTGACACAAACTGACAGACTGCAGCCAAAGGTCTAGAACCCTGTTCCACCATATAAGCCTGTAACATTTGGGCTGAGTACCACTTTCCAAATGTTTGGTGCGGGGGCAGTGGAAACCACTCACACAATGAGTTCTCCCAAGATAACACTCATAATGAGCTCACCACAATGGACTGCTGCACACTCACACATGTTAGACACTTATCAACAAAAATTTGGCTTTCATTCTGCTTATTTGTGGAGTGAGGTATACTGACTTCATTTTTTCGATGTTTGTTTAGTATGTGAATTGATAATGTCACATTACTGTGTATACCGTTAACAAAAAACACTGACATAATGAAGTAACACTTAGATCATCCATGCATCACATTTTACAACTCTGCCTTAATCATTTTTACAGATATTTGCTAGCAGTTTGGTGCAAGGAACATTTAAAGCACTTTCCCTAGATATGTTTACTTTACTCTTATTTTCCTCACCTCCTCACCATTTCCTTTTGAGGACTTCATTAATCCTCTCTTTTAAAATCTTGGCAGCTATTAATGACAAAACAATTGTGTCTGCTGCTGACATTTTTCTTTGTTTATTTTGCTTTTCTGTGCAGCGTCGTCCCTTTTTTTTTTTTTTTTTTTTTGACTAGTAACAGCTGACAGTGTGGAAAACATCCTCCACCTCTGAAGCCCACTATTATGAGCCTCCCACATCCCTTCCAACCAAACCAGTAATGGGCACACAAAATGATTTTGAGAGATCCCATAATGCTTCCCACATTTGGTGCCCGTGAACAGGCCTATGTGTTACAGTACTAAACCACAGAGTGTGGCTGAGAGCTGAGAGCTTAATGCTCACATGATCCTGAGCTGCCATTCCTGCTTACTTCCATAACTCTGGTCTCCAGTAGTTCAAACGAGGGCGGGGCTCTGACAGAATGGCACCGGACCATCATCACATCACAGTCACAGGTCCTAGATGGCGACCCTCTGGGACTGGCCACACGTGCTTTCTTTCCATATTTTTATCTTCTTCTCTCTGCAGAAAACAATGTTTGATTGGACATACAACAGCAGTCATTTTTAATGTTACTTTCTGCCGTGACCTCCCTGACCACCTACGCACAATCTCTGCAAAATCCTAATCTTTGTATTGTTCTGGGGATTCTCTAATTCGAGACAACTTTTGGAAATGTCAGATATAATTTATCTTACCGTGCCTTACTTTTACTGTTCTAAAGTTTATACCATTTAGATTTGAGGTCAAAGTTTGAAGTTAACTGCCGGATGTTGGTGTCAGAATATACAGAATATCTTCATAGGTTAGAGACCCCCCAGGGTGCTTTCCATAAAAGAAAAATCTGGACTAATATGGCTGTTCTGTTTCTTGTGTATGTATGTCACAGGAAGTTGAATTTGTAAATGTGTATGTGTGTGTGTGAGAGAGAAAGACAGAGAATGAGAGAGCAAAGTGATAAGAAGGTGAAGAATTTTGAAGAACTTCTCCATGAATACGGCTCACGTTCCCGGGTAACTCGAACCATTCGCTGATTTACTCAAAGTCGACTGCACTGAAGTACAAGGCAGTCGACTTATCCTGGGTGTTTGGATTGTGCTGTTGAGAAAGGCTTAAGTGATCTAAGGGGGAGATAGATTAATGATTCCCTCTCTTGGCTCACACAGGGATGATTTATATTGACTGCAGAGTTTGTGCACCTGCTTGTGGAAAGCAGCAGAGACTGTCCTCAGCTTGAACCAGTCAGATGGTAGTTTGTCGTGCTTTCACAGAATTACTGCCTAATTAGGCTGCAGTGTGTTAACGGCGTGATAAATGACTGCCCGACCTGGGGTTTGATTTTAATAGGATGTTATTAACATTAAACTTTGAGTTTATTGTAATGATGTCAGCTTTTGTGGAAGTTGATTACATGTGATCTGTACAGTAGACACACCGGTGAGAGGTGTTTTTCATTGTGTGGCAATTAAGAAACAACTTACCCAAAATGGAACAAATCCACCCTTTGCTGTTCTAATGCAACAGTCATGACTGCATTATGGTCGTGTACACAGGAGCGCACACAAGAACATCTGCTCTGTGTTTCTGCATGTTTAAGGCTTGGTTTACAGCTCCATCATGTCTTAAACATTTGTTTAAAAATAAACTAACTGCGGGAATGAAGAATTCTGGATATCTGCTCAGCTAGGCTTGGCAATGTGAAAAGATTGATGGAAAAGTTTCAACTTTCATCTTCTCTGTTTGTCAGCTGTAAATTTCCTGCTGCCTTCTTAACTGTACCCTGGTGTAATAAGAGCTAAATTGAGAGGATGGTTTAAAATGCGAAATACAAGGAACAGTAAACCAACTCAGTGTCAACATCTTGGTAGCACCTCTCACGTCCTGCAACTCGACTGGCCCTGAAGAAACCTGTTAAACAGGCAGGGAGTGACACATTAATGACTGATTTTCATCATAAAATATCAGCGGCAAAGGCTCGAACAAAATATGTAACCTTTTAAAAATGCATGCTTTTATCACAAAGCTGTATGTAATAGGTAAATATAATGTGCTAAACGTTCAAATCTATGTGTTTTATCTTAAAAACTCAAATGTTTATCATCCTGTGACTGGATCTAGTGTCATTAATCTCATATTTCTCTGTGATGTGCTACAGCTGCCTGTCTGTTCTCAGAGACACATTCAGTTCAATTTAATTAATCATAATTTAGGTGTTCAACAAAATCACTGTCATAAAATGTTAAGATTTTTATGTTGACACTAGTCCGAGATGACTACTGTGTAGCAAATCATTTTCACACACTGACTTCAGCCTGACAGAGGGACATATACAAATATAACCCCACTTGCAAAGTCACATTGTGGAGCAGTCAATTACACAAAAGAAGATCTTGTTTCTTTTTATTGCATACAACAGAAATCTGGCTTTAAGACCACAAGACTCAAGACAAATCCAACAGAACACAAAGATCAGGCACTTCTACGTGATTAAAGAGGAAATAAGAAAACATCCAGTGACAGCTTTTCACAAATATAAAAACCTTAAAACCTCAACACATTTGCCAAGAGATGTGCACAAAGGAAGAAAATTAAACTTTACATGCGGCCAGAGGAAAATGTGAATGAAGTGCTTTTGTGAGAGATCCAGGGAAACTGTTTGGCTGTGCATTTATGCAGTCTGTCTTTCACCTACAGCAATGATATCTGTCATAAAACCGTGCTACACTATACAATGATGATAAATTGAGCTGTACAAATGTTTGCCAACAACACTGAAATGATCATAAAATGAATTTCAATGCTGCAAGCAAATGTCTGTGCGTACAGTTAAGCTTGAATAAAAGCATTATGACTTAAACTGTATTTATTTAGACTATTTTAAGGTCTGTCTTTCTATTTTTATGACATTCTGACCTTCAGCTGGCCTCAGGAGAAGCTTCCGATTCAGCATGGGCAACAATAAGACAATGTATGAGAGTAAGAAGAGCAAAATATATGAGGCCGATGTGCTGACATATGAGGAGGTCCCCGTACCACAAGCGGGCTGGAGCCAAACACAGGCTGTGGTCTTTGTAGGTGAGCAAAAGGTTAGACTCTAAAAAATATTATCAAGCTGTCGTCAAGCACCAGTATCAGTATCAGCATTTACCTCAATTTTTGCTGTTAAAGCTGGCACACATTTTTATTAAAAACTTCTCACCTCCCAGAGCGCACCAGGGGTGACTCCTCTTGCCCTCCCATGAACCTAAAACTAGTAGAGTCTTCTGTTTTCATTATTTAGACCTGCAGCACTCACTAGAATCGACAGAACAGACCTCATATTAATCAGTCACACATTCACAGCACCTCGCTCTTAATATCCTTTTATTTTTAAGCTGATTGAATTGTTAACACTTGTGTTCCAAACCCTCCAAGGAGCTTTATAAAGTGCCAAGATCTTGAAATTGGATTTAGTGGTTTCTTGTTCAGTGTTTGTGGTTGGTGACTGTTGGAACAGTATGTGAAAGTACGACACTGAAGGCTTTCTCAGAACCAGTTGTACCATCAGCAAGACTTTTTCACTATTTCCATTTTAGGCTTGTTAGTCGTAACAACGACAGGAATGCCTCAGACACCAGTGGAACAAAACATTCTGCAGATTTTCACTGTGATTCCTTTCAATCTGTTTCCAGTCATCAAGGGAAGACATTCAGAAGTCTGTTCCTCTCTTCCTTTCAGGCATTCCAGCAACTCTGAAATTTGTAAGATTAATCTTGAAATGAATTCTAATGAAAACAGGACCACAAAGGAATTTTCCCTTGTTCAAATTCTCCCAGTAGAAGTTTGCTTATAACCTAACTGTCCAGAACTTGGTTCCCCTTAAACGTCTCACACAAACCATGGACTTCATCAGCGGTGTTGCTAATTAGCAAGTTGGTTTTCATGCCAACATAACCTCGGCTTACGGAAAACCTCTCCTAATTTTATTGCTAACACAAATATTTTCATCTAAGTTCCAAATTTAAAAGTGTGGACTGTTTTTTTTTTTTTAATGAAATTAAGAGGTGGGTCAAGGAAATATCTGCTTTTTGTCAAGACCCTCTCTTAATTTTACCTGTTCCTACATACTTTTGACTGACCCTCTTACATACAAGATGATTAAAAATGCAAACTTGCTCTGTTTCCATTCCACCTCTACTGCAAGGATTTTTTTCTGGATAATATGGTGATAAACACAGTGAAAATAATACCATTTGACTTTAAATTGTAAAGTACTACCATTTGATTTTAAATTGTAAGTTGAAATAATAAATTGAAATTAGTTCAAGCTGTAGACCCTTTGTTAGAATCTAGTTTTGTTTTAGGCAATTTAGAGAAACTCAGAGCCCTACCTGTGAGTAAGCTGTTTCAGGCAACAATAATGTATGGACACTGGGAGAGGCACCACAAGAGCAGAGTAAAATAAATTATATCGTCTGATTTTCAAGTTGTCATGATTTACTTAAATTACTTCGTTTGGCTGCAACATCACTCCCCATTTCCATAACGGTGAGTAGATAATGAGTTAAATAATTTATTTGCATAATTTTTTATTATTGTAGAGTTAGTTAATGAATAAACAAAAACAATAGCTTAATAGCTAAATAATGCAATATCTAATAGTCAATAATAGTCAAGACTGCTATTGTATATCCCCCAAAATGTAAGACATTAAATGAATAATTGTTGTCTACAAATTGAGACATAATATCCATGAACTGATGTTCAGTTCAGTTTAGTTTATTTGTAAAGTGCTTTTTACAATAGAAATTGTCTCCAGGTGCTTTACAGAGGCAGAAACCCAGAGCCTGAACCCCCAGGTGAGCACAGTGGCAAGGAAAAACTCCCTTTTAACAGGAAGAAACCTTGAGCAGGACCAGGCTTACAAGGAGGAACCATCCTGCTGAAAGCGGGCTGGGTAAAAGAGAAGAAGAAGAGGGAGGGAGGACAGAGAGAATAAAAGAGAGAGAGAGGGAGAGAAAAACAAGCATGTATGAATATATGCAATATGCTGAATTCAGAAAGACTTCCATGTTTTTCTTCACTAAAGTAATGCTCTTGCTCTTGCTCCTAGGAAGGATAAAGTCAGTTTCAAATACAATTTAAGATGTTTTTCCTGGTTGTTCAACATTTCTATTCTGTTCACTTCTAATTTAAAGTACCAAAATTTAGAATTAGACTTTAGAATATCAAAATATGTTTTACATTCAATGCTGCACAAAACAACTATAGAAAATGTTTTTTATTCTTTAATTCATATTTATATTATAGCTGTGAGAATTGCTTTGAATAAGCAAACATTGCAAATGTGCCTGCAGGCTGAAACTCCAATAAGGGAATGGAACCACAGGGACACTGTTTGGTCCTGTAAAAGGGCTGGTGCTTGAAATGCAGAACTGCGCTTGGAATAGCTTACATTTTTACCTGAGGCATTCTAATGAGAAAATAGCAAACAGGGGAGTGATGTGCAAGGTGAAAAGTGTTTTATGAGCATAAAAAAACACTCATTAGTCATTCAGAGAGTACCATGAATGGCCCTGTTGCTTCACTGTGCCAGGCCCCTGATATCCTCACACGCTCCAGAGCGCTGTTGTCACCTCGTGTTAACATACGTCTCCACATGTGTTTCCTCTGACCACTTGTGAACAGGTCTCACCTTTTCACTTTTCCTGTATATTAACTCGTTCAACTTTTCACTGTTTGTCTCTGTCAGACATCCAATTAACAGAATAAACAATGTAAAAACTACTTTATCTGATTTCCACATCTCATACTATACATTACATTTTATTGAAGCTACAGAGTTACAGATCATTAAATAGTCCCTTATGTTGGACATTGACATATTAGTCACTTATGTGCTGAAGTCTCATCGTGGTGGTTGTTTAATGACGAGCTAAAGTCAGTAGGCCATCCCTCCGATGTGGTCTAGAATGAATTCTTATACTCTGTGCGAAAAAATGATATCACAAGTGGACTGGAACACTTTCAAATGTGTTTTTGTGATCGGATGCAATTGCATCATTGTTGAAAAGCTCATAAAAGAGCCTGTGCTCTGGCACCCTGCCATACTCAGCATCTGCAACAATATTATTCTATATTGTGGTTCAAATCGGACTGTTGCATTCCTTCCAAATTTCCAAAACAAACTCAAATTACCTCCACTTAAACTCATCTTAAAGTTGGCCCATGTTCTTAGCTCCCAGTTTGCCCCTTTTTCACCCTCACCATAAAACTGCCTCCAGTAAGTTTGATTGCTATCTTCAGTCAGTCTGGTGTTTGTTTATGACAGATGGTGAGTACAGAAGGTCACACTGTTGGTCCAACAAGAGTCCAGGTATTTTTCTCCTCTGTTTCTCTTCTGTACCAGAAGAGCTTGCAAGCTTGCTGAGGAAATCACTTTTATCACTTACAGCAGTTGCAAAACAACCATGTGGTTCTGGGTACAGAGGTAAAGAGAAGGCACAGGGTGTCAATTTCTGTGTGAAGCACTCCAGTGTGAAAAGATTAAACTTAAAAGGGCCTTTTTGTCCACACCTTGTTTTCAGATTGTGGATCACTCAAGCACCTCCCAGCAGATGAAACATAAATGAATATGGCAGATGAGAGGGAAAAGGAAGACAATCTTCCTCCCAGCTGTTTCTGCCCAACAAACCTACATAGCTGACTGAATGAATCATTCATTTTAGAGTACTTTTAAAAATATTAAATTTCCCAAAGATTTAATGAGAATTTTAATTGGGCCCTCGAAAAGAAGTCAAAAAGAACTTGCTGATCTCAGATCCTCAGCACTTCAGTGTGACCATCCACGTTATTTCCCCTCACTGAGGCCGTGTCTGGCTTCAAAGTCTGCACGAGTTGCATCATTGCTACATGCGTGTTTCTTCTACCTTTGCCAAGTGCATTGGATGCCTTGACTACATGGTTTACCATGCAATGATCAAATCGTCAATCGTCAAAAAAGGACAACTCTGTATAAACACCGCGCTGTTCAGAGCGCTAGAATAAGCAAGCAGAAAAAGAAAAAAGGACCCTCATCATGCAGCTGTGTTGTCTGTTTCTCCTCTGAATCCACTGGTGCCTAGGCAGCCTACTTTAAAACTGCCATAACAAATATATTGGAAATACAATATGCCAGAAATGTAAGCGCTAAAAGTGCCAGATTTGATTTAAAACACATAGCACCCGGTCCACTCTGTGAATGTTGAGCAACAAATCGTAATAATGACTTCAGATGAAGGACGTTTAGTTTTTTTGTTCTAGATAAATTTTCAGTCTCCTACAGTGTGTGCACTGCAAAAAGGTACCTTTTGACACCCACCATGTATCCTCCTGAGGCCTGGGTGTTTGTATCTTCTGTAGAGCAGAATCAGTTTTGCTCAGGTTGTGACAAGCAGCAAGCTACATCCTGAAAAGATGCCATTCCACTGCTTCACCAGTTGGCAGTGAGCGGCCCACTCTTATTTCAGCCTCGGTATATTTCTCACTTTCTTTCCTATTTTTCTCCATTTAAAGACTCAGCGACAGCTCACTCAAGCTGAGTACGATCCAGCTCGACTGCAATTGACTTTTCAAGGCTTGTGAGCTCTTTTGCAGTCCTCATGTCCTCGAGCCAGAAAGCTGGGACAAATAAATCTTCCTGATTTACACATTTAAGCTTGGCAGTGGCAGCTGTAATTTCATAGTCACCATCTGGGCCTTGGAGGGAAACTGTGACACGAGTGGGAGGAAATATGAGGACTACCGATATGAATTGCTGCATTTGTTACATACAGTGTAGTATAAATCTCTCCCAGTGGCCATCAGACACTCTGAAGTGTCCCTGGTATTAAAATATCATCAGATGGGCCTTTCCCCCAAAAGGTATGTTAATAGTTCTCAAATGTGACCTGTACAGAAACTGTACGGATACAGAGGACCTGGCTAGCTTTAAGAGGATTTTGAAAATCTGAGGGTATCTTGTCTTCCTCTTTTGAAACTTTGTGTTTTCAAGGACACGTGGATATGTTTAACACACACTGTTGTTTTGGATTATCTCTGAGTGTGTTACCCCTTTTTGAAAAAAGCATTGGAGACCACCAGCTCTTTTTCTGCTTGTCGCACTATAAAATGTAAACCAGCCGTCATTGAAATAAACTATATACAGTAGTTGGGGGTTAAACGTTTTGATTTAAGTCCAAGTTTACTGATATTTTCCATGATTTGGGAACGAATGGATACACATTCTTCTGCTGCACTGTAATTATTTTCTGTGCCACAAAACAGATGCCATAGTCTTGCAGGGTGGGATACTGTTAGTCTCACTGATGAGCCTGTCTGAAACTAGCATCTCTCTGTGTTTGAGCTATGCGTGCATGTTATCTTATGACAGTGCATGTTTGGAGACATCGCAGTAGCATTGATCTCCTCTGCTGTTTTCTGTCTTTCTTTTCTGAGTGAATAAGGCATTGTGTGAATCACACCATTAGTTTTCCATTAACCATGTAGAATGTATCTGGCCCGTGTAAAGGAAAGACACTAGTCCCCCAGCAGAACTCCGCCTCAGTGCATGCTGACAAAAAAGGGTTCAACAGAGACGAGAGCAGACTTGGCAGCTTTGCTTGAAGGTGGTAAAAGTTTAATAGTTTATTTTGGAGCTTGTCTGACTGTCAGACAAGTGTACGCCTCTCCCCTCTGACCTTTTACTACCAAGACGAGCCAATCTCTCGACCTTTAGTGCTGCCTGCACAGGTTCCCTCCATGCACTGCTCCCAGTGCCCATTTTACAACCACGCTTTATAGTTTACAGCCAAGTTAATGTAGAGACTTGATGTTAATGAGAGCTCCCCTACTCTCTTACCATGCTGTAGCTAACACTGGCGGGTATTAGTCCAGCTTCTGTTTCTGTAGGCACTATAGCCACATTACACAAGGCAAATTTAATAAGATGCCGTAAACCTCTGCTGAGTGTCAGCTAAGTGTGTGAGTTTGGTGCTGCGGCACTACAGGTTGTGTATTTTATAGTGCTCTTACACAATAATAAATACAAGGGTTGGCAAGGACCAGCGTACAGCGTTTCAGGCCTGCAGCGATGTTAATAAGGGGCTCAGTTCAGATGCTTTCAGCCTCAGCAGTGAGTCAGACAGTCTGGGTTTGAGGTAAGCACCGTTTCTCTTCTGCTCTCTTGCAGACAGCAGTCGGGCCAAGAGGAACCAGGAGAGCAACGGTGTAGCATGCGCTTTAATCCCAATATTTTTTACATTTTTCTTTTTTATGTTGTGATTTTTCTAAACATATAATGGAATTATGATGTTTTAGCAGTCAGCATTTTGTGATATTGTAAGCTATTATTGCCATATTGTGTAATTTTGACATCCATTTTGAACAAATTCAATGTGTTTGAAGCAATAAAAATGAACTTGACAAGTTGCTTACTTTAGAAACTTGAGTCCAAGCACATTTCCATCTTCTGATATGAGACTTCTTAGCCTCTGTGAGCTGGACCAAGAGGCAGGACAGCAGTGAAAGCTGTTGTATATTGTACAAGCACAGCGCGTGCTACCACTGCTGGAAAAGTCCCCGTCTGCGCGTCTGTTACCGAGCGTGACCTGGTGTTGACAGGGCTGAGGTTGGTAAGCGATCTCCAGACAGTGGTCCCAGCTCCCCTGTTTCTGCTTCCTCCTTTCCTCAGGAACTCTCTTTGTGTGTAGCCACACCATTGCGTGCCTTGACATTTGTGGCAAACAAAATTAAATGAAAAGTTGTAATAGTAAAATTGATGCCTTTTTTTGGGAGGGTCCGGGAAGATGGGAACACCACTGGGTGAGCATTGAAAACATTTACGCACGCAAACATACACAACTTTTGACATAGTTGGAAGCTTACGGTGGTCTACGCATGTGGAAGGCAGCATACAGAGGGACAACGTGGAAGGGGGAGCTGTATATTTTGGTCATGTTGTGGTGCAGGTCAAAGCATGCAATGTTTTCCAGGGAGCTGGAGTGGTGAGTGCACAAACTGTGATGTGGGGTAGATGCAAGGGACAGGCCACACTAAAATTAAAAGGCAGCAATGTGGCCAAGGAGTGAGAAGGAGAAGGAGATTTTATAAGGTGACGTGTTGTTTTATTTGAACAACAATCCATAAGAAGTTCACTTTAATGTTAAAATGACAACATTCGGCTCTGCCTGTATCACTAAATTCTGCATCTGCAGTCTCTTCTGTAATCCTGTTGTGCTGTACTGTACTGTGTGACCTTGAAAAGAAATCCCATATATTCTCAGTAGTGCCTTTGAGACTGAATCTCTTTTCTGAAGAACACATAAAACTTTGCTAAGCAAGGATTTGAAAGCAAATATGAAACTACTACTATGAAACTGTCATACATAGAATAGTTCACAGTGACACCGTCAGTCTGTCCCACATTTTTTTGTGAGCAGACTGAGCATACCACATACTCCTATTGGTTTTCCATGTTGTTACTGCCTAGTCTTTTTTCCTTCTTGTTTTTGGTTAAAAATACATTTGGTGTGAAAGAGGGGAGATTATGTGGTGGAAACTGTTTATTTGCTTGTGCCCGTGCTGTTGCCTACGGGACGAAAAATCCTTCTGGATTAAAGGAGGGAAGAAAATTCTGGCATTCTGTGTGTCAATGTGGTCATTCTGGAACAAACAGGTGTTAGTGATTGAACGGGTAGCGTGGAAGATTATATAAAAGCACATTCTGCCAAAACGTCTGGTTTTGAAGTTCTTCTATCTTCAGTTTGTCAGCAGTTGAAAAAGTAATCCTGCTGTCTCTCTGGATTTGTAGGGCTTTAAGATATTATTTCTCAGACGAATTCTAGAAGTGTGCTGACACAAGCATACAGGTTAGACCAAAGGTTTAATTTTACTCCAAAGAGACATTGGAAATATTTGAATGTTTTTTGTGCATAAAAATCACCAGAAAAAGTGTTATCTCTTCTACCCTTTTCTTTCATGTTCATCAAGTATGGAGAGTATACAACAGCAACTACTATGGAACAAGTTTTGACTCCATTCAATTACTCCTCCAAAAATAAAGTTTGCTAATTAGATGTCCATCCTCATGTGAGTGAAACATATTCTGTTCTCAGCTCAGTTTGGTCTTACAAGTTCTGATGCCAATCTCAGGAGTAACTCTCTCTCTTTGCTACGGTATTCTTGCGACATTGACTGCTTACTGCATTACCAGACTGGGCTCTAAAGGGGGCATTTTTCAGGAGCAATTACAGCTAATTTCCTCTATTCCAAGACTTCCTTTTTGGCTTGGGTGTCTTTGGTGGCTGTGATCAGACCCTGCACAAATGGCTGTCACTGAGCCCTGACAAACCCGAGCACAATGCTCATTAATCCAGTGCGACAACCTTATATGCTGTCCAGGCTTAGTCCCACAAGCCCATCTTTGTTTGTTTCTGCTCAGTGACTAATGACAAACAGACAAACGCATCATTTTACTGTTTATCCTGGCATGTTGGCTAACCACCTTGCCTGAGCGACACCAATCCCAAGAGCCTTCAGCTAGCACGTGTAACAGAGTCTGGGGAAGCTCATGTGGGCGTATGGACATTTAGGTATGTACTCTTCTTTTTCTGGCACACACTTGTGGTGTTGTGTAAGCCAGCAATCACTGCTCGTACCTTTACTGATCCCATTCCCCAACATGAGTCATGGATTAGATCAGAGGCAAACTTGCGGCAGTAACATGCATTCATATTTTTTTATTTTTTTTTATTTTTATAAATCTACCTATCAGTTGTGGGTTTGCACCCACTGCCTATGAGCACAGTCAGAAGCACAGATGACAGCGCCAGGAGGGGAAAGGCTGACGCCACCACTAACCATTCATGACCTCTTGTCTACCTCTGTGGAAGCAGAGCAGTGGTGTCATGTCATGCAGTTGCATCCAGAAATAAGAAACACGAAGGCGAGGCACATGTGGGCATAAACGTATCCTGTTCTAGCCTCTAAAAGAACCGCATGCATGATTTAACCAGAGGCCTGTTTTTGTTTTACCCACCCAGAACCAAAATCAGTGGTTTCCAGCAGCATCCCTTGATATGCTGCAACTCTTTGTCATGACATGCAAGCGGAGATTTAATTGTTCAGCTTGAAGCACTTAAAGGCTGAATGTTATTCCTGTAATTTATTTTCTTTGGTGTCAATACTGCAATCATTTAAACAAAGTTTTTTAATTTTTGATATTTAAAACAAAGTAATTGGATACCATTAAATGACTGCTTCTATAGATGGATGAGAAGGAAGCTCTCCTAAAATAAGGACAGAATATCTCCAAAGCCCTCTGGTGGCAGGTTGCAGTAAAAGAAAATTGTGTCACATACAGTACATTTCTATAGAAATGTGCACTGGCAAGCATTCTCAGCTTAGTCTTCAACCATCTCTGGAAGAAGGTTTTAACTTTACCTTTAATGTGTCCAGGTACCAGATAAATGGCCGCAATTTTTTACAGATGTTTATTTTCTTAAATGATGAATGAGACTGACTTGGACATTTCTGCTATTGTTACAGTGAGCTTGACGTCTGATGTTTTAGTGAAATATTTCCATGATTCAGCAGACAGGAATAAAATGAGATGCAGACGTTCAGCCTTAGATTTATTTTAATCAATTGATCAAAATGATCATCTTGAAAGTTTTTTTTGATTCCACAACTCAGGGACAAAATGAAAAGTTCCACCAGCCTGTATTCTTTTTCATTACAATTAGGTTGGAATAATAAAAACAACTAAATATTACTTTAGAATTCATACTGTTTAGAATTCTCGTTTTAATGTTAAATTTAGAACCACTTTTATCTGGTTGCTTTTTGACTCTTAATTCAAAATCAATAAATAGTGGTATTACATCACTATTTATCTGGATGACAATATTATAATGTGTTTGTTTTGTTTTCTCTGGCCAGATGATAAAGCACATGCGGACGGCCATATTTAAATCTTTTGTGGCGCTTGTTAAGCCACCTGGGACGGTAAGGGAGATCAAATAGACCACCAAATTCATGTCAGGCAAAGATGACAAATAATTTGCAAGGCCCTACATGCTAGTGAATAAAAATTAAAGTATTTATTTTATTTTAGGTTAAAAGCTGTGTTCGATATACGATGATGACATCAGTGTGTTTGATAATTATCAGTCACTCCTCCGATCACCGAGGAGCAAACAGTGCTGTGATGGAATGGTGTCATGATGGTTTAACACCTAACAGAAATAACAGAAACACTCTGGGGAATCCGTGTGTATATTGTGCATGCACGATGAAGTCATGCTTCACACACCTTTATCCAAGCCCTTTGGGGACGCAGATGAAATCAATTAGTGTTCAGTGCTGCTGGTGGAAGGGGGTGAAGCTAGATGATGATTTTTGCAGCCCCACTAGAGCTGGCTCATGTGTCTCACTCGCCACAGGCAGCCTTTAGGCCAGTGTGGAGGTCAGCAGCACAACAAGGGCGGCCAGTTGAGATACAAGGTCAGAAACGGAATAAGAGAGAGCGACTCCAGAGAGGTAGAACGTTTTATACACACCCTTTTCACTGCTGGTGGATAATAATCATTGTAAATACTTCATAAAATTACAACGTAAATAAAATTAAGTATGAAAAAAAAATGTTCACAGGTGTCATCAAAACTTTTTTTCATAAATCACAATCTTCATAAATCAAACTGACCATTACAAAAATAATCTACTTTACATTTACTAGAGTGAGCCAGTAAAGTATTTTTTATCTGGATCACTTCCATCTTTACCAAAAATAAAATTTCAAAATTACTGCATATTAATTTTCAAGTTTTGGGTACAAGTGCAAAATTGTTTATCAGTCAGAAACAGCTTTTCTAACAGTCTGTATTTTTGCCAGTGCCCCCAATCACTTCTCCAGTAATCCACCTGTAGAAGACCATGTGATTGATTGACCTGTTTTATGTTCACCTGCACCGACAAGCCACCTCAGAGCTGTCACTGACTATTTTCTCTTCTGTACCAGCTGCATTTCAGAGACACAGGTCTGTTTTAAGGATAAAGGCTGAGGAACAGTCGTCTCATTGTTTCCACAGACATGAGGCCGATTGTTTGGGCTGGAAGTGATTTAGAGTTGTTGTACTGAAAAAAAAATGTGAAAAATGAGTTGAAGCAAAAACAGGCTGGATGCAGAGTTTACACTGAATGTTTTAGTGGAGCAAATTTCATATTATCAGACAAAACCAGATTGTTAAAACTTTTGAAGATTTATGGTTTAACCCGCTGCCCCATGATGGACCAGTTGACTCATACACATTCTTTGAAATGACCTCAGATGAGCTTAAAGAAATTATCTCCAAATCCATGCAAGAGTATAACTGATGTCTAAATGTTAACTGTTTCTGTATTTTGCACCAGGTGTCATCCACAATATCCAAAACTTTCCTTTAGTTCAGCAGAGTTTATATAAGTTATATACATTACTGTCAACCTGGATTTACGTACATGTCCACTGCTCAGACACGTGGCGATTACCGTTTCAGCTCTGTGATGTTAGCAGTGTGACGCAGTGTAGCGGTGTAGTTCACAGAGAAATTTATCTATGAAGAAGAGAATGACAAAAGGAAGGTGGGTCACATGCTAAGAATCTTTCACCTGTGAACAGCAAATCCTCATTCACAAATTTTATTCCACGTCAAAAACACAAAGATTGGATTTTACCATCTTAAGAATGTAGCCAGAATCTGCCTGTTTCTCTCTCGAGCCAATATGGAGGTCCTAATGGATGCATTTAATGCGTTTATCTCTGGCCGTTTAAATTACTGTAATGCCCTGCTTTCTGGCCTTCCCTAAAAGACCATTTCTAGCTACTTCAAAATTCAGCCGTTCGGGTGCTGACAAAGACCAGGAGGCAGGCCCACATTACACCGGTTTTAAAATCCCTGTGTGTCTCAGGATTGATTTTAAGGTTCTCTTATTAGTTTTTAAATGTCTTCATGATCTAGGCCCTTCTAATTTATGTGATTTACTTTTACCATACCCCCCTGGTATGGGGGTGCAGGGCACAATGGCAAGCGCCTGGTGGCCGGACCTTTGCCCATGGGGTCCGACCGGGCACAGCCCGTAAAGGCAACATGGGACCCCCTTCCCATGGGCTCACCACCTGCAGGAGGGGCCAAAGGGGTCGGGTGCAGTGTGTGTTGGGTGGCAGCCGAAGGCAGGGACCTTGGCGGTCCGATCCTTGGCTGCAGAAGCTAGCTCTAGGGACGTGGAATGTCACCTCTCTGATGGGGAAGGAGCCTGAGCTGGTGCACGAGGTTGAGAAGTTCCAGTTAGATATAGATGGCCTCACCTCGACGTACAGTAAGGGCTCCAGAACCAGCCTTCTCGAGAGGGGTTGAACCTCTTGTTGCCCCCCGGCTCAGTGCCTGTACATTAGAGTTTACCCCGATGAACGAGAGGATAGCCTCCCTCCGCCTTCGGGTGGGGGGATGGATACTGACTGTGGTTTGTGCCTATGGCCCCAACAGCAGTTTGGCGTATCCACCCTTTTTGGAGTCCTTAGAGGGAGTACAGGAGAGTGCTCCTTCTGGGGGTTCCCTCGTCCTCCTGGGTGACTTCAATGCTCACGTCGGCAGCGACAGTTCACCTGGAGGGGCGTGATCGGGAAGAATGGCCACCCCCAATCTGAACCCGAGCAGTGTTCTGTTGTTGGACTTGTTGTTGGACTGTGCTCGTCACAGATTGTCCATAACGAACACCATGTTCAGGCATAAAGGTGTCCATATGTGCACTTGGCACCAGGACACCTTAGGCCGCAGTTCGATGATTGACTTTGTGGTCGTATCGTCAGATTTGCGGCCGCATGTCCTGGACACCTGGGTTCAGGGCACGTCCCTCCGGTAGGAGACCCCCGGGAAGACCCAGGACACGCTGGAGAGACTTTGTCTCTCGGCTGGCCTCGGGATCTCCCCGGAGGAACTGGATGAAGTGGCTGGGGAGAGGGAAGTCTGGGCTTCCCTGCTTAGGCTGTTGCCCCCGTGACCCGACCCCGGATAAGCCGAGGAAAATGAATGGATGGATGGACTTTTACCCCGTGAGCCCTCGCGGAGCCTGAGGTCCTCCAGGACTGGCCTTTTATCCATCCCATATGTCAGAACAAAATCCTATGGTGAGGCCGCCTTTTGTTATTATGGTCCCCGTCTGTGGGACAGCCTGTAGGGGAGCCTCAGGGCTGAGGAGAAGGTACATGGTTTTAAGAAAGGGCTTAAGACACAACTTTTTAGTTTACATTTTTCTGAAAACTTATTAAATTGTTCCTCTTGTTTTAATATTTTATCATTCTCTGCTACACATCTCACTATCTTATCGCATTCTTTTATTGTGCTTACCTAATTATTTGATTGTTATTTACTTAGGGTTTTTATGTTTTCACCAGTTTTTTATGTGTTCGTACATATTTTGAGTTTTTCTTTTTCTGTTATTGTAGCTCCAGTGGTTTCCTCAGGATGAAGGCCCTTCACATCGGTCAGATCAGTGGGGGTGTCACCCTGGGTGTTACCTGTTTTGGTTGTGATGGTCCTTGGGGTGGCGCCTTCCAAGACCCCAGGGGTGGGCATGGCCCCCTAGGTTGTGCTTCCTCCCTCTTAGTGCCCAGCCTTTGTCTCCATAAATTAATTTTAAGTGACTTTCGCGTGTGTGTGTGTGTGCACGTGTGTATGGGTTTTATGTGCGTGGTGCGTGTAAGCATGTGTTGGTCTTACATAATATGTTTTAACATGTAAAGCACTTTGCATAGCATTTTATGTATGAAAAGTGTTACGATTCGCTATGTAGAGGACCCAAACGCAGACACGAGGCAGGCTCTCAGGAGAAAGGCAACCCTTTATTGGGTGTACACAGGAAACAGAAGACGCTCCGACGGGAGGAAAAAACTGTTCATACAAACTCAAAAGTCCAACTTTTCACGGAGAGGCTCCACTGTGTCCAAAGATCCGAACGCAGACTCTTCTCTAGAGATGTGGCATGCACAGTGTAGACGAAGGGGAAACCAACAATGATACTCAAGGATATCTGTACCACTCTGCAGGTGAGGTTGAAACAAGCAACAATGATCCAGCAACGGGGACCAACTGGCAGCCTCCCTATATCAGCCGCTGATGGGCTGATCAGCGACAGGTGTGCAGTCACTGCTGGATCCCGGGAACCTGCGCCCTCTGCAGGAAGAGTGCCTGATGCATAATATGAAGGTCAACCTTAATCTGGCTTTTTTTTTTTTGACTCATTTGACTTATGAGGTTGATGAAGGTCTCTATTTAAACCCATACCTGTACAAAAATTGTCGGCAACTTTCCTGAAAAACACCGGGAGAAATCAAACATTTCACTCCCACTCAGTTAATTGAGGACAGGATCAGGCAGGGCCGTCACATAAGCAGAAAGCCTCAGCAAGGCCACTGTGGAGAGATAACCTGGGCTCTGAGTGAAGTCCGTAATTCAAACCTGATCTAGTCATGTTGTCTTCTAAAATAACATAAGCATCGAGAATATTCTCCTGTACTTGACTCAAACTCTGTTTCATGGTACAAACTAGCACCATAACCCCTAATTTTTATCCAGTTTTTCTGAAAATCATCTATATTACATGATTCCTAGCAGTGACGCATTGTTACCCATCTCTCATGTCAGCTGGATGGCACCGACTATATTTTTGATTTCCGGGTGACCCAGAACTCATTAAAAAATAAAAAAAACAAACCCACAAATTATTTTGTTTTACGTGCTGCTACATCTGTTGTCAAATCCATCTTTGTAGTGAACTAACCAAAGAAAAAATAAGTCATTTGAGTCACATTGCATCTTTTCCGAAACAAGCTGAGATGTAACAATGTGGTTAAAAGTAAACTAGAATGAGCTAGGGTAGCAATAATGTATGTTCAACGTGTTTATCTTGTAGAATTTATGGTTGTGCTTCATCCTTGTGCTTATTTTGAGGATGTTTTTTGTTTTCTTTTGTGAAAGGAATAAGCCGTGTCAGTCCGACGCTAGAAGTCATTTAAATTCTTTGAGGTTGGGTGGCTGCATTGGAAGTTTTTAGTGTGTGGTTGGTGCCCGGCTCAGGTATGTGCCATGTCTCCAGGAGATTATAACAGGCTCCAGTCATACCAGTATGTGTTCAAGGCTATGTAATTTGTGTTTGCAGTATTTATCTCCCTCTCTTGTTTAGATCAGCAGTCTGAAATTAACTATTTGGCCTTTGGTTTGTGCATCTGGTTTTTGTCCGTTTCACCCCTGTTGTCTCAGTTCTCTCATCCACTGAAGGAGAAGACTCGTTACCAGTACAGCCACAGGTGACTGGTGAAGGAGACAGGGCGGGGGGGTAAGAACAAGGAACATGATGCTGCCACATGACTGAGCAGAGACATAATTAGTCTTTTAGGCTCAGGTTAAAGTTGGATTTCTGCTCTTGTCTAAATATAGATCTCTGGGTCTGACCAGAACTGACAGACTGGAGGCTCAGCGTGTCAGCTGTGGACAATGATCTGGCTTTCAGTCACCGTGAAGTGCTTCAGCTCAGACTAGAATGTAAAAATGAGCCATCAGAGCAGTCATCCTGCCAGCACATCAGCAGCTCCGCCGACCAGGACTGACTGTTTATACCATTAGCAATGAAGGGACTGATTTACTTCTTCATGATGGACAAGTTAAAGAACCACACACCTCTGAGGGGAAAAGCAGAGAAAAATATTTGCTTTTCGTATTTTTGTAATGCTGTTACTCCTCACACAACATTGTCAGGTACACTCTTGAAAGAGCAATAAGGGTCATTTTATTTAAGAGAAATTAATATATTTTCTTTTATGCTCAAATTGTTTATCTTGCAATTTTTTTTTTACATATTTGTATTCTTTTTTAAGCAATCCAATCCAAACTGTTGCCACTGTTTTAAAACTGAAGAATCTCATCTTTCAGCTGAATGTTTTGATTTTATTGCCTCACTCTACATTTTCCCTAAAGATCATGAGCTAGTTTATTTAGATATTATATATTCCATTTAGGAACATTTACAAGGCTGTCTTCCACATAACCGGACACTTATGTTTTGTTTGGGTGGAGTTTTTATTTTTATTCACATAAAAATTGCTTCTCCATAGCTATTTATAGAAGGTCCACAGCGACTCAGAGAAATGCTAAGTAGCTTCTTTAAAGGTTTATTGCTAATGTAAACCTATAGTTCACAGTCAAGCATATTCATGTTTTACACAGTAGGGACTCTACTTAATCTAAACTTAAGCTACGATGATTTTCAAAGCAGTCGATCATTCATTCTACCTGTATTCACATTATCAACAATATTTCAGTTCTGGTAGACTCTGCACTCTTGACAGAAATACAGTATGTCCATCTTTATTATATATGAATAGCGAGTTTAGCACAAACACTGGGGTAAAAAGATTATTTTATATCGTGCTCTAAATATTCCTGATTACTACTACTACTTTTAAAGAAAAATTAATTTAAAGGGACCCTCTGCATCAAGAGGAAGTGGGGGTGGCCCTAGGACATCTCCCTAGTTAGATTTTACTAGCTCCAGCCCAGAGAAAAGACTGGGGCAGACCCAAATAATGCTGGAAGGGTTAGGTCTCTCCACTGGCCTGTCGCCTCTGGATCACCCTGGATGAGCTGGACTAAGTGAAAGGGGAAAGGGAAGTCTGGGGCTTTCTGCTACACCAGCAACCCAACTCTGGATAACTGGAACTAGATGGATGGATGGATGACAATTTTTTCACAGATTATATAATTATGAATACAGTTATAGAAACATTTTAACATAACTAACAAGAAAATGTTGAAGGTTTAGATATCAGGTTAAAACAAAATTTGACCTGCTGGTAACACATTAGAAGATTCTCACAGAGGTTTTCATGTGAAGATGTTCTTAAAATTTCCCCTAACAGTCCAGATAAAGTCAAAGCTTCATGTGTTATCATTGATGGGAAAGGGGTGGCGGGGAAGGTCAGAAGGAGGTAGCAGCACTCACGCTGGGAAGAAATATGTCACTTTGTTTCTCTCACTCTTTTGCATTTGTATGAGGGACTGATTGGTGGTAGGGGACCCAGATGCCCCTCTGAAATGGCACTTTGAAGGTTAGAAATTAGATTAAATCAGTTTTAAGAAGCATGCGTCATCACCACTAAGGTGAGTTTCCTCCTGGTGTCTTAATTTCACTGAAGACATTGATATTTGAACCCCCAATATGTGAGACCATGCTATTAATCATAGATATAAGGAGATAGGGGCCCCAAGTCTAACTTTACTTGAAGACTTTGCCTGTGTGCAGGCTAAAATATATCTTACACTAAGTATTTCTGATATTTTGCACCAACCATGGAAGACTAAACATGTACTGTATGTTATTATTCACTACAGTTAGTACTACAGTTCCCAGCTGGCATTCGACCGACATTAAACGTTTAAATGTTGTTGAAATTATGTACTGTATGTTTATGAGAATACGTTGATTCAACATCAAAACAACATTGAGCACCAAATGGTTTAAGTCATGTTGTTAGCTCACCACAAATTCAATATTAACATATAACCATTTTGAAACAATTTGGAGTTGTAAATCTATATTATTTATAAACCATTTTTCAGTTAAAATATATAAGTTTAATAATTAAAGTTTCAACATCCAAACAATGCTTTGGTTTGCTTCATACATTGATTAAACGTTGGCAAAATCGTTATGTTGAGAAACATAACGTTGGAAAGACATTGCTATTTCAACGTTGGTTAGATTTGCAAAATCAAAACCAAAATCAATGGTTATTCAACACTGGCACCTGATGTTGATTCAACAGTGAACCAACGTTAAAATGTCAGCTGGGTTAGTAATCATTTTTCAGAGCAAGTGCTAAATGTAAGAAAATTCCATATTTCAGAGTTTAAATAGTCAGTGTGTGCACTGCTACTACAGAATTGTAACAATTAAGACTTCAGACAGATGTGTGACTGGCAAAACATTGGTTTGGTTCCACCAAAATTACGTGCTTTCAACCAAGAATGAGAATCGTGAATTTGCAGATTAGATTTCCTCGGACGTTGTTGACAAAGAGCCATAATGGACTGCACATGTCAAAGTACTTCAGATGAGCAATGATATAATACTAAAAAAAAAAAAAAAAAGTGTGTATGTGAGTGTATATTTTGGTCTGTCTCTATGATCAAGAAGCAGGAGAGTAAATGACATTGCAGCGAGCAGTAGCCAAAGACTAGAGGCTTTCATAAATTTTCATGCAGTTGTGTAAAAGCCTGCCTGAAGACTCTGACTCATTTAAGATAACAAATCCCTCTTCCTATTTATTCATCTTATTTGAAAAGTGACCTGCTATGAGGAAAGGCTAAGCGATGCCTATGCTAGCACTCATCAAATCAAAGTCCCGCTTTAAGTCTAACAAGTGCAGTGGTTTAGAGTCTAAGGGTTTATAGTAAATGAAACCCTGGCCTCAGATCTCAGAGATTAATGCTGAGCAGCTCTACACGCTCATGAATCACTCTTTCTTGCCCTTTTGATCTGTTTATGTGCATTTCCATAAATCTTCGCATGAACTAAACCCATTGTTGAGGAGACATTGGCATAATAAGACAGAACCGGTCCTGGCCCCAGCGACGCGTCTCGGCCTTGAGGCATTATGAAAACCATTAAAATGTCTTGCGTTACAACGTTTGCTGTAATCAGGGTGATTTACTGTGTTTAAACTACAGTGTCAGGGACAATATCCTGAACAGGGGTCGATGTGATAAGTCCTGCCTTTATAACAAGACAAATTGTACATTACGAGCATCAGAGGCAGGCTTGATGGACGAAGACTGCTTTCTGATGTTTTTCATGAGGGCTGGAAGTGAATGAGCCTTTCTTCCTTAGTGTTGGCATTCTGCTAGCCTCTCTTTGCCCAGGCTTTCATGTGGTGACTCAGTCTATCACCATGTATTTAGCATGTGAGTCAGCCTGCAATGCTGCTCTGTTTTCCTCATCCATGGGCAAACGGCCTTGACCATAGGGAGATTCTTCAGTAGACTAATGGAGCTCCGGGCCAGGCGCTTCTGCCCACCCTGTCTACTCAGCCTAATTTGCCTTGCCTACCTAATTAGCATTACCTCATGTCTCTAGGCAAAGGTCTCCAGGGCATGTTACCTTGAGCTGTATTTCTTAATTAGAAGATGTTAAGAGGTTGCAGAGTTGGAGTGAACAGGGGATGCCCTTCATTCCTTCAAGGCTTGATGGGAAATCAAGCCTTGGTGTGGAAATCATAACAACGCACCCGTGGTCTAATAGCTGTGTCGCAGATGATCGTTAATGCATGCTAGTGTTTGGGTTGTGCAGCTCTGTGTGTGTGTGCGTGTGTGAGAGAGAGAGAGAGAGAGAGAGAGAGAGAGAAAGTGTGAGCCAAAGGGGTAAAAGTTCATCTGGAGAATTCCTCTGACACATGTGGAGCTAACACAGAGTTCAGAGACTGAAGGTGTGTAAAGGCACTGACTTAGAGCAGTTCAGAGCTGTCCACCAGTATTTTCTTAAACTTGCTCGGTGGCCTTCCCCTGAGTCTTGCCGGCCTCAGAGAAGTTTAATTACCTGGGCTGTTGTCCTCAAATCTAAGACTCTAGAGACCTTCATTAAGCAGTACAAATGGATTTCAGCACTGCCATGATTTCATCAAAGTCAGGGTGAGCATGAGACTCACCTTCTTTTCAAGTATGCCTGTTTCTCTGGCCTTGTTCAACTCCTTAACCCACTGAGAGAATTCCAGTGGTGCTAGAACAAATTTCTCTGACGTAAAACCAATACATGCAAATACAAGTTGCAAAACAGTGCATCTTAAACTTCCAAACCATACAGCACTCAAAAAGAATGTAGTGGTGCATCCAGCTGTGGTACGAGAGTCCAGCAGCAGTAGCCATGCTGACCCTGTGTAATGATGTTAAGTGGATGATGGAGTCTTGGTCACTGGTCATGAATACCGAATCCACTAGATTTCCATCACTGTGGCAGCAGCTCTACCGGGACTAAGCCCAGGACCTTCAAAAGAGCTGAAAAGCTCATTGTTTTTTGACGCTCAAAAGAAAACAGTAACGATATATTTGTTTTTGGACAGCCAGTGATCACACAGCAGTCCTATTTTTGTTTAAAGACTAATTTTTCTGCCGCCAAAAAGTGGTTGGTGGGATATTCTGAGACCTTCTGGAGCTTCAAACCTCCATTTAGATTGTAAACCAAAATTAAAGTGAAATACACTATAGTATTAAAATTGATAGATGTCTCTGGTTATTGCAGTTATTATGGTTTCCTGTTTTTTTGTTTTTTTTTGTGATTTTTATGGTTTGTAGTGAAACATTGTCAACTTTAGTGTTTTATTAGAAATGACTCAATGTTAAACATCTGTAACTTCACATGCACAGAAGGAAGTGCCCTTGTTGACCGTGTATTATTGATTGGTGATGAGAAAAAAGTGAGATTGTGCATTCACACAGATTGGTTGAATAATGAAATGAACAACACATAAAACTCATTACTGAGTGAAAGCAATATGTTGACACCTTTTTAGAATGAAATATTTGTATGACTGAGAAAAAGAGAACTATCTCAGCCAATTTTACAGCTGTCCATTTTCTGTTATCCACCACTTCTTTACGATCAGGTTTGCAGGGAAGCTCTGTCCCAGTGAGCACCAGGTGAGCAGCAGGAATACACCCAGGACACATCACTAGTTCGCTGCAAGGTAGTCCTTTACTCACACACTAGCATGTTGAGAGTTATTTCACAGTTGTGTCAAAAAATCAAAGCTAATCAGAGGATTTAAGGAACGGACCGATAGAGTGAATAAAATATCGCTCTTTTTATCATTTGTGAGCTGCAAACATAATTATAATCACATTCACCAGCTGAGCAGAAAGATGACAGGAATTTGATTGTCACGTAAATTGTGTGTACCTTATAAACAATATATATATATATATATAAATAAAAATTCCCTTCTCACCCCCTGCGGGTGGTTCCTCCTCTATTCTAAGCTCGGGTCCTCTACCAGAGGCCTGGGAGTTTGAGGGTCCTGCGCAGTATCTTTGCTGTTCCTAGTACTGCACTTTTCTGGACTGAGATGTCTGACGTTGTTCCAGGGATCTGCTGTAGCCACTCCTCCAGTTTGGGGTCACTCCCCCGAGTGCTCCGATCACCACGGGCACTACTGTCACCTTCACCTTCCAAGCCTTCTCCAGCTCCTCTCTGAGCCCTTGGTATTGGTATTTCTCGTGTTCCTTCCGCCTGATGTTGCTGTCACTGGGTATTGCCACATCCACCACAATGACTATGCCAGCCACTTGGTTATGGCGTTCCATGAATGCTTTCCCTGCCAGCATCTTGCACCCTGTACTTATGTATTGGATTGTCTCAGGTGCCTACACCTTGGGTCTTGTGTGGTGTTGTATATCTGGGCCTCTATCACTCTGGTGCTCAGGGCTTGCTCCTGTGCAGCCAGGATGAGTGCCTCTGTGGTGTCCTGTGGGCCAGCCCTCTCTAGCCATTGGTAGGACTTCTTGAGATCAGCCACTTCAGCTATGTTCCGGTGGTACATCCTGTGTAGGGGCTTGTCCTCCCATGATGGTCCCTCCTCCAGCACCTCCTGACCTT
The DNA here is from genome assembly GCA_015343265.1 of Pao palembangensis. Classification (NCBI taxonomy): domain Eukaryota; kingdom Metazoa; phylum Chordata; class Actinopteri; order Tetraodontiformes; family Tetraodontidae; genus Pao; species Pao palembangensis. Next base: position 9,524,633 of record CM027086.1, read on the forward strand.
GCCATTGTCTGAGACATTCCCTGAGCACGTCATCCATTGGGGCCTTGTCCTTGTTGTACTTATGGAGCTTGGCTGTTTCGTCCTGGATTGTAGCTCTCACGCTCACTAGTCCTCGGCCTCCTTTCTTACGGCTTGTGTACAGTCTCAGGGTGCTGGATTTGATATATATATATATATATATATATATATATATACTTTTTATATATACAACTTTATATGTACACTTTTGTGAAAAACGCGACTTGAAACCTCCATAAACAACCGATTATACAGCACAAACCCTCAGCGGTTTGAGGATGTCTGCGTGAGCCCTAAACAATTTGGATCTTAATTGTGTATGGCAGCCAACAAAAACTGAAGCAGAAATAATGAAACTTGTGGCCAGATATGTGGTTGGTGAAATGTTCCCTAATCCTTTCCTCAACTGGCTCTTAATCTCTCGGACAGATAGAGGCAGAGAATGTCCATGTAATGATTAGTACTGGAAATTACGTACTTAACAGGTTAAACCCTTTAAATAGCTTTTAGGCTGAGCTTTCAGGTTGGATTCTTGAGGAGAAAGAAAAAGTATTTTTGGAATAACGTAGTAAAGTTGCTTTTAAAGAGAATAATGAGTAACATATATGCTTTAGAGTAGAAAAAATACCAACAATGTTTGTTTATTGAATAATATAAAGGATTTTGTCATTAGCAAAGTTTTCCAATAGCTACGTCACCCAGCACATACAGAGATGAACTTTGATCTGTAGTGTGACTAGACCTTCAGTTACTTAATAAGGCAGCGATTCCACTACATTTGATAATAAACAGACTTTGCTGTGCAGAAACATCAGAGAGAGAGAGAGATCTTAAAATCTGGACAAATGAAAGCAAACGCTTAATGACAAGGTCAAAAAGCTATACGAGCAATGCAACAGCAAACCCTCTGTGGCTTACAGTATGTCTTTGTATAGCAAGTTACATCAACATTAGGTCATTTCATATCTACTTTATCATCTGCTAATGGTTGTGCATTAGTGATAGAAGTACGTTGTTCTGGTGAATTATATATGTGGGTCTATTGTGCAGGTGTCCGTGCGACCTTTATGACTTTTGCTCAGCAGCTTTGATTGCCAAACACAACATAAAATACATGTGCTCTTGACAGTTTAAAGCCATGTGAGCTAAAAGAGAGAAAAATGTGGATTCCCCATAGATATTTGAAAATGTAGGTTTGATTTCACATGGTGTGATTCCAAGTACATGGCTGTTCATCATCACACCCAGAGTCTGAGCTGTGTGCATGAAGGGAACAAGCACTCCCTTGAAACCTTGATGGTTGTTAAAAGGTATATCTTATAGACATGTTCTGAAAAACATGGTGGTGTTGAGCTCTCAGCATCTCTGTCTATATGTTGTAAAGTTGACCAGGACTGAACTCTCATCACAGATGCATTGCTTAGTTTTTGTTTCCAAGGCTTGGCGCTTGAACCCATACACTTCACACACCATGTTATGACACATTGTCATTCTTTTTACGGATGCTTAGGTATGAGGAAGAGCGCATTTGGGTTCGACATGGGTTATTTGTGTTTCTAATCAAGTACTCCCCGAGCCTTGATGGCCTGCTGGCCTGCCCACCCAGGTATTACGAGACTTCATATGATCCAAGGGAAGATATAAACAAACAAAGTCAAGGTGGAAATAATTAAAAAGAGACTGAACGTGACAGTGGAGCATGACTCTCCACTTAGCAAAAGCAGGGAAACTAGAAGCTGCGTAATTTTGCACTGGGTCATGTCCCTTTACGAGGTGATGTCATTTCTGATCACAAGCCGTAGTTCCTGTGTGAATGTCAATGTATTCTATGAGCAGACTGTCTGGGCTACCAGGCTCTGCCCGGGCCAGACCTGGTATGCGTCCTGTTCCGCACATTAAACTGTCAGAGCACCCGTGGCAAACATGAAGGAAACAACGTAGCTGGACCTCGACACAAGCACACCAAGCTTTTACCTGGGTCCACGAATGCCATATACTGTCACACCCAAGTGGGATGGCTTTCTGAACTTTGAAAAAATACAATACAAATACAATATTAGGGTCACAAATGAATGGCAGCAAAAAAGTGGCAGACATAATATAAAGAGATGCTTAGGGCCTTGTTAGTCAAAAATATAGGTGTCTGCTGCAGCCTTTGTGTCATTTTTAGCAGGTGTTAATGACAGGGAGTGGTGTTGTTGAAGCCTGGTGAGCAGTTGAGGTTTTGGCTCTAATGAGCAAAGCCCCAGAGAGGCTGCATTGCTGTTAGCCAGAGGTTGAGAAGGAGAGCCCTCCTTAACTTAAGCCATCTGAAGGCTGGAAATGCCCACAATCCAAAATGAAGCCTCCTGGTACGCTGACTGCTCTCCAGAGAGACTCCTCCCTCTATCACCACTGTCTGTCTGTGCAGAGGAACTCGCATATAAGCCACAGACAGGCTGATTAGTCCTCGGAGCTTTGTGATTATGCTACATTGTTAACTTTGGAACAGTACTGACTTTGACTGCCTTTTCTTGGCTCGTTGAAACCCTAAAATACACATATTACATTTACACAATTTTTAGGCTTAAAAGAGGTGAGTCAGATACTCCCTCAGGGCATTTCTCCATTTTTTTCGTGCTTGAATGGCTACTGTAAGGGAAATATAGGGGCTCCCTTTCACTTGTCATTAAAATATGTTTCTTTACAATCTGATTTTATCTGATATTACCACATCGCAGATATTTACACCTATTAACATATCCCTCTGTTGTCCACATCAGATCAAACTCATTCTCTCAGCTTCACAGCATCACATTTTCTTCCTCTAAGCATTTAAGCTCACGTGTCCATTATAGACTGCAAATTCTATACACCATATTAATGTTTTCAATGCATGCCTTTATATTTGTGTATCATTTACACAGTAGAACTGATTGCATGAATTTGGATTTAAAATTGCTGTTTGTAGACTGGTATAAAAATGACCCCTCACAGGTTCAACTCTTCCCTTTCCCCCGGCACCTTTCAATCTGCATTCAGAGTGGCTCGCTTGACGCCACTGCTGAAGAACTCTCTCTCAGTCCCACTCAACTGGAAAGTATCGCTCATTCTCCCTTCTTTCATTCCTGTCCATAACCATTGAGGGAGCGGTTTCGAAGCAGATCACTGGAAGTGCACTTTCCTGGTTTGAATCTTACCTATCTGGGCATTCATTCAGCATTTCTTGGCAAAGTCAGGTTTCAGCTCCTCAACAGCTCTCCACTGGGGTCCCCCAGGGATCAGTGCTAGGGCCACCATCATAACATTCATCACAACATTGACTTCAAAATTGACACCTTGTTTCTTGCTCCTACCAATGCTGTTTGAAATCTCGGCGTCATGATTGACTTTTTCTGATCATGTAACCTCAGTCTGCCATTTGTGCTGCTTTGCCTTAATCAGCATTAGAAAAAATCAGGCCGTACCTAACCCAGCATGTCACACAGCTGCTGGTACAAGAGTGGTGATCTCCCACATTGACCTCTGCAATGCACCAAACATAAGCGGGTCCACGTGAATCCACTACTTATCGAGCTCAAGTCACTTATGCTGAACTACACGTCACGTCACTAGTTGGAACTGCTCTCTTTGCTTGAACAGTCTTATTAGAGCCTATGCTACCTCTCGTCTGCTGCATTCTGCACATGAGCGCCATCTGGCAAAGCCATCTGTACAGGCACCACCATTCAGACTATTCTTTAACCTTGTTCCACAATGGTGGAACGACCTACGGAGCCCTGTCAGACCAGGGGCAACCCTCTCTTTCTTCAAAAGGCTTGTGAAGACCCAACTCTTCTCCGCACCTGCTCTCCTAACAGCATTTATCCTCTCTCCCTTCTCACTTCCTCTTTAGGTAATTCTCAAATGCAGTGTAGCTTAATTAGGTCTCTCACTTGTAAGTCACTTTGGATAAAAGCATCTGCTAAATGACTAAAATCTTAAAATAAATTATCATTTAAATTTAGTTTTGCATCACTTTTGCCAGTTTAAATGCTAAGAATAGAATGTTTTTAGACTTACCCTGCTGCTACTACTGATGATGATGATGATGATGATGATGATGATGAAGAAGATACTTTAAAAGCATACTTTATCATTTCCATAGAGCCATAAACTTTCTCTCTGATTGACCTAGAAACACTAATGCTGGAGCTCCACAAACATCTCGGGCAACACCTTCTCTGTCATGAAAGGAGGACAGGGGACCAACCTCCTCCCTCATAGTTCTCACAGCTCTTATCAAGTCACCCTCTTTCTCTGCATCAGTACTCACCCAGTTTTTCCATATCCATCCTCCACTCGATATTTTACTCATATTTTCTTGCACATGTTCTTTCACTCCTTTTCCAAAGACAGAAGCCTTCCACTTACTCTCCTCATTCTTCTTAATACTTGCTGCCCACTCTCCTCACCCATCGTCAGCTACTATACCTTACCCTCCGACCCCAAAATCCCCCCCAACTCGATGTCCTCCTGGAGAAGTTCTAAGAGCCAGGATGGATTAGCACTCTCTGAGTATTACTGATTGTGACAGTGCCAAACGTGGACAGCCCCTCTGACCACATTCTGAAAACAATAATTACACTTTAAGCGAGGGAGACAGTGGAGCGAGGAGATGAAGGGAGGGGAAATGAAAGTGAAGGAAGATCTGTATTTTTTATTTTAGCGTGCACAACGCCTTGGAAGAGTAGAACCAGCTGCCGGGGGGGAGGGTGGGGTGTCTGGCTCTGTCTAATAGAGGAGATTTTAACCAGCTGAAAGGTTTTCATGCGACTGTAGATAAAAAGTTCAAGGTTAGGCCACATATCAGCACGATTAAGGACATTTGTTGATGTTGTTTTGAACGTAATGGTTAGAAACTCACTGTTCTTGTAATTACTTTGAAAATAACAGAATCTGTTTGTGATTTTGACACACAAAATGTTGGATTTTCTTTGTGCGTTTGCTTTTCTGAAATATTTTAGGACTGGACGTTCATATACATAAACATACACATTTTATAATGTGTATTTTCATAACGATATACAAATAAATGATACAAAAGAGAACAGAGCCCAAGCTATGTGTTTTTTTTTTTTTTTCCATACTGAAAGAAAGAAACACGAGAAAATGTTGACATGAACTTTTAAGAGTTATTTAAAAGTTGGTGGTTCCATGCCATCTTTCAGCTTTCTGAAAATAGTTTCACACTCCTGCATAGTACCTCAAGAAACTCTACAAAGCAAGCAAACTAAAACTTCCAGAACTGTAACCAGTGTGTGTTTTAACTCATATAGTTTTAGAATTAGTCCTCCGTTTCCCCAAAGGCTTGCGAATATAAATCTTTTGTAAGTTCTATATTTGACAAGCGTCAGCTCCACTCCAAAGAAAGCACTGGCTCTAAGTGATGACCACTTGAAATATATATTGTACACAATCTCTAAAAAACCACAATTGTAGGTTTATGTCTGGAAGAAGCTCAAGCGGTGACACTTACAAAGTAAAAGAAACAAAACAACAAAAGGAAAAACCAACCAACAATATCAGGCTGGCATTTCTGACATTTATTTCTGGTTTTGATGTTGTTGTTTTTTTTAAATGGGCAACATCACAGTGTGTACATATTCTTCACAGTGCAGCTTTCTTTAGCTCTGCTGTCTTTTCTTCCATTGTTCTGAATATAAGTCAATTATTTTTACAGTGACCCGCTGAACATGTGTGCTTTTGATAACCCATCCACTGAACTATGAATCATCAAATCATTGTCAAATTTGAATTAAGGAATTAAAACAAAGATAGTCTTATTAGCACTGACCTGCAGTGCTCTACAGGCCACAAGTGCTACAAACTGGACATTTTGTCCATCACAGGTCACCCATATGGTGTCTCACATTTGAGAAATTTGTAATTCATTTAAACTGTATTTAGTAGCACTGAGTAATTATAGTGTTGTGTCAGCTCTACCCATGCTTTTCCTTATGTGATTAAGGTAGTTATTAACTACCTTAATAAAGGTAGTTATTAACTACCTTATTAACTAACGCCTGGAGTCTATTTAAAGACTTATCTGATCATTCTCTCTCTCGAGCTGGTCCACAAAATAAAAAATATTTTCTGCTGGTCTGCAGAAAATAAAAAACAAGAGGATAGAAGGAAATCTAAAAGAAACAAATAGAGCAACCACAGCTGTTGTGATCTGTGTCTTAGAAACATAGTTTCTGCAGTGGCAATTATCAGGCTGGAGAGTAAGGGTCTGCATCATGCTCCAGATGTCATGGATGGGCTATAGGTCCACTAAAAAAAGCCTCTGCACAACCATGAGGCCCAGATTGTGCACCATGTGCCACAAATGCCCTACTAGATTGAGAGTTTGTCTTTCCAGCAGTTTTTTGTGTAACTGTTGGGTGATGTGGTGGGCCGGTTAGCTCAGTTGGTTAGAGCGTGGCGCTAATAACGCCAAGGTTGCGGGTTCGATCCCTGTACTGGCCATGCGTTTTGCACCACCCCTTTCCTATAACAAAAGCATAGACGTGCACTCTGTGTGTAGCAAAACAATCAGAAGAAACTAGTAGATATGCAATATGTCTAGTTTTATGGATATTGTTTTTTAATTGTTATGTCCTTATTTATACTTATATCCAAGGATTTTTTTTTTTTGTGTGTGTGTTCTTTCTTGAAATACTTTGCAATTGTAGTTTGAATATTGATGAAGCAGAGATCATCTCTAACAGTAGGACTGATATTAAGAAGCAACACTGCACTAGCTGGACCTCACATGATTTGTAGTTAATTTACAGTGGGTAAATACTCGTGCAAACACTTATTTTATACTATATATCAACATTAGTTTGTGAAAATCTAATTTGCTGTACATGTACTGTTTTCCTTTTGAGGACATTAAATATGAAAATGCCATACCCCTTACCTTAGTAGTAAACATTGCAACCAAAATCTAACGTTACCCCTAAAGTAAAAACGCGCAGGAACCATTTCCAGACATTGAAATATGTATGATTAATCCAGTAGTACCATTTGCCACTTATTAATTTGATGAAATAAGAAATTCCCCCAATAATAGATTCCAGCTGCACCCACAAATCTGTTAACTATTTAAAAATATGATCTTTTTTCCTTTACATTACAGTTTGTTGGAAAATGTGGCATCATCACAGTTAATCAAAGAATTTAAAGGACACATACTGTACTAATTGTGTCCTATTTCATACTGACAAATGTTCTTTTTTCAAAAATCTAATTTGCAACTTTAAGAAACACCAACATCTTAGTATTACTAAGATGGTGTAGTGCTAAGAAATTCTAACCAATACTGTATAGAATTGGCCTAAAACTTCTAGAGTGATTTGAAGTGGCCAAAAAGATCTTGGTAAGCCAACGGTTAGTGTCTGGCTTTCAAGTTTTACAAGTCATCCATGAAGAGCAATGCCTTGAATTTGAACAATCTCAAAATTTTGACAGCTGCAGTAAAAGGTGCTGTGAATGAGTGTGTGGAGGCACAAATCACTGTCAATTTTATTTCTTTTTTTTTTCTCAGGATTCTTGAACTCCTTTGATAGTGCCTCACACTGTGCAAGAACCTTAGTTTCACTCTCAGAGCACAGCTGAGCTTTTCCTTTCTGCTTTGATTGTCATTATCATATAAAAGGACTGACAACACCGATTAATATGTATATACAGTATGTGTAATGTATTCACTGTTTGGGAGTAATTGCAGCTCTGTGACTGCAATGATCACTATTAATTCCCATTCATTATATATTGTATTTGAAATAGAAAGGAGTTATGGTGGCAACACCCATTGAACACAGACCTTTTTCGAGGCCCGTTAGCTCAGTTGGTTAGAGCACCTTTTTCACCATTAACAATTAAATTGCATTGTATGTGGTATACTGCATGTATCTTGTGTGTAACAAAAGCAATAATTTCCTGTCTAAGGGCCAAATTAAGGATTCTAAGTCTACAAATTACCAGTGGGTCATTCCATCTTGCTTTTTTTCTTGTATGCAAACTTGCTAATATTAGAGTGGGCCATCTTGATCGAGTTGGTTCTGCTGACAACAGGTGTTGAAGCACTTGTCTTCCCCACTGTCTAGAATTGTTCATGCACTGCACATGCATTAACTACGTTCAAATTCTGAATCAAAAGAATCAAGCAAATGAATTAATTAATGAAGGGGACTATAATCCCTGTAATGTGGACTGTAATGTGTAGGGTTGATAGATCTAGTTCCAGTCAGTTCTCGCAGCTACAGGTAGAATAGGCTCATCAAACTTGTACTCTTCAATCTTTAGCACAGCTATGCTGCTATAGGCTACGCTGCTGGGTACACAAACATGATCCACTGAGCAGTTCCCCACCTCCTCAACACCAACCACCAACCACCATCTCTACTCCCTCACCTCCTCTCCTCCTTTTCTCTTCTTCTCACCAGAATTATCAGTGTGTCCAGTCTTTCTCGCTGTTTTGTGTCTCTCTCCCCCTCTTCTCCCTCTCTTTCTCTCTGTACCTTTCTGCAGGTCTTCCATCTCCAGACCTTCATGCTGCACGGATCTCGGCCTCTGACAAACCCAGGGTCCACTGTCAGCACCTGCCTGTGCTGTTCCTCTTTTTTATTAAAACCTGCCTATGCTGTTCCTCTTTTTATAACAACCTGCTATGCGGTATTATGTATATATTTATTATGTATATTATGTCTGATATGTTTATATTTCTATGATTCTATGATTGTATCGTTTTTCCCTCCCTCTCTCTCTCTCTTTTATTCTCTCTGTCCTGTCACCCTCTTCTTTTCCTTCAACTTTCAGCAGGATGGTTCCTCCTTGTAAGCCTGGTCCTGCTCAAGGTTTCTTCCTGTTAAAAGGGAGTTTTCCCTTGCCACTGTGCTTACCGGGGGGTTCAGGCTCTGGGTTTCTGCCTCTGTGAAGCACCTAGAGACCATTTTATTGTAAAAGGCGCTATATAAATAAATTGAACTGAATTAATCAGTATTGGCAATGCAACCTTCAAAACAGAAGATATTTGTTTCCAAAACTGCAATGTTTCCAGATGCTTGAAATCACCTGCAATATGACATTTTATGCGACATGTTGAGGGATTTGGAACCCTCCCTTTTTGTCAGCAAACAGCATTTGTCCATTACACACACGGCATATTGGAATTAAAGCATGATGGTTAAGCCAGGCTGCAGGTCTGTGGGTGGATAAATTGGCTGTTACATTGTTACGTTTCCAACATCCAGTCACCTTGTGTTTTATGAAAAACAATTCTTTTGAAAAGTGACTGGGCATGCTTGGCAGCAGCTTCTGCATGAGCACACACATAGAAAAAGATCCTAATTCTTTTTCCCCTGCTCTTAAAACATTGAGCACCTAACAAACAGTTACAGTCTAAGATGTTTTTTTTTTTTCCCAGATAGCAGGTGCCTGTCATTAAAACTCTCCTGCCTGCAAACCATTCATATGTGTGTTGTTGGCATTAGTATATACAGCAGGTTGTTAAGTGTGTTATAGAGACCTTGAAAATTCATGATTGAACAACAGTGACTTAAAGGCGTTGCTTTGTCTGGGCTGAGCCGCACTGATTTTTGTTTTAGGATTGTCCAGCTAAATCTGATGCAGGCCTTAAAAAATGAGACCATTGTATGGATTTACCAAACAGTAATATGCCAAAAGTTAAAATGCTAATAATAAGAGAAGAATCAGTGAGAGGGCTAATGGAGTCAAATCAGAATTTAGTTTTATTAAGCAATGCTGAAAGGAATTTACAATTCAAGAACTTTTCCTTTTAAAAATGACATTTATTGTGTATCTTTCCACTTGAACAGAAAGAGGTCTTTTTCCACTCACTGACAGGATTCGGCAGTTCAAGAACCCCTATCAACAAAGGAGATGCAGCATGTGGAATCAGTTGATGTGGAGGAACAAGGCCAACCCCTGAGGCCTTACGAGCAACAGGAAAAGAATGTGCATGAGAAGGCGAGACAACAGCGTGCACCGGACAAGGCAGGCGACGGTAAGAAATATGAACCATGTCCGAGATGGAAGAATCTGGGACTCACGTTCTCACATGGGTACGTGATAATTCCTCTTGTGAAATATTGTCAGTCTGGTGTGTAATGGTGGGGAATTCTTTTTGAAAAGACATAATATCTACATTTTAGAGTGTCCACATATTCCAGATTAAACATTAATCTGAGGTAATAACTAGATTTGCTGAGAAGATACACCTTTGCTCAGTTATAGACAAATGTTGGAAAATAAGAATCACAGAATGATCTATCACATGTGGCCTTTGATAAATAACAAGGCTGAACTTTTACAGCTGTACGTTCTGATAGCTATTCATTTAAGGAACCTGGCTCACCATAAAAGTATCATAATGTCTTTAAAGGAAAAAATGTCTCCTGAACCCTCGCCTAAAGTTGTTAAATAATGATTACCTTAGACAAATATAAGTCTTTTCAGAGTACAAGCGGGGATAATGACTCTTATTTCACATCATTAGAGAAAGGCTGAGGAAAATAGACGAAGCAAGATTTTTGCTAGTGAAATACCAACTGAATAAAAGGCAACCACCAACTTCTAGAAAATGTTACTGTAATCCTGTGACTGTAGCACTTAAAAGCAACTATAGGTCCTCAAATGCATCTGCTTACATCCACCATTAATCACCATTCAGGCCATAAACACTCCATAAACCACTCTTTTTACAGTGTTGATTCATATTACTGCCTCCTCTGAAAATACTCTCTCGATGATACTTTCTGTACAAACTTTATTTTGATAATGCATTATTTGGTCAACTTTGCAAAGACATACATATTTTATTTCAGAAGTCCTCATTTACAGAATTTCATCTACCAGATTATATCTACCAGATATTGTTAATGTTCTTTTATTTCCAGTCATTCCCCAGCCGGAGCTGCAGCTGTGGATCTTTTCAGTTAGAGTTCAGAAAGTGAAGATGAGGAGGTGGAGCGGCGTCCCCGGAGCATCACTGACCTGTCCCCTGCACATTGAAAAACTGGTTTAATACTTCATGGTAGACCACTTTTATCCACTTCAACCAAGAATTCTAATTTGAAAGATAGTTGTTCCACTCCAGACCAAAAACCTCTTTGCAATCTTTTTGACAGTCATCAAGGTGCCACTGGGTGAAAAAAAACAAAAAAAAAAGCACGTCAGATCAAGTAAAGCGGTGGTTATGGTTTTCTAAAAACTATTTTATTGGAAAACACTCATTGAATTGGTTGGTTTATCATGTAGATTCAGTTTTGACACAGGCCTGTTTTGGTTGCACGTGTGGGCCAGCACAGAGGAAAGAGCTGTCTGACAGCAGCACATGTATGCGCTGTTTGCCCATACCACAGGAGTGTAAAAGTGAAGCATGTCTGTGATGGGTTGACAGACCATATGGTGAATATTAATGCATCAGAATATGGAAAGACAAGAAAAGACGATATGCTGTAAATGCCAATGGCCTAGACTTGCTGGCAATACCTCTGACTACTTGAATTATGAGATCCATCTACCTCTGTGAGTGGTCTCTATTATCTATTTATCTGGACCGCATCAGGCAGATGAAATTATACCAGACTGAATTTAAGAAAGGACTGAAAAGCTGCCCTCTTCTTTTTACATTTGTTGATGCTACCATTCATGAGAATGAGTCCGACGACAGCCTGCTGCTTTTTCTTTTTCTGGTTCGTATCTTGTCACGTTATTCTGATAACCATTTATGTCCTTTAATTGAAATATTAAATTCAATCAGAAAACTGTGCTCAGAAAAAAGCAGTAACAAGAGACATTTTTAAAGATTAAACAAACACTGTTGTGTACTTCTATTATCCTAACGGGTTTGGCATCAGAGGTCCCAGAATTTAATTTATTCGGTTTATGAAGGCTAATTCAATTTGTAATATTAGTATTTTTTTTCGTACAATTGCAAACAAATACAGAGTGGCATGTGATGTGAAATTATGTAAATTGTAAAGTATATTGTACATAACAATTTTACCTTGATTTTTTTTTTCTTAGGTATTTATTTAGTCTGTCCTAATATATAGGAAGGCTACATCAAATAACTTCATAAAAGTCTACTCTTACAGTTCCATCATTCCGTTATTTTTAATTCATTTTTTTTTTAAATAAAGAAATACAAAATATCAGCAAAGACCACCTGTTGGTATGGTCTGTATCTTTGTAAATATCTCACAATTTTCATATTCTCAAAGATGTAAATATTTGGTCTGACATATAATATGTTTCCAGTTAACAGGCAGACTCTTGAATTCTGTGTCATGTAAACATTTTCACAGTTTGCTTTTAGTAACATTTGTTCATGTCTGCTTTTCCTGAACAGATGGATTTTTCTCCTCCCCCCCAAATAATCATAGTAAAACGATGATTAACTGGGGGGATTTTAAAAAATGCCAGTAGTGTAACCAATTAGTATAACCTCTGCACAGCCCTCCATTCTGTTTCTATTACTCTGTTTACTTCAGTACAAAGAGTGGAGCAGCATCAAGCTGCCCTGGCTGACTGACACAAACTCTTTTGTTTGTCTAATGTTCAGCGCTCATTAGAGTTGTTCCCCCTCTGCTGGGCAGTAACAGTACTACTGCCATCATTCATCCTCTCATCAGAAATCCTTTAAAATGGATCTCTTTTATATCTGCAATCAAGTTTGTGCTAAGTATGATAATCACCTTGAAAAATGTAACTTCTAAGAAGTTACAAGACTTCCAGGACTGCTTAATTAGACGCATTTAAAATGCAAATGTCCAACCAGACATTTCTTTATAATAATAATAATAATAATGTACTTTTATATTAAAATTACAATCTAATATTGGTCCAGAAAAGTCTTGGAAGGGTTTAAATTATAAAATGCATATTTAAAAAAATCCATCAGTAATGAGAATAAATTCATTCTATTTTTATTTAATTCATTATTTACAACTGAATATCACATTGGGGGATGATCCCCTGACTCCGCAGCCTCATACCTACCATGGAGAGAAGCTGAGGTCAAGAGGTCATTGGTTGCTGGAGTAACCCCATACCTGCTGTCACATGCTGAGTGGTGTGATTTATAGGCGTGGAGTGGCTCAGGCAGGCCAATCCGTGCCCTGTCCACATAATCCAGTCTGCTGCTGCGGAGGAAATAGACTAGAATAAGACCTCTATTCAAGCGTGTGAAAGCAGCAGCTATTTACCAGTTCAACTGAGACACCTGCAGTAAAGAAAGAGATAAGATGTGTGAAGCATCTTTAAGTGGGTCATGTAGCTGTACTTTGATGGAATTTGAGCACATATTTTAACAAACACTGAAGCAATGTGAAACATTTTACAAAACTCATTTAATGGTTTGAAAACTTCTAAGACTTGACCTCTACTACCCCAGACTTAAAGAACCCCCCCACCCACACACACACACATTAATTGATTGTGTATGTTAAAAAAAATGCACAGCTTTTCTTAAGCCTCAGAAATGTTTTCTCTGAGTTTCAGTTGATACTGACCAAATGATGACTGACATGCCTCTTTTCATTTGTTGACTGAAATCTTTTCTTTTAAATTACTCTTGCATGACTGTATCTACAGTGCATGATTTCTTTGACTTGTTATGTATCTGACATTTGAATCTGGATTTACACTAACTAAGGAAATTAGGTTTGGTTAGGAGTTGGGTTTTATTCATGAATGGCCAAAGCAGTAAGTCATTCATAACTTACAGTTAATAGAGCACATTTGGTTCCACTTGGAGCACACTCAAAGGGTCAATGATCAAACTCCTCAAACAACTGTCAGATGTTGTTGGGCTTTTAAGAATGTTCAGCAATACTCCGAGAAGCAGAGATGTAAGCATGGAACCTGTTCTCCATTCTTGGTTATCACTCTAAGAACTATTTGTTGTTTTAACAAGTACAAGTCTTTTCTGCCGAATGCTTTGAAGAGTGGAAACACAAAGGAAAACAGTAGGGACTGACTGTTGCTAATGAGCAAATGTTTGGGTTTGAAGTCTGCTGTGTGATATGAACAACACGTGTAGCTCACTCTGTTGTGTCATGACTCGGCCTGCTAAGAAACCATCAAGCACCATGAAAACCTTGTGATGGTCGATGTGGATGAGTCTCCACCAGCTGCATTAAAGAGTTTACTGTCCCAGCAGCCTTGTATACAGTGATGGGCTGAGAATAGGATATACTGCATACTTGTGTTCATTTGAATTCATCAATTTTGGGTGGTTAGAGACAGTGTCAGACAGTTTATAAAGTGTGCCACTAATAAAGCATTATGAATCATGAAAGGCCAGAAATGACCTTGAAACCATTAAATTATGCCTGTGTGTCAAGTTGTGTGTGTTTTTGTGACCACAACTCTGCCCAACTTAAAAAACTGCTTGATCAATCATTGAAGGATGAAAGGAACAACTCGATCCCTTTTGTTCATTGATTTCATTAGGCCCTGGAGCGGGAAAAGAAAGTGAAATAGGTTGATAACCTTAAAGTTAGACAGAACATATGTATGTGCACTTGTTATTTAGAATAGAATAGAATAGAATAGAAATACTTTTATTCATCCCAGACATGGGAAATTCACTTGTTACAGCAGCAATTGTCAACATAATCATAATAATATTAACAGGGATAGGGTAAAAAAAAACAGTGTGGCAATTTACAGCAAATTCTAGCAAAGTTAAATGTATAAGACTAAGTGTGCAAAGTGTGCAACATGAAAAATGTGCAACTATTTTATCTATTGACTGATCTACTTTTTCCTCTTGTTGCGATCAAAAGCATTCAAACCCCCAGCGTTTGTTATGGAATTGCTTGTGTTACAGACTAAATATGGTATTGTAAAAAAAAAAAAAAAGGAAAATATCTGTCTTCCTGCACAGTACCTAACTCTCTCCACGCACAAAACCTGAAACTAGTATTTTAGGTGCCATAATGCTGTCAACATCTATCCACTGCAAGGACTTTATGTGAATTTATGCTGTGAGGAGAATGTGAAAAGGATTTGGACGCTAAAGTTAGGTGAATTCCACTCCTGCTGCTGCCACACGTGCCACTCTATTTTAGATAATATGTATTTTCAGATTTCCTTAATACGTATAATTTTACAACTTCAGATTGCATGTGTTGATCTTATTAAAAATAACAGGACAAACAGAAGTGGAGTGTTAAATATCAGATCTTGTTTATCAAGATGTTAGTCAATTAATTGACTTGATCAGATTGATTTATTTGTCTTTTGATCTACTTATTTGTCAATTTAAATGAATCAACTTCTCCTACTCATCTTGACTCATCATAATCCTCATGGGGCAGGTGGGGAGAGGGAGTAGCAGCAATCTATCATTAATCAATCCTGCTGTTTCTGAGTTTCTGTCTGACTTCTTAAACTTTTTGTCTGATTTGTTGCTCAGAACACTAAAAATGATTGTTTTTGCCTTTAAAATATGGATAGTCAGTTGTTTTATATAAATCAATCAAGTTTCAATCACTCTCAATCGGTTTCTGACTTATGGTATTGAAGTCAAACACGTTGGTGTTCCCTCAGAACCTACTCCTGTCAGATCAACTTCCAAATTTATAATTCTGGGTTCTTCCTCTTATAGAAGCAGTTCACTTACAGCAGATGTCAGATAATGCTGTAGCAGAGTTTAAGGACAAAACCCCTCTTCTAACCCCTGAACCATGCTTATACAGAGAGCAGTAATTATAATCTTTGCCCTGCTGAGGCAGTAGGAACTCAGTTATTTGTCCACCTGCAGAAGAAGAAACAGTCTGGGTACAAGGTTGTAGTCAGTTTTCAGACCTTATCACAGCACAGATACAGTACTTAAAGCAATTAAGTTACTAATCATCTTTTCAGAGCTTCAGACCATAGGTTTGTTCTATACTGGTTCTGCTGGACCTCAGCACTGTCTTTGATAAAGTTAATCATAGCATTTTGTTTCCTAGACTGGAGCATTTCACTGGGATTAAAGGGACAGCGCTGGGCTGGTTTATGTGATGTTTAACAGTTAATGTCATCTGATTTGTTTGTTCGTGTTAATTTACTTTTTCCATGTAGTATTAGAATAGAATAGAATAGAATAGAATAGAATAGAATAGAATAGAATAGAATAGAATAGAATAGAAGTACTTTATTCATCCCAGACATGGGAAATTAACTTATTCCAGCAGCATATTAGCCAAGTAGTTCCACAAGGTGCTGTACTTGGACCAATCCTTTTCACATTTTACATTCATCTCTTAAGAAATATTATTTGACAGCTTGGTATACAAATGATTTTAATTTAATTCAAATTTGAAACTATTGTGCTGCCTGAATATACATGGTATTTACAAATAAAGTGCCACAATCAACATATGATTTATTATAATACGTAAGTAATAGTTTGTTGATGTTTTATAAATGAAAAATAATGGGTATAGTAAATCAATGATAATCCATTGCTCTTTTTTGTCTTTCAGTGCTAATAGAATTTGTATCTTAAGGCTATCATATAATGGTCCTGGATTTGCATTATTGTTTAAACTCAATGGTCTGTTAATAAACTGTTTATTTCCATTAGTCTTACCACCACAAAGCTAAACACAGTAGTTTAAACAGAACAAGCCCAGAAGGAGGACTGTTAATGGAGGAAATAAAAGAGGGTGGTAGGAAGCTGGAAATCCCCAAAACGAATGTCAGTAATTAATTTTCTTTTTTTAATTTTCATGTATTATTCATTCCCATTTACCAGCTGGCTATCTGGGACCTAGGGGGCCTGGAAGTCCTCCTAAACTTGCTGGATACAAAAGAAGAGAGATGCCAAATCTGGACCTAGAATACTTACAGGCATAACCAGAGCAAGTCAGGTCTGCCAGTCTGTCATGTTTTAACCTGGTTGCTTTAAAACCTTACTCTATGGGTTTATGTTTTTAGATTGGATCCCTGAATATTTTGAGACTGATTAGTCACAACACTTGCCATTGTGGACCTTTGTGAGAATTCTAGACTCATTAGTCATGGACAGCAAGGTTTTTGCAGCTGAAACCATTGCTAACGTGGCCAAGGTCCACCGGGCAAGGAGAAACATCCTACAGCAGGGTGGTATCCCAAAGCTGGTGAGTAAAAACGATCCGCAGAGCCGTGTTGCTTTTCAGCTCAAATCAAATGTGCTGAGCTGAAATGCTGTTAGTTGTGGCACACAATAACTTAATCATCCATGCACATAAAGGCCGTATAGTCACCAATCAATCTTTCTGAAACCAGCAGACTGGGTGTTGAAGTAAAACAGATAGAATGTCTCTTACATCCTCTAAAATCTGAACATGTTTGAGAGATCTGTGATTAGCCCCTGTTCCTTGTATATTTTCTCGGCCCCTAAATCGGATGTTCTCATGTGTAAGTCACTCACGGAGACAGATTAATTTCACGCCAAGTGCAGATCAAAAAACATCTAGCGCTCACTGTGCTGTGCTGGCTCTGTGGAGCTCTAGTAAGAGCACCAAGATCAAGGTGGCTGTCCCGTTAGTAAGGCCGGGGGTATCCCTTTCCTGGCATGCCTGTGCTTATTCCGGTGGTGGACAACAGGAACACTCACCACTGAGGCAGGAGTTTGCCTCAGTGGTGAGTGAAACGGTGTAAACTCACACGTAAAAATCTGTTCATAGTAGGTGAGCGTTACAAATACCAGTACATGAAATATGCCATTTCTCCATTTGTCATTTGAAATGTCATGTCTGCCAAGTCTTGCTGCATTTTCCAGAACAATAATGTTTGGGGATGAGGGCTGTGGGGAACTCCTCCAAATTCTGGACACCAATCTGTCTTACATCAGCTTCAGTCCTATACGTGTTCCATTATTATTCTTTAACATGCCACATTCATTACTTTGTATAATGCCCAAGGTTTTTGATGTTGTTTTTATCAACTCTTTAGTTTCTTTTTAAATTAATTACAATAGCGCTACCTTAAATTTGGTGAATCAGCTGCCTTCCTTTGTCAATTGGGGTACAGTCTCGGTCAGTGTCCATTGAGCAAAAACTGTCCCAAGCCCTGACCTGAACCCAGAGCCAACTGAAAGCTAAAAATTCCCTCCCTGTCACATGCACAGTTGATGTAAAGTCCTGGTGCTCCTGTTTGTCTTGGCCCTAAAAGATTTCAGGAGTATGGTTGTCCTGGTTGTCCTCCTGTCTGATCAGCCAGAGGAAGTGCTGGTCAATGTAGTGGGAGCCTTGGGAGAGTTTGCAAAAATCCCTGCTAACAAAGTCACCATCAGGAAGTGTGGAGGCATCAAGTATCTAATTAACCTGCTCACTGAAACCAACAAGGCATGTAGAATTTTATGTTTTCCACACACTTGTACACTATTGCGTTCATGTGTTGTGTCATTTGCTTTGGTGCAGGAGATGCTTGTTAATGGGTGGGTTAATGGGTGCACACTGGGTGCCTGTGCCACAAACAAGGATAACATGGCATAAATCTTCCTTTCTTTTGGGTTTTCCTCTCCTTCTGGTTATCCATAATACCAACTGCAGCTCTGACTATTATTGTGCCATTTACACAAGTGTATATTTGAAGTGTATTTTTGGAAGTCAGTAGTGGTTTTCTGCCTGCCATTATTGAATTAGCGCTTACATATTCCCTTTGCTGTATACTGATGTCATATGTTTTGATAAGAGACTGATCCCAGTTGTACGATCCAAGCACAACATCATGAACCTGTCATGGATGATGCTAAAAAAAATAATTGTACCTTTATTCTTTAATGCTGCTGTTGCTTTTGTCTATCATCTCCAGCATGTTTTTGAAAATTTTTTGTGTACCTGCTGTGTTTTAATTCCCAGTTTTTGCTAAAGATGTGGTTGATGTCAGGATTTGAGTAAGTCAGATGAGCATAACTGAAGCCCTACCCTGTCCAAGAGTGCAAGGCAGGAAACCAGCAAACCACAGTCCAGAACTGGTTTTGTTCTATGTTAACCTCAGCCTCCATACAGCAGAACTTTATGAAACATCCATATGGGCCTCATTGCTTTTATTGGCTTCTATTGACTACAGAACCCATCTTAATTAGCAATGGATGAAAAATAAAACTTAATGTCTGCTGCATTTTATCATTACTCACTGTTATTGCCATGATATGAGTCTATGACGTGTTCTAATGGGACAAAAACAAAGGGCTGAATAAAAATGTTTAAATAAAGCCACAAACAGCAGTAAACTTTACAGAACAGTGTTTTGGATGATGTTTTCTCGAGGGGAGAATTTAGAACAAAAACAGTAAAAAGAACAAGTTCTTAGGTTTTTTTTTTTTTTTATGTAGCAGTGACTACTTATTTTGCAACATGCATATTTATAGTGGTTTGCCAACCAACTCAACTCACATTTGTTTGCTTTGTATCTCAGACTGAATCCACTGGAAGTGTTTTAGTTGATTGGACAGTTCAGCTGGCTAGAAATTATGATATACAAAGGATGACATAGTTGTAACTACAAATCTTTATTACTGTTTGTGGCCTTATTTTGGCACTCTTTTTTATTATGTTCCTCAGACTTAAATTAAAAAAAGAAAAAATCAAATCAAATCAAAGCTTTGATCCCTCAAGACTGATTTATATGCATCCAAAACACAGAATGTGCCCTAATGGTGTTCTCTCACTGCCAGTCATGGAGATACTCTGATTAGAGGGTGTTTAAATAGTTGTGACAGTGTTCCACGTCAGCCTTGTTGCTGGACGCACACTTGGGGAATGTGTTAAATATTATGTACAACAGACAACACCTTCACAGTGGCGCGATTCTTAAGGTTCTCAGATGCTGCTACAGTCTTGACAATCCATGTTTATTACATGAAACACATTTCATACCAAAGTAAACCTCAGAAAGCCTGTATTTGGCTCTGTTTGATTTGGAAAGTTGGCCCCTTTTTTGGCTAAAGTTTGAAAAACAACCCCCCCCCCAAGTTTGTCTTTCTATGTCTTTCTATAAATGTAAAACCCATGTATGAAGGACTATGCACAGTCTACCAATCTATGCAAATGAACTTCTGGCTTTGGTATCACCAGGCATGCAGAAAAATTTGCACTATTGTGGGTAGTTTTCATGCTCTGAGAGGAACAAGCAAGTAAAGGCAGAGTTGTGGTGAAAAGCAAATGCTGAACTCCACTGATGCTTTGAGCCTACTTGGCTATAGAGACAGCGGTCTGGTCTGATATAGCCACAACTCTGAAAAACAAACGTTGTCACTTCTATACTTCAGTAAGCAGCTCAAAACAGTAAGTAAGAAGTTTATTTTTGATTTCTATGATGGATTTCATGATGACGAATGACATATCTATCAGGCCCCTCTTTTCCCCTACCTGTTCATTACTGTCTAAATTTCCTTCACTTGCTACTTTTCTGTCTCCCTCTCCCAACAGAATCATCGATGAGTGTGATGGCGTTTGCTTGGTGTGGTCTCTGTTGAAGAACCCTTGTGCAGATGTTCAATCCAGTGCTGCATGGGCTCTTTGTCCATGCATTGAACATGCAAAGGTACAGTAGAGTGAAGCACACTGATCTTCTGCCTCAGTCCTTGACTGTGCAAAGCACACGTAATAGAAAAAGTCAAAAGAAATCTGCATGTGGTTCCAGAAGAAAAGGGTTATCCCACCAACAAAACAGAAGCCTGCTAATAAGAACGTGCTTTTCTCCCAAGCTCTCTCTCCAACCTACTGCTGCTTAGAGGTTAGTAGGGGCAGAACTGTTTCAGCGAAGGCTTACATGAACCTCAGACTAATGTGAAGCAGAGCAGCCAGCTTGGCACACAGGGATTGGTGACTTGAAAAGCAGGCAGAGATAAAGACTGTGTAATATCCTGTGGCACGCTTTCTGCTTCTCCAGCAGAACATATTTCCCCAACACACTGCTGGTTACAGACCTTTCTGCAAAAAAACCACTAAATAATAGGGGCATACTAAAAATAGTATGTTTCAACTTCATACAATAAAACGAAATATTTCATCACTGATCTGTGGCATCAAAATTAATGATTTTTTTTTTTAATACTACAAAGACACCCACTCACGCACACACACACAACACTGGAGGAAACTGTTGTAGTTTTCCTTTAAAATAGTGTGAGCTTGGCTACGTCATAGTTACAGCGTAGTGTTACACAGCTGTGTTGTTGGTCAACTCTAATTTCAGTTTGAAATCAGAAGCTCTTTGATCTACTGAGAACCTCATTTCCAACTCCAAGCTTAATGTTGTTCTACTAGATCACCTATGTGATTAAGGTAAACAGTCTCTCAGTGCTTCAATCCAGTTAAGTTTAAACAAATTTACGTGCTCAGGCAGGTGTCTTTCTTTCTTTCTTTCTTTCTTTCTTTCTTTCTTTCTTTCTTTCTTTCTTTCTTTCTTTCTTTCTTTCTCATGCTCTTGCCCTCAAGGCCAGAAGTGTGAGGAAAACTATGCATGGCAACCATATGGAGGGATAAGGAGGCTTCGGATATGCTGCTGAGTCCTAACAAAGTTTGACAACGTTTGTCTGGACATCAGTGTGATAATTTTTAAGGAAATTCATGAACATGCTTTTCTGGTGTTTTCTCTGAGACGAAGCAATGACATGGAGAAAATGGTTGTACCCACTAAGTTGAGGAACCTGATACATTTACTCTGGTGCAGTCATTATTTGGATTTGGAAAAAGAGCCCATGTGGTTTGAGTTAGCAGATCCATAGTGGGTTTATGAGGGAGCCTGGTATACAGTGAGTGCATCTGCCTGATGCTCCATACGATACTGCTCTCCTTCCACAGAAACACACACACTGGCTTCTATGCCCACAGGTCCACAATTTAAAATGTCGTATTTCTGCACATCAGTTATCATTGTTCTACAGTCAAGACAGTGGAACAGTGAGATGTAATGAAGTGTATCATTTTGACGTGCGACACTTGGGTCACTTTTCCTTTATATGGGAGCCAAGTGTGGTTGCTTTAGAGAAAGGGTCTGGACATGCTCCTGTAATTCTGAGGAGATTGTTTTCCTCAGTTCAAGATTACACACAGCAGATAAGGTGTTTTCTATTTCATGTCATCTGGGTAAGACGACAGCAGAGAGAGGATAGCATGGAAAGCCTTTCCGTGTGCAGCCTCATAATGGTGTGCTTTTCAGATGTGGGGGCCCATCCTGGCCTTTAAAGAGATTCTGGTTACTCTATCGCAGCTGGTGGCTCGAGAGAGCTTCCTCTGTCACAGGGACTCCTGGCCAGCCATCATCAGTATTCCTGAGGAAGGGCTTCCTGTGTCTCCTGTCTCCAGCACCCCCATTCTGCCTTCCCGGCCCTGCACACGTCTTATCCTCTGGCACAGCCTCCCAGGTCTTATACACAGCACCCGAGCCTGATCTCTGCTCCCTGTGCACAGAGAAGAGCAGGGCAGTACATCCAGCTCTTACCGCTGTACACTAAAACAGTGATTAAATTGATGAAATCCTGTATTTATGGAATAAAGATGAAGTGTACATTGCGGATAATGAATTCTGGGGTTACTGTTCTGTGCAGTCCACCAGCTCTGGGCCTGTAGACTGATGTAGAAAAGGATTTAAATTAAGCGTGCTTTGTGATTTGCATCTAGTCATCCATAATTGTATGCTTTTGGGGAAACTTCTGTTCTATTTTCAAAGCACTGAACATTACAGACTTGGCCACCTTGAGGAACTGTTCCATGACTAGCGATATGCTAAGTTGTGATTTTAAAACTGTGGCCTGAAGTACCAGGCCATGCTGAAGCCAGTGCCTCTGCCAGGTCTTTCGCTGTGGTTCTTTCAGACCTCCCCAGCCTGTTGGTTTGGTAAGCATTGCCCCATAAGTGGATGAGAGTCCTGTTGATCCAGCTAGAATTTGAACCCAAACCATGGAACCTGCAGTCTACAATGTGTCAGTCCAGGATAAAGTTGGGGTGTGAGACAGGGAGCTTAACAGAGACATTAGCTTTTGTGGTGGCTTTCCATATGCACAATATAGTTCTCTTGATGGTATTACATCCACCAAGGAGGTTTTGTGACAGCCTGCATTTATCTGTTTGTTTGTTTGTGAACAAAAAAAATCTCAAAGTGATGAACAGATTTTAATGAAATTTTTAGGAAATTTTGATAATGGGCCAAGGAACAGCTGATACAATTTGGTGATGTCTATTTATATAATATATAGGATCCAAGATCTGGATCTAAGGATCTAAGGATTCTTTATCGATGCTTGGCAGAGGTCTGCGCTCTTCGAGTGCTTTTCTAGTTTTTAGAAACATCTGTTTTATATAGACAGAGACATTTTTGCTGGATTGTTTACAGTCTTTACACTTTGATTGTTGTCTGGGCCGATGAAAATGTGCTGATTTAGTTTCCCTTGTTTTGTCTGCCTGTGCCTGCCCTCCATCACTCCCTCTGATCTCATCATCCTCCTTGTCCATTTTGACAGAGCACCACTGACACTTGCGGACGTTTTCTTGGCCTACAGGATGCAGAAGAAATGGTGTGCTACTTCGTCAGTGGATTAGAACTGATTGTTAATTTGCTGAAATCAACAAACTAGGTGCCTGCAAGCATTTGTGCTGCCATTGTGGAGAATCTGGCACCCCTACTAGTGGCCAAGTTGACTCACACAGTAAATATGCCTCCGGTGTTGGAGATCAACAAGCTTTTTCTGTAACAGCAATTGTCTTTACAATAGAGTTTACTATGCCTCTCCCCACTCAACAAACCATAATAATTATGTAGCTAATGAGAAGTGCATTGATATATTCATAGTTCATTAAATATTCCCTTAAGGAATTGGTTAAACAAAATGTCAGCAAATCCCTGGCAGTTCTGATGGAACTTGCAGTTTTTCCACTCCTTGGCTTTTTTTCTTGTGCCAGTTTCCCCTGCATGTCGGTAATCTGCACAAAACATAAAAAATAAAAATAAAATAATAATAATTGATGTGAGACAACCTGATTTACTGATAGCCCACGTGGGAAATTCCCAGACTGACTGATTAAAAGGCCTTATCGTCATGATGTTTTCCACAAAGGGCATCGTGATGTTGGGGCTGTGGCCCACCTTGCTGGCTACTCTAGTCAAAAGACAAACAGCCATGGCTCTGCACCAGCTGTCTGTAGATGTCAACAACTGCGTCATCATGAACAGTGAAGGAACCGTCAAGGTCAGTTGTGCAGTTTGATGCCGTTGTTTCAAAGTTTCTTGCTTTGCTATGTTTTGGTACGTAATTTACAAAGCAGTTAATTAGGTGGAAAGTGGTTTATTTGGTGCTTTTGAGACTAAATCTGGAATAATTACTTTGAGGAAAAATGTTTTTTTGCCTCCCAGCTCTTGTTTTAGCAATGTGTGAAAAGCACAGTGTAATAAAGTTTGAAAGGCTGTGACTATTTTCAGAGCCTTTGACCGATGGCGCAGAAACAAAGTGGGTTTTATTCAGCAGCGGAAACATGACTCCACTTTCTAGCCATCATGGGAATTCAGAAAAGCAAACAGCTCAGTGTGTGTGCAGGGCCACATCTCTGCTAGACCCTAGATACCATTACAGCACAAGTCAACGGGTTGTAGCCTGGGGTAACTGTTGCTAAGGGCTGTTCCTGGACATCAGGACAGAATGCAGCAGTGATACGGTTCAGGCCAAAGAGTGGGGTCAGAGCTCCTCAAGCATAAAAAAGTCATTCAATGTTTTTTAAACCCCCAACATGCAAACACAGTCATACTCTTCATAGCTGCATTTGGCAGCTTTCTTACATCAACTGATCCTCCAACAAAGACAAAACTGTAATTTAATTTCATGTTTGAGCCTGTTATTCTGTTTCTGTGCTCAGATCCGTTTCATAAATGAATATAAAATGTAATATTATAATCAGTGTGCGGTTATAAATGATCTTATGGAGTAATTATACCACAGTTTTTCACAGTATTTGTTAAATGGTGTAATTTACCCTGAGCTGCATTACAGTGGTTTAACACGATCCACAACTGGTTGCTGGGCCGAACCCTGATTGTTCCAAAAGAGTAATACCCAATTTTGAGAAGTCGTTAAACTAACTGCTTTTGTAGTTTGAACCATGACGAAAACTGGACAAACCTTTATTTTCTCTGTGTATGTGTGTGTGTGTGTGTGTGTGTGTGTGTGTGTGCAAATCCAAGACACCCTTTTTTAATCTCTCTTTGTTTTGCCCTTATTAATGTACCAGCTCGGAGTTGCAACACTACTCCACAATGTATTTTTAGACTTTTAAAGAGCTTAATTACAAATGGCCATGTAGCTCCACTGACACTGCATTTCTTCTTAATCTAAAACATGGAAGTACAGCACAGACAGCTTCTTTGTTCGTTGTGGCTTTGTTTCAGTCAGCTGTGATGAGAGATACTAATGCCTACCTACCTCAACTCCAAAGAAACAGTTACAGATTATACTCCTGGACTGATTAAATGACGTCAGAATACCGTGAGGGTATTTACATGGCTGTGTAAGATTCTGAGTTGCTTCCAATCATATTTTGAGATACTTTTTTATTTATCTGTTGCGGGATGACTCTAAACTTTGTGCTGGATGTATGAAACCCTCTCTTCACTCTGTCTTTTGGTTTTTTTTCTGGGTACTCTGGTTGCTTCAGCCATGCACATTAGGCGGACTGGGGATTCTAAATTGCCTCAATGTTTGAGTTTGTGCATCTAGACTGTGTTTATGCCTCTCAGCCCATGACTGCCCTCATAACACTGATTAGGAATACACATTTAACAGAAAATGGATGAATGAATGTAAATAAATGATTTGGTTCCGACATTTAATCTTTGTCAAACTCTGCCAAAACCCTGTCAATATAATCTTCTTGGAATCTACTGGCCAAAATCATCCTGCTAGAAATAAGAATTTGTGTATCACTTTTGTATTTGCATATGCTCCATTTCCCCTCATGTAAAACTCAATAGGCTCTTCTTATTTGCGTTACATTGATCCAAAAGTGTTGTGGAGTGTTTACAGAAACCATAAATACATGTAGACAGCTTCAGCCAGCTATTTCTATTAAAGAGGCTCCTTCATAAGAAAAGCTTTGTGAAAAATAAATTGTTGAAAATTGCAAAATGCAGATGGTAATTATTGGTAATTTTCAACTGAAAGTATTTCAGAGTGTACGTTTTCCAGATCAGCCTTTTGCCAGGCCTTGTTATGTATTTTAGGCTTTTATATAAAAAGAAGAAAATTGTTTGCACTTTTGTTGCCATGATCACATTTTGTATTTTTTGAAGGGGGAGAGTGTGCAAAGAGGCTGTATGAGGGGGCAAAAATCACACTCTATGTGAAGGAGGGAATGAAGAACAAACAGATGCACTGTTTCCTTTGGGTTTGTGGGTATGTGACATCAGCATGTAGATGTGGTGATGTGATGATGTTGCATGCTCTGTTGCAAATATGATGTTTTTGAAATTTATACAGCAGGATGTTTTAAAATCTCTTTTCTCCCTGAATGAAAAGGCTTTGAATATTAGACCAAAAGGTTAGCCATTAACATCACTGGATAGAAAAGTGCATTCCTGAATGCAGCCAAAGCAACTGAGCTCTGGCCACTGGAGGCAGCAGGGAATTTTGTTTACCTTGACTTCCCTCACCAACTTACCCACAACTCTAGCTAAACACTGCAGTATGTTTGTGCTTTTTGCCTCAAGAAATGTTTTGAAAGTGTTGAAAACATGGCAAGGCTGGAATTAAAGGAGCCATAATGAATATCAGAACATGGCACACTGGGATTTAAACTTGCATTCCCATGGGCAGACATGCGCCACACCAGTGCCCTTCACACCATAACACCTCTGCCTGTGAAGTGGTGTGTGTGCATGCAGTCCCCTCAGTCGAGCGCAGAACCTGTTCCCTGGCTGCCTTGTTAAAAATCAGGGCTCACTGGAGTTTTCCAACATGGAGCAAGTGTTCACATCACACTCTGGCTGGGCTTGACAAGTGATCTGTTATATTCCTTTAGATCCCAGCTGGGAGAGAATGAGCATATTAGGAACGAAGACAGCAATGAGAGGCACGCTTATCTTAGCCTAGCTGTGCTTCAGGAGACCTTATTTGGCGGCGTCTGAATAACACGCAATGAGGGCGGCAGGAACGCTGCTTCTGGCACTTCTCAGGCATCCTCTTTTCACAAACGACACTTGTTCAGTGGGCTGCATGTTTTCTGGAGCCTCTGGATATTGGGTTTGCCTTTGGAGGTGTTTTGGATGCTATTTAAAAATCCTATAAATCCTTGGAGAAAGTGTTTTGCATATTCTTCTTGACACTACTGCTTTGAGAGGGTCTGACAGCTTCAACTGCTGTGAGCCGATTCCAACAAAGTAATGTTGATTATGATGAATAATGGGCCTGAAATGTTCTTGTTACATTTCTGGTATAGTAAAATAATGTTCAGTCTACTTTGTCTAACGTGATTATAGCGAGCAAGTAGCTGTAGCATTATAGAATATCAGACATCAGTGTTGGACAGTTTTGATTCTTCGGCATGTGCTGACAACAACTGTCATCCAGTTATGTAATCACAGTAATTGCATGGACTTCTCCTACATGTTACAGTCATAATGCATATGGCCAAGGTTTCATCCAGAAAAGTAATGCCAGGAAATACAGGGATTTTTCTCTTTAGAGATTGCACCACGGTGCTTCTACAGACAGACAAGACAGGTCATTGAGTTAAGACAAGTGGGGCTGCAGTGATAGTTCTGCAAGGTCCCCAGTGTCATCATGCTCGGCAAATCACTACCGGCACTGGAGTAAAATCCATGGCACCACAGGAAGTCCAAAATGCAGACACCAAGAAGAAGCTTTTGGAATCATCCCTGGCAGTGATAGATTATACTGTAGAGGGTTTTCTGTGTATTACTCTGGTGTATCGACACCAATAACCAGCTTGCTGCTCCCTTAAATGGAGAGCAAGACCTTAATATATGGTGGGTAAAAGTAACTCGGACAAATCAGCAGTTAGTGTTTCAACCAAATATTCCTTTTACTTAAAGTTCTTAAGTGCTCACTTCAGGGATGTAATGTTGCTGTTTTTTTTATAATCGATGTAAACAAGACCACGCAAGATAATTGCAAATGTGGCTTAGGAAAACCTCAGAGACAACCATTATATTTTTACCAAAGGCCGCACCTTGAACAAATTTAGACGCATCCATTGCACTGGAGCACTTACGGCATGCTTACATCTTCTTTTACTTTGTCTTAGCTCCACGGTCGCCTGCAGACATACTGTAGCCACAGATGTTTGCTACAGATGAAATATCTCACCATCCAAAAACCCTGCATCTGTGTTTTACTGCATGGATCTACTTTTGCAAATGTCACAGGACTGCTGTCTTCACACCACTATGGCACTGTGCCAAGACTGTGACACTACTGTGACAAGACACTGTGCCCCGATTGCGCGGCAACACCATGCACACTTAGATACAGGTGTGGTGTAAATCGCGTTTCCTCTTTCTGCTCTGCCTCCCGTGGTGGGCATGGTCAGAGAAGAGAAGCTACAGGAAGCTGCTGCTGGCTGTGTGCCTAACATCAGACTCTAGGTTAAAGCTAATGCGAAGTCCAGTTTCCTTTTAGAAGTTCAACCATTTTAGACCCCGAATTCTGGCCTGTACGATAAATCTGATGAGTAACAAGAAAGTCTCATTTCTCAAGCGTTACATTGCTCATTGACAGTAATGACATCCTTAAGGGTGTCCTCCAACAATTTTGATATTGTTAACGTTCCCCTTTTGTAAGTATTGTTAAATCTTTTTACTAATAAAATTCCCATTTTGCAGATTTTGGGAGATGATCAGCAAAAACTCATAACAGCTGCGCATAACAACAGTAACAAGAGTTTTGGTCTCAGCATCTCCCACAAATGTCATCACATACACAGCTCATCTATCAATCTAGCAAGGTTTCCGGCCAAAAAACGTGGCCGTAAAATTTGACTGTCCGGACCTGTGAAAGATTTCTTTCACTTCAAGACGTTATCACCTTTTACTTCAGTTTCAAGAGTTGGCTCCGTTTACCTCTGGAGATCCAAAAACGTTTTATTTAAAAAAAAAACAAAAACAAAAAAAAAACAATCACTAAACATTTTAGTGTGAATTATCCCTGTAGTCAAGTGAGAAAATACGTTCGGCCATCTCTCACTAGTATAAATGAATAACCTGTCAAATGACTTCTGCAATTTAGAAAATTCCTCACATATGTGTGTTAGTTGATTGTTTCTGCTTGTTTCAAATGTGTCTCAACATGATTTCAGATTAAATAGATGAGCATCATTAGAAATATTGGAACCACAAGTGTTCAAATCATTTGAGAAAGGTATTCAATAAAATCATTTAGCTTGATTGATGACTGTATTTATTGTTCAGATGATTTTTCTGGGCTCAGTGTTTGTCGGTTAGCTCATCAGGAGCAAACCCTCGTCTCGCTCTCTGGCTGTGAAAAAAATAAATGCTTTTTACATGTTTGATTTTAGGACAAATACCAGATCTGTTGTTTGTGGCGTGAAACACTTCGGAGCTGCACTCTATGCAGTTACATTCCTTCAGTAATCCACACGAGACCACAATATCTAAACAGGACCACATCTGCTTGAGTTGCTCAACCTCCTCATACGCTCCAAATGCTTCTGTCCTTGCAAGAATATCTGCAACAAACCCAAACTCGGAAAACACGGTATGAGACAGTTAAAGAGAATAAGCTATTGAATATTCGGCACATGTTCTGTGTAAACCTCACAATAATATATTATATTAATATATGAATTTAACCTCCTCCTGAGTGCAGCAGAACTATGTGTAACAGTTCAGAACACAATCTTAGATTTTATCTCAACCACAGAAACAGAAATGATATTAGGGTTTTCAGAATTACGCATATCTGTTTAGACCATTTTTGGCTTCTGTGAGGACTTCTACATTTTACAGACAGGCTCATTGTAGGGCCATCTCTTTAAAAAATTGTGTAGAGGATTGGACAACAGAGTTTCTTTCCTTCATTGATGCTTTGTTGCTCAACTTTCAGACTTTGATCCCACTGGTCTAGTACCAATACAGATATTTAACCACAGAGGATGCCACAAAAGATGCCCATCACTAATATTTGCCACATTTTGAAATGGAAAATTAATGAAACATTGGAAATGTGTGGTTATAAATCCTCACAAGTCTTTGACGGGTAAACGCTCTGTTGGGATACTGCAACAGTGCAGATGGAGCAGAGGAGACGAGTGAAGTCCTTACCATGAAGTAGCAACATCCTCCGCAAAGTCAGCAGCTGAAAGAAACTACTGTTCCCAAAGTATTCAGAACACACAAAGGTGCAGTGATTAATGAAAACTCTGCGCAGAGATTCACCACTCTACAAAATACGCACTTTGCATTTCCTCAATCATTTGGTTTCCCTTTACCATGCTTCCTTGCTTGTTACTGTCTGACATTTGCTCCAGGTAGGGGGTCTCCTCCAGGGTGGATATGTCTGAAACACTTGAGGAAGATGTTCTGGAGGCATTTTGCCCAGCTGCCTGAATGATCTTAACTAGCTCATCTCACCAGCCAGTGAAAATGGGCAACCATCGGCTCACGCTAACAACCAACAATACAGACCATGCTCACTCTCCGACATTAAAAAGAATGGCCTGTAGCCACCAGACATTATTTTAATTTATTTTGAACTTCATTTATTTACTTATTTAGTCCTGCACTGTGTGTTAGTTTACACTGGTGTAACAGTTGTTGTCAGGCTGTTTCTTCGACTTGGCTCATCAAACCACAGTAGTGTATTAGTCCAGCCACAAAGCCTCTGAGAAAAGAAACTGCCACTTTCTTTGGCACGCCATCTGAGATCAGGACATTATTCATGGGAAATTAGAGGTTATGCCTCCACACCACTGCAGAGGCAGCAATTACCTCCAGCTCTCTTCATTCTGGTCAACAGTCAAAATCCAGTGCTTCTCATGGCTTCACAGCAGTGCTGGAAATAGTGGAGGGATATCCCTGCTCTTTTTCTTCCTGTTTAGAGGGAAAATGCGGTCCCTGCGTGTGCCACACCCCTGCATCACAACTGCTTTGTCTCCCTATTATCCCAGTCCTGACCTGCTCCAGACTCCAGCAAAGGTTTCCCAAACTGTTGGTCAGTGTGATGGATGCACTTACACATGAAACTTGTTGTGGAAACTTCCTTTTTGTGGAGTGGAATTTCCACATTCTGGGTGGACAACAAAGTCATAAATACACATTATGTCAATTATTTTTGTAGCCAGACAAAGAAAGTGCTGCATATGTCCAGTTTTCTAAATAACGGAATATTGGATCTAAATCATCTCTATGGCTCACGTACACATTTATTTGTTTGTTTGTTTGTTTATCATCATCAGTGAGTCTTTATATTATTGTGATATTCCGATTCGATTTGGGTGTATTTTTTAACACGCTTTTTGTGTCTAAGGTGCTTCAAAATGTGTTTGTTATTATTAAATGTAAGTTAAGTTTTTATCTGTATTGCTTGTAATTTGTAAAGCAAATCTACCTTACAAAAGCATAAATGCACTTTGGAATAGATTATTTATTACCACAAAATAGTATTTACTGTAGGTACTGTAGCACTTGTTAGATCATCTTTTGGGGACTCAAAACCTCTCTATGGAAGTGGGTGATGTTACCTAAGCCTCCGGGCCTGCTCCACTAGACTGCTGAACAGTTTCAGGCTGTCAGGATGTTGACAGCCTGAAACTGTGAACATCTACCCAACATCTACCCCCAACATCTACCCCCAACATCTACCCCCAACATCTACCCCCAACCTCACCAAGATATCCCACCCAGCTCCCATAAGGACACATGGACTGTTTAGTATGTTACAACCTGTCCTGCACTTGTTCCATTGCCGTACTGATCACGTCCACCTGGACTCACACAAGAATACTACCTCAGCTGTTTTTGCACACAACAGACTTATGTGCTCCCTCACGAATCAACTACATGTTGCAAAATATCACAGGATATTGCACTAATTCCAATAATTAGTATAGGCAGATTCTTATCTAAATTACTTTATTTCGAATCTTAGTTTTAAATCTTAGTTTTTATCTATTTCTATTTTTACATTGTATGTAAATATACAATGAAGAAGAAATGCCCTTTCTCTCTCTCTCTGTCTCTCTCTCTCTCATAGAGAGAAAGGGCATTTCGATTCTTCTGTATGTCTCAGTTTCTACAGAAAAATTGACGATAAAGATCTTTTGAATCCTTGAAGGATATTACAACTCCTCTTTAGCAGCATAATTTCCCAAAGAGACACTAATGAATGGTAACATATTAAAAGAGACTTTCCTCCCTCCTTCACTGTCGGATGACTATTTTTAATCTGAATTCACAAACTGCTGCACGGCGGCGACGGCGTGGTTTGCTTGCAGTGCTGCCATTAAAAACATGCGCGTACACAAGGAGCTCTCAGAGTTCCATCCAAACAGGTAGCAGTGCTCTCTGAACATCCAGGAGAACACAGAGTCTCTTCTTAATGTGAAAATTACCTCCTATATATATATAAACAAAAAAATTCCCTTCTCACCCCCTGCGGGTGGTTCCTCCTCTATTCTAAGCTCGGGTCTTCTACCAGAGGCCTGGGAGCTTGAGGGTCCTGCGCAGTATCTTTGCTGTTCCTAGTACTGCACTTTTCTGGACTGAGATGTCTACGTTGTTCCAGGGATCTGCTGTAGCCACTCCTCCAGTTTGGGGGTCACTCCCCCCAGTGCTCCGATCACCATGGGCACTACTGTCACCTTCACCTTCCAAGCCTTCTCCAGCTCCTCTCTGAGCCCTTGGTATTTCTCAAGTTTCTCATGTTCCTTCCACCTGATGTTGCTGTCACTTGGTATTGCCACATCCACCACAACGGCTCTCCTCCGCCCTTTATCAACCACCACGATATCTGGCTGGTTCGCCATCACCATCCTGTCTGTCTGTATCTGGAAGTCCCACAGGATCTTTGCTTGGTCATTCTCCACCACCTTTGGAGGTGTTTCCCATTTTGACCTTGGGGTTTCCAGCCCATACTGTGCACAGATGTTTCTGTAGACTATGCCAGCCACTTGGTTATGGCGTTCCATGTATGCTTTCCCTGCCAGCATCTTACACCCTGCAGTTATGTGCTGGATTGTCTCAGGTGCCTCTTTGCACAGCCTACACCTTGGGTCTTGTCTGGTGTTGTATATCTGAGCCTCTATCGCTCTGGTGCTCAGGGCTTGCTCCTGCGCAGCCAGGCCTCTGTGCTGTCCTGTAGGCCAGCCTTCTCTAGCCATTGGTAGGACTTCTTGAGATCAGCCACTTCAGCTATGTTCCGGTGGTACATCCCGTGTAGGGGCTTGTCCTCCCATGCTGGTCCCTCCTTCAGCACCTCCTGATCTTGCCATTGTCTGAGACATTCACTGAGCACGTCATCCGTTGGGGCCTTGTCCTTGATGTACTCATGGAGCTTGGCTGTTTCGTCCTGGATAGTGGCTCTCACGCTCACTAGTCCTCGGCCTCCTTCCTTACGGCTTGTGTACAGTCTCAGGGTGCTGGATTTGGGATGGAACCCGCCATGCATGGTGAGGAGCTTTCGTGTCTTAACAGCTGTGGTCTGTATCTCTTCCTTTGGCCACATTATTATTCCTGCAGGGTATCTGATCACTGGCAGGGCGTAACTGTTTATTGCCCGGGACTTGTTCTTGACATTGAGCTGGCTTCCTTAGAGTCCTATTGATGTTGTACAGCTTCAGGCATTCAGTGATCCATGTGTGTGGCATTGAGTCATAGGCTTTCTTGTAATCAATCCAGGCAGTGCACAGGTTGGTCTTTCGGGACTTGCAGTCTTGGGCAACTGTTCTATCAACCAGGAGCTGGTGTTTGGCTCCTCTGGTATCTCTACCAATGCCTTTCTGTGCTTTGCTCATGTACTGATCCATGTGCCTGCTTATCTTAACCACAATGATGCCTGACATGACCTTCCATGTTGTGGAGAGACAGGTTATTGGCCGGTAGTTGGATGGGACTGCACCCTTTGCGGGATCCTTCTTGATTAGGATTGTTCGCCCCTTGGTTAGCCATTCTGGGTGAGTCCCATCTCTTAGCAGCTGGTTCATTAGTGCTGCCAGACGCTCATGGAGTGAGGTGAGTTTCTTTAGCCAATACTCATGGATCATGTCAGGGCCTGGTGCTGCCCAGTTTTTCATATCTGAGACTCTTTCCTGGATGTCTGCCACTGTGATGATAACTGGTTTCTGTTCAGGGAGGTTGCTGTGCTCCTCTCTCAGAGACACCAGCCACTGAGCACTGCTGTTATGTGCTGCCTCCTTCTCCCATATACTCTTCCAGTACCGTTCGGTTTCCAGCCTTGGTGGGTCTATTCTGCTGTTGTTACCCTGCCACTGAGCATACACTTTCGCAGGTTGAGTTGCGAACAGCCTGTTTATTCGTCTGGCTTCATTGGCTTTCGTGTATCTCTGTAGGTGGCTGGCCAAGGCTTGGAGCCTTTGTTTGGCAGTTTCGAGTGCTTCAGGTATGGGCATCTGGCTGTACCTCTTGGGTACTGTGTTTTTCATTGTACCTCTCTGGGCCTCTGTCAGTTGACTCACTTCTCTCCGTGCTGCCTTGATTTTAGCCTCCAACCTTCGTTTCCATGGTGGGTATTGTTTCTCATGGGTCCCATGGTTGCTCTTATAGCCAAGCATCTCTAGGATCACTGCTGCTGAAGTGTATATCAGCTCATTGGTTTCAGTGATTGTTGAGGTAGGGATCGCTCTCAATGCTGCATTCACACTTTCCAGGAGACTTTCAGATGGTACTTCACTTAGCCGTTGTAAACGTTGTCGGGGTTGCCTTGTGTTCATTCTCGCCCTGATTCTATCTTTCAGGTCAGCTGCTGCTGCTTATCGGTATATCTGCGCTCATTGGGGCTTCGTTCCCAATCTCTGGTTGGGGCATTGGTATAACCTCCTCCCCTCTGACCTGGTGTCGTGGCTCCCCCTCGTCGTAGCATTTATGTTGTACCTCATCAATCTCAAGTTGTGATAGCAGTTGCCGTTTACGGATGTTGGAACATTGAGCTACTAATTGTTTCGCGGTCAGCCGTGACTGTGGATTTCGTAGTAACCATTCTGCCCACATTCTTTGCATGTAACCCCTCTGACTAGGGTTACTTGAGTAGTAGCATTCCAACAGCTCCTTGTTCTCGCATCTCGCCCATCTCCACCTTGTTCCAGTAGCCCATTTTTCATCAAGGTGCTCTGGTTCCCCAGCACCTGATGCAGACCTTGTTTGGCCGGGCGACGTCTGAGCCGGCATGCCATGTGTTTCATCGTCACTCATCATGGTACGAGGTAGGCAGTAGCGTGAAGGGTCTTGCCTAAGGACCCACACTGGATGCTGTTGGATTACTCCTTGTGCCCTCCTGGAATCAAACCCTGGTCCCCCTGTGTACCAGTCCGGTGCCTTACCAACTGAATATATGTATGTATGTATGTATATATATGTATGTATGGATATATATATATATATATGTATGTATGTATGTATATATATATATATATATATATATATATATATATATATATATATATATATATATCATTACACATGCTAGTATTGCGTGCGTGTCGCAAGTGTGCTCCTCTGCTCCCATTTCATTCCTGAAGGGGGATCTTCTGGGCACAAGAGCTATCCAGCAATTCCATTTTCATTTACCAGCTTGTACGATAATAAATAAACAAATTAGATTTCTTCTGTGTCTGTTTGCTGTTATAAACTAACATCTAATCCTCCCAGTTAGCGTCACTGGGAGGATCAGAAACCCTGAGCTTGTGTCCATAGGCCTGAAAGAACAGCTTGAATGAATAATGAAGAACATTACATTTATTCACCACAGGATAAAAAAAAGTCTGTTCAAATTGTTATTCTATGTTTGAGAACCAAAAATAATTCAATTGAAACTCTTGGAGTCTTTCAGACACTTTTGTAATACATCCATAAAACGATGTTAGTGCTTATGAGACAAATACAAAAAGACAGCTTGTTCAAACGCTCGCTGCTTTTCCACATCGGCACAGCAGGCCAGTTTTTGATTATTGCGCTGTCTGTTTTGGAAAGTTGCAAAAATTGTTGGATAGGATTTGCTGAGAGATACTGTCTGAAACACTGGGTATCCTTTAAGATGCTGTCAAACCAGCACTGAGAATGGGACGTTTTGTAATTACATTTGCCCAAATATTCGGTTATTTTGTTAAGTGCAATTTCATAAATCAAAGTCAAAGTGAATATTGTCATTTAGACCAGACGGACTGGAGAGCGCAGCAGACAGTAAGGAATAACAAGTGATGTGAAGCAAGGACATTCCGGGTGATGTAGCTTCATTCGTGGAAAGATGCGCTTTTAGGAAAAAAAAGTGTCCATACCCGCTTTCAGCAACAACAAATATTTATTCATTTCTTATTAAATCAAAAATTAGTAAAACAGATTTTTTTCATTTTGCGCATTTTTCAGTCTCCACATAGTCACTGTAGCCTGATGTGCCCCAGAAAAGCACTGACAGACTGCGCAGCTGAGGCCACAACAGCTACAACTGTTCTGTTTAACTGTTTCCTCCAATCACTTCCTGTTACTCAGCGTGGTGGCAGTGGTGGGGGACAGATGATACAAAGCAAAAGGAGGAGAGAGCCACGAGACGTCTCAACACCTCTGCAAAACTGGGCAGCTGACACAGAAAAAACACGTGCATACAGCTGCTCTACAGGCTGAAGTGGAAAAGTAAGGAAATTATTTGACATCACTGGAACTGGAACATTTGAAGTGCCTATTATTTCATTATTTTTCACAGATTACGGATTGTATGAGGCTCCATGCAGGACTTCTGATGCGTTAATTATTCTTACTCATCAGGTTGCAGAACTCGATATCTGGGCCTTCTAAAGAAACTGATTTTCTGTCAGATCTGTTATCTTGGTGTTGTAATCAGGAGAAGTGGAGGAGTGTGGGAGTGCCGAAGTACGACATGCCTGTCTTCCACGTTAACAGATCGTGGTTGCTTTTCCTGTTCCTGACCTTGAAAGGAAGGAAACTGTGAAATCTTAGACCCTGATGCTCTGATTTGATTAAACTTAGAAGGGAGCTCTCAAGTTTTAATAAAATCTCACGGATTTGCTTCAAACTGCATCTTCTATTTAATTCTTGCTGCATGATGTCTATAACACAACATGAGATGTCTCTGGACTGTTCTCTCTTCTGGTTTCACTAAACTGAAGATGGGTAGACACTGATAGCCAACAGACACTTACATTTGTTTGTACATGAAGGATAATGTGGAGTGAGACGCTCACACACTCGACAGTGATGAGTTGGCACACGATTGTGACCGCACAGCTGTGAACCATAAGCCGGGCCAGGTTTCCCCCTCTGAATCATGAACCAACCTGAGAGCTCCGTATGGCACTGCACCAAAAATGATATTATCCCAGACTTTTCATCAAGCTCGCGCAGCCCCGGACTTGAGGGGAAGACAAGCAACTGGGGGAATAGCACCAAATCAACAAATCATCAGCGAGGCATTTTAGAACGTCCTATTTGAATCTGAATCTGATTGCATGCACGGAGACACAAACACAGAGTAGAAAACTGCAACGGACAGCCCCGGCTCAAGTTTCTGCACTGGAGTAATTGCACAAATGGTCAGTTACAAAAATGTGGAAAACCACCCCCCCCCCCCCCCCCAAAAAAAAAAAAAAAAAAACAACTAACATTTTCTTCTTGTGGCGTGTCCTTAATTTAAACTGCCACTTTCAACTATTTTGTTTGTCTGGCAAATCAAGAATTTTTCATAAATAACAGAAACTACAATATTACGTTGCAACTCACTCCTGCCAGAGCACATGAAAACTTCAAAAAGATCTTAAAACTGTATGATCTGCTGGACTGTGAATTACCTGTAGATGCACCAACCAAAGATCAGCCAAAGTGGCTCTATGGCTTCTTTTAAAACATGACGCCTTTACAAATGTTAAGATATATATATATAGTCGTGTTTTTTTCTTTTTCTTTTTGTTTTTTTTTGTTTTTGTTTTTTTTTTGTTTAAAGCTAAATTGTGGATAGTATTCTAGCTATCCCTAGATGTTGGCAAGTAAAGAGCATGTCCTGACACATGTATCCATCATGTATCCTTCCACCATGTTCACCAGATGCTGAAGGGCGTCGAGCAGCCGTTTGTGTATTCTTGGAAACATGCAGAATCGAGGGTTTGAAGCGTGCCTGGCGTTCCAAGTCACAATTATTTCCCAGTGTGATTTCAAAGAGCAGCCCTGGTCACTTTCAGTGGCACTTGGTTTTTACTTTAGATTGCTTTTAACAGACCTGGACAGACAGCACACGTTTCTCCACGCTGATTAATGTCCCAAACGTTTAAAAGTCGGCTGAAAACAGTAATTGGGTCATTTTAAACAACCTGCGAATTTTCTCTTCGGTCACTTTTTCCACCGAAGCTGGCAAACTATTAAACAAATATGTCTGTGGCTTTACAAGCAGGCTACTGGACTATAATTCCAACTTGGTTTACATGGTGAAATTAAGCCTTAACAGAGGGGAAGATTATCGGTCGAGAAACTGAGGTTTAAAAAATAATCTTAAACTATAATGATGTGTTGACATCAAGCTAACACCGTTTTTCTAACCACATACAGAGACTGACTACGATTGACTGAAGAGGGCCAAAAGATGACAAAGCTGTTCTCTGTTCCATACCTGACAAAAACGCCTCAGCTGAAGTTGTTTGGTATTGATCAGTAGTGAAGAAGAACTCTACCTCTCCATAAAGGCTGTTGGTTTGATTTTTAATCACGGCGTTAAAGCTGAAGTTGATGCAGAAAAGTGTGACGAGTGCAATAAAGTCAAAGTTTTGTTGCAGCCAACTCTGGCTGTCCAGCACAGAAATGAACAATATAAAAATGAAGATATAGAAACATAGAAAACATGTACCAGTTAGCTGCAAGAACAAATTTACCTGCTCCTAAAATCACAGTGACATGTAACGTTTAGAAGCAGAGGCAGAGGGATCAGTGCACAGGGAGAGGAAGGAATTCATAATTTTCTTTTTTACTGTATTTTCTTCTTCTGTAAATCTTCAAAATATATTAACTGCACCCACTAAAGCAATGGCTCTACTTGATTATCAAGATATTTCTGTTACTGACAAAAAATAATGAAGTCAAAGGTAAAAGTACTAATCCATATTTGCTATATTTTACCTAAACTGATGGAACATCGGCTGCTGATAAAATGAAACATGTTTAGGGAACAAGAATCTGTGTAAATGATACATCACAGTAGAGATGGTCGCTGGTGTTGTGGGAACTGCTCAGTGCATCATGTTTGTGTCCCCAGCAGCGTAGGCCTCTAGCAGAATAGCTATGCTAAAGAGGTGAAGAATAAAAGTATGATGACCCTAAACTACCTGTAGCTGTGAGACATGACTGTAACTGAACCCAGTTACAGAACCCAGCTCACTCAGCCATCTTCAGTTTTAACAAAAGCAGAGTCTAAAAGTTGCAGATTGTCTCCTGATACCCAGAGACTTTAAGTCCCTGTTCCACCCTGACGTTTACCTTTCTTTGGCTTTGGAGGGTTTCGTGTTTAACTTTGGATGTAAGCGTGTGTTTGTCGTCAGGAAATGGATGGTTACACAAACCCTGGTCACCAGGGTGAAAGTCATACGTTCACCTCCACTCTGCCCAGAATGCTTTGGAGAGTCTGATGCCAATCCAGAGAAGTTTACCCTGAATGTGCACCAAACGCCTTGTGCGTCTGAACGGCCCATAATGTGATAAACCCTGATATAAAACAGCTGGACAGTCAGACACAGAGCTTAGAGGACAAAGACAATACTAGTACAATCATTCCTGCAGAGTTGAAATGAAACAGAGCTGCAAAGCAGGAAAGCACTATAACTACAAAAGTATTATTATTATTATTATTATTATTATTATTATTATTATTATTATCATCATCATCATTATTAATATTATTGTATATTTGTGCAGAAATCTAAAAAATGGAGAGCTTGAAAGGGACAGCCGGGTCTTAGAGTTCCTCCATTAACATGACAACCCCCCCAAATTTTCCCCAGAGAAGGTCTCAGTGACCCGCGGGTTCAGATAACAAATAACAAGGTTACACAAGGTAACAGCAGTCACTTCAGGTCAGAGGGAAAACTTACATATTGTGTATAATCTGAACAAACCAACGCTCCCCAGGATTAATTCAAGCTGCTATGTGAGTGAGGCATTCACAGCATGTTTGCACAAGTTGTTAGTAAGATTAAACTTCCCCTGTTAAATGAAAATAAGCACAAATAAACAGTAATTGCAAGGATCTCCAACCCTTGTTGTCTTTCCAATCACTAGCTTGGATAAAGCCCAGAGGAACACACAGCTGAGGAGCTCAGAATGTCTGACTCATCAGGCCATGATGTGACACCTCTGAGGAAGGACGTCAGTACTGGAGAACTTCTGCAAAAAAAACCACCGTCAACGGTGTTTCTGGCTTGTTCAAGAGTGAACGCAGTTAATAATACATACATATTTACTGGTTCCATTCAGGAGCAACATGTTATGGTTATACTGGGACTGACAGGGGAGACAGACTGGTTATAATGGGACAGAGAAGCTAAATGTACTGGTTGGAAGGATTAGTTGACTGGTTATAGTGGAACTTGGATGATAAATAAACTGGTTATAATAGGGCGGAGAGGATGGGTGGTTGTAGTAGGACAGAGATGATGGACAGACTGGTAATGGTAGGATGGAGAGGATTGGTGCCACTGGTTATACTTGGGAAAAGAGGGTAAATGGACTGGATTTAGTTTGGTCATAGTGAGTCTAAGACAGTAACTAGACTCGTCAGAGAGGGTAATTGTTACCAGTTATAGTGGGACAGAAAGTTTAAATAAACTATGGTTGATAATGATAATGTCGTTGGTGAACTTGATAATCACGCGGTTTTACCAAATCTACTTTTGTTTTGTTTTTTTTTTACCAAATTTTACTTTTCTTTGAGGTAAAGGCTTTTCAGTTTAGTCACAAAGTCTGCTCTGCACTGTGATTTTGACAGCTTATTTTTCTGCACTGTCTCGCCTCTCTCCCTCTCTCTGTGGCGCTGGCCGCGGCCCCAGAACTGGCGTAAATCATCTACAGTATGTTCGCAGGCTCGGGCTGTGTACGAGGAAACATGATCAGGGTGAAGTATTCAGAGTCCCGGGTAGCGCAGAGCAGGCCGATGAATAAAGACAAGGAGACGGCCGTCCGTGCGACATGAGCTCAGGAACTCAGGTCCGGAACATGCGAGCGGGGAATGGGCGACTGTACCCGGGATTGTTGGTATAGTGAGCAGAGAGCCGCAGGAGGAGCCGGAGACAGGTAACCGACCGACATACAGTGACTCAGTGGATCGATAGTTCGGTATTACTTGAAGCTATTTCAACTCACTTTGAATGGGGGCTACACAGTCCAGTTTTATTACCGACTCCCTTTCATTTATTTGTTGTTTGATGTAACCTAATGCAGGCAGGATCGTGCACTCATCGCCAGCGTTTAGATGAATTTCAATTTATTTTAGTGCGCATCGGCACACGCGCGTTGTGCTGAGGGCACCACAGTGCGCCTTTTCAACCTGCACAAAGTATCCTGATCTTAAGTTAAAGATAAACGGCATATATAAATATAGAAGACCTAGAGTCACAAAAAATATTGAATTATTTTCTGTCTGACACCGGTTCTGTAGTCCTGTTAACATACTGTTTAGATGGAATTATAGATACATCATTCGATAGAATCTTCCATTATTGCAGCTGTATTTTCAGTGGAAAAAGTCAAAGGTAGTAAAATGATCAGCACCAAAGAAAAACCTTGTTTTGACCAAATCTCCAGTGGAGAGTCATTGCCTTGCGCAGCTCCTTTCAGATGAGGTTGAATTGCAGATGCTGATGTTTACATAAAGGGACCTTATGGTGTAATGACGCATCGCAGTGGCGCACAGTTACGCACGGTCTGCAAAGGTCGAGATAGTCTGCACGTTGTTTAATGCGGCGCATTTGTGTGGGTGGAGGGATCAACTCTCCACACGCTCCACAGTGAAGGTGTTAAATCGTAACTCACTCGACAAGTGCGGCTTTTGTCAGCCTTATATTTCTTCCGGCTCTGGGAATCTCCATTGCTTTATTAACGCTACTGAGTCTGTTTTTTGTTGTTTTCTTTTTTTTTTTCAGATTAAATTTTAGTTCATGACCAAACCGCGGCAGTCTACATTTCTCCTGCTTCTTTTTAAAAGCATCCACATTTGCTCCACAGGAGACAGACCTGGACCTTGTGACGAGCCCGGGAAGTGTTTTTGTGACGTTTGCGCCACAGAGAAATAAAGTCGGAGGACTATATCTGGTCAACAATGAACACCATCGTGTTTAACGAGTTGAGCGGCCAGGTCTTGTTCGAGGAGAAAGCGAATGAGGTGGAGATGAGCAGCAGAAATTATTTGGATGTCATCGACGGACAACATCCGGACCTGCTCTCCAGCAAACAGACCATCAGAGAGAGCCAGACCATGAGACACAGGAGGAGCGGGTACGTGCAGCCTTCACTCTGCAGATTATTGATTTAGTTTCGGAGTTTCGCTCAGCAGGGTTTCTGTGGTAAGATCTCGGCCCTGCGCACAGCATTAATAAAGGATGAATACAATTAACAATGGTGCATGAATGATGTGAAAATGTACGTCAGCATCACTGAACAGTAACACAGCCATTCCTTCTAATTAACATGCGTCAAACAGACTTGCTTATGTGGGCAACGTACTCATTTACGCACATAAACCTGACAGAAAAGTCTGAAACGTTTCTTGAATTCATCCTTGACAAGACTGCACGTCCAGCTGATGGTGCATTTGGATATTGCTCAGGTCTGATAGTTAATGAATTAGTCTTTCCCCTTCTGCACCATTTAGGTGTTGACGTTAACAACGAATTCTGAAATTAATAAGTGGGTCAGGGTGTTCAGTAGCGTGTCTCGCAGAGGTCTCCATCTGCTTCCAATAAATAAATGTGCCCTTCAACTCACTGTGTGGTCCAGTCACTCACATAAATATTTTGTAATGCGTATACTACTTGTTAATATATAGACTCAATCCGCCTGTTTGTGACAAGGATCAGGTGTAAGAAAAGCTGCTGTCATTATTATTTTTTTTTTCTGTGTTAGCTTTCATATTTATTGGCAGCATATGAGGGCCAGTGGTGGTCAGGAGCCTCTAGACCAGAAGCAACCTTGGAAAATGCAGGAGGAATATTATGAGTTGGTGAACTGTAAGGCGTCACCTCAGGGGAAGCATCAGTACTAATGAAGAACATTAGATTATTAAACACAGAGTTCCGAACACCGAGTAAAATGTCTTTTTCGAATGTTCGTGCTGATCTACATTACAAGGAAAATATTTGTAGAACATGAACCTCAGGCAGACTTGAGGTTAGACTGAAATATGTTACATCTGCCGTCAGCGGGCCCTTTTTCTTGAGATAAAGAGAAGGAGCAGAGTGCAGCGCCATAGTGACATCTACAGGTTCATGAAACCTGGAGCTAAGGTGAGAGTGAGTGTGTGCCGCGCACGAGGAGCAACCTTACGAACCTTGTGATGAATTTAAAGTGGTTTTCGGATGTTTTTGCTCGTTTCTTCTCAATGAAGAAAGTTTTTAACAATCTTGGTGAATTGGGACTTTAGATATAATTTAAATCTCCACCCAGAGTGTGATGTTTTTATAGTTATATCATAGTCTTT
Source organism: Pao palembangensis (assembly GCA_015343265.1). Classification (NCBI taxonomy): domain Eukaryota; kingdom Metazoa; phylum Chordata; class Actinopteri; order Tetraodontiformes; family Tetraodontidae; genus Pao; species Pao palembangensis. Next base: position 9,568,539 of record CM027086.1, read on the forward strand.
CCCTGTAAAGCAAAACCATAATTTTAGGTTTGTGCTGGTCCCTTGTGCGATGGCTTGGCTGTGACTGACTCATTGTTCTTGCTCTACTTCTCTGAGCTGTGAAATGTTAATCTGGCACAAGGGTTTGCCTGAGCAAAAAGTGTTTGTTTGCCTTGTTGCAGTGATTTGGCATTCTCCCTCTCTCTCTCTCTCTCTCTCTCTCTCTCTCTCTCTCTCTAGCTCTGTCTCTCTCTCCATCATGCCTCTCGCAGTTTAATTGCAGCGCTCTGAGTGAGAAAATTGCATGCTGTAGAAAGTGTTCACTTTATGTCTCACTACCAACAGACAGGACAGCAGAACTCTGCAGTTACACTAAACCGGTTGACTTCCATAAACAACATAATTCTGGTTCACGTTTATGGCTAAAATCTATTTCAAAACATTGATTTTCATATTAAATCCATCGCTTACTGCCATGCCAGCCTGGTATAATGATGTGGTTTACACACGTGCGGCTGCAGATTTGGTTGCAGCAGTTAAAAGATTTGAACAGTCTAAATGTAAAACTTTTTCACACTTTTTTTTTTTCTTGCTGATGTGCTTTTCTGATGATGTTTTTGTCCCGATAGGGGTCGTCCCAGCGGGGGTAAAGTGAGACACAAGCGCCAGGCTCTGCAGGACATGGCGCGGCCGCTGAAGCAGTGGCTCTACAAGCATCGAGACAACCCCTACCCTACCAAAACTGAGAAAATCCTGCTCGCGCTTGGCTCTCAAATGACGCTGGTCCAGGTAAGCCCAATATGCTGCAGCCGTCAAATGCAAAAGTAGAAAGTAAAGCTGAAAATACAGTGTGCAAAGCTTTCGATGAAGACGGAAGTGTGATTTCTGTGGTTGGAGTCGTCTCATTAGGTTTGAAAAATGTAAATTTAATGTGCATTTGCAATCGAGACTGAGCGACATGTTTTTACACTCTGAGCTGTTTATTTTATATCCAACCCCAGTTTATAGCTTTTGTGCAGTGCTGGTTGCTATAATTTTGACTTTCTTTTAAATGCTGCACTTAGCAAGTTGGCTCTTGACTTATAACCTCTTGAAAGTTTTTCTTTTCCCTATATTTTCAATAAATTATACATGCATGAACTAAAAATCTGTTCAGAGTTTTGCACAAAAAAAAAGGAAAACCCAGAAAAAGAAACCACATTCTGCACAACAGGAATTTTCTTCCTTATTCTTTGTTTTGCTTTTTCAATCTCCTGTTTATAATCTGACCCATTGACAGCGCCTGCCCACATGTTGGGAACCGCTGTTGCCAGTGTATTTATATCGGAGCTTTAAGCACAGAGTTTCTCTATCATGCTCTGCTGATAATCCAAGGACACAGTGGGCACGCTGACAAACTGACCTCTGAGTGGGAAACACAGTAGTAGATTTAGATCGTGTTGTGTGTCTGCCACTGGCAGCTGTGTATGTACAGTATCATCTGGCTGACAAAGTCATCGATACGGCCTCACAAAGTCTGCGGCGGCTTTGTTGGGCCGCCGGCTACCATGTTTAATCTGGTTCTCATTTTGGGAGCATGATGGAGGTGTTTGTTTTGGTGAGGGTGAGCAGAGTGTGGAGGAATGAGCGCATGCACACGCACGCAGGCACACACACACACACACACACACACACACACTCTCACACTTAAACTAACACTTTCTTCTTGGATGGTGAACAAGGGCAATGACAAGCAGACAATTCCCAAAAAGAAGCGTATTCCATAAAGTCCACAGGTGTAGTTTATTTCCAAGTGAAACGGTACAAAGTTTTAACTTTAATCTTAATTTTTTAGTTGTTAGAGTGTATAAATCTCTATGTCAGTAAAGCTATTTGTGTGTTTGTCAGTTTTGAAAACTCCTTTTACTCAGTTTTTACTGCTACTCAGAAAAGAAATGGATAAAAAAAAGGAAGCACTGATTTTTATTACTAGCACATGTAGGAGGTTATGGGCTCACCTGTTTGTCTGTTTGTGTGTTTGTCATCAAAAGAACTGATTCTGATTTGGATGAAATTTTGGCATGTGGCTTAAGAATGAAGAATGAATTAATTACGTTTTGGATCTGGATCTTTTTTCAGTCTTGGATGTTCTGCAGACACGATGGATTTTCATGAAATTTTATATGTGTTTATATATTAACTCAAGTTTTTGAATATTTTTCAGCTGTTTGATAATTAACTGTGAGATGCAGCTTCTCGCTGATCTTAAAACTTTAAAACTACAGACATCAGGTGATGTATAAGCCAAGCTGCCAGTGAGAGTAAGAAGAAGAGTAAGAGAAGCTGTAGATGTGCATTTTTCCACTGAAACCCACCTGTCAGCAGGTGTTTTTACATCTGCATCTACGATATTGTAATAAAACACACTTTTTCCACATTAGTTGTTCACGTCAGAACACCGTGTCTATCACTTCTTCTTGCCTGCATGGTGTCTCCTCTGCAAAACACTCCGACAGGCCAAGGCTCCCTCCGTTTTCAATCGATCGGGCTGTCATCTGAGCGGACGGGCCGTTTTTCGTCTTGTCCCCCACCCTGGTCACTTCCGTCCCACGCCTTGCCCTGCCACAGAGCGGTGCTGGAGACAAAAGAGCGTGGGATGGACTTTGTTAATGAGAAACATGATACTGAGAGAAGGGATCAGAAAAGTAAGTAGTCTAGCATAAGGCCCTGCTCCAGTGTCTCCACAAGCTTCTTGAAGTCTATTGAGCATGAAAAGTTATTCTAGTATAACATCTAATAGTCTCGGTTCTCTGTGAAAGGTAGAACGCTGCCTCAAGTGTCTTTTTTTATTGCATCTTGAAGAGCACTTTGGAAAAAGTGTATTATTGGAGGCTGGGTGAACCGGGGCGTTCATCTCGGTCGGAACATTACTTAATGAAACGCTAACTTTACCGGTTGCGCAGGCATTGATTGTTTCTACATAATGTTGATACAGACAAGATGCATGCTGGGATGTCTCTCTGGAGTGTCTGGGATGTTTCTTAATGCCTGGTTTCAGTGAGCTGCTCTGCAACCTGACTCTGGCTCCGTCTCCAGCCTCAGCTGTTTTCAAAGACGCTCTCCACTTTGAGTTAGAAGTGAAAGCAATTTTATCTGCTGCTTCATTCCTTCTCTTTGTCTGCCCGCCCAGGTCTCGAACTGGTTTGCGAACGCCAGGAGGCGACTGAAGAATACGGTGAGGCAGCCGGACCTGAGCTGGGCACTGAGGATCAAGCTATACAACAAATATGTCCAGGGCAACGCGGAGAGACTGAGCATCAGCAGCGACGACAGCTGCTCAGAAGGTGAGGCTTGAGCCGTGGCGCCGGTCTCCCTATTCAGGTTTCTAAGAGGACCGTGCACATTGGAGGACTCACCGACTGCCAAGATCACAGCTGGATTACTGAAAGTGACCCCAGACCTCCACAGACTATTAAACCTTGGGCCTGAAAAGGTTGCATTACAGCATTAAATGATGGAAACATACAGTTTGAAAGCCGTGGCCGGGCCAAGGAGACTTTAGTAAGGATACTTATCAAGGGAATTGTACAGGTGAAGGTCTAAAGTGTAAGAAATGTTCCGTGTTCAAACACTTCCAAAACTGAATACTTAAATACACACATTTCGGGTAATACCCATTCAACTACATAGTTCTAGCAACAATAACAATAAACCTTTTGGCCAAAATATTATTGAATGATTTTGATTTTTTTTTTTGTTACCAGTTTGTTTTTATAATGTGATTGCATGATTACAAATTTTCAGTGGATATTTAGGCTGAAAAAAAGAATCTTGAACATTACAAGCAGACCCATTTAAAAGAGACATATTGGTCTGTTTTAGGTGGAAAATGTTTCCATATGCACGGAGCAGCCCTATCCATCAGTAAGACAGATAATCATTTCAAAGATATCACATCAAACTGCTCAGTGTGAAACTGGTTAAATATCCTGGTGTGACCCTGGTGATCTTTGCACACAGTGACTGGGGGAAATCTCCTTACGTCATCCTTCTTGTGCCTCTGAAATGCTAATCTGGCACTGTGACATGAAGCGAGTCTAAAGGCCTCTCCCGTCTGTGGCAGGCCCAAAGCAGGCTGATGCTATGCAGAGCCATGCTCTAGATGTACAGAAATGAGGAGTGTGTGACCCAGGAGGGAGAACCTGTGGATGGAGGGCAGTGAGACGCTGTCATTAAGGCACCCCACGGAGCTGACCTCTGTCTCTGCCTGCATTTGGAAACGAGTAGCTCTTTCTCAGCTGTGTATTTACAGCAACTGCCTTTTTCTCCCTCACTGACAGCGCCGAACGCGTGGACACAAGACTAAAAAAGTAGACCCAAAACATACAAACTGATGCAGTGAGAGGTAGGATGAGCGCTGTGGTGTCAGTGGTCTCTAATTAAATGTGCATGGGGCTGAAAGAGGACCGTACTATGTATGTTGTTTGCATTGTGTCCGCCACAGGCCACTCTACCACCGGAGGCTTTGTATATCTTCCTGACTCTTCCCTCTCACACATTATGGTTGCGAAGCTGCCCGCAGCCTGCTTCCACATCTGACCTACGTGCTAAAAGGCCCTCCATTATATTTTTAAGCTTGTGCTTTTGTTCCAGAGGTTATTTCTGACATCTGAACTTGCTGACACTCCTTTTCCAGCTTCACAATATATTTCTCCTCCCTCGTGCTCACCACTGCCAACACCAGTGAAAGATGGCAGCAGGGTCCAGTCATCCATCTGCATGTGACCTGTCAAAATAAACATTCAGAAAGGGAATTTGCTACCAGACAAAAGAAATTAAAAACAGGCCAACAGTCTAAGTCACACATCTGGTCCCTTTCGGAGATAAGGAAGGAAAGAAGGAAGGGCACGGCCAAGAGGTTTTATGCTTTTATACAGAGTCAACTGTAGCTCAAATACACATAGACAATACTAGAATTAGAACATGGATTTAAATGGAAATAAAAATACTAATCACAGCTTAAATATCCAAGTATCATCATATCACACAGTGGTTGGTGGTGAACAACCTGTGGAGGAGGAGCTCGATGTCAGCAGTGGTCATTTTCAATATAAACCCAGAATGAAAGGGTTACATTTAAAAATGCCCATGTGGTTGCACAGGAGATGCTTATGCACTCGCTAAACTCTGACTAAAGAAGGGGAAGTAGACACGTATGCTTCCTCCATGTGTTTCTGATTGAATTTTAATTCAGGCCAGAGCAAATCAAACGTCCAACCTCCAAAATTACAAAATTACAGTCTTGGCAGGAACTGGAAAGGGACTGAACTTTTGATTTGTCTGATCTGCCAGGGGATATCTGGTTTTTCAGTACGGTGTTTTATCTTTCTGCTGCGAGCTTTTCATCAGGTAGCAACCTGCGCTTTAATTCACCCTCAACCGTGGAGCACCAGGGAAATTATTTATTTTTGCAACAGAGTCAAGGGGCAGCGCGCGCTTAATGGAGAGGAAATAGGCTAGCATCCGTTATGGTTTGGTAATACGTCTTAAGTCTCGACTGGGCTTTCTGCTCTTGAGGCGGTGCCAACAGAAGGGCAGGAGCGCCAGGTCAAAAGCTCCCTGCACCGCTGTGATTCAGGATTACCTCAAATAACCAGACTGTGAGTCAGTCCAGGAACATGCAAAGCAGGCATTTAACTGCAAAGAATTTGCTGAAGAAAATATACACGTGCAATTGATGCACAGACAGAAATACACAGAATAATTTTAACATTCATCACCATTACAGTAGCGTAAATGAGTTATTATTGTCTCCAACTAAACCGAGCAAACAGCCATAAGCATTAAAAACTGATTTTAAACTGAAGTTCTAAATAAGTGTTTTTAACACTAGTAATTATAACATTATAGCCCAATTAACTCACAAGTTTATGCATTTTAAAACAGTGAGAAATTAAAGCTGATATTGTGTGAATGTCAAAAAAATTCCTAATGCTAAAAAAAAATGCAAAAACAAAAATACCTTTGATTGCAAATCAGCTATTGTAAAGTAAAATGATATATTTTCAATGTAATGCAGAGTTAGACAGGAAAAGCGTTGTATTGATGTTCTCTTTCTGTCTTGTGTCTCAGTATTTTGTGATCTTCTTCTTGTCGCGCAGATGGAGACAATCCTCAGATGGCCCAGAGCAGCTCCGAGGAGCTCAACAAGCCCATGTACCAGAGTGTGATCAAGAAGGAGGGCTCTGCAATGGTTGCCATGGGAGCGGGTCTGCGCTCAGCCGCTGAGGCCACCACGTTAGGCGAGGACTACGTGTCTCCGCCCAAATACAAGAGCAGCCTTCTGCACCGCTATCTGAACGACTCCCTGCGTCACGTCATGGTGGCCAACGCTGTCATGGAGGCCCGCAAGAGGAACCATTCTGGCTCCTTCAGCTCCAACGAGTACGATGACGAGCTGCTGTCGCCATCCTCCTCTGAGGCAGAGGCCAACTTTGTTTATCGCGCTGGTAAGAGGCCACATTGTTTTAAACAGTTTCTCATCCAGACTTTGAACATTCTGCACTTGGGGTCTTTTTTCAGTCTCCCCATCTGCTCACTTTGTTTAAATTCCTGCAGATGGTCCATTATATTCAATCATCTTGTCTGGTTTTTCTCTCTCTGTCTGTCACTCTATCGCTCGCTCGTTCTGTTTCCTACTCTGCTGGTGTAATGTAATTTTGGTATTGATATTTACATTGACCTACAGTTCAGACCAAGCCCCCAGGGGGCACAGAAATTTGAACCAGATGGTTACTTATAAAAAAATGAGAAGCTCTTTAGTCACAACTGTGTGACTCTGTAATGAAGGTGTGACCTTCACAAAATAAAATCTTCTCATCAGTAAAGTAAGAGCCCAAACAATCCAATCTCCCTCTCTCTCTTTCCCAAATCAAAATTCTGAAAAATGTTTAAATATGCAGACACACACACACACACACACACACACACACACACACACACACACATACACATACAGAGGAATATCCCCTAATATGCTGCTCTGACCCAGCTTTTTTAGGCCAGACACAACAGGTCCATATAGACCATGTAGACCATGTGGAACATGTGGAACATGTGGAACATGTGGAACATGTGGAACATGCTCACCGTCAGACTACTGTTCTGCATGTCTTTGAACCTGCCATCAGATCCTGCTGAGAGAACAGAGGAAGGAGGACAGTCTGTGTTCAGAGGGCTGACAGACTGTCTGTATGTGAGTGATATGTAAAAACACACATTTCCTATTTCTGCACAACCACCAATGAAGTTTCATCTTTTACATCATAAATCACTTGGTATTCATGCTGCTCAGGGTCAGAGAGGGTTCTCTGTCTTCTCCTCTGTTCTTCATTTTTTAGCTAAATCAGAAACACACATCAGAGCTAAAGAAAAAAAAAAATAAAGCAGTTTCTGTTCTGCTGAAAGTTTTTGCCCAAATGTATCAAGACACCTTAGAAATAAACCTTATAAATATGACACCTGTGAGTGCAGCAGTTATAGTTTAAATTATAAAACCGCAGCATCACCACTATTCAACCAGTAAGAAGCGCGATAATTAGAAGGTCTTCTTTTGTCCTCGCTAAAAACTTTGTCACAGTTCAACACAAACTCGTTGTGGTGAAATGCAACAAGGTTGCAAAATCACAGAAAAAAAAGTAGAAATACGGAATGGACTAAAAAACTCCTTGTCTGGACAAATATATTTCCTGTCAATATGTTTCCTGTATGTGAGGCTCGTCTAAAACACGGTGGGTCAGCGATGGTCGTCCTGATCAAAACAACTTTGAATTCTCCGACCTGAAGTTTGTTTTCTCACATCAAAGCTCCTGAGAAGAAAGACAAATACTCTAATAAGAGAAATCCCTCCAAAAAGACTTATTTCACCTGAGCTGCTGGCTGTTTTTAATAGAGAGTAACTATTTTATCTCCATGGTTAATATAATTTCTTGGCGTGAACGTCCTCTTGGATTCCTCTGACTCTGGCATGGTTACAGAAGTGTAACTCTGTTACATGCAAAAGAAACTTTCCAATCTGTGCACGGAAAGTTCTCGAGATGCTGTTGACTCGGGGACTATAGCACACCTGCTGGGCCCCTCCTATCAGATCACCCAGCTGAACGAAAGAAAAGTCGAGAAAATGAAATTTTAACTCCACACCTGATCTTAGAGAGGTAGAGAGAAATTAGTTCAGCTTGTATCATTTCCTGGGTTTTTTTTTTTTTTCCTTTTGCAGCTGCACACTTCAGATATTTAAGTAGCAAACAAACTCTACTTTTACAAATATTTTTATTCAGTTTTTATATAAGAAAAGTGTTTCTCTGGGAAGCAGATTTCACATAAATCTCACATTGGTTAAACGAAGGGATAAAAACAAAACTAAATCAGCTCTGTGAATGTTTCCCCTGATTTAGGTAAAACTGTCAGACGTTTTCAGTCATAGGAGAGAAAAGGGTTCTACAGAACGGGCTCTCCTGGCACATTCTTTTGCCAGATTCCTGCCTCTGAAGTACTTTTCATTGGCCAAAGTTGAAGTGGCGTGCCTGGTAACCATCTTCCGATTGGCTGAATGTTCATTAATGGGAGAGTTGGCTGCGGCTGAGCCCACGGTGTTATCTGTGCCTACAGAGGGCAGTCAGACGTGGCAGGAGATGGAGAGTGTAGATTTACCCCAGTGGAAAACTACACTTGCTGGTCTGAAAGGGCACACATACGCGTACACACACATCCACATGTGCACACGCCTGCAGTCTGAAGCCTTTGGGGATTTTCATTGAACACAAGAAGCAGCAGAATTCCATCACACATGCCAGGGGTTTCATGCCAAATTGCCCTTTAATGGGACATTAAGTGGCAGGAATCTGGCACCATGTTTTTCTTTTTGCACTGATTTTTGTCCCAACCAATATCATATAGATCATTCTGTGCGTTCAGTTTTTCTCAACATACACGGCGAGTTCTTGCTCCCATATTTTACACAAGTTTGACTCTGTTCCAGCAAAGTGTATCGGTCGGTGTATAATAAAACTAATGTAAATAGTTTGCTTAGTGTGGAAAAATACTGATAGTTGAACGTTATGTTTATGATGCTTACATAGCATGAACGATGTAATAGTGTTAAGACAGAAGTGTTCATTATTTTACTTAAAATCTCAGAGAAATCCAAAGTTTTGCCACAGCAAACTGACTGATCGGGAAATCTGTCTTCAGGTGGGCAGGAACCTCGGCAGATCCCAGTTTTATGTTGACTAAATGAAATGTTTATATTGCATAAACTAAAATATTCTTCAGAAATCAATGTTAGTGTACATGTAGTTGTTACTTTCCGTTTGGATGCATTTCCCTTCAGAACGGCTTGGGGAGCTCACCGCAGTGTGGCTAATTGCTGGAAAACAGCTGCTTCTTTTTTGAGTGCTGAAACTTGCTAATTAGGATGGAACCCAAACTATAAGAGAGATATCATTAGATTTTAAGGCATCTGTTAACAAGGAATGTTATGTGATGGGATAAACGTTTAACCTGATGGTGGTGCTAGATGAGGGACTAAGGGGACCTGTGAGTGCTAAAGGGCATTTGAATCCCTGCCATGGCTAAATAAGATACAGTACTGCTCTAATTGATTAACATTTGTTATTGATATTTGTTTCTTTCCACATCAGCCACTGTAAATATAAAGTGATTTATTTCTAAATCAGGTACTGCTCAGCAGAACCCTTTCTTAGAAGTGTGTTCAATAAAAAGAGCAGCGTTTGAAAGCGGTGGTCCTTAGAGCCTTTTCAAATGAGGTCACAGCTAGTGCCAGACAGTTATTGAATCCTGGAGACTGCAGTGGCACTTAAAGAGCTCTGGAATCGTGCAGGTGAATGGAAGAAAAGCAATTCTGATGTGGAGAAAAAGGAATGTTTGGATTTCTATTCCAGAGGTAGAGGTAGATCTGATCCAATACTCCACCCTTTTTCTGATTATCAGAACAGAAACATTAAAACATAAGGAAAAAAAAAAAAAAACAAAAAACAAAAAACGCTACATAACATAATAAAGCTGATGTAATTTCTAAACTTTAACAAAATCTGACTGTCAGTAGAAGTTTGTCTGATACTTTGGCTACTTAAAAGCACAATATCTAACTTAATTTTAGTTTAGACAAAAGTAAGTTGTAAACATTGAAATCCTCAAATAAAGTGAACGTCACTAATACTGACTTGGATCCGTTGCTGTTTATATTGTGTTGTGAAGTGATGGCAGCTGTTCTGTCTGAATTATGATGCCACGTTCACTGACTTCACTGTAAATCGCTGTGAACCACAGAGTGAGATGATAATGAGGAGATGATGACACTCGGTCTTCAATGATGATGAGTTGCTCTCAGATAGATGACGGATGAGGATTCGCCATCACGGAAACCCAGAAATGTGGATCAGCTGGCCATGGTTTGATCTTTCCACACTTTCAAAGGAAAGTGAGAAAAGGAGGGCAGAGAGAAGATGGAGATGTTGTTCCAAGGCTGCAGCTGCAGCCAAGGCTGACTGGGTTCAGATTGTTGAAGGGATGATCCAGATCTGGAGTGGAGTTTCTGCACCAGTGGCCTATTGGGAGACGAGAGACTGCACGGTGGCGCTGACTAAATGTGTTCGGAACAGATGGGACGTAGATGGAGCAGAGAGGGAAAACCCAGCAGAGCAAGGACAGTGTTCAAGGTCTCCCCTTATTTAGTATCTGTTAACAGTCAGATTTACATGAGAATACCAAACTGGGTTGAGGATGAATAACAACACTGGGTTGCCACACAGATTGTCTGGACCTGGTTACATGCACACTGGAGCTGGAATATGGAACATGGAGCAACCTCTCAGATGCTGCCTGAGCATCACATGATGAAAACATTTACCATTATCTTCACTTTTTGAAGCATTCCTCCCCCTAACCTCAGCCCTTTGTGAGGAGGATCAACTCTTACAAAGACTCAGAATGGCTAATGTTCTTTACCTGCTGGAACCTTAAATACAATATAATGTAACCACCACTGAATAGGCAAACGTTAGATTTTAATGGACAGCATGATGCCTGAATGAATGTGTGAAACTCTGAAACAATGCAGATGTTAACCAGAGACGAGCTGTTTTTTCAGGCTAGTTCACATGTGTGTTTCTGCCTCGGTGCAGAGGTGTGCTCACCAAGCTCTGATGGTAATTATACTCATTTAGCATCTAATGATTGGACCTGCATGTTGTAAACAGCATCCAACAATTTCTGCATGTGTTCATGCAGTAAAGCTTCATCCAAAAAAAAAAAAAAAATGCAGCAACAGATATTTGAGGTAGCAGCGAGAGCCGCAGCAGCCGCTGTGGAGGTTTGTGGATTATCCTCGGAAACAGAGTCATTGTGCGTAAAGACAAGTTACTATTATATCCTCTCAAATTTCATGTTTCAACACCATAAATTCACAAACTAAACAATGAGATACAACAACGATTATATTGGAGTGGTGCGTGGTTCGGCTATTTTGGTGCTTAATGTGGACCATAAATTATTCCGTGTGACAGCTCAAATTATACATATTAAATATTTATATCTCTAAATATCTAAAAGCTTCTATTTTAAATGAATGAATTTCCTAAAACCTACTCTTGATTTAAAAAAAAAAAAAAACTATTAAATCTTTATCCCCTCAAATTACTGCAACATTTTTAAAAATATTAATTTCTACATACATCATATATCTGGACAGTTATGAAACCTCGAACTTAGAAGAAAATGTACGACGTTTGTGGAGCTACGGCTCAAATGTGCTTTTTCCACAAAGTTCTAGTCATCTATTACAATTTACTAAAGAATGTTTTTTATTGCCTCTGATACAGCAAGAAACAGTTTCATTCAAGAAGAGTATAGGAATTACTGTGTATGACTATAAAATCAAGTGGAGTGGAAGTATAAAGTAGCCAAAAAAGGATACATTTTGGTGAAATCCAGGTATCCTTATGTCCTGTTGTTACTGTTGGCAGTAAGTACGGCTTCTTTCAGGAGCAGGCTTGTCACTGGGAATGACTGGGAGTTGGCACAAGAGAGGTTTCTTCTGAGCTGTAAACCGTCAGCTTCAGGAGAAGGTGCATTCAACTACATGGAAACAGGAAGCTGCGATCTGGTGGCTTCTGGCCACTGGGACTGACCAGCATGTGATAACAGACAACCATCAGGACAGGCGCTGGTTATATGATTCACATCCTTTATATAGAGCTGGGCGGAATAATGAGCCCTCGCCAACCTGGTCCTTTTTAAATCATCAGCTCGACTTTTAGGGACAGACAGAGTTGAGCCTGCCTGCCGAGTCTGAGAAACCGAGCTGCGCTGTCGTGGTCTGCATAAAATAGGAATTCTTGTCTATTTAAAAAAAAAAAAAAAAAAAACAGCGCCATGTCTGCAACAACAGGCCATCACTGCATGTTCTCACGGGACATAGGTCAGCACAGACACACTTAATGAGAGAGCAGAGGTGTGGCGCACACACACACACACACACAAATACACACACATCCATGTAATTCCATCTTTGTGAGGACTCAGGCATAATCTATTACCCAGCCCCTTTCCTTAACCCTAACAATCTAAACTAACCCCTGACCCAAACCTTTATCCCAACCCAATTCTAACCACCAACCTTAAAACCAAATCTTAACCCTCAAACAGGTCTCCGAAGTTGTGAGGACCAGCCAAAATGGCCTTACTTCCCAAAAATGTCCTCACTTTGCTAGTAAAATGCAGATTTTGGTACTCAGAAAGTTGCAAGTACAAGAACACACATGCAAACACTCACACAGACACACACAAACCGCTGTTGTCAGGAATTGCAACATAATGATGCAGTGAGTGCAATGCAAGCATGTCATTTGCACTCCCGAAATAAGGATATTTTTGGTCACATGTAAATACTTAAAAATCTGACTAATGTTTACTTGTGGTTCCTTCTTTCTTTATTTTAATGTCCTAATGTGTGTGTCTTCCACTTACTGCAGAACAACATCCTCCTGTTGGCAACGGTTTTACCTGTTGCTCAGGTAACAGCGTCAAAGCCCAGATTCTGATTTCAGATCCAACACTTCTGCTCTTTCTTCATTGTGGAGCTAAACCCAGCAGACACAAGATGCACATTCTCACCATGACACCACACATATTTACATCGCTGGCTCATTTTGGCTTATTTATGGGGAGCCCTGATTGTGCTTGTAAACACAGTGACAAACTGGCAGAAGTTCACCATCTGATACGCTGGTATTATTCCTCCATCTTGGATAAAAAAAACAAAGTGTTGCTAGAATACGTTTATCTGCCATGACCGCAGCTATGCCCGTCTGTCAGAGTCGAATGGATGATGTGTTTGGCTGACTGAGTAGAAATGACATTTCGGATCTTTGTCGGCTTACGTTTCTTCACCACCCATAGCAACAGACAGAGACAGAGAGACGAGGGAAGAGTAATGATGAGGAGGGGTCACTGCATGGCGTGGCGCACGGCTATGGAATAGCCTCCAATTTCACTAAAGAGGACAAACGCCGATGAATCTACAGTAGAAATAGCTGAAATAAGGGATCATTTAAAAATGAGGGCTCATCACAAGCTGCCAGGTCTCCATTCCAGCCTCAAAGGTCAGGAGTAGCTTCAGAGGCACACCGAGCTGATGTGTCGACACTCTGGCTCTCATCATGTGCTTCCAGAGGAAAACAGCTTAGCTTGTTTCCTCCAACAGCCCGCTTTGGGTTTGTACATGTGTGTTTTCCAAACCGTTTCTCCAGCGGTGGAACAATCTACATTCCGCTCAAAGTATTCACATTTCACCTTCTGCCAATGACCTACAATTTTTGTGTACCACACAAATTACCTCCTAATGTGCAGGGTGAATAGATTATTGCGGATTTATACTCATATCTTCTAGAAAAGTAACTGTTTAGTTGAATTTGCCCTCTTGTTTTAGTGAAGCTCAGGGTTGAGTCTACCTTTAGATACCTCTACATCTAAACAAACTCACGTGAATTTTTGCTGGAAGTGAAAGTGTAGAAGATATAGTAATAAAGCTTAACAATGTTGGGGGTTTTTCTTCCTTTTTAAAGTTATGTGTAAAAGATTTTCCATTTGGTAAAACCCAGATTGTCTCAACTTTTTTGGTTTCTGCTTAAGGAATTAAGTTCTTGCAATAGTTTACTAAAAGATGACATAAACCATTACACGAGATTTGTAACATTATGTCAAAAACAGTAAAAAAAAAAAAAAAAAAAGAGGGCATTCCTGTTGTAATTTTTTATGTTCTGCATTTTGTCGTCTACTGGTATGAAGAGTTTCAGCCATCTGCTGTTCCATTCTTTTTCAGAAGACAAATAGGGTTGTTTTTCTTTTTTTGCACAAAGGTCTTAAAGCAGACTTCGTGTTCCAAGTGAGTCTGTTTGCCTGCCTGTTTATTTTCCCCAAGAACACGTATGACAGGATGTCATACATCATTGCAGTTTCATGGTTATATGTAAAGTCAAGTTGAAAGAGTGTCATTTGCAGTGGGAAACACATCAGCTGATACCAAGAGTGGGTAAATTTAGAGTTAGCAAGACTCACAGTGGAACTGTGCTGGGGGAAGTTCCTTTAAACCCACTGCTTGGTTGTATTTTCTCATCATCTGACGATGTTTGAACTTGCAACCGTGTATAAAAACAGTCAAACTCTTTCAGTGATACTGAAAATGACCCTTGAACCTGTTATATATTTTTAAATACTGTAAGTTGTGACATCGATTTAAAAGCACAAAAGCCCTATTTTAACCCAGTTTTGCAGCTTTTGACAAACCTGAAATTGACTGTTCCTCTGTCACTTATATTTAGACCAAAACTATAGGTCCAGAACCCAATGTTATCGTAAATGTAAGAGAAATCTACAGTTTGTGTTTATTTGTTGGCCTAATTCAGTCCATCTGTGGCTTGGTGCAGCAGGCACTTCCTTGTTTATTGTTGCACGTTGCTAACAACAGCGTCAGATGTTGTTGCCTCTCTACTTGCAACTACTTGCCTCTCCGGTCATCTCCGACAGGTAGCAGCCTCCTGCGCCTGATTCAACGGTTTACCTAATTTTATGTTCTGTTGCAGCATTGTTTGCCCCCTTTCTGCTCTCCCTCGCTCCATCACCCCGCTGGGATGTTAAGTGAGCGAGTATTTTTGGACTTACAGCATGCCGCCAGAAACCATCAGCCTTCTTAACTTTCCCCCTTGGCAGTCTGTAAAACCCCACCATTAGAGAAGCCCAAAGGCAACAGAAATTAGACTGTTCAGTAGCAAAGAAGCACAGGAGAAAAGGGAAAAAATAGTAGAGGGTCCTGGTTGAATTATAGCTGATTTATTGAGTCCTGGCACTGCTTTTGTTTTTAAAAAATCTTAGTTTAGGTATTTTAGGCACAGAACTTTGGAAATCCATTTTTTGTATTTCTTCAGTGGTGCATTTTCATATCTCGGGGCCTGAGGCTCCCAAGAAAAGCCTGGCCCCCACATCTTGTCCACCTCAGATAACACTGTTCGCTTGTTTCCACAGCGGCTTTTCTCACTTTTGTCTGAGCGGTGTTTGTCTTCAGGGCCGCTGCGTTTCACCTTCTTGCAGCTGTCACTGTCCAGTCTGCGCACCAAGCAGCAAATGCTGAACTAATTTACTTCAAACAGCACGTGAAAAGTGTGTAATTGGCTTCTAACTACAGCGTTGCGCAGAATGGTGCATATTTTTAAATCATGGCCAATTCGCCTTCAAGTTCTGGCAGCCGTTGGCGGAGCAGACGTAGACGGAGTGCAGAGGACGTCTTCACAAGTGCGAAAAGTGCAACAGCGAATACAAGCAAAAAATTGGCAGTGAAGGCGGATAATATCAAGGCTTTTCAATGTCAGCTTTGACAAAGCAGAAAAGGACATAGCCCAGAGTAAACTATTAAAACATTGATGTGAACGTAGCATTTGTACTGGCTGAGCTCCATGACAAAGGTCCGGCTCCAGTACCTGGAGCAGGCGAAACAGAGGAAAAGGGGGGACCACAGATGATGATGGACTGGAGAATATCAACAGAAAGAAAAGGGCGACTAGCTCAAGAAGCGAAATAGAACAGCACAAGGTCATGGCCAGGCAGGAATGTTTGGCTTTTGTTGGAAGTCCAGGTCAAAAGAAGGAAAATGTTGGCGCTGTCTCGCCTTGTGCAATGTGTCCATTACAAAACTAACAGGGAACTATAGGAGAAAAGTTGTGTTTTTCCTATAGGATCTCCCACTGGTCATATTTGATAATAATACAGTACCTTTGATAATAAAAGTCATTATTTAACATTAAATGTAAATTTAAAGTGAATGTTTCCAGTATTGAGTTTATGACAGCTTTTTGCACACCCAGCTCCACTGTCCTCATGAGACCTTTATGCAACAGTTGTGGGATTGATATTTCAAAAATGAAGGGCGTGGAGTTTCATTAGGAGCCGGGCGCGCTCTGGCGGACTCGCTGACTGCCATGCTGCGGTGACAGCGGTGCAGCCAAGGACTCGTTAAAACCACTGCTGATGTTATGGTGCTGGCCTTGCTGGAAAGTGGACTGTGTGGTGAGCAGGAAACTGGTTGCCCCTGGCAAAGTTGGGATAGTTAACAGAAACTAAACTGAAAATTAAAAAAAACAAACAAACAAACAAAACATTTCACCTTACAGAAATAAAAATAGTGCAACACTGCACCTTCTGGGTTTGCGGTGGTTAACTAAAATAAGATTAACTACATGCAGAAAATGTGTTTAAACATTGACCAATTTGGTCAAGTTTGTCAGTTATGAAATTTGACTGGAGATGGAATGTTTAAAGTAAACTTGAGTATGCATCTATAATTCTTACTGATTCACTGTATTGAATCATAAAAATGCACATTTTTTGGGGCAACAAACCAAATTATTATATAATAATAATATTATTATTTTGTCGTAGTCTGTATCTGGTTATTTCAATTCTAGTTATTATACATGCGTAAAACCTGAAAATCACTATATTAACTATGTGTATTAACTAAGTAACTATGAATACTGTTTTCATTTACCCTGATCAATTCAATTCAGTTCAATTCAATTTTATTTATATAGCACCTTTTACAAAAGAATTGTCTCTAGGTGCTTTACAGAGGCAGAAACCCAGAGCCTGAACCCCCAGGTAAGCACAGTAGCAAGGAAAAACTCCCTTTTAACAGGAAGAATCCTTGAGCAGGATCAGGCTTACAAGGAGGAACCATCTAATCTGATTATGTCTAACCCTAACCTTAAAAGGCATATTTATCAACACAAAAAGTGATGACTAAGGAGACAATATTCACTTTAGTAATTGCATTATTAATTTTGTTCAGTTATAATAAACACTACTGCCATAATGGAATACTTCTGTTTGCTGTATGTAGTTTGATGATTATGGCTGAAATATGCCGTTAACATCTGTTTTTGTAATCCGCTGCTGTGTCTCAAAAAGGCAATGTTAACCAGCCAGAATAAATGACATTCAGATAAAGTGAACCCAGCCTCTGGCAACTTTTAGCAATCTTTTTAGTGTTGAAGATCGACTTTAAGGATAAAGTTACCATTTAGCTTTTACAATTAGCTCCTCTGCTTCTCGGTGATTTGTTTCCAGTATTGCCAAGAAGAATGTGGAACCAAATGCTGCAGGGATAAATCAAAATAAAGACATTTACACACTGAAATTGGTGTAATCAATGGCAGCAAATTGATTTTAATAGCCCATTGCCCCCTGAACTTTCAGGAAATGTCACATGACTAAAGGGATATTACTGATGAAGAAAAATAACGTTTGACCGTGTGTTTTTACAGGAGTTTAGTCAAATTAACTTTGAGCTCAAAGAAAGTGTCCAGTGGCTGCAGCAAACACACCAGAGTCTCAGCGATGCTTCATGAAAGCCTTTTTCATCGGATTTACAGCTGTGCAATACAACAGTACCTCCAGCTGCAGACATGGAGCTCAGTGCAAACACACAAATTAAAGCACAGACACACACTCACACACACACACTCACACACGGTCTTTCTCCCCAAGTGATCTGAAGTAAACAGACTAGCTGCCCCGAAGCAAAGTTTGGTTTCATTGTTTAATGATTTTAATATTTTCCACTAATGTTTTACATACGTGACAGAGATTGCTCACTTTAGGGGGGGAAAAGAGAGCAGACTTCCATCTCTTTCTCACTTTACTGCATTTTTGTTCCTGCTCAAATCTTTGATGCTCAGTTATTTTCAATCTGATTTCCGACGACAACCCAATTACGCTGGCCGGGGCTCGTTTGTTTTCCAACAAAATATTAGAGAACGGATTTTATGAGTCATAAGAATCTTTCACTTCTGTCCCGTTACTCACCTTGTTTCATACAACGGCTTCCCGCCTGAGCAAAGAGAGAAAACAGAGCAGCACGTGTTTGCGTTAGACCCATAAACGAGCTCACATGTTCAGCTCCATCTCCAGAAATCCTCAGTGGCCCTGGAGATGTACAGAATTAACACTTTGTTCTTCTTATATTTTCAGAAACCACAGACCATGGATCAAGTCACTACAAGTGAGTCGACTTCTTTGATTATACTGATTTATATATCATTTTAATCAGCCTATAATGTAATAATATCATATTTATAGCTGATTTATAATTTATAAGTCACTTTTAATGAGTTATAGTTAGTATTCATATATTTTTAAATATTCATTCCACTAGTTAATATGGTACATAATACTTTACAAATATGTATTTAAATTAAAAACATTTAATACAATTTATCCAATGATAAAATTACAGCGCATAAAGTCAACTGTAGTCCTGGATAAATGCTCTCTGCGCTCTCCTCTGTTATTTCCCTCTGAATGCTCATCGCCACCAGGTGCAGCGCTGGGGTCGGAGTGGCGCAGAAGGAGAAGATGAAGGGCAGAGATGAGACGTACTGGAGGGAGATCAATGCAGCCATGGCCTTGACCAACTTGGCGCAGAGCAAGGACAGCACGTCGGGAACCACCAGCTGCATCATTCAGAAGTCCTCCCATATAGCAGAAATCAAAACTGTTAAAGTGCCTCTGATGCAGAAATATTAAGGCCTGACGTCGGGGCTCTTATCTCTCTATGCATACCAGCAAACAATCACCCCCCCCCACCCCGACACACACACACACACACACACACACACACACACACACACACACACATACACCACTGAGAAAGTTGTTTCAAGGCAGGAGGAGGAGGAGTGTGACGTGATAAAGAGAAATCCACTGCTATTTGGTGTTTGGAGGCCTTGACCATGATTTCTTTCGCTGGGTTGCTGACTGTTTGACAACAGTTTCACTGCAGTATTTCCTAAAATAAGACACTTTTGTAATATTAACTTATTTTTACGACTTCTTTTTATTAATGCTACAAAATGCGTACTTTTGCCAAAGTGCCTTTGTTACGACAAATAGCTTGTTGACTGTGGTTACTGCAACTGAGGGCCTCTTTGGGATCCATGTGCGACAATGATTAGTCATGATGAACTGTCCTGTAACAGCCTGTGCCTTAGAGACTGAATGAGCACACACATTTAAAGAGAAAACAAACTCCCCGCAGTAGCTCCTTGAAGATGTAGTTGTTGTTGCCTCTGCAGTCGGCATTTTGACTGAAAGCTGAACGATGTTTAGTCTGGGCCAGCTCCTGCTTGCTCGCAGGCCAACATTATGTTACAGATAAGCTGTGCTCACGTGAGCGGATCGATAAGCAGTGAGCGCTCACGCCTCAGCCTTGGATTTCATTAACGTTTCTTATCTGGGCTTTACTGCGGCACAAGCTGGACGTTAACGCTGATCCCTCGGTGGCACCCATCTCTGCACCCACCGATATCTGTGCTTCCAGCAGAAGAATGCAGTGACCTAAAAGGGATGTTTTCGCTTCACATTATCAGTGATTTCTGACGACTGTGTTGCCTTTTCACGTGTTTGTGCTCAGAATATGATAAAAGAGCTGCATGAAGAAGAAAAACCAGCAACAGCAGCCCATGCAGTTTGAACTTCAGCCCTCAGCTGTTTAAATTCAAATTTCTGTTTACAAGAAGAAACAGTTTCTCCCTCTCTCCCATTTTATTTGTATTAAAAAAAATACATTCCAGTATTATCTATTTTTCAGCCCAGCAAGTGTTAATGCTTGTGTTCCTGTCAGTCTGTGTGTGTGTGGTTATTTTGTTTCTTATTGCCATTAAGCTTTTTTTTAATTTTTGTTTTTCTTGTCATCCAATGGAAAGTCCCAATTATGTATGATATAAACTTTGTCCATGAAAGTGCAAATATGGGAAATCCAGTTAGACTTTTGAACGAATTTAGCTGTCTGGGCTGATTCTGTTTTTATGTAAATCTTCATGGTACTGTGTATATATCAACATGTACACTCTGTGATGAATTTAGCAGTTTTTGTGGTTTGGACAACTTAAACTGAGGACTTTCAGAGGGAGTAATGCTGCACAAAGTGACTAACCATTTTTATACATCATGAATGTGTAAATTTTGAAAAAAAAAAAAAAAAAAAAAAAATCAAAACTGCACTTTGGGTTTGCAATCAAAATGCCTCCTCAGAAGCTTTGTAGCTTTTTTCTCTAAGTGAAGGGCTTGAGCCTGTGACTGAAATCAATCGCAGTAGCCAGTCCCTGGGCGCTCTTTGCTCATAGGGGGGGCTCTGAGTGCAAACATGTGTTTTTTATACACCTGATCCAGGCGGGCTGGCTGCAGGGGAGTGCCGAGCCGGCTCCTCCAGTTTCTAATCACACTGCAGAGCCCTCCAGACCAGGGACGAGCCTCACGCCTCACACTATAAGTTGCTCGCTGGGACTGAAACGCAGCTTCGCAGAAAACAGAACCGACTTTGTTGTTCTTCACCGCAGAAAATCCCGGTAATGATACCAAGAGTACGAACAAATGGGTTTCACCAGCCAGACACTTTGGTACTGTACAGGTCCTTCTCATCACAGGCCTGCTAGCAACAATCACGCTGATTTAAAAGAAGGCATGTTTTAAAGCCAGTAAATTATTCATGTGGACTTTGTAAAAACAAATGGCGACCACAGTGTTGTTTTTTATTAAGTTATATAAGATTTGTTTTTTGTTTTTTGTTTTTTTTTTTGATAGAGACTGGATTTCCAATCCAATGACCAAATGCATATCTCCTTGTTGCTGTCATGTAAAATTTCTTTTCTAGAAAAGGCTGTCTCTTTGGTCAAAGCAATGAATAAATCTGAATGAAATGAGACGAGCAGCATCATGTCTTTAACCAGTTTAGGCAGGCTGACATGCTCATCTCATCAAGTTGACTGGAAGCTATAAACACAATATGGACGCGGCCTGTCAATGGCGACGCGTCAGTAGAACCCGACTTGTCTTCAGCTGATTAATGATTTCCAACTTTCTGACACTGGGTCCTCACATATAAACACCCAAGCTGTTACATTCTTTACAACTGTTTACTGTTTTCATATTTCTTTTTGTATCCAGGAAGCTCCTGTTGAGTTGCAACAATAATCTCTGCCTGGAAGCACAGCTGGCAAATTGGCCGAATTGAATTTTCTGTTTTTCAGAAAAAAAAAGGAGAAATCTGAAGAGAAAGACAGCAATTTCAATGTATCATAACCTTTTCCAACTTTCTAGGTATAACATAAAGTTTATTAACCTGGTTCAATGGTTAGAAAGTAAAGACAACAATAATATTTTTTTTTTAAAAATCTAAATTCATTTTCGTATTAAGTGATGGTCATTTTGCACTGAGGCAGAATAGTATGGTCCCGAAAGTTTGTCTTGAACTGGAGAGGTGGATGATTAAGGTTCCCCTCAACATTCACTGCTGCACTTGGACCTTGGACTGGGTGGGGCGGAGGAAATCTGGGTCGGCCTGACGTATCAGATAAATTCAATGTGTGAAAATTCAGAACTTTCTCCCCAGAGCCACAATCACATGTGAGCCGTTCCTAAAAACAAAAATGCCCTCACTAAAGGATTGTACATCGGATGAAGCCTTCAGGGATTTTTACTACACAAATATGCCTCACTGCACCTGTGAAAGTTATTAAAGCGCTCATGGGTTTAAGCTCAAAATAGTGTTGACGTAAGGCCTCGAACAGATCCCATACACAAGTTGGGATGTGAACCAGGCACTTGCGGTTTCCCTTTGTTGATGTGTCCGGGATGAAGTCTCGACCCTGATCACAATGCTGGAGATGATTGTTTATGTCACACAGGGTGCGGCGGTTTCTCCCTGCTAAACAGACCAATCATGGCAAACCATGAGAGGAGCAGAACATACACAGCAGGGCTCACACATTAGTCACTTGGGCCCCACTGTTTACTGTATAGCTTTGCTACCTTTAGAAGGACATTGGCTGTTTTGTTGCATAACTGATCCGAACCTGGTTTGAGAGGCCAGTAGAAGACACTTAAGTTGTAACACAGAAAAAAAAAGGCCTCTTTATGTCTGCTGACAGCTTGTGGATCCTTACCAACATCTCTGAGCAGAATGTGAATGCTTGTGGTTTTGTGGATCATGAGTGTGAAAGCATCTGAGGGAGTCCAGGGGCAGACTGAACTTCCTACGTGCGTCCTTTATTCCTTTATTTCTCCTCTCTTTTCCAAATAGTAATAGTTCTACCATGACACAGCCAATGTTGCACAGCCCTGCGTTCTGTGGTTCCACTGTCTGGACTCAGCATGTGGACTGGCCAGCCCAGACTGCTAAAGATGGACTCAAAAATGTTCGATTCTTTTTTTTTTTTTTTTTTTTTTTCCAAGGTGCTAACCCTCAAGGCATACCGATCATATTAAACTATGAGCACGCACGTTGGAGAATCAGTGATCAGATTTGGAATGAAAGTGATGCAACAGAGCCCTGTTCAAGATGATGCAGAGCCATAAAGTCTAATTAAACGCCCCCAAAATCATGTTTAAACGTTCACTAAGACTGTTTTTTAGGGTGTAACGTGTGTAGCGCTGCCGGGTTTTCAGCATAAAAATGTGGATTCCGGGAATCTATGTGTGAGTGTTAAACATTTAGCAGTTATTAAAACCATAGATGGGATAAAAAGTCCAGTTCAAAATTTCCATTAGTAATTTGCAGACATGAAGATGATGAAATGCTGCATTTAACCACTGAGCTCTAGAGCTCTGAGCTGCAGAATGGAAGAGAATCTGAAAAAGCGTCTCTGCTTCTGGCTCTTTATTTCACATCTTGTGTTGCCAGTGCAGGATTGCAGGACTCACACTCCAGATATCTTGTCTTTTCTGAACAGCGGCAAGTTTTCCTGTGGACCTTAGCAAGGCTTTCCTGACATAATCCTATCAGATTAGATGACCTGGAGTCCCTCGCTGCATCGAGCGTCCAAACACCCACCTTTGTTGAGCCACATTTTCCACTGAAAATTTAAGCGATATTCCATGCTCCCTATAGCTTCTCCCTCTTGTTTTTTTTTTTTTTCTTTAGCCATGCCTCCAATCTCTGCTGTTACTGACGGATTTGAAAGGGAGAAATGGATCTGCAGGGTTATCTCGGTGCCGCAGACAAGTGGAGATTTGGGGCTCGCGACTTGACAGAGTCCAGGCCTCGCTATGGCCCTCTTAATCTGCCAGAAACTCGACTTTGACGACAGCGGGCGCAACAATACAAAATGAAATCCAAGAACGCAGACGTTCTGAAAATCATTTCCCATTTGATGAAGAAATATAACTCCTGTGGCATGCTGAAGCAATTAGTAACCTCGCTGTGAGGGATGCTCCACGGCCCCGTTCATTAGAGCCAGATCTTTGTCTTTAGCTAACTCCTGTCCTTGGAAATAAATATGAGGAAAAATTACTGGGCCTAATTGTTAAATTCCTGAAAGCACAGTCTGATTAAAAACTTGGTCGGATCTCGCAGACGTTTTGGGACCGGAGCTGTGTTGGATCAGCTTTAGCTTCGTCGATGCTGGAGGAGGTGATGCATGTGGGCTGCTGCTCAAATCATGGACACTGCTTGAACCCCAACTAATCACATGGGAGACAAAAGGTCAGCATTATTATTTTGCAAATTAGCATATTTTCCTGAAGGCACGTCTGCTGTTTGAGTTTGCCTGATACTGGGAACTTCCACTGATGATATGAAGAAACACTATCTGACAGTACTGAGGAACTCTGATGCAAAGGATTATTGACTAAATGAATGACTTCAATGAGGGCAGCTGTTCGCTCTGTTATTTCAGTATCATCTTTGATTTCTGCTTTTCTCACAGTCTTTGAAATACTTGCTCATATAGCTGGTCACGCTGCAAATAAAACCACTGATGCTTTTGGTGTAAGACAAGACATTATGTCTAATATTTTACTTCTTTATGCATGATTTCCTCAAAATATTTATTTTTAAACTGAGCAGTACACTCTGTTTGGCTTCTAGATTCCATTATGCCATTGGAGTCACATTTTTTAGCTTTTCCTCTGGATCCAGCGTTTCTGACTCTCGTTGGACAGTAGAAAACTATTTCCCGCCTTCATTTCTCACAATAAACTTTGTTCGAAAGCAGCAGAAACTAGAGGGAGAGCGATGCTGACATGGAACCACAAGTGTGCTGGGCCAAATGAGGACATGTTTGGTTTTTCCCAGGTGGACTCGTCTCCATGGTAGCTTGTGAGAGGCGTTGGGCATGAAACTGAAAACAAATGTCAGTAACATAAAAGGAGATTTTACAACTGGACCCAAAATCAGAAAATGTGATAACATTGTTGACCGTCTATTAGAGTCACATATCAATGAAATCAAAATTTGAGCAATTAACTAAACGGGAAATATATTTAAAGGGTTAAATGAACAGCCAGCTTCAAACAGCCCCGGCTGCTCACACAGAGCTGGCCTCACACTCCACGAACAGGAACCTAAATTGATGTTTAGGCTGAGGGAATGCAGGAAATCACCACCATCCCTTTTCTCATACAGCTTTCTCACTGTGTTGGTGGTGAAACGACGCGTACACAGACTACGACCACACAAAACAGCTGTCTTTGTCCTAAACCGACAGACAACCAAAGACTTTCTGACCACAGAGCCCTGCATCGCAACAGACCCGAGGTTCGCTTCTCAGGAGGATGACTTCTTTGTTCACCCAGCATCTAAACAGGGCCACCAACAACAGCCACATGCAGTGGATTTCCCTGTCTGTTTATTGTGGGATAATGACTGTGAATTTCCTCTCTGGATCTCTGGATCCCATGTCCATCCAAGTCACTCGTGCACATGCTAACTGCAACAAGGCTTGGAGAAGCTTGCTGCGTGCACCTCAGCTGTTTCCTACCAGGCTAAATCCTCATAATTGGCTGCTCTCAGAGCTCCTGAGACAGGCCGACTAAACAGCTGCTACAAACAATGAGATCGCTTCCAAGACGTGCATCCAAGCCTGCGCGCAGCTGCCAGCATAGGATCAACGTGCAGTAGAAGAGTGTGTGGAGAGCAGGATGATACACAAGCTTGGAGGAAACTTATAGTCTCTTGTCCGCTGGGTGCAAACAAAAGTTAAGATGACATATCTATTTTCATACATCCATGAAAGCAGTTGATTATGCAGTGCTCAATTAGGTGGTCCTCAATGGTGTTAGTGCTCTATTACCCAGGGAAATCAAGGCTCCAAGCTCCATAGGCTTTATTTAGAACTTACGAAACATTTAGATGGTCAAGTTGAACAAAAAAAAAATTTGCCCTGCAGATGTTAAATGATAGGTGC
Organism: Pao palembangensis; assembly: GCA_015343265.1. Taxonomy (NCBI): domain Eukaryota; kingdom Metazoa; phylum Chordata; class Actinopteri; order Tetraodontiformes; family Tetraodontidae; genus Pao; species Pao palembangensis. The sequence goes on from CM027086.1 coordinate 9,594,305, forward strand.
TTTAAAAGCTTCACTGGATTTCCACAGCAAGGTTATTTTGCCCTGTCATTGAAGGGCTTCAGCACATGGCCCAGCCTTCATTATTTTGCCCGCTAATATTTTGTGGCACTGTTACCCCGTGAAAACAAACAGAATCCATGAATGAATCAAATTCAAACAAACCATGTTTATTGACAACAGTTTTACATTTCCTGTTTAAGTTTAAATGTTCCCGAGCCCATCTAGCAATTTCCTTTATATATAATCAATGTGTTGGACACCGTGTTGACCCTCAGCCCATCGCTGGGTTTCTGCCCTCCTGCTCACTCATCACCTGTTACCAATGAATCTTGTTTGTCTGCAGAATGTTGCACTCAGCTGTTTTTGGTTTTTGATTAAATTTGTTTTATTTTCTTTATGACAGCTGGGCTTGAAAGACAAAACTTAAACGAAAGAAAGAAAGAATAACCTGCAGCTGATCCAGAACGCTGCAGCCAGAGTTCTGACAGGAACCAGCACCAGGGAGCAGATCTCTCCAGTTTTAGCTTCTCTTCACTGGCTTCCAGTGAATTTATAATAGACTTTAAGATTCTCCTTCTAACATATAAAGCTCTCACTGGACTATCTCCATCATACCTGCAGGATCTCATAGTTCCGTATATTCTTAAAAGAACACTCAGATCACAGAGGTCAGGTTTACTTGTAGTTCCTAGAATTCATCAAAGCAGACTGGGAGGACGAGCTTTTAGCTATCAGGCAGCTTTACTGTGGAACCAGTTACCAACCTGGGTCTGAGAGGCAGACACCACGTCTGCCTTTAAGGTCAAACTTCAAACCTTTCTGTTCAGTAAAGCATATAGCTACCCTCAAACAAAGTGTGTAGGGCTGATAGATCTAGTTACAGTCAGTTCTCACAGCTACAGCTAGAATAGGCTCATCAGACTCTTATTCTTCAATCTTTAGCACAGCTATGCTGCTATAGGCTACGCTGCTGGGGACACAAACATGATCCACTGAGCAGTTCCCCACTTCCTCAACACCAACCACTCCCTCACCTCCTCTCCTCCTTTTCTTTTCTTCTCACCAGGATTATCAGTTTGTCCAGTTTTCCTTGCTGTTTTGTGTCTCTCTCCCCCTCTCCTCTCTATCTTTCTGCAGGTCTTTCATCTCCAGACCTTCATGCTGCACGGACCTCTGCCTCTGACAAACCCAGGGTCCACTGTCAGCACCTGCCTGTGCTGTTCCCTTTTTTATTAAAACCTGCCTATGCTGGATTATGTATATATGTATTATGTATATTATGTCTGCTGTGTTTGTATTTCTATGATTCTATGATTGTATTTGTTTCTCTCTCTATATATATATACTGTATATACATATCTTTTTATTCTCTCTTCCTGTCTCCCTCTTCTTCTCCTCCTTTACCCAGCCAACTTTCAGCAGGATGGTTCCTCCTTGTAAGCCTGGTCCTGCTCAAGGTTTCTTCCTGTTAAAAGGGAGTTTTTCCTTGCCACTGTGCTTACCTGGGGGTTCAGGCTCTGGGTTTCTACCTCTGTAAAGCACCTAGAGACAATTTGATTGTAAAAGGCGCTATATAAATAAAACTGAATTGAATTGAAAAACAAGTCAAACTACAGAGTTGACTGCACTGGAAAATGAATCACAAATGGGCCTTGAGCTAACAATACTTACTGAAAACGGTTCAAGGAACAGTGCGTCTGAAGATAAAAAGTTCACTAATCATCTGTAAATATAAAATACGCCGTCACGTCATCATGCAGCTTCTTACTAAACATTTGTTTAGGTAAACATTTGTGCGGTTTCAACCCAAACCTGAATTGTTTGTTTAGGCAATATAGAGACACGTTATCACCAAGATTTTAGTCAAATTCGTAGTTTCATCAAAAAAAAAAAAACAGAAAAAAAGGTTTTACACAGAAAAACTGCTTTTTCCATTTAAAAAAATCTATTTTATTCTATTCTAAATGACAAGCACCTATGTTGTTTTTACCCCACATCTATGTTCTGTTAAAAGAGACAGGGCTGCATGAGGCAAGTGCAGCAAAAGCAAAAAATATCCATCCATTCATCCATCCGTCTGTCCGTCCATCCATCCATCGGATGACACAGTGACAGGTCTCCAGGCACTTTGCTGTGTTTTACATATTCTGCCTGACTGTCTGCATCAGCGCGCTGCAGCTGTTGTGAATAGCAGGCGCTCCACAGTAAAACAGAAGCCACACAAACTGAAAACATAATGACAGCCAGGGGATCACAAAGAAGACACAGAGGAGAGCCGGGCCTGGTGCCTCTGTGTAATATTTCATCAGAGAAAAGCTAAATAAATTCCTCACTACAGTCAAGAGAAACCACGTCAGTGCAGCAGATGTAAGAAATGGCAGCTGCAGGAGGAATGTGGTTTGGCAGAGCGCGAGGCTCGGCGAGAGACCGTAAGGCCCTCTCAAGTTAACACTTTGTGTATGGGAACACAAAGATATATTGTCAATGAACTAAGGGAGATTCAGGCCTGTGTTTGCCTAAAGTGCGATGAAAGTCCCCTCAAAACGTCCCCTCAGTGCCCAAACCAAGTCCAACCCCTGAGACTACAAGGATGATGATACAGGGTGGGTTTTAAAAAGTACACCAGTTCACATATAAACACACACACACACAGGTTTATCTTCTGAGGGCATGTTGTGAGATTACTGCAGAGAGGTGGACTGAGAGGCTGCAGACCTGGCGAGCTAGCATAGCATCGCCACGGCAGCCAACGAATAAATAGGTACTCAAGCATCGAGGCGGAGCCAACACCAGAATGTAACCGTAAATCTGGAAAGGAACTGGCACACTTGGACAAAAGAGGAGCCCCTTCGTCCAGATGTTGGTTTCTAACATTGCAGAATTTTTTTTTTTTTTTTTTTACAGAGCCGTCTGAATTCATGATCTTGTCATCACAGTTTGATGAAATCGCATCACAACTTTACTCACTCACACTTTTCCGAATACAGCAAGCTGACATTAATTTAGGTACTTCATCCCCCAGCAGAAAGAACTCTTGGCTAACAGGGAGAAAGAAGTTCTCCTTTAACTACCTGCTCAATCAGACATTAAATCTGCCTTTGACGCACAGCCCAAGAGTGAGCATTTGCCTCAAATTAAGCCTCGATTGCAACGGCACATGTTAGAAACATTATCGGACTCTCGTCTGTATTTATGTTGCCTGGAGGTGACACTGGCTGCAATTTGAAAAACCAGCAACCATCTTGATGCTCTCATACTCACATCTTTAGGCCATGTGTGATCAGAAACGTTTAGTTTAGGAATTAACTTTAGTAAATAAATGCATGAAACGTGAAATGTAGTCATGACTAACATAGTCAATAGTTTATAAAGTTCTAAATATTTCATCCTTGGAGGATCAATGAATATTGTTTTGAATAAAAACAGTATTAAGCTGTAATAAAAACAGTTTGTTTTCAGGTTCAGTAACCTTAAACTAGTGGACATGCCTGTTTGTCTGGTCCCAGTTATTATGTCTAGCAACAATGTGTGAAAAGTGAATAATTCAAGTAATAAAAGCTGAATGTAACGTGGATAAACAATTGAGGAAATGGACAAAGCAAGGAAAACGATGACTCACATGGGTTTAGTGGTGAGATTAGTAATTTTCAAATCCATTTTTTGTCAAATTTGTTTTCATACAAATGACATAATTTGGCTGGACATTGAGACAGACAGATGGAAATAGTCAATTACAAGGACTTCAGCCTATTTCAGCATGTGGAGCTGCATTTTTAAGGATGTTTTGGTTGGAAAAATCCATCTAAAATATTTTCAGTTGCTCCCAGGAATTCATGATTCGCTAGCTGCGAGTACAGAGTCCAGATTCTGGACCTGTGAGCGGTTTCCTCTCGTAGGGAAATACAACTTCATCTTCAGCTGCGCTTTATCTGCCTCAGAGGAGACGTGAACGTGTACGGGAGCACTTTATAACACACTCTGGAAAATCAGAGCCCTTATCCCCTTCTGCTGATCCGACAGTGTGCCACACTTCTAACGCATCTCATTCACTCGCGAGGCTTTCATCAGCTTCGCCTCCTTTGGACATCCATTATATATGCTTGCACAGTATATTTCTGCCTGACTGGAACTGTTGCAGGGCTCCTTTCGTGGCTGTTAATAAAGATAAAGTGTGTGTGTGAGGGGGGGCTGATGAAGCTGCTGGATCTCACTCTCACAACATCTATCCTTTCAGTGTCGTCCAGCACACGCACAAATCTGCTGAGACAGCTCTCTGCCTTGGAACCGGAGGAGCCGTAATTGATATGGAGATGAGTGAGATATCGTTACTTACAGACTAATTCTTACCCTCCCTAAAGGGGAGCAGATCAGTTTAGCTGGAACTTATGTGCTCAAACAAAAATGTGTCAGAAGAGGGAGTATGAACTTCTGTTAATACCTCTGTGTGTCTTTCTGAGTCATTCACAGAACATCTTCTGAGCACTCCTCTGGTGAAACTGATGTTTGACTGTTAAAATCTCCATATGGTGATTTTCAAATGTAATTTCCCACTTAGGAAAAGTAGGGATTAAGGAATTCAGTCCAGTTTCTGGAATCCACCAATAACAGTCAATAACCAGTAACAGTAAGGTCTAAAGTCAAGAACAATGACGTTCAGATGTGGTGGAACACCTGCACCAGTGTGAACATTAATTGAAATATACACGAGACTAAAATAATAATAAGGTAGCGTTTAACACTAGCATGACATGTAGCAGCTGTAATATTGGCTTAAACTGACATGACCAACAGTAGTTTAGGAGAGTTCAGAAGATTGTAGATTTTTGAAATAATGTTGCTTGCCTGCAGGTGAATGCAAAAAAAAAAAAAAAACCTGATTTGCGAGTGCTTGACCTCTTAATGTTCCATGTTTTGATTCACAGGTCATTTTATTTTTGCAGATTTTTTTTTTTTTTTATCTCCTCCAACTAACACTGAAATATCAGCTTTTTATCTACACATCAGTCCTGAAAAAAGACTCTCATTGGATCTGTAAGTGGTTTTAACTAACTGCAGATCAAACCCTACGACCACAAGACAGACAGATGTACCTACGTTTGAACCCCGCTAAATGGCTTTTGCAAGATATGTGATTACAAAACAGTTGTCATCCGTCTGTTATTCTCCATAATCTGATTGAAAAGAAATCCTGAGACAAAGTGCAGCGTGGACACACACAGTCAGAAGTAAAGTCAAACCAGGAACTCGCGAAATATCTTGTGTTTGTGTGACCTGGGTACAATCTCCTCCGAGAGAGCTTTATTTGACTTTAGTTAGCTGGTGGGAGGGTGGGAAAGGTGGAGGTTGGCTTTGTGTTTTCAAATTCAATTGTCCTCCACGCAGCTGGAGAATCTGATTCCTGAGGTTTCCTGTGCGATGCACAAAAGACTGCAAATGATCAGGAACAAAACAATAACACGGGCGCGCGGTGGGCTCGAGACCTCGGGTGACAAGCTCTAGTGCCACCAGGAAAGAGCTAAAAAGGGTCAAACTGTGGATCGTGAAACCAGGCCTGGCGGAAAAAGGCTACAACAGAGTCACCGGGCCTTTCAGGTCCTGCCAGGCCTCTTCAAAGCCAAAGGAATCGAGGTCTTTAGTCTTGGTGGTTAACAACAAAATCTCTGGTCCCGCCCCAGAATGGAGATCAGTCTGGCGAAGAAAAATAAGCAGCGCAATTACAACAGAGCAGATGGATTATTTATACAAAATAATGAAATTGTTTCTGTACACGTCAATCATCTCACCCAAAAGGGACGTTATTAGTGAGGTTTTCTTTTTTTCATCAGGAGTAGCGGTGGAAGCGTGCCTCCATGAAAATGCTTGAGACATGTGGAAAACTTGCACTCAGTAATGTTGATTTGAAGTGATTGGTTTATTATAGAAGCCTCCGTGAACTATCTGGCTCCGTGTTGCACGAGTCAGATCCCACTCTGCATCCGTCTGACGCTGAGCGCCGACACGGTGGCAGAATCAAGGAAGGAAAAGAGGCGCGTGACCACGCGGAACAGGAGCGCCGTGAAAAAGGGGGGTTGTGAATAGATGGATGATGAATTAAGATACCCGTCGTCCAATTTAGTTTCCACGTTTCCCCCTGCTGCCGCCGCTGCGCTTGTTGCCACAGTAACCCGAGGCCCGGGCGAGGGCAGCTCCCACGGTGAGGGGGCTTTTCTGAGGAGCCTCTGTCTCCAGCTGAACACCGGCCTCGCTGTTTCTCACAACACATCGTTTGGTTTAAATTGGATTGACAGAGTGTCACACATTAGGAAACTCGATTACAGCCGAACTACATGAATCCCGAGTTAAAGGTCCTCAGCAAACAAGGACGGAGGTGAGGTTTCCCGCTCGCCCGAGGCCTGTTCTGATTAGGTTATAGCCCAGGTATGACTGATGGGTGCACTCACCATCCTAGACTAGTAAGATGGCCTCACACGACAAAAACATGTTTAGTTTACAGCAGGTCGCTGGTTTAATACATCTGAATTTCCTTTTATGGTTCAGGGTTTTTGTCTTCTCCTGGAATTCCATTTTGATCGACAACGTTAATCATCAGTTCGAGCATCTGCCATGTTTGTCATGCTACCCTGCGACTTCTCAGCTGTTCTCAACACAAGACACATTGTTCCTGGTTTCTGTTATCACCCACTAAACCAGGGTCTCTCTCTCTCTCTCTCTCTCTCTCACACACACACACACACACACACACACACACACACACACACACACACACACGCCCTGACATTGAGAGGGTAAATCAGAGCCTGCGATCATCCAAACAGGCCTGTTTTTGAACGGTGAGCGGAAAGCGAAGTGCTCGGACACTGGTAGAACAGGCAGACTCCTCACAGGGAGGCCTGAGGGAGCACTGAACATAGAACCCTCTGCTGTGAGGCGGCTGCTCTTTCCACTGCATTGCCAACACTGTTAACTGCAAATGACTTGTATCTGATTCTAAGACAAACACGCGTGTCCTCTGAAACTGCCAACAGGCCACCCAGCTGCTTTAAAACTGAGGAAACGGGGGCGATAATAATGAAATTATGATTGGGATTTACTTCTGAAGAGTCATTGTTTGGCTGTATCTGATGAGGGGAAGCAATAAAAGACACATGCTGTGCTTCATCTGCTTCAGCACTTTTGCACAAGCCACAGATACGGACTCATGGCATCAATCAGCAACAAGCAGAGAATACCGTTCTGATTTGAAGTGCACCATCGTGAAGACAGACACACAGTCACAGCAGTCACAGATCACACACAAAACTGATCCAAAAGAAAAAAAAAACAAACAAAAACCAAATAAGACTGCGCTTCCAAACAGCCCTAAAAGATACTTTATTTATTTCAGGATGATTTGAACCAACTGCCTTGTAAATCACATGTGTGTGTCACCTAACAGGGACACACACATGTGATTTTTCATAGGGAAAAACAACCCAGGCCACACAAGAAGGTTTTCAAGTTTATCGGGGAGTCAGGAGTTGGGGAGGGGTTCACTGACTTCTCTGCAACCCCAAGGACGCCGAGGCCTAAAGTTCAAACCAGATCAGTGTCCTGGAATGGGACGCTGCAGTTGCCTGGTGAAACGTCAGAGGGGCTAAATGCAAACAGGCTCAGAAACGTAAGCATACGGTTCCGCACAATCAAAGTGTTTCCACCTGCGGTGACAGATCCATCAGTTGTGGACGCGCAGATCGTTAGCTCACAGCCTTCTGGAGCTCTGAGGGCAACCTCAGAGAGGCCAGCCACTTGGCTGACTCTGAGGGACAGGAGCAAAGGGGCATTTTCCTCTACCTCAGCCCAGAATGTAAACAGTAGCTTTCTGCAGAGCAACGGATGCTTTTTACGCTCTGATTAAGGGAGGTTAGCTCATCCAAGAACGCTGCCAAAGTGGACACGGAGAACCTTTGGCTTTATGGGGAATATATGAGTCCACACCAGACGGTTTTCTGATGGTCGGGACAGAGGATGATGGGACAGATCATCCTCTCACACTTTTAGGGCTCGTAAGCGAGCATGGCAAAACAATTATCTGATAGCGCTGACCACGCCAACGTGAGTGACGTCTAGGAAGCCGACACCTTGTGAAACGATGCCCAATGTCTTGTAACATTTTTACACATGACAGCATGACTGCCCCCCAGAGGAGCTCCACTGAGTGCTAATCCATGCAGCCAGAGACGGGGCAGGGAGACAGGACTGTCCTAATGAGAGCCAGATCTGTCCTGTTAGCTTAATGCCTGGCTGCCTGCTGAGGACACAGGCAGCAAGATGGAAAGCAGTCCATCACAGTGCCCCTGCCGGGCTGCTTACAAGATATGAGGTAACGAGATGAGACAGGACACAAGTGTTCTGTTAGCTTGGTATGTTATTGTGGGACGATCTCCACAGCTTGCTGCTGTGCAACTATGTGGACAGTCTGTGCTTTAGGATTTAATACAGGCCCAAAAAGATATTCCTGCTATTAAAAATACAGTATGCTTGTTGTTTTAGAGAAACACAGAAATAATGTGTAAGAAAAGCAGCTAGCCGATGTCTCAGCAAAGCAGCGAACCTGTTGCTCATAAAGGTACCTTCACGCCTCCACTGCTGTTTGACTGAGACATATTTTGGCGGCTGCCTGGACCGCAGCAGGAGATGAGGAATATCCTAAAAGCAGGCAGCCTTCTCAGACTTGTTGCCAGGGCCGGCCCTTTCATGGTCACCCAGGAAATATTCCCATCCCAGACACACAAACTGGTGGCCTGACTAACGGCTGCAGAGGTGCTTCCTCAGTGTTTCTGCCAAGAAAGATGATTTAGACGGATCGCACGTCTGAGGTATGCGCGCTCGTCGGACACTGTTTAAACACGAGCCTTCATCCTGACGACGTGGGAATGTGACGAGCTGCGAGCGAAAAGACTCACCTATCAGAGACTTTTCCAACATGGCAACGGCGGCGGACACCAGTGCTGCCGGTTTCAATCCCCCGTCCTGCTGGAGCCCAGTTCACCCCAATGCTGATTCACTTGAAAAAGAATTTTATTTCGTGTAATATGCAGGGCTGTTGTAGTGAAGCAAGTATACATTCAGATTTACATTTCATACAGGAGGTTTCCCACAGCGTCCTAAAATACACACAATTTACAAAGTATTAACATATTTCTGAGGACAAAATGATAGCTACTGCAGTTTCATACGTAAAAATGTACTCCACCCATATATTCTAATAGTTTGAAGGTAAATATAATTTAAACTGTTGACAGCAAACAGCCACTGAAGACCATTTACAAACAAAATATGGCACGCAGGCTTCCATGCTATTAAAAACTAGTTAAAAAAGGAAAAGACACGGATCCACATCATTCATCATCTCCGTTTAGTTCAGACTCTCAAAACCGATTTCCCAGAATCACAGCAGCACTTAAACGTGACGTCCAGAGGTCAGGGGAACGGCGTTTAGAAGTGCTTCTCACGTACGAGCACAGAGATAGAACTGTGAAAGCCATTAACAATGTCGAACGCCGAGCTTCAGCATTGATTTTCCAAATTCAGTGGAAACACACTTATGACTCACTGCCCTGTTTAATATTGAACGATCTGTCCAGTCACATGGATGCACGTATGTGACCGACCACAGCGGTGCCCACGATGGAACCGCTGCTATCTGTGGAGTGTCAGGAAGTCGCACACCACTAACTTGTGACAACAAAGGCGTGCAGTTTTCTGACGTTCCTCTTCTCCACTCAGTGGAAAGCTCGTTGGTGCCAACGTCTCCAATTTATGCCCTCTGAAAGCAACAGTTTCAAGGCCAGTTGAATAAAAGCATTAAAGCAGCCTTGCAGACAGTTGGTAATTCTATCATATTCTAAAGAAAAGGGCAGTTGTGTGAGCGAGCAGCAAAGGGAATACTAGGAGGAGCAGAAGCTTCCTGGATAGTGTCTCTAGAGCAGGGGTCTGACCCAGAAACACTGGTCACAAACACGCTCAGGGTGGCAAGGTGCACTGAGCACACAGAGCATGCTGGCGACAGGTAAAACAACGTTTGGACCAAAAAGAAAACACTCATACATTCTCCACCAGGCTTCTAGTTTAACCGTCAGAGCTATTCCAATATTAACACAGGCGTGAGAACGGTTAATATTTTTACCAATGTTCTAAACATATAACATATAACAAAAGAGAACAGAACAGAATCGGACTCCCAGTCTGCTCAGAGCAAGGCTCATCTGCATCTGCATAAGCATCTGCGCTCTTATTCTGTTAACTGTGCAAACTGAACCCTGTGTGTGGACAAAGGCAGAGTGTGTGGACCTTCAGACCTCCACAGCACACAGTGGGAGGGGGGGCGTGTGTTTATATGTGCGACTGCATGTGGTATTCACGTGTGTATGGTTGAACGTGTGTGTGTGTGTGTGAATGAGAGCATGTTTGTGCGGTCTAGACCAGAGCACAGTAGCCTCCACATGTTCCGCCGCCTGCGTCTTCGTCGCTGAGCTGGACCCCCCGGCCGTGCTTCTCGCTCTGCCACAAGCCGGGTGTCTGGATGATCTTCTCCACCAGCTCCTCAAACGCACACTGAACGCCGTCCCTGGTCTTCGCACTTGACTCTGCAACGTTGGGAGGAAGCAAACCGATGGAGAGAGACAAAGACACAACAACATCTTGATGTGATTTTCTGCTGGGCTGGAGGAAAATGTCAAGAATTATAGTCAAGCTCAGACACTAACAGTGAGCCACAACCGACTTAATAGGAGACAGTAAACACCCATTTTCAAGAGGATATCAGTCTAGGAATAAAGAGCAGCCTTGTAAAAATAAAAAAAAAAGACTTAGTCATCATGTCCACGAGTGAAGCCACACACAGAAACACTACTTTAGTAAAAGCATAGAACATATGACATCCTACTCTGGGTTGTAGCTTCCTGAGACAAGAATGTTAATCAATTTCAAACTTGTAATTAAAGCTAAATACAGATTTGTTTTTTTTGTTTGTTTTTTTTAAAGGTTGGAAATCAGAAAGCTTTATTTAAAGATGCTTTCAGGGCACATGTTCCGGCTCTGGCCAAAACCTCTGGGAGCGAATGTTTTACCCCTTAGCTGACATTTCAGGGCAGAGGATCGAGCCTGATCACGCTACTGCTTTATTGAGTATCGCCCCTGAAAGAACAGCCTGACAAAGGCCAGTTTTCCGCCTGTAATTAGGCCACAGACAAATTCTCTACCTGGAAAAAGAGTTTCTGGAATAAGAGCTGTTGGACTGGAGAAGCACTGCTTTACGCTTTTCCTGTTTTTATCTTCTGTATCACTGATTTATTTTCTTTCGTTATTTATGTTCTTTGCTCGTTCTGGCAATGGATCATCTTTTTAATATCACTTATACATTTGTCTCTGTGCAATTATAAATCAACCAACACAACTTAATGAAAGCTTTAGCTCAGGTGAGACGAGAGATACATGTAGATGAAAAGGAAAATACTCCAACACAAGAAAGAGGAAAAAGACACCGTTCTGCAACACTTGGATAAATGGATATTCCGCTAGCAGAAAGCACCAAATACCATGACAAATTAGAAGTGTCTTAAAGCATTTCAATACTTTGTGAAGATAAACTATGGGTGTCTTCAAATGTGATCAATAGCGTGTGTGCAGAGAAAACTCAAACGAATAAAAGATGACAGTGGGAATTATAGAACTCCTCAAAAAGAGGAGTTGAAATCCTAGAGTGCTGCAGCTCATTGCCTGCAAGTCAAACTTACCTATAAAAAGCATGGAATGTTTTCTTGCAAACTTCAGCCCCTCCGGCTTCTCGACCTCATGGTTTTCCTAAAACAAAAGAGAGATAGAGGCTTTTTAAGGGCTGCTGGATGAGGCCGTCGGCTACTGTGATTATCGGAGGAATGGAGGAAAGCAGGCAGAACAGTACAGATACAACTGCACCACCTCCCGAACCTTTTCCAGTCTGATATCCTGTTGCTAAAGAAATGCGGTGGCTTGTAATGATTTTCCTCTGTGGAACGTGGAGGAGAACAGTTTTAAATGTGTCACAGCATCAACGTAACATCTGCTTGCCTGCTAAATGAGAAGATTCATAATGTTTTCTGCTGAAAACACAAGTGCTTCAAGTATAACTAAACCTGCACCCACCCGGTCAATTTTATTCCCCACCAGCATTTTCACAAGGTCGTTCCTCGTACAGTATGTCTCGAGCTCGTTGAGCCAGTTGTCGAGCTTGGTGAAGGTTTCCTGGCGAGTGACATCATACACTGCCAAAACAAAAACACATGATCAGACACACACACACACACACACGCGCGTGCGACTCTGCAGGTTCTCATAGAACGGCCTCAGTAAACCTAAAACAATGTCATCAGGGGTAATTAATTTAGAAAAGTTCAACTTATAAATCTGCTTTATTGCTTTTTGATGAAAATCACAGACATCATAAAACTTGAGTTCCCATAATATAGAGGTTTTAAAAGACAAAAAGAGAGAACAAAGTAAGAAGAAATAAACTAAACACGCACACACACACGATAAAAGAAAAGAAATTGGTCCTATGACGGGTCATAGGGGGAGTTTGCAAGTACAAGTGGAGGTTCTCTACATCATCAGAGGGGTCTAAGCCTCTAAACGCAGGAAGTCTGCTTAAAAGGTTTAACACATTTCCTGTGTGTGAGGGTTCATATACATAATGTACATCCACGTCTTCATGAGGAGATGGACTTAAGGACATAAACTGACTTCCAGAGAGAGGCCGGAGCATGTGCGTGTGTGGACTGCAGGATGAAAAACCATCAGTTCCTTTACAACCGTGGCCCGAACTCTGCGGGGAAAACGACACGCACGCAAATCCAATCATGACGTTAAAAACAAAAATGAATTTACATCATGAGGAAGTGCTTTGGTCTCAAAAGGAACTCAATATCTGTTATATACTTGCTAATGTAAGTGAGCAGTAGAAACACGAACCCAGGATGACTCCTTGTGCACCGCGGTAATAACTCGGGGTCAGTGTCCGGAAGCGCTCCTGTCCTGCAGTGTCCTACAAAACACAACTGTCTCAGTCCTGCTGGACAACTCTGCTGGCTCAGAACAAGTGGACACATGAAAGATGGACTACTCTGTGTCCCTCAATGATGCCGTTCCACATCCCAATAAATGGTGTTACAAAAGCGCCACCTTCTGGCCACACTAGAGAAGACAGGCTGGAGTTCTGCCTTCTGCACTTACCCATATCGCCAGCTTTGCTTTGTTACCGTCCACAGTGATGGTCTTCACCTTGAAATCAACACCTAGAGAATAAGGAGCAAGCCCGTCAATCATTTTGCCAAAAAACACACACCACCCTCATGTCTGCACTTTGTCCAGTGCTGCATGGTTTCATACTATTCTGCCCACTGCATGTTTTGTTTGTACATTATCGTCTGATGGTGCGTGTGCATGCACTAAAAACAATAATGTGCTAAATCTGTCACCTGGGACACCTGACAAAAGGCTCAAAGGCTGTTGCTTCACAGTAACACACTCCCACAGCAAAAAAATTAAGTTGTCCCTCTTCTTTTCAACAAATAAATCTCCTTTACCGCCTTTGTGCAGCATCTGGCTGACACATCCGCCTGGGTTCAGGCATCCATTGACAGACTTCCCAGAGAAACATCCATTTGTGATGAGCCTGTTTCTACATCTGGGGAGGTTTGAGACGTTCCCCTGCCAGACTCATGTGGTGAGGACGTCGGTGCTAGGCATTTTCTCAAACCTAGACATGTCTCCTTCGCTTTAACGGAGTAGCTCTTTCACAGAGAGCGTACGCTAAAACATCAACAAGACGCTTGTGATCGAAGCCAAAGCTGTGCTGGTTTCAGGCGACCGAGCCTTCTATGATAGACCTCGTGCTTCAAATGCAAGCCAAAAACAAGTACACACCCCAATACAGCAGTGAACGTCTCAACAGGACCCCCATGAGAATTAGCTAAAGCTGATATTATTCACTGATCCACCAAAATAAAAAAACAACTTTGCTTGTAAAAAGAAAACTATGAAGCAGGATGCTGACATCTCAAGATGGATAGCCGGCTCTGCTGCTCGATTTTCTTGCAAACTTCTGCTTTCAACTCTGAAATAAATCAAAAGGCCCTGCGGCTGGGGGGGGGGGGGGGGGGGGGGGCGTTGGTAAAGTCGATGTGTAGCTTGCCAAATGTTCATCCAGCAGACATCCTAACAGGCCAGACTTCTCTGCTGTGGTTTCCAGCTGAGTTTGATTCCATATTTTTTTTTAAAAAATGGAATAAATATAGGGTGAGTGAGCATGGTGAAAGAGTCAAGAGTCAAGAGACAGCTTCTGTCATTTGGTGGGTTGCTAAGCAGAACCCAGGTATCAGCCAGAAGCCTCAACAAGCCTGCCGGCGAGGCTGCACTTTACCCGCCTGTGTGTCCACATGACTGAATGACAACCGTGTAGCCATGTATCCTATTTCAACTCTCTGAACACACAAACCTGGGCTCTACTTACGCAACGTTACATTGGTCAACTGATTCTTCACTTTGTTCGGGGGACTGCTGGGTTTTTCTTTACATCATCTGGATTTCTGGTGGCCCTTGTATTAGTACAGTAGCATCAAATTAAAGAAATTCAGGATTTGTTTTTAACAATTGTGTAACAGAAGGAAGGAATGGTAATCGTTCCAGTACTTGTTTAATTTTTTAAAAATGATGAAAATCATCTTTGTAATGTATTGGAATATGTCTGTTTTTACCTTTCTGACTAAAGATGAAGCACAGCAAGTCACTTTTCCCCCTGCGGTTGGTGTGTAAAGTGTTACTCACCTATTGTTGCCGCTTGGTCTGGGTCAAAAGTGTCATCGGTGAATCTCAGGAGGAGGCTGTTGACGGTAAAATGGCAATAATTCGATTCAGATTCACATGAGTCACTAGCAGCACAGCAACTGGTCTCCATATGGGCTGAGCTAGGTTTTACTTTAGATTCAAGTTTCCATTCGTCCTATCCCCGCAACCTGCCGTGTAGCATGAGCCGGCTTATCAAAATCTCTGACTCGCTCTTTTTCTATTGATTGATTTTGTCATTCACTTGCATTACACTTAAAAGCTGCAGATGATATCACCTCCAGATTGCAGTCAGGAGGACAAGTTTTGCTCTGACTAATCAAGTGCACAGGCCATAACCATAACACTGATGAGGAGTTAAGCTCATTCCTTTGGCCCGGCCCAAGTTTAATTCTCTTTTTTCCTCCTCCTGGGCTATCAGAGGGGATGTTGGAGAAATGAGCTCCATACTTGAAGAAGCAATTTAGAAATATGTTTGGCTCAGAAAGTGTGTTCAGGTAAAATGAAACATGTGTGTTTCTGCCAGAGACATCTCTCTCACCGTTTCTGAAGGTTGAATGGAACCAACTACAAATCTGAACCAAAAAATGAGTCCAATCAACGCATCTACTTGACAATATCACAGTTGGCACAGGACACAATCATAGCATTTGAAATTAATCTTAATGAGTTTATTAAATTAAGCCTATTTTTTTTTAAAATATATAATAATACAAAATTGCTTTCTGGAAATATGACCTCAGTTATGACAATACACCTACAATTTACAGCCAGTTCTACTCTGGAAATATAAGCAAAGGTATGCTATGCTGTTCCAACAAATTCAGTCAATACAGAGATGCCATCATTTAAGCCCACTAAACAGGCAACAGAGTTAAATAGGGTTACAACAAACCAAAAATAAATAAATATATAAAAATAAATAACATTTTCAACTGCTGTTTTCTATTGATATGAAAATCCATACACTGATTTGTGGTTTATCTTATAGTTTGTTATTTTGAGAATCTCGGGCTCTGTCATTAGTTTGTGTTTCAAACTGATTACTTGGGCAGACAAGTCGCTTGTGAAATGGCTTGGTGCACACTTTGGCCATCTTATTACCTCTGTACTGTGCTACGACCGTGGAAGACACACTGTGCTTGATACTACACTTTGCAATGTGATGGTTGATGGCTCGGGCTGGCTGTCAGGATTCTTTCATGCAGTCTGGACCACAGTTGAGGAGAACTCACCGAGCTCTCTGCTGGCATGCTTTATATTATAAACTGCCAGACTAATGTTGGTAAAAGGGATTATAGTCTGTTTTGTATATTATGCTGCTTTGTGGTTTCTAACGAGGAGCTCTGATTACCACATAATGGAATAATCAACTGTATGGCAAAAGCAATACAGACTCCTATAGAGGCCAAGAACCTCGTTTCCGCCAAGACCTGAAAATGAGCGATCGTGTGTGTGTGTGTAAACCATCTGATCTTTATGAAACTAACTCAACCAAAACAGTAAATAAACAAAACAAATGAAATTGCAGGAGAGTCAAGGTAAATTTCTACAGTGACAATCATTACTCACCATACCACAGACAACAGTCTGCGTTTTTGTAAATAAAACTAAAAAGGCGATTGCAACATCTCCAAACAGCTGTCAGGCGTGAACATCGATGACGCAACACTGGACTACGGTCAACTAGCAGAGGCTAACGGAGCTGAAGACATAAGCTTTATATCCTATCTGTGTAGATGAAGGAATTTTATTTTATTGTAAATAGGGCACCAGGTGCTCACTGAGTTGTCTATGCATTTAAAGTATGCCGAATCAGTTGTAAACATATATAATTTAAGTGGCTGCTAAGCTAACACTACCTAGCTAACGTAAAGGGTGAGCCACGACATCAGTTTTCTTGAAGAATTGTTTCTTACCTGGACTTCCCAACACCACTTTCCCCTATTATCAATATTTTCAACGTCGTCAGTATGTCCTCCTCCATGTGTCCTTCACTGAAAGATGCTTTAATCTTAAGAAACAAGAAGAACAGTCCCTAAAGCCCTGCAGTGCTTGTTTACTGTACAGCTTGTATAGATAGGTCAGTAATGCGAGAGGTCTCACTCCAACTGTTTCCGGTTTAACTTTTTTACCACTTCCGCTGTTTTACATCGACATCAAACTCTGTATTTTTACAAACTGACATACCAATATGTCAGTTATAGGCAAAGTGCACATTGTGTAGAACAAAGTTATGTTCTACGTATATAATTTTGACTTCGTGTTTCGTAATGCTAAAGTAAAGCTGGAAATTATCACGTATTACCAGTGTTACGCAACATCTGGAAACTGCCTCCTGATTCCTACAAGTTCTATAAATATGTATTTATTCTTTTACATGCCAGTGCAAATATGAAGCGTGATATTGATTTAATAAGTTTGCGTTTAATAACTCAAACAGCAAAAATGCACAGAGAACATTCTACAGTATATGAAATGTTTATTTGCTGTGCCTGGCACACACTACAGTACAACAACAAGTTATCAAGTTGTTAGTTGTTGTTTTTTTAAATTCACCTCTCAGATTTGATAAAAGACACTTCATTGTAGACCTATAAACTCCAATTGCACATTTGAGATTCAATAATCCTTTTATAGGTGTTGCCACATTGCTTTTTTCATTGCTACCAGTCAATTTTTTTTTTCCAACACAAAGACTCAAGGTCAAAGTAATCACAAACCATCACACCGTTGTTGTACTTTATTTAATAAATAACCCATAAACAGTAATGGAAAAGAATGTGATACTGAAATAAAGGCACTTTAAAAAACAATACTGTAAAGGTTTTTGTGAACTACTTCAGAGGCATTTGGGTGTGAGATAATTTCAGAGGTGATTTGTGACAGAGTTAAATACCATTTATGACATAATCTAAAAAATATTATAACTCACAAATTAGACTTACGCAAATGACTCAATGGAACACAGACAGCACATTTTTGGTGTTTTGATAACACAGAAAAGGACCTGAGAGTGAGTAAAAGCAACATTTTATCAATTAAAAGAACGTTTCATCCAAAGGCATTTCCATGGCTTCTTCTTATTTTATTGTAAGGTCCCTATGAGCTTGAATCTCATGCTTAGCATGGTGGTGATTTTTATTTTTATGTTTGAACTTTAAACTCTTCTTAAACTGCAACTTATAAATGTACAAATCTCTTGATTGTTCAGCATTACCACAATTTCATAATTTTACCAAGTGGTATACAATCCCTTCATGATCGAAGATCAACCACTCTAATGACAGATTTTTCTCAACATGTCATAAAATAATTTTTACCCTTTCAACACTCAGAGTACAGTAAAGTCTCAAATATTGAATGCTTCTAAAGTACATTTACAACTACTGCATAATGCGCTGTGATTCCAGAGAACTGTTCATTCCAGGATGAATATTCATATTCAAAGCATCCTATTGCAGTTGTCTTCTAAATATATACACACACATACTAACAATAAGTTGATACAGGTGATAATTTACATATAAAACTCAGGCCCTGTCTGGAACACACAGGGAGTCAGTGCACAGAGACAAATAAGAGGAGTGAAAACAGGCATGTGTGCCGCAGATACAGAAGGTGACACCATGTTGTACATATATTGTATGTATACCTTAAAGAAGTCTGGTTGCCTCCAGCTCTATCACCATGAAATGTATGTCCATATTGTGATGAGAAAAGCTAAATTCTTCTTTCAGACCAGTTCTGTGATAAACTTAAAGCACCTTCATTTTCTCATGTCTGCAAATATGCAATGTGAAAGAATACACACATACAGTATACTTTACATCTGAAACACGACAAACACATACAGAAAGGAGAAGCAGAAAGACCAATGTGGTGGCAGAACGGTACACTATAATGAGCGAGCAACAAGAGGAGACACATTTCCCACGACACGTTCCTATTCCTCTTAAAGCCCAAAGCCAGGGCAACACTCCAGCTGGCAGACAAGGGTTCATCAAAACTGTGATGTCATCACTTTCCTTCATATTTGGGATTGACCACAGTGGTGACAGCACTTTTGTAAATGGGATTTTCACCCTGCAGACAAGAAAATGAAATGAATTAGTTCCACTCAAGCAATAAGCATATTGGTTAAGAGTTGTTGAAACCATACCACACCTGATCACACTGGGTTACCAGTGAGCACACAGCCATGCCCCCCTGACAAATACCCAGATATAAATTAGGCTCCAAATCTATTTACAGCCACTGGTTCCGTACCAAACTCAGGATTGTTTGTCACACCACACTCATGCATCCAATTGCATCTGAATGCTTCAACACGTTATATTACACTATTTACACTTACATTATAATGCAAAAGATGAATTAGGAGAAATCAAGACACACACTGTTCATGCAGGAAACTGAAGTAGAAAGAAAAAGAAATACAAACTCAAAGGACGGCAGCTTTACGTCCATAACTGGGGTTCTGGAACTGATTGATAGGACTCTTGTATATGGGATTTTCTTGCTACAGGCAAAGAATGATAGGAAATTTCAAGCAGCACCAAGAGCGACAGAATTGTTAAGGAATAAAAAATGCAGCACAGCAGAAGAGAGAGGATGACTGAAGTGACAGAACATAAAAGACAAGGAGTTTCTCTGTGTACAAAGACATAAATAGCCATGATTACACCTGGCCTTTTCAGAAAAAAGGAAATGTACTATACTATTAGCTTAAAGATGAATATTACTGTAAATATTAAAATATCATATAATACCCCACCAATACCAGCATGACATCATGGCCAGTTATTTACCAAACAGGTAAAAACACAACTGCACATAAAATTAAATAGCTGTAAAATGACAAATGGTGCTTTTTCTCTCAACAGCAATAAAGTAAAACTGAGAAAAATAACATTAATGTAGAAAATGTTCGACATTACTCTGAAAAATGTAATGAAGTGAAAATTTAAAGTTACGAAAAAAAAAGGAAAATACTCAAAACTTCAATTGAGCAAAGTATTTGAGTAATTAATCATGCATGTGTGCCTCTGGATCTTTTTAAAAACACTACAATTTCTGAGTTTCTGGCTTGGAATTAAAAAAAAATCAGTTCCAGCCAAAGGCCTCACATTCTTGGTTATCTTTTGAAAAAACTCACATTAGATTCAGTAAGTGTCTCTTGTTTGAAAAGAGATGTGGCGTTATAGGCTGCCCCACCCATGGAAAAAAGAGATTCCCCAAAAGACCACCGGCACTGGCAGCGGCGCTGGTTAACTCTACATCTGAGAATGACGGTAAAGCAGAACCTCTACCACTAGGTGGCGGCATTTCGTTGTATTTGAAGCGAGCTGGGGCACGTTGATTTTGGCTGATGTTGCTCAGTGGGGGAAAGATGAGCTCTACTCAGTCTTCCATAAAATATTTAACTGTGGTGACTAACATTCCAAAAAGACTTAGGACTTCATTTTCCTCTTAATTCTGAGTGGCATTCAAAAGCAACACACTTAATCTGCTCCTGCAGCTGTAGCACTAAACAAGAATTCAGACTCTTTATTGTGATTTCAGGGAATATCTGCAAACCTCATCTGCAGTTTGGAACAATAAATTTCCTGACAGGAGCTACCAAACAAAACAACCTGTTTTCCACATTTAAACGACAGCAAAAAAACAAAAAACAAAAAAAAAAAAACAAATCAAAAACACTCATCCTGCTCATGTCAAAGCTTCTCACAGCTCCACTCACCGTATCCCACTTGGCATTCATCTTCTCCTTCTCAAATTTGGCAAACTCTCGTCTGTCGTGGATGATCATCAGCAGCTTCCAGATAAGAAGCAGGGCTAAGCCAATCAGGACGATGCCAGCAACCACGCCCGCCACAATTGGGATAATATCAGGACCAGCAGGGCAGTCTAAAACAAGGCAGAGTGTCTGGGCAGCTTGCAAAAACACAACCATTGGGAAAATATAGCACACCGCTTACCGTATTTTCTGGACTATAAGTTGCACTTTTTTTTCATACTTTGGCCGGGGAGCGACTTCTACTCAGGTGCAATTTATAATGTGAAATTCTTAAAATATATACGGTAATTTCACGTTTGTTATTTTCACACCGACAACCGCGCAAGGGCACTCTCTGCTTTATTACCGGTAACTTTTAAAGACATCAGAGAAAGACTGAACAAAAAATGTCCCCAAAAAGAAAATTATATTCTACACACTACAAGCTACAAGTAGTGCAGCTGAAAACAGAAAAAAGCGGTGCTTCCTCTCCCTCCAGTGTTGGCAGAGTTGTTCAAAAGCAACACCAAGGATGAAGAATTCAGTGGATTTTAGTGATTTGAAGCGAGATGGAGCGTTTGTAAGCATGTTCTTTATGCTATAGTTATCTGAATAACTGTTAATATGTTACGGATTTAGTTAATCATTGGTGCTTCATTTAGCGGAATAACTATCAATGTGTTACGTTTGCATACTGTACACCTGTTCAGCCTGTTGTTTTTCTAGTCTACTGTTATTATTATAACTTGCCTTTCAAGATGAAATGTCAGTTCTTGGTCTCAGAATTTGTAAAATACATTTTCCAAAAAAATGCGACTTATATGAGTGAGACGTTTTTTATCTCCTTCCAAAGTCCGAAAAATACGGTATACAGTATGTAAAAACACAAACGGTCTATTTTAGCAGTGTAGCCGCCGCAGCCCCTGTAATTAGGTTCCAGTGCAACAGAAAACATCTGCACCCTGGAGCAGTTTATGCTCTTACCCAGAGTGTCGACCACATGGACCTCCTTCTCTGTGTTGTTGTTGACAGCATAGGTGTAGTAGAACCAGCAGTCATTGGCGTCCCTCTCCTTGCAGTGCATCACGGGGTACGCAGCGTCATTGGGCTGCGGCAGCTTGTCCCTGTCCTTTACTTTGATCAGATTGAAGTAGCTGCAGTCTTTCTCACACGTGTCTTTCTTCTCACCGGTGCCGAACGTTCGACACTGGACACACTCTCTGAAGGACAGGAGCATAGTAGCAGTGAGGTGCATTCGAGTATTAATCATTAATCATTTTTTATATTAATAACTTGGAAATTCTAATTTAATTTTTGTAATTAAGTAAGTTAACTTTATTTATATAGCACTTTTCACAGACAGTGCTTCACAGGGATAAAAACAGGATAAAATACAAATATACAGAGAAGTAAAAAGTAGTCTCAGCAGCACTGCCCGAGGTAGGACTAAAACAGTTTCACAGTCTTTAAGTGTTTTTTAGAGATAACCAAAGAGTCCAAAGAGCAAGGTGAGAGAGGAAGAGTATTCCAGAGTCTGGGCGCAACAGCTTCAAAGGACCTATCCCCTCAAGTTCTACGAGGGCCCATCAGCAGGTTCTGCCCTGAGGAGCTGAGGCTCTGGGATGCGTTGCTCGGCTTAAGCAGCTCAGATATGTACACGGGGGCCTGACCATGAAGAGCACGAAAGCTCAAGACCAGAATTTTGAAGTGGACATGATACAACACAGGCAGCCAATGAAGGCTTTTCAAAATAACCCACTTGTAACTGGGTTTGGGTTAAAATAATCATTAAAATGAGTCAATAATTGGACAGTTTTTCGGTCTTATTAACGATGACATCCACACTACTTACTTGTGTTCAGTACACACTCCTGGACAGGTAGGGCAGATCTCACAGGTGGGACCCTGGAATTTGGGGTCGGTGCACTTGCAGGTGCCGCAGTCACATGTGCCTCTGCCGTTGCAGATCTGCTTATTGCTGGCCATGCATGTGGTGTTGTCCAGAGAGCAATCACAGGCACTTCCAGTCCACAGTGGATCACAGATGCAAACCCTGCACTCGCAGTGTCCGTGCCCTGAAACCAGAAGCAGTTGAATGCTATCCTTTCTCCTACACTCATGCTTGTGCACCGGCTGGGCCTGCACTCACCGCCACACAGTTTGTTGCTGGAGCGATCACAGCTGAAGTTGTCACACTCGCAGAACTTGCCGCTGTATCTCTCCTCAGGGTTCTCCCTGTTCTTGCACTCACATCTGCCACACACACAGTCTCCATTGTTGCTGCAAATGTCAGTAGCGTTGTCTTTGCGACAGGTTTGGTCCATGTCTTCTGTGGCGACGTCGTTACTGCTGCATTCGCACTCTCTGCCCACGCGTCCCTCGTTACACCTGAGAAAAGAAACAGCTACTTCACACATTCCTCAACACTGTAGAATGAATCTTGCTGTCCAAACACAGACTTACTTGCAGTCTCCACACTCATAGGTGCCGTTACCAAAGTGGCATTTGGAGCTGTTGACGATACCGTCCTTGTGGCATTCGCACTCGCAGATGAAGTTGAGGGTGATCTCCAGCTCTTCTGTGAATCCAAGGGGCTTGATCTTAATGGTCTCAGGTTTTCCTTGTTTTGGGCAGCCCTTCGATGTCACACTGATGCTAAATGTTACCTTAAAAAAAAAATTGCAAAATAGCAAATGTAGTTTTATCTTATTCATGTAGCCAATTGACAGCAAAAAAGGAGAGAAGCAGATAGTTAGAAGCTCAGGTCTTTTAAGATCTATTAGAACACTTAGTAAGGACTCACTGTACACTGTCATAGCCCCAGTGATTGAATCTTAATTCCTCTTATCGGTCTTGTATTTATTATTAAGAGTCGACAAAAAGTAGGCGAAAAGTCGAACTTAACAACTCAGCTGTTCACATTTTAGCTCCATTTTCTGTTTTCCATGATGCAGACCCCAATTGCAAGAGATATTTTTGTATATAGTGAATAAATGCGATGTTTTGTTCATCTCTATAATACTGAACATCCATTGTTTTTACTTTATTCTTTAAAAAAGTGTGTAGCTGGGGTATATAGAGAGAGTTTTGTCCCTGGAAAATAAACAATTTGGTTTTGAATGGGTTGCATTAATTCTGTTGTTAAAAATGTACGATGCATTCTGACTCTGTGGTCAAATGTAATTGTATAAATGTGCATTAAAGGTGCAGTATCTACTCTGACAATCCTCACCTCATCTCCAATAGAGATGTTGGAGCACTTCCGCCCATTTTCTCCTTCGTTGACGACTCCATTCTTACAGCGGGAGGTGTATGCTACAGTCACACCTTCGGGAAGCTTGCTGTTCTCCAGAATAACTTCAGACGAAAGAGACTGTCAAACACCAACAGAAAATGTTGTTAATTAGTAATATTAATTAACTAGTAATAGTATCAAATGTAGCTAATTATCACACTGGGGGAAAAAAAATAAAAACCTTGTTTTTCACAAAAGCTTAGCTTCACAGTAGAAAAGGTTCCACAGTGCTACAAGACCAAAGATTGAATATTTTCTCTTTGTTTAAGTAAAAGTTTTGAAAAGTGATCTAGCCAGTGTACTTACATTGTAAGCATCGATAATAAGGTTGATCACATTGCTTGAGTTTGCAGACAGCGTGCCTACTGCAGACTTTGGTATTAGATTTTTCAGCTCCTGAAGAGAGGAAAAAACAAAGTTCTGTTAACCCAGTGACGGAAACAGCATTACTGTTGGGAATCAGATCCATGCCTTTATAAGAATAACCACAGACTTCATTCCACATTAATATGGGATTGAGCTCAGATAAGTGAAGTTAATTAAACTCAGATGAAGAAGGGTTACGAATGGCCCAAAGAGCAACGGCGTCACAGAGGGAAGTAATTATAGTATAAGAGAGGATGCTACCATAACTCGCAGCACATGTTGGCCCAAGTGGATGTTTTCACACACACACACACACAGCTAATCCTCAGAACACCCACAGAAACACAAAGGGGAACAAGGAAGAGAAGAGAGGAATTAAAGTGGCAGCACTCACTTGGTAAACAGGCTGAAACTCCTCCGTCACTGCAAAGATAGTCTGGATGTTGTTGTCACTCAGTTTTTGAACCAGGTGAGCAATGGAGGGATAGTCCTTCAAAAGAGAGAAGGACGGCTCAATCAAATTTCCCTCACACTTTCAACCTTTTCACAAAGAGACCAGCCAAGAGCAGCTTACATAATAGTGGCTCATTGTGTAGACGTTATTCTCCAAGTGACATTTCCCATCATTGGGCAGGACAATACCACCCAGTTTGCCATCACCGGCAAAGTGGAAGCCAGCATCAGTGGAGAAAACCAGCAGACGGGTCACATTCCTCCAACCAATCAGGTCCTGAGAAGTTAGCGTGAAATACAAAGCACAAGGAATGCTAATCAAATATTCCTCTGTAGTTAAGCAAATTAACGTCATATAAAAAACATGCTTATAAAAAAAAAAAAAACAACCTCCTCCCATAAACATTTACAAAAAGATTACTAAAAAACATAAACAAGCAAAAAGAAAGAAATTAAGTCAGAAAAACGGAAATAATTATTTCCATAAAAAACAGATATATTTATTTGACAACTATTATTCAATGATATTTGTTTACATTTTAATCTGTACGGAATATGTTGCTGCCTGTGCTTAGCTTAATAACCAGTTTGAGGTTTGTTTAATCATTATTTTTAAATGTTTAAAATATTATTTAAGATTTTGCTGCGCTGCACCACGAATCCACACTGACTGGAACTTGCGTACACGACGTTAGAGCTGACGTGAGATTTGAGCGGCTCGTACGCTTACGTCCAGATTGATAAATGCTGAGTCTCGCCTGAAAATGGCCGCACGCAGTTTTCTGCCGTACGTACGGTTCATAAATGAGGGCCAGTGTGTGCTTGAAAATGTACATCAAAGTGTAGAACGCCAGAGGTTGCTGAAGTTGGAGTCTGACTGTAGCAGCACTTCTTATCCTTTAGTAGCAGCACTTTGCAGCAGTTAGCAGCAGTTTGCAGCAGTGCTGCTTACCTCACACACAGCCACTTGCATGATGGCATCAAATCCCCCCTCAGGAGAGTCCAGATTTCCAGAGATTTGCTGCTGGCCCACCAGGGTGTTGAACTTCTTGCCATCGCTGGTGAGCTTGAGGACGTTTTTGTAGCTGAATGGACTGGTGCAGTTCTGGTCGCCTGTGCACGGGTTCAGCAGCTTGGCTGGGGTGGTGCTGATGTACGGCATGACTGTCTTTTCCACAAATGAACCAAACCCTTTGCAAAACAGGTGGGGATAGAAATTCTTTTTAGTCGGTCCATATTTGTCTGAATGCAGCAGCAACATTTGGTCCTGCGGAGGACAGTGGGAGTAATTCGGAGTGTGTGCCTGACAGGTCAAGCCAAACACAAATACAGCAATGAGACACTTTTATGCCACCACGTGTGAAAAGCCCTCACCTATCCTGAAGTCGGAAGTAATCTTTGACATCTCCAGCATCAGACTGGTTCCCAGGTTCTTCACATTCTCCAGATCATCCTTCATTGAGTATGACAGGTCCATCAGGTAGTACAGGTCAATTGGGTAATCTTCTGCTCGCTTGAACTTCAGGTCAAAAGTCTGGGGCTCCCCTGAATAAAGTTACCGTTGAGAAGCAATAAGTATCTCAGAGTTATTTAGAGCCGCAGAAAACACCAGCTGAAGGTCCCCGAACCTGATCGTAAGGTGAGGCTGAGTTTCTGGGGCTGGATCTGAGTGATTTCCTCTGGCTTCAGTTTCTCTCCCCCTTTTTTGCGATTTGTTACCGCTTTGTTCCTGAGGGTCTTCTTTTCCCCTTTTGGGCTTTCAATCATGTCCATGTGACAGCCCCTTTTAACCAGAGACTGCAGCTCATCGCAGCGGGTCGACACCGCCTCACCCTGCTTCAGGAAAGCCTGTGGACAACAGCACTTTATTCATTTTAAATGGATAAAAAGTCCAAATTTACTCTTTTCCCAATCTATCAAAGCTCAATTTCTACAATATTCTGAATGTCTCACATACTTGTAACAAGCCCTAAACTGAACCTTCACAGGTTCACATATTTAGTATTGGTATTTTTCTGCTTTTGTTCCCCAAAAGTCCCATTAGTTTTGGAGTCTGGAAAAACTCACTAAAATGACTTGATTTGTAAATTTCCGAAACTCTGAATGCATAAGTCTGTGCAGTACAACAGCATTACAACAGCCCTGTATCGCCCTGTGACACGGTGCTAAAAAGCCATCGTTTTCCTTCACATACCGGGTCTTTGCACCAGCCGCATTTAGCCCCAGCCTGGATGCACTTCCCACAGTATTCGGCTTTGGCAGCGATGCACTCGTTCCCCTCTGGATTGAAAACAAAGAACCAAGAGGAGAAAAGGGGCAGCGTTAGAGGGAGCAGGTCTGCAGCACAGTCCCTGCAAAGGAAGCAGCATGCTAAGCCCCTCGTGTTTACACAGCAGCTCAAGTGGAACATTTTGTGGCTTGGTGGTAATCGGAGACACAACTGGAATATTCCATCTTTCCCATTATCCTCCATGCTGTGGAGCACTGGGTGGGATCTTTTTGTCTCTGTTACTTCCAACAATACTCGCGGTGCACTCACGTGCACAAAGCACGGATGTCCCCCTCAACTGTCCCCTGCTGCCACGCACTCACACTAGCTAACCGTGCGGTGCCCAAGCGTGGATTCCTACGACGTCATGTTGATAATCAGCGTACACGCAGGGCAACGCCGCCATTAAAACTGGTGCAGCAGCATGAAAACATAGCTAAGACTTGGATGAATTTGTTGCTTATTTCCCATTCAATCTTTACAAAACTGCGTCCCCGCAAACGTCCACATTTATTGATCACGCTAGGCAGCGATCAACGGGGTTCGTACATCATGAATAGGTTTCTGGCATACCGACCACGTCACGTGGGAACAACTGTGCTGTGCCCAGGCACACCTCTTCCGGCCATGCAGGGAGGGACAGGCGGGTCAGGCTTGGGCACAACACGGTGTGCACGTCCCCTAAGTCTGCAGTATTTACCCACACATTTATCAGGGAATGAGAAAGAATGCTGCAGAAGCTGGCACACTTACACACTGTGGTGTATGTTTGCAAAATAAAGGCAACAAAATGGCATCGTTTTCTTTGAAATCTGATACTAATTAAAAGAAAGAAGATGTGGATGAGAAATTTACCTTTCTGAGCATAAGAATCATAAAAGGCTCCCAACAATATCGATATCAGGAGCAGTCTCAGGTCCATCTGAAACAGAAGAAAACCCGTTTCACGCAACAAAACCTGATGTTGTTGCAGCATTGAATACACAAGTCTCTCTTTGTGTAATAATTAGTGTACTGTAGCTGCTGGGTATGGAGGCTGAAAGCTTAAATTCATCTTTTCCAGGACAAAATAGTCCAGATCGTCGGCACGCATCACATTAATGCCCAGGCAGTCATACCATCTCTCTGATCAATCCCCGCCTTGGACTGCAGCTTGCCTTCCCCCCCTTCAGTCACTTTTACTGTAAACAGTAGCAGATCTGGAGGGCCAGCCCCCCTCTTGTCCTATTGACCCTTGTTTGCGTGCAGGCTCTTTTTGTCAGCTGTAATGATTTATCCTATCTCACGTTTAACGGCTAAACCCGTGACTTACACATATTAGAACTGAAACTGACTTTTCTTTGACTTGTCAGCTGATCTGTGTTCGGTCTGCAGACATGCTCGTGCCTCTGTAACTCTAGTTTTTACATAAATCTTAGCATTACATGCTACCATGCTAACACCACATACCTGCAACTAACTAACCACAAACATTTAAATACTTTTAAAAAACAAATTTACAGATAAATAAGAGCACTACAGCGAAAATACAGAGGATTTCAAGATGGACCACAACATTTGTCAACCACAAACCATCCCAATGTTAAACCATGGCTATAAATACCCGCAGAGGCTGCCTTATATTTGAGTACTGTATTTGAGGCTATAGCTTTACTTAGAACCAAGTTTAAACTGCTGCCTCAAATGTCTATTTTAACCCTGAAACTTTTGAGATACTTACTTCTGTTTGTGGTGCTAATATCTAACGGTTAACAGAGGTTAACGCAACTAGGTCTGGTAATAATTGTGGTTCAAATCGGACCCTGACAGACAGAGATCAAGGGAGGACATTTTGTTTTTTGTTTTTTGCAGTTTTGGGCCAGTGGACGTTACTGGCTGTTCATAGTGGCTTGATTAAAAAAAGAAAGCCTTCCATTAATGTGCTAAAGGAAGCTCTGCTGTTCAGAGCACTGGTGTTGAGTGATACATTCCTCTGTGTGAGTGTGCCCGTGCATGCGTGTGTGTGTGTGTGAGTTTATATAGACAGAGAGGTGCAGACGGCTTGTCTGCAGCCCCCCCACCCCCCAGATTAGATCAACTGGCTTTTCCCTTGCTGTAGCTCGGTCCAGTCCGTGTATCTCTGCATGACATCAGTCCCACATTTAACCAGGACCTGATAAATCAGCACACAAATACAGCAAAACATGTTGGGCAGTCCATGGAAACCTGTCCATGGAACCCAGGGCCCAGGGTAGTTGGATTGCTTGTTCAAAAAACAAGCAAAAATTATTTTCATTCCATTCGAGCAGTGTTTTTGTTGTAAAGTCGCAAAAATCACATAAAGGAATGTAAAGAGAGAAATTAGAGTAGCAGAGAACAGACTGGGAGGAACAGGATGTTGCACCGGGCCGACAGTCATGCTAGCTCTCAGATACAACAAACCCAACCTCATTGTGTTCATGAAATCTCTTTGTTATTTGAGGAAGCAGCTGCAGCTGATACATCCAACAGAATTTAAGCTTGCTGAACACAGAAAACACTGTTTGCAACCTGACTTGTGAGTTGTAGAAGATCAGATGCAGAGAAAGATCTGATAGCAGAGCTGACTCCCCTGAAAACTTTTGGAGGAAAGTGTTAGTAGTTATGTAATATGATTGAATTATCCATCCAGAAGAGATAACAGGCTGAGATACCGTAACTGCAACGTTTTGTAAATTCTAGCCCTTTTGCTTTTTTCCCTTTTTTTCCCCCTTTAACCCTCACAGGGGAAAAAGCTTTCCCTCAACCCCAAACCTTACCCATGAAAAGGACCTAGTCAGGGTTAGGACTTTTCAGATTTCAGATGGAATTCCTGAAAAACAGACTACAAATATTGAATGGTGGAGCACACTTGCAGCGTTCCGCACTTCTGTACGCTTATGATGTTTAAACCAGAATCTTAAGCATTTTCCAGAACTTGGGTGTGGTGGAAACGCAGATATGACTAATCTGGTACCACCATGTAAGTATTTTTTCATTGAATAATTAAATAAATCACTGATGCTCGTTGTTTGTAAGAACTGTGTAACGTTAGCAGCTGTCAAGCTAAGAACTTAAATGAATCCACACAATGAATCTTAAATTTCTCCTAAATCTGATTTTCATTCATGGAATGATCAGATTTCAATTAGAATTGTATACCAACAAGGAATTACAGTTTCAATTGCTGGCTCAAACGTCTCTAAAATCTGTGGCGTTTAACTGAGCTGCTTTCACCTCGGCGAGTATTTCCATAAATAATAACCATTAGCCCGAAGCAGCGAGGAAAAAAAAAAAAAAAAAAAAAACTGGTGGCAGAATCACAGAGTTCTTTGTCAGAGGAAAGACTGCTTCTCTCACTCAGAATGACTGTTCCTCTCTGCTCCTGAAAAGGGGAATGGAAAAGAAGGAAAAACAGGAAAGGGAGGAGGACTTCTCACAGGGGGAAGGCCTCAAACCTGCCGGAAAGGAAGTTACAGACCTTTCTCCACTACCAGTTGTGAACTCTAGTTTTTTCTTTTTGTTCTCTCCTACATTTCAGCTATATTGGGACGTGTCTATAATGTGTCAAGCACTTTTGGGATCACGTCTGAGGTTACTTTGAACGTGAAGAAAGTCCACGTGGCTACAGTAATAAACCTTGATGACCTTGTGTTCCATTAAAACATTCCAAGATGCATCCAGTCACTCCACTGTTGTCACAAGCGTATCTTTGGCCTCTCTGCCCCCATCCTCCTCTTCTCTTCCATGTTTCCTTCCTCTCTTTTCTTCCCTCCCTCCGCTTTCTTCATCACAACCACCCACACAAATGCTTGCTCGACTCCCTCCTGTGTCAGCCGAACCAAGAACCCTCTTGATTTCAGATACCCTTCAAACGGTGCTGAACATGTCTGAGCTCTGACACATACAAGCCGCCGGACAGAACTGAAGGGGAATACTGAACAGGGACTGTCTGTCTTTCTGTCTGTCCCCCCCACCCCCGCACCATCCGGGGGCGCCTCTTTGAGCGGACAAAAGCAATGAATCAGGCTGCCTTCTGAGACCATGACAGAAGGTCTGATCTTTAAAGTGTCCCCACTCACAGTGTGTCCTTTCTTTGCCAAGAGCCTCTGCGCGATAACCAATACTAATGAGGCACGTTAACATCTTCATCTTCTGCTTCTCTATTAGATATTCCAGACAGGAAAGCAGACGGATCGTTGAAACGGGATCTTTCCACAGAGCAGAAATGCCATCATACTTTCCACATTGCATGAGCTTTCTGCATTTCGTAGGTTTCGGTTAGAAAGAAAAGTGAAAATAATTGTGTTCTGGAGCGGGACTTCAATCTGAACAGGCAGAAGTGATATTAGCAGTTGATCTGTTTAGCTTCAGAATCAGGGCTGATAATTGGAACAAATTATGTACATTTACTCAATATTACTGTTATCGCTGCTTGATTGAGGCAAAAAAAACAAACAAAAAAAAAAACGAATCGCGTTTTTGGCATATAAATTTTTAAAAAAGACAAGACGCTAGAATGGCACATACTTATCTGAACTGAAATATTATACTTTCTTAGGAAAATTAAAGTGTAAACCGATCTACAACATATAATATGAAAAGTGTTAATCTGGTATCTTGGTGTAACACATGGTTCAGACTATATAATTTAACTAGCTATGGGGTAGTGGCTGCAGTTGAAATGCTAACTGTGTAGCAAGTTGCTGAGTTTAAAAATTCTCATCTGCTTTTCAAGCATAACACTTAAAATATGCTGGCTTTAACCCTTCTGCATTCTGTGGGAGTGTGAGAGAAGCTAAAGATACACTGGTAATGGGGGCTGCTTTAAAAGGACTTACTGCCAGTGAGAAAATCAATAACACTTAAGCAGTTCTGGTTCTTTCCAACACTTTAAATATTCATATTGAATGGGTTTCTCTTCATACGGCACATCGGTGGAAACAATTCAGGGTAAACCTCAGGCTCCGGCCGAGACCCAAGTCCATGACGCTATTCGTGGCTGTTCGTCTGTGCTGAAAATAGCTGCGCTAACACATTATTTCTCACTTGTCCTTCCCACCTGGCCTCTGCAATCATGTTTGACTCTGTGTGGGTGGTGATATGTCTCCTTTAAGCTTGTAAAGTATTTTCTAATTGATTATATTGCCTAATTATAATAAACAAGTCATTTAAAAGCAACTAACATGAGATGATGGTGAGTTAACACTAAATAAATTCCTTTTTTCAATCTTTGCAAACAACTGAAATTTGCAATCAAATTCCAGTATTCTCCAGTTTCTGTTTTGTTGCTGTTGGATTTCCAGGACCAACAGAGGTGTGTGGATGAGGGTTGGGATCTTTGCACGAGTCCTGTGCTCTTTACAACTTACTGAGACAAACCTAAAATTCATGTTAATCATCAATGAAAAGTTCTTCAGTACTTCAATATGATAAACCTTTTCTGTGGTGCATCTTTCTCAGGGTAATAAATCTGAATTTATGGTTGTGCTGCAGCTCTAAGCCATATCCCAAAGCTCATTCAAGAGAGTATTTCTACTCTAACACTCACATGAAAGTACAACTCTACATTGACTTTATGCTCTTAGCAGCTGCCACAGCTATCGCTACAGTAAATACACTGCATTTTTGAGGAAAGGGCTGAAACATTACAGCGGACAAACTTCCATAACGTGACATTACTCCAAAACCAAAGCTGGGCAGAGGACCGATTCTACGCACCACCCACCACGCCTAATTGCAGGCTACTTTAGTAGATTTTTGTGAGGTTGCTTGGTTCTAACAATGTAAGCTCAAGGCTCAGCCTGGTGAACTGTTATCTGCCGTAGCCTGAACCTACAGCTCCCTGTTTTTGCTGAGTTGGCCCTTCCTTTTGTTAAACCACAGGAAGCTCATCTGATTCACACGGGAAGCTTACGTGTGCCTGGAAAATAGCCACAGTCCTTTTTTGGAGACATTACAAACAACACATTTGGCATTACAAAGACAAAACAGGAGACTGGAGTGCTTGTTACAGAGAAAAGAAAACACTTGGAGCTGCCAAAATGGTAGCATATCTTTCTTTGTGAATCAAGCATCTGAACCAAGCCGTTGCTATAATCTTACTCTGGGACAAGATAAAACTGCCTTAGACAATGCTAACACCAAAGCTAAAGTGGGCACCTATAATGTTAAACCGTGAAGGGAATAACGCATAACTCGGCTAAATGACAGCAGTCTGCAGTCTCAGAAAAATATTTACAGCAGCAGAGCCATTATTCACCTGTCTGTGGGGATGAAAACGGGGACGCTCGTTTCTCCTGAGTTAATGGCCCAAACAGTCAGTCTGACAAAGATGAGCTGCAGCTACTTGGAACCACTAAATACAAATCATGTTTAATAAGACAAGGGGCACGATTTTATACTTAATCAGATGTGACAGGACATATACTTCCCTGAGCTGTGCAAACGGACACGAAAACGTGAGGCGTGAAACATGTGCCTATTGCTAGTGTTCTCACAGTAAGTTGTACAAATTTAATTCCGAGAATCCTTAGCAAATATCCCCAAAAGCATAAAAATCCTTCAAAAAGCTGCTGCAATATCCTGCACTTTGATTCAACTGAACTGTTGCGAAGTCCCACCCTCAGCATCGAGGGCTTATCACATTCCTCGCAGCACCACCATGGACATGCTGCTCCTGTTACTCCATAGAAAAACCTTGGAAACTTCTGTTTTGTTCCGCTTTCATACACATTTATGATGCTACAACACTGAAAAATGGCCAGATGGTGAGCATGGTGTAGGTGTAGGAGGTTAGAGAGTTTATTTTATTCCATTCTCTAAACCTCATCTAAACAAAGGAACATGTCTATGGCTCAAACTGAGGCAGACCACACAGTCAGCTCATGATAAAAATCAACCTATGTGACATTACTTTTGGTATCGGTGAACTTTAGCCTCTCATCAGTCCCTGGATCTACCTTTAAATTCTGAATGTATCCCTCCAGAGCACCCTTTTGAGGGCATCTGTGTCCCTAACAATGACAGTTCTATTTTTTTTAATAATATTTTATATATTTTTTTCCTTTTATAATATTCTACTATCATAGCATAAGCAAAAGCATAATTTAAGCAATTCCCCATGTCTGGGATAAATACAGTACTGCTATTCTATTATTTTCTATTGTATAATGAGCTTTAATAATACACATTCTGTACTGTTCTGTACACCTTAATGAATAAGAGCAATTAATGACTTTGAACAGAAGAAATTTTTTGAAGAAATAGGGCTTATTGCTGTGGATGGTGGGGCTGTAGACCTTTCAGCTTTGCT
Organism: Pao palembangensis; assembly: GCA_015343265.1. NCBI lineage: Eukaryota > Metazoa > Chordata > Actinopteri > Tetraodontiformes > Tetraodontidae > Pao > Pao palembangensis. The sequence continues at coordinate 9,628,638 of CM027086.1, forward strand.
GCATTAGCACGTTTGAGTGGCACTTTTTTACGGCAAATTTTACCGATGGCTTCCTCCGTTCCTCCTCCTCCTCCTTCTTCCGTTACTGGGCTCTCCTTTATCGTTAGGCCTAAAACTAAAATGCATCCACAGCGGTGCCGTGGTACGTGGCTTTGGAACCAGAACCTCCCCTTTCTTCATGTTGTTATTATCCTAGCCATAGCATATTATCCTAGTCACAGCATATTATCTTAGCCATAGCATATTATCCTAGTCACAGCATATTAGCTTAGCCATAGCATATTACCCTACCCATAGCGTATTATCTTAGCCATAGCATGTTATCCTAGCTACAGCATATTAGCTTAGCCATAGCATATTATCCTACCCATGACGTATTATCTTAGCCATAGCATATTATCCTACCCATGACGTATTATCCTAGCCATAGCATATTATCCTAGCCATATATCGCTGCCGATCCGATCAAGACAAGAGGTAAACAACATGTGGCTACGACGTAGCAGCTGGAACGTGCTGCTGCTGGCGCAATACGATGACGTCATACTCGGATTCATAGTTATCTTATGCAACTTTCTGGATAAAATAAATAATTGACGGTAATTGCGAATATGAAAAATAATCGCGATTGATTCGCAACTGCCCTACTGCCAATGAAGATTCGGCCATGTTCATTCCATTCACATAAAGACATGGAGGGAGTCTTTTACACACTCACACTCACTCAGTGGCCTATTCTGTTATAGAAACTATGATAATGAAGATGATTCAGCCACATTAACTGGTAAACTGTGGGGGGTGGGATCAACCAATAAAAGTAGGAAAGTCAGCAGTGACAGCTGTTAAAACAGTTCATTCAGAAGTGTGAAGACCACCGCATCGCCGAGACAGTCAAGTCAACCAGCCAAGTCATTTTTGGTGAACACAGCAACGCAGAGAGGGTGACATTTCAGACGGACTTAGAAAATCCCCAGCATTAAGTACCCAGCTGTGCTATTTTTGACTTGCAAAAACCAACAGATGTGTCAAAGTTGAGCTGTAATGCAATTTTTCAGTCACCTGTGGACACCGTGATACTGCTGAGGCCTGAATGCTCTAAAACCGGCCCATTAATGACACTCATTAGAGCCCGGACTTGACATGAACTGCCTCCATTTCCGCTACCACAGGATAGATAAAACAGCAGAACTTAAAACAGTCAGCTTTCAACAGTGGGAGATCTGTCATATTTAATTCTCTAGGTTATCCAGACGCAAATGACAAAACACGATGTTCTAAAACTGTGCTCTTGAAAACATGAATAATTGGAAGAAAAGTTCAACTCTCGTACATCAGAGATGCTTCCTTCGATGAAACTGTCATGCTTTGATTTCCTGAACAGAACAGCTGGTGCTGAGCATGAAGCGATGAATTTCAGCTTTTCTGCACATGCTGCGAATGATGACGGTTGCAGCCTCCCTTTACACCCCTGAAACGTCACCATCTAAAAGACCGCACTCACGTGCACGGAGAACAGTGACAGCATTGTATGGTTGCATGAGTGAGCGGCGCGGAGGCGAAACCGATGCCAACCTATCAGGCACTAAAGAGAAAGCAATGTTCTGAATCACAAAATGAAGAATGAACACGTCTACGTGACTCTTAGTTCTCAAAATAACACAGTATAAAAGTGGAGTAGCATGTGTCTTTGCAACACAACTCGAAAGGTTGTGGCTGGACTTGGATGGAATGAGACTGTAGATCTGTAAGGAAGCTGGATGATGTCATTCAACTTTTGCTTGGAATTCAGATTCTAGTACTTAAGACAAAGTCTTGAAGACTGTTGTATGTGTCATCAGTGAACAACATAAAACATAAGACGCCGGCTTAGATATATAGAAAATAACGAGCATTTTTTATTATACTGCTCTTTGTTCAAAGCTAAAGGATATTTCACACAAATGTTGGACTCTATTTGGAGGAGTTAAAACATGGTTAATAAGAAGCCTATGTCCTCAAATATGAGATATTTTAAATACAAGAACTCTGATTTGACAAAGTTCTGATTGTCAGGGGCGAATATCTTATTTCAAAACTGGAGGAGGGGGGACAATAAACAGGACTTTTTCTAAACTGCAATTACTGAGGGGGACACCAAAGTAGCCATTATACTGTTTGGTAAAAACTGCATAACATACTACTGTTAAATTAGAGGGGAGGGATTCATTTCTATTTTAGCTTATTTTAAATAATTGAAAAATAAACAGTTTTTACTAAAGTAAAAGAAAATGTATATTCTGCACAGAAAGTCAGCTGGCCCCCTGTAGGGTTTCAAGCGGAGAGCCCTCCGGCTGCGAGGGGACGGTGCTAACCACAACACCACCGTGCCAGACTGGATCTAACGGGCCAAACACTCACATGTATGTCTCCTGTCGCTGCACAGGACAAGCTTTGTGTTCCTGCGATGGCAAATACCTTCCCAGGAGGGGGGGTCGGGTTACATGATAATGGATGTTTGCTGTATTTCCACAGTATTTTACCACTATCCTGCTCCTTTGTCTCCTCATTCGGTTTGAATCCAAAATACTTTGATTTGAGCGTCTGCTTCTGTCATTTTGTTTGTAGCTTTTAAATTTAACCCTACTTACAACACATATAACTCTGCCAAGTTTAATCTTATTGTGTATAAATTCCAGAAAACTGAAGAATTGTGAAACCAGGAGAACCGCAACTGTTCAGTCTCATGCAATGCACAGAGCAGCATTGCGTCTATAATTAACAATTTTCAAAATCTGATTATTGTTCAACTATACACCACGGTAATGTGACTATTGGGGGGGTCTGGCCCCCTTTGTGATTTCCGTCTATGCTTATGGTGACTGGCACTGTTTCTATAACAACAATGCAACAAAAATCCAAAAGTAATGATGAAAAAAAACACAAACAAAATACTAAACCGCTAATACTGATCGTAATTAACCCAATTTTCTATATAATTTCAACAAATGTTATTAGATTGCAGTAAAATTGCATGCAAAAGTCTACTATTTACTGCTAGCCAGACATTTCTAGCCTTATTTTGCCAGCAGACCATGGCAAGCAGGGGTCAACTTCAACCACGCCATTCCTCACAGACATTTCAGACGCTGTTTTTAGAAGCAACAGCCCCCCCGCCCCCAAGAATGCCCCAGAATTGCATTTGAGCCTGCGGTGGAGAGAAAGGCTTGGTAGAGAATGAAAAGGTTGGCAAAGAATACTTTTTCAGAACAAAAATCAATAGAACACGTGTAAAGTTCAGTTCAAAATCTTTTCCAACGTAATTCCCAGGAAAATGAAGCAGCTAAACTTTGTCCTGCGATGGCAAAATGTTAAATAGTTCTATTTAAATCTATGTGGACCTTGTTCTTGTTACATATGATTTGCTGAAAAAAAGCAGAGAGAACTGCTCCTCAGGGACCGACCTCAGAAGACCTTCCTTTAAATTCTTGCAGGCGCAAGTCTTTTAGAAGTAAATGGATCTACCAGGCGATTGTTTGTGTCACTTCTCGCCTCTGACTTCCTCCCTCTCAGCACACAGCAACTGTCGCGCAGAGCGACCGGACTCATCCATCACCTGTGCAACTGGGCACGTGCGCAGCGAGAAGTCGCATCGTGAATATTCATCTCTTCCTTCTTTAGGCGACAAACACGCAGCTACGGCACACGTCACTCTCAGGGAAACAAACACAGAGACGGGAAACACCACATGTCTAGAATAAAGGGCCTGGGTGTGGCCCTCTGTGCGATAAGTGGCACCGTAAATCACAGGGGAACCCAGGCCCTGCAGCTGCTCCCCAGGGGTGGGAGGGGGGACTGAGGGGCTGGGGCTGAGGTCACATCCATTCAGCTGGTGGCTACTAGCTCTGCTACCAGCTATCAACTCCCCCCCCGCCCCCCGTCCTACATTTAACCTCCTCGGACCCCCCCACTCTCCCTGCCTCCTTCCATTTCCCTGATTAAACTCCACTGTGGAGTCAGCGCAGTTACTCACAGGACCTCCATCCTGCTGCCTGGAACAATCACTGGATGCTCCACAATCGCTCAATGACGCCACACACGCCACTGTCAGAGTTTCAGTCTGAATTCTTGTCTTTTTTTGTGCATCTAGTCACTCCCCAGTGTGTGAATACTGAGACATGTTCACCTCATCAACTTTAAGTGTCTGTCTCTGTTCCTTTCTCTCTGGAATGTCTGTATCCTCTCTGAAATGATTCCTGACTAATATTCTTAGATGATCTCCACTGAGGATATCCTGTTGCATGTGATCCACAAAGAAGAGGGAAATGTCTTTCAGCACACATTAAATGGTTATTTAAGAAATAATGCAGTTAATGACAGTGACAAAAGTGTAATTCAATCTCTTCTCAATATTTTTTCCCAGCGCTAAGTCAATAATTAAATCGAATATTTTCCAGGTACTGGATCAACTTTTTGAAACGGCAGCAACAAGTAAAATGACAAAAGAAATTGGAAAATACGAGTCAGCATTTAAAAGATGTTTAACAATGAGCAACATCACAAATTAGTATTTTTTAGCATACAATCACAATACTAGAAGCAAACCGTTACTTTAAAATTGACACGAACATGGACAAAACATGTTATTTTTATTGGAATGACAGTCTTTACCTTGTCGCTGAGGTGTTATTTAGGAGGCAGCATGCAGTGGTGAGCTAGCTTTCCTCTCCGGGAGATGATCCGTCAGCGGCGGCTCTCAGACGGACAGCGGTAGCCTCTCTGCCCTGTTGGCACCGGGACACAGGCTCTCTCCCCCGCTGAAGAAAGTCACAGTAAAGATACCCTGCTGCTCATTCCTCACAAGTTTACTCCCCGGAAAAAATGTGTAGGTTTTATGTTTTTTTTCTCTGATTAAAGTCGAATGATGAGAGCTGGGGGACGTGATAGGTCTCCAACCGACTTTTCCATGAAGTGACTGAAAGGAAGACGGAGAGGATGCGGTCCTCGGCCGGGCGCCATGCAAACCGCAGCAGCGTCAGCACTTCCGGACATTACCTTCAAAATAAAATCAACAAGCCGTTTCCAATAACTTTTTATTGTGTATTATAAATCTCATTTTATATACCGTAAGATAAATATACTACCACTGTAAGTCAAAACAAAAAATGTCTTGAATGGAATTAAAAGGGACACACTACTCTGAGCTGTATTGCGTGCTGTTTGCGTATTTCCTTTCAACTTGCTATATTAACAAATATACAACACATGCCTTCACACTGTGTCAATTTCCTATAACAAAGAAATATATTAAAGTAAAATAAAAAAATAAAGTAAAATAAAAAATAAAACATATATATATATATATATATATATATATATATATATATATTGCCCCCAGAAAGGGGAGAAATTCTGCGCAGCATAGTCAAATTACAGTGTTTGGATGCGATCATGGCGTTTGTTTTGTTTTATTATGAAGGCACCAACTGCATGGTTTAATTTAATATCTGCAGCTTTACATCAGACCTCTACGTTACGTCAATGACCAGAACATCCTCAGTCATACAGTATAATTATCTCTTTGTACAGATGCTTTGAGCGTGTCTGGTCAGCAATCACCATCGTCAACAAAAACAAGGGCAGAAAAACAACTGTCAAAATTCAGAAAATACAACGATGAAAACATGCAAAATGTTTTTGAGAAAAGTAATTGTATCGCTGTCATAACTATATGTCATTTTACAGCAGCAGGGACAACATAAAATTGTAATTTACACTGTGTAGGTTTAGAATGATTTTTTTTTTTTTTTTTTTAATAAATCAGTCAATAAATAAATAAATCAGTCTTGCCAGGTATGTGTTTGTCTTAAACTTGAGCGGAACGTTCTTCATGCCTCAGCACTTGAGATTTAATGGAAAAATGTGTGACAAAATAAACTAAGACATCGGGAGGGTCCTTGAATCCTGTTTAGTCTCCTGGGATTTGGGGAATGCAGCTTTTTATCTAACTTCCTGCCCTGAAGATGGCTAAAACTTTTCATGAGCTTAAAACTCTGCATTTATCCATTTAAACTCAGATCACATTTAAATCCTTAATAATGGATAAAAATAAAAATAAAAAAAAAGCACATTTTAGCGTTTGCAGACTTGTTGTTGTTCCAGGTGTGGTTGCATTTTGTGCAACTGAGGAAGCAATCGGGTTAACTTACAAGAATCAGAACGCTGCAGCACTGAGTGGACTATTTGCTTTACTCAATCACACAAATTGACAGTAATGGAGGTGACGCATTTGTATATTTTCAGCAAGTCTAACACAGCTGGATGTTTAAAGTCAAAGCGAGCGATGGGGCATGAATGAGTGTCTGCTCATGAAGCGGACGGTGAGAAAATGAAATTCACCCGATTTCTGTCTCACATCTGCTCTGAATGAAAAGCACTCAAACAGTCAGTAGAAGCAACAGATTTTCAGACTTTAAGAGTAGAAAAGTAGCAGACTGAGTTTGTTAATTGAATATTAGCTTCATCAATCAGTTCTGCTACAAAGGTTTGCCATTTTAATTGACATATTGCCGAAATTTAAAAATAGATTTGTAACGTAATTTTATTATACAATTATATTATAATATTTATTTTCACTTTATCATACATTTGGAAGAAGAAAAAAAGCTCGTTTGGTTATTTCAGATCAGTAACCGCGGGATCCACCCTGTGGTCAGTTTGGGTCATTACATGAAAATAAATATAAACGCTCTATGCGTTTATATTTGACTGTAATTGTGTGTATTGGGAGTTTTTATGGTACAATGTAGTTATATAGATAACATAATTAGGTTAGAATATAAATTATTGGTTTAGGGGTTTTTGTTTTTGCGTTCTAGTTTCTGTTGCGCTTTTGATGCTTTTTAGTGCCATCTGGTGGCCTGTGAGAAAATTACGCTTTCTGTTGCCTGCTGTTTGATTATAGAGGAAACGTCGACTTGAAATTAATTAAACCATATGTGGTTATGTGTTTCCACCACCTGAAAACAAATATGATGATGACGATGACGATAATGATGATGACAAAGAAAGTAAATAAAAACTTAAAATTAAATAAATCTGACTTTGGTAACAGAGAATGGGCCTAGCAATTGATGAACCAAAATATTTACCAGATATTGATCTATTTAAAAATGTAATGTAAATCTTGACATTCAAAGATGTTTTAGATAAACCTAATTACTGAGAGTTTCTGGTTAAAGTAGTTTTGCCTTAAACAGGACTTAAATGTCACAAATTACAATTAATTGTGCGTTAAAGCGATAATAAAAACAATATTATGCAGATAATTGGTAGCATAAGCCTCATTTGTTTATTATAATGAGGACTAAATACAGCTTAAGATCAACATGGAATGGATCATTCCTAGAAACTGCAGCATGAATGCAAACAGATGTGAATGTTCAGTGTTCCACCCAGAGCAAAGGCATACAGCAGATGTTTGTAAAACTGATTTTACATCCTGAGAGAAACAAATTAAAATGTTGAATTTCATGAAATGACAAAGTAAAAGAGACCCAGCTGAGCTGACATCGGCTTCCTCTTAATGGTCAGAATCCACCTTCAGCCTGCCCGCTCTTCACTGCTGCAGCCAACATCATCCTGGAGCTGTTTCCATCTGTTATTTGATGTGGCTCCGTTTCCATGATGAACTTTATTTTCACTCTTACTGCAGCATTCAAAATAACTGCATGGCAGGTGATAAATAACCACAAAAATGAATGAATGAATGAATAAAATAGGCTCCCTCCTGTCGTGAGGCAGACAAAACTCTCCTGTCCAGGCTGTTAAAGTACTCTTCTATAACTTTGATGCAAAAATTAATAGTTTTTAAAGCAGATCTGTCCGGGACAAAAGAAAAAATGTTGCTAGGCAGCAAAATATTCCCTTTGTCCTTTAAGGCTTTGCTGTTTATTCATCTTTTTTTTTCTACAACAGCAAATTACAGAAGCAGTACTGAAAATAAAAGTCTTTAAGTTTCTTGTTCTGGTAAAAAAAAAAAAAAAAAAAAAAAAAAAAATCAGCACAAAATTCAAATGACAGTACAAAATGAAGCATTAATATATACTTAAATGTCAGAAAAACGCCATTGCTGTCGAAAAAATCTAATTGCATTTTTCAAGAATGAAAACATGTCGGTAGGTTTACATTTCAGAATTATATCACATAATCTGAAACTATATATCAAAATGAAAGAAATGAACACATTTTTGTGTCGCTGTCTTTCTTCTTTTTTTTTGGAAATGGACGCTAGAAACACATAAACCTCTTAAATATATTTATCAGTGCAACATAGTTTGAGTCCACGCTACAGTATCCTTTTTTCTCTAGTTTTAGTGGATGCTGCTGGAGCTACAGCCTCTGCAGAGACGAGCGAGCTGAGTGTTCACCACGGCACAACATACAAAGCACACAGATGTCAGGATCATGTTCTTGATTGTTTGATTGTGAAATAAAATGCTAGCCTATGCTCCCACAGAGTTCACACACACACTCCCTTCCGCCTGTAGTGTCGAGCGTTTGTCTTGCCCCAGCTTCCATCTCCAGCAAGAGTCCCAGTGGGGTTTAAAGAGTTCACTTTGAGGTGACAGTAGCACTTCTTTTGAGCTTATAAAAGATAGAAAAGCAACGGGCTGTAGTTTGGCCCCCTGGTTTCCTCTTCGGTGGTTCTTTGAGATGCGAGCAAAGATCAGCCACCGCTGTCTGAGCGTGTTGCTGAAAAGCCCCCAGTGGACAGGAAGAGGACAATCATCCTTTGGTAAAGCCTCAAACAGTTCCTCTGTATCAGTGTCCAGTCTTTATGACATCACATCGTTATGGCTGCTACACGTGGAACATGTCAATTAAACTGCTGACGACCCGAGAGGCCTTTAGCTACAACACAGCATATGAACGATACAAACCGGGTTTATCAAGAGAGTCTTGCTATTGATAGCACCATTCTTCAGTCAGTGTGTTTACCCCCATGTTTTTTTTTTTTTGTTTTTAAGTTGACAAGGGAATCAGAAACAAAGTGCATTCAAGCTGCATTGTCCACTTAGCACATGTGGAGGTGACAAAGCAAAATAAAGATTGTTGTTTTTTTTTTTTTTTGTTGTTGTTGTAGTTGTTGTTTTTGGTATGCTGGCAAATATTTCTTATGTTTTACCCTCTTTCTCCCATTTAGTGAGTTTGAATATTTATGAAATATATCTGGTCACCAATGAAACAGAGACATGGTGGAACGATCTGCTCGGAAAGGTTTGCCTTTCTTTTGTGATAAGGGTGTTTGTGATGACACATGGCTTGAATGCACACTGGACATCCAAAAATCTCCCTCACTGGGGAAAAAAATCTAAAAAAAATGAGAAAAACAACTGAAATCTATAACACTGCACCTTGCACAAAACAGTCAGAAGATTATATTTACACACACGTGCACACGAACCCATGAAAAAAGGGATACTGCAGCTTTTTTTTACTTTTTTACTTTCTTTAAAAAGGGCAATAAAATATATTAAAACTTATTTACAGTGTGTTGTTTCTGAACAGAAATAAACAAAACCGAGCGCTATGATAAATGGTTTCTCTTTTTCTTTTGCTGATATTTATATGATAATGTGCCCCTGCTGCTTGTTAGCATAACTTAAGCCATGTACAGTGAAAATATACCCAGACTGAAGGAGGCCAACCAAAATGTATCTAAAGGCACTGACACAACCATACATTGCCGTGAATGGAGCCGTCAAGTTCAGTTTTAACGTGACGTAGGTGAAGGGGGAACATGTGTAATGGGCTACGGGCACACCCTGTACGCCACGCCAGTGGGCAAATCTACACTTCTGATATTGTTCATCTACAATACGTCTCTTTCAACCTTTAAAAAAAAAAAATAGCCTTCATAAACTAACCGAAACTGAAATCTTTCAGAGGAAATGATAAATACTTATAAAATTGGTCTCAACACCAGCATCCGACTGTAAAAGTGAATGAAACCAAAAGAGAAAATTAAAATATCATCTAAATCATCTGTACATATTTTTGTTTTCATTTGTACACAGTGCCCCCTATTGGTAGTTTCAGTTTCTTTTCTTCTTTTTTCTTTTTTTTACTGCAGCTCCTGAGAAAAGCGTGAGTCAGTCCAAACCTCCCGTTGATTCCTGAACCAGTCCCTCATGTGGGTCGAGGGTATTGGCAGTTCTTTCAGCCTGTCTTATCGCAGATACACGAGTCGATATGCTTATGGCCAGTCTTGTGCGTGGTCTCTGAGCTGTGCACGTCAAAGTCCAACGAATGCACTCAGTCCCGTCTCAAGCCTCTAAGTACGAGTTCTGTACATTGAGTTTATCCTTCTTGGATTTGACACCATCGACGAGTTCAAAGTTATAGTTCTCCAGAGCTGATAAGTTCCTGTCCGACATGCCCCCGTGTGAGCAGGCGCAGTACAAGACCACGCCGCAAATGGCCCCCAGGAAGACCCCCAGGGCAGACATGGCAATGATAGTGATGAGGATGGGGTCGAGTGTCTTCAGCATGTTGCCTGCGCCGCTGATCTGGTTCGTCTCCACAAAGTCTGGGTATTCGGTGATCTCCTCAACTGAAGGAGAGAGATCAGAGCAAGAATGAGACGAGTGAAGCGTCCATCCATTGCGTTTCATAAACTATCCAAGAGAGCAAGCGTGACAAGACTTACTGATTTCATTGAGGCGATCCTCTGGTAGCATCGGCTCTGGGGGTATGTCGGGATCTGTCCAAACACAAAGTCAAATTAGATGTACGGCTAAGAAAGGCTGGAGACACAATTCGGCCCATGTGCTATCCAGGAAGTGTAAATGCTAACGCTAAAAGCCTCACCTTTACACTCGGCCATGCTGAGCCCACTGAGAACCTTGATGTCATCCACAGCGATATCTCCCCAGCTCTTTGCATCCATCAGACTTTCAATCACCACCTTAAAATAAGGCCCAGGCAATAAACTCTTTCCCAAATTGCAGGATAGCAAGAAAATGACGATGATATCTGATGCATAACAAAAGTCAAAGAGGGGCCGATTCTGGTTTACCTGGTAGGGTTTGTTAGTTTGTGGGACAAGGACTCGACCTTCCCTCCAGCGACTGCCTTGGTGACCGCTGACGGTCCAAAGCAGGATGTCAGCTGGCCCGTTAACCGTCTGTTTGCGCTGTTTGATATGCAGTGTGCCGATGTGTGACCCAAACATGTGGTACCAAAAAGATACGCAGAGGTCAGAGTCTGGGGACGTGACCACAGGACTGACCAGCCGAGCCACCTTGGTCTCCTGAGGACTTGTTGCTAAAGTGTAGATGAAGTTCCCTGATCCCCCTGTTGGATAAAACAGCTTATATTACTGACAGGAAAAAGGGAAATGTGTAAAGCATTGGCAGTATCAGGAGGCTGTAGCGTCCTGTACCTGTGTGGTCCATGTTAGGCCCAGTGTTAAGAGTCGGGGTACCGCTGGACTGGATTTGCCACCTGGAGCCTGTGTCCTCTGATGTCCAGCTACAAAATGATGGGTCACTGGCCCAGCCAAAGTCACAGGCAAACCACTGAAATGCTGCAGACACATGATAAAACCGTTAAGAAATTGGCTTAGGGGCCAGTGTTATAACGCTAATCTTTCTCAGCTGCCACTAGAGGGCAGAAAAGATCCGCGGATAAGATAAAGGAGAACTTCTACTGCAGCGTTTCTCAAACTTTTTCAGACCAAGGACCACTGAACCCATAAATAAGTAATCACGGACCACCTGACTCTAAATAACCCCCAAAACAATATCGATCAGGTGTTGGTATGACAGATGTATCAGGAAAAATACAATAAAGTGAATTCTTTAAATCTTGAGAGTTCAAGAAAGACATGTTTACACTCAATTTTAAATACTGAAATGTAAAATTTTAAAGTGTGATTTGTCATGTGTCACCTCGCGCCACTCTTTGAGAAACACTGTTCTACTGGGGTGAAAGAAAAGTTATTTAAGATGAGAAAAAAAGTGATCAGACAGCAAAAACCTCACGACCTTGGCTGGAGTTAATAATACAGTATCTTTAAATGAGTGTGACAGGATGTAAAAAGCAGGTGTAGAGGGTTACGCGTGGCATTTAAATAAAAGGGAAGACAGGAGGTTTGAAGACAACCATGGTAACAACGCATTCTACCTCAGGCAGACACAACCCTGAGGAATCCTCAGCAAAGGCATGAAATCAAATTTGATGAAAAAAAAAAAAAGTTGACAAGAGTTCAAGAAGCCTGGGGCATTCATCTTAAATTTAGCCTTGTGAGATAGAATGAATGAAAAAATATAAATTCCAATATTGCCCTTAATAATGAGGATTTTCTTTTTTTTAAACTCGTGTCTCCAGGCAATTACTCTATTTACTCATGAAACACAAAGGATGGAATTCCCGGCTGGAATTGCATTTCAGATGCCAAGCCACTTTTTTTAAACATCCCATTTCCAATTAAAATAGCTTTGGTTTTTTTCCATTCTCAGGAGGCTTCAACTGAAGCTACCAATGAGCTTGGGTTAAGATGAGCATCCACTTGAATCCCTAGATCATTTGATGAATAAGAAGAGATTTCTTTTCTCTCCTTGAATGTCAGTGGAAACTAAATCTGAATTTAAAATGTATAGCAGAAATATGTGTGTAGGTTAGAAGATATGTTTTAAGTGTCTAGAAATGACTGATGAGGTTTAAACGCTTCATTAAGTTCATATGCAAGTACGGCTTTGACACACACATGCGCCGCTCAGCTCTCATCTACTGTTAGAGCGGATGACCCAGCAGCCTGCAGACAGAGACCACAGACTCAGCTGACAGAGTGAAGGAGTCTGGGTGGAACCTATGGCCCATTAGCCAAGGTCAGACTGGGGCAAACCCTCTCAGCTGGCAGCTGCCTCATCACCCTGCTATAGGAGACAGTTCTGCGTGTCAGCCTGCTCATGTGACCCCCACAGAACACCTCATTTCCTGTGACCATTTGCATCTTGCCCCACCTACTCTCTCTATCTCCCTTCCTCCCTCTCGGTCTGTCTTGTGGGCCAGTGATTAGTGATAATGCTGAGGAGGCAGCAACAGAGCACCAGGGCTAATCATCAGCTAGACCTGCATCACGCAACCTCCCTCACCCTGTCAGCAAGCACCTCTCAGAGCCATATTAGCGGCCTAATGACAGCCACATATCAGAGGAACACATATCTATGGCATCTCACTGCAACCACCGCCGACTACCTTGTGGAAAAATATTTCTATTTCAACATTTTGGCTTGTGCTTGTTCATTTTCTGCTTACCTGCAACAGTGTCCACTTCAGTAGTGGTGGTGTCTGGTACTGTAGTAATACCTGTTACAACATACAAGAGTAGCGTGATTATCCTACAGGTTTGTTTTATTTATTTATAGATTTATTTTTCATGAAGTGCACTCATGCAATACATATATCCATGCCAGCTGTAATTAGGTAATCAAGAAATTCAAAAACAGGTGACTAAAGCAGTGCCAGGCTCATCATTAAGACTGCTGCTCTATGGGGGTGCAGGCAATTGTGCAGGCTTGAGAGAGTCGGTTGGGGGGCGTTAATGGGTGAAGAAGAGAAAGGTGGTTGCAGGTGGATTACAAGCTAGATATTCTAGTCTGAGACAGATCAGGCTCTAGACAGGCCTGCAAGCAGGTGAGCACATATTGTAATCTTGGTCATCAGTGTGACCCATCTCTTTTGTGAGTCTGCAAGGGTGGGCTAAAGTGACTGTATGCTACAGCTGCTGTGCATACCAACATGTGATGTGAGTGCGAGCATGCATTTCTGCACGTGATAGCAGGGTAGCTACGGTATCAGATCTAACCGCAACAAAGGGCAAGTCAAATAAATCAGGCATGAGTTGGAGAAGAATAGGAGAGGAAAAGCAAGGGGCGGGGGCTTGCGCGCAGTCTCATGAGGGCGATGTTAGCACCTGTCACGTCGTAGTCATCACCTGTGCCACTGTGGCAGCTCGCCTGGTCGTCGTCACACTCGTCTGTTGGAGTTGTGCTCGGGACTGCGGTGGTAGGCGGTAGCGTGGGAGCTGTGAAGGATTTGGAGAGAAACAGAAGATAAATTACCCATGAAGACCACACTGATGTGGAGGATAGAGATGGAGCTTCTTGGCTATATTTTCTAATTTGCAGTCCAACTGCAGCCATGAGTTAAGCCCTTGAAATATTATTTTATTATTATTCCTTCACACGTTGTACTTGATTAGGCTCCAGTGCTTCCATAATCCTGATTAGGAAACATTTTGGTGTTGGAATGGCTGATGAAGATGTTGCATTCAAAGGGGCGCTCACGCACACTTTGCAGCGTAATCATCTGGTGATGACTAAAAACAAATACATTAACTCAAGATAGGTATCTGTTCCTCCAGGTGGAGAAGCCATTTTGGAAGGACTGTAGAAAGCTATACAGCGTAAACAGCAGCATCCCAGCATACTTCAAGGGGCATTAATCATTTCATCATGCTGTGGCGATGTGGTCATTTACACAGTAACACTAAAGCTGAAGCTTGGTGTTTAGTGCCTGAACAGCTGAAAATCACATGTAGAATCAGACCCGAGTTTGCACACGGGCAGGGCCCTGGGGCTGCCACCGTGCCTTATCATTAAGGCCTTGCAGTGCTTGGAAGGGGGAAAGGCTGCAGATACACGCCGCATCTACACAGCCGCCCTGTGGTGGAGGCAAAGTGTGGATTTGAGATGATTGATTAAAGAATGACCTTTCCCAAATGCATAATGAGAAGAAAGAAAGTGGAAGAATGTGAAGAGAGTGGCAGACAAAAAGACAGAAGTGCAACCTGTGTGAAAAATGTTTTCCTGTATTAACTGTGCGAGATTGGAACTGTCGGCCCACACGTGTACGCCCGTGCACTGGACGGCTGCCTGTGCTGGATGAAATATGAGGCAGATAGGCCGCTGTCAGATTCAGGGTGGGGAAGGTCAGGGATGGGGTCAGCACCACATCAGGGGAGCCTCTCACAGAAATGAGTATTTAGCCCTCCTTCTATGGCATGTCTCTCTCTCTCTCTCTCTCTCTCTCTCTCTCTCTCACAGACACACACAGTATACATTCCTGTTACCTGTGGGGCTGCTCTGCCTCTGTGTGTATGTGTGTGTGTGCGTGTGCGTGTGTGCATGCTCGGCATTAACACCGAAAACAAGCATTATCATCTGACTGCTGAAGTTCCTGATGGGAGTCCATGAGGCTTACAACAGAATGGGCCTCCCTGAAATCCAATATGTAAATCCACTTAGGGCTAACGCTCCACGCTCATAATGCTGAGCTGTTCCTGTGCTACATCAGCTTTAAGACAGATAAAGAGCTAAACAAATAGGGGTGGTTTTTAGAGATGCCAGGGAGTGTGCAGCCCTAAGAAGGAGGAAATACATGCAGGGCTTGATAAGAGTGTGATGCGAGTCAGGCTGCAATAATCCTACCGGTCCAGGTGGGCTTGTGTTTGATCTCTTCTAGAGGTGGGAGACTATGGGGGCACCTTTGATGTAACAGGGACTCAACTGTCTCTTATAGGGATAAAGAGAAGGACCTGGACAGCTGTGTGCTCAACACAGGGTGAACTCATGCACATCTTTAAATAACTGCTCTGTGGCAAAGACACAGAGCGCAGACCACTTATAGCCAGGTCAGACTCCTGGATGATAGATGGCCCACCTGCGCGTGGGTAAACCTGGCCCATATATTAACTTTTCCTGATGTTGGACTTTGGGAGAATTACTGATTTATTTTCTTGAAATGGCACCTGGTGGCCTTAAAATAATTTTTAGTAGAATTCAGTATCTTTTTCTCACAAATGTAGGGGTCTATTTTAGCCCTATGTCTATTTTAGCCCTATCTCCTTTGTCAGACTCTGACGATGCACAAGAGAATGATTTAAGATGAGCGGAAACGTGTTATCCACGTCTGACATTCCTTTGTGTTTCAACTTCCATTTTTCAAGCCACATCTGTCTGACTTCTTACCTTACAACTTTGTGAGAAAATGCTTTACCAGTTAGATGAATTAAGTCGACTAAGGATGTGAAAACTCCTGATACCTTCAATCTCGCAGCCAAGGAGCTCCAGTCGAAGGCCCATGCCGGCAGGTGTGGCCCTCTCTGGGTAAATGCGGATGAAACGAGTCAGTAGGGGCTCCACTATCCTCAGCTCAGGCGTGTCATAGTTGCCATTCCCTTCAAATATCTGGAGACAGATAAAAAGTAAACATGTATAAGTTTCAATTCAATTCAATTCAGTTCAATTCAATTCAGTTTATTTTATATAGCGCCTTTTACAATAAAATTGTGTCTAGGTGCTTTACAGTGGCAGAAACCCAGAGCCTGAACCCCCTGGTCAGCACAGTGGCAAGGAAAAGCTCCCTTTTAACAGGAAGAAACCTTGAGCAGGACCAGGCTTACAAGGAGGAACCATCCTGCTGAAAGCCAAATAAAGCAGTACTCAACAGTCCTGATAACGTCAGGCAGCACGACTGACTCGTGCAACTTTCCGGAGAGATACCCTGAGGCAATTACAAAGAGTAGCAGTGGGGTGGAGCTGTGCCATCGGGCTGAGTAGGTGCAAAGATTGTGGGAAAGAACAGATGATGACCAGATCGCTCTCATCTTGCTTGCTTGGCTCTGTCAAAGACAACTTGAACTACAGCTCAGCTTTTCCACAGACAAAAGAACAGGAGGAACCGGAGGAGAGGAGGCTTGATAGAGCTGGATTAATAGCTGTGATCACACAAAGGGGCCTGGTGCAACTTTGATGCAGGGAACATCTCAGCAAGGAGAGAGAGGAAGCTAAGTAGGACAAGGAAGATATGGATCTTCTTTAGACCCTTCATAAATCAACCATCATTCCATCTGTTTTAGATTTATGCCCTGTCAGGGACTCTTGTAATTGGGGACGGCATATTGCAACCCTTCTACGAGGTGTGTGTGTGTGTGTGTGTGTGTGTGTGTGTGTGTGTGTGTGTGTGCAGTCGTACAGACTGTCGTATTTACTGAATGCATGAATTGTGTGGTGACACCGTATCTGAACTGCCACTCTGGCTCTGGATATATTTTTGAAATGTTTTTTGTCCCCCTGGTTTTTAATGATATAAGAGTCACATAATATAATTTAGCATAACAGACAGAAACAAATTATCCAATGAGAAGCTCTCACCTTTGGCTTGTTTCCACTAGTGTCGAACACCATTGTCCACTCAGATCCATTGTTGCTGTAGCCAAGGCGAAACTTCTTCATGAAGACCTTGTTCTCGCGGTGCTTCCCACCCTGAATGATCAAGCCCTTCACCAGCTTCTCCTCACCCAGATCTACTTGGAGCCACTCGCTGGCAAAAGGCTGAGGCTGTGGCAGCAAGGTCCAACCTGTTCTGCTGGTCAGAAGGCGGGCGTTCTCTGGTACCCAGTTCCGATCCGTGTGAGAGGATGCCGTGATTTGGTTGTCCGTGATCAAACCTGATATCATGCCCAGCATGCCCGAGCATGGATACTCTAAAAAGATTGAAAACAAAACACACAGCGGTGAGTTTTGTTTGTTTTTGTGACACCACTCCCAAAAACCTGCAATGACAAATAAACCAAAGCAGTTCTGGAGCCAAAGACCTGAAAGTTGTTTCCTAAAAGTGTAGTTTAGTAAGTTTGAGGTTCAGGTTCATATGGGGCTACAGGTATTGGGAAAGTCAAAGTGAGGAGGGCAACTCCCCAAACTCTTTACTGTTGATCTCTCCCTTAATGCTCTTTCTTTCTCCCTCTGTCTGCAGATCTCATGCATGCTAATTCCTGCGCCTGAAGCGGTTCTCTCCAGGCAGCCAATTAAAGCCCTCCTCTCAGTTGGTGTTTCTACGTCCTGTATTCTGGGAGTGTTTCTCTTTTCATCTCCCTTATCCACCTCTCCACCCTTTGCAGACTCAAATACACTGACACGTAAACACATTCTCTTTGTATTTTATCTTCTTCTATGCTCATCTACCTTCTGCTCCAACATCTGTAGGACTGTCATTTAACACCTTGTTTCCTGTCCACAGTTTCAAACTTTGTTCTTCTCCTTTTTATTCTCCTTCTCTGATCTTGCCCTACCTCTCCGTAGGTTTAATTCTTAAAATGAAAAAAAAGATCTCCTCTTTTTGATTTTAAAAGGAGACAGCTGCTTTCTTATTTGACTTTTATCCTCTAAGTCCTTTTTTAAATTGAGGGAAAACAGGATAGAAACCTGTTGCTACACCTCAGTAGCAACACTTGTGCTTGTTCTAGCACTACACTCCCATTATATTTCTGATCAGCAATGTTTCTGACAGAGTCCACATGAGGAAAACGACACGTTCGACACTACATTTAAACACTGCATTTGATGACCTGATTTGAGACTGAGTATAATTACAGCCCAGGTGCTGCTGTGAATAACATATTATTGATTATTTGATTATATTATTGATCTTATTGTTATGGCTTTCTGAGACACCACAATTTGCAACATTATGGTGTTATGCCTTACATAACAATAAAACTTCTTTTAAGCGGAAATTCTTCCTGTTTTTGCCTTTCTAACTTTCCTGTTGTGTTGAACACCCAAAATATTGAGCCAGGGACCTGTGGTAGCTGATAAAACATTTACTATCCTGCTCCCACCCTGGGCTAAATACAGACAGTATATATCTATATACTTATATCTACTTTATATTACCTTTTCACTGTTCCTTTTTTCTCTAGCCAAGATCATTTTTAGAATGGTCTTGTGAGGTTTGATCTCAGTTTAGATTGTGATCATCTGGTAGTTTTAATGGACTTCAGCTGTGATCACAGACCTTTTGGAGACATGCAGTGACACACCCAGAAGAACATGTGTGCTCACAAACCGACGTTTGAAATAATGTTTCATACTGGCAAAAATCAGGCAGTAGATCCTCTCATGAATGAGTAGATGCAAGTAAATGTGACTTTAATAACTTAAGAGAGAACATTCTGCATCATAGTACATCTCCTCCTCTAATCTGATGCCTGAATTGTGGTCTTGGTCCTCCCATAGTGTTTTAAATTATGGTGAACTGTTGAACAATGGCAGGACTTCCAGAGATCTCTGTTTTAAAAAAAACCATTAAATGATTTCTAGTAAAGTTGCTCAATCAGGGGACTTATAACACAAGTTGGAATGCAATGAGTCACGGTTTCTGCAGCCTTTTTGGAGTCATGCATTCTTAATTTATCTCTGGAGCCATACATCCTCTGTCTGTCTGTCTCAAGACAGAGCTTCTTCCATGCAGTGCTGCTGGGAGCGTGTTCAGAAAACGCCAAATGCAGAGCTGATGTCTTCAATAAGGCTCTGTGGTGTCTTAGATCTTTTGATGTTTTCATGCTCTGCACAACAGTCTGGTAGTTAGGACGAAACACACGGTTCCGTTATATCCAAGACAAGACCCTGCATATCCGCACGGTCTTGTCTCTGTCAGCATCTGCTAATCCTGACACTTTAAACAAAAGTTTGATCTTGACAAACTGCTTTATAATAAGTAGGAACTAAGATTTACCAAGTTGTAACTGATGATTCATTAATTTACCACAACTGTTGGCGGTCCATTATTCAACTAAGTAAATTCTCCGCATATTACTTCACTGCAGAAAACCAAAGCAAAAAACAGACACACACACATGCGCAGATGATGAGAAGATGAGATGGGGTTCACCACAATCAAATCTTCATGGCTAAAGAGGAGTCTGAGACCAGATCACAGGGATGGGACCATACAGAACCCACACAGCTCCAGGACTCTCCTCCTACCAGCTGTTGGTACATGATGTACATCTAAACACAGGGGTAACATAAATAGATAATCCTCCTTCTTGTGCCTCTCCTCTATAATGCAGCAGCTTACTCTACCCTAAGAACAGAAATTCAAAATCCTCTCACACCTGGTAGTGTTTGTGCAACTGGGACCATGATGGGAATATACAGCAAACAGAACAACACGTGTCACACCAGTCATATGTGTGTTGAGTTGTTTACCTGCAAACATCAGACTGAGATGTGAGTGCAAGTACCGTATGCATGCAGATCACCCACCTGAGATCTTACATCCATACACTTCAAAGCGCAGTGCAATTCCTGTTTCCCAGGTAACAGGACGGATTCGGACGAAGCGTGTCAGCGTGGGCTTGGGCAGCATCGTCTTGGCAACGTCTGTTGGGTTGGTGTTGCCTTGAAAAATCTTTGAGAAAGAAAGTAAATTATTGATGGTGAATATCGAGTTGGTATGCAGAGTAGAGATGTCTGTGAGACCTTGGCCATGCTGCATAAAAACACAGAGAGTCAAGTCTGGAAATGACGGTCATTCAGGGATTACGAATCGGAAGGAAAAGAAGAAGAAGAAGCAAAAGATTTCGTTCTACATGTGAATCTTTTCCCCTGATGTTCCTCAGCCAACATTTTCTTGTGTTTTTTGTGATGAAACAGATATTTTGCTAATAATGATGTGAAAAAGACATTATTTTGAATTTAAAAGTCAACATATCTTTGGAAAACAATGTCAAATTAAATAAATGTTTTAAAAATTTTAACAGCCCCAGAAGTTAGCTGTAAATTAAATTAGAAAATAATTTTGGAGTGCTAATAGTTTACGGTTTACTACAGTAAATGTACTAGCTTTTGACTTTGTTAAAACATTTCTGTGTACACGTCAACTCCTGTATTCTTCTATTGCAAGCGGCAGCACAACAACGTCAAGGACATCAGGGTAAAAATGTGTAACACTGACAAAACCACACAGGCTCAAGAGTTCCTTTACTTCCAGATATGCTGGAGCTTTTACTATTGTGTGGTGTTTAAAGGTCACGGATGTCACAGTTTTCCCCTGAGGTCAGTTTACAGTTTACTACCACCATGCAGAGTCGCAGGCCACCCAGTAGGAAGAGCTCCACATGGTGTGTAACTGTTCATTCAGGGTAACTGAATCACACTGGTGACTAAAAGACCTTCTGACCTGTTTGACAGAGTAGCTATGAAGCAGAAAGTCGCCCAGCTGAGCAGGATGGACCACCAGAAAAAAAACAGTAGCACTTAAGTAACACCGGCAATGACACATTAGTCCACACAGCCTTTCTACCCCTGTGCCTTCCTGTCCCAGAGCAATACCTGCCACTAAGGGACTGTCCACGCGAGTTATCCACTCTCGCAAATGTCACACTGAGTCTTGTCCCGACTTGTTAATGGTAAAGGTTTTTTTTTTCTTTCTTTCATAGCTGCACTAAGATGCAAAACTGCTGGTTCAGCATAGAGCAAATGGTGCCCTCTGCACAAGCACTTTAGTGAAAAAAAGACACACACACACACACACACGCACACACACACACATGCGCGTGCACAAAGAATAGGCCAGGCTTACCACAGCACTGTTAAACTAGCCACATTACAGGAGGGGCTGTGTATTTCGAAGAGACCATAAAATACCCAACCACAAGGCATGTGTACACTGCAGTGCACATAAGTGCGTTGAAAGCTCTGTTGTTGCTGCCAGGACTTTTTTAGCTCCTTGTCTTGTGCTATTTACAGGTCATACACACACACACACACACACAGGTCTGTCAAACACATCTCCCTGACTCCCAGATACCCCAAGTTAAAGATGTGTTTGCTTCAAGATGGATACAACCTGCTTGCCAGGCTGAACAGCAATCAGTGACTAAACTCTCCTGGACCCAGACCCACCTCTACCAGCTGCTCAAACATCTTGCAACCCCTCCCTGCAAGCACACTTTTACTTTCTCTTGTCTTTCTTTTGTCACCTTTGTTATTTTTACACCTTAATAGGTTTCTGATTTAAGACAGCAGTTACATTCCTTCCATAATCCAACCTATATGTGATATATGAGTGTTGCAGCATCTGCTTAAAATACCACCCGAAAAAATGGTGTCTCTATTCCAGCCCTAAGATAACAGTATCGTTTTACCCGAGCAGACCTGGATTTAGTTAAAGATTTATGTGTGTTGCCAACAGAGCTACAAAACTTTTGTGAACTTGGGTAAAATACAACAGGCTGGATAGGTGTAATCAAAATATGAATTAAAATTCTGATCAGGGTTTATTGTTTGATTCCTGGATGTAGGTCTTTAGGATTATTAATATTGTAAATCAAAATTGAATAAAATTGGCCAAGAAATGGCCGTATCAGTCTCATCCATCTGTGGCATCACTAGACCAGCCCAGCTGTTTCAGCCCCAGCAACACCCAACAGCCAAACCCTGTTTTCCTGACTAACATTAATATAGGCATAACGCTGTTGTATTGTTGCTACAGCAACACTTAAACCATTCTTCTTTGGGCTTTCTTGCATGCACTAAAGCACAGAAATCAGTTTTTGTATTACACACAGGCTCAAACATTTTCCAGTCTTTTTACCATCACAGGGCAGAACATATAGAGTAGTTGTATATTGTCTTGTTTTCTTTTTAACACACCCATGCACGTATATTTTTTTCCATTATTTTTAAAAAAAGTGTTTTGACTTTTTTGTATAAACACAATCAATATCAAATATAGTATATATTATCATCATGGAATACTCGTTTTGGCACCAACACCTATAGTTTATATGTTATGGATGGAAAACGTTAGAGTAATATACAGTAGTAATATATAGTGTAATATAATATAGCCCAATTTATTAGCCTAAACCTGTCATTGGACCCTTCCTGACTAATGAAGCATTAATCACATGAAAGAGGAGGATTATGTCTCCTACCTTTTGTTTAGAACCTTCCTTCAAAGTGATCCAGTCCTCTCCATTGGAGCTGACATCTACTTTGTAGGACTTGACAAAGTAAATCCTCTGTGTCTCCTGGGAAATGGCGCCTTGCGTGCCGATGGCTGATACAAAGCGCAAGAACCCAAGATCCACCTGTGACAGCAGAAAAGAGAGAGAGGAGACACAAGAGAAAGCCGATTAAAATGGATTTATTAGGAGGAAATGCCATGGCAGTTGGACAGCTTTTCACTTTTTAGAATAAAAAACACTGATTAACTTAATCCATCTGGAATATAGCACTCTTCAGAACCATGAATATGTTTTGTAGGCAAGACTTTTAATGTAGAATCTGCATTATTAATTCACTGGTAAACTGAAGAGTTAAAAATACTTTCTGACTGTTCTGAATCACCTCCGGCTATAGCTTCATCAACTGCCACCTGGAATTTAATAAACTGCAATGAAATAATATTCACATTAATGAAGGAGACAGAGGATGACAACTTAATTTCCTGAGATCGGAGACAAGAGCTTATTGGATAAAAAGTAAACGTTGAACAGAGCGAGATCTGCAGTCATATTATCGCAACTGACCAGGAGGAAAGCGAGATGCAGACTGGATATTCTATCAAATATTGTGTCTTTAAAATATGCAGGCTTCATGAAGTAATCATGAAGTGCTGTGCAATATTTAAAGGGCTCTTATATTTTCACAACCTGAGGCAAAGGGTCATATTTTCCTGAATGTGACCTGTATTACTGGTTTTCTTCAGACAGGCTGAAGGGGCTGTCTCCATGTTTGCCAGTCATCAATGCTGGTCCTAACTCTCACAGGATTGGGAAAAGTGACACCATATTTCCCAAGTTCTGATATAAACAGGATTTTTAAGATTGATTGATGATAACTCTATGGCCTGTGTAACCCTCATGGCGCCTCTAGATCCATACCAGAGGAAAAGAGTGCTTACAAGAGTGCTTACAGATAAAAATAACAGGATTTTTCTTTTTAAACGAGAAGCTTTGGCTCTTAATTTTAAGGTGCAATAACACTGTGTTTGACAGGCTGAGCTGACACTAACAAGGAGTAATGGTGCGCTTGTAGCTGCGATAGAGGAAGACAGAGCACCGGTGAAATCGGCTTGCAGATCACATGGAGAGCTTTGATGTTGATGTGAGATGGGTTCAGGTCGTGATGGAACAGACATTAGAGAGAGATTACTGCTATGTACAGGGATACGTGAGAAATCCGTTCTGTGTGAATGAGATGCACCCGCTTGCACATATTTAAAGAAAAAAAGAAGTGAAAGCCAGGGTGATCTCCTTCCAAATGTCTCTACCAAGCTTGATCATGTTAAAGCCAGCTGTTTGATGTGCCAGCCTTACATCCAGCACTGTGCCACAGCAAAGAACATTGGCATGCCATGGAATACTACTGGACCTCAAAGTTCCAGCAGTAAAAAGACATGAACATATGGGAGCAATAAAAAAAGTTCCACCAGGCTATTTTCTCACTCTGATCTGAAAGAATTTGGACAGACAGACACTTATAAACACTTCCCATACACAGAGAGAATACTTTTGTTCCTGTCTACCGGTTCTGGGAGCCACGACATTAAGTCCCAGATTTCTGTTTGGGCCACAAATAGAGTGAAAATTAAATCCCCCGTGCTTCAGACAGTTCAGATTTAATAATGCGAGAAGTGAATCGCATTTTGCAGGATAAACAGTCGTGCGTCTGCTCTGAATGAGGAAAGCATCCTGAATTGCTGGAAAGTCTTTAACATCTGTGTTCAGATGGCTAGAGCCTGACTCTTTTCCAATCTAAACCAATGGAAAAAAGGCTTACTGAAAAGGCTAATGATGGTCTAATAGGAATACCTGGCCTTGGGATGTTTTTTCTGAGTAGATCTTATTAGGTGTAATGGAGAAGAAGAACCGCTGGGAATGAAATAAGTGGCTGCGCTAATTGGGAACACTCATGGGTGCTCAGACGCGACCTAGGAGCATGATGATAAACGTGTGGTTGGAAGGAGGGATGGACTTCTGGATGACTTTAATCAATATTCCAACTGGAAAGATTTTGGGGTTTAAAGCATAGACATTTTTTTCAAGCCCTCTCTGCCATTGGGTGTGGTGCTCCAAGTCCAGCATACATTCATCGCTTGTGGTTTGATAGTTTTAGTGCCACCCAAACCCCAGAGATGCCCGAAAAACCACCCTATTGGATTTTCTCTGCTTTTTGACATAAAATTTCAAATGCAATCATACGCACGACTGTCTGATATGAGAATTGAATTGAGAAATGAAAGAAAAAGGAATGGACTAGCAAAAAGAAGAAACAAGAAATTGAGAGTGGTAAATCCATGGTAAATGTGAAAAAAGAAAATTTTAAAAAATCATTAGGTCAGAGATCGTTATTTCATATTATGATTCTACATGTGTTTTAAACATCAGTGTCAGGAAAACCTCAGTGCACAGACTCACGGACACGATCTGGGTTTGGTATGCTTGCCTTCAGACTAACCAAATGAACTCAGTTTTCGTGCTTGGATGTGGCCCTGGGTCCCTAATATGAAAGAACACTATCTTTAGCACATACAACATTTAAAAAATGCGAGCAGTCATTAGTATATCTCAAATAAATAAATCATTTTCAGATGATGAATTGCGTGCCACTGAGCCCAGAAAGGCTGACTCAGGCTTAATGGGCGATGTAATCACTGCACAGAAAGGTGTAAATTATGACTCCTAATCTCATGTCTATGGGGATGTGCTTCATTTTGAGACATTGCTGATCCCACAGAACGAAGCCGGTGTCAGTTTGTCTTGTAGCATACCGTTATTTTTACTCCGAGAGTGCGTGTTTGGCCCAGCGCCACCTATAGATAAATGACACTATACATTCTGGGCATACAGGTGCACGGTAACTCATATCCGGCGAGACTTATACTCATAAAAATGCCAGCCTGGGTAAGAAATCACCCCAGCTTCTCAAAATCATTCAAGCGACAGTAGGTTGATACGTGGGCAGGATTATGTCCTTGTCCCAGGAGTTTTTGTTTTGTGTGTGTGTGTGTGTGTGTTTGTGTGTGTTTGTGTGTGTTTGTGTTTTTTTTGGTTTTTTTTTATACCAAATTTCAGAATGTTGCTACCTTGCTGCCGTGCCACAAACAGATGACTCAGTTTCTTGCCTCACAAAGGGCTGGAGGTGTTTCATGGAGCAAAGGCGCCAGAAAGGCAGAAAAAGAATTAGTCGTGCTCAGGCTTGTAAGATCAGACAGTTAAGGCAGGGAGTGCAAACACTTAGATCATCACACTGTAATCCATGATGAGCATTTTAATGAAATGTAGCTATTTATATTTTGTAAGAGCTTAAAAAAATTACAAAGAAGTGCACGTATGGATGTTTGCACACATTTGAAGTGCTAACCTGCCAGTTATCCCTAAATATCTGTTGGTGTGATCAGGTCTCTCCTTTACTCATTCTGTCTCTGTGCTGATGACTCAAGCGTGCAGCCAGGCCACATGATACAGAATAAATATGAGGATAAAGTCTAGTCCTTGTTGTTTGGGTGCAGTGACAGACATATGTGGTTTACAGGGCTTGTGAGTTATGTTAAAAAAAAAAAAAAAACAACCCAAAACTTTATCTCTCACTGCTTGATTTACTTGTAATTGAGTTGCCAAGAGGTTACATGCTGCAATCTGTACTGTGGAAAACGTTTACAGAATAGTTTCTGCCTCAGTCAACGAGTGTCTATGTGTGTGAGGGAGCTGTTGACTGAATATCCAAGGCCTGTGGGGGAATGGCATTATTCGTTTTCCTGCACCAAAAACAACAAAGAGAGAAATGTGGATGGTGAGATGGAGTGCTCCGTCGTGTGCCAAAGTCAAATTGTAGCTGGTAGACACAGACAGGAAGTCCTGACTGGGAATCAACTCTTACAAATGGCTACTGAATCTCAACAAAAGACGCATTGACCAAAATAACTAAATTATGATAATTCCATTTTTTAACATTAATAAATGAAATGATCCAGTCTGTCCAAAATCTCAGTTGCTGCAGTTAATTACAATACACTTCTGTGTGCCGAGACTTCACTGAAATCTGGTTCAATTGGTGGGTGGTATCGGAGTCCACTAAAATGTTGCTAAATACCAGTTAGAAAGTTCTCTTTTTAACCAGCATTCATGAACTTATTTCATTTTTTCACCTTTCTTTGGTATCTGGATAGCTCCATTACCTGAAAGTGTAACTAATTCTCCTTGTATGGAAATTGTATTAATCCGCAGGACCAATAAGCTCCTCTCTTGACCTTCCATTTATCACGTTATTCACCTGCCAGGATTACAGTGTATTTTTAGCTCCCAACACTTCTTTGGTGGCCTTAAATTATGCATGTCCTCCCAACTGCTGATCATCTGTTTTCCTGACAAAGAGAGATGCAGAGGTCAAATGACAGCTATGACGAAATTAAAGGTTGTGTTTTTCCTGTCTGGCTGCTGTGTGATTACAGGTTTTAGACCTGTAAGAGGAAGCATTTCAAAGGCGAGGTTTTAATGTTTCCTCATCTTTAAGACCTAAATTCCATGGTCATTCTCTTTGTTACAAAACACACATGACTAAGCACTGAGTAATGCTTATGGAACAGTGACTAGGAAGGAAATGAGGGTGACTTGAAGGTATGTCATGTCTGGAAGCTGCTTTATGACAGTATTTCTGGACACACAGCTGCTGGTGACCATTCGCTGTCTAAAGTGGGCTCAGGCATCTTCATAGACACACAGTGAAAGCGACACTGATTGTGGCTGTGGTGATTTTTTGGCTCCAGGCACTTATGTAGCTTTTCATGACATCATACCGTACTTTATGTTTTCGATTTCCAGTCCCACATTTGGGCTCCTCTACTAGAGTAGTCTCTATACTCTCATTGATTTTCCAATTGAGAGACAGACCATGGGAGCAGCAAGGCGCAGACAGGGTGCATTGTTTCCACTTGTGCAATACAATGATGATCTCACCAGCAGCTGCATGCCAACCTCCGCTCTCGTGTTCTTGCTACGTAGACTTCATCAGCCGAAAAGCTGCTGTTAATTACAAGTCCATATTCTAATTACTCATCACCCGGTAAGCCCTGGATCTGGGACAGAAGTGTGCAGAGAGACGTTGACGGGGGTATTTGTGTAATTTATTGACCTGGAGTAATTAAGTGCACATGTAGATGTGAAGGGAATCAGGATATGGCATAGACTCCTTGATCAGTGAAGCGTAGCACCACGGTATGTAACAAGTAGTGACTCAGTTTGCTCACTTTGGGGGACTCTCTGTTATAGTGTCCTGAACTTTGACGACAGAGACGCACCAAACTTCAAGCTGGTAAACAGTAAATGACTAGCTTCACCTTCATAGCATAAAACTAATGCAAACATAGCAGACAAAGGAGCGCAAACACTGAGCATGCTTCTCATACTTTCATCTCTCAGATAAGCAAGATAAAAGTAGCACAATAGCATGATCAGACAATCCTCTCTCTCAGATACGTATGGAGGCTGATAAACACATACATATGAAAGTGATGAGCGATAAAGCATCCTGGCAAAAAGGCAATCATGGCAGCTACATCATCCATATGGAGAACAACCGAAGCTCAAGGTGGATGCGTGGGACGCTCATGCTACAGAGAACCTCAATAAAAAGGCTTTCACATATTGGCGGCTCACACCAACAGAATGTCAATTATTAATGTTGCGTATGTGCAATCAATAATGGATGTCTGACAAGGAAATATTTTTGCTTTAGTTGCGTAATGCAGTTAATGGGGAGGCCTTCATGTCAATTTATCTTGCATTTTTATACTTTTCATCTCAGAATGTACCAGCTTTGATTATGCACCATTCCCCCTGAGATGAAGGTGTGCAGATTTGCAGCACCCCAGTGCTGAGACCCCTGGTGTTCATCCTTTTAAGCTTTAAAGAATTCTCACTCAGGCAGATAAATGTGAGAGAATGTCACTCTGACATTATATTTTACTCTGTCAACATCTGCATTTTTGAGCGGAATAAATGAATAAAAACAGAAAAAAAAGAAATGAACTCCTGCTTGGAGTCCATCATTGTGGACATCAAAAGGACTGATTAATAGTTCCGCTAACACAGTACTCAAAGCTACAGTACTCACCACACCACACCAATCTAATTATTCAGAAAAGAACACACGCAGACTCCAGCATCTTGCCCTCCTCTTTTCTCTGCGCATCAGACTGAGGCAACATTAAAATGGACAACAAATCCGGATTATACTCAGCGAAAAAATGTGAAGGAAAGCAGAGCAAAGGAAAATGCCCAGGAATCAAAAGGCTGCCCTTCATGAATAATACATATGTCTCCCTCAAACTGAAGTCAGGGAATGATTTTAAAATATATAATGAATTGATTACTATGCATGTGACGGGGAGTTAAGATGATGTGAACGTGCTGCTAGTGGCCTGAAGCTTGTTGGTGTTCCAACCTTAATGAAAGACGAATGAAGACTTCTACTCTTTTAATACCACTTGTGATAATTGGGCGTCTGCTGAGAAGTGCTGAGCACAAGTATATCATGCTTCACAGATAACATGAATTACGTGAATGCTACAGACTTGGTTCTTTTTCAGCATTTGAAATTAGCTATTAGAAGACTCATATTTTCAACTTGATGAGATATGAAGAAATCAGCATGCTTATTAGAGCAGATCATTCTGAAATCCATATTTACTGGCAGGTTTGGTGGTAAAGTGGAGATAGTCTAGAGTGGCAGCAAATCACTTGAAATTTCTGCTGACAAAGAGTCAAAGCACCGTGGAGACCCCTGATGCTATTACGCTTCTACTGAATATTTTACTAACAAGACCTTCTTTTCTGGTAGACAAACGCAGTCATGCTGGGCTCCTCTGCAGGACAATCTGCAACCTTATACATCCCAAATACTCACACAGATTGCTATGAA
The DNA here is from genome assembly GCA_015343265.1 of Pao palembangensis. Classification (NCBI taxonomy): domain Eukaryota; kingdom Metazoa; phylum Chordata; class Actinopteri; order Tetraodontiformes; family Tetraodontidae; genus Pao; species Pao palembangensis. The sequence continues at coordinate 9,658,394 of CM027086.1, forward strand.
AACACAAATATACACACAAACCAACACATACCAAAATTCTGATTGAATAAGGCTGAAAAAACAACAGGGGGGCAGTGTTCCTCCAGGTGAGAAGGAAAAGGTGCCTATGGCCATTCCAAAGGAAATATTTTCAAGATCAACTCTTATTATTCTTGCAGGGACTAAACTCTTCAACAATGTATCAAATACTGTAGGAAAGCAATGCCAACGCTAGAGGCTCCCTGTGCATACCATAAACATACGCCACATTTAGTTGTGTGGTTTGTGAGTGCACTTGGGATTGAGACTTACATCCTGGAACTGATTCTTCAATCTGTCCAATTCTCCTCATAGATGCTGATCACTCAGTGTACATGAGTGAAAAACAGGACATAGTCTCTGTATAAGTATACGTGTGTGTGTGTGTGTGTGTGTGTGTGTGTATGTGTGTTTGGGCGGGGGGATTCTTCACTGTGAGCATCATAGGGAAATTCCACCTGAGAAGGCTCTAGGACAAACATAGAATGCTTGTTCTTGACATTGTTCTAATTTTTTAATAACCTCTAAGATACTTGTTGTGAATTAATAACATGGAAGACTCTTCCTCAAACAAGGGAATGTTAGAGAATGGGATAATAATTCTGCTTTCTGCTGTTAGGTTTGGGTGGAAGATCTGAATACCTACCTTGTATAAATTAATAGAGCACATTCTTGACTTTCTGATAGCTGAAATAAACTTTGGAATTTGTTAAAGGACTAAAAACATAACGTAGAGCCTTGACTGTCATAACTGGGTTTTAACATTGGATAAAGTATAAATGGATAAGTGCTGTCATGTACAGCCACACAGTTGCAAACTGAGGAAATAAAATCTTCTAATAGTTTAATTAACTTTCGTTTAGAGAAATTTGAAATGACAGTAAGACATTACCCAATGATAAATGTGCATGTGGCATTGGCTTTTTGATGACATAATGAAATTAGCACTCACACTGCATTTTAGTCTAATCAGGTTAAGTTTTTTTTAGATACATTATGTTTTGTTTCTCTGTAGGCTGGTGAGCACAACAAAATACAACTTTAATGCAGCTACTGCTATGACTAGTAGTATGATTAGTACGACTCAGCAGCAGAACTAGTATTCCACCTGTATCCACTCTTTGTTGGAGTCCTCTGCTGGTGTCCATGCATTTTCATAGTAGCTCAGTCTTGAGCGCTCTGGAGACCAGCTGGGGTTGTACTGGGATGAAGCCATGATTTGTTCTGACGCTATCTCGCCCGATTCCATTCCTAAAGGGTCACTGCAGTCAAAGTCTGTGGAGACAGATAAAAGGTAAGGAAAAAAGCAAAAAAAAGGGGAAATCAAAAGATGCTCAGCAGAATTCGGAGTGGTGAAAGCACCATAGTGTGCCTGGTGTTCCCCAGAATCACAGCTTGTCTTTGGGGAGGAGGACTCCACATGACCACTCAGCACCATAGTCCAGAAAAGAACAGTGCATATGAGATGGCTCTATAGACGTCAGGCTTTCTCTAATTTTAAACAAAACCCGATAAGTGTTTTGAACTAAGTCGTGACTTAATAAAGCATTTTCAAATGACTGTATCTCTGATTTCCCTGATTTTAGGACCCAAGTGGGACAGATTATCTCCATCTGGTCTCGTGAGAGACTTTATGTTAGTATGTGTGGTTTTAGGCTGTAGATCACATTTAATGGTGCAACCACCCACGTCTTGTTTGTGTTGACATGGTGGCAAACACTGTGAGACAACATGGGCTCCGTAAGTTTGCTATGGGTCAGCTTCTCTAACCTCTCCAGGTCAGACATACTGACACTGCTGGGTGTGAAGCAACAGTTGAAGCAAACAATATGACCTTTTCAGCTGCATAGGAGTTATCAAATGCCACTATAACAACATGGAAAAATGAGAAGGCATACTTACATACTTCCTTACAAATTCATATGGGCAATCCCTCCTATTATTGCTAATTTGCTTCTGTAGTCTAGTAGTGATTTGGTCTCAAACCTGATGATAGCCCCTCAAATGGTTTGGTCACAAGTCTCTGTTGTGGCCCTTTACTGGCATGATGCCTAAAAATGCAGTCATATGCTTGTGTGCACATGGACACGCACAGTCAGAGGGCACAGGATGAGGAGCAGTGTGAAACTGTTATGTCGTGGCTGCCTATGAGCTAACACAGATGGTCTCCCCATCTGCCACAGTGCTAACACACCTCCGTCACTTGGTCAGAGACAGAGAGAGAGAGAGAGATTGTGTGCGTGTGTGTGTGCATTTCAGCATTAGCTAGCTGCATATACGTTTATCAGCAAAGTCTTAGCATGGGGCTGAGAACATTGTCTCACACCTCTTTGCTCCCATCAATGGCTATCTCTGAATAAACTGTCTGTTCTTCTCAGACTTTTGTAAATGGAGCTCCACCATCTACTTAGATTACTCAATCATACCATTGTATCATGAACATCTACCGCTACGGATGGAAACTGATCATGTGGGTTACTGACCAAAGCAGGGTTGATAGCCAAGAAGATAGTGAGGCAGCATGAGACAGTAGTGAATGCAAACCAGATAAATGGGATAGGAACAAAAGACAACGGCTCCTTTCATCACCTTATCACCTCTCATCAGTAGCTTTCAGCAAGACTGTACCGTTCATCCTGCAGAAGCTAGAAAATCTACTGTGTATTATCTATAAGGGGATTACAGATGAGTCAAGGGCTATACATCCGGAGGAAAGCATATACATTCACATTTATGGCTTTTGTTCTTTGGTAAGCTAGCCCTGCCAATTTGCCAATCACTGACATTTCAGAATAACTCTTTAATGCAAATGTTACTGTTAATCTGATTTTAGCACGTAAAATGCATTAAAAGAAATGTGAGGAGACATGACATTCCCAGTTTGTGTGAATGTGCAGCACTGGTCTTCCCTTTAGGCAGGAGAAGAATCTTGCTGGAGATGATCAGTAGCGTTGTTGCATGTCATTTATCTACGTTTCGATTCAAAGACTCGCCATGTGTGTTTGGGGTGGTATAGCCCCTGGACAGATTTCCAACTCTTGCCAGCACTCGTCTTCTTTAATCAATGTTTATGAAAATGCTGTCTGAGGTTCTTGGTGATGATTCTAGAAAAACTGTTTTTGGAAGCACTTTAAGCTGCAGGAGGTAAACCTGTCACAGCAATGCACTGAATGAAGAAGCAGGAGTTGTTTATTTATTTACTCAGAGGTTCTGTTAAATGTGTGGGAATTTGTCATAATAGCACCATGTGTGGCTTTATTTGCAGACAACATCTGCTTGTTAATCTTTAATATTCCTCCAGGAGGTACTTTATTATCCTCTAATTCATGTAATTACCTTGTTTCAGTTCAGACTCCACCAACAGACCAAAAAATCTAATGTTAAATGATTCTTTATGGGTTGTAATATGATTTCGATTCCAACCACAATAAACATATTTTGCCTGTGTTATTGGTCTACCACTGCTTCTGTTTTCCCTCCATCCCCATCTGGCTGATATTTTCTCTTTATATGCCAACTCACCCTCTGGAACAGTCCTCTCAATGACAGTAAAATTGGCAGAAAAGCCTTCCTTAGCAATGGCGCTGTCAGTGTTGATTGTTAGTGCCAGGATGCCAGTATAGGAGATGATCCTGCCTGGGGTGTTCTGCCCGCAGTATCTCCCGATATATGGCCCCACTGGAATGCAACGGGAAAGAAAAGTATGAACAAGTGTAGTTAAGGTTAACTCAATATTTGTTTGTGTGCTACGGCCACACAACACATGAGTCTGACAACCAAAGCACCCTGTGGAGGTGTGAAAACGAGTAGGTCAGTGTGGTATGACACAGACTCCATAAAATCGCTTGAGAAAAGACTCCCAACATTCCGTTCCTGCTTGCTGCCCAGACACAATGAGAACAAAGTACAAGGGGGAGCTGCCGTGCAGGTTTTTGTCTATTGCCATAGCTATAAATTCCTTACATGTTCTCATCAGAGGTAGACACAGCCATAGCCCAGTGAGTCTTGTGAAAGAGGCCAAACAAATGAAAATGGGAGCAGAAAATAAAAAGTGGCAAAAGTGCAAAATGGGCATTTCCATGCCTGGAAACACAGAAGAAAATGTAGAGGATGGGGGTAAAGCTAGAATTGATTAACGGATGTATGCTGCCAACTGTACATTGCATGCCCATGAAAGAGACACCGAATCTCTGTGCTCCTAAAATGTAGTTTCAACAGTTCAGATTCTAACTGTAGGTGGAGACAAAGAAGTCACATGCTGTTTGTGCCTGAGGCACAAGAGCAAACACTACACCAGTCATCAGTTTAGCAAAAAAAAAAAAAAAAAACAGAAAAAAGTAAATTCGCCTTAAACTGTGTATTTTAAGAACCTGCACCTTGCAAAAGTTAAGACCTGAGGATGGCCACACTTCAATCACTCCTCTGTTGCATAATCATTATGTCTGGGGCAGGGTGTAAACAGTGTAACTATGTTTACAGCTATTATCAGTCCAGATGAAGAAATATTCAAAGAAATATATAGTTATGGGGTAACATGGGTGCAGCAGAGCAATGGAGGACAATGACCTTGCTCTATTTTTCTGATGTGTCCTTTGATCCATGTACATTCATCAGCATGCGCTCCCAGTGGTGTGAAGAGACCTGCAGCTTATCTGTGATTAGTAATGCTGTGATCACTGGTGAGTGACAGTCCTGCTTTTCTGTGGCCTCCTGTCATCCAAAACACGACCCTTTCAGTCGGGCCCCCACATAAAATGCACAAGCCCTCCCCCAGGAGTTTACAGGTCAGAGGTGGGACTGGTTCAAATTAATCTTCATAACTCTGGTGCCTGACGTATGTGCGTGACAGCGGGCAAATGCTTTTAAAGACACCAAAGCTTGGACTGGAAAAAAGAAAGGAGGAAAAAGAAAAAAAACATCTTCTCCTGGATTATCTGCTTGACTCCACCAGTACTATGAAATATTAAAGAACATCTGCCTGTGCCTTCCTCTGGGGAAAAGTGCCAAAGGAGTGCCTGTCCACTATGGTGTGCTTTGAAGAGTGGAAGGATTGGGAGGTGTTATTCCCCTCATGCTACACAAACCCCTGCCTTTGCCCAGACATCACCCATCTCTGTAAAGCGCAAAGGCCAGCGAGCCTTCAGCCGTCAGTGCTAACACACTATTGATCCAGCTGGCAACCACAAATGGCAAAATTCAGTACACTATATTCCCCCTGTGGTTAAGTTTTGCACAAGGCAGTCTGTCACATGCAACAACACCTGAACGGTGTGAATTGATAGTGTCTAGTTGCTGCCCCAAATAGGCTCAGCACAGGACAAAAGCATGCCGGAGCAGTTCCTTCAAGTGAAAGATCTCAGGAATTATAAGTCAGAAGTGACAGAGAAAGCATCTCTTTTACGCTGTTCTTTGTAACATTAATATTAATAGGTGCTAATAAAGTGATGTGTGGTATTCTCAGCTCAGCAAGCTTTAATTAACACAAATGTCGAAGATGAAAATTGTCCCACTTCAAGGAGGGAAATTTAAAAGAGTATCTGGGATCAATGCTGTACTGCTCAAATCTGTTTTGATGTGAGTTCTATTCTACTTTAGGAAAATTCACTTTAAATACAGACATATATATAAATCAGTGTTTTTGCTTATAGCAGTGAATGCTGATATGCACCAGAATGAATACAATGAGATGGGTGTGGCTCTTTTTCTCACTCAGTAACAGATGAGAAAAGCTTCCCTGGAGTCTGCACCCCATGTTGCAAAAGCCTCAGAGAAAAACGGAGAAACTTCAAGAGTGACTTTAGCGGCAGAGTTCAAAGCCTCGTGGCAGGCCGTGGAAGCATTACTTTGAACACTGCCTGGCCTCTTTTTTTAACCTGCTGCTATACTTGGGTTTGCTATGATACGGCACTGGTTCACATTTTATCTGGATCTTTTTTCATGTCATTTGTGGCGCTTAGATGTGCACTTTGCTCACCTCCAGGGAAGCCATCCCAGATCTCCAGCCTGTCATAACGGCAGAACACACCAGCAGGGGGCGTTTGGTCAGGTTCCAACTCAAAACTCTCAAATTCCAAAATGATCTCAGACATCTTGGGAGCGAAGATCATAAAGGTGCAGTCCAGGTTATTTGGGTATTTCTCTGGAAAGCCAGGGGACTTGATGACACCACTGTTAGAGGTGAAGTTTCTGGAACATTCTGGACCTGCAGTAAAAAAAAAACAAATAGAAAGTGAGGAAATGAGATGAAACAGGGTTACAAGAAAGACGAGAAATGAGCCTTTTAAGTGACTGTAAGTAATCAGTGGAGAGTGATTTTACGTTGTTGATATTAAATGGCTCTCTGTCGCAGCTCATCCGCAGAGTGTTTTACAACCCATGTAGACAGACGTCCCGCTTAATAGTTGCCCCCTTTAGTAACTAAGTACTTTAGTAACTCTTTTGTCCTCATCTGGCATTAAAACTGTAGCTCTGAGAACATCTGGACAGGTAATATACACATTAGTGAAACACTTCATTCACCATGATGATAGAATCAAGATTAAATAGCCTGATTTTCCTAACACAAACCTGTCTCTGTAACCAGGATGTGTCTGCAAAATGATTTTAGAGGTGCTCAGGGAAATTATAGCTTTGCTGATGGGAGGCAAAGGCAATGACTTTGTGTGCATCTACACACATGCCTACTTAAAATGCACATTTTTACAGAAGGGAAAGTCAAAATATTTATTCACAGCTCCCTGTAGAGCTGTCACGCCGCTGATGAGCTTTTCATGTTAGTCAGTCATTAAGATTATGATTTAAGAATGAATGATGTGATAAGCAGTGAAGCAGACAGCTGCCAGGAGATTGACAGAAAGAGATATTATATGTTTGCCATGCTTGCTGAAACACTGGGGTATTTCTTTCTAAGCAGGCTTGGTTTTTTACACACATCTGAGAAAAATCAGGGCTAACTGTCACCCAAGGTAATTATTTGGTGTGGTTATTGGCAGGGATATACCCAGGACGATGGCAATTTCACGACCCTTTGAGAGCTCACAGGATTGAAGCAGATGGAACCACAATTGCTGGGAGTTATGAAAAGATAACCTGCCTCAATGATGATGGTAAACTGTAATTCCACTGTTACTAAATCATCTGAATGGACTTCAAGTTCACAGCCATCAAACCCACTCCATGCTGACCACCGGCAAGTGAATGGAGCCATGTTGATTTCCCCAATAATGCAAGTGCCAGTGGGCTTTTTCTTTCTTAAGTGAGGTGACATTTTGTGTGGCAGCTAAAACGTGGCTTTCACAAAAGTGAGTTTTTTGTTGTATTTACTTTTAGAAAAATGGAAAGATTTTGTTGAGAGCAGAAGCATCTCTGAGATGAAAGTGTTGCCAGAGGCTTCACTTTGGCACTTTAACTCTCATAGTTGAGAGAAATATCAGACAGGTTTGGCAGAAAAGAAAGAAAGAAAAAAAAAATAACAACAACATAAAAGCATTCTTTTTTGAAAACAGCCTCCTGAGTGCATTGCATTTGATGCCTGTGAAAAGATCCAAAGGTCTTTGTGGTGAATTTCCTTTGGATATTGGTTTCCATTTATTTCAATGGCTTCCACTGTGACCCCTTTTTTCCGCTCAGTAGCTGACCAGAACAGTCTTGGTCACTGCTCGTGACTCATTCTGAAAACCTCTAAAATTCTGAAACCACTAGCACTACAAACACAAAAACACCTGGACAATCAATATAATATTTGTAAATTATGCTGATTATGCATTCATATTGATTTGGGGCACTAATAACATTAATGGGCCCTTAAATGAACACAAGACAATAAATCAGAGGAGAATGCCAGAGAGCCCTGCTGGCTCCCAGAAGTGAGATAATCAAGCAAAAGATCATTTATCCCCTCCACCCGGGAGACCTTTCTCTCTTCACCACACCTTGGTAGCTTTTTAAAAGCTACTCAGTGAGAGCAGTCCCGCTTTTATTTTACAGAATTCATGTGTGCAGTATGAACATGTTGAAAAGGAACTTCCTTATGCTACCTTCGAGCTGAAAGCTGACTCTTACATGAGCCGCATCTTTCCTTTCCGTCTCTGATTGGATTTCTTAATAAAGGGGACTTAGTGCAAAAGCTGGGAATCAAACGTACATCTTCCTCTGGAAAGACCAGTGTCCTATTTACGTGTCCAGCAGCAACCATAATAAATGCAAATACGTACAACTGTATGTGTCAGTTTAGTCCAGAGTTTTCACATAGGGTTCTCTTCTTGTGATTAGTTTTGTTAAAAAGGCAAAAAGACCAATAGTGAGTGAGGGAACCGGTTAGGAGTGAAAAGCTAATCTATAATAAATAAATCAACTAATTTCTAAAGTAAAGGAAAAGCTGACAGGAAACTCACACTTACATTCCTTGAATTAATCTGAGAAATAACAGATACACTCTCTGCTTCTTTTTAAACAAACAGCCAAGTTTATAACAGGAAGAGAAAAGGGAAATAACCTTGAATGCAGAACATTTACCAGCAACCTCCAAGCGGGTGCTCAAACATTTACTGCCATCTGTAATGGATTCCTGTTTATACGGAGCTCTTCTTCTCTGGACTCGGAATAAACAAGTGTCACTCGGTCTCGCCTGCGTTTAGAGGGATTAGAGTTTGTTTAACAGTATGGCAAACTGTTTTTTAATGGGGCTCTGATTTCAACTGTGCAAGTGTTGCAGATTTATTATAAACATTAAATTAATATGATTTGATCATAAAGCCAGTGCGGTTCAGTTCTTTACTCTCGCTGATGACTGCGCATCTCTATTGCTTTAAGTGCTGAAATCTGAGCAGTGGCTGAAAGTTAATCATTAAAACAACACCAAGCCAAGGAATAGGCATTTCATGTTTCAGCCTTATATTGTTTTCACTATCAAATCCCTCTCCGTTTTCACATTCTTCATTCATTCTTCATCCATTCTCCCTATTTTCATCTCCCCCCACTCTTCTCGGTGAGGGTTATTAGTGGCCGGAGACAGAGGGGCTGGAGGTGTTGTTCTTGGGCTGGTAAGTAAATCACCAGTGTTTATTTTCCATGCTGCTTTCTGGCTGATCATTAGCCTGGTTTACAACCTTCCATGACACCCCCTCGTTTATCCTTATGCCTTAAGCATACGGGGTGACGGGGGGGGGGTTTAATTGTCACCGGAGAATTAACTCTTTCAGTGCTGCATTAAACATTAACCTGAAGCCAATGTGTCACTGAAACAGATGGAAAGGCAGGCTTGCACTGAATCCTGCGGAACCTGTGGCACAGCAGCGCTGGTATGGTATTTATGGCATTAACAGCATCTGTGACATAATGTTTTTAGAAGGGCTGGGGGTTTGGAATGGAGGTGGGAGGTTCGGGTAGGCTCCCGTTGGCTCCTGTTAGAAAAGATTTGTTGTCTTTGCTTTCTATTAGGCCCATGTGTGATGACAGTATGTCTCCATCACAGATGTGACCTACGCCATCAGGGTGAGGAGTCCCTGAAAGCAGAACATACTGCTAGGTTCCCTCTAACATATAAACCCACCTTGAAAGTGTTTTTACAGGTGTGGCGTTAGAATCAAAGCATTAAAATCTAACTAAATATTGTTCGTCTCTTCTGCATGTCAGAATCTGTTGTCTAGACACAGAAGATAATTGTCCTTTTTTGACAGGATTCAAATATTGACTGCATTTTCAACCCTATTCCACTGAATTATGATTAATTAATGTTATATAATAATCTGGAAACCTGCAAGCTGTTCAAAAGAAACATGAACTTTTTGTGTGATACTTTGGAGGATGGATCTTTGTATGGATGTTTGAAGCTTTTAAGTGAGAAATAAAGGGAAGACTGACTGAACACAACAAAACGCTGAGATTTTGGTGGATGGAAACATCTGCCTATACCGGTTTATTCAACTTACTATATAACATTAAACATCTTGTTGAGCTCCTCTGTTCAACCTAAATATGCCTCATTCCTCAGCTTATCTCTCATCCCTCCTTTTCTACACCATCTCACGCTCGCTCTCTCTCACCAGGCATCACCCAATGAAGCGCATCTGCCAATTTGCAGCCTATAAAATAAATAGCCTGTGCTAATTAAGATGGCTGGATAGGACTGTGCGGCGCAGTCTCTGCCCTACACTGCAACGGATTCCCTTCAGGACAGACTACACAGAATACCACTGATGAGAGCCAAGGCTGCAGATGCCAGCGTGTTACCATGTGTGAAAGTGTATTTACATAGATTATAGTTTAAATGCCTAAACCTTCATATGTAAACATACTTGGGCAAGTTGGCATGTGAATCCTGTGGGGAGTATGTGTTTGAATATCTCTGCTTTGTGGCTATGTTCATCTTTCACATGACCTCTGCTTGTTAGCCCTTAGATAAAAGGCGGCTGTGATTCCTGATCCCCAGGCCTATCATCACTGTGATAAACAGCTTGCATTCTTTGCATTTCCCTTCATTGGCATGCAAGAGTGTGAGCCCCTCGTTCCACCCTCCGTTATCAGAACATCTGTGTATCGTCATTAATGTTACATGTTTTCCCAACTAATACCCTGCTTCTTGATAAGCTCAGCTATTCAGTCCACTCCGACTGTCTCCCAGCTCGGTTCTTTAACAAACAGAGCTGTTAATTGATCTCAGAGCCTTGTTCTGGGCAGCGGCCAGAGCTGTTGTAGTCAAAACAGAGAATAAATCCAAAGCATAATGAGGGTCTGAATGCATGGTGCACTTGTGAGGTTGTTTTGGCCAAACAAAGTAGCGCTATCGTAGATTTAATCTCCAGATAATCCCCAGCAACTCTCCTCCTGGCTCGATTCTATAAGTAACTCATGATTCATCAGTGATGAAATGTAACCATCTATTTACAATTACAACACATATATACTATAAGTTCTTGCTACACCTTCACTGCAAATAACGTATTTTTACGTAATTCTAGCGGACTTTTTAACTTTCTTTTATAATACCCTTTCAATTGATTTAAGAGATTCTGTTCTTAAAACATTGTTTTAGATACAGCATCCATCCATCGACTACCTTCTGTCCGCATTCTTCCCATCTCAGCACCCAGTGCTTGCTCATCCATTCCATCTCTTATCACCCCTGTGCCCAACATGCCTCATTTATAATTAGTGCTAGCAAACAGATGAGACTAGAGAATACCAGGCTATTTGTGGGAAGAATGTAGTAGATTTAACAAGCCTATCAAGGGGATGAGGTGATGTGTGCAGATGAGTTGCCAATGTTGGGGTGGAGTGATGCTTTGATCTCGTAAATGGACTCCAGCAGCTGCCACGCCGTGTTGGTGACACGCACAAGCTGAAGCACACAAACACAAGCACAAACACACTCGAGCCCAGATTAAAAGGAAGGGTGGGCCATTCATCATGTCTCAGAGGTCACCAGGGGGCGCATCCTATAGACTGCTGCTAAGGTTAATTAATGAAAGTGGAATCTGTAGCACCTGTCTGCCCTCCTGTCTCACTCCAGAAACATATCCTCCTCCTCCTCCTGCACCTCCTCCTTCGATTCCACACAAAGGAAGACAGTTACCCAACAGGAAATGTAGCCCTTTGTTTAGAAATCTTGTCATAAATATGTACTTGATTCCAGAACAAAAATTTGAACAGTCAAAAAGAGTGGCTACCCCTGGAGTTCTCATACCTTAAATGTAACTATGGTTACAGGCCGCCACTGTAATACAAGACATAGCAAACATTTGTTTAAAAATGCTAAGTAACACCCTTACTTATTGTAAAATTATTCATAAATAATTTTCATAAATAATTTTCATAAATTGTAAGAGCTGCTACAGCTGCAGCCCATATGAACCTATGATTCATTGCTTTTGAATTGAGCATATTGCTTCCCATATTGTGACTACATCATTTTAAGCTCTGGTGCCTTCACAAACAACCATAAAGTTAAATGAAGAGGATCTTTTCTTCTGTGGCATATAATAATATCCCTACAGTATACACATATAAGGAAGGCTGACTGCAAAGTTTACTAGGGCTGTGTGGAAGTAAGCAATGTAATTTTAAAAATAATTTTGAATATTCACAAATAAAACATCTGAGGCTTGTTTGGAGGCCACCAACCTGTTTTGAAGATCTCATACCGGATGGAGAAACCTGCTCCGTGTGTCTCATAATCGGAAACAAATTTGATGAAGAGCTGGTTTCCTGAGGAGACGACTGGAGAGGGTGCAATCTTCCCGCAGTACTTCCCCACAAGCTGACCGCTTTCGTCCACGCCGTCCCGTACCTCGACATAGTCGTACCTGAACGAGGCAAAGGGGAAACGTTTTTTTAAAGGTTTGGAAAATCTGTTCTTGCTCAGTTCCGTAGAACCTAGTTGCACTTGTGATAATTGCACAACCTCACACGCAAGCCCTTTATTCTCAGAGGTGCAGATGAATGCAGGGCAGCACAGCATATTGTGCAGGTAATGTAGTGGAAATGAAACACTATGTGCTAATGAGGTCTCCAGGTTAAAACTCAGAGAACAGGTGGGCAGGCTACGCTTTCATTATATCGACCAAATTCACACACACACAAACACACACGCACACCCTGACCAGTTGTTTATCTGCTGGCTAACCACAGCATCGCACTGACTGCACATGTGCATATCAGCTGTATAGGGGAAAATGGGCACTGAAAGTGTTATTATCCTGGCCTGAGGTTCAGGCTGGGGTATAGAAAGAGCAGGTGTTAGAACTGTTCCACACACACGCTCCATCACACATCACATTCAAATGTAATTTCAGACCCACAGCTATTGAAGGGAGCAGACACTTAATTGAGCTGGCACAGAGTTTCGGAGTAGAAGAGGAAAAGAACTTTGAAATTGGGAATAGGAGCCACCATGCACACATGTAGGCACACACACACACACACACAGAATCTGGCATGTGAAACTTGAGATGGTAGCAAAATGGCCGGTGAGGGTGGTCTAAGTACCTTCTGGTTATCAACATGGGCATTTAGGACCTTGTTAACGGTGTACATTAAATGAATATGATTTGTGGTTTTTCACTCTGGTACCTGCACGTGTGCCGACACGTGACGGCTCAGATGACTTTTCCATGCTGTATTTTGACTGTGAGCCTCACTCCAAAAGCAGATTTCAGATCAGGTTTCCACAGTTCTTAATTGCCCATAATGCTACCTGCCTCTTTTCCCACCTCTGTGGGCCACTCAGGGGTACATTTTAGCCCAGCTTTTGATAACCTTCCACAACACTCCTCCAGTTTCATCTAAGAGCCAATGAAAGAAATACTACTGACACCATCCTCTGTCTGTCGACAGAAAAGAAGATAATTTCCTTCACCAATAAAACAAATAATTCCCTGACATAAATATGATTTCCAGAGGTGTTGATGAAGGATATCTTTTGGGTTTTCATTAGCAGAACATCACAGCAATTCACTGGACTCAGCTAGCAAGACATAAGGATTTAATCTAGACACATCCTGAAGTGGAACTGAAAAATGGGTCCTCTGAGGAGGTGCCAAAGGATGGATGACCTCTCTTTTGTTTCTGCTCAGAGTTTCAAAATTTCAGGTAACATAGAGGCGTAACAGCTCGTTTCTTTAAAATTTTGGACTGTAGAATCCAAATTTCTGCACAGAAAACTAGCTATGACACAGGTTTATGTCCTTGAAAAGCTCTTTTTTGAATGAAAGCATTCACTTTCTACATGATGTCCCTTTCTTAAGCAATTAGACCTATTTTTATTGCTCCCTGTGGTATTTCAAGACATCTTCCCTCTCTCTGCTGGTGAGGCCACCACCTGTAGCAACAACCCAGTTCACCTTACACAACCACCACTTTGTACTTTGACTTTATCAGCTGCAGTGCAGTGACAAAAACTACTAGTTACATATGGTGTTTTACAATGTCATCCCTCCCCCCTCCTCTGCAGATGAACAGCGCTCATTATTTCATTTGAAGCACTCCCCTAGCTTTTTTCTTTTGCTGCAATGATGTCATTGTTATTTTAGGCACCCTAACACATATTTATGTGGATGATGAGTTTAAAGTCCAAAAAAACAAAAACCCTTTTGTTTTCAGGAGGAAAACTGAAAGGAATTATGCTAGCCTTTTATCGATTCCAGGATTAAAAAGTTTATTATTATATTTTTTAATACATAGCAGGGAAGAATACCAGTCAAAATGCTGCATATATGCACATTCTCATTTTACTGCAGCCCCAGTAACAGTCAATTAACGTCATGTTTTCATTTCACCATATTCACCACCTAAACAAGAAGAATGTTCCAATTTTCTTCTCAATTTCAACTCCTCACACTTCCAGAAAAGGCTGTTTATTGCATTTGCACTCTGCTGCTACAGCTTGGATGTCCCCCGTAAAAAGGCGGCACAGTGGGAGAGAAATGATGCAGATGGTAGAATGAATACGCCCTGGGGATTCTCGCTGTGCAAGAAAGGAAAGAGACAGACCTCCTTTTCGAAAATGTCTCTATTTGTGCCTAAATGACTCATGTGTCAGCCAGAACTCCAATGTTTTTACGCTGTTCTACTAAAGTACTCTATCTAACTGGGCCCTTATCATCTGGAGGACATTACGGGAAATGCTCGGTAGAGCTGCGTTAAATAGCTTCAATCAACTGGTCGAAACCCTCGCGAAGGCTCAATTCTTGGGCCATGAATCTTCAAAGAAGGCGGGAGACAATTACCCAGCTCTCCATATACAAGCTCGGGAAACTCGAGGACAAAAATTATATAAACCTGTAATGATAATTTGTGTTTTTATCTAATTAAATGTAACAATGTGGTCCTACTCCATTCTGGGCCTCTCCTGTAGTTTACGCTTCACCAGATGACCAGATGCACAAAACACAGATTAGGCACAAGAAAAACATCTGCAGGATGTGCACACTGGAAACGTTAAGATTTGTCTTTTCCCAGATCGGTTACTGGGGAAAATGGACCGTAGCTTCCAACAAGTCTTTGATGGTAGATTCTCATCGGAGAGGCGAGGGATAAATCCTCAGCATTACGTTAACTTTAATGCAAATTTCTGAGTTGAACTTATGACTTGTAACAGAACAGAAGATGAATGGCGTGTCTCTATTCTCTGTCACGACAGAATTGTGAATTTAAACTCAGTCAACCCAGCTCAGCAGCGTTTGGTTGTCACTCTTATTCATTGTCAAAATAAAGTCCAGTTGAGTCGCCACCTATTTATCCATCTATACATCTATACTGCTTTGGGTCTGGGTGGGCCTGCCACACACAGACAACACACGCATGTAAGCACACACGCACGTACACACACGCGAACACCCACACATACACACACACGCACACGCACACACATACGTTGAGCTGCCTACCACAGTGCTAATAGTGAAAATGGTTTTCTAATCCAGTGGGGAAATTAAAGGAGAAAAAGAGAGGGGTGCTGGGGTTGGTGGCAGTGGGGGTTTGAATGTAATTCTCAACGACCTTCGCTTCACCGACTCAAATGTATTAGCCTGCTTTCTTTCTGCAGGCACAGAGAGAAAGCAATCCGCAAGTGTCAAACAAGAACATTAGCCCTCCTCGTGAAGCCGAAGAGAAGGCGACAAACCACCGGCCTAACAATATAACAGTTATATTGCCTGAAGCTTTCTCATGGAAATAATCTTTCCTCCCACTATAAATGTCTGTTAGATTGTATTGCCTTTGTAGAACCATATCAGAGGCAATACAATAATGCCATGACGGACTGTATAAGCCTGATATAATCAGTTAGATTTCTTAATCGGGTCATTTATATGCTCAAACCTATGGAAATCACCTAAACAGGAGTTTTCCTTACTGTCATCCTCTCTGGTCCAGATGGTTAAAAGTAGTAGTGTGTGAAGCAGTCACACTAGGCGTATTACTCCATGAAAACATGATCTAACATGTGAAAAGGTGGAAAGGGCCTCTAAATTAAACTTGGGATGGCTCTCCAAGGCCTAGGGAGATCATCAGAGAAGAGCACTTTGTATTCAGCTGTCAGAAAACTCAAAGTCCTACAGACTTCTCATGACAATGACTCGGCTCTCAGCAAACAAAGCGTGCACCTGAGTCTCGAGGAAAAAAAAAAAAAAAAACTAAAAGCATCAACATAAGAGGAGCTGATCTAACATACTTTGAGTGTACTGAGAGGATATCAAGTTCCCTCTGTCCCTTGATACATCCAATAATGTCCAATAATGTCTTCTTACAGCAAGTTCTCAGCTCATATGAACTCAAATTAACTGGAATGTCGAGATACACTGAAGCCCTTGACATTACATGTTATCAAAAAAAAGTTACAGCTCTATCAGTTTTTTTAATTCCTCAGTTTAATCAAAACGTAACACTTACTTATAACGTATATTAGTAATATAAAACATGAAAACATTAAGTGATACAAATATGATCTCCTTCAGTTATCTTAGCAAAGATAATAATTGAAATATTGAAATTAGAGGAATTTCTCATAGCTGATGACCCATAAGTGTCTACTCCTGGTGGCCAATACTAATACTACAAATTGTTTTGTTCACATTCTTTGGATGGAAGAAAGGATCACATTTCTGCTGTACATTTCAGGTGACTTAATTGATTAGCCTTAAGGTATTCTTCCTCTAATTTGAATATTTGCAGCATATTTTCAACAAACTGCAACTGTGAAACAGTCACACCCGTGACACCAGCTTAACTCTCACTTGCAACAGCTGCATCTTCTTTATGTCTTCCCTTAATGCCGGATGAAATTCCGCCATGTACAGACATAGGCTGGGTTCAATAAATGAAAAATGTCATTTTCGGTTGTTTTCATCAGCAAAAACTAATAACTAAAATCCTGAAACAATTTCCATTATCTGCTGGTAATTTAGACCAGTGAATATTTTGCATCTGTCAAAATTTATTTTTAAAAGCTTTCCTTCAGCTCAATCATTGCAGGAGTTGAAAGCATCTTAACATGAGAGCCCACATGGCAGGATAAAGTGCCGACCAATCACAGCTGATGGGCTCCGAAGTGGTGCCTTGTCAGGGAAGGCAGAAGGGCATGATTGCTTCACTCGCTATGATGCTGCCACATGGATGGATGGATGGAAGGTATAAAAAAGATGGATGGAATGCTCTGCTGCAGCTGCTGTCTTTGAGTGTCAACACCACATGTTCGAACATGGTCACATTCTTAGACGTGGCTGTTTCTGATTTTGACACTTTTATGCTGCATACTCAAACCCATGCAAAACAGTTGTCATTAGCATTGATGGATTTAGCTTGCTTCCATCCATTAGCCTTCATAATCACACTGCTGCCATCAACAATCAGATGAATGAATTTGGCTATTTAGACCCCATTATTAAATCTCCCCATTCCTGTGCAGCTCGAACAATAATGCTTTATTGAGCTTGAGCTGACATGGTGAATTCTGCCCCAACCCTTTATGTTTTGTGTGTGTGTGGGGGGACTGGTGGTGGTGGTGGGCGGGCACAAAAGTGACCACAAAAGCCGCCTCTGTTAGTAGGTTGACTGAATCACCCACGTGTAAGGATTGAACTAAAAAAAAAAAAAAAACAGAAGTAAGTTCAGCTGACTTGTTTTCCGTTCCCATGGACATCTATGACATGCCTGAGGCCTCATTCAGAGCTGTACATGTTTGACCACTTAAAGAAAACAATAATCTCAAGCATGACAAATAGGTCAGAATAACACGATTAAACACAAGTGATGATGGATCAGTGCTTTCATCAGAAGAAGCATTTTTCGGTTTAAATAAAAGACAGCAGTATTAGAAATCATCATTCAAAATATCATTGTTTTCCAGAGAAACTGATTAAATTCAAATGTAACACGCATTGCTAATGCGTGGAGAAATGTGATTCGCTACACAGTAAAGATGGTCTTCTGACTGAAAAAAAAAAATAAAAATCAAGGCAGCAGATTAAGATGCTGATCAGAAAGAGATTCTCTTTACATACACTAACCACTTACATTTGTCATTGACATACTGTGTGTGCTACACGTGCCCCTGTCGTTTTATGACAAAAGGTTTTGATCCTTGCTATTAATTCATGTGAAGATACCAACATTTTTTTTCAATAACGTGCTGTAGTGCATGACAACGCCAACATGACTCTGATGGCGATGATGATGACCCGACTTGACTTTAAAAGTGTTTCATGTGTTTGTACAAAACTTTAAGAAATTGAAAAATGCAAAAAGAAAGTATAAAAAAGTGGACAGGCAAAGAGGGCAAAAAGAAGCACTTCAGGTCATTCTTTGGAGCCATTACAGCAGCGAATGGCTCCCATTTGTCCCAACTTGACATTTGAGAGAATCAGTGATTACGCAGAAGAGAGGGGCACGCAGAGGTGAACGAGGAGTGAGTCCTCCGCAGGGGTCTGTGGTGGGGCTCAGACAATACAACGTCCTTACAACAATGAGAAGTCAAGGGTAAAAGTAACATGTGCTAGTAGAAAGGGGGTGATGTGACACAGCAGACTAACACGTGTACACCGCCTTTGTAAACTTCCTGCCCTCACCATGCTCTTGTTGCATGCCCACCCGCTCATACCACTTCATTCCAGCCTACTGTATAATAGTGATGTAGACATGTAATAGGAATTTGTAAGAACCGCAGCCCGATTTCACCTGGAGGGAACTCATCTTATATAACTTAAAAACAAAAAAACAAATCCCACATAGGTATTGTGGATTAAAGAGGAAAATATCAATGATTCTCAGTTTTAGTCTATCTCCTACCACAACTAGCCTATGCACAATGTTAGTGTTAATAGGCCCTGTAGTAAATAATGAAGACATGAGAAGAGGAGCCATTTGTTAGGAATATGTAAAAAAATAGGGTGGTGTTTGTTAGTGGACAGAATATTACTGGGCATCCTGCCCTTGTGGACATGTGTAGGATGTGTATCATTAGGGCTTGACAAGAAAAAGAAACATGAGGAAACACGTAGAGAATTGCCAGCATCCTCAAGCCAGTGACCCACTGAACTTCACGTAGAACTGAGGGTAGCTTAACTTTGAATTTTGCCAGCTGGTGACCAAAGAATAATATAAATGGAATATTCAGATGCATTTATTTTGTTTTTGATGCTGGGAAAAGTTGCTCCCTGCTGAGTAATGGAGTACGTCTGTATGTGTACGAGCATGCTGCAGTTAGAGGAATCAAAAGAAGCAGAAGAGGAGGAGGAGGAGGAGAGCAAAGGAGGACGGGGGAAGATGGGGGGAGTTGAGGATGAGGTCAAACAGAGTTAAAGCTTTTGGGTGCTGTTCAAATCTCTCATCTCCACAGCGGGCAGGAAAAGAGAGAAAGCGTGGTAAGTGCGATGGCGCTGTTGCCGGGTGAAAAGGAAACAGACTGGTGAGGGAGATAGAGAAAGAGTGCAAATGCATGTCAGTGGCAGAGTTGATAAAAAAAAAAAAACAGGAAGAGAAACAAAGGAGACGCGTTGTGTAAATAACTGATGACAGTCATCCTGACTTTTTGTGCACTTGATAAAAATGTGTAAAATGTGCATGTGTGTTTTTAAATGCATTTAAAGCATTGCAATCCATTGATTGAACTTTTTTTTTTTTTTTTTTTACAAATTATGAGAAATCAACTCTTACACATTCTGGGAATTTCAAAATGTCTATTAAAATATGCTCAATAATGAGAAAAAGTATTATAGAAACAACAGAATCTTTGCACAAATAAAAAAAAAAAACTACCAATATAAAGGAACCAGTGACTGGAGTACTTGTTTATTTCAGTACTTTAATCTGTGAAAACAGAAGTCTCTTTCTCTGTGATTTCACTGGTCTCTCTTTGTATTTCTTTTATTTATTGGTCTGTGTTCTGTGTTAGAAAATGGAATATTAGAAAATATATATATTTTGGTCATAAACAAGTCTTTACAAGCATAACAGGATGAAAAGCCTTTGGTGCCATGCCATGAAATCCTGAGTTGGAGAGAGCCATGATTTGGCAAATACAGTTAAGCATTGAAATAATTAGTGAAATTTCCATGAAATTTCACAGAGATTTGTTGAATTTATATTGCAGGTGCAACTGCACAAATTCCCCAGGGGACATGGACATTGGCAGTTGACAAACAGGTGCTGGGATGAATCCAGCTAAGACAGTATAGTCAGCCCCCTGAGCCGCTCTCCCCCCCACGGAAAGTTTCTTTTACATGGCTCCATAATGGCTGGACGCTTGAGGGCAATGGGAGTAATAACTGCACTGGGAATTATTCAATTAAACGCTCCTTCCACCCCCCTTCCTCTCCCTCTGGCATTTTCTCTCCTCATTCTTTTCACTGTACTCAATGAAGGGTGTGGGGGAGGCTGCAGGGTTAGAGGGGGTCAGAAAGCGGTCTGGGCTGGGTGTGCCATGACCCGGTCATCTGGCTGGACATGCAACCGCTTGGCTGGGGGGGAGAAGAGATAGTGAAGCCTCACTGTCTTCTTGATTGAATATAATAGAACAGGAAAAGTCAGCCACAAGCAACCACACCTGACCTGAAACCACACAACAAGCTTGTGACCAGACAAACTACTCTGGGAACAGTAAAAGGCAGTGATAAAACAAAATAAGTTTAATTATAGATACGTATGTGCCGATTAACAAATGCCAAATGCCAATACCATTTAAAGCACATCCTTTATTTAATTCCAGTGGTTGCTCTGGTCTTGTTGGGCAGGGAAAGCTTAATTTTTTCCAGTGACGCAGCACACTCAAAAGCCAAGCAGGTCATGCTGTGAAGGCCTTATGCCAAGCATTGCATTGCTTCTGTAGCGATACTGTGCTAAGAGGCTGAATGCTTGGCACTGAAGACCCGATCAGAAGGTGAGCCAGCATTTTCCGACATCCTGAAGGTGACCATGGCATAAAATCCGAACTTTTCTGCCAACATGAAAGTTGACTGTTCTGTATCATTTTTGGACATTGGATTTAAGAGTCTTCTAACTTATTCCTATGTTGAAAAACAGGCTATTCTAAAGATGGACATTCACCAGAGAACCAGCCTACTAATAACACTTTCAGGACCGCCCTACTGTGATAATGCCAGAATGGTTGCTGAGGGTTAAAATTTAAAGTCTTTTTTTTCATTATAAAATTACTGCTGCCTAACAAAAGAAATAGTCATAAGGGAAATATTGGAATGGTGGGTGCGATTCGGAAGAAAAGACCACAACTAATGATGTCAATTTAGTGGGGAGGGATCCAGGAAAGAGCATACAAAGCGAGGGACTGTGAGTGGCTTTAATTCAATCAAGTGCAGTGGGGTACCACCCCATCAATCACTGTCTGCTTGATGCCTTTGCCATATCACGCAGTGCTGAGTGGTGGAGAAACACCAACGAGTTGATGGCCTGCTGAGCACAAACCTCTGCTGTCCCAGTGATGTGGGACTGAGACAGGCGACTGCTTCCTAACTACAAACCCTCTTACTTACTGCAAACAAACTTTGCTTCACCCAGCGCCCCTCTGGGGACTTGCCTGATTGTTTGAATGAAGAATCCTATGGTTGAGCACTTACTTCCTGCCACCCCTTGAGGATGTACAAGCAACAGAATGTTGGGAAAACAAACTGGCAGCGTAGGACCAAGACCACATCAGTCGAACTCACGCGTCCTTTCAAGCTTGGACCACCAAATGAAACATGTTTGACAAGCATTGATACAGTGTATTAAAATAGATCTTCCTGATGAATTCAGCTTAATAGACCCTTCTTTTCCCTTTCTCCTCTGTGACAGGGGAGAAGTGAGACATTGGGAGGTATGGTCTCAACATGATCCACCCCTGATTTCAGGTCTCCCACTCACATAGCTCAATACTACATAAATGGAATTTGATGGAAAGAAAAACAGACAAGTGACCATAACCTGTTGTTAATCATATTATTGGGGGGAAGGGCAGTTACTGCCAGCTGTCCTTTGCAAACTGAAATGCCTCATTCAATAGTAACCTCAGTGATAGAAGAAAAGAAATGACTACGCAATTTCTTCCTGTCAGTATAAGTCCATATTCAGAATAGAGATTTCCAAATTTGGCATTCAGATTTTTTTCTCTCCTCCAGAACAGTACTAACGGCGCTGGGGAGGTCACATATCTGTTTCACGGGAAAATTCCATAAAAGGATGTTTGTATTGCTAAGTCTGGACAGGAAAGAAGGATTTACTAACTGTATGCCAGAAAAAGCGTATTGACACTCTTTCTTGGGTCACTACCTCCCACATAAAGATGAAAAACTCAACAAAGACACACGTGCGACTGTATGATGCTATTGAACAGTCAGAGATATGTAACAGATGCTTGCAAATTCATTGGGTTATTTATGAGTGTAGGCCTTGTCTGGTCTTTGTGTTTTCCCTTCCTTTCTTCCTCTTTTCCTGCTCCTCTGCTGTGAAGTGGGCCCCCCTCCCGCTGTGATGTAGAGTGGCTCGCCTCCTGGTTTTGGTCAGGCGGTGCATGAATCAAAGTGGTGACAGAGCAGCGGGGTGGATGGCAGATGCCACGGCCAGAATGCTTTTCAATCAGGCTGCCCTTCCAAGCAACAGCCAAGGTGAAACACTTCACTAGCAGATGAAAGAAAAAGGACCGTCCACCCCACGGTCACATGCATATTGCATACATGCAGGCACACATGTGCATGGACCCACTTTAATCCCGCTCATTAGCCAGGGAGTAACCCCTCATGTTTAAAAGAAATGAAGAGGAAAAATGAGAGTAATGAGAGTGAAGGTCAATGGCTTTGTGATGCAACGTCTCTGTCTACTGTTCTGTCTATTCTGTCCTGTCGTTAATTAACAGGTGAAACACTCGCCGAGGCCAAGCCTTTCATTTGCTTTGAATCTCTCGGCCCCTATATTAAAGGTTATGTTTTGCAGGTACCAAATGAAAGGATGTAGATTCTAAATGAAACTTAAGATGCATCACACTTGCATCTGAAAGTCTTACTCCACTGACAAAATAAGGTCTGGTATAATTGATGTGAAGAGCAAACAAGCTATATTCAAAGAGGATTGCTCTTGGACAAGCTTTTCATAGTCAACCTTTAAATGTAATTTTAAATGCAATTGGTTCTGTATTGTTGTGAACTGCTTTTGTCAACTATGCTGGTTATAAAAAGTAAAGGTGTTTCTATGTTTCCCTTTGAAATAATGCACAGATGCTCCTCTGTTGTGTACGAATCACGCTGATTAAAGAGCCTCTGCTCACCGTAGTTTCTTATTCTGTTTTTTCACTAGTATTGGGTACTTTTTTTTTCAAACCTTCAGGCAGTGCTAAAAAGTGAAATAAACAAATGCATTATATTGACTAATTGAAACATAAACTGTGATAATTTATCCAAACTACATAAAAACACATCAAACATTAATAGCCTATGTAATAATGTGCTCATGTAAACTGTAGCCACATACCAAGAAGTGGAAACATAAATACGTCCATATGCTACATTGTTTTGTGTGAAATCATTTACTGTTATTGTGGGTTGCATGACAATAGTGTCCCACAATGTTGCTATAACAACCAGCTATGCTGATGGTGAATTATTTGTGATAGAAAATGAGCCACCTGACACCAATAGAAAAGGAAGTCAAAATGAGCCAAGGACATTTGAAAAGGTGCTATGTGGTGGAAGAGTAGCATTAAAGAGGCCCGCTAAGGCCCGCACCATCACTTTTCTTTTCTAGGCAGTCTTTACTGCCACAAAACAGATTCCTGTTGTGCTTATACCTTCATTTCTCATCACGACAATGGCTGAATGGGTCACGCAGTCCCCGGTTGCTCTGAAGAGAAGGGAATGAGAGGGTTAAGGAGAGCTGATTTCAGATCCAGTGAGGAGTTATTACTGATCCCCAACAGGGGAGCTCCACCTGCTCTTTTGTGTTGTTATAATAATGACTATGCATAATAATTACTATAAAAGGCAAAAGGGGAATGATGAAGTGGCCAGACTTGGATCTCTTCCCACAAATCCTTTCTCTCCACTCTCTTTCTAGAATCAGGTGGCGTTCTGTGGTAGGACCTGTGACCACATCTCAGAGCTGGTGGGGTTCTACATGACAAAGACTCAGTCAACTCACCCCCAAGCTGCTGTTCGTCATCCCTGGAGTCCAGGCCTGTCGGGAATGCCAGGAAGGGCAGGGTGTCTATTGTGGAAGGTGCGTGCAAAGAATGTTTGCCTTCCCAGCAGGCCCAGCAGCTCCCAGCAGGGATATTGGTGAGAAGGGGCACTCAGGACCGAGAGTGGGGGCAACAATTAAAAGGAGGCAAGCGTGCTTTTCCAAGCTTTGAGCTACAGACACCAGGGTGTACTCACAGTCCTTTGAAAAATGGTGACATGGAAGGTTTTTGGGAGTCTTTGAAATTCCCCTTGATTTTCCCCTGCAAAGAACCACCCAAGACAGCATTCCTCAAATGTCTCTGCTGCCTAGCACCTGCCATATATCTAATCTGGGTCCACCTACAGCTACCACACATAAAGTGTCACACTGGAATCTCTATGGAGTTCAGAAAAATATCCTCCAGACAAAGAGGAAAGCGAGGAGACTGAGGCTTCTTCCTTTTTCCTTGTTTCTGACAGTGCAGCCTAGACCGACTGCCTGCGAAATATTCCACTGGGCTGAAAAAAGTTCTTCTTGCATGGTCAGCAAATCTGGTGCCATCAATGATTCATAATGTTGTCAGGAGTCCAGTATGTCTATAGAAAGTTGGTTCTCCTACTTTGGCTGGAAAGAAGAAGATGGTGAGAACAGCTTGTAGCTCAGTATGATCTTGTCAGCTATTTCTGAAACAAAACCCTTCTTACAAAACTCCGGATTATCATCTACCCCATAAAGTAAATAAATCACCCTTTATTTCTGGGTTACAGTGTGCTTGACATATGTTACAAATCCTCTGAAACCAGAATCAGATGCCGGAATCAGACAGGCCTTATCAGATTTCAAAAAAAAGAATGGGATGGATTTGAACAAAAGCCAATCTGTTTACTTTTTTCTTTTTTAATTTGCGCTTACCTTCCTCATTCCCCTGTTTTTTTTTAAAGCAGAATTGATGTCAAATATTTGCCTTGATGTGGGCTCTGCCTCAGACTTCATGAGCTATGAGAGTGGCAGGGGTGGCCCCTGGAAAACCGCCCTGTGAAAGTCTACAACCATGCGTGAAAGGTAAACACGTTCTGCATTCAGAATTGCAGGGCTCACTTAGTCACCTTATCTCTGAGATGAAGTGTTTTCCTCCTCCTGCTCTCACGATACAGGCCTCTGCACTTCCCCAAACAAACCCGTCAAGGGTAGCATGCGCGTGCGACGACGCCACCATGGCACTCGGAAAAAGGCTGTTTTTCCTTAGACAAGCACCACTTTGAGTGCTTCTTGTTTGGTTAGCTGATAACAGCCATGTTGGGGAACATGTGGTGCATGTGTGTTCCATTTACCCATTAATTAGACCGCAAGGCAGTGCACTGAAGCATGCATCGCAGCCCTCCTCCTCACGTCCACCCACCCTGCCAGTCCATCAGATAAGGAGCCCCACTCGGGCTCTCATCAGTTTCCATTCAGCAAGGCCTTATTTGGTAAGTGGAATTTGCAAGAGTGTAATGGCTCCAACACAGATCGCACCAAACTACTGTCTAGAGATATGAGAAACGATTCTCCTCCCATAATCAGATTACCTATGACATGCCTTGTCAGCGATTAACACAATAACCCCCTCTCAAGTTTCACAGTGCTGTAATTTGGAATTAAGTGGAAATGAAGTTACATTCTTAGCTTCATGGCTTGTCTTTAGTGGATAAAGTCAAAGTGAAGCCACACAAGCTGAAGCATGTTGTGAACCAGACACTCATGAAAGTCCACTCCTTTAAAACTTTAAAAATTAAACAGTATATTGCTATAAATAGAAAGTAGGTCAGTGTCTGCGCAGCTCACGTGAATCAAAGACGGTTTTGTGGCTGTTTATTGTGTCATTTGTTGCCATATCCATTAGCGCTACTGTTTACAGCTGCCTGATTATACATAGGTATTGCTGTGGTTGGATTTTATCTGCTCTAGATGTGGTATAACATACCACAAACTTCCAACACACATTGAGCATAAAATTCATCCACTACAGAAGATGATAAAATAAAATATCAAGCTCTGAAAATGAAAACGCAAAACTGGTTTTAAATGATAGCCCATGTAATTTAGTGAGGTTGCCAATCTTGAGGTTGCCAATCTTGAGCCTGGATGGACTTAAATATTTTTGCTGCATGTGTTTAGACACAGGAAATTCATTCCTGACTAATTTGATTAGGACAAGCATTGTTACTGAGACCCACCACCCCACCCCTCGCTTCCTGTCCTTTTCTCGCCCTCTTTCTAACTGAGACTCTTGGACAGTTTAATAGTCCCTCTGGTGCTGAAATTGGACCTGAAAGCAGTGTCAAGGAGCATCCAGCCTTTAAAAGACAGCCGCATTCAGCCTGCCATAAATCTCTGACAGCAGTTAAAAATAAGGTTAACGCCAGAATAAAATTCAGGATTAACAATGACAATAAAAAGCCTTCAAATGTATAGTGAGGGAGCACAAAAGAGGCACAGGGTCTAGACTTTGGGTGGAGCGGAGATACAGTGACAGGATCCAGCAGAGTTCTGTTGTCTCCCAGGCCCTGCAGCGTAAACAAACAGCTGAGACAGAACAGGGTAGAGGCACCGACA
Source organism: Pao palembangensis (assembly GCA_015343265.1). NCBI lineage: Eukaryota > Metazoa > Chordata > Actinopteri > Tetraodontiformes > Tetraodontidae > Pao > Pao palembangensis. The sequence continues at coordinate 9,685,142 of CM027086.1, forward strand.
CACGCTCTCTAAACCACACACACACAGACAGGCAATCAGCGCCTGCACGGGCTGAGGCTCACCTTAGGGCAACCACACTGACACCGGCTCATCACATTACTGTCTGTCTCCGGTTTCATCGGCTTAAACCATCTATCTGACGACAGGTTAGCCGCTTAGCCTTTTGTTGGATGTGACAGCTCAAAGCTTAAAGTCAAATAAGGATCAGTAACTAACTGTCACTGAGAGGTTCAGCTTTGATAAGTACTTTAACTTAACTGTGAGCTGGAACCAGATGATTCTAACTCTAAGCATTAATGGATGGACTGCCTATTGAAAATGAAAGTGAATGGTTTATTAAGACTGTCCTGCAGTGTTTACCTACAGTTAATAACCAGTGTTAAGCCTTTGGACTCACAGCTCTCCCTCAGTTCCCTCTGCAACAGCAATTCAAGCCTTTTTTAAAACAGCGGGTGAATTCTTTCCACCAAGATGACACTCTCCAAATTCAAATGGCAGGGGTGAAACATCCCTGCTCCTCTGTAGTGGAGTGGCAGAGAAGCGCTGAGCCGGCTGCATCGGGGAGCCTATAGACGCTAGATGGCGTAGTTTCACGTGCAATGCATGTGGGAGAGCCCCAGCTCCACGCCCACCCTCACCCACACAAGCGAGCGCATATGTTTATGGGTATCAAATATAAATAAACGTACCATAGTGCGGTTTCACAAATTGAGCCCTACAAAGAAAAGAAAAACCCCACAACCCTTTTTTTTTTTTTTTTTGGTAATTCTATTCTGTCACCCACTTTTGGAGAATTGAAAAATCTTAAGTTGTTTTCCTTTTGAATGAACGACAGGATGGGTTCTTTTACGCACATCTGCTCCCAAAGAGCTCGGACTGGCGGTGCAACTCACTTGCATTCGCGGTCCTCCAGGTCGAAATGCGGATTGAAGTTGATGAGGATCCGCTGGTGAGGACCAGGCGCAGATATCACCCATGTACATCTCTGAGAAGGGGCATAAGACAAGGGGTATCCTGGCGAGGTGAGGTAGCTGGCCGACGAGATTCTGATGTTACCTCCACATTTATCTGCAAGAGAAGAGAAAACAGTTACTAAGATCTGTTTACATCCTTCTTACAGTACACAAAGTAACATTACTATTATAATAGTTATAGTTATGGCATGGTTAGATCTATTTTTACTGAATGTCAGACTGCAATTTTCCAAAGCAAATTAGATTACTCGGAATAAATATTCCATCTTTACTCCGTTCCTTGATGATAATTAATTCACATTAAATCAAAAAAAGCAAAATATTCTTTATTATTGAGGCGCATCTCGTAATATAACATTAAGAAAAGGCAAATTTCATAAAAATAAGCCTGACCCGAGCCGCTTGAAAGTTCTGCTTCGTTACAATCCAGTTTATACCATTAAACTTTCTCGTAAGTCAAGTTCCATCCATAAAGATTAATGATACTTTTTCAGGCCCACTCCGGCACCTCTTGTTTATATTTACAATGAGATATTACCATCTGAATATTAAATCTTCTGCGCTTTCACCTCATAAAATACATAATCAAATTGGATACAACGGGAAATAAATTAAAGTAACATCAAAAACGAGGGGAAAAAAGTCACGCTGTAAAAGAGCCAGTAGGAGGGAAGTTCTGTTCAGTTGGATCGGGCATTTTGGGCAAAACTTTTTGAATTTTACCGCCGTTCATAACGCAGATTTTGGGGATAATAAGTTCATAAAATTGTACATGCGCGTGATTGAAAAGGTATTTATTATTAAACTCACAAGTGTAATTGTTCAATTAAAACAAAAGCGTGGTTACAAATGTTTTAAACGACTAAGCGCAACAGGAAAATATAAGAAGACTGGACTGACATTAAAAGATCGAGAAGGCGCTTCGATGTCCATAAAGTCGCTGTTGAGCATTACTGAAATGTATAAGACGGGGAATTTCTGGAGTTGTGGGCAGAATAGGGCAGGTGACTGCTCTGCCAGTTTGTCAAAAGATCAGCGGAGCTCACAAAAGGTTAATCTTTAGAATAATATTTGGATTAGTAGCTTTCTAGAGTACCTAAAGGCTTATCTATACAAACATCATGTGTCACACTTACCGTTTTTGAAAGCATTGACCACCAAAGGGATTCCCATGAAAAGGATAAAGACAAATCCAAAATGCATCCTTGTTTCTTCAACAAAAGAAAACAAAATTACGCATACAAAAAGCGCCAGAAATGTAACTCCGTGAGCGTTTTGGGGATAAATTTGTTTCCTCCTTCCGTTTTAAGTATTGTCCTTTTTATTAAAAAAAGAAAAAAAAAAACTGCTGTGAGTGCTGGCTCAGGTCGTTCGCATCATGCCGCTCAGCTCCTGGTTGCTCTCGCCTGTGCCGGGTGCGCAGCCCTCTCCAGCGCCGATCGTTCCATATCCACTCCAAAAGAAACCAAGAGGAGTAACCAAAAGTCCCACTCCTTTTAAAAGTCGCTATACTCCGTCAAATGATAAGGTAGGAGGTAATCCCGGGCTGTAGAATGAGAAGGGAGAGACGGAGATGTGGTCAGGTTAGGGAATGCGAACGCGTACTGTGCCTGCGTGCGCTCTGGATGTTTCCCAAACTGCCTTAACTCGCTATTACGGATGCAAATAAGAGTGTAATGGGCAGGGCTTCACCCCTTCCCCAAAGCTGTGGCTGCTTTGCTTCTCTAGCCCCTGTGTGGGGACCCGGGGAAGTTGATGATTGGCTTGAGCGCAACTATAGCCAAGCTATGTGGGGAGAAGCTCCGTGTCTTTATGTGTAAACGGAGCTGCACACTGAGTCAGAGCGCACCAGCGCTCAGTTAAGTGACATCTCTCTCCCTCCCTCCCTCCCTCTCTCTCTCTCTCTCTCTCTCTCTCTCTCTCTCTGTCTGTCTCTCTCTCTTAAGCCTTCGTCCCTCTACACTCAAATGAATGGAAGTATTATAGGGAGACACAGGAGGACTCACCCCTCACTGGGACCACCTAATATGACATATGATAACGCTGAGATTCACATTCGTTAAAATCTAGACTATGAAGAACGTAGCAGCTTTGGTTCCCCTCTGTCAGCTGCTGAACATTTTATCTGACATACGGAACTGATCAACTGGAATTCCTCTTTGTGCCTTCCAACACAGTATGTCCCACAATGACCCAGCTACTCAGCTGGAATTATATCTGCATTGCAGCGCTACAGGCCCACTTTCCTCCCTCCTGGAGATAAATAATAGAATATATGTTTCCGTCTTTCAATTTCTTCCTTTCGTTTGGGATTCCTTTTACGCACCAGTTGTATCTAAATGCATCAATAGTCAAACAGGTCCCAGAACAGTGACACAATCAAAGTGGAGCATTGGAATTTAAACTTAAATTGATTAAAGCGTAAATTATATCAGCCCAGAGACATTTTCTTGGAAGCCCCCCTGACTGGGTCACTGCATAAAAGGGAGCAGATCAGATGAATGTCCGGCTCAAGTGCATCATAAAAACAACACAACTGTACAGATACGATACATAGTAATACGATTATGAATTTAAAAAGTTTTAATATGCATAGTTCAACTGAAAGTCACATGACGGGAATATGTTTGAAAATTCTATAAAATGTAGTAAATCTTGGAAGAAGCACAAGAAATCTTCCCTTTGATAGCCTACTTTAAAACAGTTATAATTTGCTGCAATGGCACAAACCACAAAAAGTAAAATAGGAAACCAACTGCAGTCACCTGCGTTTCGAGCACTCGCAACCCCACAGGCATCCAACCTTGTTCTGTCCACTTCAAACATGCGTGGAGTAGGCTATCCGACGGGCTTCCAGTGGTTTCTTTCCTGCGATTTTCTAAAAAAAAAAAAAAAAAAAGACATCTGACTCTCTATTCAGCTCAGCGGAGAGCAGTTTATTTCCGAGTTGCTCCCTGTATTTGCCGCGGATGACCCACAGGACAGTCCCGCTCGCTCTTGGGTCTACCGCGCAAAGACGCACAGCCGATGCCGGGAGGCTCGTTCTCTTCCCCGCGTACAGACAAGTCTCCTTCCCGCTCGTCTCTCCGGCTTTCTCGCGTTCTGCCGTTCAGCGCTGCCACAAGTTAAATCCGACGAGCGAGAGGGGCAAATAGTCCCAAAAATGTTACAGAGACGGGGCGGCTTGTGTGGGTAACCACAAAAGTCCAGTTTTATTTAAAAGAAGTTTGACAGAATTCCGCGGATTCCGTGCGTCACCGCTCTCGGTTCCATCTGTGATGCAAATGCAGCGGCTTTGAGTCCCTGCCAGCTCAACACGCCCCTTTACGAGGAACCAGCGCCGTGCGTGATTCTTTATGCGCGTGTCCGTGTCTCAGTTTCTGCAGTTGTGGAGCTCACGCAGCTCCCCACTGTCGCCTCACTCAACCGTCCCCAAAAAGTCTAAAGAAATAACACTAAAAACAATGTAAAAATGTTTGTTTGTTTTTTTTTTTTTTTTTTTTAAACGTAGTTCTTTTCAATAAAGTAAAACTGATAACCTTGTCAAGCATTTTTGGCATTTGACAGTTAAAAAAATCCAAAATCAAATTAACTGTGTCTCAATAGGCTGATTAAGCAGGTGCTGAGCTGGACTGAAAAAACAAAAACAAAAACAAAAACAAAAAACCGTGGACTCCCAAGCTCAAACTTGTACGATCAGGCTCCAGTAGGAAAAGTTGATGGACCAATATACACTGTTTATATCCCTGTGTGAAGCGTTGTTTCCAGCAAAGAATATCTTCTCTGTTTTTGTTTAGACAGTCTGTCTGTCTGTCTGTGTCTGTCTGTCTAACATTATAACAAACTTAATAAACATAAATAACTAAATATTAAGATTGAAACTTTTTTATTTGTTATTGATACACAGACTGAATGAATTTGTGGATTTGAAAAGGTTTAGTAATGTAAATGCTGTGTCATGTTTGTGCTTGAACGTACCAGTTTTAAAAGAAACTACAGGAAGAAATGATAATAATAACCCAATCACACCTCTCTCCGTGTGCAACGTTTCAGTCAGTAGAAGTGAAAACTTTCCATCCTGCTCCTCATCCAGTCAACATCCTCTCACTGCTGGACCTTCTGAGTTAAGCTGGGTATGGGATATTCAGCTTCTCTGCTCTTTTTTTTGCTCCGTTTGAGTGCAATCAGGCAGCAGGCCTGTGGTTAAAGAATTCTGTCCTGTAGAGGGCATCAGAGCTGGGGAGGAGTGCAGGGAGATCTGAGTCTGTCCTCTCATGTATCCGAACCACAGGCTTCTGTTTCTTGTTTATAATGTTCAAACTGTGGACTGTAGGAATAAATAACTGTCTCAAAAGAATATAAGCAGTACTCTGTCAAAACAAGAGGCTTTAAACACACAATGTGTTGAAAGATTCCCTCTTTGAACATTTTTTGTCATCACAAGATAAGCTTACAGTCAGCCCACATGATTCCTTTATTCCTAAAGTGAGGGAAAAGGGGATGGAAGAAGACCATGTGGCTTTATTTCAATCTCAGTCTTGGTAATTCTCTTACTTCCTGATAATACAAATGTTAAATGGTATGAGCAACTCCGTCAAAGGCAGAGCTAACTCACCTTACATTGATAACCCAGGAAGAAGAGCTTAAAGTCGGTGTCTGAAATGATGGAGAATTTGTTCGGGAAGAATAGAAGATCCACTTAAAAGGATTTATTTCCTTTTATATCTAATAGTCTTTGTATGAACTAATCTTTACTTTTGACCTGTTGATAACGTTCCACAGAGATTCTCTTTCTCATCTGAACATTTTATTTGATGTTATTTCCCCAGATTCAGTGAGTCAAATGTAAATCAGTTAATTATAACATGCATGTTTAAAGTTTCTGGCACGCAAGTGGATGAACAGCCTGAAGTTTTGACTAAAAGCATAATTTTGAAGAACTTTGGAGACGATTTCAAGTTTTATGATATTACAAGCTACAGCGGGAGGTAAATTTGAATATAGCTTTACCAGTATTAATATCATAAGATAGTCGTAACCAAAGCATTGCAATGGTCATGACTTGGGTTAATCATCCATACTAAATAACTGGCTCATCTGTTGTAATACCATGTCTTGCTTAAAGGGCCAATACAGAGTCTCAAAAAACTAGAGATACAAGTTAAAATTTAAAGATATCTCAACAAATCAAACATTCACTCTGGTATAGAGAGCTTTCTTGAGGTTAAAGATAAGGAATAACACAAAGAAAATAAAATAAGAAGCCATTATTGTACAGCTTTCTACCAATTAGGACACAAAAACGTGTCTGACACCCTGGACAAGAGCAAATATATCGACATAAACAACCATTCATACTAAGGTCAGTTCAGAGTCACCAGTTCACCTGTCCCCAGTATGCATGTCTTTGGACTGTAGGAGAATCCACGCAGACACAGGCAGAACCCGCAAACACTACACAGAGAAGTCCCTGGACCCCCAGGGGACTCCAACCCAGAACCTTTTTCTGCTGAGGTTCTGGTGCTAATGACGGCCCTCTGTGCTGCCCACTGTGTATGTGTGTTACATTCCAGGTTATTTCGCGGGTATGACTTGAAAATTCCGAGTTTGCTTTTCAGAGACATAAATAGTGTAATGTAACACAATGGACCAATAGGAATTCCACCCCCTTGTCTTTTACGTCAAAGATTCTTAACATTTTAAGGAAGGACATTTGAATCCACATTGGACCAAGCGGGTTGAGGATCTATAGACATAACTGAGCACCACGCAGATACATCTCTGACAGAGCTGAGATTAAAGCACCAAATGAGGGGACACAGTTCAGAAGAATGCTGTCCCGATCTGGGAATATTTCACAAATTGAAGATTCCATGTCGAGAAGCTACAAAGCTCTTCTGCAGGTGATGGGGTCATCACCTCAATACAGCCTATCTAGGACTATTCTGCTGCATCCTGGTCTTACTTCAATGACAATGTCCCTTTTCATGCAGGTCCAGTTAGTGGGTATGCACTGTTGTCAGTAGGTGCTCAACTGTTGGTCTGCCCTGTGCATTTTACACATAAGGATAGTAAAAAAAAATGTTTCATGTCAGCAGTGTGATGAAGTCAGAGACCAGATGTCAATGTAATTGTCAGACATGGAGACATTTTGGTCATTTAAAGCCATGGTGGTGTCAGCAAAAAGAATAATATTGTCTTAACAGGGTGCTGTGCAACTGTTTCCCCTCCTTGGACTATCCTTGATGGTCCTTGAAAACAAGACATAAATTAATGATATTCTTTTCAACATTATTTTAAGCATTGTGTACCAACGGAAAAAAATACTCAATCAAACTAGTGGATCACCGTCAAGAGATATGATATAAGAAAAACATCATTTCTACTACTAATTTAAGAAATGTTCAGTCTATAATAAAATGCCATTTTGTGGAATACTGTTGGAAGAGTAAGGATGTACCGCACACTAGAGCAAAATTAATGGCTGTAAATAAACAGTGGATCACTGTCTTATACCCAGAAAAGCAGTCACATTTTGCACAATTTTATATTTGTCTGTGTTTCACACTTGGATGATACACTTTTCTTTTTTTTAAAAAAAGAGGAAACGCCCAGTGCATGATACAAACCACAACAAACTATTTACACACTTCAAAACACCCTGAGCACAAACTCAGAACAACTAGCTGCATTGGGAAAATATGCCAGGCCACCCATTTCGAGATCCAACCATTTCTCCATTTGCAGCTGCACAGACAGGCCTGATATTTTCAACCCGCTGCCCCAAATGACTGGGTGTAGGATGCCAGTCCTGATGTCATATCATCCAACATGTGCTGTGTTGATCTCAGTCAGATGCTCGAGCCTCTTTCTGCCGTCATATGGACACTGATGTCTTGGATTTTTGCAGCAAAACAGCAAAAAAAAAAAAAAAAGCTCTTTTTCGTATCAGCCGTGGCAGCATTCCTGCTGCACAAACATCAGGAACTCAGAGAGAGATTCAGGGAGAGTTCAGCAGCACTCTTTTAGGACCTTTGATGACAGATACGGTATTTCCTTCACCAGCAGAAATAAATGCATGTTTCTGTCTCACCGAATTACAAAGTGGATTAGAGGCTGACTTAGAGCCTTTTAAGAGCTCGTTACCTACTAATCGTAATGTATTCTCCTCCACAACAAGCAAAAGCAGGATGCTACGGTGCACACAAGGGCTGCAGACCACAGTTCAAAAAGTCACACTCAGGAAGTCGCTGTGAATTCTGGGAGACCTTGTGAATATTATATTTTTTCAGTCATGTTATTAACTAACTAAGCAGACAGGCATTCTAGCTCGCAAGTTATCAACAAAAAGATTAACAGAAAAACTGCTTCCCACAGCACTCGGCAAAATCCTGGAGGACTGTTTCGCCTACGTTGTTTATCAGCTGTTGTACCTGTTTTACAGTTTCCACAGCTGTTGATAATTACCAGCAGCACAATGATTCACACACTCTTGAGTGGGCTTGCTGGCACGACTGACACGGCTTCCAAACTTGTTAATGTGGCATAATTGAGCATTTTCTTCCGGTGCTAATAAAAAAAAAAATGCACATGTTCGTGTTGGGGGTGAGAAAGAGAGACCTAAATAGGTTCTGAAACCTAACACCTAAACCTGACAAAGAAAAACCTTTTTACGGCACCAGGTAAATACTTTCAATCTCTGTATTACTAACTCTAGAGGTTGTGGAGGTGGTGGGGGCTCAGTCAGATCAAGGTCTGGAGTAATTGCAACAAAGGCAGCGTGTCTCCTCAGAGGCAAAGTAGGTGAGGTGAAACTAAGTGTGAATTGGGAGAGAGTTGAATACAGCACTTGTGAAGTTTAAGGACATTATGCTAATGAGGAGAGTACAAACACCAACCTGGAACGATTTCAGGGATATCGTCAGTCAAATAAGAAACACTGTCCTCAAGACGAGGGTGAGGTGAAAAACACAGAGAAATGGCTTCATTAGAAACAGAAACATTTACGGTGCCATTTCGTAAAGCTGGGCTGTATGAATAAATATGCATAATGTTGCCAGGAAACATCCGAGTGCTTCTCAGGGGCAGAAGGAGGGTGAGAGTGATGGTTCCTGAATTAATGATGAGGGAGCCTACTGTCTGTCTCTGCGTGTGCATGTGGGTTTGCACATGTGACAGCATTTAACCACAAATGGGTGTGTGTGTGTGAGGACATGCGCATTAATATACACATATTCCATTATAACTGATGGAAATCACCTAATCAAGCTAACATTTTTCAGAGGCACATATATCTAGAAGTGGGAAGCAAAACGCCTGCAGAATTCCAATTTGGGGTGAAGATATGTGCGTTAATGTGTTATTCCACACTTTTCCCCCTGACTTGATGAATATTGTGCCGCTCATCATCAAACACACAGGGAGAAGCCCCCGAGAGGGCAATGGAGGGAAGGGAGGGAGGAAAGGGAGGGCGGAGCAAAACGGAGGAAATATCAGGGAGAAAAGCTATGTAGGTCAATGAAGAATTGCAGTGGGATATTGCCTCCTCAGCTCGCAGTCTGGGAAGCTGATTTGATTTCCGGTGAATCCATCTGACTTGAATTATGAGAGATTACCCTCCTTAACATCACCTTGGTGACGGCAGTAGAAACGTGCTCTGACGGGGGATCGGTACAGAGATAGTGGTACTTTATATTGGCAGTGTATGCATTTAAAGATATTTCTATGCCAGTAACAGTGCTGACTTGCAAGGCAATTGGTGTGATAAATAAAATTAACACATTTGTCACTGGAAGACAAATCTTTCAGAGACACAAAATCAGAGGTTGTATTAAATTTTGGACTTTTTTTTTTTTCAAAACAGATAAAATTCCAACTTATTTGACAAAAATATCATAATGGTAGTAAAACCTTTCATAGAGTTTTAGTTCATGTTTTTCAAAAATATCATCTTAAATTTAAAGTACAAACATTGAACACTGAAGCCCTGCGATAGCCTGAAGAACTATCCAGGGTGTACCCGTCTCTTGCCCTTTGACAACTGGGACAGCCTCCAGCAGACCCCTGCGACCCATGTGTGGATAAAGCAGGTACAGATGATGACTGATTGACTGACAATCGTGATCATCCGTTTATTGTAAATAAAGCTAACAAACATTTTAATGCTGTAATGATGGAAATTAATGTCATTATACTCCACACCCTGGTTTATAACTTAATTACTCAGTAGTTGTGTTTTATTTATTTTTTTTATTTTTAGGTGTTTACATGCAACTTACTTTTGATTTCAGCCAGATACACCTACAAAGGCTAACAATCTATTTACATCTTCTCTCAAACAAGCCACTGGCGCAGATGCTTGCCTCCTGAATGCACGATTAGGATGGACGTGCAGGAATATGCAGGTGCACCCTACACCTTGTTTTAAGTAAGAGCTATTCTCACTGTGAAACAAGTTTTCTTCTTCATCTGTGACCAGTCTTAATTCTATTAGTAGCATTAATAAAAGCTGTTTTACCTTGTAATTATAATAGGTATTTTGCTCGGTTAGCACTGAAATAAAAGACCACCATGCTTTCAGCTGGTAATTGTCACAACAGGTGGTAAAACTAACTGGCCTCTCAAGCTTCAAGGGGGGGATGAAGACTAGCACACAGGTTTATAAATGGAGGCTGGAACAGCAGCAAAGCATGTAAAAAAGCTCAGTGTCCCAGTAATTAAGTAGAGGAAATCCCAACAAAAGCAGCCAGGCCTCTGATGGTAAAGATTAGCTGAAACACTGAGAAGGGTTACTGGGGAACGTGAGACACTGGCCTTTGTGCATGAGGGGGCAATGCTGCAGGCATTGGAGGCGTCTTATCAGCCTTACTCTGCAGAATCGTGACTTTTTTATGTTCTCATTTCAGTTTGACTGTGTTTGACCATCTTGCTGTTTATCTTTGGTCAGTTTTTTGTCACGAGACCAAAGGCCAGAGTATGCATGTGACAGCACTGGTGATGTACCCAGACCATTCAAGGAAGTCTAACAGGATATGGCAAAAGACAGGAGGGAACTGAAAATATTTGAATCTGCTGAAAGCAACTGGAAGAGGAAGTAATAGTTGACCACAATTGGTAAATAAACCGAATGTTTTCACAGAACAAAATAGAAGACAAAAAAATAGAATAAAAAAACCTTAGAAGTCCTGCCACAACAAATACATTTATATCAATGGGTACTTTAAGAAGAATTTAAGTATAAAAGAGATACTAACGCAGTAATGCCTTAGTATTAAGGTTGTAAGAATCAGAGCAATAATAAAAACAGATTAGCATTTAATGATTCTAAAAGGGTTACACAGTAGTAGTAAAGATGTAATTTCATAAAGGAAAAAGATTTTTCTATTTGAATTGAAGTTTCCTTAATCTAGCAAAGTGTGGATGAAAAATTAAATTCAGCAACATAAGCATGATGATCAACTTTGTGGTCGTGTCGTCGGATTTGCGGCGGCATGTCCTGGACACCTGGGTGAAGAGAGGGGCGGAGCTGTCAACCGTTCACCACCTGGTGGTGAGGTGGCTTCGATGGTGGGGGAGGATGCCGATCAGACCCGGCAGACCCAAACGTATTGTGAGTGTCTGTTGGGAACGTCTGGCAGAGTCTGTTGCTGTGGCCGTAAGGTGGTTGATGCCTGTCGTGGCGGCAATACTCGAACCAGCTGGTGGACACCGGCGGTGAGGGATGCCGTCAACCTGAAGAAGGAGTCGTATTAGGCCTTTTTGGCCTGTGGGAATCCTGAGGCAGCAGACGGGTACCAGCAGGCCAAGTGGATTGGAGTGGATTTGGAGAAGGCATTCGAGGAGTCCTGTGGGGGGTTCTCCGGGAGTATGGGGTATCGGGTCCCCTAATACAGGCTGTCCGTTCCCTATATGATCAGTGTCAGAGCTTGGTCCGCATTGCCGGTAGTAAGTTGAACTCGTTTCCAGTGAGGGCTGGACTCTGCCGGGGCTGCCCTTTGTCACCGGTTTGTCAACTATCACCCTTTGCTCTTTGCAAATGATGTGGTCCTGTTGGCTTCATCAGTCCGTGACCTCCAGCTCTCGGTGGATCGGTTTGCAACCAAGTGTGAAGCGGTTGAGATGAGAATCTGAGGCCCTGGTTCTCAGCTGGGAAAAGGTGGAGTGCCTTCTCCGGGTTGGGGAGGAGATCCTGCCCCAAGTGGAGGAGTTTAAGTACCTCGGGGTCTTGTTCACGAGTGGGGGAAGAATGGAGTGGGAGGTGGACAGGCGATCGGTGCGGCGTCTGCAGTAATGCACCGTTCCGTTGTGGTGAAGAGAGAGCTGAGCCGAAAGGCAAAGCTCTCGAATTACCGGTCGATCTTCGTTCCTACCCTCACCTATGGTCATGAGCTTTGGGTAGTGACTGAAAGAACAAGATCGCGGGTACAAGCGGCCGAAATGAATTTCCTCCGTAGGAGGGCTGGGTTCTCCCTTAGAGACAGGGTGAGAAGCTCTGCCATCCGGGAGGAGATTGGAGTAGAGCCGCTGCTCCTCCACGTTGAGAGGAGCCAGATGAGGTGGCTCGGGCACCTAGTAAGGATGCCTCCCAGACGCCTCCCTGGTGAGGCGTTCAGGGCATGTCCCTCCGGCAGGAGGGCCCCAGGAAGACCCAGGACACACTGGAGGGACTATGTCTTTTGGCTGGCCTGGGAACGCCTCGGGATCCCCCTGGAAGAGCTAGATGAAGTAGATGGGGAGAGGGAAGTCTGGGCTTCCCTGCTTAGGCTGCTGCCCCTGTGACCTGACCGCGGATAAGCAGAAGAATATGGATGGATGGATGAACATAAGCATGTTAGCAGAGAATATGCTGTTTGATTGTCTTTTTTTATATTACTGTTTACATTATACAGTTTTTTTTTCTTTAACAGTTTAAGTAATTGACGCTAATGCAAAAAGGCTGCCATTTGATGTTACCAGATAACCTGAACATTTTACTGCTAAACTCTACACGATGAGGTCAAACAAAGCAAAAGTTCAGCGAAAGATTAGCCTGTATCTATTAGCCTCAGTCGTCAGTATTTTCCTCTACCTGCAGATGATGTGTGTGCTGATTTGGAGCTCTGCCTTTTGTTCCTACCTGTTCATGGTGACCCCTGAAGTCCCGTGTCTCTTTTCTGTCAATATCTAGAGCTGTTATCCTGACTGCAGAGTGCCGTCATCACCGCAGGAACAAACTAACTCCATTTCAACATGTCAGAGTGCAGCCCTGAGAGAAACCAAACTGTCCGCTGAGACAAATAGAGATAGACAGCCCAAGAAAGAGATGCAGGAGGAAGAGGCAGACAAACAGTGGGGAGGCAAGAGAGAGAAATGGCTCAAAATATCTGAAGTCTGATGCAGTGGGGACAGTGAGTGAGGGGAAAATATATAGAAATGGAAAAGGGTGCAGACAGAGGGAGACATTAGGCTCAGACTGAGACAGTGAGGGGAGAGAAAAAAAATGAAGTGATCTGGAGTTTAATACAGACAGAAAGACACGATGAGAAAAATGGAATCTGACAGGGAGAAAGAAAAATGTAATTGGATGCAGACAGAGAAACCAAGCAAAAGAGTTAAGTATCAGGGAGGATTACTGTAATCACAAATGTATGGTCTTCCAAAGATGCATATCACTTTAAGTAATTTAGGTTTCTGGAGAATGTTGGGGCCCAGAAATATCCCCAGAAACCAGCACAATAAAGGGCTACATAGGCCTCCTATAGACTCTATAAAGATAGCTACCATGAGAGATTCAAGGAAATCAGGGGTAAAAAGGTGGCTGTCCCACATTATTTGATGAAGGACTCTTGTCAAACTGAGCTTCAAAGTGTTTTTTTCCTTATCGGACATCATAGAGTCAAGCTATGTGTAGGGCCTCATGCTGCCATGGCTACAGCCAGATCACCGTGTGGGTACGCCCTAATTCCACGAGGTCTAAGGAGGTCTACCCTACCGACTACCATCCCAACCCATTGGGTATGAAGGGCCGCAACATTGGTGGCCAGATATGTTAACAAGCTGCAAATAAGACTTGACTTTTTCAGAGCGAAGATAAGAAAAGATATGCCATAAATGTAGCTGGACAATCTTCAACTTAGGCTGCAGGATGCATAATATTTCATGGCTTCAATCTAAATAACCAGTAACATTTTGTTTTTTTAAGTTTAGCTTTATCATAATTTTATATTGTTAGTTTTCACCTATGAAGTACATTAATTAATTATAAAACTACTGCTGTGTGTGTACTGTTGTACTGCAAACCCATTGAGATCATCTCAGCTCCCCTAGAGTCCAAACGCTCTGGTATCGGTTAGTTGTTTTTAACTTGTAAAATCAGAGCTGTTTGTCATAGCAACATGGGGGAAGCGGCTCTGACTTGTACAGACAGAGTGACTGTATGTAAGGACATACATGAAAAACAGCTTCATTGTAAATAAATTCTTACAGGTTAAACAGAATTTATTGTCTTTTTAATTTCATAGCCTCAGTCTGATGTGCTAAAGAAATCTCTTTTCTTTTTTGGTTCATGTCAAATATAAGAGGAAGTAAAGGTCATGACTGCTGGTTTTAGTTCCACACAGCTTGGTTTATTGTAACTCCTGCTTGGAAACTCAGAGGTTGTTTTGAGGTTAAACAGACAAATAGCAGAAATGAAACACTTTTTTTTTTTTTTTTTTTAGTAAATATCTGTAGCTGCTTATTTTTTATATTGATGACAACCATCCATGAATCATTCTGCCTATTTACGCTGTGTTCTTTGGTTTTGGACAGAGGACCAAAGCTGAGTTCATGCAGACATTTTTTTATGCTTAATTATTCAGCCTTTGATGAGAGAAGCCATTTTTTAAAATGCCAATAGGATTGGATGCCTCTTCACAGACTGGACATATGGTTGGGTGTAATCACCACAAGCTCTGAGCAAGTGCATGAAGAACAGAAACTTGGCACTTTAGCTGGTGTAACCACTCCATCAAACTGTGAGCCTCTGTTTCTTTGAGCTGATATATTACAGTCTTGTAAACTATGACCACATATGCCAGTAGGAATTTGAGGCTAACGTGCTTCATTTTGTTTGAGCGCTAGGATGGATATCTGCCTCTTTGATCGGTGGTGGTCTGGACCTTTGAGGCTAACCACACACAAACACATAATACACTCACAGCATGACACACTCACTGAGAGGTTATCTTGCCTTGACATGCTAGTGGTAATCAGTGTCACATCACATCGTGGGCAGCATACCCAGCGACTCTGGAACAAAAACAGATTTTTCCAGCTTTATGGTTCCTTGACTGCTCTTCACTATTTTCTCATTATGCCCCCCTGTGTGCTGTTGAGGTGAGAAGGTGGGTCTAAACAGACACTTGATTTATCTTTTTTCTTTTTTTATCATGAGCTCTTTGGCTAAAAAGAGGGGAGCAAATGTCCCCATGAATCCATCTGATGTCAGCTGCTATGTGGCAGTGATGTACAAATAGACTGCTCTGGCTTTAAATTGTAAAAAAGAAAAAAAAAAAAAAAAAATTTGATGGGATGCCACAATGAAATATGTCATACAGTGAGGAGCTGCAGGACTGATAGTTGAGAAATAATTATGCACTTACCTTTCTTTATTTAATAAATGTCAGTGTTTGCATAAAAAAACAAGAAACATAAACTTGTGTTTTCTATTTTTGTCTGATGAATTGTAAAACCATGTCTGGAAATGTCGCATTTCTTTTAAGAATATATTTTTGATAAAAATGAAAAATATTGAAGGCTGCTACAATTGTAAAATATGTCTTCTTCCAGTTATAGTTCATAAAAATGTGTCCATTCTAAACTTTGTACCCTCTATAATCTTTGTACCCTCTATAATCTGTTGCCAGCATGGTGATTCAGAAGGTGGTCTTTGCCTCTTTGCATGTCTTCGTCATACTCAGTTTCCTGGCAACTGAAGGGCACAGTGATGAGAAGAGCAGAGAATAATACAGGCCTGGCAACACTGCAGCAGGAACTTGACAAGTTTAATGAAGACAGGCAGGGAAACAAAGAGGAGAAGAAGGAGAAAAAAAGACTAGAAGGCAGAGGAGCAGCACGGAAACTCTCAGATGGCTTCTCCCACAAATGTGGGTAAGACTGAAGCCTGTCCTCCACATATTAAAGGCCTCGTAGGCGATTCAGTTGGGATGGTGAGTCAACACAATGACCTCCCACAGAAATGACTCTGGACAGCAGCACCGCTACTGTGTTTGCCTGGGCTCAGTGGCATTTGGAATTTTGTGCAGATTTTGATTGAAGATTGAACAAGTTTGTCAGGGAGCAATAGGTATGTCTGATTGGTGCGTCATGTTGACTAGATAGATATTGAATAATCCAATGCCTGCTGTGTCCATTTATTTTACTGTTTTCACAAAAGAAATGGAGCAAAATATCAAACCAAAAACCAACAGTATCCGTAAACTAAACAGGATTTACACATATGAAAGAGAGCACCACAACAGAGAGGCACAGTATATTTAGTTATTTATTTCAGTCATTTAGTTCAGTTTATGAAACCGAAACCCCGTCTGCATGGATACAAATCTCTGCATGGACACTTGAAATGACCGACTAAACCAGACTTCACTAAAAAGTTGTAGTGCTCGGGTTAGAAATGTACATGATGGTAAACAGCTCTGTGATGTGATATTAAGGCTGTGATGGTGCATTATGAGATTAAGAAAGTCTGTAATTGCTGCTGTTTACTTCGCAGGAAGGAGAGACGAGCACGCGGCTGTGTGGCGCTGCGCCTGTATTCTTCTCAGTAAATAAGCAGGCGCAGCAGCAGCCCGCAGCTTCAAAGACTGGTTTACAAAATCCACTCGGCTGTCGACGTATGTGGAGCTTTTGATCATGATCTTCGTCATGCAGATGGAGAAATGCAGGGCATAACTCAAAGCCTCAACAAAACAAACAAACAAACACAAAGTTGAACATTTTGTAAAGATGTAGAAGAATACAGAGTGGTCGGTATGATCTCTTAGAGTAGGGGGACCAACAGGCAACAAGCTATTAACACACACACATACACACACACACACACACACACCTTCAATTCCTCATCAAACACTAACTTATACTTACACCGGCCTCTTTATGTCACCTGTTCAAACAATGTCTCTTTGGCTCTGAAGTGAACACAGACCTGGTTTTTGCTATTGATGACATAGACAAAGGCTCCTTTAAGGAGAGGAACAACCAACCATTACACAGGAAACAACCTTTTTTTTCCTCTGTGTGCTTCCTCACTAAATTTGGCCAAACTCTGATACCTAAACTTGGGCAAAATTAGGTATTACACTGAGTCACATAATAAGATGACATTTACTGCATATCGAAAAACATGACAAATACAGATGCAATAATTTCTGATGAAATGTGACACTAAGAGTAGAATGACGTTACCACACCAACCCACAAGACTGTAGTGTTTAAGAAAAGTTGTCTCTGGAAACAATCAAGCGATCCTTCACATCCCGTTTTGTTTTTGTCTCCATCCACTTTTTCAGACCAAAGTTTATTCAACAGCAAATTATCACCTTTGAGCAATTTTCATCTCTCTCTCTGTCTGTCAGCTTTTTTTTTCCTTACTGAATTCATTTGTAAGACACAAGTGATGGTTATCTAAACCAAACTGAATTGCATGGTGGAAACGCAGCTTCATGTGAGTGAAAAGACCACTAAAGTCCAGACCTGTGCCATTGTGATTAGACTGAACCTGAGGCCACCAGGCGCTCACTGATCCTTAACTGTGTCCATCATTGGGGATCTTTTTAAACCACTTTTACTGACAGCCAGTTTGACATTAGAGACTAGGGGACATTTGCTCCAAGATAGCTAAAATCCCTTTGCTAATAGAAAGTGGACTCTCAAAGAAAAGACCTAATGTCCCCAGAACAAGATCCCACAAAAGACAGTTAATGTCTATTAATTTATTATACATAAAACTGCTCAAAGATTGTAAAAATCACAGTCACAACAGAAGAAACAATCTGCGGGATCTTTATAAACTAAATGCTTTTGTCCTATTTAGTCAAGTGAAGAAAAGGTGTGCGTTCAATTATTACTGTAATATCTGTGACTCTGGGAAGCCATCTTTGGTCATTTTCATTTTAGAAATTCAACAATCTCAACATTTAGACTTTACGGGACATAGAATCTCATGTCAGTGGTCAGCTATAAAGGATATTTCAGTGCCTTGCTTGAGTTTTTAGTATTCTGTTTCAATCCATCTCTTGTGAGTCTTCTTGCTTAAAGGAAGAGATCACCACTGTATTGTGATACTTTTTTTAAAAATACTTTTTCCCGTCTCAAGCCATTAAAACCCTTTGGGGAGGTGTAAAGTATTCCTACAGAAAATTTTATTTTTAAAAACTCTCTTGTAAGGCAAAACTTGAGTTTCCAATACAATCTGAAAACAATACAAACCCCCTCATTCTGTCAAATAGCCGCAGATTGCCACGTGCACATCTTAAAACGGTTTTCTCTGCATTGACACTGTTGACGCATTCTCAGCGTCCCCAGACTTGTGATAGATGTGGATTGCATGTTTACGGGTGTGCTGGTGTTGAGGACACATCAGAAGGGAGCTGCTGAAGCTTTTGTCCGAGTTAATTACTCAACCTGCATCAAACAACAGAACAGAAGAAGCTCTCCATGGATGGGCTCAGCTGGCTGGCAGTTTGCTACGGCTTCAAAACCACCTCCTGCTGTGATGAATAGGTGTGTATGTGTGTGTGTGCATATTTGTTAGCAGGGTGGCAAACAAGGCTGTTTGTCTGTATTCACCTGATTTTCCAGTGTTGTCTCACTGTGGTGTCCCACAACACTTTTGACAGCAGGCAGATAAAAAAAAAGTGTCCACGTGTGTCAGAGCAGCAAACAGAACGCTGTGGACACACTTCATTGAGGTTTGGTGAAACATTTCCTAGACAAGAGAGAAAATGTGTCGCTTTAAGGCAGGGGTGGGCAATTATTTTGCCTGAAGAGCCACATTGGGTTTTAGTAAGTATAATTTAAGTATATCGGTAATTTAAGTATATCTGTGGTCTGAGCAAAATGGAACTGCATGTTTCTGCATGGTTGAATGGCAATATTGAACCATCCTTGATAGGTACAGCCTTCCTTTAATCATGATTATATGTCAGAATCTGTGGTGTGTTCAAGTATTCTAGCTAAAGTATCCTGATGCCTGCAGTGGAACTTACATTTTCCTTTCTTTGTAGGATGTAGGATTGTGAAATATTCACAGAAGCTTTATATCCTGCATGAAACTGATCGATGTCTCCATTTTCAGAAAGCTGACTGAATCCTTTCATGTCCAGTTAGTTTAAGATGTTATGAAACTCGACAGACACATAGAAGTTATGAGCTTGATAGATGTCTAACAGAAAGTTATAAATACTTATACACTGCATTAGTTGTAAGTGAGGATATTTCAAGGGGCTGTTTGAGGTTTAAGATTTGGTTTTAAGGTTGGATTTAGAACTGGGTTTGGGTTAGAATTGGGTTAGAGTAAGGGTTAGGTATAAGTTTAGGGGATGGGGAATTCATTATGTCAATTCCAGTCCTCACAACATGCATATATGCAGCTCACAAGCACATTTGTGTGTCTTGTAAGTGTTTGAGAATAAAAACTTTATTATATCATTTTTTCAGATAAATGTATTTTTCCTCCTAATCTATTGTTGGTTATTTCCTTCCCTCTTCAGGTAGAATAATATCTTCATCTGCTAGTCTTAGAATCACTATTTCAATATCTTATTTTCCACTTGTAGTCACGTCTGCAGCCCATCGAATGACACAATAACTCGATATCTTATTCAATTGAAACACCGTGGAGCAATAACGATTTGCTACAGCAAACAGCTTGCAAACAAAGCTTGTCTCCCTGAGCGGTTATAAAAAGCCACATGTGGAAGAGGTTACATTAGGACTGTGAGAAATCAAATAGATAAGCTCTAGAGTGAGCGATTTCACTCAGAAAAGACAGCAGACTGCGAGGCTACCTGTGGGGCAGACAAATATTGAGACACAGCACTCAAAATATAAGTCGGTGTTAAGCAACATATTGTAATGTCAGCAGATCACAGACAGACTGTCTGAGATCTGTATGGATGAAGTCTGGCCAATTCTAGGTTAGGACAATGCAGTCAGGTGAGCACGGTAGTATTACTGGGGTACTTTGGTAGGAAGAGGATCTGCATGAGAAACAGAGAGTAACATCCATATTGGCCAATATTGAGATGAACATACACTCACCAATCACTTTATTAGGTACACCTTGCTGGTAAAAAGTTGGACCCCCTTTTAGCCTTTAAAACTCCTTAATTCTTTGTGGCATACTTTTAAATCCTCTGTATGACACAATTCAGGAGCAGAAACATAGGTCAGGTAACCGGGGCTGAGGCGAACAGAACAGGTCAAGTTCAGGCGAAGTCAATACTGGGGAATCAGTCCAAGAAACAAACGCTGGAAAGTTAGGCATGAAGCACAAAACAATCCGGCGAGGGATGAACACCGGGTCGATACTTAAATCGCTTTGCAACCAGGTGTGCATGAGTGGCAGGCACCATGTGCGTAAATGATTCCCAGGTGTGGCACATTGTCCAGATTGCCACCATGACAGAAACCCCCCCAAGGGGTGGCTCTCGAATCCCCCAACTGATGTAGGGGAAAAAAAGAAAAAGAAGAAAGAAAAAAAATACTCATGGTGTTAGGTAATTTTAGTCTCACCGCCAGGATTGACAATCTTCTGGATCTTGAAGGGACTGATGAATCTTGGCGCCCACCGACTGAAGTGGAATGTCCCGAGTGGCGAGCCAGACCTTCTGACCCACCTGATACACAGGAGCAGGAGAGCAATGAAAATTGGCATTGGAATGAAGGCGAGTGCGGATGGGCAGGAGGTTGGAAGCCGTAGGCACACTAAAAAGGAGACAGGTGAGTGGCTGAGCAAGACAAAGTGTTATGAGCATATTCCACCCACAACAACTGTTCAGACCAGGAGGATGGGTTCTGAGAGACCAAACACTGCAGCGCAGTCTCCAGCTCCTGGTTTATACGCTACGTCTGACCATTGGATTGGGGGTGAAACCTTGAAGAACGGCTAACCGTAGCCCCAAGCTGAGAGCAAAACTCCTTCCAGAAGGTGAAAGCAAACTGAGGCCCCGGTGGATATCAGACACAATATCCACCGGAATGCCGTGGAGACGAAAAAAACATGAAGTAACACAAGCTCAGTCATTTCCTTGGCAGAAGGAAGTTTGGGCAAGGGCACGAAGTGAGCCATCTTACTAAAACGAGCCACCACCGAGAGGATGACTGTGTTGCCGCCAGATGGGGGAAGACCAGTAACGAAGTCTATGGTCACACATCTCGTGTGACCATGGACGATGTGGAACAGGAAGAGGCCAAAGAAAACCAGCTGGAGCTTGCTGAGTCACCTTGTTTTGCAAACAAGTTGGACAGGCCTTCACAAACTCACGAGTATCCTCCTCCAGGGTGGCCCACCAAAAGTGCTGGAGATGAACCTCCCGTGTTCGCTGAATACTAGGATGACAAGTAAGTTTAAAGTTGTGGGCCCAAGGAGTATCCTGTGTTGATGACGATGGCGGCGCCAGGGTTTTGACGAGATGCATCACAGCGGCAGCTATCTGCTGTAACTCAGCCTTTACCTCTTCCAGAGTCTGGTTGGTTGCGGCAATTGCCCGCCGGTTTTCTGTGGTCAATTAAGCGATCTCTGTCTGTTGCTGCTGCAGACGCTCCTCAGTGCGCTGGAAGCGGTTCTGTGACGTGCACGCTGGATCAATTTCTGGCCAGATTGTACTGACACAATTCAGACTCTGGACCCAAATGCAGCACTCGCTCACAGATAGCTGAGCAGATAGCACACAGATAAATGTCTTTATTTAAAGAAACAAAATAAACCAGTTCACAGGAGGAATGAGAGGAATCGTTCTCACAACTATCCGGTGCGAAAAATCCAAAAAACCCAAAGTGATTCGCTGAGTGAATAATCCAGTGCAAGAGCAGGTAAAATCCAGAATGTGAGTCTGCATCCAGTGGTGTAACTCGACTAGGGACAGGCAGGAGCAGAAACAGTCCAGAAGTGGGGTCGGTAACCGGGGCTGAGACAAACAGAACAGGTCGAGTTCAGGCGAGGTTCATCCATCCATCCATTTTCTGTGCCTGCTTTATCCATCTCAGGTGAGGTCGATACTGGGAAATCAGTCCAAGAATCAAATGCTGGAAAGTGAGGCATGAAGCACAAAACAATCTGGTGAGGGATGAACGCCAGGTCGACACTTAAATCGCCTTGCAACCAGGTGTGCATGATTGGCAGGCGTTAGGTGCCTAAATGAGTCCCAGGTGTGGCACATTGTCCAGATTGTCACCATGACACTGTAAACCCTAGAGATGGTTGTGTGTGAAAATCCCACTATATCTGCAGTTTCTGAAATACTCAGACCAGCCGGTCTGGCACCAACAACCATGTCACTTAAAAAGTTAAATCCCCATTCCGATGCTCAGTTTGAACTTCAGCCGGTGAGTATAAATCTGTAATGTTGAAGGTGTTATCAGATTCTGGTCTCATCAAGTAATTCTGCAGGAAACCAATCTATAGCATCAATATTTAGTATTTGACCTGAGAATCAGTCAAACAGCTGTGTCACACAGCACAATGGAATTAATTTGGTGTTCAGTCCTTCTGGTCTGAGTTAGTGAACACCGGAGCGACATATCCTTGAAAGTATGTCAGAAAAGTGGTAAAAGGAAGGCTGATTCATGAAATAAACTGTAATTTTTGCTGCTTAATATTAATAAAAAAAAAACAAAACAACACAAAAAAAATGTTTGCCCATAAATTAACCTTGAATGCTTTATGAGCTGCGTGGGTTGTAGGCTAAAAAGGTTACAAACAGTACAAGGCGAGGCGAAAACAGCACAGAGCCCACATTTTGCTTCCTCCTGTGACTGTAGAATTTATGACTTAATACGCTTGACGACATCCATGTGCGCAGAGGTCAACACCTAAGAAAGCAGTCTTGTCGTGTTAAATGTTAACCTTTAACCAAGGGCAGCTTTGAGGTTTCGACATTCACAGTGGCAAACAAGGTCACACAAGCTTGATGTCCTTGTCAACATGCCTAGGGGGTCCAGACTCAGGTTTTTTAAAATACAGATAACCTCCCTAAACAACATAGGACTTGAGTTTCATTGCCAATGAGTCACCGATTATATGTGTTTACAAAGGTCAGCATAGATACTGGACACATCGGCTGTGGAGTGATGATGGCTTATCTGTCACATGGCCTCCAACGGGGCTCCAGTGTAAAGCAGTAACAGCATAGGACCTAGACTTGGTAAACATGTTCAGAACAGGGCCCATCTGCCCATGTGTGTTAGCAGCACTACAGCAGTGAGTTTGTGTGAGAAGTATGTGAGGACTGCAGAAAGCCCTTGGGACATGATTAGACTTCTTCTTTCAACATGCTGCTGAGCCTCTAACTCCAGGGCTCTGCACAATCTTTAAGCTAATGTAGCTAATGTTAGCTGGTATCATTTTACCCCATCTGTACCTTGTAGTAAAACATTTGCATGAACTTCAAACAGCAAGGTACATAAATATCAGGAATTCCCACTAGGCAGTCAGAAGTGAAGATGCGAAGATATGTCTTCAAGAAACCACAAGAAAGTCCAGTTGACCTATGCTAAGCTAAAGAGAAGAGTTCTTGATGACAGAGAACATTCACTGACAATAAACACCAAAACCAACAAACTGCTATGATAATAATTACTGGATAGTCTAGAGAGGTGACTGTTTATTAATTTGTCCCCGAGTATATATTTTTATGGGCAACTAGCTGCTAAACATTTATGTCTCTCTCCCTCTAACACACAGCTAACAGCCTATATCAATCAAACATGGAGAAATGAAGCAGCGACTACGACGATTGAAATCTTTGCCATGGCTCACCATTTGTATGACTCCTCTATCTCACACATGGCGATGACAAAATGATAACCTACATCTATTAGAAAAGTCTGTCACATATGTGCATGGGCAAAGTAGACAAAATGGACTTGTATACAGACAAACACACGCCATACATCCTGAAGGCTGCTTCAAGGCCACTGCTCAGATTCGGAAAGCTGAAAATAAAATCGACTGTAACATTGTCTGTTTTCCAAACATTCCATTGGCCACATCTGTGACATACCCTCTGTGTGTGAAGAAACCACGACAACAGAGTCTGGGAGATAATGCAGTATTTACTGGGGTTCCTCTCATCACAGACAGGTTTTCAACAAATCTTCATTATTATTATTTTTGTTCTTGAACCGTATCTTATGTTCCCTATAAACTGCAAGTGTTGTTACAGCCTGCGACTCAAACCACTTGTGTTGTTTTATTAAAGAAGTCAACCAGCCTGCTCCACACCTATCATTCATTCTCCACTGATAGCTCTACACAGACCACAGTTTAATAGAGCCATTTCATCTTGTGGGGTCCCCTACACAGAACAAATGTGCAGTTTTAATCAACACTGGTTGCTTTGATTGCAATTCTGTCGTGAAACTTGGCCTCCTTTATTTACATCATGTGCCGAGCTGTCATCATGACCTTGCTGTGCCCCGTCTTTGGGATTCACTCTTCAGCGGCCCAATCAGCCTACCCTGGTGTGTACCATATCATTCCAGGACAGTGCAGCAGCCCTGATGTCAGACACCTATCATGCACAGCTCCAGTATCACTGAGGCCTTTAATGGAAAGAGGAGTGAAATGCAAAGTGTCTTCTTGGCTTGCCGTCTTGCAGAAATGTGGGGCGAATCTTTATGGTGATAGCTGATGACTTTCAAACAAGTTAACATAACACACAGTGGAGAGATGACCTCGCTCTTTCAGCCTGGGTCCTACAGTTTTTCGTTCATGACCCATTCACCAATGGAACACCAAGACCAGCTCTTCCTCCTCCACTGCTGTCTCCTTGCCTCTACTCTCCTATATTTCTTATCCACTTTTGTGTAATTAATTTCCCCTTTCATCCTTTCCCCTTCCTTTCTTTTCCTCTTTATTCTGATATTTCAAGGAAATTGCCTTCTCTTTACTGATCCCCTCTTCTTTGGTTGAAGGGATAATGTGCATGGGAGGTAGGGACATGTAGCCTGTCTGCTTCCCTCTCAGAAGGGGGTAGGGTGGGCTGGGGTGGGGGCCTAGTGATGAAGATGCTCATTTCTCTCTACCCTGGAGGGCCAGATTGTAGTGTTGCCATTAAGCTGAAGTTGTGCTTATGGCTTGGCAGCTTATTAACATATTTCATCTGAGTGTGCTTCTCTCCTTTTACAATTCAATTGCTTTTCTTATTTTTCTTATGGTAATGCACATGGTAGTTGCAATAAATTCTTTTGGTAAATCAAGTGAAATGAAGTTTCTCATTAAAAACATAGGAAGCCTTATTAGACTATAATTGCACAGTCGGGGGAAAAAAAAAAAAAAAACCACTAAAATCTGAGCTAAAACACACAGTAATGTGTGATGTTTGTTATACCAAACACTCACACAGAGGGAAAAATAGTTAGACACACACTGACAAATCTGCTAAATCTGTCTGTGAAAGTGTGACAGTAAAAAAACGTGCCGGTTTAGACAGTTCTGGCTGCTCATGAGCACCAACAGTTTAGAGCTGTTATCAGTCTATTCCTGTCATCATACATGCATGGGTGCACATAATCTTCCATGTCTGTATGTCAGTCTCCTCATCACCCATTTTTGTGTGCTTCTCTTATTCGGTGGTAATGGTGCATGGCAGTTCTTGATCATCCTGACAAACAGGAATGTGGCACGGTTCAGCAGGGATGAATGGAAACCAGCAGCAGAAGATAGAGTTCGAAGGGGCTGGGGAACTCTAGCTCTATCCTTAAATGCAGGATGGAGCTTGCATAGCACCTGTGGTTTTCAAAAATGAATAAAGTCCGAGAGGGCAAATGTTAGCTTCCAGTGGGATTTTGTAGTAAAAAGTGACACTCGTGAATTTATTTATCTTGAGTTGACTCAATACCAACAGATTCACCTGTGAGATTCTTCTTTATACCAAATTTTTATTCCAGTACACAGCTCTAGATTTTGATCATTCAAAAACATCCACGTTTTAAAAAGAAGCAGCACAGCTACAAAGTCACTCTAAACCAGATCTGATTCAGACCAGGAAGTGGATCCACCCTGTATCCTAACAGCTAGTTATCCAATTCAACGCACCATATTCTGGACAAGTTCACACATATTTTTTGGATTAATTTAGGTTGACAAAGAGAATAACAGCAGATCTGAATAATGACCCAATAGTAATAGTTACAGTACAGTATGTACAGGAAGATGGAACACCATGCCTTTAGATCAGGGGACGCACAGGCCTACAGCACATACAGGGTGGACCTGAAAAGGGGCATCAAAAAGGCCAAGCAGGACCACAAGCTGAGGGTGGAGGAACACTTTGTCAACTCCAATCCCTGACGCATGTAGCAGAGCATACAGACCATCACCGATTACAAGCCCAGCAACTCCACACAGACAGTTATGAGCGTGTACTTTCTCAATGAGCTGAATGATTTTTATGCCCGTTTTGACAAGGGCAACAAGGAAAAGTTTACCGCAACCAAAGCCCCTGATATTCACCAGACCCTCATACTCTCCACCACAGATGTCAATAACGCACTGAGCAAAATCAACGCGAGCAAAGCTACTGGCCCTGATGGCATTCTGGGACGTGTGTTCAGAGCATGTGCTAAGCAGCTTGCAGGCGTCTTCACAGACATTTTCAACCTCTCCCTTGCCCAGACAGTTGTACCTGTGTGCTACAATACTACCTCCACTGTGCCAGTGCTGAAACACAGGCACTCCTCCAACATGCCTGAATGACTACCACCCTGTAGCACCCATTGTGATGAAGTGCTTTGTGCGGCTGGTACTGGCCCAACTCAAGACGAGTCTGCCTCCCACACTGGAAGCACACCAATTTGCCTATAGAAGCAATAGAAGCACTGAGGATGCTGTATCAACAACGCTACATTGTGTACTGTCACACCTGGACAACAAGAACACATACGCAAGAATGATGTTTGTTGATTTCAGCCCAGCATTCAACAGAGTCATTCCCTCCAAGCTCATCACTAAACTTGGGGATCTTGGAATCAATAACTCCCTCTGCAATTGGATTATGGACTTTCTGACCAACAGATCTCACCATGTCTGGTGAGGTCTTTTGGTAATTGTTGACTTCAGTAAGGAAAAAAGACAAACACATGATCCCATCCATATCAATGGTATGGCTGTGGAAGGTGTCTCCAGCTTTAAGTTCCTGGGGATGCACATCTCAGAGGACCTGTCCTGGATATAAACACCTTCCAGCCTGATCAAGAAGGCCCATCAGCACCTCTTCTTCCTAAGGACACTGAGAAAGAACAATCTCTGTACTGCCATCCTAGGCAACTTTTACCGCTGTGCGATTAACCGCTGGACTTCCTGCCTGCCCCTCCCCTTTTTTTTCCAGGGGAGCTGAGCTTTCTCTTCTCCTGTACATACATTCCTTGCACTCTGTATACATGTTCAACTGTGTATACAAACCTGTATATATTGTCCATACTCATCCCTCTTCCTGTACATATTGCTCTAATTACACTCTTCTTTAATTCCCATCTGTATATTAGTATAGCCAAACTGTATATTAGTATAGCCCATTGTATATTGTTCATAGTACTGTAAATTCTCTATACTATCTGTAAATTCTCTATACTATTGTTAATTCACTTACTTGTTACCTTAAACCAACTTACTTACTAACTTAAACCAACTTACTATATTGTTCATAGTAATCTATATATTTCTGTATACTACTCCATCCATCCATCTTCTACCGCTTATAAGGGGTCGGGGCGCGGGTTCAGCAGCCTAAGCAGGGAAGCCCAGACTTCCCTCTCCCTAGCCACTTCATTTAGCTCTTCCGGGGGAATCCCGAGGCGTTCTATGTCTCTAGGCCAGCTGAGAGACATAGTCCCTCCAGCATGTCCTGGGTCTTCCCGGGGGCCTCCTACCGGAGGGACATGCCCTGTACACCTCACCAGGGAGGCGTCCGGGAGGCATCCTGACTAGGTGCCCGAGCCACCTCATCTGGCTCTTCTCAACGTGGAGGAGCAGCGGCTCTACTCCGAGCTCCTCCCGGATGGCAGAGCTTCGCACCCTATCTCTAAGGGAGAGCCCAGCCACCCTACGGAGGAAACTCATTTCAGCCACTTGTACCCACGATCTCGTTCTTTCGGTCACTATCCAAAGCTCATGACCATAGGTGAGGGTAGGAACGAAGATCGACTGGTAAATCGAGAGCTTTGCCTTTCGGCTCAGCTCTCTCTTCACCATAGTGGAATGGTGAAGAGTCCGCATTACTGCAGACGCCGCACCGATCTGCCTGTCGATCTCCTGCTCCATTCTTCCCCCACTCGTGAACAAGACCCCGAGGTACTTGAACTCCTCCACTTGGGGCAAGATCTCCTCCCCGACCCAGAGAAGGCACTTCCTTTTTCCGGCTGAGAACCATGGCCTCAGATTTGGAGGCGCTGATCTCTCCTCCCGGCCGCTTCACACTCGGTTGCGAACCGATCCAGCGAGAGCTGGAGGTCACGGACCAATGAAGCCAACAGGACCACATCATCTGCAAAGAGCAGAGACCCGATCCTGAGTCCACCAAACCGGACTGTATACTACTGTTAACTTAAATCCATTTAAATGTACATAACTGCTCTGTACGCAGTGTTCATATTGTATATACTGCACCTAATGCTTTTTGCACCTCTGATTAGATACTAAACTGTATTTTGTTACTCTGTATTTATACATGGCATGACAATAAAATTGAATCTAATCTCATCAACACCTGCTGGGCTTTTTTTTAACTTTTCGCAGCTCCTCTGGTGCCCATGGGCCAACTGCATGGGTCACGAGCCAGGAACCACGATTCACCAACATTTCGCCTCTTTAAACCTGAAACATCTCCTGGTGGCGGGGCGGTGACAGGGGCGTCTCCCTGTCAACCCCTGCAGCTGATAGGTGTTGTCCTCTGCGTCTGTTGTTGGGATTAGGTGCTCTTTCCCCAGCACTTGTCTTACTCAATAATGAGCACAGATTTTGCCTTTGGTGGACCACACCAATATGTCAGGGTGGAGAGATGTAGTAGTGATCTTGGTCAGGAAACAGAGATGCCTGTCGACTTTCATATCCCACTCCTGGCTTGGGGAAAATGGTCTAGGTGTTTGTCTTAGCCTGAGGTTTCTTCTCTCCCCTCCTTCAGTGACAAAGCTGATGGTATTGGGTCTCTGCTGATGGTAAGCCTCTGCAGCCCTGTCGACGCACCTCCAGCACCTCAGCTAGCTTCCTCAGGACCTGATCGTGGTGCCATCTGTACCTGGAAGAACGCAACTTTGCAGCATGACAAGATGTGCTGGAGGCTTGCGTTAGGGGAGTTGCAGACTCTGCAGCATTTAACTAACAAAAAAAGGTATGTGTTTTTTCTTTACCTTGACATGTTTCAGTGTTCACTTCATCAGAAAGTTATCATCACACTGCTATGGCATGCCTTTATCAGCTGATGTTTCCTAATAAATAATGTGTAGTGTTTGTCGCTCCTGAAACACTGGTGGAGGTTCGGAGGACAGGGAAGTGTGTCGTAGGTTGAGCGAATGAGAACGCTGAGCCTTGGCTGCGGAATCATCCACAGATCTGACCAAGTGATGTTTTGGTTGATTGCTCCCTCCAAAGTTATCCAGCTTCCCAGAGATATTTAGATCTTTTCTTGCAGCAAACTACACTCCCTATTCTCCATCCGTGTTCAACGTTTTTTTACGTAGCCAACAAAAGTACATACAACTTTTCACACTAATCTTTCTCCAGATAATTAATTGATAAACAACTCAGGAACAAATCAAACCGCTTTTTGAGCACAACAGTTGATAAATAAACAGACCATCCTGATAAAGCTGGCTTTTATTCCTGCCAAGCGACTACTCATGTGAAAACACCGAGATAATGCATTTATCCTCCTCCATTAATGGGCACCAGTAAGCTCACTGCAAGCTTGCCATCACTTTCTCTCCATGATCGAGCTAATTATTTCTCATCATATCCAGCAGGTAGTAATTAGGCCTTTGTTGCTTGCTATCATACTGTTGATACAATAGACGGCTCTCAGGCTGCAGTTGTTCTTTGCAATTGTGAAGCAGTAAAGGAGATTATGTATTTTAATAGGTAAGAATTAAAACCTAGCGGAGGAGAGACCAACCCCTCTTTTTGTTTGCTCTTCGTACATTCACAAAATATAATTTAAAGTATAATATCATGATTCAAAGGGAATCATGCTGTTAAGTGTCCTTGACTAATGCTTATGGTCAAAATGGAAAACAAAATTGTTGATGTGTAACAGTTGAATAACTATGGAATAAATGAGGGAGTCCAAGATTTAAGTGCTGAAAAGCTATAAAAAAATGATTACTGAGTGTGTTTGCAGATGTTTGCCATACAAAGGGCTGCAACAAGGATAGCTGATTTTGAAGAACACTGCAGTTAGAGGACACTTTGCTGATTACATCTACAATCACAAAGACGTAGGTAAACATGATTTTGTTTTGTTCTATCTCCCTCTCATCCCCTCTTCAGAAATAAAATTGTGATAATTGTACACACGCACAACAAGAATGTCTAAAAATAATGTAGAAGTGTCAAAATCAAGATCAGCACTCGAGAATTGCTTGAAGATTTGTGGGTACATACAAAGGCTAGCATGCACATTATGTATCCTTCTGTGTAGCATTAGTCTAATCTCTACCCTCTCTGTCTCCAGGTTTTTATGTCGAACACTAGTGAGCAGGTTGAATAGGTTGAACTATAAGAAAATATTTCTACTTCAACTGTTCTACTGTTGAACATCTGTTTTTTTTTTAATACTCCTGCTAACCAAAATATTTAAATATGTCTCATTTACTAGCTCTCATACGCTCGATGGAAAGACACAATTAATGTGGGTTTCAACTTTGATTCCATCAAGGAGAGGGAAGGAGTAACAAAATCTTCCTTCTGTCAGAGAACAGCCTGGTTATTAGTCAACAGAGAGTCATCATTTGTGACAATGCACATGCGCTCAGGACAGAGCACGACTCCCACACGTCCCTGTTTCTATTTTTACCAATGATGTTAACAACCAGAATAACACAGAAGTTCCAGAAAGATCTTCCTCCTTCCTCTTTCCTCTTTGTTGAGGCTACTCTGAATCTTTAGTCAGTGTCAGCCTATTGCCGTTTGACATACATTCCATGGACAAAAAAACAAGTCAGATCAAGGAGCACTCGTCGATCAGGTTGTTCTAAATTACTGTTTGAATATAGCCTGTAGCCACATTATCTTCTATAGAGATTTATTTCCATCCAGTCTGTTAAAATCATCATAATGTGTTAAACTGCACAAATTTAATGTGCATTTTGTAATTAAAAAAAAAAAAAAAAATCTTAACCTTAATGATTATTTATCATCAAAAGGAATGTTAACAGCAGGAGTAATATACACAGCCATCTCTTTGGGAAAAGCTGCAGTCTCGTTTGAGCCGTTCACCTGTCCTAATTTCACAATTTGTGGACTCTTTGGCTCCAGTGTTACAAAAAAAAGCTCTTCCTTCTTTCCCTGTAATTGACAGTTGCAGTAGCTATATGTGGTTTCCATCTAACAATGAATGGATATATACTGCTGGAATTGATTGGTCCATTCTGCATAAACAGGAAATAGAAAAACAATTCTGATAACTCACACCACTCTGTTCAGCCATAATAAACCTGCTACACAATTATTCCTTTTGTCGCCATTGCCTTACATTATCTTAAATCGACCTGCCTTCCTTGACATTTCAAAACCTCCGGATCTTTGGCAGCAAATGTAGTTTACTTAGCTGTTAAAGAGATAAAATAGGTGTCATGTGACCACTGGATGGACTTTATCACATACTGTTTGTACAAACACAGGCATTGGTTTTTGAAAAGAACAGCAGCTTTGAAGCTTTTGTGGATAATCTGATCCATGTTATTCGTTGACGGTCTTCGTTCAGACAGATGATCTCTTCTCCTTGTGAAAATTCAGTTGACAGAGGAAGAGAGAGATGAGGATTCATGAGGATGACACTTTTACGTCAACTATACTGATGAATTCTGTTTAACATCTCTTCATTTTGGTGAGAAAGACTCAATGTCCAGCATGTATTAGACCAACAGCAGAACTCTACATCTCTCATTTAAATGGAACTACACCCTTAATAGCTCCTCTTAGCCAATAGTTTCCAAAATTCCTGCTGTGACAGAGGTCAGATTGTGTCTGATCCTATATCAGATGTCAAGCAAGGATATAAACCAGAATGCAGAAAAGAATGAAAGGGGTCAAAACTGGGTATCGGAATGTGGAGCACATGGGCAATCTGGAATAAACGATCAACAACCTGGCAAAGACTAACAGCAGCAAATAGATTTAAATGCAAAAGGAGCAGCAATGAGGACACACAAGGGTTGTCACAACTTGACACAGAAGAGGAAAATAATCTTTAGCAGGAATCTACAAATATAAAATAAGATCTATCGATCTTGTTAGTGAAATACGACCTCTGCATTTCACCTGTGTCTGCATGAATGGGACCAGATCCAGATGTGAGTCAATGCCACGTTCAAGGGCACTAGTGATTAACATAGTATACATGTTTTTGAGGGTGGGAAAACAGAGTGTACACTGAGGCTGTGAGAAAATCCAGACAAACCTGAAAATCCAAACAGAAAGGCCCAAAGTCTGGGCTGGAACCCAGAACCCTCCTGCTCAGTGCTCACCACTGAACCAACATGTTGCACTGAAAACAAAATAAATAGGAATTAGGGCAACTGGAATCCTGTTACTTGTTACTTGTGGTGTAGGTAAGACTCAATGCTGACTATGGATTTTGGATGTAATTTAATACATTGTTAGTCTTTTCATCCCTCAATGCAAAAACTGACAAAACATCTTTAACATTAATTAACTCGAAAATAGAGCTGCTACAAATTTAGAGAGAAAAGTCACAAGCATGCAGTACAATAGATATAAGTCCAAATGACCATGTAATTTGAGCTCTGGAACTTTCTTAAAAACAGTTGCACACTGTTGAAAGCATTTCCTCCATGACTGTTGGGGCTCTGTGTCAGTGTGATTCATGATCTCTTGCCACTGCTCAAACTGCTGCTATTTGTTTGTTTCCACCTGAATTTGTGTTAAAAGCCTTTACAGAGAGAGTCATAAATCACTCCACGCTGCATATGATTGCTGAAGTTTTTTCAAATTTTTTTTCTGTCAGATCCAAAATCAAGGGAACCAGGAAAAATCATTTAATCTTATTTGCTTTGAACTGAAACAGCAAATCGAGGATTTCATGTTCTCACTTTCCAAAAGTAATTGCAAACTGATGTGAACTTGTCAACTCCCCTCACCTCGCCGCTGCTCAGGCAGCTCAAATGATTTGACTTTGAACAGCTCCTTGATCTTCGACATGTGTAAATCACCCTGACTGTTCCACATTATAAGTTGGTTGAGATGACGCACACACCCTCTGTGTAAGATTGCGCCTCGGACTCAGGAACTGTGGAGCTCAGACGCTGCTGCTGTGGTGAAGCACGCGGGGTGTTTGTGTGTATGCTCGCTATGAATGTTTTCCTGCTCTTTATCTCCATTGCTGTCTCCATACTGATGCTATCAAGCGCAATAAATGCGTCCTGGCGTTATTTCTTTTGTATGATTCACATCTGGCCTTTATCTATAGGGATGACACTTCTGGCCTAGTTCCTGTGCAGCTAATTGTGTTCAAACACATCCTGGTTGGTCATTTTGGGCATGCAGGATCACATCGCTGCGATTACACTACTACATTACACTGAGATCATTGGATATCTCCATCACCTCCATCTTGGACTGGTTGATTCTCCACTGACAGACCTCACTCAAGTTTTTGCCAATGCAGACATTTAACAGAAATGTAACACTAAAATACACATGGACAGAAACCACATTACCTGGTAGGCTTGTATATTTGGAGTAATGTAGAACACACGCGGTTTTAGTTGGCTTGTTATTGTTCTGTCTTTTCTTGTACAATAATGTACAATAATTACAGGTCTGTTACAAATATTTACTGTTGTTCTTTCATAATTAGGACTGTTTGTTATCATGTGGTTGATCATTGTACACTCATTAACTAGAATAACAAGAGTTTTGGTATTGCATAGCATTCGTCAAGCAAGGTTGAGGAGCAAGGCAAGTGCTGAAGCCTTTTGAACTGAATTTATAGCAACTGTAATTTAGTCATTTAGCCTTTAGAAAAGATTTTGGATCAACTGATTCACACATCATGTATGTGTTCAACTTTACATGGGTAAAACTGGAACCTCCATCAAAAATGTTGGCTGATACAACAATGCAGTAGGACAAGAGTGATGTTCCTCAAAAACAGTGATTCATCTTGAGCTTACATCACACGGACAAGCGTCATTACGATTAGCTTTCTTAAAGCGAACCAGACGAGACCTCTGGAAGCGCTTAGGACTGTGGTTTTCAGAACGTGCCACTTGGCACGATTTAGCCCTTTGAAGACAACGTAAAGAAGCCAGTGTACCACTGCTGAAGATGTAAAGCAGTAAGTGTGCCACTTGTAGGGAAAACTTCTGAGGAAGGGCTGTTCCACACGTTTATCATTTCATCTTCAAGCTCAGGACTCCATCGTTCACAAACAACATGTGTCTTTACGTCTTCCCCACAGCACCACAACACAGCGCTGAGCACAGCAGACAGAGGGTTTACAGTCCGCCTTTAACGTAGTTCAGATATTTTGATGTGGCTCGCTGGTTTCTCAGCAAACATCTGTCACTAGTGTTGCACAAAAAAGAAATGGAGCTGAATATGACATAAAAGAAGCTCCTGAAACCGACGTGTTTTAAGCATGTTGTAAAATAAATAAATAAGATTTAATATTTTTGTGATCAGCAATCGTTGTGTTGTTTATGGCCTCTCTGATGCATTGAACAAGTCACAGGAAATGGCAGCAAGCAAACCAATAAATAAAAGCTGCTCATCTCAGGTGACGTCTGAAATAGTGATTTGAAGTACAGAAAAAATATGACTGGTCCTGCCTGTCTATCAGAATATTGATGTTCCTTCCAGAAGGGCGGTTAAAGTGCTAATGTTCATCCGTCAAATCAGCACTTCTTTTCTTGCTCCTCATTGAGTTGACTGGAAGATGTCTTCAAACATATTGACGGACGGAGGAAGAATTGGTGAGGAAGACTGCACATTCATCCCTCTTCAACAGTTTACTTTGAACAGAAAAGACAAAGTGATGGTGTGCTGCTTTCCCTAAATCTAAAACAGACAAAAGGGCATTTTGAGAGAATGTAGCACTTGTAGCACACTGTCTGATCTTATCATTATTCCGAACAACTAGCATCCACATCCCACAAGCTCAGTTTGGGACAAAGTGTTACTTGCTGCAGGTGAGGTGGTGAAGAGGTGGATGCAGGAACTGTGAAGCCAGTTCCAATGGTCTCAGTGGAGGGCTGTCTCGCAGGCCGGTGCGAGGTGTGACTTGAGTGGCGCTTGCTCTGGAAGCGCCAGATGGCCAGGAGGGGGGCTCGTGCCAATGAGGGTGAGGGGACCTTGTGTCAATCCAGGCATCTGTAGCTGGCGTCAGGATCCTGGCAGGAGCACGATGTTCCACCAGCCATCAAAAGTCAGCAGCCCCGAGTCACGAGGATGAAATTCGAGACGGGCAAGGGATAAATCAAAATCCTAACCACGCACCTGATGCTGTGTTGACATGCGGGGAATCAGTGGCTGTTATCCAAATAGTATCTGAGAGTGTGGACAGGAGGCAGAACAAGGCCAGGACTGGCATTGGTTAGAGCTCATCAAATAGTTCTGTTTGAGGATGCAGCCAAGTTTCACTGATAAAGAAGTTATATGAATCTATAAAAAAGTTAACTGAATCTAAGAATACAAAGTTCATATAAATAAACCGCAACTCCGATGTGAAGTGGTCAGTGGGGGGCATCATTTCAGTCACATTTTGATATCTGGCACATTTCTACTCCTGTTGTTCATATAACCTTGATCGCCCACTCGCCTGACACTCACACACACTTTTAGGCCTGATTCACAGAAGGACTATGCCTCTGTCATAATTGTAGTTTAAAATACACAACACCTGACATTTCTCACATCTCCCCATCAGCCATTTATACCATCTCATTTTTGCTCATAGGGATACGAATGCTGATATATGGGGAATCACCTATATGTAGGATGTACACTATATTGCCAAAAGTATTCGCTCACCCATCCAAATAATCAGAATCAGGTGTTCCAATCACTTCCATGGCCACAGGTATATAAAATCAGGCACCTAGGAATGCAGACTGTTTTTACAAACATTTGTGAAAGAATGGGTCGCTCTCAGGAGCTCAGTGAATTCCAGCGTGGAACTGTGATAGGATGCCACCTGTGCAACAAATCAGGTAGTGAGGGGGGATTATGGTGTGGGGTTGTTGTTTTTCAGGAGCTGGGCTTGGCCCCTTAGTTCCAGTGAAAGGAACTCTGAATGCTTCACATACCAAGACATTTTGGACAATTCTATGCTCCCAACTTTGTGGGAACAGTTTGGAAGTGGCCCCTTCCTCTTCCAACATGACTGTGCAATAGTGCACAAAGCAAGATCCATAAAGACATGGATAACAGAGTCTGGTGTTGATGAACTTGACTGGCTTGTATAGAGTCCTGACCTCAACCCGATAGAACACCTTTGAGATGAATTAGAGCGGAGACTGAGAGCCAGGCCTTCTCCTCCAACATCAGTGTGTAACACAGGTACCCTTAAATCGCTTAACTCGGACTTCTGTAACCTTTGACCCCTAGCGATCGCCCGTTCACCTTTGGCCCGCCCTAAAGGCTGCGTTGTTGAGTAGAGCTGAGCAGAACGTCAATAAAAAGGTGAGGCTCTCTCCCTCTCTGAGGTCCGCTGCTGTGATATAAGCAGCTGCATCTACTTGTCAGATGTTGGACCAGCCTGTGCAGTCTCTCTGTTGTGTGGCCTTTTCAACTCAGCACAGCCTTCTGTGGGTCACTGGCTCGCTAACCAGCTTCGACAGAGTTCCACTGATCAATATTTGAGAGCCTCGCTGCTGTCTGAACTCCACATTCATGTCACCGGGGTCCCAATTTCTCATAGTGGGACGAATACCAGGACACAACATACTGCCCGAGGCACCTTTACTAAAGGCATCCACCTACTAGCAGCTGAAACATAATGAAATTGATAAAATTGAGAATTTGGAAGCAAATTGTTACACATATAACTGAAGGAAACCAAGAGTTACACAAGAGCAAGAAAGTATACATTTTTAAAACATGTGACGAACACAGAAAACATTCAGAAATGTAAAACAGGTGTGCAGTCAAACGTTCAAACGCAAACAATATGTCTGGTCTTCATTACAAAGATCTTGAGGAGCAACCGCATGAAGATGTGGGTGGATGACAAAAAGTGACCTTTCTGTCATTACTCTTTAAAGCTACAACCTTGCAGCTGTTGAAGTTCAATCTGAGACTTTGAAATAAAACGAAGGGTCGCAGGGAAACGTGTTTGAAAACTTCCCACGCAAGCTCTCAAATTAGAAGTGTAATGGTGCACAACTGTCATTAAAGACATCATCTTTGATCATGAATAGCTGCTCTTCAAACCTAAAGTCCAGCAGAAAAAAATCGGTTCTTGACAGCTTCCAACTACTTAGAAAAGAAGCCGCGAGACACAGATACACGAGAATTTGTGTAAACTTCATACAGTGTTTCATAAGCCACATTCAGATTTTGGCATTGCTTTCAAATACTCCCCACACCCAAACTGCGTTCATCTTTGGATAATTAGTGCATCAAATGTTTTTTTTTTAATGTGCTAACTAATCAAGCCATACTTTGATCAATGCCTAATTACATAAGAGTGAGGGAGTCTGCTGCCTGACAAGTACTTTGGAATACATTATCAGTTGGCTGTATTATGCAGAGTGCTGATTTATTTTGTTGCTCTTGTAATGCTCTGTTAATTACAAGAGGGGAGGGATGTTTAATTATTGCTGGTGGGAGGATTAAGGACTGTCAACCACAGACGAGATAGATACACTAACGCATCATGAAGAAGACGCTAATACGCCTCAAAAAATAGTTTCTTGTTGCTACCTTGTTGCAAGTTGAATGACCTTTCCTTCCTTGCGTGTTTTTTATCATTGAAAAAGAAAGTTTCTTACCACCCTGAAAGAAAATAGCTGTATTCTCCTTTTTAAAGCCAGAGTGGAAGTGAAAATGTCGTACTGCAGCGAAGCCTTGTTTGCCCCCTCGTCCACACATGACCATTCAACGCAGCACACACTTAACAACAATTCTGTAT
Organism: Pao palembangensis; assembly: GCA_015343265.1. NCBI lineage: Eukaryota > Metazoa > Chordata > Actinopteri > Tetraodontiformes > Tetraodontidae > Pao > Pao palembangensis. Next base: position 9,723,681 of record CM027086.1, read on the forward strand.
ATTTGCTCTGTAAACTCCTGGTCTTCTGTCTTTCAACACCCCCCCCAACCAACCTTCTTGACAGGCAACTGTAGATTTATTTCATTCACCGTTTCCTTGGCAACTCTCGCCAAGAGACCAGGGAGGTTTCACCAGGAGACAGAGTGCGACAGTGGAGTCATTATTTACTGCATGGCTCAAGTGCTGATATTCACTGGAATGCGTTACAGCCTCACTTCACTCTTCCATGTCTATTTCAGCCTCTCACATCAGAAAGTACATAATTAGTGTCTCCATGGTGATGCCAGTGGTCAGGTTGCTTGTGAAATCCGACAGTTGTGTAGCCGTCATTTTTTTTTTCTTTCTTTCTTGCTGATGAACTGCAAGGTAGAATTTATCCCCCTTCTGAAGAGTTTTCGGGCTAATTAGACAATGTACTCTATGTGCTAATCACTGTTTGTTGCTTCAGCAGTCTGACAATGAGGCAAGGCAGGCGGCAAGGCCACCTTTTAGTGGGTAATAAATCTAAATTTGAAAAGTGTGAAATTCAATAAGCCTGGGTTCACTCACCGCCCATGTTCATGTTCTCCATTCATCCGTGACCATAAACTGAAGTGGACTTCTCTGAGTAGCTCTGGGAATGAAATGAGCTTCACCTTGTCCCAATTCTTACACCTCATCAGCTGTCAAGAACCTTCCAATGCCCACATTAGTTTACCTTAATTACTAAACAGTGATTGAACTTACTGAACTTTAGTGCCACAAAAGGAGGAACAATGACAAAAACAGTTTAAAAGCTTACTTACATATTCTGAGCACATTCTGAGCACATATTTCAGACAGTTTTGTTCCATATAGACTCAAAACTTGTGTTAAAATATATAATGCAGAACATTAAAAAAAAATTGCATCCTGTTTTTAATTTGACGTCTTTTTCTTTTTGCAATATTGGGAGGACTTTTTTTTCGTTTGTGACACAGTGAAAACAAATTTGTTCTCAGTATTGAGGTTTGTTGTCATCGTGACATATTTAGTAGAAGATTTAAAATCTTATTTTTTGTTGTTATAACTCAATATCTTTAAAAGCAGTTATTGACTGGATATGGGTGTGAGAATAGCAGTAAATCGGAAAGTGAAACATTATTTCATCGACTAAACACAAAAAAGTTACATCATATAAGTATCTGAGTAGACCTCGCCTCACAAGTCCTTTTATAGAGGTGTAATAGGAGTCACCAACAACCGAACAGAGAATGTTGTTATAACTGTGCACAGCTATTTAAGCCAGTAATCAGAAGTCATAAGTCAACATTTGTGTTCAAACTCAAGCACAGATGTATTTGTATGAAGATGAATGGACAGAATAAAAGGAAGACCAGTTAAAGCTTTCTGACCCCTTACAACATAATCACCACAAACATAGTCACATTTGTTCATCCTAATCCGTTATACCATCACAGTGGAGGTCTGGGCCATACTCCTCAACAGGTGGTTGGTTGCATCGATGAGAATGTGAAAGCATTACTCTTTTTTTTGTCGCTGCTGGACAGACTGTAAATGATCTTACTGGTGCAAAATGCCTGTATCTCAGTGTTCAGGGCTTGTTTTTGCAACAGGAAGGAGAAGCAGCATGCTGTCCATCTTCATATCAGTGATTTATGTTGAGCTATAAACAAAATAGATGCAGTACCAGTATTCTCATATCTTCACTGATAAATCTGCCGTCGGTTTAAATGATAGAGAAAAATAAACAACAAAAGGTGATGTATAAAAAGAAGCGTGCCATGATCCAGCTTGCACTTTTATTGATATTTTCCAATAAATGCTGTGTGCATATGATATAAAATCAACGTGGGCTGAATTAAGCTTGCAAATAATACAGTTTCAGCAGTAAAAGCAGAGCTTTCCCTGTCTGCTCTCTGTCTTGCGAGCCAATAATGACTGGTTTTCAAGCATCATTTTTCCCCACAAATGGAACACCTTGAAACAAAGAGTTGCTGCTGTCAAAGCAATGTGATTCCAAACACCCACGACAGACACGCAGGTGTTGCAGCCCTTCTCCTTGGCTGACCTTTGGGACTGTCTTGCCTCAAACATCTCCTTTGTCTGAAATGGCAGCAATTAGCGGCTGTAGCCAAACGGAGGGGTTACTTTGAACGTGCGAGGGGGCAAACAGAGTGAGGGAGACAATGCGTAAGGAGAGAGGAGGGTCGAGCAAGCTGCAGGGGCCCGGAGCACGAGGACGAGGGATGAAGAGCCAGAAGGTCAGGGATAATTAGAAGCCTTTGTGGCCCTCTCAAGGGGCTCAGGAGGAAACCCGCAGATGAGACCTCGGCTCTTACACACCTTGGAAAGGGTGGCACATATAAGAGACATACACTTCCTGGAGCTTTGCCACACCTGTGGGATGTGCTGGTGAAATGGGGGAAAAATGTGAAACAAAGAAAAATGACCAACAGGAAAAAAAAAATGACTGGAATCTAATTAAAGAGCTTTTTTTTTTTATTATTGACACTCTTCCATAATTGCTAATTGGATGTAATGCCAGCTCTGTCAGCAATGGAGAGTTTATAAAATCACTGTCACTTTGTCATTTTTGCCTTTTTTCTACATGGGCCTCACAGTGTCACAATGCTCTCCACTGTGGAATTTGCCACCACCAGTGCTTGACTTTTAACCTCAAATGTCAGTTATATCACAGGGGTCTCAAGCATTTCTTCCTCTGTGACCCAGTGAAAAATCAATTAAGGCCAGCGTGACTCGCAGGGCCTCAGGTGAAATGGTGGCAATTAATGGGCTGACATTTCCATGCTGGCTCCATGCAAATCCTCCGTATTAAACCATGAGGCGAGCGAGACTTTAGAGGGCTGCAATTTTGTTGTCTGCAAGTGGATTAAGTGTTGGGCCCACAATGACACAGGACCACCACCCCACACACACTGTTTACTGGAGCGACATTCATTCTGCTGGAGACAGTCACACCCATCAGTTAAGGCCTTGACAAGCAGCTTCGCATCTGTCTGGAAGCTAACCTGCTGATATAAGCGTTTCTACTGCCTCTCGCTGTCTGTCAGTCAGGGAACATCACCATTAGGCGTGTTGATGGCAGAACTTACCATCACCATCATGTGATTAATGTTAGGAGCACCTACTATCACCTGGCATGTCTGTCTCCCTTTCAGTGGGCATTTATAAAAATCTTCTCAGTATGCGACCGAGGTGAAATTATTCTAGAAAATGTGTGTGTGTTTGTGTGTGTGTGTGTGTGAGAGAGAGAGAGAGAAGGACAGAGAGAGAGAGAGAGATCATGCCCTCACTGCTTTATATTCTCCAGCAGCCTGTGTCGTAACATCTTTCAGTGTTTTGGAGTCAGTGTAGCGAGTGATGTAAATAGTAAACAAATGTAATATGACACAGGGTCAGCGTTCGGCTGAGGAGCTGACAGCTGTGGAAGAAGGAAGAAATTACTTCTGATTGATATTTTGCCTCTTGTCAGCAGAGCGATTTTAACCTGAGCAGACAGACAGGACTGAACGTTTCCCCTGTAGAGATAAAGGGTTTTGCTTCACTGCAATCTAAATAATGCGTGTGTGTAACATTTTAATGAACGTTCTCCAGGAAGGCGGGGGGATGTCTTGGCTAAGCTGTGCTGGTTACCTGTCGCATATTTTTGCTTGATAGATTATAATTGGTAAGCTTTATTTAATCTAAAGCTTAGTCTTTGGCATGCTAATGCTGCATCATGTAAATATCAGCCAAATGGCACATTAATTAAGCGAGTGGTGGAGCCCTCTGGATGTGGGACAGCCCGTCTTTCCATCTCTGTGATGAATGCAGATGAATAAACATGCTGTTGCCTGAAGGGTGAAGTGGAGGAAGGCGCAGAAATGGGAATCCCCACTACGGCTCCATCGTCAGAGACTCTTTCCTTCTGTGTGCGTCCAAGCTGAAATATATGTCTGCATAATGATTTGTTTGAATGGATGCCAAACATGGATTTTTGCATTTCCCTCAGCCGTGTGCAGCTAATCATGCCTGATCTGACTCTAGGCTGAAGTGTAAAATGTCAGCTATCTGTTTGTGATGCAGTATGCCTTTTTGACAGAGAGCTGGTATCTCTTCTATTAGTTCAGACTCTCCAATTTCTGAGAATCTGTTTATATATTTTCACTGCAGCAGTGTTACTCAGTCTTGCTCCAATAAAAAAAAAACTCATACATCATAGCAATTTCTCATGTGGAGCCCCTGACACGTGCTGCATTTACACCAATTATTTTTATTCGTGATGGATTGAACATGAGCATTTTTACATTTTTCAAAATGCCCTTGCAGGCAGTGTGTGCACTGTATTTTAACCATGTGAGCGATCACCTGCCAATGTTCTGATGAACAGCCAGCTTTGGATCGCTACAGGAGTGGGAACTCTTCGGATGACAAAGAGCATTGAAGGTCAACCAGATGGCCAACAACAGCACACTTCCTGTTTAAATCAGCCTCCACTCCGGGGTCTTGTAAGCTGTTTCCAGTGAGGAAGGGGCTCCCTGTGGTATTGTGTTGATTGTAATTGGCAAACTCAATGCTTTGGCCTTTTCCCCATCAGGAATGCCATCAAGCAGAGTGTGTGGCAACAGTCAGGGGTGGGGATGGGGGGTATATGTTGCTGCTGCCCTGATTATTAACTAAGTAGCATTGTATAATTGAGGCTGATGCCATCTGTCTAAAAGGGGGTAAGGCACAGAAAAGGTCTCACACATTTTTAATGAGGCGGAGCATTCACACTGGGCAGCAATATTAATATACATCATAACTCAATACTATATAATAATAAAAAAATAAAAATAAAATAACATTTTATTAGTGACTTTAAGTGGACAGTGGAAATGTGACTGGGTGATGCATTTTGGGGCAAAAGTATTTTAAGAAATTTTTTATCTTAACGTTATTGTAAATTGACAGCGGGTCAATGCTAAGATTACTTTGAGTTGAGTAAAGGTTTTATTTTTTTTCAGTGTAGCACACTCAGGCTCTGTCTCGTTCAAAATACAGTCTGCGGTTAAAACACAAACACAGGGTGGTTAAAAAGAGTGCATGGTTTCACACAGTAATCTGTTTATTCGACACGAGCAGTAAAGCTGATGCCACATAATGACAGGTCTGATGAAGATGTCATAACAGGTGACTCAGCTCGGGTCTAGGTTCATTGCATCGGTTGTAAACCTTTGTTGGGAAGTTAAATTGCAAAATAGACGTATTTTGGTAGTCAGGAACAACAATCTTTCTTTCAAGGTGACAGTAATGGATATCATGTCAATGTAAAATGAAACAGGCTAAAGTTTTTAAGCGTTAGTTATAGTTAATGTGTTCAGTTATTGCTTTGGCCTCAAGCTTTTTTTTTTTTAAGTCTTACTGAATAGTCAGATGCAGAGGCAGCATGTTTTTATGCATAAATGCAGTAATGAACTATGTCTGTAAACAGAGACATCATCGAGTTGGAATTTAACAATAGAAAACTAATGCATTTCTGTCTGAAGAGGAAACTTCTGTGTCTGGATACATATCACAAATTATAACAAAACTTTGATCATTATGTGTAAAAAGCTTATTGTCGACCTTCATTGTTTTCTGAATTGTCCAAATAATGCCAAACCTTTCCACCCAACAAAGCAGCCTGTAGCAGTGAAAAATGCATCCGTGAAGGGTGTTTGCCCCTCTGAAACACCCTTGTCTAAAGTAAAAGGGTCAACTAAAAACAGTTTTGTGGCGTGAAAGAAATGGCTGGAGACAGTGACAGAAGAGCGTGTCAACACACTCTCAGCAGAGATCGGAGACAACAAATGTTTGCAGTAATGTCGTGCCATCCATTTTCAGTTTAGATGGCAGAGGACCAGCTGCACTCTTTGTGAAGGTTGGTTTAAACGCATGAGACAGGGAATCAATCTGAATCTTGAATCAGGTCACGGGCCAACCATTAGCAAACAGGGGCCATGCAGGCAAAAGTAGGTTTTACCTAGGTCTACATATTCTCTGCATTTTCCCTTGTCCTGTGCTGGGACAAGTGGGTCATCCTGTTGTGTACCTCAGCCTTTCTTCCTTGTTTCATCCCACTGTCTTTTTAAGCTGTCACTGTCAGGTTCCTTTTGTGTCTTTGAGAGAGAATTTTTGTTGGTAAGTTCCATCCATCCATCCATCTTCTTCCGCTTATCCGGGGTCGGGTCACGGGGGCAGCAGCCTAAGCAGGGAAGCCCAGACTTCCCTCTCCCCAGCTACTTGGTCCAGCTCTTCCGGGGGGATCTCGAGGCGTTCCCAGGCCAGCCGAGAGACATAGTCCCTCCAGCGTGTCCTGGGTCTTCCCGGGGGCCTCCTACCGGAGGGACGTGCCCTGAACACCTCACCAGGGAGGCGTCCGGGAGGCATCCTTACTAGGTGCCCGAGCCACCTCATCTGACTCCTCTCAATGCGGAGGAGCAGCGGCTCTACTCCGAGCTCCTCCCAGATGGCAGAGCTTCTCACCCTGTCTCTAAGGGAAAACCCAGCCACCCTACGGAGGAAACTCATTTCAGCCGCTTGTACCCGCGATCTCATTCTTTCGGTCACTACCCAAAGCTCATGACCATAGGTGAGGGAAGGAACAAAGATCGACCGGTAAATCGAGAGCTTCGCCTTTCGGCTCAGCTCTCTCTTCACCACAACGGAACGGTGCAGAGTCCACATTACTGCAGACGCCGCACCGATCCGCCTGTCGATCTCCCGCTCCATTCTTCCCCCACTCGTGAACAAGACCCCGAGGTACTTGAACTCCTCCACTTGGGGGAGGATCTCCTCCCCGGCCCGGAGAAGGCACTCCACCTTTTTCTGGCTGAGAACCATGACCTCAGACTTGGAGGAGCTGATTTTCATCCTGGCCGCTTCGCACTCGGTTGCGAACCGGTCCAGCGAGAGCTGGAGGTCGCGGACTGATGAAGCCAACAGGACCACATCATCTGCAAAAAGCAGAGACCCGATCCTGAGGCCACCAAACCGGACCCCCTCAACACCATGGCTGTGCCTAGAAATTCTGTCCATAAAAGTTATGAACAGGATCGGTGACAAAGGGCAGCCCTGGTGGAGTCCAACCCTGTTGGTAAGTTTTGTAATTTAATTTTAAACTAATAGGTAACATTAAACTAATAGGTAACATTAATTTCCATAGCATTTTGTAGAGCTTCCCTTTTTGAAGATGTCTGTGTAGATTCTCAATCATCCAGGTCATGGTTATCCAAAGTAGATTTCTCTGTGTCAACTGGACTGAAGGGTTTCCTTGAAAACGTTTCGCCCTCTCTCCAGAGAGCTTCTTCAGTTCTAAGTTTGCTGGGGCAGAGCTTGAAAATATGCCCTGTGGACCATTGGCATGGTGTCCGGGGTTCACCTGAGAGTCCTTGGCAGGGTGGTTGGCAGAGATTAGTTCATCTAGTTTTGATTGGGGTGCTTCCCTTTGTCTGTTGGGTCACATGTGAGTCTCAGGTCTGGTCAAACAAGCGTGAATGTTTGGAATGCTGTGAGCAGGTGGAGAACTGCATTGTCGTGGGTGACAGAAAGTGCCTTAGTCCACCACCTCTGTTTAAAAGATGGTTTTTCCAACTTGGCGTGGATGCTTCCTTGACACCCCTCTCAAACCAGCGATCTTCTCTGGCCAGCACACGTGCTTGACTATCCTCAAAGGAGAGCCAAACAGCCCCTCCATAAACGAATGGCCCAACACAGACGTGCCACTTCTTCAGGGGACAGGACTCAGCTTGATACACACCTACACCTAAAAGACAGCTCCTTTGAGGATAGTCAAGTACGTGTGCTGGCCAGAGAAGATCGCTGGTTTGAGAGGGGTGTCAAGGAAGCCATCCACGTCAAGTTGGAAAAACCATCTTTAAACAGAGGTGGTGGACTAAGGCACTTTCTGTCACCCACGTACAATGCAGTTCTCCACTCATTTCGTCAGCATTCCAAACATTCACGCTGTTTGACCAGACCTGGAGACTCATTAACATGTGACCCAACAGACAAAGGGGAAGCACCCCAACCGAAACTAGATGAACGACCCTGCCAACCACCCTGCCAAGGACTCTCAGGTGAACCCCCGGACAATTAACATGCCAATGGTCCACAGGGCTATATTTTCAAGCTCTGCCCCAGCAAACTTAGAACTGAAGAAGCTCTCTGGAGAGAGGGCGAAACGTTTTCAAGGAAACCCTTCAGTCCAGTTGACACAGAGAAATCTACTTTGGATCCCTTTTTGAAGGAATGTTGTAGATTTTTTATTTTATTCTTTTTTTTAATCTTTTATAGACTTTTATAGACCTCCCTTTGGTTACAGATGGATTTGGATTTTAGGTTACAGTTTTATAGCCTATTTATTTTCTCACTTCAATTTGTCATGAGGCTAACTGGTTTTGTACAATAAAGTTGAGATTTGATGTTAGTCAATCTCTGCATCCTGAGTCCTGCTTGGAATCCCAGCCTGACATATATTAGTATTTCCCTTTTTTTCCCTCATAACATTTGTTTCACGAGTAAATGTTTCAGGACGTTAGAAAATAATTTTATTTTTTTCAACCGGGGTCTGTCTGGCCTTGTTGCATTTTATCCTGATAAAATCGTATTGTCGGGTGAACGTCAACACATTCGATCCCACTTCAGCTTCTACTCCTCCAGACGGGTGATGTGGGCACCGTCTTTGCATTACTGACACTATCACCTGCAGGACACTGCGTGAGTTTTTCATTTATTGCACTGTGCAATGATCTAATTATGTACGACAATTAATCTGATGGGTGCACACGCCAATAAACATTAACAGGTAGGTTAATATTGTCAATAGCATCAATGGTATGATAGCAGCATTCAAACTGTCTGCACAGATTAGCACAAAACCTTTTATTTAAAATTGTGACAAAGGTTGGAAAAACAATGTTATTAGTGCAGCATTGCCTCTAGGCCACATTACACAACTGTGACTCCTAAAGCTTCAGAGAGAGAGGTCTGCTCACCACTCCCCTACAAGACCGTGTGTCCCAGCTCTGATGACACATCCTGCTTCATCCCCCGACTGAATGGGCCTGAGGAGCAACCGCAGGTCACTCAACAGCTAATTACCCCTCAGAGACATGAAGAGAATCACTCAGCTATATCACACACATGTGCACACTGAGAGCGCAGACACTTTTAATGAATCCAAAAAGGTTTTACCGGCTTTCACTCTTCTCCAGAATTTCATTTGAATCTTAAAGAAAATGCAAAATCTCACTTCGGTAGCAGGGTTGATCAAGGACTAAAGGACGTGTGCATTCTCCTGCAGTCTGAAATTGTTCAGATTTGAACATTCGGATTCACAGACACATTTTATCATCTCATTTGTATGCCTGCTGCAGTGATGTTTGTCTGATTTGGTATCTGTGAGAGAACTCGAGCGATCAATGAAGTAGCTGGTAATGGCACCTGCTTTTTCTGCACGTTTTCCCTCCATTTCTTCCTTCAGACTGAGAAAATAGCCATGATAAGAGTCACGCTGCAAGATGCAACAGCCCATAATTGAAAGAAGGAGTTTAAAGTTAGTTATGAGATTACATCTGTGTAAAGAAAAAAAAAATCCATCCAGCTCTCCAAGCAACCACACCTTAGGTTATAGGTCATGCTAGGTCCATTTTGAGTTTCCAATCAACCTATTGTGCATGTTTTCGTTCTGTAGGAGAAAGTTGGACTAATTTTAATTTGCTAGCACTTTCTCAAATTCTCAAAATCCACAATTGCTGCCTCATTTACATATAAAAATCCTAAAATAATAAACTGATAATAATCTGTTTTTTCCAGTGTATTTACTGTAAGTTTGGACATTTTTCTCAGCGGGTGAATTTACAAAGAAACAATAAAGCTTAGTTTCATAGAATGCTAAATTACTGCTCTCGATAAGGATTATTTGAGTTGCTAGTAGCAAATAGAGGTAGACCAAGAGAATGTTATGGGCTCCTGGAGGGGCTGAGCCTGTAGGATGAGTACAGTATGTGTCATTATCCTGCTTTCTTCTCAAGCTCCCATGGGTGCCCTTCCCTTAAGACAACTCTCTCCGTGATGAGCCTGCACAAAAACCATAACTAGCTACAAGGCAGTTGTGACAGTAGTAGCTTTTACGTGTTAATTGGCTTTAACCTGCACATTTTTCCATCAGTGTTGATGCAGTGAACAGATGCAGCATAAAATGTTATTCACTTATATGCCAAACCTCAAAAACCTCTTTCACAAACTGCAAAATATAACAAATATCCCTATGATCCCTCACCCCGACAACCCCTTCCACTCACTAGAAAAGGAGTCATTTCAATTACAAAGAAACCCTCGCGGTTTTAAATCACCCAGCACAGACCAATTGTGCAAAGTTATTTTAGCATCAAAGATGGGTGAGCACCACAAAGCTGAGGCTTAAGCGTCACCCTCTTGGGAGTTTGAAACTCAACTTTTAATTTATTCCAGAAGTGAGGACACAGAAGTCAGTACATGCAGTCAGTGCAAATCTAAATAACAACCAAAAAACTGACAATGTCAAAGAACAAACACAGACAGACAGATCAAACACATGTAAAAAAAAAAAAGGTTTGGAAAAAGGATTCGAACACAGATCAACTGGCACCCAGAAAGAAGAAGACAACTTATGTACACTGCTCAAAAACTAGAGGGAACACATCCCTGATGAAATATGCTACAAAACAGACAATTAGTGGAAAATCAAATGATTTACAATCTGATGACTGGGTGCAGAATCATCATGGTGGAAAATGAGGGTACGTGTTGATCCGACTTCTGTGAATTTTCTGTTTAATAGCATTAAGAGCATCATCCAGGAACTGCAGACACACTCGAGCCACATGAGGCCGAGCGTTGTGATGCACCGGAGGAGCTCAGAGCTCACTGCACCAGCATATGGTTCCACAGTGGCTCTGACGATCTCATCCTGAAACCAGACGGACCCTCTGCCAAACGCTGGAGGATGTAGCAGGCAGGAGAACATTCTACTCAGTGTCTCCAAATGCTCTCACATCCGTCACATGTAATCAGTGTGAATTTGCCTCTTGTGGCTCATATGAATATTCTTGGGGGGGGGGGTGCTACACAGTGCATCAACGCACTGAATCAAAACATGTCGAAGCAAACATGTCGATAATAAAGGTGCTGTGACAACACATTAAAACAAACAATTCACTGCTTTAAAAGGTTCAACAGATTGTCAGACTCATTGAAACCTGTTAAACTTCTGTAGACAGTATTTTACATACATTGTATTTTCTTTCAGTAGGTTCCTTTTTTTCCCTTTTCTTCCTCAGTTCATGCATGACTTACCACTTTCATCATTTATTACTGTTTGAATGAGGTGAAGGCCGATCGAGTGTGAGAGACATTTAATATTACATTTGGCTTTTTTCTAATAGCATACCTCGAGTCTTGAAGTGCTGAGTCTTAATTGGAAAACTTGTACACGATGTCTGCGCACATTCATGGTGCTGTCCAATGACAGCTAATGAGGTCCTTGTAAAACAAATTTGAATCGCTTTGGGAGTTTTCTGGCCTATTCCTACATCCTGTTCAACCTGAAAGCACCTGCATGTGGTGCTTTCTTTGGCAATTACGCCCCTTGCCAACTCATTTCTCTCTCAGCACTTTTATTGCATCTGCTGCACAAGACAAACAGCAATAAAGCCAAGGTAACCATGGATACACAAGGACCAGGTCTCTTATTTTTCTCTTTTCTGTCAGAGCTATTGAAAATTCTTTTGAATTTGTTTCTTCTTCACTGCTCAAGGTTATGAGTAATGTGTGGGAAGCAAACAATGCAGTGTGGGCTTTTGGAGAAGTAAAGCAGGAAAAATGTTAAGTGTTGACTTTTTTTAAAAACGTATTTAATAGAATGACAAGCAGTGAAGCAGCAGCAATGTATGCAAGAGCATTTATTTGTTTATTTTTTTTAAAGTAAGAAAAAATACTATTTCTATCCATTTGTAACCACCCAATTACTAACTGAGGCAGAAAACAAAATAATAATAAAAAAGAACAGAAAATAATAACAATTAATCAAAAATCTATTAAATGTTTGTGGCTGTGAAGACACGGTTGCGTCACAAACTCCACCTGTATAAAGACCGTTAGTGTCAACCAAGATTTATATAAAAAATTTATGGAGCATTAATGTGTGTGTGTGTGTTTGTGTGAAAATGTGACACTCCCTGTGCTTTTTTTAATTAGCTTATGTGTTTATTATCTCCATCAAAACAAAACATCTTGATCAGAGTTGAAGCTTTTCAAAAGTATAACATTAAATAAATATAGGGATGTCTAAAAATAGTAATGTTCTATGTTTTCATTCTGTCAGAGAAAACCAACCAAAAAACTCCAGGTGGAAACACCAAAAAGACAAACTGTAGTGAGAGTGAAGTAAATGTGAGGGCATATGAGGATAAAGGAAGGTTTGCGACTGTCCAGGCACTAATAGATTCTGCTCCCACCTTTCCTGGGAGGTGACCTACCTGTGGGAGAGGACCTCCTCATTAATGACAGGTGAGAACACAGAGGAGGAGGTCTTCAGAGGCCTTCAATATACATGAATCATTTTCACTGTGGCCCACTGAGCAATTAGGACAATAAATCCTTTTCTTAACATGCCTGCTTCTTGTACTCTGTGCTTGGTTACTGAAGTAATCAATCAAAATTGACTATGTGCTAAAGCGAATATGAGTTATGATAATGGAAAAGGTGCCAGTGGGAACAAGACCCTATTTCTTCTCCAGTAATGACTTGAGCTATCATAAATATAAAGCTATTCTAGCATAAACTCACCACTATATTGAGAGTTGTAATTTGACAAGTTGAATGAACAGAAGTGGATTTCTCTCTCTCTCTCTCTCTCTCTCTCTCTCTCTCTCTCTCTCTCTACCTCTCTCTCTCCCAGAGCATTGGAACAGCAAGAGATTTCATTGTCCTTTTGTATCAACAACGTGGCTAGCAACAAAGTCACCAAGCAACTGGGAAACACTCCCTCTTATGGATCTTGTTTTCTTCAAAGTCAATGTGTTTCGCAGTTTTACAGCATCCATTTCTGTACAAACACAAGACAACACAGTCTGGTCCACTCTGTAAAATGGGTCTAATCCTTTTGGGTGTGAGAAGAGTCCTCCAAACAAACATAATGGACAATAATCAGCTCCGCAACCCTCAGTGTACTGACTTGTTTTGGCACGCTGTGATGAGCAAATACAATAAAACTGCTTTCTTAATAAAAAAAAGAGGTTATTAATCTGATGATCTGCAGTCCCTGTGTGCTATTTACTGCCGCAATCCCCCACTACACAACACTTCTTAGCCCTTTTTCTGCTTGTTAGGCTACTGTAGCATTAATATTATTATTATATTAATATTATTTCCAAATTAAGAGCCATTGTGACTGATGAGTCACAAATACTGGCTATTGTATGGCTATTTATTACCTTACAGAGGAATTTTTGATATAGCTGTCACAGAAGTATTTTTTTAAAGTACAAAAAAATGTTTCTTGCTGTTTATTCTTTGTGTTTACCCCTGTCCTTGGGGACTTTTTGCACAACATTGTGATACAACTGTGACCCAGCTGAGCGTAGGCCAAGCAATAAAATGTTCCAGTTTGGCATTGGGCCCTCTTTCCAAATGGAGATGGTAGCAGCACCTGGAATCTCTCATGGCTCCATTATACACTGCCAAGATTGAGGAAGATTGCTCTGCCAGAGCAATGTTGTGGACCCCCACCATGAACATCCACCAGCCTACACTGCATCTTTTTGACCAGCTCAGTGTGTGTGCGAGCATGTGTGCGTGTGTGTGTGTGTGTGTGTGTGTGTGTGTGTGTGTGTGTGTGCGGGTTCTTGAATTCTATTCCCTAACAGGCTGTCCTTTATGGAATCAGTCATCACAGGGCTTTATCTCTTTTTTTCTTACAGAATTGTCTTTCCTTATCATAGATGAACTGCTTGCCCACACATGATGCTCCTACCGTGATTAATCCCCTACCCTCTCCATGTTCTATATCCCCTCCACTTCCCAGACCCACTACTCCACTAAGCAAAGTAATGCTATCATCAACCCTTTGTGATTTTCATTGCTCCACTACTGTCCAAATGCATCTTCTCCCGTTTGTGATGTCATTTCATGTTCTGTTGAAAAGGTCAAATAAGTGGGATGTTTTGCTTGTTGTACTGATTTTGAAGTTGCATTTATTAGTCCATTTAAGAAAAATATTACATGCAGTTTCTAAGGTGTGTAAGCATTTTTTTTTTTTTTTTTTTCATTTTCAGACTATTTGCGGCTTTTACACAAATGCCAAATTATCTTCTTCTGTAAAGGAAGAGGTAACTCAATGTTTACTTCCATACTGTCATGGTCAATGATCATTATATTGTCTGCAGCTCTTCAGCATTTACATATGCATTGAAGATAAACGGCCTCAGGAAAAGAAAATCATGTGAGGTTTTCTGCTGTCAGTGCACACACCACAGTTCCCAACACTGCCCTGACATTCTGCCAATGAGGACCATTCTCCACTCCATCTCTCCACCTCCAGGGCTGGTTTACGTGTCAAGTCTTAGAAAAGATGTTGCTGGGCAGACTGGTTGGTGAGTCTGGTTTGCTGTGCAGTCAACGAGGTAAAATGCATAGTGACACTCACGCATGAGAAGAGGAGGTGATGTTTTATCGCCATACAGGAGTCAGCTGAGGGATTCCATTAAGCACGGCTTGTTGTAGTGTATATTTCACCAAGTGTGTTTTAGCAGGATGCACTTTTCCATAATTCAGGGCAACAGGAAGGCAGCTGTAACCAACTCATTCACAAAGGAAATTATGTGACCCTGTGTCACTTAGGTGGCAGATACATATACAAACAATAAATATCAACCACTTTAAGGCCTTAATGGTCAATAATACCTAATGTATCTGAACCCACTATATGAAGCTTTCCAACACACCGGGTTTGACAGCATATTAACAGTAAAATGCCACAAAGGCGATAACTGAGTGAAAATTACAAGCTTGCTTTTAGAAATGTGCCACTAATGGCTGGGTGTACAGTCTTTTCATTGCACGTTAAAATTTAAGAGCATTAATAAATGAATCAAAACATTTAAGTATGCATGTAATTTCAGTCTTTATCAAGTTGTATGAATGGACTTTAAGCCATATTTAGAGCTATAGTTATAACTCTACTACATCCAAAGTTAGATCTCTGAAGAAGCCACACACAGATCTAACCTTGGATAACTATGACCTGGATGAATGAGAGTCTACACAAACATCCCTACTATAGTTATAGCCATGGTTGTTCATTTAGTAAGACTTAACTTTGTCCCACTGTACAAGCATTAGTGACCCTAGTATGTTCAATGCCACTCTGATTAGTGCAAATATGCCCCCTCTGTTGGTATTTAACATTCTCTAGTTATCTCTAGAATGTTGCTAGCTTCAAACTAGCATGTGGTGAAATCACGGACTATGTTGTAGCTTTACATAAACCATATGTGCTGTGTTTCTTGTTTTGGGATGTAGTTCTAAGAGAAGGTTTAATCCCAGGATCATGATGGTTTCACTCTTGGAAAGAGGTTGAGGTCTGTCTTTAAAAAGGCAAAACTTTCAGATTTCATCAACTCAAAGGAAAGTGTGAGTTCCTGTAGAAAATAGAAGCAGCCTGATGATTCAAAGGATAAGTCTGAGCTGCAGATGACACGCAGCAGTTCAGAGACAATCCACACCCAATAATCAATGTGCTTTAACTTGACAGCCGTAGATGAGTTTCAGCAGCACTTGGTGCCAATAACACCAACTTTCCTCAGTTATAACACAAGGTCTGTCATAACTAACCACCCACTAATGCCTGAAGGGTTTTATTTGAATTGACTTTTTCATATAATGCAAGAGCATGTCCTGCTGTAGCAATTTCAGAGAAATGCTATGTCTCACAAGTGAAGCGTTGTTAGGAGCTTTTATACTAATATGAAATAAATTGGCCATTTTTTATAACAGCGACTTCATAAACAAGCTGTCAGGTAGAGTTGTGCCTTACATTTGTTTGTCTCTCTAGTAATTATCACCTCGACATTTTTGGGATTTTTCTTTAATCTTGCTCTCGAAGGAGTTAGCAAGCAGATCGCAGATAGCCAATGAAGCATTAACACCGCATGTCATTATAAATGTAGTCTTTTGTCAATAGATGAACATGCAACAGCAACAGAAACTGGAGTAAAAAAAATGTCCTTTCCCTTTAGCTGCTCCACAGTAAAGCAGCAAATCGGGGTATTCAACTGACTTCACTCTCAGCACACAACAGCTCCTTTGCAGTTAAATTGTTGTGTCCTGGCAGCTCTTCTTTCTATTGGCTCACCCACATACTGGATTTCATACTCAGTGTTACCTTTCCGTGATTGACCTTGAGACTTCAGAAAGCATCTTGTATGTGAATGTGTGTGTGCTGACAGTGCTGCTTGTCAATGAGCAACTTGGCTGTTGGGTTGTGTTTGTACAGACTTCACAGATTTACGTGCTCAGCAGCTGGGAGACTTATGGGGGTGGGGGGGCAGAGAGATTGGTGAGTTACCTATCATATGATGCTGCCTCTCTTGCATAATCCTTTCCAAAGGGGGGTAAGTGCTGGAGGAGCCACGGAGCAGAACAATTGGAGACAGAGAGAGAAAGAGAAGAGGCTGTCCTCTCCGTAGGCGTATCAATGCAAAATCCTGACAAGGCAAGCTTTTCCTTCTTTACCCAGTTTGTGTTTTCTAGGCTTGTATTTTAGCTGGATCAGCATTCTAATGAAAGACTATGGTGCCGCCCACCCCCCACCACCACCGGCTCGAGCTTTGTTTGAATCCCTCAAGAAACACTGCATTTGTCTTCTTTTTTTAATATGTAACTTCTGGTGTGCACCTGCAGAAAAAGTCATAGGGAAAGAATAAAGTTCCATCCATTCTGTCCGAGCTATTCATCTTCTCTCCACAAATGTAAAGTAAATTCCTTTGAATTTGGTGGAGAATCATCTGGACAATGCAGTGCTGACATGAGAGACCTCCAGAGAGACTGTGGAAAAAAAATCAAGATTGGAACAACTTCAAAACTCTTCCTGATCTATGTCCTTTATATTTTTTTAACAGTCAACAGTCAGATTCCCTCTTGCTAAATCTTAGGGGAAGATTTAGTCTGTGCGCTGAATGTCTTTCAGAGGTCCAATCGATAGATGCTTTTTTCATAAAAGTAAACTCAACTAAACCCTAATCAGTCATAAGGTAATTGTCCTTTGATCTTATTTACTTTCTAAACTGCATTATCTCATCCAAAAGTGTATAAACCTGTTAAATTTGAAAACAAAATCCGTGTGTGTGTGTGTGTGCCTGTGTGTGTGTGTGTCAACCACAAACAGGAACTATGCAAAATAAGATAATAAAACTCACTGATCAGGTTCTGAATACTGAATTCTGATGGTAGGTTTCAGGTTCTGATATCTGTAATGTTTCTTGAGCAGACCTCTTCTATAATTTTCTTTCCTCTCTAATTAAAATCTCTTCTTTCTGTGTTGTGCAGATCCAACTCATACTTATGCCGACCTCATTATTTTCATTATAGATTAGTATCTTTTTCT
Organism: Pao palembangensis; assembly: GCA_015343265.1. NCBI lineage: Eukaryota > Metazoa > Chordata > Actinopteri > Tetraodontiformes > Tetraodontidae > Pao > Pao palembangensis. Next base: position 9,741,328 of record CM027086.1, read on the forward strand.
TTTGAAATGATGCAGTCTGCATTTAGATGAAAACAGTTGTAGTGATTTGAGATTGACATGTATCCACTTCCTCCACTGTAGTAAACCAGAGTATCCTGTATTTAATGTGTGCCATGTTTCACTGAGCTGTGATGGTTTATATTTTCAACTTGCTGTTAGGGTTACTAAAATTAACATTTTCTCTTTCACTGTTGGCACTTGCAAATGTGTCGTTGTTGCTGTTGTAATCCAAAAGGGGCAGTATTGCACTCATCAACTGTACCAGAAAGAAAAAGAGCAACAGAGTAATAAAATAATGGATTTTAATGGCAGAAGTAGCAAAGAAAGTAACTTTGTGTCTTTCCTTCTGCTTTTTCAGGCAAATTAAATTGGCCACAATGCTTCATCTTCTTGTTCTTGTTCATCTACAGCAGGGATCTCAAACTGATTCCACGAAGGGCCGTGTGGCTGCAGGTTTTTGTTCCAACCAATCAAGCACACAGAGTTCAACCAATCAGCTGGCTGAAGACTCGGATCAGTTGATTAAATGACTTCAGTCTGGTGAGCCGTTGCTTGGTTGGAACAAAAACCTGCAGCCACACGGCCCTTCGTGGAATCAGTTTGAGACCCCTGATCTACAGTCTGAAACTATAGTAAGTCTTTATCACTGATTATGTTGGCGGTTTTGACAGTGTCATTGGTGGTTGTTCTTTGTGAACCTAACACATTCGCTTCCACGCTGCTGAAAGAATGTGGCCACGTGGCCCAGAACATCTTCACATGTGGTCTGAGTATCTAAATGGCAAATGCACCCCACGTGTCTTTAAAGAGAAAGCGTGTAGTGCTCAGGAGGATTGAAAAATTTTATGTAGAAGATGATCTGTAAAGGAAGGAACATAAATCCAATATCCTTGGAGCCTTTATTCTGCTGGCCATTCTTGTAGCGGTGAGCTGAGTCACAATTCATGCCTGGGGCTTATGTCAGGCTTCACCCAAACTGTGTTCTAAGCTACACTTACAGATACCGGTACAGATACCGGTATTCACCGGTATTTCAGAGTACATCAAGCCTGAATGGGGCTCATCGATGTGTGATGTTGACCAAAATGTTCATTTCCCTTTCCTTGCTTTCTCACTCTCAAACCTGTCCCACTCCCCTGAGTTCTAATTCAGGTATGATCTGCATGCCTTGGATATGCAGAACGCCAGTGGTGTCTCTTTGCACAGCAGCTTGTAAGTGGAAGACATCAGCACTTCTGCAAATCTGACTGCTCGTTACTGTATTAAATGTGCAATGAGAATGCTCTACTGGGACTTGTTCTATCTAATGACATGTCTGGACAAATTAGGGCAGTCTACAAGGCTGCCTATCTGTTAGAATTTCAGCTACTGGGTTGTGAGCTGCAACTTAGAGGTACTCACCAGCCTGGGAATAGGTTTGAAAAAGAATTAAGGTTTGAGGCAAAGCTGTGATAAGGAAAGTTGCTGTTTCTTTAAAAGGTTTCCAATTGCTTGTCAATAGCTGATTTAGGCACCGACTTGGGATTTGACTGAAGACAAATCCACGAACAAACCCTCCCTCCCGTTGCTCGAATGAACTCATGCACGTTCTTTTTCAGAAGAATAAAAATCAAAAGGACAGTCTTCCAAAAAGATGACCCTATGAAAGGATGTGGTCATACCTTGGAGGTGGGAGAAAATGGATGTTTGTGATGCTGTAGCAGGAAAACAACAGTAAAACATAATGTCTTGCTAGGGAAAAAAAAAATCCTTGTTTTCTGCTTCAGATGAAAGATTAACACCTGTTTTATCACAAACACACACGTTTGGCTCTGTACTCCACCTTCACAGTCCAAGTCTATATCAAACATTTCTTTGCTTGGCTGTAATTTCTTTCACACATTTTTTCTTCTTTCTCCATTCCCTTTCATTCCATCTTTCTGCATGTTGGAAAATGGAAACAGAGAGGTAGAATCCGGCAATTGAATTGTTCCTTGTTCATGCAGTCTCCCCGTGTAAATAAGGACCGGTCAAGTGTAAAGTGAATTCTGCATCTGGCTGTCACAGAGAGTGTGGTAAGAGATGTGGAAAACCCTTGGGATGCCACACAATCCTGTACTTGTTCCGGTCACATTTTCCTGCCATTCAGACCCAAACACACCCTCTGTAAACAGCCTTAAACAGGAAGAGGATCTCAGGAAGAGCAAAGGAAAGAAAAATCCACCATTTTGTATTGTGCCTGATTTTAAAATAGTTTTCAACCTGTTGACAGAAACCAATGTGATTTCTTTTGTTTCTGGGATTGTGTTCTTTCTTTTTTTTTTTGGTGATAGGCTGGTTTGAACACAGATCTAGGTTAAATGCTGAAACAAATAATCACCATTGCATATGTTAATTGCAGATATGAAGACAGCAAACAGCTTCTTCATAATGACCTCCCCTGGGCCTCTGGATGGTTATCCAGCAGAGTGCTAATGGGGTTACTCCCAGGCCTCCGTGGATTTCCTACCCTCATCTATGAAGCATTATCAGAGTAAACACTGAACATCTACATATTCATCATTTGCAAACATGACCTAAAATAGCACAATTAAAACACTGACATGAAAGTTTCAAAAAACTTGAACATCTAAGTTATAAAAAGACAAAAGTGAGTCTAGAGGAAGTGTTGTACAAGTATTTTTATTGTACTGAATGTGCTGGGAGTTCTGCTGCAACATAAACTTCTGTTTTAGAGTTTAACCACTATTTCTGTTGGAATTAACGGTGCTGAACTCTCTGATGTGATCACCAGGATCTGCAGGCAGAGAAATTTAAATCAACAAAGTTACTCCCTAAATTTTAACCAGAACTTCTTAAGGTATTACAGTGTCTTGTATTGCTACTGGCAAACATCCAGGGAGCCGAAATAAATTAAAGATATGAATGTGTAAAAATTCCAAAACAATAAGCTAATAAATATAAACAGAGGAAAGGAAAATGCAGTATCGTAGTCATTTCTTGCAGCCATTTGACAAAATCTGTGCACATCTGAAGTACCTCACTGGAATTTTTGGCATCTTTTATGAGTAAGTCTCAGCTCAATGCCACCAGCCTGCCCACTCCTCCATTTGTCCTATCTACATGGAGAAAGCTGCTTTCATAGTAAGAGATAGGCATCAACCAAAAGCAAGCAGAGGCAGACGGAACCATTTTTTTCACTTTCCCCTTGCAGCCATGTCTTGCTTGTACACTGGGGAGACTCCGAAATCTCATGTTTCGCCAGACCTTGTTGCGTAATCTCACTGCTACACTGTCAGCTGCTGCTTTACTTGTATCCCCACGTTGTTAAGAACGGCATGTGAGGTACTGCTGGCCTGCTTTGCATCTTTCACATGAAGGCACGCACAGCTATAAACAAGCAAGCAGACAGGAATAAATCAGAGCAGCAGAGTCAGGCGTGAGATCGTCTGTTCCCTGGTTACTCCTCATCCTTTGTCTCAGGCCTTCCGTGTCTCAGCTGCTGTAACGTAACTCCCGCAGGATCTCTATCACCAACCTCATTACACCTCTGTTGTCCTCTTGCACATAAGAGGTGCTCTGTCTCAGGTGGTCCTTGCCCACCTCAATGTTTTGTTTAATTTAAACCATCTCTTTTTTTCACTAAAAACAGGCCAGAAAGCTTTTGTAAATTGGAAATTTTCAAATTTACATCATTGTACGTTTTTACTGAGGAGCCTTGCGAGTATTGTAGGTTGGTTAAAATGAAACAAGGGAGTCTGTGTGCTTGGGAGGCAGAACTGTTTTGTTTTGAAGTACTGTGGGGAAAAAAAAGTCAAGGCCACTAAAAGACAAAAGTCTTGGCCCACCAATCTGTGAGTATTTTCTATTGATACAAAATTTCCATAGCAGCGAGCATTTCAGGAGCTATCAAGAATGAGATGTTCATAAAAGTTACACTTTAAGTCAGCGATCTCAAAGTCTCTAATTGAAACTTGCAAATGAAACATTGATGAGAACTACAAGACAAAGAAAATCAAACTTTGAAAATGCGGAACTGTTGCATTTGAGGAGACACTCTTTCCCATCATCAAAATCCTCTCTGCATTCAAATGGTCGTGATGATAATTAGTTGACCACGCTGCACCACTCAGCAGAAGATCCAGATGTGGCTGATTCCATTTGTACGTGCGATGCTGATTGTGTGGAACACAGTGCTGGCAATTAATCAAAGCAGTAAGCATCTCTAGATGTCATTTCTGCATTTCAGAGCTCGACAACTGTGACTGTAGCTTCACTAATTTCAGCCTGATTATCTTCAGCTAATCCATTTCCTTGCTCCCCAATTAGACAACTTGAATGCTGTTAAATCAAACTATAAATGAGATGTTATTAAAGTGTGGAAAAAGTATTTACATCTTTCCTTGATTTACTACTGAACACGAGTTTTGTTGGAACCTTAAAAATCAATGAGTAAATCATATTAGACCCTAACTTAATTTACAACTCTTCAGCCATGCATTATTGGTATTATGGTTTAATATGTGGAAGAAATGAGAAGAGACGTAAATATTCCATATTTTTGAACAGATATACATGCGCTGTTTGCCTTTGTTCCGCAACTGTTATCAACTGACTCATGTTTTGAATTTGAAGGCAGCATGTGAGAGCCTTTGAATCATAAAACACGTACCACGATGCACTTTAAACTGCTGCTGTATTGTACTATATAGCCATTACTTTTTTTCTCCATTGTACACAAAGACAATGCTCACGGCTATCATTTCACAGCTATTGTTTCACCCCGTTTTGAAGCAGAAGGGGAGTCGGAGAATGACTCCATCAATGCCAAAGCTATTTTTTTTTCTCCAAATCAACAGAACCTTCCCACCCAGTGAAATGACAAACATCCCCTTTTGCCTCTGGTGCTTTTCTTTCCCTCATCAGAGAAAAGTAGGTCATGAGGGCCATAATAAATAGTGTGGACTTTAATGTAATGACCAGTGTAGCTAATTTCTAATGAGATACAGAGCATGCATGCATTTAGTTAATTCTCTGTAGTAGTCCTCTCACCTGGTCACCTGTTGTGGGAGTCACTGTGGCTGGAGGACTAATTAAGCCAATGTGGAGCCCTCATAGCATGGTAATACTAATTATATTCTCCCACAAGGTGCATCATGGGCATAAAGTGATAATAGGGAGTATTAATTCCAACCCCTAAAGGAGGCACCTGCTTATGCAGAAAGCTGTATTTGGGTACGTATTGATAGTCTGTGACTAAATTTCGATTTCAGTTCTTTAACATTGATCTGATTGTAATATTGTTTGGTTGTTTCAAGGTGGTTTAGAAGGAGGGAAATGAGGAGAGATGATCTGGGGGAGGAGAAAGTCATATGATGCAACTACAGAAGCTATGCTCTACTTGCTGAGTTTATTTTCCCATCAGGTCTCTGATGTGTGCCAGCCCTCATTATAAAACAAGCTTCAGACAAGCACCTCTGTTCAATGCATTTTTCAATGCACATTTATGAGATAATGCTAAAATCTTGTAAAACTCTTGTATCCTCAACTCTTATGAAACAATGCCGAACTTGTGATATCAAACAAGGGCCTTTGGATTCCAAAGCAGTAAAAAATCTGGGGGAAAAAAGATGCTATTGTGGGAATCTGCAGGAACGGTGGGGTTCTCTCTGCTGTTCAGAGTAAGTCATGAAGAGCTGTATAATGCAGCGTATCATTTGCAAAAAAGAGGATGAAGCTTTCTATAGTAGGTGGTGAAAAATGAAAATGATTCTTCACATTGAACTCAGAGTACTCATGTCTCATTCCTCTCCAACAAATAAAGAGTTTTGGAAAAACTGAGATGCAAGAATGAATCCAAACAAAACACTGCAATGTCCCAGTCCTCCCACTGAAAGCCCAATACATGGGAACTATTCTGGAAAGGGTGGGAACGCTCTCATCTTTCCCAACCTTTTTTCCTTCCATTGGTTGCCTTGCTTTTTTTTTTTTATTCAGTCTCCCATTAGCACTCAGAGAAAAGCAGGAAAAGGATTTTTTTTCTGCCATGGTGGCCCTTTTGTTATCTTGGCAATTGCTGTTCAACCATCTCAGAAAATCTCAGGGCCCTAATACATCATCACCCTGATTCCCCAGGCTGTTGTCGCAAAGGCTCTGATCTGATTCTATATCAAATGTCCTCCCGCTACACAAACACAGCTGAGAACAATGTACCTCACTGGACATACAGTCCAGAATGTCTGTTTCCTGTCAGAAATCCAGTCCCATAATATTGACCAGACATCTTCCCTCAGCTGTGTACTCATTAGCTTTAAAATTCCTGCTTCACAAATTTAAACATGTGTGTTTTCCTCTAAGACAAAGCCCTCTTGTCATTTGTGCGGCTGTCTGCAGTTTTGGCGAGCAGCCGTCTGATTTGCTGAGCGTTAGCGGCCCACCTGCTCCGTGTTTGTCAGGCCCAGGGAGGCAGATACAGTGCCTTTGTTTAAGATTGTAGATTTGATTAGGAGATTACTAATTCATCATGACAAATCTGAGTTACTTGACTGTGCCATGTCTCTGGATTTATAAAGATTGTCATGTTTTCTATTTGCACGGATGTAATTAGGTAGCTTTGTGTAAATAAAGATATCCATAACAGCTTCAGTGGATTTCCCGGAATAAAATCCAGGGGAGGCCAAAGACGAACAAAGTGTATGCAGCAATTTTGTTTTCTAATAAATTCTTTATATTCTGGAAAGTCGGGCTGAACAATTTCATAACAAATATTTTAATTATTTTTCTATGTTTTATTCTGACTATTGTTTCTGATTATCTCACAATTATTTAATTATTTTACTTTATTTTACACATCTGATGACATAATGCGCTTTTCACTGAACTACATGGTTAGAATTATGGATTAGAGTGCAACGAACTGTGTTTCCAGGGACGTTTTGTCTCTGGGAGTGTATCCTGCTTACTTGGCTAACCAGGGGGTGGGGTCCTTAGCCAAGCTCTGACCACAACACTGGCTTCTTCCTATCTATATGTACAGCTCTGGAAAAAATTAAGACACCACTTCAATTTTTTCTAAAATCAGCGTCTCTACATGTTTACATTTTTTTTTGGAATTTGGAAGAAATGTTGGCAGTAGTTTAAAAAATGAAACTAAAATGTTTATTTTACTCAAACACATATCTATAAATAGTGAAAATCAGAAAAGTCTTTGGATGAAATAATCCCAGTTTAACAGGTTCTGTTGCCTAAGCAAGAAACTGAATGTTTACCTCATATGGCAAGCTTTTGTTCCTAACCCAGGTTTGAACTATATTAAAACTATCAAAATAATTCCCTCCATTGTGAGCCGCTGTTCTCAAACATGTTTGCAAACCAAGTCATTCCCCTCACCCAGATATGTGATGTGACTTCAGTCTGGCGGGGCTCAACAGGATTGAATGGTGTGATAAGGAAGTCCAGGCCCAGACATGTGATAGATCATAAAATTAACAGGCTACTCTTTTTTTGACGTTCAGAGCCTCTGCACAAACAGAACTGCTGCCCAGAGATAGCAGCAAGGCAATCACCTAGAGAAATAGAGGGGTGGAGGTGTTTGGGAGGGGAGGGCAAAGAGGATTGAAGGTGGTGGAAATGTGAGCCACATATCCGACTGAGAAGATTTACCATTTCTCCAAATCTAAGAAAAGCAGTGAAAGATGCTTTATGATGTTTAATAACAATGATTTAAAAAAAAAAAATCAATTTTATCATATATTTAAGCAATATATTTTTGCAAACAGGGTCTTTTCGCTAAATAATGGTGGACATTTGATGTAGGATTGTTCACCAATGGATTAAATACTGAATTACTGCATAACATAGCTGACTGCAGCAGAATTTTAAATTAAAGAAACTGAATCTTTTCTACAACTCAGCAGGGGAAAACAACTCAGCCTAATGACCTTGACCTAGGATATATTTGGACAATAGTAGGAATATTTGAAGGATCATCTCAATCCCACCTATATGAATTCCATAGAGGAAGCAGAGCCTGAGGATGTGGCAGTGGGCTCTGTCATCCCTGAGGGAACCGCCACTGTGGAGCCATTTAACTCCCTCGGTGACAACTCTGCAGCAGTCGTGTAAAGGGGAAGGATGTGATTCAGGTTTCAGAAGCCTCTGGATGGTTCAGGGTTGTCCTGGCTATTTTTACCTCAGCAACATTAGGTGGACAGCAGATACAAACCTCTCGCCTCTCTAGAGAAAATCTCAAGGGTGACGGGGAGTTTATGTGTGAGTTACCAATCCAAACCACATGTGCTTTATGGACCTGAAGGAGTTAGTAACTGGTCCACATAGCCAGATGTTAGTATTCCCAGTTTATAGTCACAGCAAAAGGAAGGATTGATGTGCTTTGAATCCCACCCCTACTTTTTTATACCGGCCTAGTTAAACACTGACCCTAACAGGGGTGAAGCTTCTGGGGTGATGATGATGATGATGATTATCATCATCATCATCATCATGAACTCTATGTCTGACTCTTTGGATTAGAGCCACAGCCCTAAGGCAGACCTACTGAGGACTTAATGCATTTCATGCATTCAGATGTGACAGGAAGGTGGTGAATGGACATTTTAACCCTTTCCAACAGTCATGAACTGTGGATGGTGATCTAAAGAATGAGATCAAGCATACAAGTTGATGACATAAGTTTCTCCTGCAGGTTGGTTCAGTTTTAAAAATGAGGAGGAGCTCAAATAGCCATCAGAGCCTCAGAGCAGTGCTACTTCTCTACAAGAGGAAACTTCCACCAGGGTATCTAGCATTTATGGAGGAATCCTGGAGGACACCTCGTACCCAGACAGTTGAGCTGAAGGAAGTGTTCTGTGAAGTCTGATCACTGCCGAAAAGCCTGCCACTTATATAGAGATTGTTTTAACTCTTAGTCAATAATGGCGCCCAAATACCTTATTTTGGGTAAAAACAGTGTATAAAAAAAAAAAAAACAGAGTTTGACAGTGTAGCTGAGAGGATTTCTTCCATGTTTCATCCAACATTGGCCATACTGATGCGCACTGATCTGGCAGTAGGCGTGGACACAAAGTCTGTGATTCATAGTTTGCTAGAATGGCCCTGTTGTTTTGTTTTTTGTTTTTTTTTTATTTTTTTGGAATTCTATACTCTTAAAATCCTTACTGTGCTGCTGCTGCTCAGAGTAAAGTGAAGACAAATCATATAAGACGTATAAACCCAGGAAGGTGAAATTGCCAGGGCTGGTGAAGCTGGGGGATTTGGGCTCCAGGGTGTACAACCTATATGTGTCTGCCCTTTATACACTGAAATGTCCAATTTGGCCTTTTTGCTCAGTTCAAATGTTATTATTTCCATCAAACACAGTGTAGCCCCACTTGAATAACTTTCACCTTTCTCTGTTCTAGAAAGCACAAGGAAATATGAAGCTGTAGTTGTCTTTTTTCTCATCTGATTTCAAGATGTAAATATCAGTCAGTCAGCATTACTGACCTTCAAAATTCAAATGTTTCACTAAACATTTCAACAGCGCAAATGTGTTAATGTGACAAATGATAGTGAACATTGGCACTGGTGCGTGACCTGTCAGAAAATATCTTCATATTCATCTGTACAGTGATATTTATTATGGATAACTGTGCAAACCCTCAGAGAGATGAAGCAGAGCAGCTCTCTTCGGCACAACCAGCAGAGAGGAGTGCACAGTTATGAAATGCCATATTACATTTGGACATTAAGTTGAGATAGTGGAGTAACCAGTATCTCTGTGGGACTTACACCATAATGGGAAAAAAAACCCTCTCCTTGCCATGGCCTGTCTCATTTGGCACCCACATCCATTTCCCATAATGCTGTGCTGCGGGGAGTCAAGTGCTCGGAATAGTCTTTTCCCTCAGATGTAATATTTGCCCCATGCTGTTGTCAGAATGATTTAGCTGTTACCTGGTGAGAGGTGCTAAGCATCATTTAGGCATCTTTCACAGCTGAAAGAGTGGGGTCACTCAGTGGATCTGCTTCTCAGTGACGCTCACACTGTTCAATATGAGACTTTCAGAAACTGATGTTTCTATTTCAGGATGTGAGGCAATGAACTCGCTTCAAAAGTGGGCCTCATGCATCTGTTTATCTGTCTTCATTCTTCTTCCTCCTGTTGCCAGGCCGGCTCTCATATGTGCAAGCTTTGGCTGGAAATGATCTCTGCCCACTTGCAACAGCCATACAACATCCTGACTGATGGCTCCCACAGCAGCACTCTAAATGACTGTGCCCATAACCATTAGAAAATGTGGGAACATGAGCTCTAAGCTAGTGAGAAAAATACACTCCCGATTAATCAGGAAGGGGGCCTTTCCCCTCTCTTTCGCTAGCTGCTGTATTACATGTGCACGGGGGACAACTCGAGGCTGGGAAGGCCAATAAAACAACACAATCTCTTGGGGAAGCGAATAATGCCAGGCCATCTACAGTCACAGGAGTCTGGTGATGTACTGGGCCATTAGAATCCTGTGATACCCAATACTGGATGCCTTGCAGGGGGCCATGCCTCTGATCTCATTCAGCTTTTACAATCTGACTAATTTCTCAAGAGGAAATCTATGAACAAAGTTCAATTCTAATGAAGTCAGGAACATTTGTGTGAATAAGCTAGAGAAAATGTAACTCTATATCCATAGGGGCACTGTGGGATGTTGGTGGGAGCTAATTGCTGAAGGTAAAATGACATCGATTCAAATTACTTTAGAGAACAAGAGTAGCTTTCAGTGTGACTCATTGCATGTTTGACGAAAATTGGAGCTCTGGTCCAGAGTGTCATTTTCATTCTTGCCCTTTAATGTTTGACTAGGAATAGGAACAAAGAAAACTATGGGATTGTTTGTTAGCATTATAGCCTTGAGTGTTTAACACAAAGCTTGGGGGAATAACATTAAATGGTGTTGATGGTTTTGTGAGCTTGAATCTTGCACAGTCGTGCTTAGGTTCATTGCCTGCAGCTGGCCACAGAGTTTTTACCATACCCTGCACATGAAAGCCCCTAATTTCAAAGTTTTCTAACAGAGCACAGTCTGCAAAATACCTACGAGATAGCACTCAGGGGGGATTAAACTGCCATTTGACTCTTCCCTCTACCTCTGTCTGCCACTCGCTCTTTTCATGTGTCGAGTCTAAAGTAAAGGCAGCGACCATGGCATTCCTGGAACCTCGAAGGCAGGCTCGCTGACATTCAGAAGAAAACCTCCTGGATTTGTTTACTTAATCCAATATTTATGGGTGTGTATGTTAACAAATGCAAAGCAGTTTGTGCCTTCAACAAACAACATGCATAGTTCCCAGTTACTGGTATTTTTTTTGGTGGGGGGGGGCGGGAAATGCAGGAATGGTCGGGATAAGATGGAAAGCCTACAAAGACAAGACTCTGGCTTATGGTAACAGAGCAGATAGGCAAACCTGGAATGAGTCATAACAGAGGTTAATTTAAAGGTGCTTCAAATTTCCATTGGCTTGTTGTTGATTTTCATTCCTGTTTCATAAAAATAAAAAAGAGTCTCACCAGCACCATAAAACTTGAGTAGACGAGTGCACAACAATATCAATCAAGTTCCTCCATAAGTATTATTTATAGGTACATTGATGAGCATCATGTGACCAGAATTGTTATATGCGTGTTAAAACAGTCAACGGCGATTCCAAGTCAAGCTAGCACTGAATGAGAACTTGATGCTACATCCCTGCAAGGATGTAGCCATTCTCAAATGTTCTCATTTAATTTTCTTAAAGGGAAACATGTTCCTGATAGCATCACCCTTTTCTATATCCATAACTGGCTGTGTTCTCTCGAGGGGACTTGTAGGACAACTCTGAACCCTCTTCAGCCAGTAGACTTGTCAGCCCAGGCTGACAAGACGTTTCTGGTCACACTGCCTGGGAGCAAGAGAGGACCTCTGCCTATGGCTATCTGTGCTGCTGCCAACTGAATATTCCATTTTATTCCAAAGACAGAATGATCAGATTGACTCCAAACCACTGACAATGTATTTCTGTGTTTTTGAACAGTCCGGCTACATAACATTCTCTTTAGGCAGGTTTGTGCGTTTGATCAAGATGATCTTTGACTGTTTCTACATTGTGCCCCAAAGCTACATAAATCTGTTCTTATCAGCATTCACAGCAATAACAGATAAAGCATCTTCCACGTATGTATTCCACACAATCACAGATAAACACATTCACTATTCAGATAAACACGGATTGATCAGAAACAACATTGGCGGGATTGGCATGATGTCATTTTTAAACCTTCTCTAAAAGAAGGTAGGAAAACCGATTTAAATCAAAATTATTCACAGTAGGTTGTTACAGCACTGAGGAATAATGCAAGCAAGCAGAAACAGAGCAAAATGTTCTGTCAAAATACATGTAAATATTAAATTGTATTAGATTTGGAGTCCTCTGCTCATCTGTGAGCATGCATTATGAACATGCCTAACATAATTATGATACAAATGAACCAAAAACAGCCAAAACAACACCAGTAAATAATTAACAAAGCAGTTAGTTGCAGAACGATGACTACAACTGGAACAAATTGCAAGTACAGTACAAATTTTAAGAGTTGGGTATATGCAGATGCCCTTACAGGAATGATTAATAACTTTCAGATGCAGTTTTCTTTGTTTGCATATAGATGATTGAAGTTAATAATGTTAATGAAATGTGTTCTAAATTATGTGAGCCAACAGTTTAATACCCCTTATTATTACCTTAATAAATAAAAGTCAGCCCTTTTAACAGCACTTCCATGTGCTTTCCTCTGGCATGATGATCTGCACAATGAGGTAGAACGTTATGCAGACTTAAGCTAAATGAGTGGTGGGGGCATTACTTATCATCAAAGGACTTTGTAATTGCTCTTGGTAGTTTAACATATGGAGGGAAACACTGAGAATATGAACTTTAACACTTATCGAAAATCTGGAGCTCAGACAAAATTAAGCATTGGCCTTGCACATAATCACTTGGCACAGGCAGTTATAAAAATAATTAGAATATTAATTAGAATTTCTCATCAGTGCACCCTGTTGTTTTAAGAAATGAACTGACTGTTGGGGAACCCTCTGGCAACCCAGCAGAAGTGCAGAAGCAGAGTAAGGTGGTAAAGGATGGCGGTGACTGGGATTTCCCTTTATCCTCCTGAGCTCAAGTGTTTACACAGCCATAACCTACATTAGTAAAAGTGGATTCAGTAGGTCGTATTTACAGATACGTTGGTGACATTTGACCTTTGCGCTGATAGGTCAACATCTTGAGCTCTATATTGATAGAGAGCAGACTGATGTTAGTTCAGAGAGGCCTCAGAGTCGAGCTAAACCCACAGCAGCAGCTAAGCCAGCTCATCCAAAAACAGCTATTGATGGATCTAGATTAGCTTTTTTTTTTTGATGGAATGTCTTTTTTCTCCTCTACTAATTATTGTGCTACTACACATCTATTTATTTATATCCTTTAAGTAGTTTATTAATTTGATGAAGCATCACAGCCAAATTAACAACAAAAAATTTCCTTGAGAATTTTTTTCCCCTTTGAATTATAATTAATAGGGTTTAATTCTTTTGGTATTGTTATCCTTTTAGTGTTCTTTCTCAGTCAGAACTGGATACTTTCAATTAGCCCTGGCTTTTGTCTTGTCCATAGACCTTAAGCTCAGCAGGCAGATGAAGAAAAGTAGAGGGGAGAGATTTTATTTGATTAGAAGGTTGGTAAATAATCAATACAGGCCATCTATAACGTTGGCCTTTAGCAGAGAAGAGCCAGGTGCACCAATTCACAAAGTTATTTATTAATCATCATCTGCATTCAGATGGATTTTGCTGCCACAAACGCTGTTCCCACGGCCAGGCACTAGCCATGCCTTCTGCATGTTTATCATTTCCTGTGCCTTGCTTTTTTATATATGTGGGCATCCCTTGCTGTCTTGCTTGTACACATTTATTTTGCTTGTACACACGCACACACACACACACACACACACACACACATACACACACACACACACACACACACACACACACACACACTTTAATTTACTCAGACTGAAAGTCCCGGGTGAATTCAGGCCCTGAATTCCAACATCAGTTTTGACACTGGCTGCGTTGAAGAGCTGCCATGCATAATAAAAGGCTCCGGTGACAGCCACAGCCTTGGGACAGGAAGTTCTACTTTTCTAGCATGTTTTCACACTGATTAATAATTTCTACCTGAATTTTCAGTTTTCACTATTAATTTATAAAATGGCGCATCTCATGGTGCATGCTGTCAGTCGATGCAATAAGGCCGCCTCCATATGCAACATTTTGGAATCCATATGGGTGATTCCTGTTTGTGCCTTTTGTGACCTACATAAAAGAACTGCATAATAATGGGAGGGATCAAAGCAATCTCCTTGACTATGAAATAGAAAGCTCTTTCACTTCACTAATATTTTACACCCCCTTCTGTTTGACTCAAGTTTGATAAAATAGATGTGTGACAGCCACATGGATAAACAGGTGCTCCCATTCCCTCCGTGAGCCTGCGCTGACTCTGGTGATTGCCAATTTGCATGAATGACTTGAGGTATCGCAGGTGTAACACTGAGGAAACAGCACATTGCCTGTTACAGCATGCTGTTGATACCACTATCTAATATGCACCTCCGAGCACAAAGAAAGGACTTTCATCTTTTGTCAGGTCAAATAGCGCTACTTACAATCTGTGTGTGTGTGTGTGTGTGTTCTTGTACTTGCTGCATACTACTAAAATACTCATTCTACTAGCTAGGTGAAGATATTTTTGGGAAGTGAGGACATTTTAGATAGTCTTCACAAATTCAAAGGCCTGTTTCAGGGTTAAGAATTAGTTTTAAGGTTGGGGTTTAAATTTGCCTTAGGTTAGGGTCAGGGTTAGGGTCTGGGGTGAGTGGGAATGGTTAGGGTTAGGTTAGGTTAGACTCTGTCTATAAAAGTCCTCACAAAAACAAAAGTACAAAGATGTTTGTGTGTGTGCGCGCGTGCGTGCGTGCGTGCGAGCGAGCGTGCGTGTGTGTGTGTGTGTGTAATGCAGTACAACTGAAAGATGACATGTTCAAATGTGATTCTCTATCAGGTTTCCATATGTTGCGGGCAACAGCTCAGCAGATACCTTTCTGGGTGCAATAATGTAACCCTGTTTCACATACTGTATTAATCCATGACAGTTTTTTTAGTTTTATCAAATTATTTTTATCTTTTGCTCTAGCTTTGGTTGGATGTGGAAAATCTGAACGGTAGACTGAACACTAACTGTACAGATTCAAATATCCATGTACATTCACTACAAACAATCAAGAAAAGGAATCTTTTATTCCACTCAAATGACAAACACATTTTTGACCTTATCCATGTCCAAGATTACAATTGGACTGTCTCTGTTTTCAGAGGGAATCGATCCTGCCATAGTTTGTCTGTGAGGAGCATAACAGAAATGATTTTTCTGTGAGGAGCAAAACAGAAATGAATGTCAGCCTTTTGATACATCAAGTTGTATAAGTACTGAATTAGTGCTGTGGTACAGGGTCTCCGTCATCAAGTCATAATGGCTAAGTAGTAGTAGCAGGCAAGAGTCAAGGGGACTTTGTTTCATTCAGAAGGTAAAATTAAAAACTTTGCTGTTGTAAACTATACATTATTTATATTGTAATTTGGTATACACCCATTATAATGGAGCTGTGCTCTTTAATTTTAATTTGAAACAAGTTATGTTTAGTTATGAAAATAAATGAGCTACTATTTACCTGAAACGAGCAGAATTTGGTTAATACAAACATATGTACCATAATATGGTTTGGATAATATTATTTTATTACTAAACGAAGATATTTCTATAAAAAATAAATAAAAAAACCCAAAAAATAATTAAACAGGTAAAATCAACAGAACAACAAAGCAACAAAATCAACAGAAAATAGGCCATATAGACTCAAGCATCATAACCATGACCTATGACCTCATACATAAAGGTGCTAATATGTCAAGTTGATATTCTTGGCACTCTCCTCCATCTTCATTCACATCGTTCATAAACCGCTTCCTCACTTTGTAACTGAAAGTCTGAATGTTGACCTTGCATGCTCCATTGATTTAGATACTTGAAGCTCAGGTTGTCTGCATTTATTAAGATGGGAAGTGGATTGGGGGCTGCTTTGACTTGACGGGTTTGACACCAGACACCAGGTACCTTCCCCCGTGTGTTCAGGTCTACTGACACAAGACTAATGGGCTCTGACAGGGTCTCTGAAAGGAAAATGTTAATGAACGAGCATGTTAGCAAGATGTTGCTAGTGTACACTGATATTATCATAGGGTTTGGGACTAGGGTGGGTGTATGGAAGGTGATTGAATATCCAGCGTTGGTGATGGAGTTCAAGATGTAGCCAAACAAAGGATAACAAAAAAAAAAGCTTTATACGACATTCTCACTGTGCACATAAAAATGTGAAATGATGTTTTTTTTTTTTTAATACAGTGAATTTACTCATTTCAAGTGGAGTTTTATTGCATAGCAGAAATAAGTACATTTTCTATTTAGCACAACTGGACAAGCTTTAAGTAAGAGCGTCCATATTTTGATAATTGGAAAAACATTAATGATACTTTAATGGTGCAAAGGTCAGTAATGCTGTTTTTCATGGTTTGTATGGATCAAGAATTGATGAGTTACTCAACTGTATAGATGGAAAATAACACAAATACAAAAAATTCAACTGTGACTGTTGCTTTTCATTTTTTATTTTTCAAATTTTTTCTCATTTCAGTATTTCAAAATTTTCATGACTTCCAATCTAGACTAAATCATCAGTTTATTAAATAATTCTAAAGAAATTACTTCAGAAAGTTTTTTCATTATTTTTTCTTTTTTTTTAGTAACCCATGGCCTCTAGCGGCATTCAAAAAAAAAAAAAAAAAAAAATTAAAATTTGTTTTCCGAAAAGACTCATTCACGGTGGAAGAATCATTCGGTGAGGTTATTAAATCTAAGAGAAAGGAGAAAAAAAACCTGTGGCAGATTTATGTCAATGGCTGAGGTGAAATGGAATGAAAAAGTATGCTGGACTATGAGGAATTGTTCCAAACACCCATGCCGGCCTGAACTAAACTATGTGTTGGTGAAAGACACTTCATTCAAATCACCTCATTCAGGTGATGCAGACAAATAATACTTAATAAAATCAGGTGGCTAAAAACAAAAATCATAACACAGCTCATGTAAAAATAACCATCATAATCATCAATATTAACCTTACAGGCCATAAAATAAAATCTGCTCTGATGAATGTAACCAGATTTTAAGCTAATATTTTTGCTGCAAGGTTATATTCACTAGAGTGCAGCTCATATAATTGTGTGCAGAAAGTATGAAGTGTGTAGCTCACAATAGTTTTCCTGGTTCAGTGTATTCATGCTATTTTAGACATGAGTGTCCTTTTATCCCCCAATTCCCTATTAGCTTGGTCATATTGATTTTCCCGCTAAACATCTTTCCCATTAGTATACTCTCATCAAATCTCTGATAAGGCTTCTTTCTAAACCCTGCAACCATAACAACAGAACCCCATTAATGTAACCCTTAAAAGGTATCCAGCGGAGATGGAAAATGATGGAGGAACCAAACAGGGACCTCAAGGTAAAAATAAAAATAACCATGAACTCCAAATCATAACAGATATTACTTCTGGCTTTAAAGTGGCCTCTCCACAAATGCAATCTGTCTTAATTTGGTTGGGGCTGCACTGGAGCAGCAATGGACCCAGTATTACAAAGGTAACTAATTTCTATTAGCTTCATGCATTAAAAAAAGAGCGGGGGCCTGAAATGGAGGGGGTTGAGGTAAGCCCCAGCTTCTGACAGCGTCTGTAATTGGGTCACGCATACATTTGTTAAAGCTAGACTGCCCGTTGTTCTGTCTGCTACTTCCTGTCTTTTTGTCTGCAAGAAAGAAAGCACAAAAATAAATCACCATTTTAACAACCACACAAATCTTTTCTTTGATTGTGGATATTACTACATTTGTAGTAATATGACACCAACCCTGCTTTCGCTTCTCACGACCTGCCTTGTCCAGTGTGTGAACACGACTCTTATTGCAGGTTAAGAATTTCATGAAAAAGTTTCTGACTGAACAGTGAGAGTGAGGTATATGTCTGTCTGCACTGGTCAAAGCAAAGGTTAGTAAGTGTTAAAAGACCAAGGTAGCAATTTTGGTGATGAAACACAGGATATGGGAGGTGAGCACATGTGAAAGGAGAGGAATGGGTGTGTGTTAGACGCACAGAAACAGATGTGGATCATAAGGGCACTTTGGCAACAGGTGCTGAACCCTCTTTTATTCACTGTTGGGGTAAATAGCAGAGTTTATGTCTAGAGACCCTTCTGTCCTTCAAAAGCATTAAACTAAACAGATCAAGTCAGAGTGGGAATGGAGGCATGGCCTATCCTTAGAATGTCTGGGTTTACCCTTCTTCTGACATTTTTTTGGGGGGACAAATAATCAGCTCTAAAAACATGGCAGGGTAAGCAATATAAGAAGTACTGATGCGTAAAAAAATAGGCGGCTCACTCAGTGCTGACGTCTTCGTCCTTCTCAACAGCTCCTCAATCAAATTGATGCAATTGCCCTTTTTTGAGCAGTAAGTTGGCAACAGGGTCATGGCTTCATGCTCCCCCACAATTAGAATGAAGCCTGATTTCAATATGAAAGTGAGATTTGCACATAATCAGGCTGGGAGGGGACCAAGAATTGGACACACACGGATGGTTGTAATCCAGTGCTTTTTGCATGCTGATGTTTCAGCCCTGCAGTTTCTTTTCTCTTTAGCTGCCCGTTTGAGAGGGAGAGCAATCAGGGAAAAGAGGCAATGTCTCCCATGATTGGTGAAAATTAAACTTTTTAAAATAGAAGAAGTATTCTGGTACAGTAGATGCTTATTAAAAATTTAACAAAAAATCACTGTTAGCCTTTACAATGTAGCATTAACTTCTATTTAATCCCACTCGTGCCTCCTAACCTCTAGCCTTATTTTGGCTTCATCCGGCACTTATCATCCATGGGATTTGCTGTTTTATTGGTATTCACTTTAACCCATTTTGTCTTGCTGTTTTCTTGGAATAAAGGTTGGAATGATTACAGTTCCTTGATCCTCCTTTGGTATTGTTACATGATGAATAACCGGCAACTAAACAAAGACTCGAATGGATAAAGGTAATGGTCTATCTGGACCATTACTGTACTTTGTTGTGGTGGGTAAAATGCATTATGAGCTACTGTCTATTTTAATAACTCTCAGTTAATGTTTGCCTCTTGAATTGAAACTGATATAGCTGCAGATTTTTTTTCTTTTTTTTTTCCCTAATGTAGCTGTTTTGGAGAATGGATACTAATTGTAAATCCTTGCGATACAAAAGTAAAAAACTCAAATCACTGGCAGCAGTTTCACCTACTGTTAAAAAGGCACAGGAAAGTACAGGAAGTTCCGCACTACAATGAGGATGTCTTAATGGCATCTGAGGGACATGTCACATAAACCTTCATTAGCAGTCTGTGCTGACGACTGTGTCTGGCGAGTCAGAGCTATTACAGAGTGGTATTTCCAGGGACAGCAGCATGTGCAGAGGCAGGTTTAGCTAAAACTATTGCTCTATTGGATTAGCAGGCCTGTGAGAGAGAAAGGTGATCTCGCCATAATGATGTGTCATGGCTGCTTGAAGAAGCACCGTCTGTGATGAATCAGAAGGTTTGGCCTCATAAATTGTAATTAGTTTTGCCAGCACGCTTTGAGCGAGCCTCTTAGCACCGCAGCATCTATCAGTCCACCCATATGGCCCAGAGATTAATGCTGGACATTTATTTTTCTTCTCGGAAAATGTTCATTATGGAGGAGGGATGAAAAAACAGTGATCAGAGGATGGCTGGTGCTTCATGCTATTGTTCAGTAGTGGTGAATGACGTTGATTCTAATAACCCAGTTTATTTCAGATTGGGCAGGTAATTTTATGAATCCTTTTATGAATATATATATATATATATATATATATATATATATATATATATATATATATATATATATGTATATATATATATGTATATATATATGTATATATATATATATATATATATATATATATATATGAATATTTGCCAACAGCTACTGGCTGTCGGCCCTAGGCTTGCCATCTGTTACCAAACAGGAGATGAATTTGAGGATGTTAAAAGGCACAATTAATGTGAAACCCATTCTTTCTGGCTTTTACACTCATTGTCTATGAAAATGTCCTGGAAACATCATTAAAATACAGTCAGCTATATGTCATTTTCATACCTAAATTTATATCTAGTTTAGAGTAAATATAAAAATTCTTGGCTGCTGCCCTCATATAAAATGAAAAATGGAAATTCCAGATACACAGCATGTATAATCCTGCTGGAGCAGAGTTACACATGCTCCGACAGGCTACTGGATCTTACACTCAGAAAATGTCGTCATTTCCAATTAGCATGTAATTTCAAGTCTTAATTTGATCTTGGTTAAACCCATTTGCCAAGTCATGTGGCAAATTGCAACCTTTGTAAAAAGTAAAGCAGCTACGTGCTATAAAAAAGTTAAGATACATTAGTCGATCGGAATGGCTGAAGTACAAAAAGTACAGACTTTCTAAGGATACGAACTAAAATGAAAATGCAGAGGTTTTGGGTTTTTTATATATGAGACAGCAGACTACATGTCCCAACATTACCCATCGAGCGGAACATCAGAAAAATACTGGTGCAGAAAGTTGTCTCCAGACTGGGAGGGAAAAAGGTTTGATTTTCTTTTGTTGAATTATGTCATTTACACAGACATTACATCACAGTGAGGTTTGATTCCAAGTTGACATTGTACAAATGAAACCTGATCGTAATTGTTAGTAGAAAGAGCATGGTTTTTCAAAAGTTTAGAGCTCACAGTTTGCATGGCCATCACCACAAAAATAGGACGTGATCAGAAACGATCCTGTTAAAATCAGGGGGGGGTTTGACATTTCTTGTGCTACCTCATGTAATAAGCGCTTGTAAAAGGATAAGGTGGAACCCTTTTCTCATAACATGACTTCATGGAAGCTCAGTTATTTTACAGATGTGGTTGATGGGAATTTCAAAGCAAAGTTTTAAATCACACCTGCAATAGTAAGGTATAATTTTTGGATTTAGCTGGTAAATGTTACTAATAAAAACACATCGCGACCATGTTCTGCAATGTAAGATCAGATATTTAGACAGAAGCCAGTTTTGTGCCAATGTGTCTGACTAATGGGTTAACAACTAGGAGGATCAATAAATAACAATAATATTCATTGAATCTTTGACGCTAAAGTTCTATTAAGATCATATTTTGTTTTGTTCTTTGTTGATTTTCAGGGAACTGAAAGGGAACATTTTCGGGTGTTTACCTTTGGTAGAAGGTAAACATGTTTTGCCCTGCATATCATGCAGTCTTTACCAGTCTCTGTCTATCGGTGGACTATTTAGTCCTTGATGTGTAGAAACAGAACAATCAAACTGGTGCATGAGATACCACTGGGATATAAAATTAACATTACAAACAGTGCATCGACAAACCTCCTGCTATGGCCTCTGTGGAACTGAAAGAAAAATAGGAGGATATACAGAAGAGAAAAATACTTTTTCACCTTTAGGCTATATGCTAATTTGAGTGATCTAACTGCCATCTGATGTGGAAGTGCATGCTGAATGTGAATAAAGATGATATGCTGGCTCTACAATGCAAGAATGACTCAGGGTGAAACAGAGACCTGATACGGACTCATAAGCCATAATTATCATAAGCCATATGGCTGCAGCCTGTGGAGCCGCTGCAAGGTAAAGAACGACGATGACAAACAACTCAAACACATAAGCTACCACTACGGCCCCCTCATGTTTCTCCTTTCTCGTGAAAATGAGACAAGGTGCCAACCGAATTAGCATCAGCTGGCTGATACATTTGTAATCTATTCTGAGCATGGTAAACAATACAAATTGGATTTCTAATTTATCACGACTCATTTATGCATCATAATATCACCATAGTAACATCTTTAATGTGTGAAAACTTTCAGCAGGGTTTTTGTCATCTGCAGGCCTCAGCACAGCCAGTGTGTCAGTTTTCCAAATGATTTTCACATATTTCATATTTTCAATCTTAAACAACTGTGGGTCACTCTTGTCCAGATTTCCCCAAACATGCCAAGACTGTGACTGGGAGAGTTTGTTTTTGAACACATCCTCAGCCATTGATTGGACAGATTAATTATTTGATAGCCGCTCTATTTCAGAGCCAGAACATGAAACCATAAATCTATTCCTGAAGCACATCTGCACATAATAGAGCACAGCAGGAAATTAAGGACAAAGACAAAGCCGGCACAATCAGAGCCTTTACTCTTTCCATTAGCTACACCAACAAACAATTAATGATACTGTTTTTCATTTGCTTGACTATCTTCCCAGTTTGAGATAACCTCGAGATGCCAAACATGTTGATAAATTGGCTGTGAACTCCCCTCTGCTAAAATAACAGCACTGCTAACATGTCTATGTGCATCCTTATCACAACATAATCGTTATGTTTGTGCAGGGATTATGATCTAGGTCATTGCTGTGGAGAATACAACGTTCATTAATTTTCACTTGAGGTTATTTCCACGCAGCATTTTTGCAGTAAACTAATATTTATAGCTCAAGGTCACTATACATTTGACCAAATCTTCTCAAGTGACTCAAATAAACTATGGCTTTTAAATTCAAGATGATACTGTCACTCATTCAAAACCTTCTCCTTCTTTTTATGTTCGCTTTCTAACAGCCCTCTGTCCTACGAGGGGAATGTTTTTGTCAGAGATGTCAGTCCGGCCATGATAATTCAATTTTAAAACATATCAGACAAAAAACTGATTTATTATTAACATAAATAAATAGTAATTACAGCTTGAAGTCAATAGGGCAAACATAAAGGGAACATTCCACTTAAGGGTTGAAGTTTCACTTCATGGAAATCCCAGAAGTGAGCAAGTGAGTTTAAAACTGAGAGCAGATTGGTCAGAAAACAATCATGGTATCCCAGGGCACCGACATTCTACATCAAGTAGCATGGAAGAATATTAGTCCTTCCAGAGTTTTCATGACATCATCAGTCAGTTTGGCTTTTTTTAAACAAAAATGTAAATTAATGTTTATTTTGCCATTACTTTAAGTCATTTTCAGCAGTTATTTGGATCGAATACCACTGTCTTTTCCATAGAATAATAATAACCACTCAGCATGATTGGGTGGCTCCTTTTCATGCCATCTTACTGTAATTGCTCTTTCCACTGCTATAAATAAAATGTGTAGTAAATATATCTTTTTCCTACTGTAAATCATGACTATTTTCACGCCAAGAATTGCTATGAGTGTCTCTCTTGCAAGGTCAGCGATGAACACTTTATTAAGAGTAATAAAAATTTCATTCTTTCTAAGCTATCTAAGAGTGGTTTTAGCTAAAATGTATGCAAATGATCAGCCATAGTCCGTCCACACCCCCTCCAGCATTCGCTTGACTACACTGGACTCATTTCTACATCAGTCTGGTCTTCTGAAGAATCTTATTTATCTGCACTGGAATTCAGAATTATAAATTTAAATAGGTCAGGAGCTTTAGTCAACCTTCTTCATCTTTTCCTGTTATGGCTTTTTAGTCCACATCACTATCACATAATAAGGAGCGTTTGTTGACATTAAGTAAATCAAAAAGAACAGGAAGAGTGCAGACCTTTGCCAAGTAGCTCATTTCACCACATGTTGTGACTTACACCTATAGTATAGTGTGTGTGTGTGTGTGTGTGTGTGTGTGTGTGTGTACCTGTTCCTTGACCCTAACAAACAGTCTCCCATCTGAATTTTTAATAAACATTCTTCTACCAAGGACGGCTTTACCAATTTACTATTCCAGTCTCGATGTTGAAGTATAAAAAGTCTTATCCGCACCAGAAAACTGCTCTTTGTTACAGTTTAAAGTCTGCACAATATTTTTTAAGTTTTCCATTGCTAGGCCCGAGGGCCTGTAAGACCTGTGTCTGTGGACCTGTGTGGGTGTGTCTGTATGTCTGAGTGTCTCTACCAGGTGATCATCCCCTCCCCTGATCAGCAGCTGTCTTCACTCCGCTCATCAGCCAAGGGTGGTTAAAGAGCTGTAAAGCCTGTGTGAGGTGAGAAATGGACTGACAGTGGTCCTTGGTGGTGTGAGTGATATTTCAAGCTTATTGTTCTCTCAGAAGAATGTGTTTGGTCTTTTTCTTTTTGTTATCTCCTGTGCTTGCCTTTTTCTCCCAGGTATTCTGGTGATTTTCTGTTCACTCATGCCTAGCTGTTGAGAGCCCGTGGTTCTTTTTCCCCCAAGAGTGGTGGCGTCCTTAGTTGTTGTTTGGTCCTGGTCTTTTGCATTTAATTTTGGTCAACGTACCTTTCTTTGCCCATGTGGTTGTATTTTGTTAATAAAAACTCACTTTTTGTTCACACAGCTCATTCTTGCATTGCTCTCCTTGTCCCTAGAAATTTCATACTTTTCTTTCCCTCCTGTCATCCCCTGGTTCCAGCTATAGGAGGTAACGTCTCCACTTTTATATGTGCAAATAATTGGTGTACATAATACACCATAATGTGTCCAAATCTCAAGGATAAAAAGTCTTTATTGCATGGAAACACTGATCGGTAGATAGCGGTGATGCTAACAAGTTAAACTTCTTTATGTTACCCATAGTGACAGTCAGATCAGTCACTAACCTTTATGGTGTCAGAGATACACAGTATTACATCATCAGCATATAATGACAACTTTGTTTTTCTCCCCTGACCTCAGTGCCGATACTAACCCTTATTAACTGTGCTAGGAGTTCTTTACCAAGGGCAAAGAGCAGAAGTAACAGAAAAAACTAAGCCTGAAAAATGTATCCATTAAAATACACAGGAAGAAAAAACTTCTGTGAATAGTTATCAGCCTAGTAAAATGTCATCAATTAAAAGGCAAACTGTCAAATATCTTTCCTCTTGTTTCACTGTTTCCATAGCTCAGAGTGAGTGTGTTTGACAGTGTGCACCTAGTGCTGCAGGCGTCACGTGGCAAAGGTCATGGCTGACGTTCAATGAAATGCTTATTCATGGCATTTATCCTTTTTACTGTCAGTTAGGATCACATATTCACAAATCCATGATAGGTTATCCGTACCCATTAAGGGACGACACAGAAATGAGAGACAACAAAGGACGGCGCTGTCTGAATGGAGACTGGGAACGTGTTTACGGACATAAAGAAGAAAAAAGGGAAGGACAGGGATCTGAAAAATGACAGCAAGAGAACTGAAGCTGAGCAGAAGGATTTGTCTTACATTTCCCTGATCTTGCCCCAGAGCCTTGGGTTTTCCCGTCCTCGGAGGAAAGGATTTCTTTTCCATTTATTTCATTTTTATTTTGGTCTCGAGTCGGTTATTTATACACTGACTGGTGCGGCTGTCGGTGTCTGAGAGGGGAGCCGTGAAGAGCATCACATTAACTGTATTGACATAAACAGCTCTCTGGCTGCTTTGCTTCTGCCTTTGATGAGGGTTTAAGTAGGAAGCCATTGAGAGACTTATGGAGAAACATTCTCATGGGATCAATAGATTACAGACCCAACTAATCTTGGTGAGCTAGATGGCAGAAGTCGTAAGAAAAAATGACAGCCATATGAGTAAGACATGGCATGCCATGTCTGTCATGAAACTGTAACTGTTCACCCTAATATGGGTCATGAACCCAGAATTGCACATAATATTGTCTGTTTTCAGCATCTTGACAATCTTTTAGATCGTTGTCTTGGATGAAAACCATAGTGTCTTCTCTCCATCTTCATTTTCACATTTTCTTGGATCCGCAATTACCTTTTAAACTCCGGGGACATGGATGCTGTCAGGATCTTGTGTTCAGCGAATGCTAAACGCTGGCATATTCTCATTAGGCTGCCACGACATTAAATGTGCTTTAATGGGAAGTGAATATCAATACCTACAATTCTCTGCTGGGAAATTATTGATGCCAACATTCAAGTGGAGCAAAACCAAAGCAAATGCATGCTTAATTTGTTTTACATGTGAGGACAAAGTGAATATTATCACTGATTTTTAGATGTTTTCTACTTCCTTGCTTGAAAAGTTGTAATGTTTGACCTGATCTTTTTGTTTTTAGCCATTTTAGTTATTACATCCACATCCACAGGATGTAATAAATAATAATAAAAAAAAAATCAATATAATACCTACCAATACCAATATTACTATGCACACTTGTGTTATTATAAACAGTTTAAATCAGATCTATGGACCCCGGACTACCTGTTCCATTGACAACAGTCAGAGCGATGGCACCAAGGTGAGGCACCCAGGATTGGGGCCCAATTAGACCTCTCTGAGGGGAGTGAACCCCTGCGCCATTAATCATGCCATTTCAATTATAGCCATCTAAGAAATGATTAAATAATCAGCTGTGGGCTAATGGAACCATATATCCTTGTTAAAGGAGGACGTTGGTCATCAACTTGGGAATGTCTGGCCAGTACCAGATGTCACACAGCAATGCCAACAAGTAAGACGGATGATAGAAAGGGGAGGAGGTAGGAGAGAGATGAGAAACAAAGAAAACGGGGAATGCTCATTAGGCCGTGACCGAATATAAATTAGAATTTCTCCATGATTTTGCTCAGAATGCTGATTGTCTGGTTTGTAAATGTCACTCGTGTGCAGCCATGGCTGAAGCTATCTAAGGAGGCCTGTCTCATCTGTGAATGGGTGTGGATCACCGAACACATCTTGATCCGGTATTTTGTCAGTGATGCAGATGACTGTCTCTCTGGGCCTGTTAGCTATAGTAGAGTTCCAGGATCTAGACAGGGAGAGGGACAGGAAGTCCTCACAAAAAAAATTCCTCACATCTGCTTGAACATATCTTGTATTAAATGTGTTTCACAGTACCCCTCTATACTTAATTTTATATATATTTATAGAAATTAATCCTCAAAATGGCATGATGCTCATATTGTCATGAGGTAATCTTCTGGTCCAGACTTTTCTCCAGACTCAGACGGCCCTGTCCACTCAGGCTAAATAACCGCTGTTATCAAAGTCAGTGGCTGCAGAATGGAGGTGACCCTGGACATCTTTTCATCTCGCAGCTCTGTACAGCTGCAAATTAATGGTTAATTGATGTCACAGGGGCTACTGATCAATGCTTTCTAAGCAACCCCCTCCTGAAGCATGCTCCACTGCTATTCTATTGGCAAGGCAGGCATGTCAGATGGAGGTGGGATGGCTGTTGTCTCCGAACCCACAAAAAAGACAGCTCCTACCGTTGTACATACACCCCACCCTGCCCTTCTTCCCGCATCATAATTAGCCCCTGACACACACATACACACCCGAGCTGCCTTCATATCTGCAGCTTAAAGTGCTGCAGTTCTGACAGCCATCAGCAGAAATAGAGGCAAATCTTATTTACTTCGCTCCATTTTAAATTTTTGTACCCTCCCTCCCTCCGACTCCCACCGCAGCACACGTCCTTTCATGATTTTTCTTCGCCCTATTGTCTGTTCGGTTCATCCAGATTTCTCCACAGCAGTCACAGGCAAGAGGCCATCAGGTTACTTTGACTGTTACAATTGGATGTCAAATTTTCTGAATTGGACAAATGCGGATTTGTTGATCATTGCAGAATCGAGTTCAAATGTAATATGTACAGTTAAATTTTTTTTGTTTATTTCCCTTTCAGAACTATGCCTTTGGTCATAGTGGGCTATTTTTAAGATGAAAACTTCAAGACCTTGTGTAAATTAGCAGCAAGTCTTCCTGTAAAGTAAGTCTTTATGAAAATGTCATGGGTAAAAGAAGAAAACATGAGGTCAGACTAATAATAATGAAGACAATTCCAACAGTGCTGCCTGAAAACTGCTAAATCCTCCTCTAATACCCCAGTACTGTATATAGCTATGTGTGCAGCTACCTTGGGCGGACTTTTAAAGATGAATGGCTGTCAGGCCACTCCAAACAGATCAAGCAGTTACAACAGTATGGATTCGCAAAGCTGTAATATTGTAAGTTTGGCAGGTAGCCTGCAATAATTAGTGTTGCCCTGGGTCTGAGTTACTGTTTGCTGGCCTCACAGAACATTTCCGCTCAGGCTCTTTGGCTGTCAATTAACTCACATACAAAAGTGTGCACACCAAGCTATAATCTCATTACAGGTAGGAACGTAGAAAACTCATTTCTGAGCATTCCCAACTGGTCCTCATACTGACTTATCCACAATATTTAACAAACTCTGATATGACTCAGATTGCAGGTTGATTCTGGTGAACCATTTTAAGTCAGGCAGAAACCTACTAAAGAAAAAACTTAAAGCACCTAATGTCGGTTCCTGCAGGTTTATAAATGTACAGAGCACCGGGAAAAGAAGCTACGCTGCTAGTTATGCATCATTCTGGAAGTTAGATAAACGCTTCGTCCTCATCTCACTTGCGCCGTGATTTCCCAGTAGCGGGTCTACTTGATGAAGTGCCAGTTCCCCTCCCAGTTATTCTCTCTGCGCCAGCAAGTGTCCAAACACATGAGTGTATTCATCAGTCAGATGGCACACTAGCCTTCCTGTTTTTTTCCTCCCCAACTTCTACTCTCCACACCCACGTGCCCAGGTGTGAATGAGATTGGGAGAATGTATCTCTTTTGTGCAGCTTATTAGTTGAGATAACCAAATGAACTATGGTAATGCAAAAATGCACACGCTCCGTAATTTAATATGCCGCTGTGATGCAATCATGCTCTGCATCAAATTTTGCTTGAAACATAATACCGTGGCTGAAAATCATGCATGATCAGTGTTTCACTCAGGATGTTCTGTCCTGTAATTGACTCATGTGCAAGCCAAGAAAGGAAAATGGAAAGAGAATGTACATGCCATAAGCTACAAGAGGATAAACAAAATTGCAGTAATCAAAACAAAGCCTGGAGCTTCTGGCACATTATCCTGACATTTTTCACTGACACCTGCTCAAATCTTGTTTTTGCTCAGTTTCTTTTGTTGTGAGGCCAACGTGATTAATGGAAACAAAGTCTAATATTCACACGTGGCAATGATATTTCACCTTCAAAGATAAACAGCAGAGCTTTAAGTGCGATAAACACTCACGAGTGCATGCTGAAACTTAGAACAGAAAGATTCGGGAAGTTCTCGTCCAGGCTTCGTCCTGCCATCACCACCTCCCCGTCAGTGCCAGCCACGTTAATCCTGCAGCGCTGAGCTGCGAAACACTGATGATTCCATTGAAAAATGTTGCTCACTCAGACCCATGCTTTACATTCTCTCACTAAGCTATCAAGGCTTGGACTAATGAAAGTGCATGGATGAAGGCGTTCTCTGGTGAGCAACTTTAGAATTCCTTACGGTACTTCAAAAGACAAATTAATAGAATTAGCCGGTCAATAGTGGAGGGCTGACTACAAATGTCAGACGGAGCTATTAATTCACAGGAATAACATGCACTGAGACAATGATTCATTGCACAAGGTTTTAATGATAGTTTCAGAGTTTTTATCTGTATAGATGTGAGTAGGTAGATTTTGGCTAGGACGATGATACATTTTTGGCAATTTCTATCCATAATAAAGTGCTCTTACCTCACACATTGTGTCAACACACGCACAGATAACAACACAGATTTATTAGTGTTATTATTATCATTTAGAATACAGATGGTATAATTTTATCACTCTATTAACCCCCCCCCCCCACACACACACACACATACACACCAGCAAGTCCTTTCTTGCATTTATTGGATTATTTGCGTAAGAGGAGACAAAGTTCCTGTGACATCGATTCTCCTTCAGAGGAGACAGGCCATGGAGAAAAGGTTGTAGGTTGCATCTTATTCTCATAACGTGAATGGCATATGGACAGTTCGTCCACCACAGCCTGCAGCATCTCTGTTCTGGACTGTGTGGATAAACTCCTTCTCTCAAAGGTCAAATCACTGCAGTCTGAAATAATTTATGACATGTATTGAATACCAGTATTTATTGATCAATGTTTTTTTTTTTTTTTTTTCACAAAAGAACTGTGCAATTAGTGAGCAATATCCCAAAAAACTCCACTCAATTATGGTCATGATTTTTGTTTTTCCTATCAGGTACTGAAGGCTCCCACTGTGTTCTATCAACATTTTATTGAGAATAACCATAGATCCTCTCAGTGATTCCATTCATGACCCTTAAAGGTCAGAGCACAGAAGTATCATCTCAAGGCATTAAATGGACTGAACAGAGTAGTATACAGTACAGGCTTCAGTATACAGTATTGTTTTGATTAGGGCTGTTTTACCTGAACCACAGATGATTCTTTTAAACCCCATTTATTTTTCTATTATTGATTTTGACTATATTCATTGCTTTTCATTTGTCAGTGTGTTGATTTTGTTATCACCTTTAAAAAGGTTAAAAATGAATTCACACTGCGGTTACATAAAAATAAACCTCTGCTAAGTTTCACGAAGCAAAGAAAGCAAAGTCCCAAGTTGAAGAGGACCAGCATTCAAATTATTTGTTTCAGTTTTCTTTTTTTTTTTTGTGTGCATTTTTGTGTGCATTAATCATCCCTTGTACAGGTTGTTCTGCACAGTCTGTAATTAGATTTGATCCCTTTCTGCTTTGGATCTTTCTCTGTCAAAGCACTTTGTAACTTCCCAAAGCACTTAAAATATGTTTGGCATAATTTCTTCATAGCTTCATATCAAGATAGATGTATTCCTTCTCACATTTTGTGAATTGAATGTCTAAATTTAATGCAATAAATCGTGTTTTCCATGTGACATCATGATGCCTGCGCAGCATCTCAACCCCCCTACCCCACCCCCCCTTAGGACATCAGAAGAGAGGTGTTATGGCTGGATGTCTGGGCTCAATTATGACTCCTGTCCAGAGAATCTCTGCTGTTGTCTGTAATTTATACTCAACCAGTGGGAGGACAGGGCAATAACAACATCATAAAAAAGTAATTAGGAAGTTTGCAACTTCATTATTACTTACTTGCAAAGAGAAGCATAAAAGTATTTCACAAAGTCAGTGACATTGTGTTAACTAGGAAAACTTAATTTTCTGCTCATTTTTGTTACATTTATGGCTGTAAAATAACTGCTGAGTTATAAAGGAAAAGGTGTGGTGGTCTGTCAGAGGGTGCAAAAGAATTAAAACCACTGTCTATGTTGGAAACGAGCAGTAGACTGAAGATTACTTTAAATGTTTTGATTGGAGGCCGCAGTCCAGCCGTAATGTCTGCCTTTTGCTTGGTTTAATTAGACATGATATCTTGATTTGCACACAGATGCACCACAAAGTAATTATGGACTATTTTCCAAAGACTGAGCAGAACAGTGAATGCGACATCCCACAAACTACCTGTTAACTCCTATGGTAAAAATAGCTCATTGCAAGTGGGAGGCTGTTGTCTTTGGGTGAGACTTCGAGTCTGGCCTCTTGGGATGACCCTCGCTGCAGTTTATCACAGTCGCTAATTATTGATGATGTAAATCCACTGTCTCGCACAGGAAGAAGGAAGAAAAAGGAAGGAGCAGACATGCTGAACAGTGAAATCACCAAGCCGACGCATGAGCGGAGCAATGAAAGCACCTTATGTCTGGATTGTGAGCTGCTGGCTGATTATAAGACATGTGTCCCCTCCAGAGGGAAATGAAAACAGGCTCTGGAAGTGGAGCGCCTGCTTCCAAATCTCATTTATTCAGGCAACAACAACAAAAAATATGTTACTGTTTGATCATTCATTCTTGGGTTTCTCATTTAAAAATTATCACACAAGTACACTATGTTTTGTTTACGACTAAGAATGAATAAGATTAACGACAACTTTTAATTCATGTGCAGTTTTGTAACTACTGCGAGGATGATTTTTCACACTTAGTGTGATGATCTTTGAATGTGTCACATTATTTTGAGTAAAAGTCTCCAATAAAAGACTATCTCACAGAACAATCAGTGCAAAAGCTGATTATGCCTGTGCGTTCCAACACACAGCTATAAAAGGAAAACACAAGTTTTGATTTTGTGTAGATTTCAATTTAAAGCATAATTTGATGGTTTATAGTGAGAGAAATCATTTAAGGCAACTTTTTCTCCTGATAGATATGGGTAGATGATTAAATAACAAATGTCACTTTTGTGTCAACACACATCTGAGAGTAAAAGTTTGTAACCCAGATCAAAATATTCAAACTCTAAAGACTTTCAAGCCAAGACAGCTTTTTAATTTGGGAGAACAATTTACAGAACATTCCGTGCGGATGAATACTTCATTCAAATTGTGGTTCATCAACAAGCACATAAAAAGAGATTTATTTTAATTTTTTTTATTTTTTAATCTGGATTTCAAAACTTTTCAATTTGACTGATTTGAGTTCGGTTGCTGCTTTGTTCCATTTGTGTAACAGCAAGATTCTTTTTAATCCTGTAAAGTTTGAACTCTGACTCTTGGACTTCAGTCAAAGCCAAATCAAGTAAAAATAAGAACTATAAGTACAATAAAAAGGAAGAAACAAAGGAGCATTTAGTCAAACCGTTCATCCATGGTAACAAAAATAATAAATAAATAAAAAAAACTCCTGTGGTTTTAAAAGTTTTAATAGTGCCAGATTATTACACCAATAAAAATAATAATTAAAAAACTTGACATGGCAAGAATTTTGATGTGGCAGTTTGTAATGACGATAGAATAACCTCCTGGAATATGATGACGGATAGAAATACACCACCCTGCAACTTTAATGTTTTTAAACATGTTTTATAGGTCACACATGGAGAGAAACGAAAGCAGAGCTTGGCTTTTACAGCCTACAGCCTCTGAAATACATATACTAAAGTAATCATTAAAAACTACAACACTCTGAGGAACACCTCATCGGTGGGATCAGCAGTCCAGAGTAACGGAGAGTATGAACACCAAGTGAAGAAGGTTGTGCAAGCAAGTTGGGACAGGCAGAGAAAAGTACCAAGGATGATAGTTGCTAAAAGAGTATACATAGATAGATCATTCGATAGTGCATTTTTTATTCAACTCTGACCTGTATCAATTGCATATAATGGCTGAGCCTCAGACTGGGACTGGAACATATCTTTGCACACAACTCTGTGTAGATTTGGAGTGAGAAAACTGCAAATGTCACTGCAGAAATGTTCACTACTTACTCTGTTAATTCATAGCTGCTATGCATCCATAGTCACCTGTGCAATAACACCTCACTGCTGCACATCTAAATGGGTGAGGCTGTGTATGTAAATACTGTTTATTTGTTTTTTATTATTTATACTGGGTTTTTTGTGTTTATTTATTTTACTATTTAAGACTAATCCAGACTGGATTGTGCGTCTCAGTATCTTATTTTCCTTAGGGGAAGGCACGGCGGATCCAAAATTAGATCTCTCAGTGTCAACTGGACTGAAAGGTTTCCTTGAAAACGTTTCGCCCTCTCTCCAGAGAGCTTCTTCAGTTCTAAGCTTGCTGAGAGCAGAGCTTGAAAATATAGCCCTGTGGACCATCGGCATGTTAATGGCCCGGGTGGTCACCTGAGAGTCGTTGGCAGGGTGGTTGGCGGGGTCGTTCACCTAGTCTGTTGGGTCACATGTTAATGAGTCACCAGGTCTCGTCAAACGGTGTGAACGTTTGGACTGCTGACGAAAAGAGTGGAGGACTGCATTGTACGTGGGTGACAGGAAGCGCCTTAGTCCACCACCTCTGTTTAAAGATATTTTTTCCAACTTGACGTGGATGGCTTCCTTGACACCTCTCTCAAACCAGCGATCTTCTCTGGCCAGCACACGTACTTGACTGTCCTCAAAGGAGTGTCCACTTTCTTTTAGGTGTAGGTGTCCTGCTGAGTCCTGTCCTAAAGAAGTGGCATGGCGGACCTCAACTTTTCTTGACAATGTTTCTTCTCTTAAAGATCTTGAGCTATTATAACAGTTAAATTTCCCCACCGTGGGATCAATAAAGATCTTATCTTATCTTAATTCCAGGCCCGTCTTTATAAACTAGATGGACAGCTCTGACACAAACGCAGTGGCTCCTACGATCAACACGCACGACCTGATCAGACTCAGCCACTGATGCAGTTAGGAAACAAAGTCGAATGAATGCAAACATGCACCGCAGCCTGAATCTATGGATTCCTATTTAGCACGAGTAATAAATTGTCTACCTGTTTCTGACATGGTCAATCTGCTGCTAGACTGTGACATAGCTCTGTGACTACTGATTGCTTTAAACAATATGCATTTTATATCTATGTGCACGTACCCAACAGTCAAGAAATAACAATCTCGGCACGTTAAAATGCTTTATCTGTCCCCTCTGTGTGGTATGTTTGGGAGTCCATCTGCTCATTTCATTTCAATCGCGAGTGCGATAGATGCCGTGCTGGATTATTGTTCACGGTGACAGAGGAATTGCATTTCCAGCTTATCTTCTGAGTAGCCATTCATATTGCCTACTTGGCTGAGTATCTTGCTTCACACCCAAGGAAATGATAAACCAAGAGAGGCCTGGTGATTACCACTGAGCTTCAAGCCAAATCTTGCAAACCCACATCCATTTTAATTTTGTCCTCGAGCCATATACATGAGCACGGCTCCTGAATTAAAATTTAGCAGTATCAACAACATTCATTCACTGAGTAACAATAAGAAAACAATGAGGGTGCAGGATGAATGTGCTTGATATTGCAGATATTCAATTATGATGGATTGAATGATGGCTTAGTGTGTATTACTGTCACTCTTCCCTATTGGACTGTTTATTTTTAGCTTATTGTTTGCTGCCTGCCAGTAAATTGTTAAAGTGGTCTAATAAGGGAGATTGCATTCTTCCGAGAGCCGTCCAACAGTACTTTCATACATCTGAAAACCGTTCCAAATTTATGGATTATAGATTAAACCCTTTTCACACCTGGTATGGTTATTATTCTTCTCTCTTCTCTGTTGCTCGGCTTTGTCCATAGTTTATGTGCCACTAATAATTGTTTTTTGTTGATTACTCTGAGAAATATTTTATTGACTAATCACTTAAGTAATTCTCTCACCATCTTGGCCATTTTTTTTTAAGTCTATAAAACCTTTTTTTTAATCACTGTTGATTTTTATCCCCTTATCAAATGTGTTATACATTTTTTATATGATGTATGCTTGCAGTTTAATCTGTCTTGTTTTTATTTTATTTAAAACAAATAATGTCTTCTAGTTTGACCGTTATTCAGCATTTCATCAATTAAATAAAATGTTTATGATAGAGGTGTTTTATTATTTTATTTTACAGGAGGAGATAATAGTAAATAAAAATATATTACCATTATGCTTTTCCCAATATTTACTTGCAGTTGTACAACAAGTAACAGATGACTTTAAAAGTTAGCTGAAAATCTTAAAACCTAGGATTTCACACCCAGATTCAGAGAAGCAGCTAGAAGACAAAGGGTGTACATATACATCATAGTTTGGATAAACCTAAACTTAAAACCTTTTTTTTTTTCTTTCGCTTTGATTCCACTTTCCAACACTGACTTTTGACAGACAGGTCATGTGACTTTACCTTCACCCACTTCCAGTAAATACATGTAACACCACTTATGGCATAAATGATGAATCTGTTCATTGTGAACTCATGTGTGACCAACATATTCATTTTTTATCATGAGAAAACCTTCCATACCTGATGTGCACACTCCCACAGTGACCATGTGCAACATTTAAATTCAGGAATTGTGAACCAGCAAGGATGCAGGAAGATGTGTGGAAGGAAGTGGGGAAAACAGGAGTGTGCAGGGGTGAAATTGCCTGCTAATGGCCCCTCTCTCTCCCAGCTGTGAGGGCTGCAGCTGTCTGCTGGTGCTGAGACAAATGGAGGTGGCTGGTGTAGGGGAGCTCAGCAACCAGACAACAGCTAACATTTTCTCCCTTGCACACTATTTGGCTGCAACAAATTAATTTTGGTCCGCTCGGGAAGGAATGCGGCTGGGCGTTGGCTAACACACGTAATGCATTTTCACTGTGTCGAGCCTCTGTCGGGTAGAGGCGTGATTAAAAAGTTGGACGGGTTGGAAATATATTTGCTCTAGTTAAAGTGATTTACCGCAATGTGACCTAGAAAACATGAATAAATAAAAATTGGGAAAAAATGGAAGTGAGGGAAGAAACGATAACCAGCAAACTATCGTTGCAGGGGAAAAAAACAAAACACTCTTGACACCATCAAAAAAAAAAAAAAAAAAAAAACATTTGTGGATATAGATGAAAACCCCACTATCAGCACTGTAGCCAGCTCATTCTTATAAATCAAGTGTCGAGAATGAATTCTACTTGGCAGAGACTAAGAGAGCAATTTCCAATACTAAAATAATATTGAAAAATGCATATTTCCAAGATCTTAATTCATCATCCTTATTCATATACAGACAGCAGTGGGTGATGAAGCACTTTCCAGTCATCAATACAAATTAAAATCATCATTTTCATCGTGGTGGTCACTACTTCTTACTGTACAAAGCACAAAGGTAAATTCTACATAAGTAATTCTAGAAATCTTCAAAAGTCAAATCATACACTTGTGCTCAGATATTTGAATTGGTCACTGATGCGAAGGTCATCAGTTCAGTCCCAGACCCCGGAGAGCTGCATGTGCCTCATGACCTCAGTAATCTGGAAATGAAAAGAAGACACGGAACACAAACAACATAACTTTGATGGAGAGGGATCTTGGAGGTCTTGAGGGTGAAACTTACTCCTCCACTGTTACCTCAATTTTCACATCTTCCATCACAAAAAATGCCTTTTGTTTTAAAATCTATGA
This sequence comes from Pao palembangensis, assembly GCA_015343265.1. Taxonomy (NCBI): domain Eukaryota; kingdom Metazoa; phylum Chordata; class Actinopteri; order Tetraodontiformes; family Tetraodontidae; genus Pao; species Pao palembangensis. The sequence goes on from CM027086.1 coordinate 9,778,324, forward strand.
TTGATGCATCCTAGAAAGTTGAAAATCGGCCTTTTCTTCCTTTCCTTTCATCACAGCTGCAATATTTCTGGCTATTGGCCTCTTCACGATGTTTTTGTTTATCTGCAGACAAAATTCCAGAATTTATTCATAACAGCTGATCCATGACCTAAATAAATCAGGGCTCTGCTCATTTGGAAGCGGAGCAATACAAGCAACTCGAATATGACGGCCTTTGAACTATTCCTCCCAGACTGATGACTGGTTATTAATTCATTCATTCTTTTCAAAAGACTACCTCATTATCATTCCAATATCAACCAGTCCCATGAGAAGTTGTGAAGCCAAGCCGTCAAGATTTTGCACTCCGGCTTCACAGACTTGTCAAATTAAAAGGGTCTGCCAGTGACACTTTGAGGAAAGCTCTCCAAAAAAAGTGGTAAAAAAGATGAATTATGTAAGATCTCTTTGAATATTGCATTGCAGAGGATGGTGTCCCATATGCCCATCATTTCCAGGCTCAGACAAGACAGCAACTGGCACACTCTCACACTGGCACAGCTGAGGTAAACCGGTTCCCCAGTTTGTCTGCTGTGGCGTTTCTGAGTTAGAAGCTTCAGAAGATAACGAGAGAGGAGACAGTGATACAGTGATGGAATGAGATCTGTGGTGGCAGAATGAACACTGATAACATCCCGGAAACCAAAAGAGGAGTTATTTCAAACTCGACTAGAGATATACACCAACAACTACCAGTTCTGATGACAACAAAACAACTGACACAACTCCATTAGTACATTATTCCACAATCTATTAGTTTTACTGCTAATCACTTTCACGCTGCTGCTTTTATTGACCTTTTTATCAGCACCAGCAGTCTCCTGCTATTTCACTGTGTTGCCTTTTCATCTATTCCCTTCATTCCCTGCAGCACAGCAAAAACATAATTGAAATGCACCCCACAGGCCACCTGATAAGTCAATCTCATATTCACAATTTTGTTTGGTAAAGTTGTGCATCTTCATGTTGTGCCCAGTAAGGCGAAGCATAATCATTAAAATTACCGCGAGGCTGACGTCGTTCCGGTGTAGCTGTTTTTCTGCCACTGAGTTTAACAGTGGGACTACTGGTTGGTAAAGTGTCAGTTAAAGAGAAAGCAGCAGCTCGCTGGGGCTGCAGTTTGCAATTTAAAATAGCTAATTATAATGTTTAAAAATCTGAATTGTTATCATTTTGTGATTTAGGATCTATCCATGAAGACATTAGAAACAATAAGCTATTTATTTATTTAATTTTTTTAAACCGTTAATATATAATAAAATAAAAGTAAATTGGATTAAACTGAGTTCTTTTGACTGACTTTTACTGTGAGGAATTAAAATTTGTTTGTGTCACAATCCTAGAAAGGCTGTATGGCAGAATAGATAATGGAAGGAGACTGATTAAAGATATGGAAAAGCGCAGATGACAACTGCCAGCTATTTTAAATCACGCCTGTTATTGAGGAAACATCTTAACTTTAGCGTTTGTTGCAAAAGAAATGGGAACAAAAATGCTAATTAGGAAATAAGCCTTTTGAAGAGAAGAGGACAGAGTATCTTTCTCCTGCCAAGCACTAGATGGATGTTACAGTTCTTGCAATATATTTTTTTAACTTCAATGTTCAGTCAACTGACTGTGGGTAACTGTAACCTAAGGTGCATGCTGGGAACGTGCTTACAAGTTCAGCAAGAATGCACAACTGACCAAGTCTTTAGAAATGGTCTACAACATTCAACCTAGATGGATAGATGATATCGGTATCATAAACTCTCCTAATCAAATCAGGAGAAAAACAAATATGGTGGATGATCACAGTAAAATAATCCTCATGACGTCACACAGTTGGGCATTAGGCATGTTTCCGGTTACATAATTGACATTTCTAGTTCATCACCAGCTGAAAACTGCCAAGCAGGTCAGTGAGAGGAGTTGATCTAATGGGTTGTATTTAAAATTAGCTATTACAGCTCTTCACTGTCCTGAAAGAAAAAAAAAAAAAATTAGAGGAATTGAAATGATCAGGTCACAGTGTGATTAACGGTCTAATTATTTTGGCCGTGTAATATTTGACTACCTAAGGTACAAGTCTTTATTTATTTTTCTTCTGTACTCAGGCCTACAAGAAAATTAGCAGCCAGATCATATCAGAGCTCACAGCATTAACACATTACAGTCACAGTCACAAAAAATTAAAGATTTCTGAACAGATGGTCTCATTTTATGTTAATGGTATTATGCTAAGCTAAGCCTAAAGGCCCTGTTATTTTTTGCTTCTTTATAATTAGAGGTGCCAGAGATTGCCAAGGTAGCCCCACGTTCTTTTGTCGTATCCTGGGAGAGAATTTTCAGAGAGGTTTTTTGTAATGTTATTTCCATCAGGGCCTTGCCACAGCCATCTGTACACCAAGAGGGGAGCCCATTGAGCTCTATGGGATGCGGCTGCTCCTCAAAGCCAAGTTTTATGATAATGCAGCGTTCTTTTGCTCGCATGCAAGGACAGCCTCACCAAGGTAACAACGGCTGGGAATAAACCTTTGCTTAAGAAGGTGAGCATTATCCGCCATGCTTTTTCTATCCTCTTTCATGCCCCAAACACTCTTGACTGCTTATTAGCACCATCTAGTCTGCAGTGTGTCAGGATAATTAGGAAATATGATTTGAATAAACCTAGGCCTAGATCTGTTCAGTTAGCCTCAGAGCAGTAAACATCTGTCTTTGGCTTCAACAATAAAATCATTGAATGTAGTTCAAAATGTTTTTTTTTAAGTGCCTTACAGGTGCATTCTACAGTAGACAATTTACATCAGACAATTTAAAGGCTTATGAAAAAACACACAAACACACAAACACCACAACACAAAGTGTACTCTGTTGCTACCTGATAAAATTTAAGTTGGTACAGTTTTTCAGATGATTTTTCACCAACCAGGTATAATAGTTGTTCCCCTTTATGCAGCCCAGACCTATTGAGGCATGGCATCTACTAGCACCCTAAAGGCTACCATGCATAAATCCTGTAAATTGCCATGAATTGGATTTCTTGGTCCTGTAAATCAAACCAATACTCAATTGGATGAAGATTCTTCATTCTGGAGGCCAAGTCAACATCTAAAACACATTGGTATGCTCCACAAACCTTTCCTGAACCTCATTTGCATTGTCTGTGTAGATTCTCACACATCCAGGTCATAGTTATCCAAGGTTAAATCTCTGTGTTGTGTGCAACTGGACTGTGAGGCCCTCCAGAAGGCTTAGTTTTAAACTTGCTGGGGACAGAGCTTGAAAATATAGCCCTTGTGGACCATTGTGACCTGGGTGGTCACCTGAGAGTCGTTGGCAGGGTCGTTCACCTAGTTTCAGTTTGGGTGCCTCCCTTTTGTCTGTTGGGTCACATGGTAATGAGTCACCAGGTCTGGTAAAACGGTGTGAATGTTTGGATTGTTGATGAAGAGAGTGAAGGACTGCATTGTACGTGGGTGACAGAAAGTGCCTTAGTCCACCACCTCTGTTCAAAGATGGTTTTTCCAACTTGACGTGGATGACTTCCTTGACACCCCTCTCAATCCAGCGATCTTCTCTGGCCAGCACACGTACTTGACTGTCCTCAAAGGAGTGTCCACTTTCTTTTAGGTGTAGGTGTCCTGCTGAGTCCTGTCCTAAAGAAGTGGCATGGCAGACCTCAACTTTTCTTGACAATGTTTCTTCTCTTAAAGATCTTGAGCTACGTGATAAGAGGGCGCAGCTGTTGAAGGACATTGTTTCCACGAAACGTTGTTTTGTGGTCAGCAGCAATGCTTAGAAAGGTGTTACGTGGCAAAGTTGCAGCCACATCCAGGGTGGACCCAGATTTAGATTTTTTTTTTAATCCTCTGTATTTATGCAGCACTCAGTTTAGACTAAACCAGCAGTCCCAAGAGAAAAAAAACAAAAGACCCAAGAGAAAAAAAAATAAAGAAAAACTTTAATCACTCCTGATGAAAAGGTGTTTTTTGGCTGCTGATCAGATGAACATATCCAGATAAAATATAGCACTCTGAAATACTTAACTTTACAATAGATCGCCTACATCCTGAAATATTAAAACAAAAGCCTTTGATGTCGGGCCGTCTTCCTGAGATCAGTTTCTCTGAAAATGTGCTCTTCATCAGCAGTCTTGGAGTTCACTGCATCTCTTTTTTCCTTCTCTGGAATATTCGTGCATCAGTCATGTGCTCACCAGGGAATGACAATTACAGGAAATTGCGCGATTAAGTGCTGGCAGGCGCTGCACACGTAGAGAACATATGTCAAACTGCTGTATTTGCGATATCGACCTCTTACATGTGCAAACACAACCTTCCAGTTTTGGCATTATAAATATGCCGTTGGCTCATGCAGACCCACTTTTATTCAGTTTGTATTTATGGAAACACTGCAAATAAATTATTATGATTTAAAAAAAAAACACTGTTCTGGCATAAAGCAGACTTGGAAGTCATGTCATCCACATGCACTGTTATGCATTCAATATATACAAGTGTGAGACAAAGACATGAGCAGTTCCTGTATTATTTATTACTCATCAGGAGTAACTCTTACGTCACAGAACACTCGTATCTTGATTTCAGCGCAGCTTAGCTTCTGGGGGCACCACAGATAGATCAGCAACACCTATGACTTTATAAATATGTAAAATCTGTGGCTCATTCCAGAGGCTCCAGGTCTCTGAATGATTCAGCCTCGGCGAGGCCTCAACGGGGAACAGTCAGAGTAAACAAAGTAAATAACTCATGATGACCAGGGTTTGTTGGCACACACTCACACAACCTACATCACGGTGACACCGAGCGAGCCTCAGTCCTCAATGGAGATGAGGGATCGCTTCAAAATTTGTATATCAGCCAGGTCCACAAAGATCCATTTGTCTCATCTGCTCTCACTGTGAAAGTGTAAAACATGTATATCATCAATTTAAAAGTCAAGAGCATTAATAATTTGACATAACTTTGAATATAAACAGATTTGGTTAGTTGGCTGCAAAGAAAACTTCGACTGCGTTCTGGATGGAAAAGTCTGAGTTAACTGAATGCAGTCATGAGGTAGTTTTGTCCATGTGCTGCTTCTTTTGCACCTTCTCTGGTTTATAAAGTTAGTTGATGGAGGTGGAGTTGCTGTTTTCATTCTTGACATTGGCATGGTCGAGCTAAGCAGTAAGCATTAACCACAAAAACATTACATTTGAATTAATTTGGGAGTACAATTGGCACACAGGTGTTGCTGCTGTTGAATTTGAATTCAGAATATGATTGTCTGAATTAGTTTTATATAAAAAAAAATATTGATACATAATGACGAATACTCAGGTAAGCCTTGGTTTATGCCTTTAAGCACAAGCTGGAGTTAATATTTTGAATTCTCCGTATGTGTGAGTTTATGTACCAGAGTTGTCAGCAGCACCTTTACAAGCCGGGGAAACACAGTTTGAAGCAAGCAGACACCATTCAGATAATTCAAACATTCTGACTGTGTGCAAACAGCAGCCAAAGTTGAACATGTCTGAAAACGATAACATTAATGAGATTTCCTCCAATGGATTCTCTTTCCCAGTTTCACATTTAAACTAATAAATTGACGTCTTTCCTCTGTTTGTTTAGACAGGCAGCTGAGTGCTAACCAATTAAAAAGCTGCCACTCAACTGCTGTAAGACTGACATTTTCTTAAATAAGTGGAAATATTCCCTGAAATATTATTTACAGTCACTGTCACGCGTGTTTGTTTTGCGATTAGGACTTGGTGAACTTACTGGCGAAAGTGCAGGATTCTAAAAAAAAATGAAAAATCACACAGTATACTTATTTATGTTTAATTTCTCCTTTATGCTTTTTGCTTTAAATTATGTCAGATTGATAACCATGTTGGGTTTAAGATAAGAATAACCTAATATTATTCTTTTTATTTTTTGCATGCACAGTTAAAAAATAAATCCTCTATGGGGCTTGTAGCATAAATTATTATCATAAAAAGCATAAATGTAGCTCTATTTGGATCCGCATGCTTCAGATTGTTAACCAATTTCCCTTTTTACAAGGCAGGAGGGAAAATAATTATTTAAATGTTAGTAACAAAAGTTATTTCTTTTCCGAGGACAAGATTGGCTTCTCGTTGAAACAGAAAGAAATCACAAAGTGAACACGAGAGAGAGATGATTAATAGTAAACTCCATTATTGAAAGGTCTCAGTCATAAGATGTTCTCATCTCCCAGGGGAGCCAGCACACGGCTGCGGGCTCGGTTCAAACTCTTGTTTTTTCATTAACGGGAATTTCTTCGCCTGTGCTCAGAAAACAACACCCATGGGGGCTCGAGCATAGGAGAACGGATGCGTTAAAACACCTATAAGGCCTCTAATTAATCCCACTCTTTTAGTTTTTGTTCTCAATAAAAGTGTGCACAACTTAAATGTGCATCACAGAATTGGAATTGCTTCTGATTTTCCTATGATCACTAACCTGGACACGGTAGGTGTGTTTGAGTTCAGCAGCATGAAAGCTGACATACCTAAAAGCAAAACTACCCATTGATTCGTACTCACAAAACCAAAATCTAAACCTAACCCCTAACCCTAACCCTACCGTAACCCTAACCCAACCTAACCATCTAACCCTAACCCCTAACCCTTAACCCTAACCCTACTCTCCATATCTTGTAGGAGCATGGATTGTGTCTGTTGCACTTTACGTAAGGACAAGTCTTCTGCCATGCTAACTGTCCAAAATATTTAATTGCTCAGATTTTTCTTATAAATGGTCCATTTTAAAAACGTCCACACTGTTATGAATAGGCTATTGGTTAAGTGGACAGAGTGTGCAAATGACTTTTCAAAAGCTTTATGGAGCCAGTAATGGACTGAGATGGATGTGTCGTGGACCCGAACATCGCTCATTAAACGCTGGGGTGAAAAGCTCTCAGTAGACTCTCGGCTGCGCTGCGTGTGAGCAGCATCTCTGGTGAACCACCGACAAGGAGCCCTGGTTAAAGCAGCTACTCCAGCCTGGAGTGCTCCATTGTGTTATTATATGGAAGAGCCGGTTAGTGTTTCCTGAAAGGTCAGAAGACAAACCTGCAGAACTGAGGACAAAGTGGTGGCAATGGAAGGAATTTAAGGTTATGGCTATCATAAATTGAGTCTTCCTTGAATTTGGATGTCCTAAATAACTTAATGGGCAGAAATAACTGCACCACCCTCAGAGTGAACATTCACATCCTAAATGCCAAAGACATGTTTTTTGCATTTAACAATGAACATTAAAAGTCTATATTGTCTGTAGCTCATTTCTGCCATAACTCTCAATAATTTCTGCGGGGTGTAATGTATTATGTGCTAATGTCACTTCTAAGACAAGAGACAGCTGTTTTGTTTCTGTAACCTTTATGCTTCCCAGTTGGTCTTATTAACCACATACTTACCTTGTCCCTCATGACTTGTTATAAGGGTTTAGATTAAAAAAAAAAAGAAATTTCAGGTGCTACCGCGTGATAATTTGTCATTATGCCATTGTAAGCCTTGCTTTATCACCTGTTTAATTCTTTATGCAGATTGCAGGGTCAGCGACCCTACAGGATTTGTCTGGCTGCTGCAAGCAAAAGTGCCAGTCCTGGTAATTACAATGTGGAGGGGTTGAGGTCAATGAGACAGGAAATTCTCTGAGTGCCACTAAATTAATGGTAATATACATTCGTTGTTACCTCGGCTGTCAGATTATTCTGTTGGGAAGGTTTCAGAGTGGCTTTAGGAGGGCTGTCGCCAACCTAGTTTCACGCCTGTGGTTCAGCCACCTGCAGGTTCTTCTGGAACGTGTGAAACAAAAGTTAATTTACTGTCTCATGCTCTGTGTTATTAATATTAGAACAGATCCGATTGAAATAAGTTTGACTGCCAGTGATACAGTCTAATAATGGGCAGCAGGAAATGGCCAGAAATAAAGGAGGTCATCAGTCAGCAACAGACAGATATGTAGGAGCAGGTAAGAGGAGGAAGCCAGCGGTGGCTGGCACCGGCGCTGATATCTCTATGGAACAGACGCTTGATGCTTGAGAGGATTTGGAGACAGTGCTGGCTGGCAGGAAGCAGCTGCACAGGAGGAGAGACGCTGTAGCTGTGTCTGTCAGCTGCGAATAAATGTCTACTGTAAGCACTTTTTTAAAGTGTTTGTAAATGAGCCAGATTAACTCATTTTAAGGAAAATGAAAATAAATTGGAAAAATGCCTTCTTTTTCCCAACAATCCTCAGCTAAGATGTTTTGAGTCATTACTGACATTTTCCCTTAATCCAATTTGCCACAAACTGAAGGGATATATTTAGACAAAGCAGAAAGCCAAAACAAAGGAGTGTCTGTCTTCCTTCAGACTGTAACTGCCCTTTACCTGACAATGTCTTCCATATAAAGTCATAGCAAGTCCCAGACAGAGGCAGGAAACGCTGTCACCACATCCCTTATCATCCACAACAGCACTGTGCATGTCAGGACTCCTGCTCTTTTCATTTTTTTCTACCTTTTTTTTCTTACCCTCCCTCTACCTTTGTCGTTTTGCCCCCCTTGGTATTCAATCGGTTTAAGCAGCGCATATAATCTTCAACCACCCAGCCAGCCCTATGCTTCAAAGAGTCGCTCAGATATGGGCAGATGGAGGTGAGCTATCAGCTCACCTGTAACCATGGACCCGAGGTGATAATCATTTCAAAACTGCAGGGGGAAGTGGGTTTAATAGCCCCATAAAGGTAACATTTGTCTGCCTTATCACACCTGGCAGATGCATCACGGAGAGGGGAGGCGGAAAACAGGGGCAGGAGGAGGAAGAAAGAATCAGCTGATAACAGTCCCTCCCCAGGGAAAGATGAGTCTGGAATTAAAAAAGTGCTTCCTACAGGAAAGTTTAGGGGATTAGCCACTTTACCCTTTTTTTTTTTTTTTTTTTTTTTTTTTACCCTTTTTTCAGGCGACTGGACAGCTTTCTTGTCTCCTCGGTACGTCCTGTGTGTATGTGTTACTGATCAGTCACATGGCAGCAGGACGGGACACTGTACCTGCCTTCTCCCAAAGCTATTTTGGTGCGCCAACAGTTTCCATGATGTCTGACGCAGAGGCCTAAACCTTTAAAGGCTTCTCTTTGCCAGCTCGTACCCGGCCTGTTGTAAATTTCAGAAAGCTTTGATATTTTATGGTATTGCAGCAGAACTGTTATATTCCACTCAGACACGTCACTGCAAGTTTGATGATTTAAAGATGTTCCACTTGAGGACATTTCGTTGAATTAGTTCACTCTTTTTTGAGCTAGTTTTTATTTTACTTTTGACCCACATTTAATGAAGTGATCACGGTAAAGCTATACTCTTTCAAATATGTGTGTAAATCACAGTTCAAATAATTAATTGGATTTGACATGTTATAATAGTTAAAGTAAAGCAGATGGACCTAAAATGGACTCTTTACTACACTATATTCTCCGTGGGAACCCAGAAAGTGTTCGGGACTGAGTGCCAGATCAGGTAAATCTGTTTTACTCACATTAGTCTGATGCACAAAGAGTAAAAGAAAATAGTTGCTTTTATTAAATGTTGTCTTTGAACTACTGAGGATGAAAGAAATCAATAACAGAAAATGCTCAGTTTTACTAACAACAAATAGGTAAATTATTGAAAGCTGTTATCTTTTGAAGTGCTTGAGTAAAATTGGATTTTTCTTGTAATAAATATTTTCGATATATTCTTGTTGTTTTTTTTTTTTCCTTTGCTATCACCCAGAATCCATTTGATCGCGTTTGAAGCGGTCAAATGTTAAAATAGTTGCTTTTATTACATGTTGTCTTTGAACTACTGAGGATGAAAGAAATAACAGAAAATGCTCATTTTTACTAACAACAAATAGATAAATTATTGAAAGCTGTTATCTTTTGAAGTGCTTGAGTAAAATTGGATTTTTCTTGTAATAAATTTTTTCGATATATTCTTGTTGATTTTTTTTTTTCCTTTGCTATCACCCAGAATCCATTTGACCGTGTTTGAAGCTCTTTGATGAGTGACTGTCAGGCACCTATATGGCTAACGGCGATTTCTCTTTAATGGCCGATTGAGCATGTCAGCAGTCACACTATAACCTGCAGTTTGATATGCTGCAGGCTGAGCTGTTTGACAGCCACGACAGCAACTGTCACCCTCAGTCATAACGTCCCAGCAATCAGCTGGAGATGAAATAACACTGTCCGCTTGTGTACCTCGGAGTAAAGGAAAAGAAAAACCCTCAAACTGCACAAGTTGGAACTAAAGGAGAATCGAAGCAGACAGTTACCGCATCATTTCACAATTTATACGTGTTTAGCTGTGTTTAACACTCCAGTTATCCTGCGGGTGAAGATAAATTCCAACATACTGATCTTTTTTCTCCTTCTTTTCCTGTTCTTCTGTTTCTTTTTGCCGTCTACACCTATAATACAGTGATTAATTCCCTGACACCCTTTTCATCTCACTGGTGTAAATTATTCTGCCGCCTGCCTCCAGGTATCAGCTAACACTCTTTATTTAGTCAAGAAAGAAGGTGAAAATTAAAACTTGTTCCAGAAGTCAGGCTAGTTTGCATAAAAAGAGTGATGTGTGTGACAGCTCTGGGGCTCAACTATCTTCTATTTTATTGAACTTTTTGATCCTTTGTTAGAGCCATAGTACATGGACTGCATTTTAAATATTCACCTTCAGTCAGTTAGAGGGGAAGAAAGAAAGTATCTTTACTTGAAAATAATCCACTGAGCTGGTATATACTGTGCACTAAAAATAGGGAAACATTGTTTAAACTTTTAAGAAAGAGCATAATCTTAGACAAATCCTGTGTGTTGGTGATGCTGTTACAGGAAGGAAAGGAGCAGTGTCCTGCAAACTGTTGCAAAATGCTGTCAACCCAGAGGTTGACAGCATTGTCCAAAAATTCTAATATTTCATGAAAGCATGATTGTGAGTGGTTGAGTTAAATGTGCTCCCTCAAGTTGTAGATCTGTCTGCATATGCCAGCACAGACCTCTTGGCATAATTCTTTGGATAAATCCTCAACCAGATTGTGGAATCTGGGCTTGAATTATTTTCTCTTTGCTGTAATCACTGAAATAAAATTTAAATGAAGGACAACCACAAAAATAAAGCTGCTACAGACTTGGCCATGTCACACACACACACACACACACACACACACATACACACACCCACACATGATGTTATGTTATTTGAAGGCCAAGTCTTAACAGAACTTCAAAAAACACTTGGCCCTTAATCACAATATTATAAAAATTCAGTTTAAAACTAAACTGAACTAAACTAGAAATGAATCATTTTTCTTAAGAACTATGACTGACCAATGATCAGTTGGGAACAGACTTTAGTAATCTAGCTCTGCTACACTATTTTTTGGAAGTCTTCTAATTCTTTTCAGTTGTTTGTTTGATAACACACCCTGTATTTCCAAAGGTAAGCAATGAAGCTGAGTTGCTGACAAAGCATCAATATTTGTGCAAAATAGGTCCCAATTAATGCACTCAGCCAGCCTTGTTCACTATGGAATACCTGAGTGGCCAAATCACAGGTGTTATTGTTGGCTCACACTCGGCTGTTTGACAAGGCAGCATTAACTTTTACGAAGGGAGAAAGAAATGCTGCAAACGCGCCCCATCCCCGAGCAGACTGGGTGCTTCTTATTTCCCAGGAAGTTTAAGTTTCTGACTCCTGATCTTACTTTTTGTTTTTTTTTATTTTGAAACACATTTTTTGTTTCTTGGGAAGTTTGAGTGTGTTCCTCTTCTTGGGCCTGAACTGGAGCAGTAGTCCAGTTTGTATTGCTCAACGTGGAGCAGAAAACTGCTTTCAGGCCTAAATCTCACTTGCTTTTCTAAGCCTTACTGCTCGCTGGTTTCCCTTAATTCTCATCGTTTGGCTACCCTTCACCAGCATCCAAATCCATCTTTCTAATCCTGGCTCGCTCCCCCTCACCGACACCCCCTTCTGTCTTCCTGTCTTCTCTCTATCTTCATGTGACTGTCTTGTTGCTCTTAGACAGATGAGCAGTGGTGGAAGCTTAGCCGCTGCAGCTAGCCTTAAGCCCTCTGCATGACTCCAAGTCCGGACGAATGGAGTCTCAGCTTCACTGGTGGAGGACTCTGAGCGGCTCTCATTTTCAGTCTCAACCTGTGCTTGTTTCACATGATTATACAGTATGACTGTCTCCGTTGAGCTCTGTGCTGTAATTATTCCACAGAAATTGCTGAAACTGAGCATAAGAACAGATTTTCCCTCATTTTGTCATGTCAGACTATCCAAACATGACTAACCACAGGCTATCAAATCCTGAAATTTGTCTCCCGACACCTATGAAATATTTAAATTTGAATTCCACTGCTGCTGCTGATTTATCTCAAGTGGCTCCTCACGCGTTTTCTTAAGTAAAACACAGGTAATTGTACTCCATTTTGATGCATTTATGGGCTGCCACCTGAGTGCTGATAGAAAATGTGACAGAGACAGACTGAAAATTGACACTTAACTGTCACATTAGGAGCCAACTCTGTCAAGTTATTCTTTCTAAATCATTATGTAGTGTGTGTACCGTGCACTGTCTGACACTTGCTTCTGTGTCAAAAATAAAGTATAAGTACTAGATTGTGTGTACATAGCAGTACACTCTGAACTCTGCATGCCCAGCTTAGACTCACCTGCCGTCTGTTAAAAAAAAAAAAAAAAAAAAAATGGGGTCAGCTTTTAAATATATTTGTACATTACTTGTCTGTCTGTTTAGAGTCTGTCTATCTTTTAGTTTCTGAATTCAATGAAGAAAGCAGGTGGAGAGGCCACCCACGCTTTCTGTAGCTTGTGAGATTCGACACCTCCTGAGGTGATGTACGTCACGTGTCTCTACCGATGAGTGTCTGCTTGAATACAATAAACTTTGGCAGAAAGTAAACTGCATCCTCAGTTTTCAGGATCTGATCTAAATAAAAGCAGGATAAGAAGTCTGATTAGCCTCCAGAAACACAGGAAGCTGGTAAATGCTAATGCCATCTGTATTTTTGTATCAGCATGAGGACTATACACAAGCTTGGCAATCATTACACCTTAGATATTAACAAATAGCTTCTTCTATTAATTATCACATTTCTTCTTCAAGTGTGTAAAAGAATAATGCCTGCTGGGAGTTTGCAGATTCACATTTGCTCCACAGGTTTTTAGAGGATAAAAGAAGGCAAGGCAAGGTCCTGCGTGACAATGTCCGAGAATCTGTGTGGCTGTCAGGGGATTAAAAGAAAGATGAACCTCAAACACAAATGGCGCACCACTGCGATGAGATCGCATCTAGACAGCGCAAGAATTTCACCTTAAAATGATTGTAATCGTTTGCATCGGCATTTCCAAGTTTATGAATGTCTGGAAGTTTCATGCTTGACATGAAACATGCAGGTGGTCAAACAGGAAGTGGGTTCTGTGTCCCAAGACTGATCTGACTTAGATTTAGATTTATAGCAAGATACAAGAAAACAGTTCACGCTTACTTAAAAATTAAAAAAAATAAGAAAATGCTACTTAAGGTTTAGCCACTGTAATTACAGGTTGCAGGCCACATAAAACACGACATTCTGCCTTCTTTGAATGTTTTGGTAGTTAAATGTAAATAAGTGAAGTGATGATTGTACTGTAAAATGCGTATTGCCCTCATATATCTTAGCTTTTAAGTCATTTGCCTCCCATGTTAAAAGTCAATGTAAATATTGCCGTACTTTAGCACACTGTGCCCCGGGGCAAAATGCAAAGATTTACTGTTAAAACAGACCATCGGAGCCAGACTCCACAATGTGCACCCCATTTCCCCTAATTTCTCGTGTGTCCTCACTAAATAATTACAAGCAGCCCGTCCTCACTGATGAAGGCAGTCAGGCCCGTTTCTATGAGTAGGACAGCCATATTATCCTCTGCCTCCATTAGGTGTTTCTGGCCATCCTGACGGCAGGCCTATTTCAGGGTCAGGACCCACCACTATGGGCTGTAATTGCACTATCCAGCACTCAGAGCCACAACACCCTCCTAATGAATAGTCACCCGCTTTAATGTGAAATTACATGAGGGTGAATCGTAATAGATTAATAAGGTTGGCAGGGTCACTATCAAAAGATAAGCCATTGCAAACTGCTGATTACCTGCCTAAAATTATTATAAGGAACACATAAAATAATGCCATCTAATCGCCCCCAGGCATCAGTGGATACTCTGCACAAAGGGGATCTGGATCTGGTGGCCCAGCTTTAAGAGATATTGGTCATTACGTTGTTCTTAGAGTGGATACAGAGGACACTGGAACTTTTTATCACTTTAATGTTGCTTAAAGAATTATTGTAATCATATTTGCCTGTAACTCATATACTTAATTTATTTTTATATCTCAGGTGTTCATCCACCCACAGCCATGATCTCAATCTGTCTTTATTTAAATGCATTCAGTACGCCAGGCATTTAATTAAAGCGTGACTGCATTTTATTTTTGCTTCCCATTGTTATGATGGAGACTTTTAAACAAAAAATGTAACTTTATTCCTTTGTTTTTTCCACTGTCATGGTGACGCAGCTCAAACCTCTGTTCAGATAGAGAGGAGCTCTCTTGTCAGCATCTGTCCAGTTTTAAGGTATTAACTCTACTTGAATGAAGGTCAACAAAGAAAGTTATGGTCAGTGGACCATAAAGGTCTAGTGAAGATTTTTACCTTTAATCCGAGAAGCTTCGGTTCTGACTGACTTGGTGGGGGTTTGAGACTATACTAGACACGAATGCTCTGTTAGCTATTGCTAATGGTGAATTTAAGGATTTTGGTGATCTCACTCCAACTCACTGTCAACAAAAGGAATCAACCTCAACTTGTTTATCATAGACAATGTGGACACTTGGTTCTGTAGCAACTCCACTATAAATAACCTAGTATGAAGGCTTGTGTTTCACCCTCCTCACTTCTGAAATTTACATTGACCAGTGGCATCCATTAGACATACTGATTGATGCGTCTGACACTTGAGGAACACTTTTCCATTCATCAACGCAGTAGTGATCATTAGCAGAGATAAGCAGAGTAAAATGACACACAATTACATTCCTGTTTGTCCCCCTTGAATCCTCCCATGTCACCCATCTGAGGTTTGACAGCAGTGATTTCACACTTAGATGCTCAGTCAGACAAGCCATAACCATCAGGCACGCTGACCTAAAATCGCAGATACATTTCCGATTTGAATAATAGCAGGCTCAGTCATATATCAGCAATGGAACTCAACGTTATTTTTGCCCTCAACATTAAATAATTGAAGTAGGCGCCAGTTATGGTGGTGACAGCACCTCAGCTAATATTCCAAACAATCCAACAGACAGCGATGAATCAGAAACTAGAAAGCAGTAAGGTTGGAAAAGTCAAGTTAGTGTTCTGCTATTTCTATCCAATTTCTACAACCCTGCGCAGTAGCAGAAATAAACCGTTCTTTTATCCCTTTTAACACAGGATAAAAAAAAAAAAAAAAACTGAAGTTGCTGTGAATGTGTCCACATCATTGCACTTTCCTCGATAATGGACGTGCACTTTCACCCGGTTCTCTGTCCTGTGAGGTTTACAAAAAGGCAGGATGAACTCCACTTTAGAAGCCTTTCCAATAAATGCTTTTATTGATTTGTTGTTTTCCCCTGTAATTATCTGAGAGGTGTGCAGCTTTGAATACTTTTAATGGACCATGGCCAAGCTATGGGCTTGTTTGTACTGATGACAACTTGATTGTGTGACTCTTATAAAAGAATAAGTTAGAGACAAAAAGCAGCAGCAATTGTTGCCAAGTGCAACGGCGCAATCATGGAGTTCACTTGTAAAATTTCGGTTGACACATTTTCAATCGATTATTTTTTCCTCACCTACGAACTAATTTCTATTAGCCACACTGCTCTGATTTCGATTTACTCGTTCAGCTTTATATGCTGTATCTCACTTGTACTGAACTGATTACATTCATGTTTCTGTACATACTTGGATTGACACAGTGTAGATGTCAATCATGCGTTTCCTCCTGGTTCTCAGTCTCCCAGTCTTGCGGCCACGGGCTCTGGAGACAGAGAACGGGCCTTTCCCGGGTCACAGTGCTGTGTTCCTATTCAAAAACACCCCACCGCTATACCTCCCACAAACCCCTGAGTGAGTGCAAACGCCTTTTTTTTTTTTCTTTTAACAACAGCATGTTTCAGTCTCTGCTTAGAGGTTAGGCATGTCTGAAGTTTTTATTTATTTAAGTCTCCTCTGGTGTCGCAGTCTTCATAACCACAGATGTTAGATACAGTGGGTGTAGAAATTGCTCAGCATGTTCTTATTGTAAAACATTACTTACAGAAAAGAGGTGTTATTCTTTCAAAAAGCAAGAAAGAAAAAGGGTGGAGGAGGAATTAATATCAAATAGATCCCCCAGGCCATCCAAACATCAGGAGGAAAACAGAAAATCTCTGTATTCCTATCATAACATATAGTTTCCACACAGAAAAAATGATTCTTTTTCCTCTGTTAACTCTGTGTATCTATGTTGCTAAAACAGTGATGAAAGAAGAAGATTATTTCTTCCTTTTCTTAGCAGTACAAATAGAAGTTTGAACATTTTTGAAAGAACTTAAGAAAAAGTTGTTCCTTGTGTCTTTACTGAAAAAAAATATTTATCATGGCTGGTTAAAATAATCGATCAATGCATCACATTTAAAAATAAATATTTATGATTATGTAGGTCAGTGGCAGTAGGTGGTCA
Source organism: Pao palembangensis (assembly GCA_015343265.1). Classification (NCBI taxonomy): domain Eukaryota; kingdom Metazoa; phylum Chordata; class Actinopteri; order Tetraodontiformes; family Tetraodontidae; genus Pao; species Pao palembangensis. The sequence continues at coordinate 9,795,165 of CM027086.1, forward strand.
GCTCACTAAGTTCGTCCACAGCTTTCCTGTGGCTCATCCCAACATTCTGATACATCTGCAGGATCAAAGCAGGTCACTGAAGCCAATCAGGGTTCTGAGGAATAGAACATTAGAAGCACTAAGAGTATAAGTTCAAAACTAAATTAGGTGTGAATTAGATTGACAGAGACAGAAAACTGTGATTTGAGGTAGACGACAGCTGTGCAGGGCCATAAAGCTGCAAAACTACATTTTGAAGGGAAAATGAGTGATAAAGCAGACGGATCTACTTTATCTGTTTCACTTTTCGAGATACAGTGAATAAAACCTGTAGAATTACAACTATATACTCTAGCTAGTAGTTGTTTTTATTATTTATATCATGTCAGAGTGTCATGTTGGTCAGAGTAATTCATGCCACACTTTGCAAATAAACCACTGCTATCTTTTTGCAAAAGAGGGTATGATCTGACCTCAGCCTGGAAGATAAACATTCACTCTCAGGAGGTTAAAGCTTCTTGTAGACAATAAAGAATACATACTGGTTTGTATTTCAGACTAAACTGGCTGGTCTCTGCTGAATACAGCATTATTTAATGGTGGACGTGTGAGGTGAACCAGCCTTGGGCGACGAGTCCCCCTCGCAGCAGCTGTTAGCGCAGATGTAAGGTGACAGTAATCAATACTGATTATTAAAGTAGGAACACCATCTCTAGTGTGTGATTAATCTTCATTCCGCCATGTTTACAGAGCCTCTTCAGGCCTGCTCCCCTCAGAGAGTGGAACGCTCCCTGTTATCTGTCCCCAGAGACGCAAAAACAAAACACCGTCACAATTAAAGGCACTCCCTGTCACTGCAGGAGGAGGCAGCTCCTCAGTGGGATGGGAGCCCACTGAGGAGATGTGCTGCAGATGTGCTGCAGATGTGCTGCAGCATGAAAGCAGCCAGCACATCTGAAGCATAGTTAAAGGACTAGTCCACCCTTTTACTCACTGTCACTGGAAATGCTGTAAAAAGCATTTATTAAACATGATATCCTGAAATGTAGCACTTGAAACTGTAAGGAGAGTAAAATTCTACAAATTTTAATGAAAATCATAATATCAACATGTAGGAAGCAAGGAAAAGACAGTAAAGGACTCATGAATTAAAACAGAGGGCAAAACTATACTACAGTCTTTTTTCATGCTTGTGTTCAATTAATGCCATTAATGTTGCATTAGTAAAGCACAATAGGTACATGTTGTATTGAATCTGTTGTTCTTAATAAATGGTCTGTAACTTTACTGAATGGCAGCTACTGTAAAACAAACAATTCATCATCCTCGCTCCACCGCACCCACGATCCAATTCAGATGAATGTGTAAAACAGAAACAAAATGAAAAATCAAATTAGATTCACTTAGAGTATGGATTGTTTGGTTTGGGGGCATTTATGCTACCAGGTCAATTAAAACAAGGATCAATAATACAATAATGAAACAATAATGAAACTATGAAACAAAATAAAACAGCCCACGGCGATACCGCAATGATTTACAACAAACTTCCTGAGGAGCAGGTGAATGGTGCCTGTACAGTGAGGAGCGAAGTGGAGCACAGATGCACATTTGATATGCATCATCGGTACACCATTAACATTTTTGGACTGGGTTGAAGGGCCCGTCTCAGCGCCATCGTCTGTGACTGCAACAGATGGTCAACCCCATTCTTGCAGAATATCCCCACTCCCCCACAGGTGTCAAGCTTCCATCCCCGCCCCCCCCCAACTCCCCCATCGTTAAATAATCAGCAGCAGCAGTGGCCTTGCACCCATCCCCACCCCCACTACATCCTTTGGTTGTTAGAAAGGACGCCATTCTTTCTTTGTTTAATCCATTTTACTCCGCCTCGCAGCCGTCTTCCTCTGGAGGGCCCCCACCCTCCCATCACTCAGCACCTGCAAGGATCCCACTGAGACAAGATAAGACCCTCGTGCAGTTCCCTGTCTCCCCGTCAGTGGAGTTGAGAGACGAGGGAGGGGTCAGGTAGAACAAAGAGGGAGAAAGAGGGTGGAGATGCAGGGAATTCTTGACAGCTGTTTCAGTCAGAAAGCAATCTCCTATTCCAGGTGCCATATCTGCAAAAGAGAAGAATGGAGAAGAAGATGGAGAGTGTCTTCATTCTCAGGCAAGAAAAGAAAAGACAGAGATCTTTCAGAAAGTTCAGAGGATTAATTTGACATAACGCAGGGAGGAGGAAGAAGAAGAAGGTGGGGGGGGAATGCTTTCTTTGTCAGAGTAATTGCTTTAAGCCAGTCTAGTGTGCAAACCGGGGAGAGATTATAGGATTTATTCCCATGTAGATTTTCAGCAGGCTGCAGCCATTCTGTTCTCTGCAGCAGAATGTGTGGACGGATGTTCTATATAAATTCATAAATAGCGAGACAGTGTGTGTGTGTGTGTGTGTGTGTGTGTGTGTGCGTGTGTGTGTGTGTCTGTGTGTGTGTGTCTGTGTCTGTGTGTGTGTGTGTGTGTGTGTATGTGTGTGAAACATCATCAATGACACCTGAATACATGTTTAGCATACACTCTTTATGTGTGAAATTTCCTGCCCAATTTGACCCTTGACAAGCCTTTTGGAAAAGGTTCCATGATAGATATTGTGAGATCTACCATAGATACAAAGACTAGGATGTAAAAACCTCTGAATGAACATTTCTGTTCTCAATGGCATTGGCTTTGAATACTACCATTGAATCTTCCATGAAAAGGTTATCCATGAAATGCCTTGAGTGAGTTCTAGATGAAACTCTTGATGCAATGAAGTGGTTCTTTTTGTGACTCATGATACAGATTGCAGATAAAACGCATGCAACATAAAAGAATTCCTCATGTCAGCACCTGTAGATTACCTTGGGGGAATATGTGGGACCATCACATTAGGTTATTCATGAGACCGATAGAAGGAACCACCTATGAGGATTCTGTCTCTGAAAGGGTTCTGCCAGAAGATAAGACGGGTTCTGAAAACAGGCCAGAGCTTCATGTGTGTTTGAGAGCTCCATCACAGGATCACTGTTCATCTAGAAAACTGGTTAATACAAATGCTGAAACCATCACATATGGTCAGTGTTCAATAAACAATCCATTTATTTTATGTTGGAAACCCAGAAAAAAAAAACAAAAAAAAACTGAATTTTGGGGTAGAGATTATTCTGAGTTCAATGCAGCAACAGCAAATTTGCATTTGCTGTGCTACTTTGTTTACCAGAATACTTCAAACAATAAATTATCATTTCAAAGCTGGTCAAGTATGTGTGATTTCTTGTCCACACATGAAAACAAGAAAAAAACGTTTGGTAGATTTATATAATTTTTTATTTACAGAAATGTGTTTGCGTTGTCGCAAAACTGCAGCTCTAAATCAGCTCGCCCTCTGGCTGAACTTTTGTTAACTCTCTGTTGACTTGCATTTAAACTGCAGGAAAAGTTGCTACGTGCAGATTTTATTTTATTTAAAATAGACTGTTAAAAGTTAAAAAACAGTGATTTAAAAAAGAACTTTTTAGTCTTTTCAACCTGTGTCGCTAATGAAAAGTGATTTTGATGTGACGCTTTTTTGAGATCTATCCAGTTTGACCTAGTATCCCTAATCCCTTATCTTCCTTTGGTTTTCCGTGATTTCATTATTGAAAGTTGGTGGTTCAATCACCATTCTTTGCATTCACACTACATTGATGTAATTTGATGTAAAACTGAGCATGGGCCTCAGATCACCAGATACCATCATGTGAAGAACAACGTGTATGTGCTGATCATACAGTCAGAGCTCTGCATTAGGACAAATGATACAAGCTGAGGTCAACGCACTGTCTCAGTATGGATTAAGTGTGTATTTTCTGAGTAAGTAAGTCGCATTGTAGCCTAAGTGGAAACTGTTTGATGACAACTACGCTCTTGCATGTTACTGCATATCTAACCAGAGTGTGAATAAAGTGTTCAAATAAAACGATCAAGCTTGAGCTTTCACATGACAAATGTGTGTTTTGCTTATCTTGATTGCTTCTAATCACTTGTGAGGAAGTTGTGTCCTGCTGTCACCTTCAGGCACATGATTATCACGCAAGCGCCTGGTGCTCGATGGGTGGCAGGATGGGAAAGTGCCTCGGGTTCAAATGGCACAGGAAGAGGTGGCCTGTCAGGGGATTATTGCAGCCTGGTCAGGAAGAACGTATTTCATGGTGTGCACTGAGATCAGTGATATCGTAGTAAATGCGGGCCATTATGACCTTCAAGTTAATAGTTAACATGCCGGTGGCCACACAAATCGATGGTTTTCTCATGAAGAAACTGGCGCCTCAGTAAACAAACTGGTAGATGTTATTGGAGATTAGGTTAAAAAAACCTAATTTGACATATACTCTAGAACAAATTATTACAGGAAACTCATCGCAAACTACCTGAAGCTTTGTGGTAATGTGTCTCTGGATGATAAAGAAGATATTTGAACGCCAAGAACATTTATATTTAAACCTAAATATCTGCTCTGTATCCTTGCAGTGACCTCTATACCTACAAATATCAAACCACTATACAGCATCTGTTATTAAATGCAAACTTTCTAGGGATTGACTTGACTTTTCTTCAGTCAAAAGTCTTTTTTTTTCCTATAATATTTAGAATTTGCATCAAAATTTTGTCATTTTGAATGACGGTGAAGAAAAGTTATTTCAGGTCAGGTTTTATAATGGCCTAAATGACTTAAAATACTGTACCATCCTAATCAGCAATTCTTGATAAAGAGACTAGGATTATGAGAAAAAACGAAGCAGCGGGAGAAAACGTAGAGCAATAGAATCTACTGGATGCATAGAGTTGAGCTTAGTTAGTTTTATTCTTTATTCCAAGATAAAGACTCTATTTGTGACATGCACAGTTATACACAGTGCCATTTACAAAGAAAAGATTCTGTGGCCTTTTCATGGCTCAATGAACCTTACTTTATTTAGACATGTCTTTGTTATATTTGCCAAAGTTTGCTGTGTAGAAGAAGTGAGTGATATTGTATCTATGACCACCCACCCTTCCCCTTACTTTGTATGGCAGTCTTGTACATTTAGATTTATTAGTTGTTTAATGAGCTCAGTGCTAGTGCGGTTCATCTCCAGTCTTACATTTAAGCCAGTAGGTCTGTTGTTGACAACATTTACCTCCAATTTTAGGAAATATGAAGCTTTGTAAAGTGGATTTCAAATGAGCTCATAATATCACCCACAAAGAGGATATAGCCAGGAAGATCTCTCTGGTCCCCATCTGGTCTTTAGTGCAGGTCACTCACTGTGTGTCTCTGTCTGCCTCTCAGCCCACACACACACACACACACCCACACGCACACACACACCACCCACACAGGGAGTGGAAAGAGAGAGAGAGGGAATGGTCCAGAGAGTGAAGGACATTGTACTCTCATCTCTACTCTCACATTATGGATACCAGCCTCTGCTCTGACACACTCGCTGCCAGATGTTGCTTAAAGCTTTTGGGGTTGTGTGTGCATGCGTGAGTGTGTTTTCATGTCACCATCCCAACAACTGCCTTTTTTCCCTCTTGCATTTGCAGAGAAGTCCAGTTTTGCCATTAGCTTTCCGCTCTTGGAAACCCAGTACGGCAGCACATTATGAAGATTTATAAATTAGTTTCATTCCAACTATTTAAAGTTAGGACCAGCTGTAAGTGTACCTATCTCATTTTTTCAAAGCACCTATCTTTTACAGATGCTAACTAATGCAGGCTGAAAGGTTCTCAGTAGTAAGAATGTGTCTTGTTCAGCTTCTCTTTAACCTTTTCCAACAGACACACCCAAAATTATGTGAGGTCTACATTTTTATCTGTTGATGTTTAACACCAACTCCATCTGCTCGTCATGGAAACACACACCCATTTTCTAAGACAGGGGTCTACTGGTCTGCCCTCAGAGGTCAGGAGGATAAAGTGGAGTAATGAAATCACATGGCGTCTGCTGTTGATCACTAGAAATGGCCGAGGGGTTTTCATTATTAAGTACTCTGATGGCAGGAATGCAAAAGGGGGGTATTAAAGGCTCAGTAGAGCTCTTTCAGTGTGAGTAATGATCAGGCAGAGTGGACCAAAGACAGCTTTACTGTTCCCTCAGGTCTGCAAACGTTAAACACGGAACCAATACAGCAAAGCACCCACTAACTTATATCCTGCCACGCTGAGATGAAACCTATTGTGTTTTGATGGCTATATATGGCCTTTATAGAAAAGTCCACATGATTTATAGGGGTGACAATGCTGTAACTGTCTGTACATTTCCACAAATCATAACAGAAACATAAAACGGCCATTTTATCCACAAAAACGAAAGTTTCCAATATGTTAAACAAAAATATACTACCTACATTTTGATATCCCTCATCTTATCTATAAACTGCATATAAACTGTGTATTCCTGCTTTGCACTGTGTTGTCTTGCACTGTCTGCACCTTGTTGCACACTTTGCACTTTATGTGGCTGAGACATACTTCTGTCCTAGCTCTATGTTGTCTTGCGGCTAAATTTGTTGTATGTATATGTAGTACCAGGTCCTGGAGAAACGTTGTCTCATTTCACTATGTACTGCGTCAGCTAGTTGAAATGACAATAAAGCCTCTCTACTCTACTCTACTCTACTCTCTACTCAACATTTACGTGCCATCAACAGTTAGGATCCAGCTCCAGGACTTTATTGTGCTTTCAACCAGTACCCAGAGCTTTACCTTAAAACAAAAAAGCTGCTTTTACAAATGACCAATGGCATTGTGGTGCAACAGCTGAGTAAAAGGGTTCAGGGGACTTTCCATGTGGAGTTTCCATGTTGCTTCCGTGCCTGTGAGGGTTTTTTCCAGTGTCCTCCCTGAGTCCCCACATGTGCACTTTAGGTTAACTGGAGACTCTAAATTGTACCTAAGTGTAAGTGTGTAAGAGTGAGAGAGAGAGAATGCGTGTGTGTGTGTGTCCTGTGACGAGTCGCACCTGTCCAGAGTGATCCTGTCTCTGTCTCTCTGACTGCTGGTTTAAGCTCCAGCATCCCCCACAAGACCCTGATTAGGGTTAAGCTGTGGTAACGGAGATAACAACCTGTTTCTTATGACGTCAGCAAGAGAAATTAACTCAGAAAAGTTCTTTACATTTAAGCTATGTGAAACTGAGACACCACTTGAGGGCTTCTTAAAAGGGTCTTTAAAAGAAAAGGAACCATTTGAGGGATTATTTCTCTCCTTCATTGCTGTACTAATGACTAATCAAATGCGATATTGCAGGAAAAGAGAAAGAGTACCGCAGGCATGTTCAAATGGACTGACTTCAGACACTATGCACTTTCAAGACCCTTTTTGTTCATGTTAAAAGCTTCTCTTTCCTCTCGCCAGCTGGGCACTCTTCCAGTCTTCTCTTCCTCTTCACCTTCATTTTACACCCATCCCCAAAGGTGATGTACAGACAAATGGAGCTTTTTATCTCTGATCCATGTGTATTACCCGTCATGAACATGCACTTTTAGAGACTGCTTTTTAAAGGCATGGGTCAGTGCTGTCAATTTCCAAAACACATCTTTTCCACATTATAATTGAAGATCATAAATTTAAAGTTTGTCTTTATTAGTATTAGAAGTTGGGCCAGCTCAAGGCAAAACAGCCAGCCAAGCTAACTTATCAGGAGAGCGGATTAAAGAGATGAGAAACAAGAGGATGTTCTACTTTTTTACATTCACTTCAGCAAATGTGGGAGCCACATTTTCCACATTTATATGGGTCTCTTTTTTCCTTTATTTTAGCCTTTCTTCCCCCTGTCTGAAACCACAAAGTCACAACCAGAGGACTGTAACAGGTTTTCTTCAACACATATTTTCTCAGTGTTGAGACAAAGTGATTATCCAGAATAACAAATAAAATTTTTCCATTGTTTTACTTGCACTTTCACAACACTTCGGTGGTCCAGTTAGCCGACTAAGATCTCGTAAACACATTCGTTAACGCATTAGTCTGGTTTAAATTGCCATATCCAACTCCTCACACTAGTAGATGATGTATTTTTGGATGAATTGGTCTATGCTCAAGGTGTTATTACCAGAGTCTACATTCACGCTAGATTCATTTTTCTTTATTATGAATATCAAATCAGCACGAGGGAAACTGTTGATGAACTATTTAAAACTCCCCTCAGTTTATTCAATAATCGAAAAACAGCTTATATGTTATTTACAGAGAATGGCTGTGCAATTTTTAAATGATAAACTGGATATAAAAAAATTGCATGGTGCTTACAGATGACACTTTTTTTTAACCACCACAGTACCTTATTGTAAAATATTAAAACAAAAAGATGGATGGCCATAAAAACACAATAAAACAATAATAACATATTTCTTGCTCTCCCAGGATTAAGAAATGCCCAGAAACAATGGCTTTATGGGAAAAATATGTGTGTCACAAGGTGCCACACAGACAATACTTACACAACACAAATAATAAACATGGATTATGAAACATCAAATTTGCATAGGAGAAGAAAAATAAAGTAACACTTCTCCCACAACCCATCTCTGCAGTTCAGGGACACGACAGTTAAAACGGTTTGTGCGTCAGAGCCATACCACTCACACACCATGCTCACCCACACAGAAAAGGACCAGAGTAAATCAGCCCCCCCACCCCCAACAAACAACAGCAAATGCGTGAAAGTGACAGATGTAGTAGAAAAAGGCAGGAAAAGGAAAAGCTTGGCCTGGTGGGTAACCTCCTGTTTGTACTACACACTCAGAGGAACGATTGTGATTACTCCATTGACTGAATCATCTGCAAGGTCAGAGCCCCCCATCTTCTCTCCCTCCCACTCCTCTGCTCTTCGTTCACTCAGCAGCCAAATGCTTCATACAGGCTGCCAACACATATTCAGAGACATATTGGAGCATCCAGAGACTGGCAGTGTTTACAGACACTTAAACACATGTCCACCTACTCACATTTGCGCTGCAAGGCTGGCAGTGGAATAAACATAATATTACTGTACTTTATTTATCACTGAATAGAAATTTCTATGTAGTTATGAGGACTTTAAATGCAGTAGAGAGGCTGATGACAGTGAATATTTGCAACCTTAAGAACTGTTGTATTTAAAGATGCAAATAGCAGAATTTGTTCAACAATTACAACATGGAGGAACTAGAGCTGCATTTTAATTTGGTATTTATGAATTTTTTTTTTTTTTTTTAAGGACTCGGCCTTGTCTTAGAACTTCTGAATGGGTTTGAAGACAGAAAAAATTCAGAGAAAAAAAATGTGTTTCTGCATGTAATATATGTAAACGCAGTGTTCTGGGTAGGTACGATGTCTCTTCCAATAATCAAATATATTTAATGCTTTAGCTGATTTAAACAGTGAAAAAATAAATCTTCAGGTCTGCTTGATGACAATTAATACATTGACTGGCCTCAGTGTCTGAACTGTACTCAAGTCCCTAAAAAGAGCCCAAGTCAGTTTATTTATATGTCTTTTAGCACCTGCATAAAATTGGGTCAACTGAACTCATACTGAAGATGCAAATATTCTAGAGTCTGATTTGAGTCATTAATGTGCAAATCCAACTCCTTGTCAGATTCACAGAAATATACACCCAGGTCCATATGTTCCATGTTAAAAAGGAAGAAAAAAGAGCCTAAAAAAAAGCTCTTGTTTTTTTTTTTTTTTTTTTACACCAATGGATACAATCATGAAAGGAAAATAAAATCAACACCATTGTACTGGAGTAATGCAACTACGTCCCACACAGAGGCCACCATTACAGAGCTCATGTGGTTCCCTGCGTAACCACCCTGATGAAATATTAAGCAAGGAACAGCTCAAATACCGAGCAGACACCTGGGGGGTGAAAGGATCTGTTACAGTCAAATCATTCGGGATGAGGCTAAATCTAAAAAGTCTATGTCACTGTGTACTTGCTTTTTTTCTGTTTATTACAACACACACACACACACACATACACAAAAGGAGCATTTATTTTTAATGAGGTACATTAATTAATAACCCCAAATAACCCCGACATGGCCCCATTAATGTTTGCTTGGGGGTTTCCAATTTGAGATTATCGCTGCGCTGAATACAAAAGGGACATAAATTCTGGGTGAAGTGTCATGGCTGAAACCAAAAGGGACAGGGAAAGTTGGATGTGCAGCGCAAAACTACCCCCCCCTCCCCACACACACACACACACACCTCTTCTATCTTTGTAAAGACTTTCATGGGCATAATTTATTACCCAGTCTCTTAACCATTTCATCCCAACTAACCCCCTGACCCTAACTCTTAGCCCATCCTAAACTCTATTTCTAACTCCAACTTTATAACCATGTCCACTCTCAAACTGTCTTTTGAAGTTGTGAGGACCAGAAAATATGTCCTCACTTCCCAAAACTGTCCTCACTTTGCTAGTACAGTAACAAGTATTTTGGTACTCAATATGTAACAAGTACAAGACACACAAACACAAACACACACACACACACACACACACACACACACACACACACACACACGCACATCACAGCCAGATTCACATAAATATGGAGTAGTGTGAGAAAAGCTAACATCCGGTCAGTCGTGTCTCCGTATTTGTAGTTGTGTTTTAAATATTCTATACTCAGATGTGATGCAAATATATCTTAAAATGGATTGTTCTGCTTCCATAATTTGAGTGTAAAGGTGGGTGATTTAAAGTGATGAGAAGTGATGCAGCATCCATCTTGATTCCATGTCAGTTGTTATATATTATCTACTGGATGTATCGAGACTGCAAATTAGGAGCATAAATGATGGAGCCGGTGACTACAAAAAGTACAAAAAAAATTATTTGGTTAAAAGGCACTTATACATGGAAGTGAATGATCACGATGCTGGATAAAGATCACATGATTTTTGCACCTAAAAATGTTTATATTAACATTTTGTATAAAGAGTCCCATAAAAACTTTGCTTTTTTATATATATCTATAAACAGTATGATTTTTCCCTGTTGTTTCATATCCAGAGCTCTGTTTTCAGCCTCAGGAGTAAAACGCTCTCCCTTTCTCTGAGCCCTGAAGTCTGCTGAGCTTGGCGAGCTGAGTTGGCGACGGCGGTACATCGTGTCTGTAAGGACCCTTGGACTGAGGTGGAGCCTGTGCTGGGACCTGAGTGTTGTCTCTGTGAAAGCTGTACATGCTGCCGCTGATGGTTTCCTGTGCCTGCGGCCTGGCCTTGATGGCCTCCTGCTCTTTGCGTCTCTGCTCCTGCCTCAGTAGCTCCTGGGTCTCTAGCAGGACACGGGCGTTGAAGCTAGACGCTCCCAGGTACCCGTTTCTCGATCCTTGGCCGCCAGACAAACGAGGGTTCTCCTTGGGTGCCTGGAACTCCTCTGCTGGCATTGATATTTTATGCCATGGGCCCTGGGGTGTTGGGTTCTTGTGAGGTTGCCTAAAAATAGACACAGGTTGAGGTTAATCTTCACTTTGATTGAGAGACATTAAACAGCACCTGAATCTGGACTAGACGACTATAGCAGCAGGAGCCCGGAGGTTAGCACTCATTCAGCAGACAATGTGTCCAATTTCATGTTTAAAGATAAAAAGGAGGGACCTTCTAGTGCTGTCGCTTTATAAGATGAAATGCGACTAAAGTCGGAGAGAATCTGTTACAGTCTGCTAACCTCATTCATCCACATGCCCATCAAAATTGAGACATGAAAAAACATGAACAGGCCGAGCCTGAAACGCCCACAGGGCTTTTAGTTCAACTGTAAACAAATGTTAAAAACTTCCTGGAGAAAAAAAAATGCTCCTTTCATCCATTTCACTCTTTTTAGAGCTGCAGATAGCTGAACTTATAACAGACACAGTAACGGGCCTGGGAGGGTTGTCTGCTTTCTACGTATCTTCAGTACATCTGCCAAGTTCTGCTTTGACATGATGGCCCAACATGCAAACACATTTTCTTCTACCAAAAAAAAAAAAAGCAGCTAACACTTAGCCTCACATGCTCCCCTTTTCAAAAGCTGTCATAGGAAAAGTCATTGTTGCAAAATATCACGGTTTTGAGCAGATGTCAAGCCATAGTGCGACGGAGAACCTGTGACAGTGTCTGGTGGATCACGACTACTGGGAGAAACCTTATTCACACCTCAGTGACCTGCTGTGAGTTTAAGAGCCTTTTGAATCTATAGTGCAGAGGAAAAGAGGAGCTGGCATGCTTTTAGGCGAAGATGTCTGTTTTTGATGGGGGAGGAGTCTCATTCCAGAGACGCAGAGTAGGACAAAATACAGGATTATGTTTTTATTGTTCAGAGCAGTTGTGATTCTGATAAACTGAAACCATACAACCAGGGAAATGAGTATTTGAAAACAAAGAAAATCCTCACTTGATTTCTTATTTTACATGAAATGCAGTCATCAAAAGAAAGAGACAATAAATATGCCTGGAACAAAAGTGTGATTTTTGGGTTACGCCGACGATATCTTGGATTAGGCCGATGCTTGCATCTTTATATCAGATTGCAGGTCTGTAGTATATCACCTCAACATAAAGCGGTGTATTCAGCCTGCTGCTATCATGCATCAGTATCCGATTACATTTGCAGCAGTTGTGGACATTACGATCGGCCAAAAGGCAGTGTTTTATGCAAGAGCTTCTACTCCTGTCATGCTTCCCTCTTCAGTTCTGGCCAATTTTTGTATTTATAGATTTAATATTGTGGTTGAATGCCGACCATCTTTATAAGTTCAATTATAATGTTCTGATTATTCTCACCACACATCTGGCAGTGTGGTTGTCAGATCAATTTGTAGGATCCAATGTAAACCATAAAAAATAACAATTTCTCTCACTGTCTGTATGAAATTCTAATCACCTTCTGGCCTCGGTGATGGAAGTCTGGTCCACAGTATCTAAGGAGAGGGGACGAGCTGCAGCATGTGGTCGCTGATGTGATTATTTGTGGGCTCTACATTTGTACATTCATGCACTATATTTATGCAGGGTGCACGTGCAACATTATTACATGTTTCAGGAGGTGTATGGATGCATTTTGAGCATGTGTAACTATGAGGGTAATTGGTAGGGGGACAGCTGTCGGGACAGACTGCAGAGAACCCCCACCACATGCTCAGTATCCGACTTTAGCTGTCTGGGCGAGCCGCCATGCATTTACACTCTGGCTTGGCTAACAGAGCAGGCAGCAGTGCTCAAGAGAGACCCGCCTATTCAGAAACACAGGAACCCTATTGCGCAAGGCAGACCAACCTCTTAGTTTTTACCATAGATAAGAGAAGGAGAGATTTAGGGGGAGAGTCCTGGGTGATGATGAGAAGAGCACAGATATGGCATTGTTCCACAGGAATGCAGCCGTGATTGATTCGTCAGGGGGAGCGAGTTCTCTTATCACCTCTACTCCTGTGCCAGAATATGTCACAAAGTAGATTAGTTACATTTACAAAGGGAGGGGGGCGGGAAAATACATCATGCCAAAGAGTAGGGTAAATTTAGACTGACACAACATAACAAACAAAGTCAGGAAGTTGGCTCGCAAAAGCTTTGGTGGCTGTGCTGTTTCTTTAAAGCAGCTGGGAGGAATCAGCATTTATGAGGAGACAGAGAAAGCCCACAAACACATGCACAGACCGAAAAGAATTAGAAGGAAAAACACAAACGTATGCAAGCAGCAGGGGAACAATTTCCTGTAGTTTCTCTATAAACCGGGATACCGCCATCTTTAAAGTGTGGAAAAATGTTGTGTTGGCTGAGGAATGCCAAAGCTTGATGAGTAGATGGTGGAGCTACTGCCAGTTCACTCAGGCCACCATTAAGAGCCTTATCTTGACAGCATTCATGTGTGTGTTTGAGTGCATCTCTTTCAAGCTAATCAGTGGTCTCCATTTCCTACTAACACACTCATTCCTCTCCGGAGCCATGCACTGCCTGTCATAGCTAATCCAGCACCAACAACAAGCCTTCATTAGTGCTTTTCCAATCCTTACATCCTAGACATCGAGCTAATCCCAGCCTCCATCAGATAACCAGCGACCATAGCTTCTTCTTGAACCTCTCTGTGAATTTTTCTTTTTTCAATGTAAGGGCATATTTCCTTTCAGCTGAAAGCTTGCTTTGGAAATGAAAGTTGCAAGCATAATCTGGAATGACAGACAATTCTCATTTTTAAATCTGAGGACATCAGATTTAAGAAAAACCCGACGCAAGGGGTCAAACGTCAAGCCCACACTCATGTGACCCTTTACTAAAAGATGCTAGGAGATTATGAAAGGAATGCATATCAAAGGGAATTCTCACCCAGCTTTTTGGTTAGCCAGACAAACTTTCCCAGGAGAAAAAACTCTCTAAAGAGGGAGGGCTGAAGGTAACTGTCACATCACATAAGATACCATCAGATAGCTACCATGAAGGGAATGCATTGATTGTCTCCCTTATAGGAACCACATTGATTTAGCATCCTTGCAGTCCACAAATCCATAACCGTAGACAGGAACATGTTTTAATTGATTTGTGTTCAGACAGTGCAGCATTAGAGGCTGTGAAGGCTACGAAGCAATGATTGTTTGTTCAGGGAGTGACTGAAATCACAGGAGGACAGACTCAGGCTGGCCAAGTCATTTTAATGATTAGACACACACACACACACACACACACACACACACACACACACACACACACACACACAGAGTCCTAGCTTCATTTAAACTGCCAAACTTGAGAAACTTCTCTGCAACATAAGTTTGGGCAAGAAGTTTAGATTTAATTTCTTTCAGTATTTATTTTTTTTTAAATAATGACACAAAATCCTTTTTCGTTGAATTGGTGTGACAGTTGGCTGAGTGCAGTATTCTTTGCTGACTTTATGGATGTGCAGTTCGAATATATATATACAATAATCAGGCCTCAGCACAGCATCAAGCATCCATTTGCAGCCATCAGGGGCTGATGGCTGCAAATGTAAATACTGACAGTAAACCTGGTGCCTTTGTGATGCAAGATAGGGCACGCTTTATTGACATTTCTTTGACAAAGGAATTGGAACATGATGGAGACGATAAAGAGCAATGCTCACAGCTTTGACTGCGAGCGGTGAAAGTGCACAGATCGTGGTTCAATGGTAGTATTGGTAAATTCCATTTAAGCATGATGTTGGAACAGAAGTGTGCCGTTCATGAGTGTGCCAAAGTCACCAAGGGTCATCGTTGACTTAATGAAGTCGAATGACGGTCAAATGATTTCATTCAAAGCGAAAGGCAGAGAACCATTTAAATATCTGCAGTTGGAAGGGTCTTTGAGGCAATTCTGACTTTGTAGTCACGTGGGGATGAAAAAAAGGCACAAATATGAAGGACAGAAGAGGATGAAATCGACAATTGCTGCTATCTCCACTCAGGTCACTTAGGTTGTTGAATATATAGAACTCTGCACTCATATTTTATTATTATTTATTTTTTTCTCTATTTTATATTACTTTTGAAACTAAGGAGAGAGGGAAATAGTATTTCATCTGTATGTTCTACACATAGAGGGAATTGACAATTAGTCTTTGAATCTTGAATCAAAGTCAAATGAAGAGGTTGAGAAAGGTCAGGAAGGACGTGATAAGTCACAAAGTTGGACGAAGCAAAAACGTGGACTAAAATGGATTTTAGATGAGCGAGCTGGGCGACGTCTCACCGTGGTAGGGAGCTGTACTGTCTCTGCGCCTGCTGGAAATCCTCTTGGTCTTCTTGCTCCTCTTTCTGGATCTGAGTTTCAACTGTTACTGAATGGCGCCCGCTTGGCGCCTCTGTCCCGTTGCTCGCCTGCAGGCCCCACAGACAAAGATACCCAAAATGATGACAAAATGATAAAGCAGCAAAAACAATTAGAGATCCAAATGCAGATGCATTGACAAAAACATAAATATAAAGAAATCAACACACACTTTGATGACTGGAACATTTTTCCCTTAGCTCAGCAGGTAGTTTAGCAGTGTATGCCCTCAGGGAACAAATTATTACAAGGTGCGATTGCATGATGATGCTGAAAAATACACCTGCGGCATTGGATAAAAGATTGTGTGATGGTCTTGTTAAATTAATTATAAACCAAATTGATTTCTCTGATGCCAACTGCTTTGTTTGCATATGAACTTTCTAAAAGTCATTAGATAACATCAGCAGTTATAATCCAATAAATACCTAAGCAAATGTTTAAATTAAGGTTTAGCAGACGTGAATCCATAAAGGGGTATATATTGTATCAAAACTGCAACAAAGACTCATTGTGTTAATTACCGATCTAATAATTTGGGGCTGATAAAATTATTATTGCTGTAAAAACACTTTTTTTTCAATGTGACATGATTCAGTCAAACACATTTGACTGCTGCTTAATGCTAACAAAAAAGAAATAATCTGCAGCTTTTGTAGCTTCTTAAAATATGGGAGATAGGCATCTTCTTGTCTTGTTTTTCTTAATGAATCATTTCATCATAGCTTTTCGGAAGAAAATCCATACATCGCAAAGGTAAAAATTACTGTTTTCACAATAGTTAAAAACAATTTAAATTAATTAGGGACACACTCATAATGTTTTCTTTGTGGCACAAATCAATCGGGTAAATTAAGTAAATCAAATTCCCAATGTCACATAGAAGTTTTATTGATGGTATTAAAGGATCAAACAAGATTACATGCATAAATTAGATGAATGCACTTTGTAAATATGAAACGATGTCAGATTTATAGACTGTCAATTACTCTGAGGAAATGATTTGTTTTCTTTTTGGAGGTTAGAATGTATTTTTCATTGCTGCACGTCAACATCAAGATTATTAGGCTGCATTATTCAGCCACCACACCTTTGATGGATCACAATGACACATCCTTTTTATTTTCCTTTCACCCAAAAGATTATTAAATTTCAAATTGCGGAGTAAATGTTTAGCGACACTGATATTTTTATTTCTGAAAGATGATGTTGATGGCAACTTTTATGTCAGTATCAGCAGCTTCACTGTACACTATTGTGTGATTGCTCACCAGTAACCTGTGACCCAGCATGTGTGTGTGTGTGTGTGTGTGTGTGTGTGTGTGTGTGTGTGTGTGTGTTTGTGTGTGTTTGTTGTGTGATCACTGGTGGGGGTTGACATGGAGATATTGAATCCCTCAGCACTGGCACACTAAGGAGCCAGGGGATGAAAAAACAGACAAGCCAATTAAAGAGAGGTGAGCTGCTTGACTCGAACAAGTGTCGCTTACGGTGTGGTGGGTGGGTGGGGGTGTGGATGGAAGACCGTGTTTGTGGGCTACGGAACAGAGTGGATGGGGTGGGAGTGTGTTGGCAGATGGAAAGTCTGCCAGAGGAATGTGTTCCTGGAACTATCTTGTGTTGTTGAAATGGCTGTCTTCTTCCTCACTTGGGCAGCTGCAATAACAGCACTGTGAACATTTCACCCAGTGGTAATAATACATTCTGGATACTGAACATAATGAAGCACAGGAACAAATACTTCTATACTGATCTGAAGTAGACTTTTTTCAGGATCCATACTTCGCTTGAGTATTTACTTTTCTATTTTTTCCTTTTACTCAACGATTTAATGTACATGTTGATGGATTTTAGAATTTATCAACCCAAAGCAGTCAGATGCAAATAAAAGATGCTACTGAGGCAATTGGAAAGCTAGAAAAAGTGAGTCAATCACTAGCAGAAACATGAATGAATCTTACAATTTGAATTTAAAATTAATCAAATAAATAAAAAATAAGGAGGATTCATCTTTCTTTAATTGTTCTGAGTGCTCTTTTCTACACTGTGAATGGTTAAAGTTTAGGATTTTATCTGGTGAAATGGATGCTTGTTCTATGTTTTGGACTTTCCTGAAGCAGAAATGATTTCAATGGGATCAAAGGCCGTGCTGAGAAAATAATTAATCAGACAAATGTGATTTAACGTGACACGGTGAGGAATCTGGAGGTGCTTGATGCTACGGTTTGACACTGAAGGTGGATGATGCCATGCCAAAAGAAATGCATGAGAAATAGCCAGGAGAGAAAATCAGTCAGTGTAATGGTATTATCCCGAGAAGGAGAATCAAATTATACCATGTTGGGCCTGGAATACAATGCCATATAAAACATGACATTTGATGAAATCTAATTAAAGAGACGTCCCTGTTTGTTTTTATCCAATATAGTGAAAAAAATGATGTCAATGCTGTAACGCTTTTATGTCTCGTTTCCGACACTGGCACCAGAAAAAAAAAAAGAAAAGAAAAGAAAGCATCCACCTGTTAAAACATACAAGCATTCACAGACGTTGAGACGGAGGGAATAATTATGACAATTATTTGCAGCAATCAAAAATGTGGGACCAGTAGAGCAGCTGGGAAAGAGCTGGCCTTCAAAACCTGAACACAAGAGCCGCCTCACATGTGTCAGTTCAGAGAGCAGGTTACCGTGAGAGATCAGCGGAAACATATGGCTTTTTCACCCGCATGCTCCTCATGATGCTATATCTGTAGCCCACAACACAGCGCACATTTTAAGCTGTACACAAACACATGTGGAACACATTTCTGTTGCTAATGGGCAGTGAGACCTGACAAAATCCCAGCTGGAAAGAGAATCGCTCTCAAAAGTTACAGAACCCAATTCCGAAGCTTTAACCCAAGTAGGCTCGGTCCATTTGTGGTTGCCGGGGTGTGTAGCTCTGGGCAGAGTATCCATCAAGGAGCAAGAAGTGTGGTCGTGTGATTTCCCACTCTTCAGCAGGAGGAACTGGTTTGTTTGTCCCTACAGGATTCTCCAACAAGTATGACTGTTTGATATCCACCTTTTTCCAATGACAACATCGAAATATGAACTACTGTTATTGTTAGGTTATCCAATAGTCATCACAATCAACATTTTGTTGGCTGAAACCAGGCCGTGCAGCTCTCCTTGCTATTTTGCTAAAAGTGACTGAGGGTAAACTGGTGAAGGAAATTCTGCACTAAGTCTGATGGAGGATTCGTCACAAGGATGGTATCAATCCAGTAATTTCTTTTTCTTTTAAGCCAGTTTCATAAACCAAAAAAAGTGTTTCTACATTTGGAGCCAAACATTTCTTTTGCTAAACCGTCTGTTTATATTAGCATTTATCAGGTTAGGGCACATTCAGACCAATGCTGAAGTGTGTTCTTTTCAATTCTGTTGGCAATAAACTGAATTTAAATTACAAGTCCTGGCCAATTAGGCCAACTCGAATGTAGAGTTTGATAATATAGTTTCATATTATAGATAGTTAGTTAAATTGTGATTAGTGTAACTTTACGCGGACTACTCTACTGTATGTTTTCAAGTTCAATTGAGAAGATGAAACTTTGCAACTTGTTTTTTTACCTGTGATTTGGACTCTTGAATCAGATCAATAAAAGTGAGTTAACAGCCAGTTTGTGCTGGTAAACAGTCATGAAGAAAATAAATGTATAAAGCTATTTTATAATCTGCTGACATTTTTAGATAAGCATCACTTCCTTAATAACAATCACTCAAATACAGATAGAAGCTATTTTCTATCTGTACTATATAATACTATAGTACAGGTTTTTCCACCTGAAATGTGTATGTGTGTGTGTGTGTGTGTGTGTGTGTGTGTGGGGCCATAGCATTGCTAAGCTCTGTTGAGCCCCAACGAAGTCAGTCAAATGACTGGCTAAAAATAGTTTTATCGGTAATTTTAAAATGTACTGTCCCATGATCTAATAGGGAGAGCCAAATTCCCACCAACACAAAAAACCCCAAGTTTCTACAAAAACAACGCGAAGCCATGTGTGTGCTGGTAGGAGGAGACAGATGGATAATCGAATCAGAGGAATTCACATAATATGACTTTTACAAGCTGCTGTTAGATCCAGGGTACCAGCAGGAGGCTCACACTCCTCTGTGTGGTCACGCTCCTCGATGCTCCAAACCAACAGCGCAAATTGATTTTATTGCTGCAGACAGAGAGCAAAAGGGAAAGTCAACTCTTTGGAAAACACATAGCTCTTTATGACGAACATCTGGAAATCCCTTCTGGGAAAAGAGCAGCAGGGGAAGGAAGGCAGCAAAAACACACCAGCTTTAATTGTGTGTGTTAGCTTGGGGGCTACACGATAGACGGGCTTTCTCAAGTCCTGGTCATTATTCTATTAAGGAGGAGCTGGAGATTGAGGACTGACCTCAGCACCGCCGTTAACGCAGCTGAAGGGAGACATGTCAATGTTCAACACCCCCGGAGGCAAGCAGGGGTCACTACTGGAGCCTCACACCTCATGCTGCTTCGTCCGTACCTGTTCCTCATTACCATGATCATTTTCTCCTACATCTGCTGTTTTTTGACCATGTAATACACACCGGCAAGAGTTGCGGAGTACACAGTAGAGGGTGTGCAGCACTACAGGTTAGTCATGCTTCGTAGCGAAGCCAGTGTCGCTTTCACAGATGGATAATTTAAGTGTTTGCTCATTACTGCTGACTAAATGAGACACTGGGTTCAGGAACACACATGCTGTGCATAAGGGAATGTTTCCTGTTTGTCAGTATAGCAGCTATTTTAAAGGGTGACAGCAGGACAGTACAAGTGAAAAGTGAAAAAAAAAAAAAAAAAATCATAAAAACCACATTTGGTCTTGCAAATGAAAGAAACGGGACAAAGTCTGATTATAATTTCACACAGAAAAGACCAGACAAGGTGAAATCAGCCTCAAAGCGAAGGATTATGTTCATGTGAACTGTGCCTTAAATGTACTTTAACGCAGGTGCATTAAAACCAACATGATTTGATTTATATATGACCTTTCCCATCAGTCAGGAGGGGAATTTGGATCCACTGAAATTTAATCTTCAGGGTTTTGATAAGGGAGGGTCAGAACCGGCAGTAAAATGTGTGATTTTCACAGCTTTATGTTTACATCAATTCTTGTCCAATTTTACATCAATTCTTGTCCAATTTGCCGTTCAGGTTTGGCTGATACTACTGGACATGACATTATTTTTCTTCCCTTATTCAGAGTGAAAACATGCACGTCATGTTTTTGTGTCTAATAATAGACTAATTAAATACACCCCAGAGCTCCAGAGATTACTACTGACATTTCAACAGCACTAAGAGGCAGAAGCAGACTATTCAAACAATGGATAAAGGTGTCGATATTCAGTATTGTTCATAATGACTCATATTAAAAAATAAAGAGAAAACAGAATCAGCCCTACTTTAAATTAAACCATGTCAGGAATAACAGGGACTTCTTTAAATCTTTCAGCCAACAGTTTTGTGTGAGGCAAAAATAAAGAAATAATTTACATGGTTTTCATTTAACTGCAAAGTGATTCTTTTGGCAGTTTGAGAACAAGAAATGCATTAATGGAAAGATGTCATTAGCACAAATCTTGGCAAATTGTTGATTTTCTTTAATGAGCATTTTTGAGTCTGTTTTCTGACTGTGCTTTAGGATGCACACAGGAACAGAGTCATGGAAACCCTACAGACAGTCTTCTAACATAAATGATAGATGTGAAAATACTGGGGTTGCATTTTAAAATCAGTGCCACGTGATGAAAGAATATGCAGTAGAATGTGGTTGGTTATTAGAACTCCAGATAGGCACAGTGGGGGAGAGAATGAGATCAAGTCTTGAGGAATTAACAGAGGAATTAACTTGATTACATTTTTCCAATTATAAAAAAAGCCTGTTGCAACATCACTTCCATCAGGGAAGACGAAAACATGCCTCGTCATAGTTTATTATTATTATTATTATTATTATTATTATTATTATTATTATTATTATTATTATTATTATTTAAGAATCCTTTAATCACTTTAAATAAAATATTTAATGAATACAGTCCCCCAACTTTTTTTGGGGGGGGGGGGATGGTGGGTCTAAAAGTTGTAAACTTTGGCTTGTCACCGAATTCCATCTTTCCTCTCTTTATTACTTTCCTTCATTGTTTCGTATTTCCAACAAATAAGAGACCCTGACCGAGATAAATAATTAGCAATTAGTTCCAGGTCAACGATTGGACATGAAAATGAAAAATTAGTCAGTGATTTTTGGCTGAGAGTCAGACTGTTTGGCAGATGTACAACATTCATAGTTTAACGACATGTCATAAGGACTGATCAATCCTTTTGAAGCATGACAAATTTTATTGCAGTTTATTATCTTATATTATTATTATTATCTTATACATTAGTTTATAGCATCCTGCTATTGTATCCCTTTTACTATTGTTTTTTTTTTTTTTTTTTTTTTTTTTTTAAGTTTCTCATCAGGGTCTAAAAGACTGAAATCCATTCAGTCTTAAAAAATAATAAATAAAAATCCATTACTCAGCTAACCTTGGAGTTGCACCACTGGAGTTTCCAGAAGTGCATCAAGGGGAATCGCCATGATATGATTCTGGATCCGTGCAGCTCAGTGCTGCTCCGCTGGAGCACAGCTCCTGTCGAAAACTCACCCATGGCTGGCTGAAGCTAAAAGCGTGTCGATGGTCCTCCAGGTCCTCCTCCTGCCTGGCCTGCTGGAACTCTTGCCTCAGCCTCTGTATCCGGTCATGGTTACTGGGGGGGATCTCCCTGCTGCAACAGAGTGGAGCAGTCAGTGAGGCCGAGGCGGATGTGAAATTTCTCAGAAAGCTTCTCACAAAGTATTGCTGGAGCTAGCAGGTGTCACTAAAACATTTTCACATTTCAATAATTCAATAGTGTCCTTTTTTAGATCCTACTTAATATTGTTGATTTGGCAGTAGTGATTTGTGCCTCTCCATCCAGGCTATTTCCTGAGCATTCCCTTAACTGAATGCATCCCTCGTGAACAATTGTGACTGATACATGTCGCTTTTAGGGTGCAGAAGAATGCTGGCCTTTTATGGTCTGTGATCATTAAACACAGTGGAAAACCTTCATTTACATTCCCTTCATTAAGGGCCTTTGAGAGGTCTGTCAATAGAAATCAATAGCCTGCCCTTGGCTTAATCAAGCTCCCCTTTTATCACCAGCTACAGAGGGAGCACATGACAAAACACATAATTATGATGAGACAACAAGGTTGATGATAAGCGTGCATTTATGCATACCAGGGATGGAAGTGTCTAAATGGTTAGGAATTTTTGCTGGAGGGGATGGGATATGGAGTGGAGCTGATACTTGAGAGACGGAGCAGAAGATAACAGTAGGAGAGGTTTCTCGGGAGTGGTGCAGAGTGAAAAAGGCAAAGGTTAATCAACATCATGTGAGGCAAGAAAAAGAAATGATGTCAGCCAGGAACAGTTACCCTGCCATGGGGACCGCACACCAGCGCAGGAAATGATTGTTTATTTATGTCCTGCTGATTTTGGGTGTAATTACGGCAATAATTACAAATTAGAATAAGCCCATCTTTCTGATGATAATGGGCATTAGGACCTGCTGCCTATCAAACCCCATTAAAAGTGCAGTAATAACAGCTCATAATGGACGAACAGATCTCTACGTGCCCCCTCTCAGTGAAACATTACTATCGCCTTATTCATACCACTTGACCTAAATCAATTGTATTAGTTATACACCATTTGATTTTCTTTGCTGTGACTTTACATGTGTGAGAAGAAAAGAACATTAGGCCCATTTTTATGTGGATGAGTGCAGTTAAGGAAGCTTATTGAGTGTGATGTAGCTTATGCTTTTAGGGGCTGGGTTAGTCTATTACCCTTTATTACAAAATCAATGTTGCTGACAGATTTGCATAAATATTTTCAATAGCATATGAAATGTCACTAAAATGCATAAGACTTGATGGCCTAGAAACAGTATATATCAATGTGCAATTTCCTGGCAATGCTTAAAAGATGAATTTCTAACCATTCACCAGCTAATGAGCTACATACAGCACTCTCACTGCTGTTAAAGCACTTACAAAGGAAATGAATATAAAGAGTTTTTTTGTCCTGTCTGCAAAAGCAAACAAATGAAAAAATATTTGTAGTTACAAGTGGCTCCAATCTTTAACAGCTAAATTACAGGTCTAGAATCCCACAGGCAAAATGCCCCTTGGGGAAGGGACCGACAATGTGTGGATCAAGAAAATCCTGGCAAAGAGTATAAAGGAATAATGCACACAGGCTGGGCCCTGTCTGGAGCCATGAATGGGGATGGGTCATTGTGGAAGCCTGCCTCTGTGACACGGGTCTGTCCTCTATGGGCCCCCCTCCACAGTTCAGTGCCGGGTACAATGTGCAGCACTGGACTAAAATGCTCACATCTCTAACTAAAATAAGAAGTTATTGTGTAGTCAGAGGAAATACCAGTTATACCAGTCAAAACAAACTGTGTGGGTGTTTATTTTTGTTTGTTGATTTTTTTTTTTCCCAGCAAATGCAAATCAAACATGAAGGCTAATGTATGACAGCAGACTACTGGAGATCGTTAAAAAGGGAAACAAGTAGGGGTGCATGTGCACTTGCTACATAAAAGAGACCCCAGGTCCTTACCCCAGGTCCTTACCCTCGAAAGAGTTTATCGAATAGACTAGTAGAATATTATTAAAAATGTTCTATATCAGTGTGTGGTGGCTGAAGTGCTGGGGAGCCGAATCAAAAAAAAATCACAAAAGACAAGATCTGTAGCAAATGAAAGAAGGAGCAGATATGTATTTCTCAAAGTGCTGCAAATGAAAATGGAATTGCAAGGAATTGGCTCAAGATTTAACGAGAAGCAAATTTGCCACGGTAGTTCAAAGGATGTCTGTGCAGTATCTCAATTATCTGCAGGGTTTTTTTCTCTTGGTGCTCCCCCACCAAGGGGATAGCAATGTTAATGGCTTTCTTGAAAAGCGTTTCATGGATTATTCCAGTGTACATATATGAATATAGTAAAATTTAAGGAGTTGGAGAGCACAGAGGAAAGAAGAGGAATAAAGCCCAAGATTGTGTCCATTATGAGGAGCAAATTACAGTAGGTGACTTTATACATAAAGAAGATGGTCCCCAATGATGGGCACCTCAACCTGTAATTAGTCAGCATGATGGTTGTCGAAGCATCAAGTGTCTCGTATAAATTTTGCTGGTATCAGTGTCAGAAAGAACAAGAGCACAAAGAAAAACTGGCAGGAACTGAATAAATATGAATGGGTGCTGCTCATCAGCTTGCTGTAACCTATTTGTGCATCAGTGAAAAGATCACATGTTGCATGTACTCATGAGTTCAGGCAGACAGTCAGCAGGGCTTAGACAACATGCTCTTTCATGAGTCCGTGGAAAAGAGGATGGTTCATGAAAGTAATTAAAAAATATGAGGGAAACACAGGGTTCATGTCTGGCAAATACATATGCAACACTTTCACATCTGTTGTGTTATTTCTTTACTATAATGAAGGTTACTGAAATTTTATGGGATGTCAGCACCTCTCTGAGTTGAGCAGATTTTAGATTTGACATCTCAACACACGCAACCTCCAGAATAACGTGTTACAACTATATAAACTCCAATCTTTGTTAGAAGCATGTAGATATTCTATTTATTGTAAAAATACATTAGTAGGTGGTTTTCTTGCCTGCTGCAGCTAAAAGCCGCTGCTGGTACAAATACAACCCAAACCGAGCTACAACTTTCTTTTCCTATCTGCCCTCTGCTAAGTTTCCACATATGTCGGCCGTGTTTATATTGTAGCTTCAAGCTTACAGCGAAGGTTGTTGGGCATGTCGACACAGGTTAAACAAAGTCATATTACTGATCTAGTTCTCCTCCTGCTGCTCCAGTCCCATTTTTCTCTCATTATTAAGAAATTATATAAAAAACAAAGCCACCCCCACCCAAAACTTGTAAGCAGATGCTGTGGAACAACACAGCCTAAAGCTTTGTGAATATTTTATGACTTTCTGAATTTTTCTTACTTCTAAATTTTGTTCATAACACTTTAAAAAGTAAAAGTGTGCACATACACAGAACGCTGATGTCATGTGTGGGAGCCCCAGAGCACCTGTGTTTTCTAAGCTGACCTGATGACAGGAGGTCGCAAGCCCTCAAAAGCTGCAGTTGGGGGTATGTGAATGCCTGGTGGTGTAATAGTCATCCTTTGATCCAGGAGGATTTCGCAGATGTCTCACACACCACCAGGCTTAGGCCAAGGATGTAAACTATGGCATACTACTGCTTCTGTTGTCGGATCAAAGCGGTGTTGCGTCTCGGCGTGTCCTCTAAACACTGCCACCGGCCAATAAATGAGTAATCCAATCACAGAGAGTGTAACTTGGGTCATTTGAGCATCCCGAAGGTCTGGGGCCAGGCCCAGCCAATCAGGATAAGGGTGTTGACATTTCCAGAGAAGTTTGACAGGAGTTCTGGATGTTCGTACATTTGTTCATTTCCCAGAAAAGTAGAAAAGGCTGAACTAACAGTGCTGAGGTGTGACTTTTAAATCAGAGGGTCTGTTATTTCTTATCTGATCACAGTTGATTGAAATTCCATCAGATTATCGGCTTCTTGCTCCATCCCAGTATCTCCACATAGCAGATTGGGAAGGGGGGGCAGGCTGCTTAAGTTTGGGCCCGTTGGCAATCTTGGATCAAGTCAAAGGCTTAGCTCATCTTTATTCCATCATCCTGCGGGCTTTCGTTTATTTCAAAGACAGAAAGATGAGAAATTTTCGTGAGCTGGACGGCCTTTGGGACCTACCACAATGATAGAAGACAAGATTAGATTAGCATTCCCGTTGGTCACATCTCAAGGGGACAGGGACAAAGATAGAAAACATTTTTTAAGAGATTTCAGAGGAAATCAGCATATATCTGCCAATCCATCAGGATTTTTACAATCAGATATTAGGACTTAAAGCAGATAGCTCTACACTCTTTCCCACTTTTCTTACACTTTTCCCTTCTTTTCTCATATTTTTTTCATCTTCCCATATGTTTTATCTCCAACTGGCTCAATGCTCCTCTGTGGTTACAGGGATAGGTCATGAATTCCCTTCTGTCCCCTTCATTCTCTCCCACTAGCCTAGTAAGTGACAGCTGCAGGCTGGACAAAGGCCTGATAATACCCTGGATTTGTCGGGCTCTGACTTCACCCGTGTCCCCCTCTGACTGATGCACTGTCAGTGGCGCCTTGCCAGCTGAAAACCGAAATTTCTTCACTAGGGTGGGTGTGAATATGTATGTGTGTGTCTACCCATGGTTCCTTTTTTCTTGGAGGTCTTAATAGGCCATCATTTGGGATTTTGGCCTGAGTTGTGGTTGTGGCGTGACTTGGGAGTGTGGAGCACTGATTAGCAAGGGAAAAAGCAGAGTCTGCTGAGCTGCCCCCTCCAACAGGCTGTCCAGCACGACTGCTCTCTGGTGTGCCATTCAGCTCTTTGCTTCCCTTGTGTGAAAAACGAAGGGAACCACAGAGGACTTTCAGTAATCAAGCCACCACTTACAGAAAATGAAGGAAAAGGCACCTTTTAGGCTAACATTTTGTATTTATTGAGAATTACATACCTTAGTATTTCAAAAGCCCCATTTACCTCAGCACATCTATAGCCTGATATGGTCTTGTTACCCCAAATTAGCTTTTGTTCCTTGACAGATGTGTGTAAACTCATTGATTTTAAATCTTTCTATTATTTCAATATACAGGTGCAGCTGGTGGGGGGTTCTCCGGGAGTATGGGGTGTCGGGCCCCCTGATACGGGCCGTCCGCTCCCTGTATGACCGGTGTCAGAGTTTGGTCCGCATCGCCGGTAGTAAGTCGAACTCGTTTCCGGTGGGGGTTGGACTCCGCCAGGGCTGCCCTTTGTCACCGATTCTGTTCATAACTTTTATGGACAGAATTTCTAGGCGCAGCCATGGTGTTGAGGGGGTCCGGTTTGGTGGCCTCAGGATCGGGTCTCTGCTTTTTGCAGATGATGTGGTCCTGTTGGCTTCATCAGTCCGTGACCTCCAGCTCTCGCTGGACCGGTTCACAACCGAGTGCGAAGCGGCCGGGATGAAAATCAGCTCCTCCAAGTCTGAGGCCATGGTTCTCAGCCGGAAAAAGGTGGAGTGCCTTCTCCGGGTCGGGGAGGAGATCCTCTCCCAAGTGGAGGAGTTCAAGTACCTTGGGGTCTTGTTCACGAGTGGGGGAAGAATGGAGCGGGAGATCGACAGGCGGATCGGTGCGGCGTCTGCAGCAATGCGGACTCTGCACCGGTCCGTTGTGGTGAAGAGAGAGCTGAGCCGAAAGGCGAAGCTCTCGATTTACCGGTTGATCTTTGTTCCTACCCTCACCTATGGTCATGAACTCTGGGTAGTGACCGAAAGAACGAGATCGCGGGTACAAGCGGCCGAAATGAGTTTCCTCCGCAGGGTGGCTGGGCTCTCCCTTAGAGATAGGGTGAGAAGCTCTGCCATCCGGGAGGAGCTCGGAGTAGAGCCGCTGCTCCTCCGCATTGAGAGGAGTCAGATGAGGTGGCTCGGGCACCTAGTTAGGATGCCTCCCGGACACCTCCCTGGTGAGGTGTTCAGGGCACGTCCTTCCGGTAGAGGCCCCTGGGAAGACCCAGGACACACTGGAGGGACTATGTCTCTCGGCTGGCCTGGGAACGTCTCGGGATCCCCCCGGACGAGCTGGACGAAGTAGCTGGGGAGAGGGAAGTCTGGGCTTCCCTGCTTAGGCTGCTGCCCCCGCGACCCGACCCCGGATAAGCGGAAGAAGATGGATGGATGGATGGATGGATGGATGGATGGATGGATGGATGGAGGTGCAGCTGGCCTTTCAGCTGTCTACATTTGAGAGAAACACCCTCTATGTTTGGCTGTGTCATTCCACTCACATGTTTTTTTTTACTTTGAATCCAAACATGTACTATTACTGATTAGAGGTGCAGGCTTCTGCACGCTTGTTTTAAAACCAAATTCTATAACCTTAATGTTCGAAAAGCATAAAAATAACCCAAAGGTATGTGGACAGCGCCAGATGGATGACCAGATAATTATCAATCAATAAATAAGCTCTTAAACATTATAAAGACAGGACAGGAGGAGTGTAAGGGGGTCAACTTTGAGTCCAGATAATGAATCTTTGCAGAAGCAGTTCACTGTGTTATCTGGTTGGAATTTGATTTAACATGTTTAACTCAGACTTTGGATGAGAACAGTTAAAAGAACCGAATGTTCATACGGTAGAATAAATTCTCAGAGTAAGCAAACGTTAGATGGCATGAAGTTAATAAAATCTAATTTCTGAATACCCAATGAATTTACTTATTTCATTAGTAAGACGGAGTCATGCAGCTTTGCCTCACAGCTGTATCTTCTGTGAGGATTACAGTCAAATATACAGTATATTAATAGTCACATCTGATTAATATAATAGCAACACACAGATTTGTGGTTCACAAGGCTGGCTTTTAAAAAATGTGATAGAGCTGCATTACCTGCTAACGATTAAAACTAAATTCACACAAACACACAAAACTGGACTTTGCTGCTTGATATCTGCAATAGGAGTTGAAATGTGCAAAACCATGTTGTTTGTGTTCCACAGAGGCATCCAATGGGTGAACAATCTCTCACGAAGAGCCGAGTCTTAAAAAAAGGTGTAAAAGCCATGAGCTTAAGTATCCTTATAAACAGGTTAGCTCAGCTTTTATGAGCCCATCAGCCTTTGAAGACAGTTTTTATGGGATACCAGTTAACTTGACACCAAGATGCCAGAAGAGAAGTGAGCAGGAGTTTCTACATTTTCAGTGTTCTATTTCATGACGAAGCCTGACATCAAAACGGTGTAATACAGACTGGCAGCATGGCACAGCATTGCCTCAGAAAGCCCAAGTTCCACGGAGATGGCACGTGTTCCTCTTTCAAGTAGCTCTCCAAACCCAAGAGAGGGCTGGAGAATTTAGGAGAAGTACCGCTGGCTGCACTTAGACAAAAGGAGCCGATGAAATCTGGAGAACGGTTTGCATACCCAAGCGGAGATAAATCTGGTGTTTTTGGTCAGACAGAGGTCAGCTATGTCTGATGTTTGACAACCTAAAGAAATATCTGTTGGTGCCTTCTTTGGGCCTTAATAGAAAAGAATGCCTACATCTGGACTAAAATTAAAGCGAGGACCTCCATCTGGATCCACCACAATTTGGTTGAGCTGTTGGTTACTTTTTTCACTTCAATAGTTTTGTTCCATTGCAAATGGAACTTTAGCGTAGTTACTTGTTAACTGGATTTCTGGAGATTTTCCCTTGGTTTGTGCTTTCATTATGAATGAGCGATCAGCTCAGGCTGGTGGGGTGAAGCTAAAATACGTTGTAACTGCACCCAGTGGAAATTTTGGGGTCAGTCTTGGTGTGAGTTAACAGTTAGCCTCCCTGTCCAGCGTCCCTGTCCAGGTCGAGCTGAGCTCATTAAATAGCTGTATGACCCTAAAAAATCCTGCTTGAAATTCTTCCTTCCAACTTGACTGACTTTTTTAACTCTGCCTTCAGAAAAGCTGCATTACCCTTCTGCTTCTGCTGCTGTGCTGCATTAAAATGCCCGCAGGCGTCGTATTAGAGAGGCACGTGTTCTTCAAATAGCACAGTCGCAGCATAAAAGACAGCGCAGAGGTTGGCAATTTGAAAGCACTTCTTGGGGTGTGCGAGAAAATGACTGAACATTATTCACAGAAAGATTTGGTCATGTCAAGTGCAATCAGACCCCTTTCAAACACTACTCCATGCATTAGTAAAATGGTTGTTCTGCTGGAATAAGGAAAAAATAATGAAAATTTCTGAAGAAAGGAGTAAAGAAATGACACCAATATATAATTGTTTATATAAAAGTTTCTATTTATTTTCCTCCCTCTAGTTACATTTCCTTGTAATTTATATAATCTTGAAACAGAAGACTCCTCTGGATTGAATTTATGTCCCACAGATGATCTGGAATTATATTACACTTAATCCAAACTTTTAAAATCAATTAGTACCACCATGTAATTGGCATTGCACTGTAACCTGAAATGAATACGTAAACAACGGCTACAATATGCATAGAGAGTTCATCATCTGGTCATTTCAATTTGATTTTCATAGCATTTGCCATGACTGATAAACAGGAGTTGCTTACTGTAAGTGGAAATAAAACCATGTAAAAAATGACAACAACAGACTTATCCACAGGGATATGACAGAAAAAATGCACTTGAAGGCTAAACCCAGCTATGGTCCTTTAATGCAAATACACGCTATCAGCATGTGAATGAGCAGATGAATCCACTTTAGATGCAAATATGCACATGCAGCTGACCTCTCTTACTCATTTGATATTCTAGCAAGTTGCCAGCCTGACACTCCCTCACTGACTATCTATAATGAAAGGCTAATATTAGATTTCAAACAGACTGATGCATCTCATATGCATTTTTCAGTTACCTGTGCATTTGGGAGTGAATTATTTGGCAACTGTTGCCTCATTTTTATAGGGATTAGCTGAAATGAAGTGCTCCTGTGCTGCAATTCTACATTTTTGCTCTGTCTAGTACCCCCACTCTAGATGAGCCCTGGTAGTATCGCTTCACGTCTGTCTTTGCAAAAAAAAAAAAAAAAAATGTCGGTATATTGACTGACCGTGCAGCAAACTGCCGCAAACCAACAAAACGTATCTACACAAAGTCGCACAGAAACATGAAAAGGATGAAAGAAAACAGTCGTAAAACTGTACCATGTTTTCGGTAAGACATTTGTAACCACTTGCTGTCGTTGTACTATATCACGCTGAAGGCTCCACAATATTTCTGCTGCCATTTTGATACTGTTAGCTACTGTGTTAAGCAACACCCATCCAGCATTCAGGCAATCACCCAATCAATAAGAGTCTAGGCACTTTATTTATGGATTTTTATCAAGTCATCAACAACCAAACTATCCAAAAATTTGAACACTTACATCCTTACATGGACATAATTGTTACTACATACTATGACATGGATCTTTGGGGGCGAAAGGGGCTGTTTCTTTAATTGGAGCCTACCACCACAGGATGACCAAGATCAAGTTTGGCCCCAATTTTGATGATATCCATCTTTATTACTTACATTTCCATTTTCAATACAGCTTGAATGCATGGCATATGCTAATGGTCAAAATGCTACTAAAATTTAAAGTAATAGTTACTTATGTTTTCCCATAAAAATCAAGTCAAAATGGCACCCTGAAATGGAAACATGATAACAACTAATCCTAAATAGCATCCAATTTATCCTAAATAGTGTGCAGTTTATTCTACAGGACTCACCACTGAAAAACAACATCAAACTGTGTTTCTTGCGTACAGTTAGCCCTTTTCGAAATGTCAGTATGTAATGCTCGGCAGGAAAGCCACAAGCCTTCAGTGAATAATTCAGCTCCCCTCTGTCCCACCCATGATTCTTCTGTGCCATGACCCCCTGTGGTGCAGTCAACTTCCTCTATACATAATTAACAGGAGAAGCACGATGGGACTCCTGTCAGTCAGACGGTGGTTAAAGCCGGGGCAACTTAAATGAATAGCAATATTGAAAGTGGGTGCAATAAGGCAGTATTAAAAAATGGATTGTAGTGATTGTTTTTCTCGAGGCTCAGCTGTTTCAAGTGATAGTGAGAGTGAAAAGAGAGGGAAGCAGGGGGGCTACTGGTTGCTCGCACTTCCAATAAATGGACAAAGGCACATAAAGACATAGTAAGACAGAAATAAACAAAGATGAGCGCTACCCCCTCCCCAAAGTCCTTGGCGTCCTGTACAGGCTGCTCTTATGGCTCCTCCATTACTGGATTAAGTCTCTGAGGCTTCATCTGAGGGCCAGAGAAACAGAGGAGGGGGGAGGTCAGAGGGCACGACCTTTAGTAATGGCCACACAGACAGACGAGCAAAAAAGGAAAAAGGCGATGAGTGTGGTGGCACTGTTTCATTTTAAGCTATCAAACCTGTTTTATAATCAATGAGAGGGTCATAAGGTTTGCAGATACTGACAGATGGAGAGACAATAACAGCAAAAAAGAAAAATGGAAGAAAAAAAGACTAATGGGTGTTCACAAAACAACAGTTAAAATGATTTGTGTCCTAAACCTGGCAAAAATGGAGCATAAAGTGATTCAACAGCATGATAGAATCTATCTATCTATCTATCTATCTATCTATCTATCTATCTATCTATCTATCTATCTATCTATCTATCTATCTATCTATCTATCTATCCATCCATCTATCTATTCATAGGAGTAGTACCTAAGTAACATTAGAGAAGAAGAAAGCCTGCCATTATTGCTATTTCCCATCATCCTGCTGGGGTCTAGCATATGTTAATGCCCTTTCATCCTATGACCCCTGTGTCCGTGACATCATTATCAGTCGAGCCAGACAAATTGTTACCTTGTCACCACCACGATCTGTGACTGCGCACTCTCTCCCTTAACATGGCCGTAACGCTGCCTGCAACCGCCGAATGCTCACCGCAGTTGCAACTCTGCTTGACGTGCGTATGCATCAATCATCCCGCATCAATCAATGTCAATCAATCAGAAATCCCTGTAACAGCTCAGAGCCCCCTCTCCCCAGTCTATCAAGATGACTGCCATAAACACATGCAAAAACTTATCAGATGTGCTTATGGTCTTAATTATCATCATCATCATGACTGTGGGCCACCACTATCCCTGTGACCAACATGCTAATCAGGCTGTTGGGTAGCCAATAACCGAGGCATGAAAAAGGTGGCAGTATAATTATATTTTTTAGTGTCAATTAAAATAAATTATTAGGCTCAGACCTTGAGAAGTACATGCCAAACTTTAAAGGAGAGAATGTTGGAACTTCCAACAGATGATTTTAAAGTGTATTTATGCTACCTGGAGTTGTTTAGAGAGCCGGAACTGTCAGAAAACTGTGTACGAGGTCAACCTTGACAGGCATTTAAAAAGATAACAGCGCATGTGCACATGTTTAATATTCAAAAACATCTCCATACTCCCAGCACATGGAGGAGGAGACCCAGCAGCTCAGGCATGTTTGAATGGGCCTAACTTTAAACTAACATCAGCTCTGGCCTGGGACCTCAGGCACAGGGATCTTAGCCAGTGTAACTTAAGATGAGCTTTGGACTTCAACAAGAGATTGGATAGCATTTCACAATACCTTTTAACAGATGAGCTAATCGGGGGGTCTGTTTGCATTTCATACTAAAGAGCCTGTGTTTTGTCTCTTTTTGTGTCTGCAGGTGTCTATATGAGGTCAAAATATGAGCTGTTATCACGAAACAGATCAGAGTGTAATCTCCTCTAATCCTCTGACTAAACTGCTTCTGTGTCAGGAAAAACAACTCAGAAAAGAAGGTGACATGATATCATATCAGGGGGTGGCAAAAAGGGAAGAACACAAAAGCAAAAAAAAAACCTCAAGATTGCAACATAGATCTATATAATACAACCATCACAAGATTGAGGAGGATTTGTCCTTTGATTTGTCCTAGCTATGCTAATTTCATAACCCCTCACTCTGTATTGCAAAAAACAAACTAAGTTTAAAATATTACATAACAATAAAACAAAATCCTTAAGGGAGTTATAATTTGGAACTATTAAGTAGACTGTTCTAGCAGGAAAGTTAAAAACAGATGCACAGATGACAAAACACTGTCACCTTCAGGTGGTTCTGGGAATGGGTTTGAGGGAAGACACCTGTGACGGTCTCCCCCCCAGTCCCAGACAAGCCACAGAGGATTAACCCCAGGCACTAATAAAAGAGGCCATGCAGTCAGGGCCACAGATGGCGACTGCGGTGGCTGATGTGTGAACGGATGCATCAGTGGCTCGTAACAAGATTAAGATTCTGTCACTGCATCTGCGGGATATACACATATGTGCACTTGCATACACAAAATACTCATTATAGGTAACCCTTAGCAAAGAGGTGGGCGGGAAGGAGGCATCGGAACAAAACATTAAGCAGCCCCTTAATTAACTCTCTATTAGAACCGAAAACAATAGAGGTCTTTGGTGGTATTCAACCCACTGAGTTAATGCATATCCTTAAGGTATGACAAAACACACACACGAGAGAGAGAGAGAGAGAGAAAGAGAGATGGGAAGAAATTGCCACTAGCTCTTTGAATAGAACAGTTAATTCTCTAAGAAGAGGCTCATCAAAATGGAGGCAGTAATCTTGGGCTTTAAAATTAACAGTAATCAGAAATGAATATATAATGCTTAACAGTCACCTTTAGTATTAATTTTACACCTGTTCTGTGTAAAACAGTGCTGCATATTTTATTATTAATTAATCACAAACACAGTTGAGTGTGTAGTAAAATTACAGCAGAAAATTAATGTGAAATGAATGTTTTTTTTGTTTTTTTTTCCATTTATGTGCTCCTTGGTAGGTTCTTGTGAGCTTTTGAAGACTGCATTCTAATAAAACAATTCCCAACAGCGGTACACTCTATAAAAACATGTAGTTAGCAGCTTAAAAAAGGGAAGAAGTGGTTCTAAATGAGGTAATTGGCTCTCTTATGGTCTTCTGGTGCAGAGAGTGGCCCTCCAGGTAGTGGGAAGTGAGGTAGTGAATGTGTGAAGGATGAGACCTATAAATAACTCAAGCATGGATTGTGTCCATATGACCATATGAGAAGTGACAGCTTCCTCTGTCAGCACATATGACTGGCTTCAGGTTAACTTCTCATGCCTGGCAAATTGGATTGGAGCTCTGGTGGCTCTGGAAAGAGACGTAAGGGTCAACCCGCCCATCCTTATGCCTCTACCCTACCTTCAGTAATTCTGAAAAGTGACCCCGTAACACTTAATATGTCCTATTTCATGTCTTAAAGTCAGCGTAGAAGATTGGCCAGGAGCCAATCAATCACGAATGGTGCAGATTTAAAACCATCATTACTATTTAAGCACCCTTTTTGTAACTTTTTTTTTTTTTTTGTGCCAAAGCAGTGTTGAGGTGATATGATAAAGGATATGGTAATAGCCTTGGCAATATCACTGGGTCAACAGAACTCACCACACTGGACTAACTGGAGAATTCCTGTTTTTAAAGACTGACGTGCACAGAGACCAAAGATTCTAGATCACTCCCTAGTGGTTGACCTCAGTAATCATCTAAGCTCCTCCTTTCCTTTTTGTTGTTAGTATTATAGATAACATTTTTAAAACCTGTTTGCCACAAAAGTTCTTCAGCAGCAACAGAATGTTCCTGTCAATCCTACACAGGCTGCTCTAAGGGAGACCATTTCTAGATGGCATCAAAACACGTGCAAAGAAGAGAGTTGCAAGAGACTGGCTGTAATTGATGTCAGCGTTTAGATAATAAACATGACAACATAGTTGTCATTAAAGTTCCAATCAACCGATCCAGCTCCATCAGGAGAGAGAAAAGAGCTCAACAAGTGGTGCCTCTGTTTTTCAAAAAATAAAACCCAAAACTGTTATCAAAAAGAGATTTAACAGTTCTTAAAGGCTCGTTAATATGGCAAAACTGACTTGAGTCATATCCTGGGATCTTGTAAACGTTAATGAGAGGAACGGGAAAAGACAGAGTTGCTTGATGTGTAAGAGAGCGGCAACAGCATTAATGCACAAAACCAGCTGGCAGCAGTAAAAAGCAGTTGCCAACTGGCCTGCATTCACACAACGCCAATCTCCAAGGCAGGGTGTGGTGACAGTGCCAAAAATCAGTTTTGCTTCCAAAAGTCACTGGAACTAGTGCAAAAGGAGAGAATGAGAACTCTCTCCTTCTGTTTTACTGTGGAGGTAAATTAAAAACATTCGTGCACTTGAAACCAAAATTAGACCGGTTTTAGTATAAAATGTTTAATCGTTAAAAATCATTATAACAAAAAGAACACACCGACTTGTTGATTTGAAGTTTTATGGTGCTTTTCAGGCTGTTTTGAGGTGAAATTGTCATTTGATTAATGTCTGGCAGGTTTTATCTGTTTTTAAAACTGGTTTATACACAGAGACACATTTACACAGTAACAATGCAATATTTCTGCACTGGTTTATTTGTAAATGTTTGGTAACATGAATCTAATTGTTCAGGCTCCATACACTCTCCTTACATTATTACAGCTATTGAACTTTTGTGTAACGTGTTAATGTTCACAGAAATGCTTTTAAATGGGTTTTAAGATCATTCCTTTAGTGATTTAACCAGATTTAGGCACTACAAGAATTCCGATAAGCTTGTGCTAATTAAAGTGGTTTAGGATTTTGGTACAGTCATGGTGAGTTCTCTACGGTTACTTACTTTGTGTGTTACATGTTTTTCCTATAAACTTTTAGCAGTTATAGGGAATTTACTTTTCCTGTCCAGGAAACTCTGGCACTCACCAACTGCACAGAACAAATGCAAAACACATCTTTCTTCAAGAGTGCTGATAAGCACATTGTTTCCTTTGACCTTTTGACAAGGCTAAATTAACTGTGCTTCCGAGCTTCCAGGCGTTATGCTAAATTAGGCTTTAATTGGCTGTTGGCTGTCGCTTTAGATTTAATGAACATGACAGTGGTATTGATCTCCTCTTCTAATCCTGGACAAGAAAGAAAACAATGTTTCTGAAAACATCAAGATCATTCGTTAAGAGTTGAGAGCTGCATTTAGACGTTACATGCCTTTCTGGCACTTGCCTGGTTATCTACAGCCTTTTGATGTTACTGTAACATTTTTTTGATGCATGTGATCAAGGAAGCAGTTCCAAAAAATAAAAGGGATAAAACCCACACACACAAACCCTCTTCCAAAACTGGGAAAACACACAAAGAAGAGGCAATATAATCAATTTGCCAAACAGCACTGTATTGTCACCTCATCAGAAAAACAAAACAAGAGACTTGGCTGAAGATGCAGAAGATCATCTGATCATGACATGCGCTGGCTATGAAACACTGGATGAGTTTTTTTTTTTCCATTTTAAGCGGAGATAATGGCCATCTCTAATTTGGTTTTACTTGTTCAATACAACAAGAAGGGGTGAGAAAAACAGTCAACTAATAACACTGTTCTAGCTTTTACCTGGCTCATTTTCAATATGTATGACTTTAGATTCCTGCCAATGTTCCAGTGCTTCCTGTTCACTTGCTTCCTCACTATGTTTTGCTGTTCCTGACCCCTTCCCCCACCTTTTTACCTTTGTCACACTCGTCTATTGGGTGCACTGACCAATCTCTCCCCTGATTCCTCCCTCGCTCCTAGTTCAATGGAGTCTCAAGACAGATGGACCCTGAGAAGGTAAACTGGATATCTGCTACACCTGTTCTACAGTTATAGTCATTCCATGTTTATTTTATATAAAATCTAAATATGTCTCTAAACTCTGGACTTGGGTGTCATGAATGTTACTATCGTGCTTCCAAAACAACACACTGACTAACACTGGAGTTGCAGCTACCTGAAACCAGCATTGGGTTTTGCTTGACCATCTGATTGATCACAGTTCACAACAACGGGGATGGACAGATGCTGTTGGGAAGCAGAGGTCTGCACTATTACTGAGCCTTCTCATCCATTTACTTGCAGATCAATGGGAGAGTTACTAAAACGGCCCTTGAAGCACTGTCATCCTCTGACGCCGACCACTTGTCCACTAGTTCCCCCTCTAGACACATCGTGGCTATACCCTCTCTTACCTCCGTTTTTTTCCATCATCTCTGACCTGGACCAGTGTTGTCATGGAGGGGATTGATGCTACGTGTTCTATGCACCGTGTATAAATCAGTAAGTGATGGATATGTCTGGATGTTGGCAACTTTGAATTTGATTAAATGAAAACACGGGAAAAATAAACACAAAAACTTCAGACAACAGTTTTCTGAAGACTTTTTCACATGTCTGTGCACACACGCACACACCCCAGAATCTTTTTCACGATGGACTGAGCACTGAAAACCCTGCAAAGGAGCAGGAATCAAATATAGCCCTCTGTGGAGGGAGAGAAAAAGGAGAGCAACACAAAAAAAAAAAATCTGATTTATGAAGGTCTGGCTGTTTTCTATATTGGAGTGTCGGTGTCATGGTAACGTAGTGAACGGCCAGGTCGAAGGGGGGATGCTGAAAGAGGGGCCACTGAATGGCTAGAAAAGAAAGGAGACTTTTAACCTCTTGCTGTTTCTCATCTTTTCATAAAACTTCAGTCCTTTATGAGTCGAAGGCATAAAGGTAGGGTTTCAAAAGAGAGGCCTAAGTCCTCCTCATAAATTATAAAAGCTTTTGTCCTTGTTGTTGTTCAGGGTTTAACAACCGTATCCAAGTTGTAAATGCAACAAGTTCATGATTTTAACATAGAAGATTAGCTCTTTTTACTCTCTTCTGCTATATATCTGCTTACTGTCTATGCTCCCCACCTTCTCTCTCTGCTTCTTTCACCCTCCCGTTCCTCCACTCTCCTCTATTGTCACCACTCTGCTGTGCAGCCAGTCATTCAACCGGCCAGCCTGTGTGGCACAGACCGCCACTGTGTTTGGTGCTGCCTCAGTGTTCTTGTGTTTTGTCCATGGGAGTTGTTCTGTGCCATGCTGCTGTGTCCAAGGCCAGGGCCCTTTCCTATTGTCCGCTGCCATATGGAAGCCCGAACCAACATGGACATAAGCCTGTCCTCATGCTGTTCCCTGACCTTCTCAGGCACCCAGCTGGCACTAAATGCAGAAATAATTATTATCCCAATTACCCTGTCTCGTCTTTGTGTGCTGAGACTGGAGAAGGGGGGGATCTCTGAAGTGCTGGGGGCAATGCTGTGGAGGGAGGTCCCAAACAAAAGGAGACCACTAAAGGAGTTGCTCCCATGCTGCCTTATACACTGTATATTAGCTTGTTTATGCCATTAGTAGAGCTGATGTATGGTCTATAAATCTTGTTAATGATCTCACATTGTGCGGCTGACATGTATGGGTCACCACCCATGAAAACAATTGTTACGTTTTTTCAAATGTCTTGTTGCACAGTGGGGTTAGGAAATAGCAACACACAAGATTCTGCATGCGTGCTATACTTTTTCCTTTAGAGGGTATAATTAAAAGGAAAACAATTGTGGAGGCTTAATGAATTTGCATTTTAATAGCACAGTGAAAAGGCTGCAAAGTTGAATGAGTCAAATATTTTAGATTAATACTCATTATTTTCTCCTAATCACCTCTTTAAATGAGGTGCAAACATATGCTAAATAAACTGTAATAATATATTTATACACTGATCAGGCATAACATTATGACCACCTGCCTAATAAAGTGTTGTTTCCCCTTCTGTGGCCAAAACAGCCCTGATCCGTCCATGATTGGACCCCACTAGGCTACTGAAGATGTGCTGTGCTGCAGATGTGCTGATGGTACCTGGCACAAAAATATTAGCAAGAAACATCAACGTGCAGGGTTTCAGTGTGGGACCCAAGAGCGACACGATGAAGGAATTAAACTGTCTTTTAATTCCAAAACAGGCAATCTCATACAGAAGGCAGACAGGTCTGTCAGGAGACAACACAGGATCAGATCAGGTACAGCAGGGTTGAATACAGGTAATCAGGTAACTAAACACAGGAACTCTCTACCTGAAACACACAGGCAAATGAGTAACGATCTGACAAAGAGTCTCTCAGAGCCTGCAACTTATATAGCTGCACTGATTGCAGACAAGCAACCAGTGCTGCTCGTCAGAAATGCGGTGCAGGTGTGACTGATCAGGAGCGCAGGGCAGGTGTGACAGAGAGGGGAGGGTGAGAGCTGGAGCAGAGCAGCAGCTCTGACACGTGGACCTAAGGATTCCCTGCAGAACATTTTCCAAAGCATCATACTACCTCTGCCAGCTAGCTTTTTTCCCTGAGTGCTCTCCAGGTAAGCACTGCTGATGGTCATGTGCCCATCCATGCAGTAATGCAACGCGTGGTTTATTTCAACACTTTTCCAGAACACCAAAAGGTGGAGTGCCTTGTCCGGGTCAGGGAGGAGATCCTGCCCCAAGTGGAGGAGTTCAAGTACCTCGGGGTCTTGTTCAAGAGTGAGGGAAGAATGGAGTGGGAGTTCGATAGGCGGATCGGTGCGGCATCCGCAATAATGCGGGCTCTGCACCGATTAGTTGTGGTGAAGAGAGAGCTGAGCATCTCCTCGATGCTGTGGTGACGAATGCCGGTAAGTAACAGGTGCACAGACATGGTGCTGAGGCTGATCACAGTAATACAGGTTTGTGCTTACCTACCTTACATATCTAATTCACATTGACTGTGCTGCTTCAATTTAAGATAATGTTACCTACAGAATAATCTGCATGTTATACATTATCGAACCGCGTTAGCTAGCTATTTGGTGAACAACGTAGCTCACTAGCGTAAAGGTCTTTTTTTGTCTTCAAAAAGAGGAATTAATTGATGAGGAGAGCTTTTACCTCTTAGACGAGGCTACCATCAATCAGCTCATCCCAAGAGCAGGCCCTAGACTCAAGTTCCTTAAAAAAATTGTCAGTAAAGATTTTATTTAGTTAAGACAGCATTCACTTGCTTCAAATGAAAAAGGGTAATTTCAGGGGACACCAAGAGTTTTTTCATGCATTTACGACCAGTGTTGTTATGCACTAAGAAGCAGGAACAATAATTGGTCTTCTCTGGGGACAGACAGATGTACAAACAAACCCTGTTCTAATTCAAGGCTATGCTGTGAAATAAAAAAAATCTAAATGTGCCAAATCTTTTCCCACCATTTTCTTGGTAGGAAATATGGTACACCCCAGGACGGAGCCACCGGCCAGCCACTGGGTTTCTGGAAGAAAGGCTGCGAAACATAGGGAAGAAGCTGATGGCTAGGTTAGGCACATCCCACAAATTACCACAACCACTAAAAGATGGTCCTCGTGCAAGAGCTATCACACCAGCTAATTATGGAATGGAAA
This sequence comes from Pao palembangensis, assembly GCA_015343265.1. Lineage (NCBI taxonomy): Eukaryota > Metazoa > Chordata > Actinopteri > Tetraodontiformes > Tetraodontidae > Pao > Pao palembangensis. The sequence continues at coordinate 9,837,038 of CM027086.1, forward strand.
AATTGAAGGCACTGTTGACAATTTGGCAAATTTTCTTGCTTAGGTTTTGCCAAAATGTAACATGGGAACCCTGTCACAGACAGAGAAATTGAATTGAGCATGATTATTGTATTAAATGAGAGGAATTGTGGAACTAGCTCATATGCCCAGATGCTACACAAGCGTTTAGAGAGTTGTTTTACAGCTTTAACAGAAAATTTCACTGAAAGGGATAACTGATAATGCAAAACATCCATATTTTGACTGACAACGTTCTTGTGTTCTTTTTACAGAATGTACTCTATCCGATGTGTGTGCGACAGTTTAAAGAATGGTTGAGAAATAATTCTCAGCCAGGTAGTGAGCTACATGGAGGGCACAGTAGTCTACAGGGCCAAGTGGATTAGGGCCAACAACTTGACCATCAGTGAAATTCTTGCAAGAGGGAATACTGTCCTTACATGTGATCATTTATTGTTGTTTTGGTAGTGTGCCACATTTAATTTGTTTTAAAATGTGTTCATTTCGTAGATTGCACTTCTAAACTTCCTTAGCTTACATTGGGGCTCTGCATCAAAATTGTTTGAGACCTAGATCCCCATTTAGTCGGAGAATGCAGAGAATTAGAATTCTTGCTTGCAAGTAGTGTGTGTGTGTGTGTACTAAATCTTTAAATTCTCTGTATTTCCTTGTTTTTGATTTAGTTCTATGTTGCTGTTTTGTACAAAAAACATCTATGATAAAGAACTTCAAAGAATCCATGGTTTGTGTTTATTGCATTATCCTTTGCATGGCCAAATCTGGCATGTATTTTGTTATAGGTTTGTAGTTTAACCTATCATTTGGGTAGAAGATATAATACTAATACGTAAAACAACCCAGGATTGAGTGAGTGAGTATATGACACATAATATTGGTTGAATTTACTCAGCGGTTAATTTGACCCAGGATTTGGGTAGAATATTTCACTCAACTGCTGGGTTAAAACGGACCAACCCATCTTGCTGGGTTAAATTAACTAATGCTGGGATGGTGCAATAGATACCCAGCAGTTGGGTTAAAGAACAACCCACATTGGGTTATTTTTATCCCATCATTTTTTAGTGTGCAGTGCCAAAATAGTCTGCACCATCAGTTTGTCATATCTCTGAACCTTTATTGCTTTCTTTCCCTGCCGTGAATCGCTGAGGCTGTCTAGGGATGTTGCTCTTTTTCCCCTGAAGATTTTTATCCGTGCTGAATGTCACTGGAGCTTTGGGCGCTTAAATTGCTTAAACAAGTTAAAAAACAAAAAAAAAAAAAACTGTGTTTTCCTATGTAGTTTTGCTTAAGGGATCAGGCTGCAAAGAATGAAAGAGATGTGGGGGAGAATATCATATCTCTGCCAGGAGAAATAGTTTCACTTATCTCTGGGGATCTCGCTAAATAGATAAATAATGAGGCAAATGCCATGATGGCTGAAAAAAGTGAGAGCGGGTTATTGCATAGCTCTGTCGAATGCACATAGTATGGCTTTATCGCCTGTCAGAGCTTGTCCTCTATTTGATACATAACATAGTAGATCTTATACTTTGCAGCCTGAGGTGTTTTATAGAAGGTGAAACAATACTGCTGCTGAAATTGCAACAAAATATCATCTTTCTCATTGGGAGAAATCACTTTTTTTTTTGGCTATGAAAGGGAATGACCTGAAAGAAAACAATGCACACTTGAGTGGAGTAATGACGGCAGCGAAGGGTGGATTTGAAAAGATTAGCCTTCTAGCACTTATACTGAAATGCCTCTATCTGGCCTTGCTTCATTCCACCACATAGAAAATGTTAAGAAGGGAAAAAGGAAGAGGGGAACAACAGGGTTGATTAGAGTGGGGTTGAGGATTAGCTCTGTTTAATCCGCTTCCTTCTTCAAGGTGCAAAGCAACCAGAGGGAAGGTGCATCACAACTCATTCCAAATGAGGGGAATTTAAAATAAAGATGAAATAAAATGACCCCCCCCCAACCCTGTCACTCGGCAGTGTTCATTAGCTGGATGCAGTTCAGGTGAGAGCTTCAGTAGCAAAAGAGCTCAAGTGGCAGGTGTTGTTGGCAGGTGTGGAGCTAATGCATGAGAGGGAGGCTGACAGAGTCCACTTTTAATTAGGGGGGCTCATCTCTGAGGGGGTCACTGTGTAATGAAGAGGTGGTGAGGTAGAGTGAAGTCTGTCACAACTGAGTGTCACCTTGAAGGGGCAGAAGGATGAATATAGTGATGCAAATAGGAGTGTGCAATATGAACCCCAAAAAACAAAAACAACAAAAGATAATCCTTCATTAAAGCTGCAACAAAAGACAGCCTGAAGCAAAGAGACTGAAAATGCACCCTAATCTCATCACACGTTACGCCACTATGCAAAGGCTACATTTTAAGGTACTTAAAGTAATAATTTTGTTATGGTTTATTTTCTGAATTCCTTACTCTCCTGTCTGTACTATAATGCTATTTTTTTTCCTTCTAAAATAAGATAAAAATTTACTTCAGCAACCAGTGTTTGGCATTATTTTACAATGTATGTGGATCTACGATGTCAGTTTATACTATGGTACACAAAAGTTGACCTCTGATCCCTGAACCCCATCATACACAAGCCTACAACACAACAAAGACAAAAAGAACATTGGCCTCGTGCTTTTTCCGATTGCCAGACAGTCTCGTTGATGGCAGTAGTCTGCGTGTTGAAAAATGTGCAAAAAAACAACAGAAGTGGAAGTGACTTGATGTCTCAGCAGGAGAACTGAGCCATCAAAGAGAATCCCAAAACCACTCGTCTCCCTCCCATAGAAAAATTGCACTCACGCAGCAGAACCTCAACAATGTGCACGTTTGGGAAAAAAAATGCATGTGTGCATGTTCATTCTGAATTCCAGCTCATGAAATGACTTCTTAGAGTGTGACCTCTATCTGTCAGTAGCGACGGATGCTATCATTGTTTTTTTTTCATCTACTTTGAATGAAAGCCTGTAATCCAGTTAGGATGAGCAGCATCATACACGGTCTTACCAGAGCAAATGTATGATTTTTCTTTTGTTTGTGAGAGGGGTCGTGGCTACGTGTCTGACACTGAGAAAACATCCAACAGGAGCTGTGACCCCTGCCAGCTGGCAGCCCAATTTTGTGTTATGCAGGAAAACACACAATCATTTCATCTTGACAGAGAGTAAGGAAGCTGGTCACCAGCAGACAATATCCCAGTCTCTTTCATGTCTGCTTGAGCATGTATGTATGTGCGTAGCTTTCCCTCTGCAGTTTGCTTACCAGCCCCGTCTGGGGGTTGAGGATGCCGTCGTCTACCTGCTGCAGAGGGCTCACTCACATCTGGATGGTGCTGGCTGCACAGTGAGAATCACCTTTGATTTCTCCAGTGCATTCAACACCATCCAGCCACTTTTACTGAGAGAGAAGCTGCAGACGATGATGGTTGACTCACCCACGGTCTCCTGGGTTACTGACTACCTGACGGACAGGCCGCAGTTTGTCCATCATGGCGCTGCTCTGTCTGATGTGGTGGTGAGTGACGTAGGAGCACCACAGGGGACTGTGCTGTCTCCATTCCTGTTCACCTTGTACACCTCAGACTTTCAGTACAACTCTGAGTCGGCCCACCTGCAGAAGTTCTCTGACTCTGCAGTGGTCGGGTGTATCAGTGGTGGACGGGAGGAGGAGTACAGAACACTGGTGAGTGACTTTGTGGAGTGGTCTGGGAGGAACCACCTGCTGCTGAACGTGGCCAAGACCAGGGAGATGGTGATCGACTTCAAGAAGAAGAGTACGGCCACACAGCCCCTGAGCATCCTGGGAGAGGACATCGAGGTGCTGGAGGACTACAAGTACCTGGGCGTGCACATAGACAGCAAACTGAACTGGAAGACCAACACCGAGGCTGTGTACAAGAAGGGGACGAGCAGACTCTACTTCCTGAGTAGAGCTGAGATCCTTCGGCGTGTGCAGCAAGATGTTGGATATTTTCTACCAGTCTGTTGTCGCCAGTGCACTGTTCTACGCTGTGGTCTGCTGGGGAGGCAGCATCAGAGCCGGCAACACCAACAGACTGAACAAACTGATCAGAAAGGCTGGCTCCGTGATTGGCTGCAAACTGGACACCCTGGAAGCTGTGTGGAGAGGAGGATGCTGAACAAACTGTTAGCTATTCTGGATAACCCGGACCACCCTCTCCACCCACTCCTGGACAGGCAGCGGAGCTCCTTCTCAAACAGACTGATTCAGCTCCGCTGCCACAAAGACAGATACAGGAAATCTTTCCTGCCCAGTGCAATAACCCTGTTCAACAAGTCCGTCTGACTGAGACTCACAGCCCTTAGCACATTGTCATAATTATTTATTGCATATTGCACAGTCATATCCTCATATTGCACTGATATTGCACACTATTATACTGTAAATATATTGTAAATATGTTAATACTGACGATGCTGCTGTGACAAGTCAATTTCTCATGTCTGGGATCAATAAAGTACTTCTATTCTATTCTATTCTATTCTATTCTATTCTATTCTATAGTTCTCATTGTTAGGGTCTGGCTTGCCGGCCCTTTATGGTGTGTGTGAGTCGCTCCTGGTTTTCTCTGCAGAGGGCGCGGGTTCCTGGGATCCAGCAGTGACTGCACACCTGTTGCTGATCACCTCATCAGCGGCTGATATGAGGAGGCTGCCAGCTGGTCCCGGTTGCTGGATCATTAACAAATTGACAGACTGAATGACTGAGTGTCGGTTGTTTGTTTCGCCTGTACAGCGGTCACCACGTTCCTCGAGAGGAGTCTGTATCTGAGTCTCAGGACGACCTGCAGTGGTATCTCCCTGTCTAGAGTTTGGACTTTGTAGTTTTTGTGGACTCTGTGTTTTTCCTCCGTTCAGAGCGCTTTCTGTTTTCTCTGTGTCCTCCCAATAAAGGGTTGTTTTTGTTTTTTGAGAGCCTGCCTTGTGTCTGCGTTTGGGTCCTACCACGAACCCTAACACTCATAGCCTTTAGATAATGAGGATGAGCCCCTTCTATCTTCCTGAGCATGCAAACATTGTATTGACATTAAGTCAGTTAATTATCTCAAGGTAAAAGTGCATCTTCGTAACACAACGTAAATGAAGTCATGAGACAAGGAGATTTAAGTGTAAATAAAGTCAAATAATGGTATCAGTATTTAAAAAAATTACTTAGCCTAGAACATGAGACGAGATGAATGTGTGCATATTTTCTGCTTCTTTTACAAAAAAAACTGCCCAATCCACTGACTGCTTTTATTTTGGAGCCAGCAGGGTAGGAAAGAATCTTTTTGTGTTCACAGACTTGAGTGACCTTTCACACTTGTTTGTAACACTGCTGAATGAATGAGGTGGAATTTAAAGTGATCATGCGGGTGGACTTTCCCAGTTTTAATCAAAGTAATCATATTAAATACAGTATTAAATACTGCTGTAAATATTTACATTAATATGTTACTCCTCAGCTAACAAACCTGCAGAAAAGATTCTGTTATGGTTAAAACAGCCTACGATTAACACTATACATCTACATACATGACCCTCTAAAAACAATTAAAATATATACTGTATAATTTTTATTTCCCACTGATGAACAAATATGACTTTGCTACATATTTCTATTCAGCATTTAGCACTGACAATCATGGGCTGATTGCTTCATTTATCAAATATGACGGTAATGGAGTCAGCCAGAGGACAGCCCGCCACTGTCTTCTAAGGGAGAGTACAGCATCGGTGGGTATAAATCTTGTGTCAAAATTATATTCTGATGTGAGGCTTTGAGAACATATTGATCCATAATTATTTTTACTACCAGTAGCAATGGAGAGACAATTCCCTCTATTATGGTGTGAAAATAGAAGAATCAATGACAGTGGAATAAAGACTGGAGTCAAAAACAGGGAGGCCATTCCTCTGTCAAAGGTGATCATTAGCCCCTCTGCCATGACCAAAGCTCGTCTTTACAAAGCTGACAGAAAATTGCAATTCCTTTGATAAAAGAATGGAATGTGCTCTTGTGGTAGCACAGTCAACTGTGTAATAACAGCATCTATGTGCTGAGGGCAATCTCTCAGTGCTTTCTGCGATTTGTGTTCTTTTTCTGGGCCACTAATATCTTAACAATGTTACACACCTCGATTATAACAGGAGTGAGATGGTGGCATATAAACACATTGGAATTAAGGGGTGAGAGACTGGCCTACCATTTAGATTTCTACGCGCAAATAATACACTGTGATGTGTGGAGACAATAATTGGTGGTTTGAATTTCTGCAGCCTTAACAAGAAAATCATCTCAAAGTAACAGAGAGGTAGTGTAAATATTACACATATTTGTAAAACATAGAGGGTGGTTAAAAGAGAAAAAAAAAAAAAAAAATCATGGTTACCATTTTAACTTCCGATCAAATAAACCACCGATATGCAAATACAGCAAAGAACAACAAAGATAAACATCTTATTATTTAGAAAATACAGGAATAAATATGAGCTATATAACCACAGTAGTCCAAGCCTACGGGCCCAGGGAGTATAAACCTGCTTAGCTATCCGACATATACACACAAACACACGTACACACAGCAAGGAAAAAAAGGCAATCTCATCCTCCCATTATGATTTGATAGCTCAAATTGTAGCAATGATTCAAGTGTGGTCCTATGGATTTTGTGGATGAGCCCAGAGCATGTTATTTTACCAGTGTGCACCACAGGATGGAAAAGGATGCTATTGCAGCCCACAAAATGACCATTAAATCATAGGCTATGAAGCCACTCTCCACTGTGAAAGAGCACGTACCTAGTGCTTGATGTGTCAGAATGTGTGCGAATGCGGCACCTTTTTCAACATATAGCACTGTTAGCTGCCGGACGAACAGGTGGATGGTTTTGTATAAAACAGTGTGTATGCATAGCTTCAGGTGGATTGTGTCTCAGAAAATTGCATGGCAGTGTAACTACTGAAGTGCAAATTTTGTGTAAACAGGTTCTGCGGGCCTGAAGCATATCCAATCTCAAATCCCTCTGTCTTGTATAGAGGTGAAGACACTGACCATGTTGTATCTGGCTTCTATTATAATAAGAAAAACAACGTAGATACATGCTGTATTTTTGCTTCTAGATGTGTGGAATAAAAAAAAGTAGTGATATACAGACGGAGACTCCGTAGTATAACACCACACCCAAAAAAAAAAAAAAAAAAAAAAAAAATTCACTGATTCTTGCAACTAAAACAGGACTTTGCATGTAAAGGTATTAGCTCAACGGAAATCACCCAGATAAGGTGATAGAAAGCCAAACTTCTATTGCATGTATACAAAGGGGACGAGATGTTCTGCACGTATTAAAGCTCTGTACCAGACCGTGAACTAAACAATATGTAAGATAGAGAAACAGGGAAATGATAACAATCAGAGGAAGCGGAAATGTGTAAACATTTGCAATGTTGTTCATTGTCATGGAAGTTTAGCTCCGAGTTGCTAACTTGCTAGCTGGCTCACATTGCTGTGATCTGAGACATCATAGGTCAGAAATAACAGAAATGGCCCAATACTAAAAAACTGAAAGATCACCACCCATTATAGCAGAGGCATCATAATTTCAACAATGAAATGATTACACACACAAGCATGTATATTGGGGTAAATACAAGTCCATTTGTAGTACATTTGTAGCTCGACTAGGCTGCCCATAAAGACATACTGAGTGATTTTCCTTCGCATTTTTTATTTTGCCGTTGCCATATTTTTTCGACTAATAGCATCTTAATTGCAAAATGACTAAAAAATGCTAAGCCTAAAAGATGATGGATGGTACAGCTCTTCTATGGTAGTCTGATTTCCAATATCTGCTGAGTAAGGAAGCCCCAGCTGTGCAAAAAAGCAACCCCCTAACACGCACACGCAAACACACACACACACACACACACACACACACGCACACACACACACACGCACTCGCACACACACCATTAGGAGGTGGTTGTGATGAGGGCGTGGCTCTCTTGGGAATTGGGGTGGTGTGTTTGTTGGTTACAGTGTGGCATATTGGTGTACAACACTGCCCCCTGTGGTCAGTTTTTAAAAAGCCAAGCACAGATTTAAATGGAAATTTTAATACCTGATTAATGAGAAATATTTATTTGGAGTTGAATTCATACATAAAATGTGTATGGAGTGTGGAAACAGGTCTTTAAAGCAACAAGAATGTCATTGAAAAACATTCACTAAACTATAAAGAAACATTTCTAAAGTTCTTATTAACAGTAGTGACTTATTTTTGTTGACTCTACACACAAACAGATATTGAGGGTCAAATCAGAAATTTAGAGAGGGGCTGCAGAGAGTGAGAGCAGCTGATGATTACAATCTACCACCTGTGTTACTGAAGATAGTCATGCACTTTACTAGAAATACCTTGATCTGTCATAAGCCTGGGGTTCCCATAGAAACAGTAGGAAGGAAGGAAGTGTAACTGCTTAAATTAAAGGAAACTGTTTTCAAATACTCATTTACACCTCTGTCTCTTAACAACTGTTGAATTTCCAGTAGGTTTTTGTGTGAGAAAGACATTTCAAACACTGTGACACAACTATCGAAACCAATAGAGCTCCACAATCTGCTACAGTCCCACAAAACCTGTGAAAGTGACTTCAGGGTTGCTTAAGTCATATCACACGGGCATAAATGATTGATGAAAAATGTCTCTGGAGTATAACTATATGGAAAGGTACAATAAAGAGGATAGGACAAGAGCTCTCACCACAAAGGAAAACTGTAAATGCGCAGAAGCGAGGAAGAGGAAACAAAGATGAGGCAGCTTAGCCTTATCTCCTCCATGCCTGCCAACCTCCAGAGGTGGGAGCTTAGAAGGTTTCAAAGTGCGACAGCTCTGCAGCAATACTGTTTCCAAGAGATCTACCTCCTGAAATCGGTGAGTGAGAGTGTGTGTGCGTGTGTGTGTGTGTGTTTGAACCTGGATGTGTCCCCAACTAAAGGCCTTCTTCAAAGTCAGTCAAATGAAAGATGTGGTTTGTGATAACAACATAAATTTGACATCTAGATGTTCAGGACTGTAACCATTCAACCCTGGAAAAGTGAGTAAGGTCATTTAGACCAAAATTCCAGATATAAAAAGAATTAATAGACATTCTCTGTGTCTTACTTTACAACCTCAGCATGATGTGTTGACTTTATTTGGATCAATACAGAGCCTGCAGTTCTTTCAAAACTAATGATGACTGTAAATGTGTCTTAAAAAGACAATGTTTGCTCTTCATCCATTTATCTGCAAGCTTCAGAAAAACTTTCATCCAAATCCAAGCATTCTTATTTACACTTGTAAAAATCTCCATTTCCAAACAGATTTGTGGTGTGGGGCTTTCAGTGCACACCTGTGACTTTAATGCCGATGATTTGAAGGGAAGTCGCATGAAGGGTTTCAATTTGACCAAATTTCTAAAACCCCGAAGGGTTTCCTCGCTGCAAAGAGGAGCCTTTTAAAGTCCAGCTTTAAATGACATGCGTGTAAACAAGGCAACGTCTGGCTTTTCTCCTCCGCGATACGTGATGCCATAATTTCCCCTGACAAGCAGGACTTCAAATTGCCATTTATCTAAACAGGCTGGAGAAACAGCGCAGCAGTGAAAGTGACACATGTTCAGACTTAGAATAACAAAGGCAGCAGAGCTTTGGGGGGGACTGACATGTCAAAGGTCTCCATCTGTGTGAATTGACATGTTGGGAATTAAAAAAGAAAATTGCACTGATTAAGTCATTATGGGGGGTTTGGTGAGCGACTTTTGACCTTGGAAAAGGAGGAGAGTGAAACAACAGTCTTTATTTGGGAATGTCTGTTAGATTATCATGAAAAAACGTAGATGCAAGTGGGAACCATTCTCCTCATGACATTTAATGGGTTTACAAAATAAATGAGTCTTGTTTGCTATTGCTATTTATTGTAACTTGCTGAAATTGTAACATGCCCCCCCACAAAAATAAATAAATAAATAAATAAATATATATATATATATATATATATATATATATATAGTACTTCTGTTGCAATGCAGATTTTGTAACTCCAGGGCCAACTATGCAGGACACATAATTCAAATGTCAGCTTGCGTTTCTATCACTTCCACCCATTCACATGCAGATTAATTCCCATCCACTAGCCCATCTACTTGGAATAAACTTTCATTACAGAGATGAGAGGGGAGAAAAATAATCTTTGACTCAAAGTTATAGCAAATGAAAGACGGCATCTCCTGGTGCCAGTTTATTTTCCTCACAGTTATTAAAATGAGAATGAATGCCAGAAAGTTAGCAAAAGCAAGACAAAGACACTGGCCACCGATTGTGAGTTCCAGGAATGAGCGTCTTCAAAAGGACCAACCACAAATAAAAACTCAATGAAAAAACACTCACAGGTGCAAATGTGTCTCTTTCTGATCAAGCTTTGATAAGTTTCTTGTGTAACAAACACATACCCTCGTGTATCTGCTTATTAAAGTCTGCAAAACTGTGAGTCCTCTTGACTCCAGAGTATCTCAGCTCTAATCAAAGATGATCTGCATCTAGATCCACACATTACTTTCACAGGAACTCTCTCCATTCCTTTCATTAACCACCACTTATTCCTCCTAATCAGAACTGCAGGTGGTGCTGGTCCGCATCACCACCAGGTGAGAGGCAGAAGACAACATGGTGTACTGTTTTTCTGATTCTGTCAAAGTTGTTTTCCCAAGCAAAGAGTTTAGACTGATGAAGATCTTTGAGGCAAATATTGTTTGATGCATCTTTGACATAATGTAACAATATATTTGCACATATCAAAAGCCGAGATTGAATATTCTGGCATATTACTGAGCAGTGATGAAGTGAGTGATTCATGTTCCATTCCTAGGAACTTTGCATGAAAACGCACAGCCATGAGTGCAAATGTGTGTCTGTGATCGCCCTGAGGTGTTACATCCCTTTTCCCCAGGAAGTCGCCACAGCTGCATAAACCTGTCAGCTCTCATGATCGGCGGGCCGGCTGGTGGAGACGCACAGTGACAAAGCCCAACTACATTCATTAGACCTCCTAAGGACCAGATCCATAAAGCCTGGCGGGCTGGTGTCACTGCTGGTTAATCTGACACACAGCGGCGCGAACACACCCATACACACACCCACACACAAAGTTACAACTCCAGTTCCAGAATGGTAAAAAGCATAGAAGAAGACTACCATCAAACTTGATGCATAAGTCAAGCAGGTTGACAGAATTATTTGATTTCTCAAAGTTGTCTGTATGGGATATTATTAAATATGACCGGTAGGAAAACCTACAATCACTTTGTTTGTGTCATAATTTCACCAGCATTGATTCAAAAGTGAAGCAAAAACATTTTGGTGACCAGCTGTGAAATTGAAAAAAAAAAGAAAAAAAGACGTAGATAAGGAAATTGGAATAAGAGCAGTGTCTCCTCTGCTTTAGCTTATGCAAAGCGCTGTAAACTGTCACATCAGCTGGCAGCACCTGGTGTGAACGTAATCCTGCATCATAGGTTTGACGGTAATGTAGTGGGACAGATGGCCTATGGTTTTTTTCTGTAGAGAGACCAAGAAACTAGAAAAACACGCTATGTTTTGAAAGAATGTCGCCAAAATGGGACAAAGTACGAAGACTGGCAGCAATAAAATCTCTCTCTTTTTGCAATCTGTGTAGGTGCTTTTGTGTGTTTATGTGTATCCTGGTGCCAGGGCTGAGGCAGGATGGGCCTTAGTGCTGGCAACTACATTAACCCCCCCCACCCCGCTTGACTCTGTCTGCTCTGATTAGATGGAGCTTCTTACTACGGTGTGCCAAAAGCCTTGCCAGAGATAAAGACAGACTAACAGATGTTTCTCTTATCTCAGGAGCAACCTCAAGCCCATCCACCCCTTTACACACACTCACACAGAAAGACACACACACACACACACAGATGCTGTCGAGTTGGTTAAACCACTAAAAATGAAATCCTCTCCATAAAAGACGTTATTTTGAATTTAATTTAATCGTGTCTCTCTAATGTTCTATAGGAATTCCACATTGGCACAAGTGGGCATCAAGTTGGCATCAGCAGGCAGTAACAGAGCTGAATTGACCATCTGTTTCAATGGGCAATAATGGGACAATATTGTGAGGTTTGCTGGAGTGCAACCCACAAGCAAGAGACAAAAATGTTGTTGGAGCTGTGAGTGTCTGTCTCAGTAACGTCTCCTTCGCTTCTATATCATTCATGTTAATTTGACTACCTGCTTGTCTCTGCTGGATAGCGAGAAAATTTCATTCTTTAAGAAGCTCAATCTCACACAGAAATATTCAATAGCTGCAATTGTGTCAACACATTTAATTATGCATGCAAAGATAGAGGAGAACACCACAAACTGCAGAGCCAAACAAAATGTAGGTCTCCTGCTTGTCCTAACCCCTGCTGACAATCATTTTGAGCTGCTCCACCCCTCCATCCACATCCCGTTAGGCCTGAAGTGGAATGTTAAGGTGGCTTTGATGAGGTTTCTGCTTCCCGTCAACCCGACACAACACACTCGCTGTTCTCGCCATACACGGCTGATTATATTATCTCTTTCCACCAAACATGGCAGCGCACGCGAGTCTGACAGGGAACTGTGGGAGGAGAGAGAAACGGGGACTGAAAAAGGAGCAAAAAGAGACGGGTAAAAAAGACTGGAGGAGGCTCTAATTCAGGAGACAGGGAGATTGTGGCATAAAGACGAGAAGCAGAGCTTAGGGAGCCCCTAGGGTTTAGGGTCTATGTGTAGGCATAATGAGCAGAGCCAAACATATCCAGCCTCATTAATTTCAACTATCAAAGCCATCTTCTCTGCACAACACGCTGCCGCTTCTTCTGCCATCTGCGGAAGCCCTCACTTGTCACCAAAGATCAAAACAAGCTGGAAAAAGTGCTAGGCTAGTGGAAACGTGTCCTGAAGAAGGAGCCTTTCAGAGGAACATTATAGGAAAAAGTAAAAAAAAAAAAAAAAACACTGCTACCAAAGCATAACCACTCAGAGGAGAGAGACATCTAAAACTTAAGGTTGACAAGTACTCTGCAAGAGAAATTTGTTCTCGCTCCTAGGGCCACGGAAAAAAAAAAAAAAAAAATGAAAAGACATCATTCTTCTCTTTTGTGAGTTCTCCCAGCGTGTTCTCAATGCATCATCCAGGTACAACTTTTATCCTCCCCTGGTGTCTGACAAAGCTTGTGAGCAGAAAAGTTGTCATTCCTGATTCTACAGCAATTGATGGGAATTATGAACATGTGTGCAAACAAATCTTGTCGGGCACATGTAGGCACGAAAGCTACGGTCCAAATTTTGTAAAAGACGTAGCTCGAGCGCTCTGCATGCACACAGGAGAGCATCAGTTGCAAAAGATGACGATACCTGTTAAGTATGCACTGCAGTGGGAATACCCAACGGGGCCTTCCCAGGAGTCCTGAAATGAAATAACCAGGCCTGAACTTTGCTCTTCATTTTGTCACCTCGAGAAAACAAACACATTTCTGAAGAAAAAGAAAACTTGGTTTCATTAGTTTACCTCTCCAACTAAGCACGTGCTGCCTTAAGAGATACTTCACACAGTTTAACTTTGTGATCTCAAACTGGACTCATAAAAGCTGCTCTGTTGTACTTCTCTACTCTTTTTTTGTGACTTCTATTTGTGAAATCAGGCTGGGCACACTTCAGGACATCTGGAGCTTAATCAGTATGACATATGCCTTTTTGCCTGAGCCTCAGTGGACAAGGTGGTCATTGTAGCGTTATCTCCAGTCCATGCTGAGGACAGGCCCCAAGACATTCGTAACAAGCAAAACCCCCCAGAAATTAGGCATCCAGTTGTCTCTCGGGACTTCTGCTGTGTGAGTGGGTCAAACAAAGCCACTCTTTGATTTAAAAGGTTCGTATCCACTGTTGGATATTTCACATGTCATGCCTAGTCAGATGTGTCGGCATGTCACAGAGGCCGCTTTTATGGCTCGCTGTTAAACAAACACACAGTTTTCAAAATGGACACAGAACAAAATAATAAACGAAGTCTCTGAGTCAGTTCTCACTATTCAGTGGACATGCAGGAACAAGAAGGTAAACAACAGCCCAAAAGTGAAAACTGCGCAGTGATCTCACAGTTTTAGCGTATCTTCCCTCCCTATCATGTTACTTGTGTGACATAAGGAACAAGAAGAAAACACAGCAACAAACTTTGCTTTTGGAAAACTTACAAAAGTTAGTTTTCAGGAATGTAATGGAATAAATACAGTAGCTGGCGTGGACAAAAACAAAAAAAAAGAACCTTCCAGAGAAAGTTTAAAGAAACAAATAAACTCCAGCCTTTTTAGTATCTGCCTGGCAGGTTTTCATTTTTGCAAAGGCAGAGTGCTGATTCCTGAAAGCAGATGTTAGATTTTTCACACGCGCAGGAATAAAACAGAATTCACAATGGGGGCCTGCCAGACAATGAATGACTGTGTGGGTGGTGAGCTAACTACCTTCCTGCACTTGATCCAGTTTTAATGAATAAAATGTAATAGGCCACAACAACCTGCTTTTATGTTCATTGTCAAGAACTGACATTGAAAGCTGGGTTATAATTTTAGTTAAAAAAAAAAGAAAATGTGTGTATATTTTACTAACAACACATCCTTTCTTTTGTAAATCTGACCAGTCTTTATCACTGCAATGTTTAAATATTTTATCTAAAATAATACATGTGGGAACTAAGCTGCATTTTGCACCTTTACTAAATATGCCTTATACTTTCACAAAGTCTTACATAGATACTGTTATTCAAAACTGGTTCATGTTTTTGCCACGACTAAGGTTGTTACAGTAACTCTAAGACACACATCACTCAACGCAGCTTTAAAGGGGGCGGGGCACTCTCAACGCAGTTACTTTCATCACTTTCATTGCCCCCTGTAGCTGCTGTGTTGCCAGTGACAAAAAATGTCAGCAGAGCACTAATCCCTATTTAGGCCTGCAAAACAAAGACAAAGGCCTCAACCTCTCTCTCACTACGCTCTTGTTATCCTGCTTGCTGCCAGTCTCACCCCTCCACACCCCCAGCCTACCACCTCCCCAGTGTTTAGCAGTCTACACACACTCATGTCCATATGGAGAGGCTTGGTTACTGCCATTGTCTCCTAGGTTATCTCCTCTCTCAGCACCTGGTAGGGGAGGAAGGATTAGCATGTCTCCTACCCGCTTTAAGAATGCTCTCCTCTCTTCCACTCTCTCCTTTCACACTTCCTGTTTTGTTCTCCTCCCACTGTGGTCAAGGACCATATGTTGTACTGAATGAGGCTTATCTGCCAGGGGCTGGCTTTACATGCAGTGCTGTTTAGCCCGACACTGGTGTGTGTCACACCAGAGGAGGGGGTAAAGATGGATGCACCTTTGGGTTACTGTAAGCTACTTGACATTCTTACACACATGAAGCCATTTGGGACATGTCACATGAACACTTTTGTGCCAGCACATTTGCCACTGATAATGTTACCGTGAGGCTTGGGGTTAATCAGTCACCCAACAGCTACACCATAGCAGTATAGTAAAGTACCCAAGAATTAATGTCACTGACCTTTGCTGCAATTCATATAGGTTTATTTCTATTTTCCAAGAAAAACAAAACAAAACAAACAATAAAAATTCCTACATAGTAATATGGAAACTTTGCTTCAGGGAACAGCAAAGTCTTGTGCAGTAATTTATCAGTTTTGCTGTGAAGTGCTAGCTGAATGTAGCTCTGAGCCAAAGGCAAAGGCCAATACTTTACACATGTACATTTACGTAAAAATTGTAAATCTTCTGCTTTCCCCAGTTACAACAGGCCTTTGTGTCAAGTCAGTTTGCTCTCTGTGTCTGTGTGGGTTTTCTTCCGGGGGGCTTTGGTTTCCCCACCATCAAAAAGGATACAGGTTAGGTTGACCAACAGTGGCGGCGCACCAAGTTGCAACAGCTCAGATTGACCGTCCATCTGGCCGTGAAATTTCATTGTACAATCAAATTGTATAAAGAGAAATTCAGGATTCTATCCTATTCTGAACTAGAGGCCTGATAAAAAAACAAACAAACAAACAAACAAAAAAAAAACATCTGAGTTCTTTATGTGAGCTCATCAAGGTCCTTGCGAATTCTCCAAAAATGTCCCACATCTGCTGCCTCCACAGTCTGCTATGGCTGAAGCACTCTAAAGTTACCAACGTCCTTCACTTTTCTTCTTCAAGTTGTTGCACTTTATCTAGAAAACTGGGCCCTGTTTTACCAAGTGCCATCTATGGGAATTACGTGGAAACAAACAAAAAAAGTCAATAACTAATAGTTTTAGGCTAAGGCGGAAAGCTAATATCAGCTGGTCAGCATGTTGGCAGGTGAGACAGATAACAAAGGACAGGTCTGTTACCCTTAATGGCTAATTAATCGCAATTAATCACACCACATTTGACTAATCTGGGGGTTTATAATTCTGTAAGTAACATGATTTTGGTGTAATTGTAACATGATAAGACACGAGAGATGAAGGTCATAGATTGATGATGTGAGAGCACGAGTGACACATGTAGTGGGAAAAAAAAACCAAGCCTCTGACACCTTATCAAACATGTCTACTTTTACTCGATCCTCATGGTTCTTGGAAAGGGTTAAAAAATAAGGTGCAAAGAAAGCTTTAGTTGGCGTCAGATGCATGAGCGCATTTCTAGACAGAAGCAGCTTCATAGCCTGCAGGAATAAGAGGTTATGCCGGTGTAGTTGGTTAAAGGTCAGCCTGTTGTCTCAGCCCAGTATGCAGAGAAAGCACAACAAGGTTAGAGGGTCATGGGGGACTAGAAATAATGAAAGGGAAAGCTTCATTCACTTCCTTGGTTTAGCCTTTGGCCTATAATGAGGGCTCTTGACACAACGGAGCACACCACTACGACACATTTGGCAGCCTGGCAAATTGGCCTGGGAGCCTGATGGGTGATTGACAACGGCTCCTCCCGGCACCTGGGCACGCAGGTCTATGTTTATTTGAGATGTCAGAAAAAGGGCGAGTGAGTGAAACAGAAAAATAAAATGACAGGATGCTAACCATAAAGTAAAAAAAAAAAAAAAAACATCTAGGGAAGGCAATCATTTAGCACACAGAGCTGAAAATCTGAAAAAAAGCTGAAAAAAAGTGTCACACAGCCCTAAATGCTTATCTTTTCAGATTTTCTCCAACCTCCAACACAACCCTGCAAAATTTGTTGCCCAATGAAGATGATTTTACTGTCTAACCAGTGCGCACAATTAAGATTTAAGTTCTAAATTCATCAGACAGTGTCCTCAATATTCTTTATTCAAGAAGTTAGTTCATACTAATCAAAAGCCAGAGATTACAGGGCACATAATTTAATTTACCTCACACAAATTGAGTCAGCAGGCCTGTGCAACCACAGCGGGAAAGAATATTTCTCTCTATTTTAAGAGCAGTATCTCTGTTCCTTTGTCAGACTACGCCATTGTCGCTCAAGTCCCTGCGCCTCGAACAAACTCCAAGCGGCAAATCGGATCTCAGCGTGAGCTTTTGTAATTACAGGGAAGTGAATGGGTGAATATGTTCCAATTCCACAAGACCATCCAGAGACACATTCCATCTGTCTTAAACCTCCTTCCAATATTTAAGACTGACTCATGAGCAGTTTTTGAAATGCTGCACGCAACCCAATAGTTAAGGGGAAAGTATGTGCCTTTATTTGGATGAAAGTTCAATGGGATTTTGTAAAAAATAAAATTCTATACATTTATTTCTACATTTCAGAGATCAAATGGATTCTTTGGTTCACTAGTCCATGTTATGAGTCATTTTAAAACTTGCATGACCTTTATTTCATGAAAGTCGGCGTATATAGCATATATATATAGCATACATACTGGATCTGGAGCCTTTTCTCACACAGGTGGGCAACAATTTAATGGGAGCACATAGTGAAAGCCCCCTCCTCTGTATGTGTTTCTTTTCAGCACAAACTGTCCTGGTGCCTAAAGTGAGCTGACCCCCCCTCTGGTAAAATGTGCTTCCTGAGGTCACCTGAGAGGGACCTCACTGAAGTTACTGTGGGAGCTAATAAAAGACTAGTGGGGCCACCAGACATATCTACTGCCATTAGCATGCCTGTAAAAATGCTCTTAGCCCTTTGCAACAGAATAATAGCGGTCCATGGCCCTGTAATGGCCCCATGATGTCATTGCGGATCATTGCGGAGCCAAACATCTTACCGTCTGATGTTTTCAATGAAACATGGGCGTGTTTGAAGGAATGCTATTATGTGCCTGTTATTTATCAATCTTAATATTCTGTTATTCATCACTCTAAAATATTCCGTTATACCGCAATATGACAGAAATCTGACAGCTTTAACACACCCCAGACAAATTGTGGGTAAAAACTTTTTTATCTTTTTTTTCGTGGAGGAATGTTTTTGATTAATTTCATACTGAGAACTTTGATAACAAAGAGCCTTATTGAATCGTGTTCCTGATGAAATCAAATGGGCTGTTAGTCTCTTTTTCAGTGCTGAATTTCCCGGACGTTAACCTATCAGAAATGCTATGATTTAATTGTGACATAACTATAAATGTCACATGTACAGTGCTTAATATACAAAAACAAGCAAGTACACTTCATGCTCACCCTGCAGATTCACAGTCAGTGTGACAGATGTAAGTAAACGTGTCAGAGCAGAACCACTAATCCCTGTTCTGCTGCTATATGGCGTCGTTATAAACGTACTCTGAGGTTAACCTGCAGCTGGTCTCATGCTGGATCATGGCTGTGATTTAGTGGCAGTCAGGGATGGCAGTTAAAATACATACTGCTTTTATGAGCCTTTGGGGAAAGTTGCTCATCTTCCATTGCACACCACTGATGGCTGACAATGATAAAAACTGTTCTCAAAGCCGCTCATGGCTTTGCCTTTATTGCTGGGTATAAAGTTCATGTTTATATTGACTTTTTGAGAGTTCACCTGCCTGTCTGAGAGCAGATGTGTGCTGTACTTTATCACATGCATTAACATCTGTCGTATTTTTAGGAGCTCATCACAGCTTCAATTTATTTCTATATGGTTTTAAAATCAGTGCCTCTATTTTAGACTTATTTCTAAACTGTGTCAATGAGTGGATTCATTCATGCATTCGCGTAGAAACCATAACAACTGTGATTCTTCCATGTTCTTTGTCTGTCTCGTGCAAGCAGTCACACCCCTCTAAATCTTCCCATATGGGGGATTTAGAGCAACAGAATCTGTTGTAGAATCATGTGTAAATTATTGTTGGTTGACTGTTGCTGCACTATGAGCCTACATAATGAGTAAATCTCTCCAGACATCTGTTTCACAGCAGAGTCTGATTCATGGATAGAGCCAGTGTGGCATAATGTCAGAGCCTTTATCAAGAGAGTCATGGAGGGATTCTGTGAATGCCGTAAGCTCGTAAACTGAGAGGATGAATCTCCATATTTAAAAATAAATGCCCCTTTTTTAATTTAAGTACATTTTCATGTAGTAGAAAATCCGTGGAGCCCGTTTGAACCCAGAGAAAAAACAATACTAATATTTTATAAATAATAAGACTAGTTCTAGTTCTTCATCCCACTATATTGACTGATTAACAGGTGTCTTGACACTTATGTATATTCTGTGTTATGTTTAGAGTTCACACAGATAGGCTGAATTTGCAATAACGTACTTGTTAGCGCCTGGAGGGAGAGATAAGCACTATGACAATTTGGCAAACATGAGAGGCCTTAAAATGTGGGTTAGAACATTTGTTGTAATATGCTTCCTCATGATTTAACCTCCACTCACTCATTTAGGCTTTGGGGAATCGATAGCTTTTCTTTTCTGCTTCATTAATGCTCTATACTCAAATTCTACATGTGCAGTATTCTTAGTAATTTCTTACTTTTCCCTTTTGTGTGCTCTCACTCTTCACCCCATTTCACTTCATTCTGTTATTTCTGCCTTTCCCCACCATTTTCCACTGACGCCAGCGATACCGAATGAGCCCCACTTATCAAGCCCTAATGAGCATGTACACTATAGCACTGATTCATGGGAACAAAGAGCGGCTGGGAGAGCAAGGCAGAGCGACGAATGACAAGTGGAAGAGACAGAATAGGAGTGAGAGAGATGCTTGATACTCTCCGAGGGTTGGGACTGTAAAACCCTACAGCTTCCTCCTCCTCTGACTGAATTTTTCCCAACAGCCTCTTGGGCTATTTTGGGGGGCCATTTAAAATGGGAGCTATGGGGTGAAGGCACTGAAGGGGTGGAGGAGGAGCGATTTTGCGCATATGCTTGTGTAAGTGTGTGTGTGTTGGGGAAGGGTGGGCATTTGGTCCTGCTGAGGCAATGAATAAGCACTCTGATAGGCAGCAGGGTCAGGGATGTGTGTGCATGTATGTGTGTGTGGAGCTCTGTTGCTACTGGAGACAAGAGAAGAAACACACATGCATACAAAATCACACAAACACATGCACAAGCACACTCCCAAACCCAAATGTGGAACCACTAAAGCTGATTAGTCAAACTTGTGATTTCCAATTTCAAACCTGCGACACAAATCCTACACTTAATATTCATGCGGAAAGTGGCTAGGGGGCCCTCACCTCCCCATGCCACCCTTGGGCTTTGGGTTGGGTGGTAGGTAAATGGGATAGTTTGGGGGAAGTGCTTTTAATCAGCTTAGTTAAAAGGGTGGAGAAGAGGAAGAAGGGTATTCTGGGGAAAGGCTTGATTGGGTAGGTGGCCCTGTAATCGCACTCCAGCCTACATGTTTGCTCTGTCAGGCTGCTGGTCTGGCGGAAGTCCAGAAAAACAGTTACAAATGGTCGTGTGAGTGTGAAAGGAAAAGGTTCGTGCTTCTGTCAAAAAGCACTGATCCTAAACAGCATTAAGGCTCCATCTGATGGACCTTATTTCCGTCTGACATAGAGTGACTTCAGCGGTGCTACTGATGGTGTGACACCTCTCTCTGACGCTTTCACCTTTGTAATCAAGGCGGCAACTCTCTTGGTATGGAGGAATCAGTGACAAATAAAAGGGACTGAAAGAAATGAAGCAGAAGAAAGAGTGTAAAAGTCGGAAAAAATCACATTCTTCATAGCAACTTAAAATTTCATACATTTTTAACACAAATGTATGTGGCATGAACACCATGCTGTCAGCATCATTTTTCCTCTTTGGGGTTCTGACATTTCCACATGCTGAATCTGGGTCACTTATTGTGAATGAACACAAGAAACATCACAGCTGAGGTAAAATGATATTGACAGCAGATAACCAAGGATAAGATTAGACATCTGGGGTTATTGTCAGTGTAAAGGGAGATGCAGGTAAGAAAATCAAAACTAACAGAAGGAATGATGTAATAAACCACAAAGAAGCAGATAAAAACACAACACAATGTAGTGAAAGAGCACTCTCTGGCAAGCCGGCAAATCTCCACCTCACAGAGCGATTGCAGTAAAGAGCATTTCGCCCTCCCACACCTCCCTGACGAGGCCCCAGATGTAGAATCCAATCCCATCATTCATACAGACGTAGCTGAGCGGTGTGAGATGTTTCCAGTTTCCATCTCACGCCATAACTCAACAATTCTACTCCAGAGAGACGCTCCTTAAACACCTCCTCCCCACCTCGCTCTCATCACTA
Source organism: Pao palembangensis (assembly GCA_015343265.1). Lineage (NCBI taxonomy): Eukaryota > Metazoa > Chordata > Actinopteri > Tetraodontiformes > Tetraodontidae > Pao > Pao palembangensis. The sequence goes on from CM027086.1 coordinate 9,858,776, forward strand.
CCATCAGTCAGTCGCTAAAACAACCCTTGGAGATATGAGCACCAACAGCCAGCAGCCATCAGTGTAGCCCTCCACGTATCTACCATCCTCACCCCTGCGGACCTGCTGGAGAAAAATGTGGCAGACATGTGGACAGTGTTGCTCCTGAGGGAGACTTAAGGAAAAATGGCAGCTATAGAACCTACGGGGGCCATAACTCAGCAGGCCAGCTCCATGATAGGCTGACACAGTTATTAGCCATATAAACTACAGCTGTCAATGTGCCATTATTGCTCCCGTTCACGTGAGACCATTGTTTTTCTTTTATTTACTTATTTATTTTTAATCACCTTTGGACTCATCACTTTTTTATTTTCTTATTATTCATGATTCAGGCCTCTGGATTGGACTCTGTGTTGTGATTTTCCCTTTGTTTCTCAGCTCTCACGAAACATCAGAGTCTGCTTCATAAACTGAAAGTGACAAGCTTAAAATAGATCAACACTGAGATGTATGTAGGGAAAAAACAAAACCCACATTTCCCATGGTTACCGATTGAAACCTGAGCACGCTATTGCTTTGTCTAAAAACTAATCGTTATAACAAATTTAATGTAGGAATTAGCCTTGAGATATCACATTTTTATATTTTGACATATCACATGATACTCTTGCTACCAGTGAAAAATTATTAAATAATGTCAATTATAATTAAATAATGTAAATTATAATAATAGAGAACTACTGGCTGCAGCTTTTTACCAGACGAGCCAGACTTGTTTTTCATGTTTGATGGCCCCTGATTGTTAACATGGCTGTAAGAAAAGACAAAAACAAACTTTTGTTTCCAGCAAATTTTCTTCTGACTGTCCTCAAATCTGAAGCAGCAGACGTCTGACGACACATTTGAGGAAACCAACATCAATAAAAGGTCTGCACGTGACCGCACAAGATGATTTTATGAATATATGGCATAACGTGCTTCCCAGTGTGCCAGGAAATCGATCTAAAATGTTTCATGTGGTTTCATGTGATCATATTTTTAACCCATTCAGACGTTATGAACGTAGTAAAGCACGATTTCTATCATAACTCCTGCTACATTTGTATAAGAGGGAGAAGCCTGATGGCTTTATCAGCTTTTACTGAAATACGGTGAAGAATGTATTGATGTTCCTGCCTCACGTCAGCGGTGAGAAAAGGAGTAATGCAGCTGTTAACATTCAGGCCCGAGGTAACTATGTGTGTGTTTACATTCACAATAACCAAGGCAGAGGTAAAACCATAATCACCAGCTGGAGGTTAAGCGGCTGTGTGAACTGATGAAATCTATCCACGCCTGTCCAGATAGGAAAGTGACTAATGCTGTTGTTAAAAGGCTGATTAGGTCCCCACAACGTAGAGCACAATAAAGCTACTAACTAATGAATTAGCTGTTAGCAGCACAGTGATCTAACCTCTATGCTGTAGGAAACACTATGCTGTAGTTGCTGCAGTTAGCATTCACCATAATAAGCATTTATTCTCACAACTTGATGTGTTTATTAATCTCCACTTTTTTATGCACTCTTCCTAAAAAGCTTTATACAAATCAGTGGTGGTATTTGCAATGAAAAGTCTGATACAGGTTTACACTTGCGGACTTATTTGATCAATCTCTCTTGAGTTTGTCCATGCAGAAATGTATTCATCATTATAAACATATCTCAGGGAATGTGTGGAACGTCAGCTGACACAGCAAGTCCTGATTTCAAAAGTTATTGGCGTTATTGGCCACTATGATTCACGGACACAGATCTAGGGATTGCTTGTCAAGATATTTGTGATAAATGATGTCATTCAACAGCAGACCCGACAGCTTGAAAATATCATTTTAGATGTTGAAGCAGGAGAAGAGACGTGAGAGTCAGCTTGTTCCTGATAGTTTATATTCCAAAGATATGCTCTGTCCCTGCTTCTTGGTCACATTTCCCACCTGACTCATTTCTGTGGAGACTGTATGAGAGCGTGACAGTAGTAAAGACAAGGACAAAGGCATGATTCTAATTCATTTTCTATGATGTGGGACCAGAGAACCTCGTGTTCAAATTAGCAGACTACAGTATGCATTACTCACTGAAATTGGCCTTCTTAGTCACTAGATCTGGACACAACTACATGCAGCTGCAGCTGTCATCATGTTCCTTGTGCTCTGCTTTTGGACAAGCTGTGCGACATTTTAACAAAAAATCATCACATTCACTGTAAAACACAGAAATTTGAAAAGAAATATATCTAAATAAATAAAGCCAAGGCAAATGCTTTACAAATCTTTTCCTGGAACAGTTGAGTTATGGTGTCAGGCATCGGCAGCCTCGAGGGAAGTTCAGGGGATTAACTGTCTATTTGCAGTGGCTGATTGCTGGGGATGAGATGCCCTTAGGTGTCGATCAACACAGGAAACTCTGCCAGCCTTCAGCCATATTCAAACCTCCCCACTGGGTCATGCATGCCCTAAATGGCACGCTCCCCATTCCTTTCATCTTGTGAAAATTCATTAGGTGCTACATGCATGTCTCCAGGCTTCACATTTGAGGGACCTTGAAAAACACATACCTGTAACTTTAATCAACTGAATCCAGTTGATGTAGAGCTGAAGATGAGGTAGATCTCCCTCCTCTCCTCTCTCTATTTGCTTTCAGGCTGTTTGCTTTCTTAAATGAACGTAATAGTACAAACGGAGGATAAATTGCTTTCTCTGTACTTCAGTTCAGCACATCACTCCCAGAAGAAAATGCTAAAGAACTGATGATGTAAACAGAGAAGGAATTAATTATGCTTCCAGAGTTGGAACAAAAAGCGACACAGCTAGTGCCATTTTTATGGATTATTCTGGCAGAGAAATCAGAAACAGCAAAAACAAAGATCTATGGGATTCTAGAGAGAATCAAAGATCACTGATGTATATTTCCCATGAAAGGTTCTCTGATGCCAGACATACAGTACCACATGACTCCCAAGAGGACGTTATTAGAGACTTATGAGCTGTTATTAAAGCCTAACGCAGATGCACAAGTTGTAAAAGATTCATTTGTTTACCAATGAATTATTGAGAGGTAGAATTTAATCACAGCTACAGATGTTGCAGACTGAAAGTGTTCTTAATCTAGCTTTGATTGCATCTCATTGAAAATATAGTCTATAAAAATCTCCAAGCGTGACTGTTGATTGGTGAATTAATTACGCTAAATAAGAGACAGCAAACAATAAAGAAGTGATTACTACAGAGTGACTCATGAAATGGGACTGAGGTGGAAAGTTAATGTTTGGAACAATGCCCTCTGGATTACTAATCCATTTAAGCAACAGAACACAAAATTTAACTGATGGGGAAAAAAATCTTTTTTGCATGCAAGTTCTTAATAGATGGACAGAATTAACATGAGGTATGAAACTCTTTCTAAACTGCCACCAGCTTTTCTGGAGCTGCACAAAACTAGAAGCTCTTTGTTCTACAGAGCTCCATGAACCCCACATCCTTTTCTCCCCATGTGCCCCCCCCCCACCTCTTGCCCCCGCCTTTCCCTATTGCTCCTTCCCATATACTCTAAAGAGCTTTAGAACCTCGACTTGGTAATGAGAGCAGCAGTCAATCAAAATTCCGTTTCAAAGGTGATGCTTTGTTTCACGCTTGCTTCTCACAAATCCCATGGAGCCTGGCACCTGTCAGGTTGTCGTGCTGAAACGCGCAGTGCAGCACCGCTCACCCAAACCCTGCGGCCCCTCACCAGATGGAGGGGTTGACTTGTCAGCTGTCTGTTGTGAAATGAGGTCATTTCATTTTACTTTTTTTTGTTTTTGTGAAAGAGAACAAGTGGAAATGAAAACACTGTCAAAGTGACACACATGAAAACTTTATAAAATCCTGCAGCAGGTTTTTGGGAAAACAGGATATGTATACCTGCTTTTTAAAAGCAACCATAAAAACCCCCCTCAGCTAGTTTTAATAACTCTGACGGGATTGTCAAAACACCAGCGTGGATGCTAACTCGCTAATTTAACAAATTGTAAAATGTGCTCTTGGTGCGCAATGATACTGGAAAGAATCCCAGTTTGAGAGAATGGATAGGCTCTTCAACATCCATAGCAACATAGGGGTCTTCATATCATTGAGGGTTTATAGGTTCAACCATGACTTACTCCAGTGTTACAATCTGTGTGACTTCACCAAAGTTCCATTAGAGTAACAGAGGGAGTTATACACACACAGACTATTTTTTCAGCTGCGGTCTGCACTTATTAACTGCAGTGGTTAGCCTTGGTTAGACATGGATGGATGCCTTCATTATGGCATAAAAATGCACATTAGTATAGCATATGAAACATATAGAGACCAGAATGTATAACTACAGTATGCGGACCCCACCTGCTTCAAGCTCCCCTGACACTGACCACAGAATCAGCTAATATAATTAGCTGCCTAGATCAAAATTATAGAACCTCCATTTGGCAAAAGAGCCACGTTACACAGATACACATGGATGGAAGAATTCAAGGAAAGCAGCTGGATGTCCAGCTACGCAAACAGTAATTAGCTCTAGTGTCATCATCCTTGAACACACAGACATACACACAAACACAATCTCAAAGTCTCTCCTTTTCATGTGTTTTTCTGAGTAAGGAGAGGGGGAAAAACAAGATAATTTTAACTCCATTTATTTCCATGTGCTTATATATATATTTTTTTTTTTTAATTTACTAGAACCACGGTCATTCTTCCAGGAATGAAAATCAAGAGATGACCAAAACCACAGTAATATCATGTAAAATTATTTGCTGTGTGCTGTGTGTGGGACAATTTGTTGTTGTGAGACAGCCCGAAAGCAATATGTTCATATCCAGTGTAAAAAGGGTGTAATGAGCGTTCAGAATGAGTGTTCAGAATTGATTACAGTGTTCTTAAAGTGTATTAAAAAAAAATATAGCAAATTTTGTTGCACTTTGGCTTCATTTTTGACGATGAAAGTTCATTCAAGTTTAATTTAGAAATGCAAATGATTGTGTTTGTTATGACAGGAATCTGGAATATCACTGTGCTACAAGCCTCTTTTTCAAAATCATAAAGAGACAGCCTCTGAGCTAAATAACAACCAGTGCATATTATATCTCAAAGACAGCAAGACAAATATTACAGACACTGAGCTCGGCTGGCATGCACCAGATATGCAAAGCAGCTAGAGTGTGCAAAAACAAAACTGCAGTGTTGAACATGCAGCACATATTTTATAATCAAATCACTCATGACTGCTAATCCCATCCCTATAAATAACACCCCATACGCCTGAACATACAGGACAGGAAAAAAAAAAACTTCACGGGAAAAAGGCAGGTTGCTTATTTTGTACAAGAAAACATCATATACTGTATATAATGTCTTATAAATCATAAAATAATCAGTTTCACTGGTATAGGGTATAAATCAAAAGAAAAAAATAAACTGATTAAATGAGATCACAAACAAACAGCAACTGGCTGTTATTATTTGTTGCAGCGATTAAAAAGGCACAGTATTGACGTTCGTCCTCTTTTTTTTTAAGCTCTCAGTCTTTAAACAGCTGTTTTGGAGGTGGTAAATTTGGAGATAGTTGCCATAACAGAACTGGTCTATTCTGAGCAACCACATGTCTGTAACCTTCAGTTTAGACCTATAGATAGTTGGCTTTAACTCTCTCCCCAATGTATTGGCACATGGATTAAGCTACAGTATCACAAGGGCCAGATGAACCTGTCATATCTGGCTGTCAGGGATGGGCGGAGGGGGGTTAGACAATGCAAAAAATACTTGCAAATATTCTCGGTTGCGCCCACTCCTCTTCCGGCTAGTAGTGAAAGGTCACATTCGTGACGATTGATAGCTGCCAATTACAGGAGGTGAGTAGTTTTTGATGCATCCATAACACCGGCTTCATGGAAAACATGGGGATAGAATAACTCCCGGCCTGTCGTCACCTGATATGATCTACAGGAGTCAACAGACTCTGAGCTCAGCTCAGTATAATATATGACAAAAAAAAAAATACAAATGTAGAGCGTAAAGCTTTTCAAAATAAAATCAAAACCTAAAGAGGTTTTAGAATGAAAGAAAATTGTGGGTGATCTGTGAGGACACAGAGGCTATGAGCAATATAGCCCCCCAGCGGCAAATAGAACACTCTGGTAGCGTGGTGCTGTGTCTAAATCTGTGATCACAAGAATAATACAACTAAATAAATAAGCAATGCTTGCCTGGTATTACATTCTAAGATGCAGAGAATTACAGCGAGGCTCTTGTTATTTCACCTTAACTGCTGATTTTGCTTGCTTGAGCAGGGGACTTGTGGCACGAGGCAGTGACAAATCACTGCATGAAATTCATTGTTTAACTGTAAAGCCTATGTCACCCCTGACAAGTAAAACTGAACAAAAACAATGGTACCATTGCTCATGCATTATAGATGAGCTGTGGTGCGAATGTAGTTAGTGTCATCTGCATGAACAAGAAAGGTAGGAATTTGTAACGTTGATCAGCAGCACAGCAACATGCGGGTGAACTCCTACCTGTCAGGAACAACAGGGCACCCGTTGCGTGGTTTGTTGACCTGAGCGTAGACAGCTTCCACAGGAGGACCGCTGTCTGGAGGGCTCAAGGGAATACGGGAGCTCTGCAGACTCTGAGGGAGATGGTAAGGGTGGCTGTAAGGATCAATGCTGCTGCTGTCCACCGATGAGTCCAGGGATCCGATGCCGGCGTAGGTGTGCTCCTCGTCGGAGCTGAAGGTGCGGCTGACCACGTCCTGGATCTCAGCATACTCCCTCTCTTTTGCCTGCCTCTCCCGAAGCTCCCTCATCTTGGCCTGTATTCTGTCACAGATAAAATATGGATAATATTTATTTGCTTTTTTCTTCCTCTTTTTCGTTAAACAAACCATCAGTGATATAACTTGCTGTATTCAAGTCACAACCCTTTTTTACTCTGCTTAATTTAGAAAAATGTAATAACAGATTACTGATATAACACTGAATAATCATATTAAAATCACATTCACATACTGAGGCCACTTTAACATAACAGTTACCTTTGCACTGACTTCCCTCCTCTGTGCAACCAACAAGAATAGTTCATGGAACTCAGTGGGAGTGGGTGCATGAACAGGGGAAATGGGGGAAGAGCAGTGGACAGGCCATGCAAGGAGTTGACCCCCCACCGTGGTGACTCCTGCAGCAAAACTACTCACTGATTCCAGATGTTCTTGGCATATAGTGTCATACACATGCACACAAGCTGACTGCCTCCCACCATGGCTAAACTTCCTTATTACCTGAGGTCATAGCTAACCTTTGACCCGCCACTGCTGCTCCTCACGGATGACTGACAGGCTTGGATCGGATACAGACATCCCCGCTCGAGACAGACGCTAACACTGTCTCCAGTGTCTGTGTATTTTAATAACAGTAATCACATTTCAAACAATCACCATTTTTCAGTGCCAGATTAACCCAATTCTTACGTCTTACCCATAGACTGCCTTGTTTATTTTTAGCTAAAATCCCATTTTCTCACTATTATCCAGAGAATGAGATTTTGATGGAAGCCTGATGCAATGTTGCGTGATATGTAATCATTTTTAAACCCTCTAAGCTGGTTTGCATAGTCAAACACTAAGTACAATACAGAAATTAGCAACCTAGAGAATCATTGTGCCGCACTGTGAGAACTTATTCTGTCAGAAAATGAGAGTGTTGTCGAGTGAAACATTCCCAGAAGAGCTCTTGTGCCATCCGACTTAAGTGAAGTCACATCTCTGCCAGGAAGGGCCAAACAATGACGTTACCACAGGTTCACAGAAGTCCACTGGGATTGTATGACCCTCTGGCATTTTATGCACTAATCAGATTCATAAAAATGGCCATGTTGATAATGGCTTGGCTATAGAACTCTGCTCTCTGGCGTCTGATACTGATAAACCTAATAGGTGCATTTCAATAAAAGGATGTCGACTACAAACGAAAATGGAAGTCATGTTCACATTATGAGCTTCTCTTCAATTTTCTGACTTCATCCATTCTGGTGGAAAGTCAAGCCTCTTTTAACATAGCAAACCTTTATCTTTCAGTTAAAGTGTTTAAATGAAAAGAGGCATGATCCCAGAAAGGAAAACACCTCAGAAAGTGTTCAGCGATAATAATCTGGATTCTAAGAAATGTGACTATGACCGCCTTAATGGCCTTCCACTGACATACAGTATCAGCTTAATTTGCTCCCCTTATAGGCAGCTTGGGATGGAGTAACTGCTGAAATCTAGAAATGCATTTGGTGGCTAACACTTTGAAAGTCTGCTCAGTAATCAAGGCTCCACATTTGCTCATTCGTACCTGAATCCCGCTGCTTCATTTCCAACTCCTTCCCTTAGTTTGTCCTGGGAGACTACCCCACACTGTACCACATGCACTCCATTAGCCAATTAATGGCCTAGCATGTTAACACCAAGGAGAGTGCTGTCCACAATAAAAACAATATTGCCGTACAGCCCCAATTACAAGGTCCACACCTGTCTTTTTCTCTTACCAGATACTATATGTAACAGGAAGACCAATGAAGCTTTTAATAGTACAAGCCAGGAGGGTCTTTTTTTGTAATTATTTTAAAAGGAGTTCATAAATAACACTTCATCACAGTCTCACATTAACAATAATCTTTTTACTTTCCTAATTACTGTGATGATAAAGTGATAATTCCAGTATGACTCATATAATACACTTTGAGGCAATGAGGCGTCATTGGTTCTCCTGGTTTTTAAACGTCTCAGACTATTCCATCTATCAAAGCTGTTGTTTCCATATAGACCTTCACAGGTCCTAAGGTCCTCTGGTACCGGCCTTGTGGTCATCCCCAAGGTGAGAACGAAAACCCACGGTGAAGCTGCATTCAGTCATTGTGGCTCACACTGATTAAAAATAAAGATGATTGATTGATTGTTATCTCTTTAGGGGCCTGATTTTTCCATTTAAATATATAAGCAGAATTCACTAGATATATCTCAGTAAAAATCTACCTCTTAACTCAAAAGCAGTGTGATGGGAATCACACTCAAAGCAGTGTGATGGGAAAACATTTCGTCCTGGCCAACAGTCCAGACAGTGTAATACTGATGCTTTCAGGACATTTTAACCCCTAATCCACCAACTGACCATACTTAAATTAGATGGAAGTGAGATAAACACATTTTCTTTTTAAGTTTCCCCCTTGTTTTTTCTCTGGAATTCTTTGTCACTTGATTGGGTGCTGTACTACAGAGGTTCAACAGAATTTGATGACACATTGCTTCATTTCAGGGATACGAGAGAAAAAAAAGGCTCACACAAATTCTTTACAGGGGATTTGAGACAGAATCCAAAGACTTTGTTGTTTTAAGATGAGCAGACACTTTCGCCATATGTACCGCAATGTTGTGAGATCCACCCCAGGGGGATCTGACAGGGAGGGATAGGCATCTGTACTCTTGAGTTTCTCATTCTGACACACTTAGAGGCTTGAAAGCAATTTTTTTTCTAAATGTATTGTTATCACAGTGGAGGAAACTGAATAGATTGACTTTCAAGCAAATGCCACACAATCAGTGTTTCTTTTTTCATCATCAAACCATGTTATTTGTCTGAAATATAATCTGTATCTGAGTCTAATCAGTGCAGTAACTGACTGGATGCAGCTGCCTGTGCAGAATCTTTGAGCCCTTCCTTTGGGCTGACACTTGGCCCGTGCCGGTATAATGCAATCACTGAGATAACTGCTCAACTTTCATGGTGCTCATTTGCAGTGTAACAATCGCATTAGGTTGCTGTAGGTATTAAAATAATTACAAATGTAATCATTTTCGCAATCAGTCGCTTGGACTTTTCTTTGAACTCACTATGCAAATGAAGCAGGAGCCTGAAATAATGAGATGGTCTGGAGTGATAATGTTGCCACAAGAGCCGTTTTGAAGAACGTGATAAGGATCTGCCTTTTACATGATGGGCATCCAAATAAGTTCTTTGTACAGTCAAACCTTTCAGTTGTTAGTTTTTAGGACATGGTATTTTGCTGATTAGATAATACAGATTTTGAAATTAAAATAGTAAGAGACAGATATATATTATATATATATATATATATATATATATATATATATATATATATGCTGATTAGGATGGTTTCAACCAAGAGTAACCAGACCCCTCTGAAGAGAGAGGAAATGCAGTAATGCACTCTTATGTAGTCTGGGGAGCAGCAACAAGGACGGTAGGAGACGTTGTGCTCGCCGCTGATTACAAGCCAACCAGAACCAAGAAGATAAGAGGGAATGGACATCATAATCAGCTGCTACAGACAAGGACAGAGAGAACGGAGGTGAGACCAGGCATAAACTCAAGAGAGAACCTTGTCAGCTTGTCTGTGTGTGCTCTTTACTTTGGACTGGGAAAAAATATAGTTCTAGGACTTGTGCGTCCAGAGATTTGACTGAGAGAAGCTCCACCCACACCACCCATTGTGTATTCTCTTTACTCCTCTGCTCCCCCATGGATTGCATTAATGAGAACCTTATCCTGAGAAACGTCTGTTTTCCACCCCAACAAAGATCCAATCAGTGGGTGCGCCGTATCCAGTCCTCTCAACACGAGCCAATCAGATAGGGACGTCTTATGCGCTGTCCACAAAAAAGAGAAAAGGATGGCACCGCTGGGAAGAACAAATATGCAGATCAGCCGAACCACAAGCTCCCAGGCAGAACTGCTGAGACACAAAACAGTCAATCAAAGGAGAAAATAAAAGATTTGAGCAGCAGTGTGGGCTCTCACAATGAACTCTCTCCTCCAGAATACTCCGCCCAGGCTGGCAGCATCAATGGAGGAGAACATCTTTACAAAAATGAATGAGTTGTGTCTGCAAGGACTGTGGGCCAAATCATAAATTTCATGACTCATGTCAAGGTCAGAGCTTTAAAAATATAACTGTAGCTGCCTCAGCGCAGAGTAAAAAAAAAAGAGGGCAGGTTTTATGAATTAATCTGTCTCACCTCTCGGATGACTCCTATTTTGACTCGCTAAAAGCCCCTGTCAAAACCTTCTGCTGGAATTAATGACCAGTAACGTCAGCTGGGCCAAGTTTGGCCACGGCCCACCGCTGACAAGCAGTGCTAGCTGGTGAAACCTGTTACGGAGTGATCCATAATTTTATAAATTGAAATGGTCCCGTCTCCGTGGCAGCAATGTAATCAATCAGAGTGTGTGCCTGAAGTAGAGAATGATGACAATCAAGCGTAGCACGGAGGGACTGTAATGTGGTAGTACCATCAAAAAAAAGTAATACATATCTGAACTGTCGTCCGGCCCAACCTTAACGCTTTGAATATCGACTTGTCTTCACAGCAGGTTGGTTTATTATTACTCACCACAATTTCCCTCAGGATCCCATTCCATTAACCGAGGGACAATCCCAGTCCGACTGAGTGATGGGATTTAGGAATAGGTACAAAAGAAGAGAATTAGCTTGCCCTCGTGAACAGGGAGCTGAGACCCGAGCTCACACATGCAGAACGGATGCAAAAAGACAGGGAATGAAAATGTGAGCAAGACAAAGCAGCAGACAAGGAAACTCTAGGATAGTTGTGAGAGACATGAAAGTAAGAGCAAGATTTAAGTACCGTGAATGTGTTTTGCTGAGAGAGGAGGGCTATGGGGGGCATACCCAATGTATTTCACGCAAACTGAGTGTCTGGGCTGATTGTGCTGCTTAGCGTGACAACCATTTGGTAGCTCCTCAAACGGGACAGATACACTCCAATGAAGCCAGAGCCAATGATCTCCAGGCAAACAGAGAAAAATGTGTTGGGCCTAAAACCAGAGATGGTCGTACCCCACAGGGTGAGCGTTGGATACCAAAAAAAGAATTTTAGGGCAGCTTCCAGATGTTCCTTTCAGCGAAGGATGGTGTTTGTGAGTATGGAGTAAGTCTGTTTTGTGCACACAATTGTTGTGGTACAGTGGCTTTTCAACAGCCCATCCATCCATCCATCTATCCATCCATCCATCCATCCATCTATCCATCCATCCATCCATCCATCCATCCATCCATCCATCCATCCTCTTCCACTTATCCGGGGTCAGGTCGGGGGGCAGAAGCACAGACATCCCTCTCCCCAACTACTTCGTATAGCTCTTCCAGGGGGATCCCAAGGCATTCCCAGGCCAGCCGAGAGATGTAGTCTCCCCAGCGTGTCCTGGGTCGTCCCGGGGGCCTCCTACCGGAGGGATGTGCCCTGAACACCTCACCAGGGAGGCATCCTGACTAGATGCCGGAGCCACCTCCCCTGGCTCCTCTCAACGTGGAGGAGCAGCGTCTCTACGCCGAGCTCCTCCCGGATGGCAGAGCTTCTCACCCTATCTTTAAGGGAGAGCCCAGCCACCCTACGGAGGAAACTCATTTCGGCCGCTTGTACCGGTGATCTTGTTCTTTCTGTCACTACCCCAAGGTCATCACAATAGGTGACGGTAGGAATAAAGACCGACCGGTAAATCAAGAGCTTTGCCTTCTGGCTTAGCTCTCTCTTGACCACAACGGATCGGTGTAGCGTCCGAATTACTGCAGACACTGCACCGATCCGCCTGTCGATCTCCTGCTCCATTCTTCCCTCACTCGTGAACAAGACCCTGAGGTACTTGAACTCCTTCACTTGGGGCAGGCACTCCACCTTTTTCTGGCTGAGAACCATGGCCTCACAACGGAACACCACTCGGGTTCTGCCCCTCCAGGTCTCACTGTCGCTGCCAACGTGAGCACTGAAGTCACCAGGAAACCCCCAGAAGGAGCACTCTCCAGTACTCCGTCTAAGGACTCCAAAAAGGTTGGATACGCCGAACTGCTGTTTGGGCCATAGGCACAAACAACAGTCAGGATCCGTCCCCCCACCCGAAGGCGGAAGGAGGCTACCCTCTCGCTCACCAGGGTAAACTCCACTGTACAGGCACTGAGCCGAGGGGCAACAAGTATTGCCACGCCTGCCCATCGCCTCTCACCATTGGCAACTCCAGAGTGGAAGAGAGTCCAACCCCTCTCAAGGAGGCTGGTTCCGGAGCCCATGCCATGCGTCGAGGTGAGGCCGACTATATCTAATTGGAACTTCTCAACCTCGCACCAGCTCATTGTCCTTCCCCATCAAAATTCCACATCCCTTGAGCTAGCTTCTGCAGCCGGGGATTGGACCGCCAAGGTCCCTGCCACCGGCTGTCACCCAATACACAATGCACCCAACCCATTTGGCCCATCCTGCAGGTGGTGAGCCCACGGGAAGGGGGTCCCATTTGCCTATTCGGCCTGTGCCCGGCCAGACCCTATGGGCAAAGGTCCGGCCACCAGGCACTCGCCATCAAGCCCTGCCCCCAGGCCTGGCTCCAGGAGAGGGCCCCGGTGACCCGTGTCCGGGCAAGGGAAATTTGGAACCATTTACATTCATCTTCATAAGAGGTCTTGGGCTACACTTTGTCTGGTCCCTCACCTAGGACCTGTTTGCCATGGGTGGCCTTACCAGGGGCATAAAGCCCCAGACAACTGAGCTCTTAGGATCATTGGGACACGCAAACCCCTCCACCACGATAAGGTGGTAGCCCGAGGAGGGTTCGTCAGCCATGCGCTCTTTTTTGTCTTTCCTTTGCCATAAGAGGAGCCACATCAGGCACTATAGTTTCTATTCGATTGGTTGTCATTACCAGCAGCAGTGTGATTACTGACTGCATATAGATGGTGGAGAACAATGAAAACAGCAAGCTGCCATTGACAGCTTACTGTAGGTGAGAATTAAATGGGCTTGTTCAATATATGCTAAAAGTGTTTCCACACCAGAGGACATAGTGCCAAAGGGGAGAGATACCAAGGAGCAGGGTATTCTTGACAGATTAAGAACCTGGACAAGCTTCAGGAGGAGACAAAGTCAGAGCTACATCGATCGCACTATTATAATGTGAACCATTCAATCCGGTCAAATCCACAGGGGTCTTAGAGCATGATTAGGAGGTCAGCGCCTCTGAATGGCACCGGCAAGAACATTCTATAAGTGATCTTTGTAATGTATAGTTATAAAAAAGGACATTTCACAGACTGACACCTGAGTGCTTTCACAGACTGCTCCAACCGTGCTTGACCATTTGGCTAATTGGGTGGTTTGCAAATGTTCCAGTCAAGGGTGTTCCCATGGCACTGTTGGCCCCTCACCTCTCATGTTCCAGACGCATGCGTTGGGTCTCCTCTTCTGCAGCCCGAACATTCCCAAGTTTGGACTTACTGGAGCCCTTCCTCTCCATTCTGTCTTCTCGTCCATCATCCTTTTTGGGCTTTCCAAACCTAAAAAAAACAGAAAAGGTGAAAAAGAATTTAAATGGAATTCAGACTTCCGTCTTTTGAGCAACAGGCGTCTGTCTTTTTGCACGAATGATAGGAAATTAAAGTGTCACACTGTCAAAACTCGACAGGTAATAACACATTTCTGATCATCTTAGGCTGCTTTCATGTAAATGCAGAGCAATTTATTGAAAAGTAACTCAAACTAGTGAAGGGAAAAGGAAGACAGTGTGAACATAGACTCTAGTCCCCAGTTACTCTCAACAACTCATGATTTGGTCTTGAGAAAGAAGGGTACAAACTTGCTCAAGCTTGGTAAGTGTATGTATCATTTTTAACTTTCAGGACAGTCACAAACTTTTCGATGGCAGTGAATCTTTTAGAGCTATACAAGAACGTAAGCTGAGGTGATAAATTCCACTGGTCCGCAGAGCTTGAAGCTAGGAAAATAAATGATGGCAGACATGAAATAAGTGATGAAGAGCAGGCAAACATGATGTAGACTGGTAAAGAGAAAGAGGAAGTAGCAGAGGAGCAATTTACCAGCACTGCATCAAAAATGAGTACTAAAACAACTGTATGTAACAAAGCCCATTTAAATGCATTCATAAATGCCATTATACCTTCAAAGAGAACAGGAACACTGCATCATTAAAAACAAGATTTAAAACAACTTAATATAAATTGTACTGTTCTGAATTTTTGTGAAATGATTTAAATGAATACATTTGTTTTATTTTTGTTTTTTCTTCTAAAAACAAATAGATGGGATGGTTATAAAACAAGGCACTAAGAGTTAGTGTATGAATATGATGGCATGTGGCCACAAATGAGTAGAAATTCAGTACACATAATCATGGTAAATGACCGGGTTTTTATTGAGCCCTTTTATCACATAACATTACTTTGTGTGCACACACAAGCCTTGACTAGGATACTGCTAATTGTGTGGGCAGCTCACTGGTCCCCCAGATATTATTTTTATTGAAGTAAAATAGTAAAATAAGTAAAATAGGTTTAGTGGACAACCTAGGGGAAAAAAAGAAGAAGAAAGAAATAAAAAAACACAAAACCTTACAACATTCAAGGTCACTTTAGGGCCCTGTGTGTGAATGTGCTGTTTCCCTCATTGTTTATTTCTTTCCTTGACATTACTTTTGGCAGTCTGTCCCTGAGAACATGCCCCAACTTGGATCAACATCAATAAAATGATGAATTTCTGCACAAAATACGCATCAGAAGAAAACCAGCACTACCAGTGTGGATGAGCTAAGAACCGAATCCGACCCAACTCTACAAAATGCATCTCATGAGTGGAAAATAATGAAACTATTAAATCTAAGAATGATTGCATTTAATTACAAAGGGAACAAAAACGAAGATATTTCTCTGAAAGTCTTGAGCCAATATTGGCACCTTGTCTGGCATCACTGACGATGAAACTACTGAAGTTTAATAATGACACTGATTGGCAGCTGCTGCAACAGTATGTTGAATAATCAGTCTTAAAAAAAATGTCCTATTAAAACAATATTGGAATACTTAAATTTAAAAAAAACAACAAAAAAATCTAACCTGCACATACAAAAATTGCGTTCAGAATACATCAGCTATGATGCAAAGTTATGTTGGCAAAAAACAAAAGAACTTAATACAGGGTTAAGTACTGACATTACAACAATGATCCAGATATCATTCTACAATAAATAGACAAAATAGAGCTGGTAACAAGCTGAAAAATGTGATTTTATTGGAATTGGAAAATAAGTCTAAAACTGTCCTGATGGTCACTATTTCAGAAACATTTGCATTGAGGGAGCTAAACAATAATAAGCCATTTGCTTCTCAACATTTTCTGCTTCAGTCCACTGGGATGGATGAGACAAGTGTTTAATGATCCATTTCTAAGCATCTGTGATGAAGAGCATGCTGCAAAAAATGACAAAGGACAAGGACTGGAACGATGAAAAGAAAAGGTACTGTATGTACTGCCTAATAATGTCAGTATTTCATTTATAATAAGGCAATAGACTTCATTAGTGTTGTATTATAGTGTATTTCTAACTTCATTCTATGAAACATTTGAAATAAGTGTTTTCAAATACAGTTCTACGTTAGGTTACCGAGTTGCTTGATGTGTCTGCTATTCCTAGAGGCTAGTAAATAGGTAATCCATCCAACAAGATACATCCTCATATATCACAGAAAACAGAAGGGTTTATTCCACTAGCACTGGATGCATCATATATCATCCTCATCGATTCACAGGCTAATAATGCTTCAAGGCTGATACACAACAGAGGAGGAAAAAGTCAAAGGCTGATTTTACAAAGAGGGAGAAAAAAGTAAATTATGCAAAGCCTTAAAGCCACTTTGATTGTTACAATCATTTCATCTGGGGAGTAGATTTGACAGAAGCTAATCTGTTTTGACATCTTCTGGGGGAGTTTGCGGTCTGCTCACAGGAAGTTTCAGGATTAAGCAGAGAGGACAAAAAAGTGTCTGCTACTCCTGCAACAATCCGTGGTTTTCAAAAGTGAACGCAAGGACGTGATGGACTACCAGGTTTAACCTCGCGTGACCCTCCTCATATGAGGCGTTAAAACTCTCAACATTATTCAAACCTGCGAATGGAGCAGGTGAGCCAGAAAGAATGAAGCGAGTGCATCTATCAATCTGAGTAAGTGATGAGAAGATAATTTCAAGGGCAAACAGAGAGAATCATTATAGTTTCTGCTCGGCCAACCTGAAAGTTAATCCAGATCTCCCAGGGCGACGTCCCTCGCAGACGTCTGATGTGAGCCCCGCCCCCCATCCCCTGAAACGTTTTACTGTCACAGTCAGGGAGAAAATCAACTACTGAGCCTCAGTTTGCTATATTTCATGGAAATAATCAATAAAGAGGCATAAAAAAAATACATTTTCTCAAAGAAAAATCAACATTATTATTAACATCTTATTGATGATAAAATAAAAAATACAGAGCAGAGTATTGTTTGGAAAGACACACTCTGTAAGAGCATATCAATACGAAGCAATATTCACACTCAGTCTATGGCGTTTACCCAGAGCAACACCCAGACTGTGCAGCTGTAAGTAAAGACCAGCCTCCATAAAGAGAGGCCGAAGCATTCGGATCGCCCTCTGGTGACAAGCCCTGAAGGAAGGAGCTATGATGACAGGGTTATGATGGCAGGGTTAGTGGCCTTATAACCCACAACTCAACAACAACTGGTGTTTCCGAATGTCTCTACCTGCAAATGACATCACCAAGATGGCCGCACAGATGCCTCATTCAAAGAAAAAAGATACTACTTCTTATTTCTTCCACTGACCCAGCAATTGTTCCTAAGGGCTTAACCCAGCTAACATGATTACTGAAAGGCCTCAATGTGATGTTGCCACTGCTGGTTTCCAGGGACACCAACCCCTGGGAGCTTCTGTGTGAAGGATGTCTTCCCATCATTCCTGTAACTACTGCCAGACCATTATGTCCTTCCCCACGGAACTCATTATCCACAACCTGTAATGTCAGTCAGTTCTTCCCCTGCTCTGAGACCTCTTTTAATCCACAATCTACAATCTGATGCATTCTCGGGTGTCTTAGTGGCTTTAAGGACAATAAGACAAAGAGGAGAATGAAAGATTCATCAATGAGTACAGGAAGGGAAGATATCATTGGAAGTTTTCACTCCAGATAAAAATAATACCCACAATGCACCTCTACAGTCCTCTTACTCTTGTCAAACAAGCAAAGTGTGACATTTCTTTTTCTCGTTGGACAAGGACTGGTGCACATACAACCAATCTGTGTGTGTTTGAGGGAACGCGGGACGATTGTTAGAAGTACAGAATGAGTAAGAAAGGGACTCCATGCTACCTGGAAATAACAAACAAACAAAAACAGTTCAAGACTTAATCCCAGTTCTTTATCAAAACAATATAACAACACTGACAAACATGGCGTGGCTTGAATATATTCACAAGATCAGGCTGTGGAAAAGGACAGACCCATGATTACACCACTTAGATCAGCCTAGCAACAAAGACACCATCTCACTGGAGACGTTTCAGAGACACCGTATACAGTTTAATTCAACAGAAATGCAGAGGAATATAACATATGGATTGTATTCTGCAGTAAAATGACAGTATTTTCTGAGCCAATATCATTGTTTGCACCTGTTTACCATAAAGATGTTACCGTATGGAAATGTATGAAACAGTTTTTCTGGCTGAAACAGTTTTATGGTAATCATTCCTTGCCGCCTTTACTGAAAATACTGCTCAGTCTTATGTTGCCTCGCCATGTCAGACAGTGTAGCCTGTTATTTTCAGCAATCTTTCACCGTCTGTTTTAACGCCTTTGCTTGCAGACTTTATTTTTGTGTCCTTCGCTCAAACACACAGGAAACTTTTCTCCCCATATTCCCTGATGAAAATGTGTTTCTGTCAGCAGCTACATTCCACCGCTGCTCTAGTTTTTATCCTCATCTCACCCAGAGAGGAGGAGTGAAACAGTCAACAGTGGCACTGTGGGGTCTCATCCTGCAGATATTGTGGTTTAACTGTCTCTCTATCTACATTTCAGCTATAGATTTGTACTTTTCTTGTAGGCATAGAAAGCAGAGAGAAGCTAGACAGACAGAGCTACATCAAAGTGAATAGCTGAGTGTGTTCTCAGTTTTTACATTTAATAGCTCTGAGTATCAAAGTAAGGCTCAAACTGAATATTTTTCGACAACTATTGAATTTTGCACGTGTTTGGAAAATTAAAAACAAGCCTTTGATATTTTAGCAATTGCTGGTACACTTATATGTACATCTCTTTGTGTGTGTGTGAGTCTGTGTGTGTGTGTGTGTGTGTGTGTGTGTGTGTGTGTGTGTGTATGTGTGTGGTATCAAGGGACAGTTTGTCTTTTCTATATTTCAAACAGCCTACTTAATACAAAAGACGAGGCCCGACCCAACATGATTGCTTTTAATGTCTCACATAAATCACTGAGTTGTGTGCGTACGCCTGTGTGTGTGTACAGGGGAGGGCTGTTTTCGCCCACACTTGGAGGAACATTTGAAATCTTTGACACCCCAGATTAAAGCCTCTCATTAAAACACAAACAGTCCAAGCACTTTCATACATCCATTTGTTAAACATATGAGCGTCGCAGAGAGAAGGTCTCTGAAGGAGAATTTACAGTGAAACACTCACTGCGGAAGCTCAGGTCTTCCTGTTTGTGTGTATTATGTTTATGTCCTATTGCTCTTTTTCGGCAAAGTTTTCAGAGGTTGTTGCAAAGTTTCACAGGTTTGACAGAAATTCATTCTTTGATCCTGCACCAGTTAATTAAGCACCACCTATAGGAGGTGTGTTGTTGTTGTTGTTGTTGTTGTTGTTGTGTGGGATATTCCTGCCTTCCTGCACTTGTC
Source organism: Pao palembangensis (assembly GCA_015343265.1). Taxonomy (NCBI): domain Eukaryota; kingdom Metazoa; phylum Chordata; class Actinopteri; order Tetraodontiformes; family Tetraodontidae; genus Pao; species Pao palembangensis. The sequence continues at coordinate 9,878,570 of CM027086.1, forward strand.
CTTTGGACACAGATAAAAATATGACATTTAAAGTGTCACCACACGTTACTAATACTGAAACAAACCGTTCATGCTGATTGCAGAAATGGTTCCAGGAGATCGGGGTGGGGGCTATAGGAGGTGGCTCAGGCTGTGACCTACATACACCATGACACACTGGCTTCCTAATGGACCAATTTGATCACTGCCACTCGCTCTCCTCTCCTCTGCACTGCCACTGCCACAAACACAAAGACAGCAAACATGGCGTGCAGTCTGCCCGGCTCCTTTAATCAGTCGCTCCAGGAGCTTTTCTCTTATTCATTCACCAATGGTACTTATGAAAAAGGCGGCAGATCAAAAATAAAGAAAGAAAGAAAGAATTGGAAAAAAAAAAAAAAACAGCTTAGCGTGGTCCCAAACTCATTCATTTTCATTCAAACTGCTGCATAATCTCAATGTAGGTCATGGTGGGTGTTGGAGCGTATCCCTGTGTGGTTTTCCAGTGAGGGGGAGAAACACACAAGCTCGGGACCAGTCAGAAGGCCGTCACAGTGAGTGGAGAGTTATATAACGTTTCAGTGGAGTGGACTGTTGTTTGTGTGCTTCAGTCACTTTCCAGGTGCGTTTTGAGGTGGGAAAAAAAAAGATTCTTTTTGTTGCGTCTGTCTCACAATCCTTAGCTGCACCTCGTAACAGAGCAGGTATGAAGATTCCTCACGTGAAACTCAAAATTAGCAGCACTGACAAAACACTGCAAAGTCACACAGAGGTACTTGCATTTGCATTAAATCAACAATTATAACTGCTGAAGGGAATAGAAGTGTGGCGGGGGTGGTGTGGGGTCGGTGTGTGGTGTTTAAATCAAACCTGTTCCTGGGATTTCAGTGTAATTATCTTGACTTACTGGAATCTACTGACTATTTTATGTATTGAATCTTAAGCTGCAAGGAGGAAGGAATGAGAAGTGAGGACAGATGTACATCAGTCACGGAAACGCGCCAGCCACAGCCTTGTGTTTGAGCTCACTGGAGAAAGGGAGACAGCAAACTCACTGATCCGTGTTATACATCCCTCCCAGGAGCCGAAGCGAGATGGGAGAGGTCTTTCTGTCAATGCCGCAATGAGGAAAGGGGGCGAGGGCTACTGGGGGGTATATGGAAAGAAAAGTGGATGAATTGACAGTAATTGTGAAAAAAGGGAGGGTGAGAAAGAGCATCAGGAAAGAAAGGGTTCAATTAATAATAGAGGACACGCCTCCTCCGTTCAAGATATCGATTCCTTATTTACACCAAATGCAGTTTTATTTATTTTATGATAGCAAAACAAATTCTAAAACCTCTTGGTTTAAGTGAATATTTCATCCTGTAAAGTGAAATAGGGGAAGTGGATTTTGATCAAGTTTTGTTTACAGAATGGGTACATAGTATACACATACTCTATGTTAGGTGACTATACAGTACACCTATACCTAAAAGAAAGCGAACACTCCTTTGAGGACAGTCAAGTAAATGTACTTGACTGTTAATTAAGAGAATGAAAAAAAGGATTAATAGATTTTCACACAGCATGGATGCAAGTGCTATGGCACTTTCTAGATATAGAGTTATTAAAACAGAAATAGCTTATCCAGGAGGATATGGATCTGCAACTGGAATTATGATCACACACACCTCTCCCTCTCCCTTGGTCTTCTATTTATCACTACCTGAACACAAACTTGTGCTCACAAGGTACGACAGTCCAATTAAGATTCCTTCATGACAACAGGAATAAAATCCAGGACCAGCGTTGAAAATAATCTATATTTCACTGACACAAAGAAAAGATAGTTGAAAATGAAGAAAGAAAATCGGTGGAGGAGGGGCTTCAAGGTGGTAAGAAACAGGCAATTTGACTTCACATGCGGAACGTATGTCAAGACGCTGACAGAACAAGGACTATGGTTTCTGCCTTTAATTGGTTGTCTTTGATGAAAATCAGAAGAGTAATTCAACATCGATTGATATTACCTTTGTAATTCAAAAGCAATTTTCCTAGCTTCTTTGTCTTCCACCTATCTTCTCACGGTGAGGTGGGTGCACATCAGCAGGTGGGAACTCAGTGGATGAGAAAGGTCATTTCAGCCAAAGGCCTCTATTTCATTACATGCTAAGCCTGGTGGATGACTGAGCAGACTAGCAATGAGTCCTACTGTAGCAGGCAGCACACTTCATTTGCATCGCACATGGGCAGAAATAAATAGGTTTTCCAGTGTGTATTTCTCACCTGTCTGTAATATCAAACATGCTCAGCATCCATAATTCAACTTCAAGCCATTTTTCAGAATAGAAGGCAGAATCAATGATTCATTTAGATTATTTAGAGAAAAACAAAGTTGGCCTGCACCATTCTCAGATCCTTGTTCTCTGATCCTTGTTGAAATGTTTTCACATGATTTCCAAATCTGCCACTTCTGTCCTCTGACTGACAACAGCCTCTCTCTGGCTGATCAAAGCCATTGGAGCCAAAGCTGGAGGGAAATATAATGATATCAAAGTGTCTGGAAAAGCAAAAAACAGATATCAAATAGCCAACGAGGAAGCTAAGCGCTGCGTTTGAAACATCAAGGTGAAGCGATAGGAGAAGTCCAGCGGGCTGGATCATTAGCCGAGCTGGAAGAGAGTGCAGGGATGCTCTGCTACACTTAATTTGAGCTCTTTAATAACACACTTTATGAATTCAGTCATGTTTGCAGCCCTCTGCCTGAGACGCAGCGTGAGCGACGCCGGTGGATCTCATTTCAGCCCCGACAAGATTTCAGATTCAATTAACTCCAACTTGTAACACACACGCATGCACACGCTCTTCTCCCCATGCTTCATGGTCTCCAAGCCTGGCGTGATCTTTTTAAACATAATTACTTCAGGGCTGTCTAACAGAGGCCCATCGCCACCCAATCACATTTACATTGAGGGACCAAGAGAAGAGAAAGTGTGCAGACCCTGTCGGACCCCTCCCTCATGTTTAAAACAGCCACCCAACACATTGTCATGGTTTCTCAGGCATCAGGGATGTCACGCTCAGGGCGCTGTTGTCAAGGGACACTTTGGATTTCACAGTGGAGGAAAAAAAACAGCCTAAAAATGGCTGTAATGTCCTCAATTCTATAAGGAAACAGGAGGATTGATCTTCTGAAAGTCCTCTTTGACCCTTCCACAGTGACATGAGATTTCTTTGATGCCCCCTCATGAAATATGTATTGAAATACCAGCTGTAGTACGAAGTACTGAGGAACTTGTAATTTGTGCTACTTTAGATTTTCAATCCATCACATTCCAGAGGGAAAATTGCACTTTGATCTCAAGACAGATATTTAATAACTTTAGTTTCCTGCTTCGTTACATCTAAGCCAGAGTTGGGCATATTTAACCCTTTTATCCATGAATTATGCGAACCTCCATCAACCTATGTTGAAGGTCACTCTGCATACATGATGATCTGGTGAAGATGTGAGAGTTTTAAATTGTACTTTGGTGAATAAAAGGATGAGAAGCATTTGAGAGTGCATTCACACATGTGAAATACACAGTGGAATTTAATTCCACATAACATCCACGTCTCATTAACAATTACAATTACTATTTTATGTTGAAATTTGAGATTATATTGGTGTAACAATTTTGTCTTTCTTTTGTTAGAAAAGATAGTCTGACCGCCCAGCTAAGTTAATTGTCATCGTCAAAAGACATTTGTATTTTTTTGTAATGACGTTTTAGAATATTTCACCCCTTTCCTCCAGCTGCCAACAGCTTGATGCTATCGCCCTATGCTTTCCTTTACATCCTCAGCACAGACGTGATGATGAGCGAGGAAGAACAAAAGAACAATTATCATTTCCTCTCAGATTACATCCAGCAGATGTCAGAGCCCACATGTGGAGGCAGATAATTACTGTCTCCAAATCAGCGGTGGCATGATATCGCCAGAATACGTGTGTTGGTGTGCGTGTGTCAGGGATGTGTTACACAGAATGAGATTGTGAGCTGATTTATCCCATTTTAGTCACGTTTGTACAGAAACCATGTGTACTGGAGCAAAACTGAATTATAAGGAATGCTAAGAAAATATAATATACAATATATAATATACCTTATTGACATAAAACACAAGTTCTAGAAAATAATTAAAAAAAAATCATATTAAACTTATAGCTACAATAACTAAGAGAGATATAACCAATTAAAAGATCTAGTTTGCAAGCAAACAAACTAAATGTATGCTTATTGTCAAAACAAGCGTAAATAATATCAGAACATTACAGCTAATTGTCTTTGCTTTCACTAGCAAAGACAATTAGCTCGATTAGCTGCCGACATAACGCACTATTCCAATCATAAACCTCAGTATAATTTTTTATCATTAGATTATGAGACTAAAACATTAAACACTCGAGCTTTTTTTAATTTTTTTTTTGGATTCTTTATCTTTGATGGCCTGAACCACCTCAGGATGTTTCCATTTCAAATTTGCTATATTTAATTTAAACCACAAAGATTATAGGGGTATACAATATATAAGATTACAGAATTATCTGGCTCGTTTCTGCTAGGATTGGTTTTGCAGACACATCTTGGTGTATTACTAATCAGTAGGCATAACCTTTATGGGTTTTTCATGCACGAGAACAAACCCTGTTGTCGGCACCCAGGGCCAGGAGGAACATGCTCACAACCTATTCTCATACTTTATATGAGGCTATCATGCTTTTAACCAAGGGACACGCATGCATGCAAACACTTGACTCGTGCCAACCCATCACACATGCTGCCACTGTGTGTCTGCAGAGTTGTAGATGGAATAGAACGTGCCTTCCAGCTCTCCCTGCTTCTCTTGGGTGCAACCTTAAGTGATGCTGCATGTGAGGGGAGGAGAATCCAGACAGGGTCCCTCAGGAGTTGGAGGGTGAAGAGCAAAGGGAGGGGGTGCACAGATGTCACACTGAGCTCTAGTGTCAGACGATGGCTCCGTGTGAGGCGTGCCACTTATCAGATTGGTGGGGAGGATGAGGTTGAGGTGAGGGCAAGTGTGCATGTGGGTGAGGATGCACCAGGGAGAAGGAATATGAGTGTTGCTGGAGGCCATTAGCATACTTTTTTATCCACGCACACCAGTACTGTGCTCACATGCAAATTTATAAGCACTCTGGAATCAATCAGACAAGAAAAAAAGAAGATCACCATTCTTCCCTTCAGGCAGACTGCAGCTCCATGCCCTGACCGCCACTGAAAAGCTCCTTCTCATTCCCCCATTCTTCTCTTTTTTATCTTCTTTTCTCACTCTCCCTTGCTGCCCCATTTCACTTCAGTGAACATGCTCCCTCTCTCCTCATCGCAGGCCACAGCCCTTCTACTTTGCCCCCCCCCCGCATTACCCTGTTCTAACCAAGCCTGTCTAATCTTCATGCGCAATCGTGTATTTCCTTAATGCAAACAATTATTTCGATACAGAAATGCTAACACACACACACACATTGGCAGGTAAACAATTTCACAAATCAGCATATAAAGTGAAAAGGTCTTCATGGATACAAACAAACACAATAACACTCCAGGAGAACTCGCCGCATCAGCTGCTAAGTAAGGACAATTTACACCTACAAGTCTGGACAAGGTCACGACCACGGTTAAAATGAATACAGACATCGCTACATTGCCTGGACTCACCCTATTTTTTTTTTTTTTTTTTTTTTTTATCACTGATTCATGAGATGTTTCAACCAGATAAGCTGCTTTTACCAGAGAAAGTCTGGCAATGTGAAGTACAGCTGGACCATACAGCCAAGCTAAGTATCAGCGACTACACACACTTCATCTTAAAACTCAAAAACTTCAGCCTCATTAGAAAATATTTATTTTTATAAACCATCTCCCTTTCCTGCAAATTCTTCTGTTTTTTGCAAAAGGCCCTTACAAGTCAGAAAATAATATCAAAATGGTTAAAACAGGGCTCTGTAAAATATAAGGTCAAACAAAGTTCTCAGTGTCCTTGTTCGGCTTCTGTCTTTAAATGCAGGGCGATCACGAGGTTGAGCTGTGTCATGGAGTCAGGGGACTGAGCAGAAGACGGAGGAGGTCAGCGAAGCACAGGGAAGTAAAAAACTAAAATTACCCTTGTTAAGCACGTTAAAGGAGTCTCGCAGACAGAGCTGACACGTCTTTGTCTGCTGGCTTGCTAACAGAGCCCTGGGCAAAGCTGACATCCAAACACGCCTGATAGGATCAGAAAGTAATGACCACATGTCAGCCATTCAACATGACTTGAATAAGCACATATAATGGTCTGGGCCTTAATGCACATCTCTGCCCTCCAATACGCAGCTGGATGCAGACGTGACCACAGTGATACGCAAAGCCAACGCATCCTTAAAACAACAATGATGTCAGTCTGCCAAGGGCTATTTTCATTTTAGTATTCATGCACGCATACAGGCTTACACGCACACTGCTAAACATTCATAAGAGTTTAAGCTATTCATTACCGCCTGGTACTGTACTGTGTACCAGACAGTCCCCAGAATCCACACAGACAGGGGAGCTGAGGCTCTGTCGTGCTGTTTCTTTGGTTTGGACAGTCAATTTCTTTCCATCACACACTCTTTCAGTCACTCTTGCACTCGCAGTATTTATCTCACAGTCACTCCCTTCATCCTCTCTCTTCCTGTATTAGGCCGCCCTGCCTTCCCTTGGCTCTGATGTTAATGCACTCCCAATCAGGCTGTCCATTAAGCAGTCGTGCACTACACGTTCATCAGGCCGACCACAGGCCTGCATGCAAATAAGATTGAATTGCAGTGCGGTGCAAACTCCTTGAAACCTCCTCTGAGGGAGACCGTGAGTGAACGTGTCAGAAATGCAGGGAAAAGTGAGCTCCTGCCCATCTGTTTTATGCTAATGAAAACAAGAAAGCCAAGCATTACAAAGGATTATCCGTGTCATAATCCCCTTTTGATGTTTTGATGCAATGGTAAGACACACTTGCAACATTCTCTAAATTCCATTGGAAATTCTCTGATTACCCTGAGATTTAAAGTGCTATCATCTTTCCAAAGGCTTTGTCATGACTGCCAAAACTTCTTTGTCGTGAAATCACTGTCAGAACTTGAGCTAGCTTTACTGAAATTGAAAAACAAAACAATACAAAACAAAGAAAAATATTTTTTCCCCATTATAGTTTCTTTTTTTTTTCTCCGTAACACATTTCAAATCACATCTTCTTGTGAGAGGCATTCATTTTCACCCTGGGGTGTTGCCATTTCTCACATTCTAAATGCATTAGGTGGATCCTAAGAGGACAGCAAAGGAACAGACAGGGACAGCGTGGATGTGTGGGTGTAGGAGCTGTCACAATCTGAACGTAAATACCGTTTAAGGTCTCAAAAAACAGCCTGGAATATCAGACAGGAAGGGAGACAAAGCCTGCTAGATGGAGAAACACTCCAGTTCAGAAGACTGCCTTTCTGCAATCACAGCAGGACTCCTGGACGTAAGCGCCTGCACTGGGAGAGGGTGTCAGCAAGGTTTCCACATGCCACTGCTCAGTGGCACTCAGAGATAATGAAGAGTGACGACGCAGCAGAGGAGGGCATACCAAGGGCCCCTGTGCACAGCTAAAATCGCCCAGCTGCCACCTACTGGGCTGAGGGCATGACCACTGGTTCAAAGTTTGCACTTTTATTTATGAATCCAACCCCAAACCAGTGTGTGATTCCGCCCCTCCCCGCCCCCCCCCCCCTCGGTGCAAAAGAATATACAGGTTAACGTGTGATGAGCTCAGTGCCAACTGATCAATAAATACACAAATAACAAGTGATCTTTCTGCATTCTTCTATCGTGACCTCAAAAACACACTTGTCGTCTTTATTGTTCATTATGCTAACTAATTCCATTAAGATAATCCGCATGAAAACAATTTATGGTCCGATAACAGTCAGCACTCCCTGCACCATTAATTTATGCTATATGCAAATATGCATAAAACTGAGATAATTAAGATCTCTGATAGTCTTTAGGCAGTGATACTGAACCAGCATCTATCTACAGGATATTTTTCACTTCATCCTCACTTTTGTCTTTTTGCCCAGGAGAAGCTCCAAAATCACCTTTTCCTTGTTAAACATATTGGTACTATGGTAGCTTAATAAATTGTGTTTCTGTTTGCTTAAGAGTAAAATATTTTTCATAAATTTAAGTGGACACATCACTTGACCCCTTCTAAGGGTCAATGGATGTAAAAAGAAACTAAATTATTATCAATGACTAAAATATCTGCAATTGAATGATATTCAACCTCAGAATATGGTTTTATTTACATTTCTAACAGCATCTAAACATCTCTTGGTTTTGATGTGTTCATATGGATTTATTTCCTCAGATGAAGCGAGTAAAGGCTAAAGGAGATGCAGCGGTCTTCTTAAATAAATAATTATGTGTTTGTCTCACCATCTTTGGCCTCTAAAATCTTAACCGCTTGATGAGACACCAGCCATAATCAACATTTCCAACCCTCAGACATGATCATCACAAATGTTTTTTTTTTTTTTTTTTTTTTTTTTTTTTAATCCTCAGAAGCAAACAGCAGTTCCCGCATTTGCATCTACATGGGTCCCGAACATTTTCCTCTGCTTTACAAATGCAGCGTGTGTTTGGATAGGAGGAGCATGCGATTATGAATAAAACATGCTGCTCTTATTAAAAATAATCTGGCTCAAAAGTGCCAGAGGGCGTTGAGGTCTGCAACCCCACCCCCATCAACTCCCTCTACCTCACAGGGTTCAAGGAGAGTGGTCCCTGATTAACGCTGCTTTCATATTCTGTATGATCCGCTGGTGAAGGAGCTGAATGGAATTAAATAAAGCAGGCAGACATTGGTGCTTGAGGCAACATGGAAGAGGAGTCGCTACATACCTGAACATGTCACCCAGGCCTTTGAGGACACCTTTCTTGGCTTTGTTCTTATCCTTGTCCTTTTCTTTGTCTTTTTCCCTTTCCGGCTTCTTCTTTTCCTTCCCGCCTGTCTTGTCTCGATCTTTCTGGAAGTCATCTTTAGGAAGATGGCCGTTCACCCCAGGACCCGCGATGAGGTCACCACTGGTGGACAATGACTCTCGGCCGGATCTGGAGCTTCCCTCCGTGTCCTCTTCCACTAGAACAAAGCAGAAAAATGAAAGAACAGAAGATGGCTTTAACAAAGGCCTAATTTATCTACGCAGACCAGCAAAGACAAAGAATGATCACACTTTTATTACAGTCAAATGTCATTTTATGTACAGTAACACCTCCATTTACTCTCTTTAAAAAGAAAAAAGCTACGTTAACAAGTACAGAAAGTAAAATGACTTTTTAAAAAACCCTCTAACTTCCACTTGACTCCCTCCAGATCACGGAAATCGACAGCACAACAGCAGAATGTGTTACCGAGCCTCTCTCCTTTCCTCTGGTAACATCTGACGAAACATTAAAAGAAAAACAGAATCCCACAAGGTAAAGCGGCTTTGAACAAAACACACTGAGTTCACCCGCCTCATTAGAGCAGAATATATTTACATTCGACACCCTCTGAGACTATCACTCTGCCGAACATAGTTCCACTTAGCAAAAAGCCTGAAGTTATTTCAAATATGTACATTTCATGCAGCTCACCAGAGAACATTTTTCAGTTCTATTCTTTTCTCCATCTTTTTGCCTAAAAATGACCATAAAAATAACCTGTGAAAATAATCAAACTCTGCACTAATCTGAACCCGAGCCTGGAAACTCCTCAGGTGATCTAAGGTTGATTAAAGCTCCAAGTTTCCATCACATCTAATCAAAAGTGATGTGCAAAATGTAATTAATCTGTCAGTAATTATACATTTAAATAATCTCGAAAAAGCCTTCCAGGGATCTTAATTGCAAATGTGCCGCTCTTTGCAAAGCAAAGCTCCTGTCTTTGCTGCAAGGCATCGAAGTGTTTTACATTAAAACATATTACAATTGCATATTTCATACATTAAATTCAGCCTTTGATGAGAAAAGAAAAGCATTTATCGTATGGAAGGAAGAGTTAAAGGAGGCGCTGGGATGGATTTCAGCGCGGAGTGGCTGGATTCACGTTTCAAGGAAGGGTGGAGGTTTATTTTATTTCATTTTTTGCTGTAATCTGGAGAGTTATTAGATGTTTTTTTAAACTGTCATCTTGGAGAAAAAGTGTGAAACTGAATGGCAGGGACATAAAGACTAACAGCAGATTAAAACCATCACCAGCCCCTTGCTTCCGTTTCTCCACCTCTGCAAATTTAGTAATAGTCTCTGTATCAGTATCAGCTTTATCACTCAATCTGCTGCTTGCTTATCACCCCTTTAAGAGTGACAGTAACAGCAACAGCAGCGGCAGCTTGTATCAGGCTGTAGCAGGAGTGCTAATGCTGCTACTGCTTAATGATGCCCTGGTGCAGATAACATATTAAACGCAGCGATCCAGAGCCTCCCAGAGGGCAGTGTGCATGTGTGCATGCACATCTGTGGCCTGATGTTGATGTGTCCATGACGCCTATTTTAGTTTTTGTGTTTCAGATAGCATAAGCTGTTTTTACATTAAAAGTGTCATGAAAATAAAAAGACAGCATGGGGACAGTTGCCTACAGAAAACATTAAACCTTACAGTGAAACAACACCATTTTACTTTTCTGCTTATTTCAGAAGGGCTGTCAGCCGAGGTTGTGGCAGACATGTGAAAATGTCGCACTTATTCTGGTACATAAAAGAAAGGATATTTGCTTTGCACAACACGCTTTTTTCCAGTCTTTTTGTGATTTCAACAGACGACGCAACACAAAGTAACACCAGGAAAGTCCATTTGGCCCAGCAGGATATCTTGGAAAGACACATTTTCTTCGGGTTATGCCACGTTCTTATTTTATGTAAATAAAAGTCTGGGAGCAGAGGCGGCCGCTTATCTGTCAACTTTGACTATTAACCTCAGTGACGAGCACAGGCTGCCTGCTTTTATCTAAATTGAAAAACAGAGTTATTTGAATATCATGGGGGAAGAATGCAATATACCAAGGCGGGGAAAATCGCTCGCTTTTCCCATTTTTCTTTGCTGAGATAAGACTGTATTTAGTGGCTTGCCAACAGAGCTTATAAGAACAAAGGGTTTCAGGCAAACAATTCCCTCTTTTTTCAGACTGTTTTGCAGCTCTTTAAGGGTAAATACAGATTTATAGATTGCGAATACTCTCGTGTTGTTGGTTCATTACCTGCAAATGTAAGATGACTGTCTCACTACACCAAGAAATGGCTTTTTAGACATCAGTGTGCTGTTGGAGGTGGTTGATTTTCTATTTATTTATTTTTAATAAAAGTAAAAGTAAAAAATAAAAAAGAAGTTAAGAAGCAATAATTGCCAAAGTTGTGTGCTGGGTCTGTGTGAATACTGCAGAAAAGCAATATTTCATTTACATTGATAGTCACTAAACTGAACACACAATTGATATGTGCTCTCTGATGTATGTAGATAAAACAGCAGGTAAATTAGTTTCCATGAACTCATGGAAGACATGACAATGTGCATCACAACATATGGCCTGTTTACGTCTCTCATATGACTGGGGACATCCAATTGAAATTACATAAGGAAGAGCGCCGCTGTTTCAAAATAGCTCAGAGACAGTTGGCCAATTCCACTGATCTACTGCACAACACACACAGAGCAGCTAAACAATTAAAAACCGCTGACAGGTGCAACGTTCTGCTGGGAAATAAACAATCTGTGCCACAGGCACCTGACGCCCGTCCTACATCCCTTTTCTCCAGATGAAAAACATGAGTAAGAATGTCGTGCTTGTAACGTGGGGCTTTGGCTGCAATGTAATGTTTGGGTGTCAGATCTGTGGCTTTATTCCAGCTAACCCGTTTTTCCTGCTTATTTTGAAGTTTCACGACACATACGGCGCGATCCAGTTACGACAAAGGAGGTGAAGAAGTGAATGCACAAAGGAGGAGACGGAGTCACATCCGTCCAATGAGTTCTGATCTAGTGAATGTTGGGTTCGAAGGATGACTGTTTCTACTGATTTAGACTGACTCTTCCGACAAGCGTCATTGGCTCAGTCTGTTTTCTGGTTTTTCTTATTTCCGAGTTATTTAATTGTACTTTTCTCACATTTGTCACATAGCTTACATTGCCTCCATCACTATTTTTCAAACTAAAGCAGCAAAGAGTTTCTGCCTCAAACATTTAATCACTTTTTTTTTCTGAAATACCAAAAAAAAAAAAAAATCACTTGACTTTCAGATAAAAACCAGACTACCGTAGTAATAACATGACTTAGTCTTTGAGTACTGGTTAATAAACTCACGTGTCTCCATGCTGTCCTCTGTCGATACTGCAGGCTTCTCGTAAGACTTGTCTATTGCGGCTCTGAAGCTCTCGTTGCAGCCGCGGCCTCTGACGATGTGCGAGTGTACCCGTTTAATGTCGGTCTCACCGTTCACGGTCGCCTCGGCAACAGCTGTCTGGAGACTTTCAAGGGAACTGGATTTTTTCAGGCCCAGGGAGGGTCCGACGGCTTGTTGGGAACCTGTGCAAAGAGGAAACAGTAACAGTGAGGCTAATCAATGGCGTATGACTCCCCCTGACTGTTGTCATCATGTTTGTTTTGCCGGTGTACAGGATGAGGTTGTGTGTATAGGTGCATGTCTGGCTATTAATGTGGAAAACAAATTACTGTCTGTCCAATGAACTGTGTGAAACAGTGTTAGTGTTAGTGTTAACGGAAGCTAAATCATGTGGCTGAAAACTTGACAAGCATAAATGGGCTTATTACTGTACCAGCATAATTATTATGTTCAGCTAAAGTTTTTTTTTTTCAGTAAAAGGAAGTTAGAAAAAGGGGAAACTCATATAAAAACAGCACATATTCTTTCCCTTCTTTTCATCCCTGAGCCCAGGACGACACAATCACTGCAATCCTTTCCTAAACATCTTTCACATATGTCAATTTACTGGATGAAAAACCCCAAAGAACTCTTGACACAGGTCACCAAAGAACATATGCGGTACCAGAATCTTTCCATTATATTGTCGTCCAGTGTACTATTTATAGCAGACAACCATTTTCTTCAGTCTTTTAAGTCTTCTATTATAGTTTAATATCAAGTGATACAGCCACAGGTGTACCAATATTACTCCGATAATATATCATATCAGTTGCTTAATGATGCGTATTTCAGCATAGGAACCTAAATTCAACATGCATAAAAAAATCTACAGTGATGCGTGCACATGTGTGCGCTCTTTTTTATGTCACCCGGATAAACCGTTAAGCAGGGGACCTCAAAATGACCATGCAAGCATACAGTATGGCTACAACGTGCAGACTATAGGAGATAAAACACAGATGCAAGGGAGGAAACAGCAAGCCAACATTTACTCTCCAACACTGTGACATGCACTTAGACGTGCACATCAATCTATGGAACACTGGACTGCATGGACTCCATGATGATGCTACAAATACAATAAGCAATGTGGAAGATCTTGGTCATTACTGTTTATGGCTAATTAAGATTTTTGCTAATAAAAGTGACTGTATGTCGTCTTTGGAGCTGTTTAACTGTTAACACTAGGTAAGTCAGGCATTCTGTGGATACAACAAGGACACACAACTGCCACCGGACTATTATTGCTCGTTCACTGAGAAATTCTGCTCAGAGAATATTATGCAAAGTAAATACAATTAGTCCTGTCTGACAGTTTAGATGCACTGGAAACATTCTGAACAGCCAACCTCTGGAAGCAGACCCTGAACAGCTGTAATTAATTTTTCCAATGCTTGTCAGGGTTTTGTTTAGTGTGAGTGGAGTGTGACTCTGGTATTGGTATTTCATTTTGTCAGCAAGGCTCTGTCAGTTCCCTCAGGCTATTACCTTAGCCTCCAGTCGGTAAACGAGCAGCCTGCCTGATTTTCTGTCCCCTTTCTTCTGTCTCCACTCAGTGTGCAGTAAACAGCTTAACAAGATGGATTTTTGAAAGACGTGCAAGTGAGCTGCTGTTAACTGTAAACTTCTGCAGCGGAAACTATCAGTAATACTGAACAAACTGTTAATTCAATTACCCAGACAGCTTACTAACTCTCTGAAGGTAAAACACATGTCAGGTGCATCTGGATAGAGAGGCACTGTGTCCTTAAAACTCCCTTTAGACCACACAAACCCCTCAACATGCCTGTGTAGCGTAAATAAACATGTACTCCAGCTCTTCCTGTTGGATTTTCAATTGCCGATGTTGCTGTAACGTTTGGAGCACGCATATGTAAACAGTCAATGTATACGCTAGCTTATGTGCGTGCGTACAGGGAATCCCAAATAGCCACAAAAAAACACAAGCTCCCAACATGCACACACACGTCTGTGCCAGCTTCCATCAACAAGGAGATCGACATGTTTAAAGTGGCCTAAATGAGGCGTGAGCTGCCGGTGCTGGGTGATCACAGTGGTTCTTTAACTGGAGGGTTGCACAGACAAACACGGATTAGCCAGGAAAATAAAACCCCAGTCACTGAAGTAAAACTATTTATGACCACTGTATGGAGTAATGCCCAAGATACCTGGAGCGATACGATTTTGAAGAAAAATGTAGCCAAATGGTCTGACAGACATCCAGGATAGCCCATAATCTTTGTCTGTGGTCTGGATATAATTCTTTCCTTTTGTCTCATGTGTACTTGGGGATTTAAACAACTTCCTTTATGCCTCTAGCCAGCAGCTGGAGCTTCAATGTCCTGTCGTCTTCCAACTTAGCTGTAACCCAGCCATGCTGTCGACCACTTATTTTGGTCCCGGTCTGATCTGTTTTCCTTTATTCAATAAAACAATAAAAGATAACTGACTAAAAAGAGTTATTTGCACTAGTATTGAAATATGCAGTCGATTACAAGCATTTCCATCTGATATGTAAACAGTCACAAACAGTCAAATGAGATTTTAGGTGTATTTTGACCAGAACTATGTGCACAAGGCACCTCTCATTCTTTGAGGTCACAGGTCACACCTTTTTCCGCAACAATTGCTGCCAATATGCCCAAAAAGAGTTTGAATGGATCACACTCCCATTACAGTTAAAGATCTGGTGTCAAAGAAACCCAATAGGTTAAAAGGTCAATATGAAACAATGTTGCCTTTCCAGAGTGGTAAACTGGTATGTTTTCTTTTATGGTCAATGTTCATAAAACTTCTTGATCCCAGGAAAACCTGGATTCATTCCCGAGAGTCACATTCTAAATAAATGAGCCCCAATCTATACCGCTGCCTCCAATTCTGCAGGAAGAGCTTGCACATGTGCCTTCAGGCTGCACAGGTCTAAGATGAAACATTACTGCCTGCTATAAATGTCTAAGGGGTCAAACGATCTCTGCAGGACCAGAAGATTCTGCTTTACTGCAATGCTGCTGAGAGGAAGCCCTATGTTTCTGATTTCCTTTAAACAAATGGCAATACCAGTAAAACCTTCCAAGTCCGAGACAATTCCGGAAATTGTCATCTACATAATTTTTAATCCTGGGGACCGTGAAACAAAAAAGCCATAAAAGAGAAGGCTGCATGCTGAAAAACATCTCAGTCAACCCTGAACCAAAGCCACGTGCACCTGTTTTTTTATTTATCCTTTGAATGATGCCGAGTGGCAGACGTGCAGCAGACAGGGTGCATGTTTGACACAATGGGCCTGTGACTTCGAGTCGCGCAGGACAGAACAGTTCAAAAGAACATAAATGACATCTGCTGTACTTGGAAATGGGGAATAACGCTCCCACTTGGAATTCCACAACACAATTCCCTTCCCCATTGTTTCAGCTAGCATGGTGAACGTCTGAGAGTTGCAGAGACACAAAGAGACCGGGCGCCAGAGCGATGAGAGACAGTTTGCCCAGAGACTCTGTCTGCTTCAAACCTGCCTTTGTTTTCTTCAGAAGCTGCTCTGGCTCTCTGGGGAGAGTTTGACGGACAGCTCTCTGTATGCCAGTCTATTATGTGATTCCTATCACACAACAGAATCCTCAGTGCTCCGCTGCTCATCTCCCTTTTATTCAGAGGGACGAAAATATATATTCCCCCATTGCAGACAGACATGCGTTTTTCACTCCCTGCACGTCTGGAGGAGGAATGAATATCATCCAAATGAAATACACACAAAGGAAGACAATCCAACCAAATAGGGGTGAAAGTGCACCTGGAATTCTATCACAGACAAAGCCAGAAATAGCTGCCATGCTGTGTTCTGTAGCCAAATTAAGGGCAAGGACAGTTAATTGGAGAAGATCCATTGCCATTAAGCGTTAAAGGGGAAGTATAGCAAACTCCATGAATAAATCAGCAGCAGATATTACAGGAACAGGAGCCAATAGTATAATTAGAGCAGCTAAAACTCTGCTCCTCAACCATTACTCACAGCGACCCTTGCATGTAGAGATCTGTGTACGGACAGGGGCTCCATTACACATAATTTATTCAGAGAGTGGGACTTTAAGCAGGGTGGTGAAAGGGCCATTATGTTAAAAATAGCCTCAGAGGTGGTCCAGGGAAGGCCATGCTCAGGTATGGCCGTAGAAGGTTACCCTGGGCTGGCCATTCCACTGTGTCTCTGCCAGATGTGGGCCATTATCACAACGTAGAACATCCTCTATATGGTGATCATGCGCCATAGAATCAGCATCTGGATGATGTGTATAGAATGTAATTATCTGTGTCCATGGTGTCAACATGAGGGAAGTGTAACAGGTGATTTTTACTATATTACTTTTTAGCACCCTTTTCTTAGAGCTCCAAGAGCACTGAAGGTGTGCAGTGAATTCAGAGGTCTGCAGAGCACCGACTGATGTGTGAAGTTACTGCTGAGAGATGTGGTGTTGGGCTCCTAATGCATGTATTTTCATTGTCTGAATAGCTGTATTAATGCAATTTTTATAAACACTTTTCTTGTTCGATGCCTGTTTATGAGCCCTGTAAGGGTAGTTATAAAAATGAAATAGTGCTGGGAAAATTCAGTGCTCGAGTGCTCTTTTCCCTTCACGTTTTTTTCTCCATGATGGATCCGTAGCAGCAAACTAATTCTCATTTCAAATTCCAATCCAGTGCCAGACGCACTCTCTGGCTGTTTTCTACGATAATTTACAGTGTATAACAAGTACAATGGCACAGGTTCCCGTGTTAGTTGCCAAGTTTCTATTCAACGGCGTGCAGCTCTCTCCGATGAAAAGCCTCTCTTCCATAGTTAAAGGTGCCAAAGCAACACAGACAACAAAGGTTGGTAAAGAGGTGTTATAAGGGGAAAGAAAGAAAACAAGGAAGTGACTTTTTCCATAGGTTATTATTGATCCATAGACACAACAAAATGAGATATTTTCTTTTCAGCTGATTCAGAGAGAGCTGCTTACCTCCATATGTTCCCGTGCTGCTGTTAGTATCATCTCCTACTGTTAGACAACATAAATAAGGGTTAGTTAGTGGAATGTTAGTGAGCACATGCACAACACAAAGCTACAAAAGTGCAGCCTAGTGATGAAAGCAGAGGAAACTCAGAAGCACAAGGCACTCGAATGGAATATTTAAATGTAGATAGAGAGAGCCAGAGCACCCAAAACACATGAAAAAGGACAGAAACACCAGGTAAGTGATGGAAAAAAAATGTCTGTGTAAGGATAACTCTGTTGATCATGTTACCGCCATCAAACTTTGGTAATATTTCATTGGAAAGTAAAGAGATACATAATTTAAAAAATACCTAACAATGTGCCAATGAGAGGCAGGGATGCATACAGACGCTGGGTTCTTTGTCTCTTTTCATTTCCTTCTCGATTATTCTTCACCCGTAGAAAATGCCCGTAGGCATTTTTTTTTTCATTATGTGGCTTTGATGCAATAATTTAATTAAAACAATCAACGTATAGCAATGTGTGCCTTTGAGATAATAAAAGTAATGTTTCATTAGATGTGTGCCAAATCACACAGTGTTTTTATTTCAGAAACTGACTCAAGGGTTTGTTTTCTAACTACTGACTGACCATTTCCCTTCTGGGAGCTCATGTCAGTTACAACAGCTCTTATATGAGTGGAACAAGTCAGTTATTTCCCTCCGGCATGTGAACGATGCAATATTCTCAATGATAGATTATGATTTTATGATGGACGTCCAGCGGGATGGTTCCAAAACTCAGTGGAGTCATGAATGCAGAATGTTAAAAAAAAAAAAAAAAAAAAAAAAAACCCTGTCTTATAAATTGCCTGTTTTGTTTAAAAAAATCCTCTCAGGAAAAGATGAAATTAAAACAATGAATACGTTTTTTGATTAATGTCATTGATAGTGTGCAAGGAGCTATCTCGGCATTGTGCTCATTTCCTGTTCTCGCATTCATCATATTAGGTTTATATTTGACACTAATAACATAACGGAAAAATATTTCTGATTTCCAGTGATTGCTCACTCAAACGTATCCAGTGACTAATTGCATCTTTGTCGGAAGCTGCACTTACTGAATTCTCCGAGTTCACTTTTTGAAAAGTTTTCCAAGGTGGATTGGAGTTACAGACACAAATACATACCCAACAGACGTGGGTGCAGCGTCTAAAAGTCACACTAGTCTGCGGGAGCGTCAAAGATTTGTGCAGGTTTCTAGGTTCCATATGGAATATGGTTGGCTGTTATTTGTTACGATTAGCCAGTGATCCATGAGAGGGCATCGTCTGTCTCAGCGTCAGTGGGGATGGCTGAGAACTCAGACCATCTTTCTCCCCGTGACAGATGCTCATGCATGTGTGTGTGAGCACATGCCTGAGTCTTACCAGTATTTCCGGCCGCTCAGTGAAAAGACCAGCGTGCCTATTTTTTCTGGTACTTTAACCACGGGAGGTCAAAAGAGGACAAACCCGAGTGGGGCTTTGGTGCTTTACTGTTGCTTCACTTTGGCTGCATTTGATGGTGAGTTGTGGCAGTTCATCACATGCACGGTGAGTAATTGTAATCAACAGAACCAACCTAGATCCATGCTCTTGGACTTGCGCGACTTGACGATCTCCAGGTGAGAAGGGTTTTCGTACTGCTTGGTGCGTTTTTCAGACATACTCTGGCGGCCAAAGCCCTCCCTCTGGAACGAAGTGTCTGCATCCGCATCTGGACTGAGTGAGCTTGAATTGATGGAGAAAAAGAGATATGTGAATTTATTTTGATGCTAATGTGAATAAAAAAGAAATGCAGGTATATCAATGAGTATGTCAGTGATTTTTATAACTAATAAAGGACAATAAGCACAGTACAACAGACAAAACATACTGTATTTTGTAATGATCTCCTTCACACATTCTTAAAATAATACTTTGATAACATCGATGTCTTGATAAACCCACATATCAAATATATTTAATCTTATTTAAGTGTCAAGGACGAATTTACATCTGCTGTCTTGAAATGAGAACCTGTGATAACTGAGAAGACAAAGCTTTGCTAAGATGTGTGACAGGTGAGGGTCATCTGAGTTCACGGTCACTCAATAAACCACACCCCCACGCCCTTTTGAATGTCTTCTGCAGCGTCAAACCGTGCTCAGGTACCCAGCAGTGGCTCCCGTCGAGATCGTCTATCTCTGTCTGGATCTTAATTGAAAATTGGAGGGAAGTAGACAGATGGGGGCAAGGGAGAATGTGGGGCAGGAATTCGCATGCAGAAGAGGGCTTTTACGATTAAGGAGACAATATGTCGCCACGTGAGGGGAGATGGGTGAGGAGACGGAGAGCTGATGAAGTCCAATAATGCATGAGGGCGCACTGTCAGATTCTTTTGTTCTGTCGATGATCCCTCATTACGGCAGTGAAAGAAGAAACTGCTTCTATTCTATTGTCATGACTGAAATCGATGCGTTTTCAGCAGAAATGTGACCACATCATATACCGTATTTCCACGCAAATTACAAACATTTGACTTTTCTCATTACCCGCAAGCAACCTTCACTGTTTTAATATCATTTAAAAGCATCTGCGGACCTGCTGGAACTTGTTTGCATGTAGACAACTGCTACACGGCTTGTCAACCCCATTTAATGACAGAGGCGCTTCATGCGTCACAGAGGGGCCGGTGCCAGCATGTCACTTTACCATCGATCAGACATGACAATTCCAACTAAGATCAGACCGCTGACGGAGCGCCTTCAGTTGATACAGGAAGAAGCAAAGGTGGAGCAAGAAGAGAAGAATGACAGCACAGATGTATAATTCATTTATTCATCATCCCTCACTATTCTCCTCTCATCAATCCATGCCCACAAAAAGCCTGGCCTCTCCTTTCCTGTCTCTGAAAATGTCATCTGTCGGAGCATGTCTGAGACACTGTAGGAGAGAGAAAGGACAAATTCTCTGTGTGCATTTTGATTTCCTTGAGTTCTGCTTATCTTCTGCTTCTGCAACACAAACTAAGCCAAAAGGGTGGGACCTGCTACCCAAAGCTGACTCCTGTGACACTCCTGTGAATATGGCCATGTTAATGCTGGCAGGTAGGGCTGTCAGGAATTTCTGGAGATCATTAGTTGTCAGAAAAATAATCACGATTGACAAATATATTGTCTATTTTTTTTTCTTTTTTATATTCTACTATCATAGAATAATGAGCTTTAATAATGCACATTCTGTACTGTACACCTTGATGAATAAGAGCAATTAATGACTTTTTGAACATCAAGAAATAGTTGGGCGTATTGCTGTGGATGGTGGGGCTGTAGACGTTGTTTTAGATTTGTTGCGTTAGCGCTTTTGACTGGCACTTTTTTGCTGCAAATTTTACAGATGGCTTCCTCCACGTTACTGGGCTCTCCTTTATTGTTAGGATAAAAAACAAAATGCACCCACAGCGTTGCCGTAGTACGTGGTTTTGGAACCAGAACCTCCCCTTCCTCCATTTTGTTATTATCCTAGCCATAGCATATTATCCTAGCCATAGCATATTATCCTAGCCATAGCTCGCTGCCGATCCGATCAAGACTTAGAGGTAAACAATATATGGCTGCGACGTGCTGCTACTGGCGCAATACGATGATGTCAGGCTCATATTCATAGTTATTTTATGCAAATGTTTTGGATAAAATAAATAATTGACGGTAATTGCGAATATGAAAAATAACAGCATATATGAAAAATAATCACGACTGACAAATATTGTAATATTCGCGACTGCCCTACTGGCAGGAATGGAAAAAATATGGAGAACATGGGCAATTCATTGTGAATACAGGAAGAAGGCAAATCCTGCACATCCATTCTACCTCGGGAACAATTAAACTAGACAGCAAGGTGCCAGAGAGGATGCCAAGGTGTTATTTTACTGTAACCTGGAAATAGGAAGGTTAGAATATTCAGGCACACAAGCTTTTCCAGTCACGGTCCATTAAGAGAATGACTCTATACCGTTACAGACATTTTGTTCACTTTCAAATAGAATGCTCCACACTGGACACCTGAAAGAAAATGTTAATTTTAGTCTCATTTTAAAATATGTTGCATAAATGGCAAGAAGAAACGGCTTGACTGTGTGACCGCTTTGCAGATAAATTATATAATCTGTAGATTACACAATTTCTTTCTTAGAGCTTTCTTTTCTCCATCCTGTCCTCACCTCTGCTCTATCTTTAATAAAGGCCCAATCCATCTGGATGACACGTTCCCACATCTCCCATTCTCTTACCAGTGTTTAAAAGCAATTTCTACATTTCCGAGCAGATGCTTTACTCCTTGCCAGGCCTTCCCATCATCTAAAATTAACTAGGGCTGAGAGTTGCTCACAGGCAAATCTGCAGCTTTGACTTGAATTTTACATCAACTTGTTCCTGCCCCCCACCCCTTTGAAAGTTAAATGTGTCAAACTGCATATGAGCTTAGATGAGTTGCTAAGTGGTGAGTTCTCAAAGCCTTCTGTATTCTACTCTAATGGCTAATAATATTTTTCTGACTTCTTTTTCCACCTTAAAGTAAGTCCAAACGTAGAACTCTTCATATTCTTTGTAAATTAAAGGTTGGTTTCACACGCAAAGGGTTTTTTTTGCCTTCATTCTAGTGCCTCACAAGGGTTAAGAGTCAGTGTCCTGCTGAAAAGGTCCTTCTGAGGCTTGAAGCAGGCTGAATCAGCTTACTGCATGGATGCATAGCTGGAGAGCTCGGAGCTATCTTCAGTTACTGCATGAAATCCTGCTTGAGAGGTCAGGACAGCCTCATGGACACACAGACACTAAAATGTACATTTTTCTTTTAAATGTGCGTCTTTTTGCCTTGTAAACTGATAACAAACCAGATGGTTCTCAGCTCTTTTACCCAGAGGATGGGTTTTACGTTACCTCGTCTGGATCTACTTTACATACGGTGGTTTTCTGCTTGCAAGGTGGCATTTCAGCTGTCTTAGTGGAGGCACTGAGGAAACGTGTTCAGAGGTGATGGGGATTTTTTATGTCTGATGTGACTAAAAAACCAAAACACAAGAATTAATAGAGATTGCTTCAGTTTATCTGGAAGATTATGTGCTGTAAACATGCTTTCTGATGGAGAAATACTACTGCTGTTCCAAGTGGTGCTTCTGTCCTTACTCAGCCTCTCACATACTCAACATCAGTTGTGAGACGTTGCAACACCTACTTTCTATTCATATTTTATAAATATATATTTTTGCCAATACTGTTTGTTTTCACTTGTTATGCTGCCAGAAAATTAAAACTGTGTCTGTAAAATGAAAACTGGCGGAATATAAATCTTACGCATCACAGTAAAAATCCTTTATCGTCACATTAACATATTCCATATGAGCAGCTGCACATTTGAGTTACTGTAATCTTCTTTCTTTGCTGGGTTCTTGTAGCAGAGATAGAAAGAAAAAGGCACAGAAGGAGATCAATTAGGACCCCTTTGTCAGTGCTGTGACTCCTGTGCAGACCACTTCATTCATTCCTCGTCTGGAGGACAGACACTTTAATTGAGTTACGCTGCTCTGACTTTGCCGCTCAGCTAAATGAGAGACTGAGTGACAAGAACCAGGCCAAGAGGACTTTGGGTTGTGTGGAAAAACGATGACGTCTCCAACAGCATCTCCCCTGCTAACGCTACGCTGTATCCTTGGCGTCTAGTTCTTTCTCTGACCTGAAGCCAAATCTAAGCAGATCAAATGTATAAATTTCAACAGTGCGTGACTTTTGTGCAGACTTTCTGATGTAAAACGTCCTTACTTACACAGCAGACATTATTAGGAGGCAACTCAAGCAGTGAGTTTGCCTGAAATGCTAGTCTGTTTGTTCATGTCTATGCAGACCTTTTCCACTTTATATGTTAATTTGTGAAATTGTTTACCTGCCAGTGTGTGTGTGTGTGTGTGTGTGTGTGTGTGTGTGTGTGTGTGTGTGACAGCTGATGTTTGTCTGGAGTACTTTTCCATCGCTGCTGGTTGGCAGAGTATGGCAGAGCTGCCTGGGAAATGACGTTTCCACCTGTGACATCTCCCAGAGACAGAGAAGGACACAGATTTGTCTCCTTCATTGTCTCTGTGTCCCTCACTGTCCCTCTCTTTCTCTTTTCACACTATAATGAGAATAGATGGCCACCCTCCACTCTTTCATCTCACATTGCCCTGAGAGATGGACAATGTGCAGCTTTTTTTTTTTGTTTTTGTTTTTTGTTTTAAGGTTATCTTTCTCGATTAGTTCATCTCTCATCAAACATGCTCACAGTCCAGGAGACATGCATTTCTGTGCAGTTTTCAAACTAGGCTTGAGAGAGAATTGAAAAAAAAAATAAAAATAAGAATTGTTTTATCAATTACACGACACAAAGCATCTATGACAACCTAAGTAAAAGGAATCCAATATCACTTTAGAGGGTTGCGTGATTTTTTTTAGGACACATCAGCTCCCTCACCAGGTGAGCACCTCAGAAGGTGCTCCACATAGGACCCCCTTAAAAATAAACAAATGGCACAAAAAAAAAACACAAAGTAGTCCACTTTTCCTATAATCTTCCAGGTGAGAATATTGGTTTTTGTTTTTTTGTTTTTTTTTTCAGGAGACGCAGTCGTTCAAAGAGCCTCAGCTTCGAAGTACAGCTTCAGCACTTCCTAGATGGGGGGTTGAAATACCTTATGGTGCTCTTCCTTATGTTGGTGAACAGCACCATATGGCAAACATTCACATGAGTTGAGTCTCTTTCACATTCACATTCAAAGAGTCTCTTTCTGACAAAAGTCGGCACCATTTCAGTGAGGATTAGATCAACTTGTAGGACTGAAAATGCAAATATGTAAGAGAAATCTTCAGATGCTGACGCAGTAAAGCGCCTATTGAAGCAAAGTCTTGAAGATACTGTATGATGGTTTTCAACTTTAAATTAAATTGAGTAATAAATGAAATTATAATCCAACAAAAAAAAACAAAACCAAATCCCATCTGGAAGGAAAAGAGAAATACTCTTTAAGTCCTCCACTTCCTGCAACGGCGGCCAGGTGCAACTATAAATGGATCTGCATGTTTTCGGAGCTGACAGATCTGCTCTGAGCTGTTTTTCCAACACTGTATGGCATTCCATTCCTGTGAGAGATGCTTGGATTTATCCAGATTATTCTGCAGAGCCATTAAATCAGCCAAGCCTTATCAGTTTAACTGTAAATCACTTGGACGTGTTCTTTCCTGTTTGGCTTTGGATTCGTACTAATGAAAGAGGAGCAAGACGTCGCAAAGGGAATTCATGTGTCGGGTCAGGACGTGGCGCTCGAACACACATTTGCAAAGCAATAATTTACAGCCACAGTGAAGCCTGAAATAAAACACATGCTGTTTTTAACGAATCGCGCACTATGTGCAACCTTGCGCACGCGAAATTAACCAATACAACCGGTGATCTACATCTTAGATTTATTGCACCACCTGCTTGTAGTAAAATTTGTATTTATGAAGAACTTTCAGAATACTAAATCATTTGATTCTCTAGCTGATAAAAATCAGAAAAACTCTAAATCAATTGTGCTAAAATAGTTTAACTTGAATAACGGAGATCCATAGGTTCAGGGTGGTAATATTTAGAGTTTGTTTCATATTAATTTCAGGCCTGTAAAACTGATAGAAAAACAATTAATTACAATTACAATTACAATTAATTATTCCAGAGGAGATGCAGAAAGGTATAAAATCAGACACTGTATATGTGCACATTCAACACATTATTAAATAATGGTTGGGGTGTCAATTCATGTGCTTCTTGTGGTGAAGTGAGACACCTCTAATTAGCGTACATATGCTAGAGGCGGTCACGGGGGAACAAAACCAAAGCGTAAATAAGATAAATGGTTAAAAACACACTTTTCATACAGCATAACCAATAGCGCGGATCACACCAAACTTGTTTATATAAATAAAAGAGGGGGGAAAAATGCTAATAAGGCTTCCACTATATATCACTGGACATGTTTGAATTGGTTGATTCTATTAAACTAGTGGAAAGAACAAAAACATAGAGGTCTGTCTACATCACTATCAGTCAGCTGGTTACTGATTGTCCTGTGGCATCTGCCCTTTGTCTAGTGATTGGAAGATAATCACGCATGTAAGAAAGACACCATCGTATGAGTATACCTCAGCATCTCTAAGTCGTACAAATATTATCTCATTTTAATAAGTTAAGCATAACATAAATATGTTGTGCATTATAACATTTTACCTTTTTGCAGGTTTTTTTTTTTATTTCTATGTGATTTATCAAAATGCAGATTAAAACAGCTTATGTCCTCTAGACTGTCCTTACATTAATAAGATTGAAATAAAATAAGGTATTTTATAACCAATTGGCTCACTATTGTGCGCGTGAACAAAACCACAGAGAGAAAATTGACTTCATTAAATTCTACTGTGTGGGGAAAAAAAGGAAGGATGGAAGAGAAAGTGTCTGAATAACAATGATTTTACAAGCTAGCCAGCCACCTTTTTGCTTTGTGTATGCACTATGGGTGTATAGCTGGGGCCTAGGCAAGCCCTCTCCCCACAGAGAGAGGAGGTTGAATTATATTAGAGGGCAGAGGTGAGACTTTCAAGGCTCTGCACAATACATATTCAATGCATACACGCCTCCTGCTGCTCTGTTGCGAGCGTTTAATTAAAAAGGAACACTTCCAATTCATTGGAGTCTGACTGACCCACATCTCTTGCTGGATGTCTGCTGGGTTTTGGGGAGTTCCAGCTGTAAAGGAAAATGGGAAGAAGCTAAAGTTCGTCACACAAGACGATTCACAATCGATGCATTTAGGCAGCTGTTGGAATTTAAGGAAAAGAGAGACTGTGCATGTGTGCGAGTCTGACAGCATGAATTATTCACTGTATCCTCGGGCAGTGGCACACAGCACACGTCCTGCCTCACACGCACACGCCATCCACGTGTGCGTGTGTGGGCAGCACGTGTAGATATCGTGTGTGTGTGAGGGAGACGCTGTGCACTTTAGGCACATGCCGTGGACCAAATCCACGATAACAAACCTCTGACATCATGTGAACGACAAGCATGCAGAGCAAATCTATTCATTCATAATAAATGAGAGAGAGAGAGAGAAAGAGTGAGAGACAGAAACAAAGATAGAGAGAAAGAGAGTGAGTAAGGAGGTGGATAAAGCTTGTGGGATTAAAACATTGCATCTAATAAACATTGTCCTGAATGAGCAAACACTCATTCTTACAACAGCCAATCCTATGAAAGAATCCTAAAAAAAAATAAATCTAGTTAAATAAAGACTAAAATAATAAAAAGAAACGATGATAATGAAGTTCCTAACTTTGACATTTGGAAATGAATGAGGAGATTATATAGTACAGCCTGCCTTTACATTTCCTGTACCTGATTGCTGCAATTACCCAAGAAATGCCACAAGAACCATCAGAGTGAGTGATTATACCTTGAATAATGCACAGCTCTAAGTTTAAATGTGCTTAAAGGTGGCCTGGTCCTGTGAACAACAGAAAAAGGCTTCATTTTATTGCTTGTTAGCGTTTGATGAAATGAGCACAGAGTTGTGCTGCTCAAATGTTATTCTTTCTGGTCTGACAGGGTTGATACGCTTAAATGATCGCGTCTCTCGAGAAAGAGATTTACTTCTGTGACAAGGTTGATGAATATTGGCTACATATTTCATTATGAGGGTATTTCACTGGGGCTGCGGCCTGCAGACAGAGTGGGGACATGGAAATCCCCCGGGTGGTCATGGACGGGGAAGTACTGCTGGTACTGTTGGAGTTTTTCTTTTTATCTCAGTATGCTGCCAGGTCATGCATTATTTAATACACACACACACACACACACACACACACACACACACACACACACACTGGATGATACACAACTACCATACTACTGCCTATTTACCATTTAAAGGTTCTTTTCCATAGCATAAAATATGACATGAAAATTTTATTTTACCACCCCCCTCCCTTTCAGGCAGAACTGGTTTAGTTTTGTCAACTAAGGGAGCTATTACACTACACAATATCTGCAGGGAAAAAAAAATAAATTCAGATATTTTATTATTTTGTACTAGCAGTTCTGAAACACACTCCTCTAACAACACCCCGAGGACACAAACATACCTGAACCTACACTAACAATCTGTCCATAATCCGTCCATTTCTGAATAACTCATATGAACTACACCCCAGCTAGGGCCAATTTAGAACAAGGCAAAGTGAGAACAGTGCACTGCCTACCTTTCATTCTGACTGGGCAGCTCATGAATCCAGTTCACTGGATTCTCCCCTACGTAGCCCATGTCGTCGTGGGAACTGGAGGACGATTGGTCAGAAAGCTGGACGGGAAACAAGGGCAGCCGGTCGTCTTCGATCATCACGATATCATCCTGCGGCATGTTCACGGTCGGAGAGAGCTGGTAGTTGGCTGAAGAAGAGAGGAAAACATACATGAGTGAGTTTCCCCCAACTTTATTACAGTATTGGTGTCAATTTTCTAAACCCAATAGTCTGATCATCTGGTCCTCGAAGTTTTCTTTTTTCTCAAGAAGGGGTCTTTGGCCTCTTAGCACTGTTGCCCCACAGCAAAAGAGTTTGGTGTCTAATTCTGGTTCTACCTGTGAAGGCATGGGTTTTCACAATCCAAAGACATAAATTAGACTGAATGTTCTAAATTGGCCCTAGCTGGGGTGCAGTTCTGCCTCCCATTGGAACACCGCTGGGGTTGGTTTGAGTGCACTTCCTGACCCTAAGTGGGTAAAAGCTTTGGATAACAGAAGTTCAGAGAACATCTCTTAACTACAGCCATGATGCTGCTGTGTCAGGTCTCTGTATATTCTGACAATATTTTGAAACTTTATGATAGACACCTTTTTTTTAATAGCTTACTACAGCCACTAGCGTATGCGTAA
This sequence comes from Pao palembangensis, assembly GCA_015343265.1. NCBI lineage: Eukaryota > Metazoa > Chordata > Actinopteri > Tetraodontiformes > Tetraodontidae > Pao > Pao palembangensis. The sequence goes on from CM027086.1 coordinate 9,906,989, forward strand.
ACCTTCCTATGCATCCACTGTTGATGTGTCAGGAACTGCACTGATATTTATTTTGCAGTCCTGTGTGGGAACAAAAAGGACTAGAGGTGAGGTGTAGATTCCAAGGTGTCACACGTCCAATCTTAATCACTTAATGATGATAAAGATGGAAAATGCATCTTGTGTTACTTTAAATATGACCTCTGTTGAGGGTTCAATTCAGAAGTGGTAAATGGGTATTTCTTCTTCAAGGAGACTGTTGAGCTCCCTGATCAGTATTCTGTGCTGTCTGAACCTGCCTGCTGAGGAGTTCTTTCAGTTGCTCCTTTGCTGCTTCTCAAAAGTCAAAGCCAATGCAGGATTTAGGTCATGACTGGCACTCGACACCCAGGACAAGAGCAGGTTTGTTCCATTGCCCAAGGGGTGGTTACTATAAGATCTGACCATCCCAGATGGATGACTGGACATGGACACTTACACTAAAGTCAAAGCAAATGTAAACTTTAACCACACACCTGCTTACTATTAGAGGAGGGCTTGCAGAAAGGCTGAACTTCCTGGTCTTTGCTTTCATTTCCATTACTACAGAACTGTTTTGCAAATGTAATAGCTTTGGAACAATTGTGTGTAATTACTAACAGCAGACAACAATATTTATGCTGGCGGGATCTCAACATGAATCTAAGAGCCATCTCATTTCACTAGGGCCCAACAAATTACAAATGTATACCGTGAAAGCAAAGCTGAGTACCAATCAGCACAGCAAAAAGGTGAATTGTTTATGTACTTGCAGATGGGAAAAAAAAGAAAAGAGACAAAACAGCTGTGCAGAGGAGGACAGCAAGCTGGCTTTACAAAGGTTGTGCCCAAACAGCAGGGATAATCAAGCAGATGTATTTTACACCTATTCTTCACATCAGGATTCTTATCAAGAACATGTCTCAAAGAGATTTATTGAACCAGCTGTGGACACATGTTTTAAAGGGGCTCCTACGCGCTGTTACATCGGATATATCTTACAATCCTGGTTTACTCTGTAACACCAGCCGGCAACCGTGGTTTAATTCCCATGGCAGAACATTTCAATTGTAATTAAAGCTGAATGCTAATTAATTCTTATGAAGGTTTCATTTAATTTTCTAATGACTGCTCAGCTAAAGCAGGAAGACTGCTGCCAACACTGTAAAGGTGAAATAAAGGCCATTTCACACATGGGCAGCTTGACAGAGGAGCGAACAAAAAAAGCAGTAAAAACTCAGGTACGTTTGTAAGACAAGCTAAATCTTTACTGTTATAATAATAATTATTATTATAAAATATTAAAAACACAGTTATGTCAAACAAATATGAATAATAATTAATTGACATTAATTCACGTCAATTTATTTCTTACAACAGTCATTGTTGCTAACATTGTGGTATTAAGGGCTCCCTACTTATCCATATTTTTCTTGTATGTGGTATATTTTACTAGCTACCAGTGCTACCACTTCTAGATCCCAGTAGTAGCACTGCTAGCAGTGGAACGACAGTGTGGAAGTTTGCATACAGTGATGAAAACCCATTCGGTAGCACTCCTGAACATAAGCACATGCTAAAATCAACTTTTACTTTTCCCTTTTTTAGTAGAGTTGCTTCTCAATTGCATCAGTGACACTGAACATTTCACTAAAGTGAGTCTATTCACATGGGAAAATCACATTCAATGCGCAATTCAAAGAGCCATGGTCTTTTACGTCAAGAATGAGTTTTTGCTATCCTCTGAATATGAAGCTTCGTATGCAGGAAAAGGATTACACACACCAACAGATGCGTAACACAAAGTTAAAGCTGAAGAAACCAGATGTTGTAAAATATGAAAATAACTCAGAAATTGCTTTTCTGTACGTGACAATAGAAAGAGTGAGAGATTTTCTCCAGCGCACCTTCAAAAGATATGTGTTAGCGTGTTATAAGTTGACCACTGAAAGAATGTTTTTTTTTTTTTTTTTTGTATTTCACCAAAACCCACAACCATCAACAGGGGTCGAATGAGAATGTTGTTTTTAATTAAGCCTGCACTGGTCTCTCCAGTCCGGAAAACACTGGAACCGTCCATGCACTGTTTGTGGAAAGAAAACAAAAGTAAAGGAAAATAAACCCATTTATATCATGATGCTGGCAAAAGCAGTCACGCATATATCTTGGATATATTTACATGAGGTCACATGGGACTGGATGTTTTTCCAATTACTATTAACGATTCACAGAAGCGTGCTCCTTCACTGCGGCACTGTTTGGTACTTGGCACTTAAAGAGCCCCTGATTCACGTTCACCGACTGGCGAAATGACTGCGCCATTGTGGCTTTTAAAGCGCTGTAATTAAACTTTGCTTTTCATGTGTCAGGCTGTCAGGAGGAGCCGCAAACTATCATAGGAACAATCACAGTTACCATAGAAATAGGCACCAAGCAATGGGTAGGGAATCATTTTGTAAAGTGAAAGTGAAATCTGATTTTAATGGTGTTTGGCTATAAAATTTAACTTGAGTGTTTTTTTTTTTCCTTTTTTCTACACATAATTGATAGAAATATGTAGATCTATTGCCTTTAACAGAACAGAGGTTTTTGCATTATCAAATCATGATTAGTGCAGTGAGCGTCACTGGCCTGTCTGCATTTGCATGGTTTCCAGCGCACCAAAGCAGAGACTGCCATCCCACCTCCAGCATCGTGTGCAGACAGAGACAGATGAGAGGTGTGGCTTGAGAGGCCACCTGGCTGCATCCATCCAAACTGATCAGAGCGTCGCGATCCTCTTTTTTTTACTCTCTGCCCAAGTGCTGCCCGTTAAATCATTGAGCTGTAGGGTGAAAGGTCACACTAATAGCCACTCCATCTTTCTCCTCCTAGATCATTTATCCAGCCCTACCTATCACAGGCTCATATACCTTCCACTCCTCTGTCTTCTCCCTCTTTCACTCTCCATCAATGATGCTTTGGCCTATTGATCTGTTAGGAGGACAGATCATTAACAGATGAGCACTACCTTAGCTATCAGGCCCAAACATGGAATACAGCTGGTAATCAATGCAAGAACAGCTTTAAAAAAAAAAAAAAAAAAAAAGAACAAGACATTTACGCATATTACCAGATGCTTGCAACACAGATTTTTCCCAACTTCAGGAGAAGAAAATACTTAAAGTGGAACAGGGATGTCACCAAACCAGAAATCAAGGAGCTGGTACCACATCAATGTGCTTAATGTTGTTGTTTCTCAAAAGATTTAACCAACAGCGAGCAGCTGAGTTTTTATTTTAGCATGTGGCATAAAGGAACACATCTGCAACTATGTTCAATATACGAGGTCAAACGAGCTGTTTTACATCATCATTGTTGCAACACTGGATTTATTAGCATGTGAAAGGAAAACATATCAGAAGTTGAAAAGGGAACAATAGTCTTTAAAGCTGTTTCTTTTATTTCATTCAAATTTATTGCAAACATCATGGATGAGTGCTTGTTTTGAAGGTCGAATGTCACTCAAACCACATGCTTCCTCGATAAAATGTCCTCCAGAACAAAACAAGAACCTTGCCCATTCTTACCAACAACCACACGGCCGACAACCCAACTCTCACAGCTCGGTGACTACGGCAGACCTCTGGATCAGTTTGTCTGGTGCAGACTGAACTCATGACAATGGAGATATTTTCAAACACCACCTTGTGCCCAGTCATGCTGTTCACGTAATCCAGACGTGGGTCCTGTGTGCTACCATGCTGAAAGGAAAAAAATCTGTATCATATAATGTAAAAAAACAAACAACTATTTAGAAAAAAATGTTTTTGATCAGCTTGTTTTCATTTCACAAGTGGACCACACACGTGTCTCTTTCATGCGGCCTCGTTCCAGTTCTGTTCTAAAACAAGCATAAAATAATTAGATTAAACAGGCAAATGCTCCAGGCCATTCTATTTACAACTATATTTAACTATTTTAATTGGCAAAAATTTTGACAAGCACCAAAAGACCCTTTAGGGACAAATGAGGGGTAGAATAAATGAAAACAACCCTGGGATTCAGATGTCAAGGCTAAGAATGGAAAAACAATCACATGTGGACTTAATCAGTTATTCCCACCTCTCCAGAACTACCAGAGTCCAGGATTAGGGGGCAATGTCATGTGCAAATGCGATACAAAGTGGGGGAAAAAAGGTATCAAAATCTTACATCTGTAAATCGCTTTCATTTAATTTTTAGAGCATCTGCAAATAATGACACATTTTCTTGAAAACAACGCATACAGACTGACAGGCTACGGTCACATCAGGCTGGTGAAAACATCTACTCATCTGGAAAATGATCCCCCAAACTGGTAAAATCCCACTATGCTCTGACTTAAACTCCATCCAAGATTGTACAAGATGTATCTGCATTAATGTTATTCTGCATTCTTTTAAGTTGTATCTGTGTCAACACAGTAGAGAATCAGACATTTTAAAGATTTTTTTGTTGGTTTTTATTTCAGCAATTTGAGTAATTAAATTTTCAAACGAGCAAGATTTTAAAAGTTAAGAGTACACATCACTGCAAATAATGAGGTAACACAAAAAGTAACACCTTTTCTCCTGTTTTGGACTTGGCTCAAGGTGTCTGCACAGCGTTTTACACCCTCACCGACACTGCACACATTACATCCTGTGAACACTGGCCTTCCTGTGTGACCGCAGCATGAGTCGCTTGCCCGGTTCCCACTTTAACCCTCCATCATTCCTCTCCATCATGTCTGCCACGCGCAGCCACCTCCACAGGTCGTGTCAGTCTACAGGCCTTAATTTTCACCCCAGCATGGTAACCGAGGACCCAGCAGCACTTTTCAATTACTCAGACCGGAAAAAGAAGCTGTGTGTTATGACAATGACCTTTGTGTCAAACCTCAGCCATCAGTAGAGCGCTGCATGAAAGCAGGAGAATTAACTTGGTTGCAGACTCGCTTTCCCTAAAGTTACTTAGACATTTGCTTCATTATTGTTTCCATTTTTACACCAAATTGGGGTGACGTATAAGTGACAGGATTGAATTCTTCCACTCCACATGTTCTCCAGTCTTTGGTCCTGACAAGGTCATAGTAGTTGTGCCAGAAATTATTCACCATTGGAAAGAAAAAAGAACAACAACAACACACACACGACAGAGAGTTCCGAATGGCATCCAAAAGCACCACGGGGGGATAAAGACAAAGTGTTCTTACAATCAATATGATGGCGATATAGCAGGTTGATAGCACCTGTTTCCTCTGTGATTTTCTGCTTTTCTTTGCTGTTGCCATGGCAAATTTAATTCCTATAATTCATTAAATTATACCTTTTTTCTTTTTCCTCCAAAGACCAAGAGCTATTACTCCCTTTTCAATAAAAAGGCAGCCTGTAAGTGCTGGTCCTGGATTAGATGGTACACTGTAATACCAGAGCGCCTAAAGATATGGTATCCAATGGATACCACCAGCGACTTGGGCATGTCAATGAAATAAAGTAAAGTAAAATAAAATACAACAAAATAAAATAATCTGGAGTGTTTTGTTTGGTTTCACTGTATCAATTTCTGCCATATGTAGTAAATCACAATCAAAGTCAGACATTTCTTAAGCAGTAAAACCATTACATCTTATTTACTTCTCTGCTGAGGTCTACTTATAGCAGCACAGGCAGTTTAATGGAGAGGAGAGAGGCTGATTTAGTTAAGGAGTTCCTATGCTTACTCTTAAGAGGTAAAATGGCTCTGGGGTCTGTCAGTAATCACTGCTGCTCTGAGGTAAAATATATGACTCACATCAGGTGAAGCTGGACATAACCTGATAGAAATGTGACTTCATGCAGCTCTACATCCTCCACATCCCAAAGACCACATGTCTAATTAAGATGCATCATGTCCAGAAAAACATCCACACTGGGGCATGAGCCGATCCTCTGTATTTCCCAACCTTCGGTCCCCAGTATGTGACCTCTTACATACCCAGCCATCAATGTGTCTCAAGACGACTAAAGATGTCTTAATAACTGAAATTAAGACGTTTCAAGACATTTTTGTAAATCAAGATGTCTTAGGACATCTTAAGGCAAACATTTGAAGACGCCAGAGCAGCAGATGGAATGAAGCTCAGTTAAAAATGTAAAATATTGCTTCAGATGAGGAAGGATATGGCAATGTAATGTGAGTTTTAATTTTTGTAGAAATGTTTTCAACAGAAGAAAATGAAATTAAGTTTATAAAAAGTTTCATGAATAAATTGTTGAATTTAATTAATATCATAGAAAAAATATAATCAATTTTAAATATAGAATAAAAATAAAATTATAATGATCTATACAACAACATGTAATAAATAAGGAGTAATATAGACAGTGTAGGTGTAGGTTCTCATCCAGGTCATTGCTGATCTCTGTGAGCAACTGGACGATCTGCCTTCCAGAAGGTCCCAAGTCTTGTTAAGGGCATATAGTGTCAGATACAGAGGTTCATTCGCCAAGTCCGACAGTTTTGCAACCGACAGCACGTGCCAACTCAGCCTGCGACAGTCAGTCACACAGTTTGACAGAGTGGCAGTTGGATTTTACCGTGTCTATTTTGGTCGTAAAAATGTTGCAAATTCGCTCCGAGAACAATAACCCTCATCCCCTAAGAGTCAGAAAAGATGTAGAAGGTTACCTTCTTGAGGCACCTTGAGACGTCTTCATATTTCCAAGACATATTAAGTCATCTCAAGACAACTAAAGACAACTTAAGAGCCATGTCTATAGATGCAACTTACAGACATGTCTTGGCTGGCCAAGACATCTCAACAAATGCGTCTTAAGACTATCTTTAGATATCTTGAGCCACTTTGATGGCTGGGTATGTATGTCAGTACTGCAAACAAGAGCAGCCTGACTTCAGTTACAAGGACAAGATAAAAGATAAAAAAAAAAAAAAAGAGTGAAAACATTGTCTGTGAATGGTTTGATACAGCATCTGTAGATTTTGCTCTATGTTATGCACTGTCTGTGTTATAGACCTTATTAATACCTCATTCCTAATTGTATTATACACATTTTTACAGCCAATAAAGGATATATTTTCTGTTCTACAACAATTGGGTTATTTTTATTTACTATAATTATTTTGCTAGTTATATGTCTAGTCGGTCCTATTTTTTTGTAAATCCTTGCTTTGCATCTTGTTCTATTGCCATGAGGTTTAGTTCAACGAAAGCTCTCTTTTCTTGAACATTCTGAAGTGTTTTGTTTAATGTTCACGTCACGTCTTCAAACTAAAAAGCAAGAGATATGTTTTAATTGATGAGATCTTAAAATTTAAACATAATGTTTCACTGAAGACAGTAGCTGTGACATTTTTTCTAAGAGCAGTTGCTAAACCCTGGAGGAACAGATTTCTTTTCTTTTTTTTTTTTTTTTAATTTTTTGGCCAGATTCCTGCTTCTCTGTCTTTTGTAGTCAGTTGGCACTACATAATCTTTTGGACTGGATTTCAGTCAGATTTGTTTGCACGACTTTCTGGTTCCAGCCCTTGCTTGGCTGTCGTTAAAATAAGAAACTGAGCCGACCTGTGCTGTCTGTGTCGGCCTGATGTGACAGTTTTGCAGCAGTAAAAGAACAATTTCACTAATTTCTGCTTCTTGGGTGCTTTGTTTTACCTCGAGATAAAAACCTTGAATCAGAACTATAAATAACAGAAGTGTATCAGTCTGAAAAAGAGAAAGAAATGAAGACATGTCACTGAAACCAGACGCAGGTTAATGAGGGTAGGACCCAGAGGCAGCCTGAAGAAAGAGAGAAAAGAGAAACTGACATTTTCTGACTGCGATAAAAAGCCGAGTCAAAGATCTGAGATTCTGACACTCTTGAGATTTTGCTTCTGCACCCACCGAAGCCCTAAAACTTGGCTCATTTGACACTGATGAGGCAAGAGACGACTGCCCTTGAAGTTTCTGCGGTAACAAATTTTTCCATCAGAGTGTTGACAGTTTATGATCACAGCAGCGTTTGGAAAAAGTGTTGGAAAGTCGGCGGAATAAATAAGACAAGTGGGGAGGAAAATCCGACCAATTTTACATTTGACTAGAAATGGGAGAGAAAGAAGAGATGGCAGAGTGAAAATGAGAGTATGGGGAAGAAAGAGACTGAGAGAGAGTTAGGGGGCAAGGCCTATTGATCTGGAGGCTTAATGAACCATCAGATGCCTCTGACACACCCTCTGATCTTCTGTGATCACTGGCAGAGTGGCACCACTCTGGGGATGGAAAGAAAGCAGGAGTGGGTGAAGGGCAGAAAAAGAAAGTTCAGATCATTGATGGACTTCAAATTCCCTCCAATGGAGCATCGAAGGGTGGAAGCTGTGGGAGACAATGGAAGAGGCCGGTTATGAGTAGAGAGAAAGGGTACCTGAATAAGAAAACTGGAGGGGGTTTTTTGGAGAGAAGAAAGAAAAACAAGAAGAAATGTTTCACTGCCCATATGGGCATATGAATGAGTGCACGTTTTTAGATGAGCCATGTGCAAAAAGCCACGAGTCCGCAGCCCAGACTCGTCACTATGTAACTTAATATCCTGCACCCAGAGCAAAGCATCTGATGATGTCTTTAATGAATAAGCCACACAAAACAAAGTTGATTTTCTTTCCCTCATTCTTTCAAGTCTCATTAATGGCACAAAATGAGCAATTCTTTTTCACCAGGTTATGACTTCGCCTGTCATACTAAGCCAGGAAGTGGCATTCAAAGATCCATGTTTGCTCATTCTAGCACTGAGATTGGCAACATGCTAATCACAATAAACACTTTCAGTGCATTTTTCCAGATTTGAGATTGATACATTATGTCCCTCCTAAATGGCCAAAGAAAACGGACACAACTGAACTGCTGCATGCTCACCTGTGCATGTTCACGCATCTCTGGATAAATGCAATCATCCCTCCTCTGTCTGTATGCATATGTGAAAGGTCTGTCGATGTGGAGATGACAGAAACAACTGGCAGAGGATTAAATTGCCAATTCTAATATACCCGAAGAGACAAGATCTTAGCCACTGATGGAGACTTTGGTGAAATAGGAATTGACCTGACTGAAGCGAGCATGAAGTGGAGTGAAGGCGGGCAGGATTGGGGATGACATTAATCCCTGAGAGACTTCAATGATGAAATAGTATTGGGAGGAAAATGAAGGGGGTGCAGGTTTGGAGGTAATGGTTTTTTAGGAAAGCCAGCAGATACAATTCAGAGAGAAGCTGGGTGGATTGATTTGTGTGAAAAAAATGTCCAATTAGCAGGAGGTAAGCCAGTCAAGCACCCTTACCATCCATGGCAATCCATTCCTTTTGGAAGGAAAAAAAAATGCAGAAGAGGTCAGGACTTACCAGTGCGTCTGAGGGTATTCGGTAGAGGTGTTGAGCTGCCGTCAGAGCTGTCAATGGTTTCATACAGAGACTGGGATATTCTGCGCTCATGGTTGTCCAGTGGAGTATTCACAGGATGCTGTACAGTGAGACTGCTGCCCAGGACCTCCTGCACAGAATAGGAGAAAGATGAATGTGATGAATAGCTACTGTAGTAATAAAACAATTCCCAAATGCATAATATAATTTTTCTGAAGGGCTGGATGGAACAAAAAAAGCACCACTAATGTCAGAAGTGCTGTATAGTCCTATTAACTACACAAATTCTAAAGCTTAGCAAGAATGTTCAGAGCAGTGAATAATAATGCTTTGGTATACTTAGCTGGCTCCAGTAACAGAACACCAGGGATATCCCATAGTTTGATAGACAGGTGTCTTTGACAACGACTTCCAGTAAATATACTGTATTGCTGGTTATTGGGTTGCATTAACGATCAGTACCTGGACCTGGAGTCAAACCTTATATCCGACAATGCTTCACAGAAGCCTGTGGGCAGCCACAGGAATGCAGTGAACTCCCTGTACAGGCTCCATTACAAATAGCTTCCTCACAGCAACTCTTGCAGGATTCAACACTCTAGCCCAGCATGTTTGAAACCAGGAGGCCGCGGCTGATATTGAAGTCCCAAAACACACTGCAGACCCGAGGCTACGCTACCAAAAGATGGGATCAGGAAGAAGAGGAGAAGAAAGGAAATGTTTGGAATGAATATTATAGGAGTATTAAGGAATATTAAAAAAGGGGGAAATGATTTGTGAATGCGGGTGGTGCTGAGTCACCTTCTCCTGGGACTAGTGTTCCCTGGAAGGCACATACCCGGGTAGGGCTGGTTAATGTAAATAAGTGGTTTAATGAATTGGTAGCACAGGATTTTCTCAGAGTGTTGATAGTAGAAGACCAGAAAGAAGGAGGGATTCAGTGTGTGTGTGCGTGGGGACAAGGTCAACACAATTACAATCAGAGCCATGGCTGCTGAAGCTTTATAATAAAACCCAAGTCCCTCGATATTTCAGATTCAATAAGGATCAAATTGCTGAAATGAAGATTTATTTTCCACCTCCATCCCTGCTGCTGTTAATCAGTCTCACATGTCTTTTGTCAAAAGTAGAATTAAAGTTAAATGGAAGGTTTTGGGAGGCAGCAGTGTGGAGTTAGAGAGACAGGGAGGGAAGAGCTTAGAACTGGATGGAACCTGTCAAGTGGACCAAGTCTCAAACAGAAAACTGTGTCATTCTCTATCTCAATGTTGTTCAGACTCATTTTAAAAATATTAACAGACTTTCATGGCAAATAGACTTTTAATCAGCCTAATGCAGACGCAAATATAACTGCAATTTATTCTTTGTGTATTTAGCATTAATGAAGTCTGCGCCTGGGCATGCATTCTAATGCTTTAGCACACTTTGCGTCAGTTTGAATGAAATGGGGTTAACATTATGTGACTCACATGTCAAATGTTTACTTTGAAAATATGAGCAAGCTTTTCTGCTCAATCAGAATTGATCAAATAAATAAGTGAAAACCACACAGAAATAAACCAGAGCTTTGTCCAAAAGCATATGTGTGAATTGTTTTTATTTATCTTCTGATTTTTAATGAAGTTTTGTCCTTTTTTTATATCCATCTCCCCTATTGTATCTGACTTAATCTAGTCTTTTTTATAGTGGATTAGCCTGATGACTCAGGGAAAGGGCAGCTGCACAGTCAACATTATCTGCTGCTCAGCTCCCACTGGACTCACTAAACGTAAATGTGCTGTTGTTTTAAAGGTACTGTTGCTGTTTCCTATGCAAATTAAGCATAATCTGGTGTTGGTAATGTCCGTGAGTTTGTGCAGAATGCACAAATGTGTGTGCCTGTGCAGCATCTCCCTAACCTTGAGGACTATGGACAATCAACCAAGGCTAATAATGTCTAGTCCATGGCCATTTCCTGGCTCTCTATCCTGGTCTTGGCCTGTTGCCCAGGCCATAATCCAGTCAACCTTCACCAGAATGCCATAATTACACTCCTTAAGCTCCTGCATCTTACCCCAGGCACAACTCACCTCTGTGCTGGCTAGATACCCAATTTTTATTAGCTTTTCACATACACCTAGAGCCACATCTAAAACCCCTGCTTCCCACAGTGGTTACCCAGGACTTTGAGGAGTTCTTAGAAACTTCAGTTCCACCAAACATAACTTATAGACTTGAAATGAACATATGACTGCTTAGCTTCAGCACCAGTTTGGAATTAAACCTTAAAAATATTTTCCCTGTCAAAAATGATGTATTGATTAGTTCACACTACTAAAAAAAAAAAAGTTTATAACAATTGAAAAACATCAGAGGAAAAAGATGTTAGAAGCTGACACAAAATTTCAAGAATAAGTGGGTGATGATGCATGTTTAATATCATTTAATCTATAATAATTGCAGCACTGTCTGCAGTTATTAAAGTAGTATAGTAGCATACTACTATAAAGTAGTATACAAACTTGACACAAATTACATCATAAAATGGCCCATGTATAGAAGACAAACACCTTGTTATATACACAAACACTGTTGTGTTAAATGCAAGGTATAAAGGTGCCCTCTGCATCCACATACACGTGTATGTCTTAACAGACACCTTTTAGACACACTCCAACTCCCCAGTTCACCGCCATGCCCAAGCAGACCACTCAAACACCAGATTCAATATATTATGTTCGCAATTGGCCCTATTGAGTCTTCCCCGCCACTCGTAAATGAGTTAGTCCTCAGAGAGCCGGCTGGGAATGAGGGCCCAGCCGTAGCAGGATTACATTTCTGCTGGTTTGCGATCCACTTTCCTCAATTTAGTTGCACCCTTATTGGGAACTGCATTTCCCAGCGTGCATCACTTTGTGGTCCAACTCAGTCCTCTTTCCATGAATCACTGCTATTTGCTGTGACAACAAAGGAGCAACAGTCTGCACATGTCAAGATCTAACTATACCTCAATCGCTCCATATTAAGTCACATGGGGGGTTAGGGCGAGGTCCACACACATTTCCCTTCCACTTTCCCTGGGCATCACAATGGTAGGCCTCTTCCAGCAATGGTCAGCTCAATACTAATAAAACCATAATTTACCCAGCTGGGGCTGTGATTGATAGCTCTCTCAAGGCTCTATCGATCATGCTTCGCTCATCCAAATGTGCATCTGTTGTTCGGGCCAGCCACTTCCTTCCCCTTGTCTCTTTGCATAAAAGTCTCTGTGACTAACAGCGATGCTTATGGGATGATTACAAACTGAGCCGCTGGCGTGCTGAGAAGACAACTTTGGTGCTCTGACTCACTGCATCTACTGTACGCTCATCACTGTCGACTGAGCATCTGCTTGCTCCTGCAGTGAATGCTGCTCTTCATCTCCGCCATAGCTCCTGATGCTCCTCGTCAAGAATAAATCTTGATTTCAGGTTGCCCAATTACTTGGTTTGGTTCAAAAAGAAAAGCTCTGTAATATATGATCTGTAGGTCAAACCAGATATCAACTTCCTGTTTTTGAGTACATGTGAGTTCACTAATTGTAGCCAACAATATACTGATGATACGATGCACTAAACCCAACTCTATCAGCCAGCCCTTCTTTGCACATATTATCCATCAATCCATCCATCCATCCATTTTCCTCCACTTATCCGGGGTCGGGTCGCGGGGGCAGCAGCCTAAGCAGGGAAGTCCAGACCTCCCTCTCTCCAGCTACTTCGTCCAGCTCTTCAGGGGGGATCCCGAGGCGTTCCCAGGCCAGCCGAGAGACATAGTCCCTCCAGCGTGTCCTGGGTGTTCCCGGGGGCCTCCTACAGGAGGGACGTGCCCTGAACACCTCACCAGGGAGGCATCTGGGAGGCATCCTGACTAGGTGCCCGAGCCACCTCATCTGGCTCTTCTCAACACGAAGGAGCAGCGGATCTACACCAAGCTCCTCCCGGATGGCAGAGCTTCTCACCCTATCTCTAAGGGAGAGCCCAGCCACCCTACGGAGGAAACTCATTTCGATGATAGAAAGGTTATGACTCTGGATGGGCACCTATTGCAGGGTTGCAGGGTTAGCCAATCAAAAGGGAAAAAAACTGAAAGAATATACATTTACATTTATATTTTCGTGGTGTCTGAAATCACTACTGAGGCAAAAATATTATGAAAATTAAGTTATATCTGACAAATAACAGCACATATACATAAAGAGAGATATTCTTACATCGTGCTATGAATTTGAAATCACAGGACTGGAAGCAGCCGTGAGTCTGCTTACAGTGCATCTGTCTGCTTTTAGATGCTGGTGTCATACATATCTCAGTAATGTCATGAAATACCACAGACACCGCACCAGAGAGGGCAAATAAAATCATGAACAAGGTGGTGGTGCATGAAGCTAAAATAAAGAATTTCACAAGGTTTCTGTTAATTAAAAAATGGTGCTGGTATTTCATTCCGGTAATGTCTTATAATAAACCAACTTGTGAGTTATTTAGAATCACAGACGAGCTAAAAAAGGGAGTGGAATCCACATTACTGGATGTCTACACACGAAACAAAAACAAGCAGGGCATGATCATTTGATCTTGTAGTTCAACAGATGCAGAAAGGTTAATTACGCAATAAACTGTTTCTTCTAAATTACTAAGCAAAGGTCTATATTTGATCATTCGCAGGATTTTGTGAGTCTTTGCAAAAATCCCTGAGACTAAAGTATGACCTAAAAGTCTAAAAGACTTTTCTTAAATTGAATTGCTCAAAAAATAATAGAAGTGAGATATAGAAGGAGGAATTATAGTCTCTGAAGCAGCAATGCAATTACGGCTTCAAACAAACTGACAGTGACCAATCATATCACTCCACTATCTGGGGCAGAACAGTACTTTTTCAAACAGGGGCTATCTGTGGAACCAGAACAGAGGAACAAATTATATTCTCATATGTTATGGATATTATTCCCATATTCTCATATCGCTTACACTTCCAAGTTTTTTTTCGTCTGTGTTCTTCCTCATTAAACTGATCATATGTCATCAAACTAAAGAAAAAGAAAGGACTTAGAAAAAGCTGACTTGTTAAAATAGAATGTACTTGAAACTGAACTTAAAGGGACACATCACTCAGTATGCAGTGGCTGCTTTTAATGCTATTACTGCAATTACTACCCTAACCCAGCATTTCAATTCAACTCATATATGAATAAATTATGTCGTGTTTTTTAAGCATAGAAATACATTTTTATTCCATTTGCCTGCAGCCTGTTTGGGTTATAGATGTATAACAGCTTCTCTCTATTGTTGGAAATTATTAATCACGCAAACATTTCTTGAATGTGAATATCATTTCAGCAAAAATCTGATGTTCGGCACTCCAAAAAGTAGTTTGCGAACGTTTGTGGAAGCAATCAGCAAATTATTGAATATTCAGTTGAAATGAACCACTCACTTCCTCATCCACTGAAAAGATGTGACTTCAGCTTTCAACAGGGCGTATTTTATTATGAGGCTTTGATGAGAGCAAGAATTAATCCTCTTCAAATCTTAAATCAGGTTCATGAAGAGCTTCTGGCCTCCTGCTTCATTACAATTAGCCCCCGTGAATAACAGCACGCTGCTTTGTGTGACCAGAATGCATCCGTAATCACGCTGAAGTTTTTGGTTTTGTTTATTTCAAGGTCAACGTTATTATCCTTTCAACCCAAGGCAGAGGACACCCATCACCGCTGCTCCTTCCGCAGCACACATCCAGCAGGTACTCCACTCTAATCATGGGCGATCTGCAGCGTGGGTCAGTCTTTTCACAGAATTGCCTTTGCTGCTGTAAAGATCTACACTCCACTTTCTGCCAATGGTTTTTTGACCACTACTGCCCTCTCACAAATATCATTCCTATTTATACCTTGGCAACATTGATTTCATTCTGCAACAGAAAATTGCTGCTCTACTCCACAGTACAGACATGCAGTATGCTGGCATTAAAAACCAGCCCATGACTCAAAGCAGAAAAATAGAATCTACAATGAAATGGCTCATGAATATGCTATATTAGATAGAAAGTGTTGTCTTCCTAAACTACATCTGGAAATTCCACTGCCCTCCTCTAACAATGTGGGGCAGGTGATGATGAAATGACTGTAGTTTTCACGCAGCGGGGTGGTCTGCGCACTCTGCACCCATCGGAATCCCCATCTCTGATGCATTAGGGCTGTGCTCCTGCGCTCCTCTCCCCCTACAGACAGTGATGGATTTGATTCATTTCTGGAGTGGCCTCCGGTGCTGACTCCCATTCAGCCGGGTGACAGTGGCAAACCGGGGCTCGCTCGCCACATATCTACCTGGGAAACACGGCAGAGCGGCGCAGAAAGGGGGAGCTGATCGCAGCCGCTGTGGGCCTGTGTCGACATTTAACTTCTTTTCTTGTCTGAACTCTGTAACTGACCTTAATGTCTGAACGGACATTTAAAATCCCTCAAGAGTTTTAAACTGGCACCTACTCGCATCACCAAGCCTCATAAAAGTGGCACATTTTCTGCAGAACATGACTGCCTGTAATAGGACTTTAATGGATTGGGGAGTAAAACGCGGTTTTAGGGTGAAATACGTCTCCCATCACAATCTTCATATTAATGTATAAAAAATATATATAAATAAACTCTAATACGCTGAACTCTTAAAGAGTTTGTGGCTGTTTCTGGTTGTGGTGACCTTAAGTGTCTGCCCGATGTCAGTCCGTCTACCTCTCTGACTCCTGGTGAAGGATTAAAGAGGACAGGAGAGTGACTGGACCAGAGCGATACGGCTCAATGAACCCTAGAGCTGCGAATTCCCACAGGGGACAAGGCTCCTCCCTGCTGGTTTGGAGAGAGGTGGCAGAAAAGGTAAAGAAAGGAGTCTCAGCTGTTTAACCGGAGACATGTGGCAACGCAAACGTGAGTGACATTCAATTCAATTCAATTTTATTTGTATAGCGCCATTTACAAAAAAATTGTCTCTATGTGCTTTACAGAGGCAGAGATGAGATACTGGTGCTGCTATCATTAGAACTGTTATTATGCAAACATCTAACAGATTTTTGTTGTTGTTGTACAGGAAAAGATTTCACTGCATCATAACGTAAACTTCAACTCTCAACCTGTAATAATTTGTAGATATTTGGCACTGCATCTCTGACAGAGGTCACATGTCACTGCACTGATATTTGAGGCTTGTTTTCTGTTTTTGTACTCATAGCTAGAGTTGTGCATCTGCAAAGTATTGTGTAAGTCAAAAGTATTTGAAAAATGTCTGTTCTGTCAATTACCTCTAATCCACTGCATTTACACTTGACTATATCAAACTGTCTTTTACTGAACCTAGGTGTTGCATTTAAGAAATTTCATGATTGGTGTGAGTATGTTGTTTATTATGCAAACAGTAGTTTAGTATCATATGGTTGTGGCATCATTTTGATAATGTTTCTACTCAGTTATGTAAGCGAGAAATATTCATATACACTGAAATGGCTGTTTCTGCTGTTTCAGCTGTTCTGTGAAGCGCTTTGTGAACTCTTTTTAGCTATTTGTTTTCCTCCTATCCTCTCCTTGTTTCTATCAATCTACTTTACCAAACTTAAGCAAACTTAAGCAGATGGGTCCCCGTTTACGAGCTGGACTCTGCTCATGGTTCCTTCCTGTTAAAATTTCTGGCTGTGGAATCTCTCCTGTGATAATAAATGGCTTTGGATGCTAGATGAATACAACGGGACTGAACTAAACAGTGTCATTGTTAAGAGGACATGAATAAAATGCAGAATTGTGAGTCAGCCCCTAATTTAATTAGTTCCAGTTGTTTGAGGGGGATACAAGACAAGAGTCTTGTGATGGTGCGCAAGCAGAGAGAATGGAGGTCATAAAACGAGACCAGTGCTTCGTGTAGCAGTTCAAACTCAGACACAGCCACAGGACAAAGACTCCAATTAGTGTCACAGCAACAATAATGAAAGCTGATATGCAACCTCTGACTGCAGGGTGGCTAAATTTGCACCAGAGAAGTCCTCGACAGTAGTAAAGTCCCCCCGTTTGTCACTGATATTTAAAAACACTGTAATTACTGATCATAGGTAACAGGTAGAACCACAGACGATTTCAGTGTGCGGCGATATTGCAAATTATTAGGTTTGCTTTGTTGTCACTCAGATTTTGGAAATTGTCCATCTGCATTTCTCTTTCTTTAAGCTAGCATACCACATTTGATGGCACACTTCTGCTGAGAGGACCAGGTCAGGTGGCAATCAACAATAAATAATCTTTTTTGACGGACAACACTGTCGTTGTTGTAATATGTGAGCTACAACTGAGAAAAACGAGAAATTATGCACCCAAATGCATCCCCGGTTGACCTGCGTCAAAGAACAATGTCGCTGTGGTTGGCTCAAGCAGGCGGATGGTCAGACAAGTGATTTTGGGCGGTACTTGATTTGATCTGCAGCGGAGCAGGTATTTGTGCAACAACACTGCAAGCATTTCTAGTATCACTCAATCATTTTAATTTAATGGTTGTAAGCCAAACTCACGATTGTGACTAAGATTTGATGAACAGGGAAGCCTCGTTCATCAAATCTGAATGTGAGAGGAGTCAACCCTCGGTGGGTTGACTCCTCTCACATTCACACATAAATCCACAAGAGTGAAACAGGGTCACACCATGCTGAGCATTTCCCATCCAGCTAAATCATTTCTGCAATGTTTTTTTTCACTGCCAACACACGAAAAAAAGCTGTTTCTATTAAAATGACTGGGATTAGCTCAGGAACACAAATGCTTTTGTTAAAATCCTCTAGCGTGTAATGTCTGACTGCTGCCCATGACAAATATCCACCTAGCTGCAATACATATTCCTTTATCTTCCATTCCTTCAGGTTTATTCCAAAGGCCTGCCACTCACCAGCCAGTGAAGTGCTATTTAGATATAATATCGAGGCCCGGTGTTGGCAAAGAAAATGACAGAGGATGAGAATGAGTAGGATGCTATTGCCCTCTCATATGGGAAATAGAGTTGTTTAAAGATTTGGATGTTAGAATAATCGCTTTAGAAATGTCTTTTGAAAAGCAATAAAATATTACCGGGGATCACACAGAGCCAGTGGGAAGCTCAAGGAAAGCCAGCCCATTTTATCATCCAGAGCCACTATTCTTCTTCTTATTCAATATATCTTTCATTTGTTCAGGATTGAATGTTTTCGTATGACCTTTCCTCTCCTACAAAGTGAGGATACCTCTTTATTTCTGGTCACCAGCCGGGCCACAATCAGCTGGATCATCCCTCGCTTGTTGCCCTCGACGGACATGGACTTGCGCAGCGTCTCCATGGCCTCCTGGTTGGTCATCCCATTCAGCGGCTCCCCATTTACAGCGATGAGCTGGTCGTTGACACACAGACGTCCATCCTGCAGACCATTAGAGGAAAGGTAAAAAGAATACTGCCAATGTATTTTTTCCAAAAAAAAGATGAATATGAGCTTTGTCCAATAATTCCCAGGTAGTCACATTTTAGTCCCTAACAGGGTTCTCTTTAGAATGGAAAACTTAAAATCACTGATATTTAACAGCATGGACAATATTACACAAAAGCATTAGCTTTGTGTAAGAAACAAAACAAAATGATGTAAAAATAAATAAAATAAATAAATGGACTATATTTTTCGCCCAGTGTCTGCTGAGACAGGCCAGCAGAGATAAAGATAACATTTTAAAATGACAGATAAGGTCGTTCTCAGAAGCAGCAGTTACTTGCCTTGCTAGCAGCTCCACCATTAATAATGGATTTTACGAAAATGCCCAAGTCAGTGTGCTTCTCCTTAGACCGGTTACCCTTGACGCTGACCCCCAGGCCTGCTGATCCAGAGTCATTCAACGGTATCTCAAAAGTCAGGAATTCTTGAGTTAAATCTGAAGTTAACATCATCCCATCTTCCTCTGGCTGCTGGGGAGAACATAAAAAATAGTGTTTTGTTTTTTTTTCTATATATATATGCATGGCTCCTCTATTAATACTGTCAAATGCTAGGAGGCTAATGTGAAACCTTAAATGAATAAATAAAAAATCCAAATGGAAAGTAGAAAAGAGATGCAATAACAGGAAGATAGAATGGATGCAAGTATAACATAATTTCAATCTTGATTCCTTTCCAGTGGCATTAACTTGCAGCAAAAACCATGTGACAAATCCACATGAATTGCACAGAAAACAATCTATTTCAACCCTCAGAAAGGTGCGAGGCTCTCTGTTATACAGTGTGATCAACTCAGCTGAAAAATAGTTTCTGTATAACAACTGTCAATTTGAAGCTTTTGGAAATAAACAAAATCATTGGTCTACAATTTGATGTTTTCTCAGGGGTAGATGTACAATCCACATAACACATGAGTTGAGTTATAATGTCTCTGCTGTTTTCACAGTTTCACTTTGTCCTTTTATTTAAAATATTTGTTCACTTATTGTTTTTGTGTTGGTTGTTCATTCTCGTCAGTAAAAGCTGGTGCACGTCAACCATGGTCTAAGAGAAAAATATGTCCATTAATAAAACAAAGAAAGACAGTACAGTTTGAAACAAATGCTGAAATCATTTAAAAGGGTGAAAAACGATGAGCTGTCAGTGATCTGATGGTGTCAGATCACTTCTTTTCAGGTTTTTCTTATTTTTTTTCTGTCATTGGTGATACATGATGAAATACAGCAAGTGTCCCTGGCTAACCTTATACAGTAGGTTTAAAAAAGGATATAAATACTTGTTATCGACTTGGCTGACAGCCACATGAACTATCCTGAAGTGAGAGCTAAAACGGCTAAAACAAAACACCACAGGATCTCTGCAACACACTCTGATGATAGACTGGTGTTCTCCTGGTACATGGTGGACAGGTGTATGTCCTGTACAGCTGCTCAGAAACAAAGGGATGGGCAGAGCAGAGAGTAACAGCGACCGTGACGTTTGATTTTTTTCTTGGTAGTTGAGGAGTTATTAGGATGCAGCGGTGCGTTCGGGTGAACGCTCTTTTTAACAGCCTCTGACTGAGCCCCTATTCTCCAGTCAGCTGCCCTTTCTCCACCTTTTCCCCCGCGCTCTGTATTTTTCCAGATCTGCTTTTGAAATGCTGTACACCGGTCTTTGTGACGTTCCAACTGGGCTTCATATGTGTCGTGACCACAGCGAAGGCACACTGCTGGTATCCATTTAATCCTGCTGCATTGAAGTACCTCTGGTACCAATGGTACCAAAAGCTGCAGTTTGCAGGAAACAACCTAGGTGAGTAAAGCTGTAAATGACCTTTCATGGGCTTTATCACTGATGACGAGTCATGTCAAAATCAATTGAAACTACAACTGGCTTCTTAAAAATGGAGTTATATGAAAATGTTAATGAAATATTCGAAAATGGACCTTGTCTGCATCAGAGTGCTGACGTTTATGTCTTTAAGTGCATTCTAAATGGACAGAATGGCAGAAACACACACACACACACAATCAAAGCTGGGTTCTGGGAATAGCAGGCTGAGGCAGACAATGAAAGAGGAGTGTAACATTCTCATCAGACGGGAACAAGTGCCACAAGCCACGAATCGCTTTGTCAGGCTGCTCAACGGACCCTGTTCCCTACCGTGTCAGCTCAGGAAGAGCCGGATTTAACTGTCTGAGTTTAGAAAGCAAGAGAAATAGTCCTGTCTGTGCTCTGAAAACAAGGACAGGTACTGACAAATCAAATGAAATATTCTGCAGTGCCAGACTTCCCTAAGAGTTATCACTATTTGTTTTCTTGCTGTCATACTTAAATGACTACATGCTAAATATGTGCCAGATTTGTGCAGACGTGAGGCAGGCAAACCAAAGCAACAGCAAAAAGCTAGAGTGAAAAACGTGAGAATGGAGAGAGCAGGGTGTGAATGAATCACAATTTCTTCTATTCACATACTACTCGGAGTTCTCTGCACATCACCGCCTAAAACAATTAACACGGCTGGAAACTTCTTTCCACACTTGGCCCAATTCAGTGGCATAAAGGTCATTGGAAATGAATTTAAAATTGCTGAAAGAAATCAGCCATGGGTGTAATTGCCAAAGTAGTGCATGTGTGGTAAGTATTTTCTCAAATTCTTTTAGCCATTGTTAGTACTCGAAACACTTTCTGACAAAAAAAGCCGAGATATGAAACAAACCTAAGCCTACAAACAAGCTTCTTCATGGTATGTTTCACATAAGTGAAACACATTATCCGTCTAGGAAACCAGATGTTGACTCTGTACGGATAAACTTTTGAGGTTTTGCTGAATAAAGTTGAGCTCATTAGCAGCGCACACAATGAGTATGTCTACATACATGCTACAGCTGAAGCTCAGTTAAGCTGAAGCTCCATCAGACTGTCCCTTCGATCTGGGCTTACTGATCGTCAGTGCAGGAACAAGGAAGCATTGTGAATACACCAAGACCAAAATTACAGCATAAATTAGGTTTACACACATTCCTGAGGGGTAATTTGTAATTACATTTAGCCATAACCTTAAACAAATGGGTGATATGCAAACATACTAGTCATTGTGGAATGACGGTAAAGGCTTTTTAGTGAGGGTTAACTACAGATGCGCATCGTCAACTAGATGCCACTCATTTTGAACTTTATAATGTCCAAAAGCTATGCACGTGTCAGCCTGTTATGAGTTCTGAAACAGCTGCTGAAACCTTGTTGGGAGAATGAAAATGGTCGTACAGTGTAAGTGGGCATTTAACTACTTCTGGCGTAGCACAACGCTGCACCGCGGACCCATTCTGCAATGACAGCAGAAGCAATTATGTGAACAGATGCTGAAAAGTGCTAAATGAAGACAGGTGGCGTTGATGTCGAACATGCGGAAAGCGTTAAAGGGGCTGGTGTTGTCGTTAACCACAAACGGCAGCATTAGCTCCAATTAGGACACAACGTGTTTCTGATCTCTGGACTTTAAAGAAGAAACTATTATAAACTCTTGCTCTCTTGAAAGTTTCAGGGCAAAAAGTGGTGAAAAAAGCGATAGCCAAAATCTGACATTTTTTTGTTTAAAGAGGAGAGGCTTTTGTTTCCATGGTAACACAGTGATGTTCTTACCTATCAGCCCACTGTCTTCTGTCATTCTAGATACAATTTTAGACACTAAGTGGAAGATTATCTCCAAATCTACAATACTTCTGCTGCTGTCAAAGTGTTTTGAGGAGCCTCATAAAGTCACAGATGAGACGGTCTTGGTGGTTACAGGGCGCCAAACCGCAGCCCTGCACACATCCTCTCCTGGAAATTGACTTCACCTGAGTTCCAACCATGTATTTGAATAAGGAAATAACAGCTAGCTAGCTAAGACATTTGTGTCAGCTGAGCAATTTGCTAATTGTCCTCCATATGTTTTATTTTCTATCAGCCTTAAAGTGAGTAAAAAGAAATGACTGCAAATTTTTACTTTTTTTTTTTTTTTCATTTTGGTAAGACCTAGAGAGCGGAATACCTCACACAGAAAAGTGCTGTTACATAAATGACTTTTTTTGTGCAGATGCAATGGCTGCCTTTTATACTTTATTATCAGGAATAGCAACAAATTATGTCATCCTTATAGTGAGGTAAAAAAGCATTAGTCTTATAGACATCTAATTAGATTAACAACATAGATGTCATTTTTTGGCATGGCAGTAGACATTACATAGCTTCAGACAGCACTTTTTATCGCCACTTTCAGGGAGAGGCCAAAACATTCATCATCTCCTAAAATGCTCAGAGCTTTGTTGTTGCTTTGTGTTGTGTAGGTGGAAAGAGTGACTTTCAGACTGTTTTAAATTATTCCTTCATTTTTATATAAATCAAATCTACTGAGAACAATGAGTCAGCGTTCAAGTGGTGTCTGTCAACTTTATGAGCTTTAAAAGAAAACAAAATGAAGGATGAGACCGAAAACATCATTATTGTGCATATTGTTGACACACATACACATGGTTCCACCTGCTTACTAAATTCTTAAGAGCGATTTGGGTTTAGTACTTTGCTTGAGCACAACAGGACACTGTTACAGACACCCATAGGCACACAAATTTAAAATGTCAAATTTACTTGTGCACATGGCACGGTCCATGGTTTTCAGCATTAAGATGCAACAATTGATCAAAATGTCTGTTTGTATTTGTGTTTGTATTACTTTAAAACAGGTGAACACATGGCATTAACGACACATCACAGCAGTAGTACCAGGAGGGAGATGCTGGCCTCCTGCATTAAAAGAGCAAATGAAGTATCTTAAAGGTTGGATATGTGTTTCTATCAGAGCCTTGTACTATGTACCATGGACTACTTCCACTCTGATTAGATACTGGATATTCTACAAAACACTCCCGTGAATTCCTGCCCAGCTCATTGGTGTATCTTCATGTGCGGGGCTGAGAGTAAGCAGGACATCTCTGCATCCCATGAGGAAAAGTAAGAATAAATAAAGTTAAACCGTCTGCCGTGGCTAAAATAAAAAGAAACAGTGAGTTTGGCTCAAACTCAACAAAACTGTTTATCATTAGCTTCCACCTCAAAAACAGGGACGGCATTTAGTTTTGTCTGTATCAATTCATTTCCCCCTCTACTGAATTGGTAAATGGATCACAGCAGCAAAGAAATCAATATATGCCTGGCATGTCTGTTCCTGTCTTCTGATATTAAATTCACTGTACTGAAGCCAACAAAGGCCAACACGTGTACTGCAGTTTGAGGAATGATTAAGAAAAAGGAATAGACGTATTGTGTCATCTGAGTTGAGCAAGAATGACGGTGATTACCTTAATTTGCAGCAAAAAAGCAAGAAAAAGAATCAGAATGATAACTCTCTGAATATCTGGCCAGAGAAGCAATGCTTTTACATCAGTGATATATATCACAGCATCGTTTATTATCGTAAATAATAATTTGGGAAATATAAAGTAATGTGGCTTAGCCCTGAAAGTTCCAATTACTGCCCAGTGGTGAAAACACGGGAGGGGGAATCTGAAACCAGGCCACAGGGGTTGGCACTTATGAAACTGGCAATTAGTCTCATATAATTGTCAGCAATCCTGTCACACATTTGTCTACTGTGTCCCGACATTTGCACCAGCTGTAAATTCAGCAGTCACATCAATCAGAGGCTGTAATTAATTGTGCAATTAAGATTCTCACTGCTTGGCAGATAGAACTACTAATGGATCAGTGACAAGTGTGATATGATCATAAAGAGGCGGTTTTAATGTACTGTTTCATTGCTCTTATGTGGTCCGCAGTGTTACAATAGCAGCTTCATGGGCCCATTTGCTCTCCGCAGTACTGGAAGTAAAACGCTGTGTCGGTCTGAGGCTGGAGATTAACACGGGGTAAAAACCGATGGTTTTATGATGCCATATGGGTCCAATCAAGCTCATATTATGACTCTCCATTCATGATGTGTAAAAAAATATGGCTGGGCATATGGTAGAATTATTCTAAATGGCCTGGCACTGGTAGGTTAGCCATCCTTGGCTGTATCCGTTCGAAACAAACGCTCTAAACAGCAACAGATGAAATTTCGATTGCGTACGTCACTCAGGTGTAGATGAATACGGTAATGGTAATGGTAATCAGGAATACCTCCTTGGCTCTCGCCATCACTTGCTGCACAGCGACGAATGACATTTGACTTTGTTATTACCGACAGAAACGAGCAGGAAACACAATCTGTGTTTCCACAAAGCTTGGTGCCGGACACCACAGGCGCGGCATCGCTCGAAGTCGTGAACACAAACAGCGCTGCGTGCTGGGAGATAAATGCCAACAATAAATAACATTCGGCAGCTATGCACAGGGTTGTGTAGGCATGCGTGTGTGTGTGTCTTAACATATGAAGGTTGATACAGTTAAAAGACTAAGCCTTCCTTCCATGAAGCCAATTCCATCCAAGGCCATGATTACAATGAATAATGTAATGTAATGACTTTTCCCGGTTTATGCCACACTAACAATTTCAGTCCTAACCATAAAAAGCAGCAAAGACAAAAGTAAACACATCGTCTGTGATGTAACCTGTGTCATGATTAGGGCAGTCTTGAATATTACAATAACCGTCAATCACAGTTATTTTTCATATTCATGATTATTTTTCATTCGCAATTACCGTCAATTATTTATTTTATCCACAAAGTTGCATAAAATAACTAGGAATCTGAGTATGACGTCATCGTATTGCGCCAGCAGCAGCACGTTGCAGCTGCACCGTCGCAGCGACATGTTGTTTACCTCTCGTCTTGATCGGATCGGCAGCAATATATGGCTAGGATAATATGCTATAGCTAAGATAATATGCTGTGGCTAGGATAATATGCTATGGGTAGGATAACATGCTATGGCTAAGATAATATGCTATAGCTAGGATAATATGCTATGGCTAGGATAATACGCTGTGGCTAGGATAATATGCTATGGCTAGGATAATAGTCTGTGGCTAGGATAATATGCTATGGCTAGGATAATAACAACATGAAGGAAGGGGAGGTTCTGGTTCCAAAGCCACGTACCACGGCACCGCTGTTGGTGCATTTTGGTTTTAAGGTTAACAGTAAAGGAGAGCCCAGTAACATGAAGAAAGCCATCTGTAAAATTTGCCATAAAAAGTGCCAGTCAAACGTGCTAACGCAGCAAAGCTGAAACGTCTACAGCCCCACCATCCACAAACAACTATTTCTTGATGTTCAAAAAGTCATTAAATTGCTCTCATGTGTTAAGGTGTACAGAACAGTCCAGAATGTGTATTATTAAAGCTCATTATGCTATGATAGTAGAAAATAAAAAAATACATATAAATCGTGACAGCCCTAGTCATGATTCATGTTTGTTCCATTCATGTGATTATTGACATGTGTGATCAATGTTACAGCAACCTCCTGGACAGTAGGGGGCACTGTGCCCCACCCTTAGAATTGTCCAATCAACTAGGCCTATTTGAGAATATTTGTGTCAAGAATTGTCTGATTCTTGTTGTTTTCTTAATTTCTCAGCCTTGACCGCTAAAAGGAGCTGTAAACGCAGCAAACAATGTGCAGCTTGACAGCTATGCACATGTCATACACATACATCTATCTATGACGATCTCAACAACTAAGTGTATTATCTGGGCATGGTATTCGATTTGGAACAACACAGACAGACTGGTGTTTTCATGCAGACTTAGCCAGACTAACCAAGTCCCACATGAACGCCTGGATAAAGCCACAGACAAGGGTAGATCTTTATGTCCGCACCCTTTGAGAAAACTCTGTCACCATGTGGTAAAAACACCATGTTTTCAGGGTTGATTTCTCAGAATGAAACATCCACCACACAGCAGACAAATGATGAGCTCGTTCTCCGTGTAAGGCTAATATCACGACACACCATCATTGTGGAGGTTAAGGTTAGGAAAGAAAGAAAGAGACACGAAAGGGCACCCTTATTAGTGGTGAGTCTGGTGTTTGGTAAAGGTTAAAGCTGTTTGACTGCTCTGATACAATATTATGTATCTGTCTAAAAATGTCGATATTGTTAAAGTTGAAAAGGAGATGTAAGTTGAAGCAAAATCGCATAGGCAACACCCCAATTTTCTCCGCCATTTGACCTTTTCTCTTTTCAAGAGTAGAGATGCGATTGCTACTCAAGGCACGTCAAAATACATTCCGACTGTGGTAATTACGGACGCAACGCAAACATGATGGGAGGGTAAATTAATTCCTCCGTGGGGGGGGCTTCAACACTGTGCCCAGCATAGTATTAAACATCTAAACAAAAGAAGAATGGCACGATTTTACAGAGCTGACATTAAACATCAGCAGGCAAATGTCAAATGGACAAAAAAATGGCTCTTTTGCTCTTCTCATCCATCTGTTCGTGCGGGAGTGAGCGAGTGAAAGAGCGAGACAGAGACGCCTGAGGTTTTCTGGTGGGCTGGTCACGCTACTATTTAAAACATCATCACATTGTCATCGAGTACATTACATGAACGACGACACATGAAAACGGTAGGTTCTGGTGATGTGTGGACGAGAACACACAGAGTCCTTCTCCTATCTAC
The DNA here is from genome assembly GCA_015343265.1 of Pao palembangensis. Taxonomy (NCBI): domain Eukaryota; kingdom Metazoa; phylum Chordata; class Actinopteri; order Tetraodontiformes; family Tetraodontidae; genus Pao; species Pao palembangensis. Next base: position 9,934,466 of record CM027086.1, read on the forward strand.
AGTTGATGATAGATGAGGCAATTACCTAAAACAATGTTTTCTTCTATAGTTTATTTGCAATAGCTGTCATCAACAAAGCCGCAGTCTCTTTATTTGATTTTTATAAACGTACTCATGAGGATTATTGGAGTTTTATGGAAACATTACGGGGTAATGTGGAGGCTATGAATGAACGCTTAAAAAGGTGCAAAGAAAAAAGAAGGATCTAATATAGAGCAATGAATGATTGCCTTTCATTATCTAATAGCAAAGAATAAAAAAACAGGCAGTTACAATCACTTCATCCTCATTATGCGCTGCGCTGCGCTGCCCTGGGCCACCAGCACATTTCTGATTCCTGATTCACCATTATTCTGCTACTGGCATCAGTTTGGTACGTCCGTCAAGTTGGATTTCTAAAGCCGCTTTAACAGTGATTGCTCAAGCACACATGCATTAGCTGTGCCTCAGGCTCCATACTGATACGTAGAAGAATTTCAGGGTGGTAATAAAAGGTCAAAGTGGGTCCGCTTCCGAGACAACAATGGCAGCAGATTCCATGTCTGTTTATAACAAGAACAAGACAGGAAGCACCAAGAAGGTGGGCGAGGCTTGACCTTTTGCTATGTAGACGACATACTTGAACTTGATACTGCCATCTAGTGCCGTTGATGTTAATCGCAGCAGTAGCGTTAGATTAACGTTTAAAAATGAGTAAGAAAATTCTATTTTTGAAAATACTAGTAAGACTGAAGAAATAAACATACGTCAGTGTAATAAAACTAAAACAAAGTGTAAATAAAAACTAAAAAGCTTTAGCGATCTTTGGGAAGAGTTTGTCATGTGGCTGTCAACAATAATGTAGCCTAAAACCAGGAAATATATAACAGTAAAATAGGAAGAAGAAGCTGCCATTTGTCATTATACAATTGAGTGCACAATGAAATTTCCAGGCCAGATCGGCAGTCCTGAGCCCCTGCAGCCGAAACTGTGGATCAACGTAACCTGTATGCTTACACTAAACTAATCCTCTAATTCTGTGAATAAAAAATATGTTCTGCTATGTGGCAAAAAAAAAAAAAGAAAGTACGAGGGTTTTTATTTTTGTAATATTGCTTTTAAATCTTTAAGTTTTTTTTTTTTGTTTGTTTTTGTTTTTGCAAACAGATGAGTTTTAAAGTTTAAGGAGCCGGGTGAGTAAGGATTGAGTCCAGCAGCAGCCAATAAAACCATGCAAAGCCGCATTATATCGTCTGTGCTCATTTAACAATGACACATTTTAAGACTCCTAATTTTCCTAACGACTCCTGTAACGCAGCTAGTACAGTGAAATGTGAGCCACTGAAGGCTCAAATTAAAGCGGAGGATTTGTAGCGGAGCTACTCCAGAGGTGAAGAGCTTCCAACTGGAGAACCAGCACATTAGCAACATTAGCAGAGTAAAATGTGTCTCGAGAGTCCATTACTCTACAGGTGGAACAGTTCTCATGGCAGGGTTAACAGCCCAGCTGCCACACAGAACCACAGCTCTGAGCGCGGCTGGCACTATGGGCCTGGGACTGCCGGGGGGAGGGTGGGGGGGGTTGACACATGAGCCCGCTGTCAGAACGAGTGAGCTCAGGCTGGAGGAGGGCAGCAGCCTCGCCATCTGGTGCACGACATCCAAAGTCACCCTGCATGTGGGCTGCATGTCTGATTGTGACAGTGTGTTTGTTTTGTGTTTGTGTAAAGTTGTAGAATGTAGTGGTTATCCGTAGTGAACAAAAAGAAAGAAATTGCTGCATGAATCTGTAATATTTTTGTCCACTTTCCATGAAGCTAACGAGTCCTCTGTCTTCATTTCAGAGGCTGAATATGGACCTCTTATAAATCCTTCTGTTACAGTGCTATTGTTGTTCTTCCTCTTGTCTGTATTGTTACTTGTTCAACCTTTAAATTTAGTTTCAGTCATCTACTGTGATGTGTTCTTGTTTCCACATTAATCAGTGGTCTCGACTGTGTCACACTAGGATGATGTCATATATTGACTGTACTACAAGCAACACACCCCGAGGTCAACCCACACTAAACTGGTTTTCACTGTGCTGATCTTGGCTTGATGAAAGCACACACTACCATTACCAGGTCTATAGGCATAGAGGAAATGCATGTTGTCCCAGAGACAGTGGGACACTAACCACTTCTCGTGGCAGCAGGGACTCCTCCAGGCGAACCGCCAACAGGTTCACGGTCCCGCCCATTGGTGTGGCTCTGAGTAGGGCCACCACCTCTTCCTGGCTCTTTCCATTCAGGTCCACTCCATTAACCTGCACACACATGCACAGAGCAGAGTGGATCTAAGGCCTCGATGGAAGCTTTATGATTCATGGTTTATTTCCCATTACAAAGAAACCACAAGCTGGTTTTCCTGCAAGTTTGACTGAAGTCAAACACCATCGAATCACTTTGTTGTTTAAACCTTAAATGGAAGTCTTACAGCCACAGGTAACATTATTTTTAAATCATTTCAACATGAAAGCTTTGTATAACTGACACTTGTTATTAATTAAATCATTTTGTACAGGAGATTAAGTCCAAAAAACAGTGACATGAAGCATAACTTGAACTGGACATGAGTTCCCCCCACCTCCAGCAGACGGTCTCCAGCTTTTAATCGACCGTCATGGATGGCAGCACCTCGAGGCAGAATGTTTTTCACATAAATGGGGGCGCTGCCACCGATGGGGACGTCTCGCGATGTAATGCTGAACCCCAGACCCTCTGGACCTGAAGGATGAATGACAGCAAGTTAATAATTAAAAACCATTCCTTTTTTATCATTGTTTTTAGCGTAGTGGAATCTTCTCTTTCAGTTCATGTGTGCCGACAACATTTTTCAACATTTCCGCATTTGAGATGAGAGAAACACAGCAGCACTTTTTACTGATTTACAGCCCTGCAGAAGCTTTATCACTCAGAGTGTTCTTATGTTTTGGTAAAACAGCTCAGCAGTTCAGCTTAAGGCCATAAATGTCACCCAGAGATTAGCTTCTCCAGGTAAACACCATGACATTAATGTTTGTGCTGTGGCGAGACCGGCAAAGCTGTAAAATATAATTGGATTGTTGTCCCTGCGTGTATTTTAGAGGGAATAGCTGAATATTTATTTGCTATTTTTAGTGGGTAAAAGAACCTAAAATCACCAGGAATCTGTGGTTCGATGCATGTTTAAGCCATTTCTGCAAGCTCCATTTTATTCGAGTGTAACATGAGTAACCGCTGCAGAAGGATCAAATTATGGTTTCTCTGCATCTTTGAAGCTCCTTATAGATAATATAAACATACTTTTATCCTCATTTTTACCATCTAGGTGTGTCTCACTGAGATTTCTGCTAAATATAGTGGTAATATTACAAACCACAACTGAGTGTTTACAATGAGTGCGCATGTGTAAAGCCACTCTAGGAAGTTACGGTTAGATTACAGACTGCTTGTGGAGCACAACGAGCAGAGAGGGGAATGATTACTGACTGCGGAATGCCCCAAATGCTCTTCAAATGCATCTTGAAATGTAATAGACTAAATTTACGAATATGCTGTTTTCTAACTCATTCGTGTACCATCTGTTTGAAAACCTTCAGCCCTTTTGGTACAAATTATTCAAGTCGCGTCCCCTTAAATCAGCTTTTTACTATATAAATATAGTTTAAATTGCTGCATCGACTGCAAAAATCATCAAGGGATAAAATGATGCAGATATCGTGGTCCACGTGTCTTTCTGAAGTGCACAGAGAAGCTTGAACAGCTGAACATGTGAATAAATGCAAGTATTAGCCATGCAAGCCATTTCCTTTAGGTTCTAAGACTGACCTTAAAGGTTTATCAAATGAATATAAATTGCTGGTGTGGAGGAAATAGTCAAATACTATAAGGGATAAATAAGAGGATCTCAGGAATGACCTTTTCTACCCAAGCACACATGAATTTGTCAAATAAAAGTAATAAATGCTTTCAAATGTCAGGTTCCAGGATGAGGGTAAATCAGATACATTGTGTTTGATGAGTTATTTCTTGTCAATATAGAAAATTCAATTGGCCTGCAAAATTATGCCATTACGCGAGTAATTAAAAACTGTTTGGAAAGGCCAATTTCCTCTAGCTAGCTGTGAGAACTTCAATCGGGGAAAGTTGGGCGGGCTTCAGTGAAGGATTTTCTGACACAGCGATTAGTATTCGAGCAAAATAGCTCCTCATTTCACAGAGCTGTCAGCAGCTCTGATGGTTCATCACGGCCTACTTTTCCACTATGTCTCTGAAGCAGTCTGACAAAATGTCTGACATCTCACAGTGATGGTGTTGATGAAGGGAAGGGGGGAAAAAAGAGACATGTATGGAATTTTCCCACGGAGACTTCGCACAAACAAACTTGTGGAAAAGTGATGAGGAGGTTCTTATAAAGTCAAAAAGTTGAGATATTAAGGATAATGATGTGCTGTGATCTGTCTATCTATGCAGCATGATAATCACTGAGCAGACAGAAATAGCTGCTGTTTAGGTTAAATCTGTGGAGTCTGCCCCCCCCCAAAACAAACACACACACACACACACACACACACACACACACATCCAACTGCAGTTGTTACAGGCAAATTGAGAAACACTGATTTAAATCTACAAATAAATTGTACATTATCATTATTAATTGTAAATGCATGCATGGTTGCCCCTTTCTTCTGGTCACCGTGCACCCTACTGAATAAGTAGATTCAGAGGAGAGTAGAAAAACTTTCTTTCGGTATCTCGTCCTTAATGATCTCCAATTTGGCAATTAGAAGAATGCATCTTTATGAGCTCTGTGGTAATCAAGCACTGACGTCTTTATTTGGGCTAATATAAAACCAGGATGCAAGTAATTGTATCCCTTTTTGGATTGCAATAGCAATTAAACAGTAAACACAAGGAAAAGCTGATTACTTCATGGCCCATATGGTGTTTTCGACCGCAGTATCTGATTTAGGCACTCTTGTTAATTTGCTATCTTCAAAGATCTTCTGTCCCCACTTTGGCCAATTTGCAGCAAGCAAACAACAAAACTGCTGAAGTCGTTCTAAAGTACATTAGCAGTGATAAAATCTCACGATAACCAAATGGAAAAGGTCATTTCCTCCCTACTCTGTTCGATAGACGCGATGAGTAATATTTCAAAATCAAAATCTGGACGATAATGCATCCTCATGTAAATTACAGCTGTCCTCATGGTTCCAAGGGAACCACACCCAAACCATTGAGTCACTTAAATCATGAGCAACACTCCACATCTGTCATTTCAGCCACAGACACAATGTTCCATCAGGTTATTACAACAATAAATCTCCGTTTGTGAGCAGAAATATGATGCATACAAGCAATGCCATGTTCTGAACAGCCTGTAGGCAGGCTGCTTCCTTAGCCTGCCTACAAATACCTGTTCTCCTTTTAATGGGAAGGAGAGAGAAAGAGAAAGAGATAGAGAGAGCGAGACTGCCACTTGTCAACATTTCATAAGTTATGAAAGACCAGATTAAATCCCACAGGTTTTTGACGTTTTCCAATCCTTCCTGTAAGAAGTATTCTTGTTATTAACGGCGGCGAACACACACAAATACGGATGACGATGTGGCTCTCGGCTCCTCTCAGCTCGCTGAGGAGTAAACAGGGGTGATGAAGTGGAAAATGGATATTTGCAGCTGCTTTCGCTTGAAGGACAAACTAATTTATGCACATCACAGTAAATGATCAGTGAGTAAAGTAAAGGTGGGTTTAAGGTATTCATTCACAATAAGACATATTTTGCTGAGATTTATCAAACTTTGAGCCTTTTTAGTAAGATTTGGAAGGTCATTATGAAGGATTATTCAAGAAAATATTTTTCTTTTTTTTTCACCACAGCAATTATTGAAAAGAACAATTTAAAAACTGGAGGGACTAATAACATGATGCTAACAATGCAGATAAGGGGAGATGGTCACGAATAGCTATCAGAGAGTGTGCTAATTACAGGAATTCACTGATTCTCACCTTTCTTCAGCTGAACGTTGAAACGGCGGCCTTTGTTCTTCAGATAGAAACTGCTGGACGTGTTTGTGCTTATCCTGCGCTGCAGGGAGGGAGACAGAGCTGAAGATGTCCTGGACACCAAGTTGTGAGGCGGTGTGGAATACCGCCGATTCGGCTCTGGAGTGCTCCCTGCCAGGGATCCTTGATGGCTGCAGAACAAGTTGACCATGTACATTTCACTGGCTTCATGATGCATGCGAATACGATGAATAAATCGCAGGAATTTAACTCACTCAACTTTTCTCATGAATATATTTGTTGTACATGATGTAAATGATTATAGAAAAATGTCAATTCTCAGTAGGTTTGTATCATGGAATGATTGATTGACTGATTAATTGGTGGAAGTGTTGTCCTGCCTATATAGGATTGAATATTAGTTGACATGGTAATGGTTCTGATCCTTTTCTTTACTGTTTACTTAAAGAACGACTATCTTTCAAGCTTCACAACAACAAGCCTTCTGGAGAGAGGACGAAACGTCTCCAAGGAAACCCTACAGTCCAGTTGCATACAGAGAGATCTAACTTTGGATAACGATGACCTGGATGAGTGAGATTCTTCACAGACATCTGCACAACAACGTTTAAACATTGTGTGTAGGTGTTTTTTTTTTTCTTCTCTGTGGAATTAAACACATCGTGCACATATTTTTTTTTAGTGCAAAGAATTTCATTAAGGTAATTTAACATGACTTTAAATGACAGAAATGTGTTTTTTTTCTCATCTTTTACAACAAAAAAAATTGATTGTTTCTGTGTGTTTCTACTGTAAAAAAAACAAATAAACATTCCAGTTTTTGGGGGGGGTTTGCTTCTTTTTAATAAAACTGCTTAGAGAGAACTGAAATTGTAGCCATATTTGCTTTCTTTAACATTGTATTTTGATGTCAACACGTAAGGAGAAACTTACGGAGAAACATACATGTTGTTGAAAACCAGCTGGGGTCCAGATCCAGCTATCGACCCTCCAACCAAACTGGACCTGTCCCCTGAGTACTGAGAGCCCTGACTGAAGCGGACCCTGTTGATCTGAGGAGGGCTGAGCTCACTCTGGGCTAAAAACATCTCGTACTGCCTCTTCATGGACGCAGAGACCACGTGGAACAGGATGAGCGGGCGGCGCATGGCCTGCTTGAAAATGCTCTGAGCTCTGGAGGTGAAGCAGACAGAGATGGGTGATGGAGGACAGGCCATACCGACCATAAAGAAATTTCACAACAATGTGCTGTCATAACAGAAAAATATACAATATGGTAGAAGACGTGTGGTACTGGATGTTGATGTGGAAATATAAGCTCTCGTTACAACTCAAACAAGAGAACATAAAGAGATAAGCTTCTGAACATTATACACATGATTACTTAAAATGTTGGAACATGAGCTGGAAAACAAAGCTAATGAATCAACAAGGAAGCTCTGGGAACAATAAGCTCCAGAGCAGACATAACCATGGGACTTTTGTGCACAAAGAAAGCACAAGAAGATCTTAGCATCATTCCCACATGTAAAAAAAAAAAAATGTTTAGTCTGGATTTACTGGTGGCACTTAGCATATAGATAGACTGGCCAAGGGTTAGAGGATGTCTGAATTCCAAGAATCCCATTTCTTGTTTTTAGAACCCCCATTACCATGCCAGTAATACCATGCTGATTCCACCCAAATGACAGCCGCTAAGCTGCTCGTTTTGCAGACAGCACTTCATTCGGGTTGTGTCACAGAAGCTAGGCGTGTGTGCTGTACCAATCCACTCCTGCAGGATTTGGTTTCAATGATGTTATTTCAATGGTAATTTACAAAAATCACCCGCATGTGCACAGCGAGGGGCGATGACTGACTGAGAATATGTGCGCGAGTGTTTACTCTCCCACCTGCACATATACAGTGCCATCACTCCAGTAATCAGCAACCATGCGGGCATGACTGAATAATAAATCAGCCCATCAATGCATCATTACATTCAGTTAGATTAAGCGCCTCAAAATATTTACCCATGCAAAACAATCCATGAAGATTAGACCATCACTTTAAATTGTTGCTCTGCACGACACACAATCACAACGGGGGCGTAGGGGAGGTTGAGTGGAGGGGAAAAAAAGGAAAAAGTTCAGCTCTTCCTAATTTTCATGCAGATTCAAACATCATATGCATTTGAGTGCGGGCGAGGAGCTTCTGAGGAGGGGTGTGTGCGGAACGCGACAAAACATCACTCCCTTGTGGATTTGGTTTGTAAGCCTCTTTCACACTAGACGTGGCTTTGAAAGAAAGGTGGTGTTTACTCATAACAAAAGCATCATTAAAAAAAGGGGAAAAAAAAACTCCCATGTCACCTTAGTGACATGGTGCACAGTCTGGTAAACACATTTACATAATGAGGTAAGCTAACCCTGATAGTTTGGAGGAGAAGAAGTCGGCTCTCTTTCATTGCCAACATTTCATTCTAACGCTATTTCTAGTCCAGGAACTCTACTACTGAATGTGGAAGAAATCTAAAATTGTTTTCTGTCTCAATTCCTGTCAGTCACCCAGCAGGCCGGCTCGAAGCCTGGAGCTTCTGGCTGACTGTGTCCAGCCTGTTCTGACTGCAGGCAGGTCATTTGTTGGCAGAATCTGGGCTGTTTCTACCTGTGAAGTAGCAGACATCCATACCGATACAGAATCGAGCCTGAAGGAGAGGCAACCCATTGCTCAGCCTGATACACAAAGACACACACACTGTTACGAAGCTATGAATGGTTATCTACTTCCTGTGTGTGTGTGTGTGTGTGAGTGTGTGTGGTGCATTCAGACTCATGACAAGGAAAGTCTACGGTTTATATGTTCACCCCAATTTAAGAAGTGACCTGGAGGTCTTTGAGGCCCGTTACAGGACACCAGAAGGTAATATTTCTGTTTAAGTACGACTGGGAGGCTGTCACGTCTCCCTCGAGTCCCAGCAGCAATACTGGTGACTGCGGCAGCACGCTCAGCGTCTCGAAGCGCCAGCATAACGATCGTGTCCAAGATTCGGACTCAGTGAAACGATCTAAAGAGCACAGTGTGTGTGTGGAAAAGCAGATCCATACACGAGAGTGTTTTTTTTTTTAGAGCCGACTGGAGCTTACTGTTCGAAGCGTAGGTGGCGAATGTCTCCCTGATTGATTCTGATGATGCAGTCGTTTTCCTTGAAGAGTCGCTCCTGCTCGGCTTTACCGCCTGACTCCAGGCGCTTCACGAGCAGGCCCTGAGTCCTGCAGATGACCAAATTACAGTATAGTCTTTAACAACATGTATATAACACACACATACTTAAAAGACCTCCCCCAGTAATACAAGTAGAAGTAATACAAGGTTACATAACAGAGTTGAGCGCTGTATGATCAAAGGCCTTTGGTCTTTGGTAGATCAAAGGTCAAGGTCTGTTCCGGAATCCGGAAAATCACCAAAACTGAATCTTTTGTTCCTTGGCCCATTATCAACACTTTCAGAAAAAAAAATTATTCAAATCTGTTCATAACTTTTCTAATTATTTTGCTAAAAGTCAGACAAACGGACAGACACTGGCCGTCACATAACCTCCATGATGGAGGTAATGAGAGTATACAATTTGAAATTTTAGGGTTTATTAGTAGGCGTACCCTTATGTTTGCATGCTAAGTTTACAACAAATACCTCTACTAAGAGCCAGTAATAATGTCATTATCTTCAAACAGGTAGTGCGGCAGGTAACTCTTCCCTGAAGTTAACTTTCTAGACTTCAAGCATGAATAACATCTGCTATTTTCCTGCGGCTGTAGAAGGCGCTGCATTACTAACTCAATTTTAAGCCTCTGTCCCTCACTCTGCTTTTCTGTGGGCAGGTTTGGGAGAGTGACAGGGCGGAGCGCTCTGAGGTAATCCAGACCAACGGCTAAGAGATCAACTTATGACTCTGGAGGAAACGCAAGCAGTTGCTTTCAATAAAGTTTAGGGTGAGCTGTGTCTTTGCCGTAATAGAAACCCAAACGACATCTTCTCAGCATTTCAAAAAAGATACCTTCCAATCCACTCAGGCCCCCCTCCCCTGCTTTCTCCAAATAAATACATCAGTGAGCTCCTTTTGGGCTTTAGTAAGACCCTGAGGATAACCACATCCAAAGAGATCTGATGTGCGCTGGCACAGCAAAACTACAAACTGCATCCGTCTCTAAAGCGCCAGATGCCTGAGGTAGCAGGTAGACTGGCTCTATGTGCAATCATCTTGTAACCTTGCATAAAGTGGAAAAAAAGGAAAAACTTTACAAGATTACCTATGGGAAATTGAAATAATGATGAAATGCATGAGATAAACTGACAATTTATCCTGCAAGCAGCAGATTATCAGTGGCAGGGTTGATGAGCTAGTTTTGAGAGTTTCCTCTGACCTCCCGTGGTTTGACTGGACACATAAACAACGGCACTTCATTTCTGACCCTGTTTACCGAATCATCAAGGGCACAACTGCAGAGATCTTTCACGTTTCAAGTAAGCATGTCCACCTCGGAAAATTGCCATAATTGACTGCATAATGTGGATGTCCACGCTCACGCCTGACACTCATCTCAGCACCTCAGCGGGGGTAAATGATCCAGCATTAAGATGAAATTAAATATCCCAAAACCTCTTTCGTCTCTGAGCCATGTTAATGTTTCAGCTTAAGTGTGTTGAACACAGAGTAATTGCAAGCTTTGCGTGAGTAGACATGATTGTTCTTTATCTCCATACAAGTTGGCAGCTTGAAAACAAAGTATTACGCACAGAGATTACGGAACTGGTGCAGTCTAATGACTTCTGATCTGAGAGCAGACAGGAAACAGTAGATAAAAGAGCACTGGTTGATCCCTAATCAGTATTCAAAGGCGCAGCAGGGACAAGTGCAGATAAAGTGGGGTATTTAAGCAAAATTAGGGTGATGACTTTGTAAAAGGCACCAACTCATGGGCTGAAATGCATTGCCACTCTCAGGGAAGAGAACATTTTTAAATTAAAAATCAATTATATAATGAAAGCAGGAGCTAAAGAAAAATCCAAATTGCGCCCCAAAAAGCTGATTAGTTGCCAAACGGAAGCAAAAGAAACTGCAAAATGAAACTCTGCTGCGACCTGGCATGTAAAATTCAACTGAAGAATGTGGCTAGACTCCATTTGCAGGCTACAGTGATGACCTTTCTCCGAAAAACCGGTGCAACCACGGCCCATTTATGCACAATTACGTCCAGAGTTGGCTGACAATTGAAGGTTGGTCACAGGAATTAAGATTTCATAAAACTAAACATGTGCAATGCGTCTGACATCGTATCTGTATAAGTTTTCATGATGGACTTTTTTCTGTGAACAGAACGTGGAGGAAAATCTGCAGGGGAAAAGCAGCAGTCGTGGAAGAAGTCCTGAGTTTCTTTGCAGGTAAGACTGCGTGTTTCCATCTGTTGAATCTCTCCATCTCTCTACTGCACCTCTGTTCTCCTCCTCCTCCTCAGATTTAACTCGACAGTCAGTGCAGAGAAGCAGTAGAACTGCAGCAGCCAACGCTGGAGCGCTCACTATTCCTTGTTTTCTGTCTGGTTTTTCAGGCTGTCTGACCCCTGTGACCCCAGTCTAGACATTAATGAAAGCCTGCTGAGCCTAATGTCTCCATCTTATAGCTCACAGAACGGAGGAAAGAACTGGGCTGGCCCATTAGCATCAGCTGACCGAGAAGACGCCAGTCTTATCGTGCCTGATGTTAATTGAAGGCTTTGATAGCTATTAGAGCTTCCTTCCAAAGATGGAGATGCTGTGAACCATTATGACCATCTCTCACCACCCTGTTTTTGATTTCTAGAAGATTTTCAGTTGGTGCGACTCAAAGCGCATGATTATTTTCCTGTTCTGACTCAGAGGTGTCACCGCCACAGAGTCGATGCAGCGAGGTCGAACCTAAATATAGTCTCCTGACACTTGCTTAGAAACAGCAATGGGATTAGTGTCCCACGGAAATGACACCCAGCACTCTTCACTGACAGATTTGCTCTCTCCCTCAAATGTCACCCCGTTTCATCTCCCCGCTCCTGTCTTTTTCACCTCGTTTCCCCGGCCGAGGAGTCGCGTTCACCTTGGTGTCGTGCCAGTCCTTCACTGTGCAGCAGAGGTCTATAATCTGCGCAGGCTTTTAGTTTGATTGCATCTGGCCTCTTCCTCCGTCCTTTATTTTTTCTGTCGTAATTCTAAACTGGGATGCGTGCCTTGTCTTTTCCTCTGTCATCGCCACTCTTTGTTGTGTAAAATAAAGGCAAACACAGGCGCTTGCAATCACCTTCATGGCAGACAGCATTTTTGACAGAGGACACAGGTTGGACTCAAAGAAAAGCGTAACACAATTCAGAGAAGTTGTCAGACAGTATGACAAGAGCCTGCTGTTATTAACAACTCTTCTGAGCAGGCCAAATTAAAGGTATTAATCTGCTGATTAGTGCCTATTATACTGTGGTACACTTAATCTGCACCTTTTTTTGCACCAGGTGTTTTGAATTATTCATGCAAAAACTTGAATAATTCATTTCTAGATTCCTTTGCAATACATTATTTTTACTTTTTAATTAGTGAATAGTTACAAGCCAGATGTCATATCAGATCTCTCGGTAGTTATTACTGAGGTTACCAGTATTGTGTAACAATATTGTATTGTGTAAAATCTACTAAAAATACAATTGAGAAGATTTTGTTTTTTTTTTTTTTTAATTTACCTGACATCCTGTGAGCTGAAAGGGACAACATGGATCCCCAGGGGCCCTCCTTCATTGGACACCTCCACCGCCTTGAGTATGCCTCTGCAGGGAGATGATGGATGAACCCGAGAAGACGGGAGAGGAGACGACGGAGACATGAATAACAAATAATAGAAATGGCAAAGAGCCCTGCGATAGGCTGGCGACCTATCCAGGTTGTACCCTGCCTCTCGCCCCTTGACAGCTGGGATAGGCTCCAGCAGACCCCTGCGACCCAAAAGTGTGGATAAGCAGGTATAGAAAATGGATGGATGGATAGAAATGGCAAAGACATGTAAAAAAGCTGGGAGTAAGAGAAAGCACAGTGAGACATGACGGGGTGGGTGCTGGTGGGGCCTAATTGATGAATGTTCCATTGTGTTGTCTATACAGTCATCCATTACACAGAGACATTGGTGAACAACGGGGTCAATCAGTGACCCAAATGGAGACTCCAATTAAGTGATTAGGATCAGACGATGGTGCTAAAAGAGAGCAGATTAATTGAAAAACCTGTAGGGGGAGAAGGGGGACGTTAATATGTGTGGATAAAGACACAGAGACAAATGAATACACACCGCTGCTGATGAAGATGTGTAGAAGGCGTGGCCTCACTTCATGTTCCAGATACTGTCACTGGGATGTGTTGGGTAATTACGTTCTATCAATTAACCTCCCTGCTGTTGTTGTAAAATAGTTCAGACCATTAAAAAAGTATCTCATTCCTCTAATGGTATGCAGATACTGTCATTTCCAGTCTGCGTTCAGGGTTTATGGTTCCTGCAGCCGTTCAAGTGAAAACGGCAAAATGAATACTCATCTAATGGCTCCAGGGGGCTGAACATTCACATACATTCATAACAGTTTTGCCTCAGTTAATGTATTTTATCATTTGTACCTATAAACAACCCAAAAGAGATTTTGAGAACCGTGATCTTAAAGACATAATACTATGAAATGTGACCATCTCTTATTTTCATAACCTTTCGTTGAAATTCTGGACTTTTCTTAATACTTATTTGTGTTGATATGATACTATATTAAGTAACCATGTGCAGGCCTACTCCATATTTTTTTTTTTGTTTTGTTTTTGTAACTTAGTTTCTTAGCTCTGAAAAATGTTTTGCTAGGGTAACACGTTAAAAAAAAAAGTGGGCCTGAAAAAAAAAAAATCAGTACTTGTAGAAAAATAATGGCAGCATTTTTATAGCACATTAAAATGTAACACATAAGTATACATCTTTTAATTGATTGAATTGAGACCACTCACTCTAGACTTAATATTGGAGAATGTTCCAGTGATGAGTCAGCTCTTCCAATTGGCTCTATTCTTTCAATCCTCCTGTCGTTTCTCCTTTGCAATTCTTCCGCCTCTTCCTAAAAAGAAAATAGGACACAATAAAGACGAACAATATAATTTATCATATAAAAAAAACCCTCCATGACCCTTGTTATATATTTATTTCATTCTTTATTTGTCTGTCCTTGGATTTAGTCATCTCGTATTTGTTTTTGTCCTTTTAATCAATTTAGGTGTAGGACCGAGTAACGGCCTCTGTCCTAAATCAAAAGAGACTCTAAGTACAGGAACACTGTCCTGCTGCTTTCAAACATCCCTACCCTGCCAAACTCTTCACTAACAAAGTGGCTACGAAGTCTGATCAATTACTCCCACTCAATCAATCAGTCTGGCCTGGGGCTGGATGTTTGTGCAGTGATGCGATCAGGTCCAGAGTGAAGGAAACTGGTCGGCGCTCGCCGTCATTAGTTCCTCGCACTCTCTTCATTTCATTTCCTGGTCTTCCTTCAGGGCCATTAGGCAGAGGGACCAGGAGACCAGAGCTTTTACAGGCAAGCCAGACGTCTGAGGTCTTAACTAGGCCCTGGGAATGAGGAAGAGCAGTTTCATCCTCCCCCTAATGGGGAATAAAATCTTTATCTGACTTGTCTTTATGGAGACGCTAGAGATCAAACACTGATGACACGCTGCACGTGGGTGGGGGAGGGGGAGGGCGAATCAGGGCGGGGCAGCATGATGCAGCAACTCCTCAACAGGTGATGAGCAAACATCAGTATTTCATTTTAAATATGAAAAGTTCATTATGTAACATTGCTTTCTGCCTTGTTAGTTACCATGCATACACACTGCAGACGTGTGTGTGCTTTCCATGTGTGTGTGTGTTCCCCATCAAGACTTTCTCAATATCTCTCTTTTATTAAAATGTCAGGCACATCCAAATAGGTTTTGTTCCTTTCTAATTTCTTTATGGAAATTAATTCAACCCTTTTCAGAGGCCTCAGATGTCTAAGGTGAGACTAGTGTGCTACAATCAGCCCCCACGCTCCTATTTATTCATTAGAGTCAGGTGGTAAGGTGGGACAAGGGCATTGAAATTTTATCAACAGGCTACCTGAAGAGACCTCAACTCACCCCACCTGTCTGGTTGCTCCTTTTAAATCCAGTCGCACCTGCTTTTAAAGGCATTCTGTAAAAAGTTCTACTGCCATTTTATGGATATTTATGCAATATGTGCAATGAAAATGTCTTTGGGTACTTAGGGGAATCTGACAAGATGACCCAGACTCAAAGGACAAACTGAGTATATGAAGATATTTTAACTTTAAAAAGAACATTTTGATCATCAGTGGGAAAAAGTAAAGAATAGATTATTCCCTTCCTTTGGTGTTTGCAGATAACAGAGTTTGAGACCAGGAGACTCACAGGGGTCCACACAACGTTTCTGAAGTTCTGAAGTTGGCTGCAGCAAAATTCAATACGACTAAAGTCAATAAAGACCACATCCTCAGACTTTACTTGTCGCTGTGTTGTTGCCATTGACGTCTCACTAATCACATCCAGAACTGAACGTGAACACGGCGCCTGCTAACAAGAACACATGCTTGATTTCAGAACTCCAGTAGTCTCTTTTAGACTCCAAAGTATCTGTACAGTGGCGTCTGTTTCTATCTAGTAAAAAAAAAAAGCTTTATTTAATATATAATTAGCTATAACAGTAACACAGTAAACCATGTGCTGATAAATGTAGCGGAAGTTAAAATGGAGTCATGTGGTAAAAATATTATACAAAAGCTGGATAAGACATCAGAGCAGCACCACAGCATGGTAATATTTCTATTCAGGTCTACATTATACAAATGGTGTGTAATAAAGCAGAAGATGTGAAGATGACAGTGAGGCAAATCAAGTGATACAGAGGTAGGAAGTCATGTGAACAAAGGAGAGCAATGTGGTGTCAGAAAAGAGAAAATGAGTTGTAAACGAGAGTAATGGGACAGAAATTGTAAATAGTGTGTGTGTGTGTGTGTGTGTGTGTGTGTGTGTGTGTGTGTGTGTGAGGAAGAGAGTGAGATCATTTTGTTCAGAAATTTAGAAATGTAATGTTTGTGATAATGACTAATCCTTGAAACTGTTAGCCTAAATAGAAATTATATAATAAACATCTTAAAAGTCAGTCTTTTAACTCAGTGTTTCACCTCCAAACAAAGAAAATCCAGTCATTGTCAACTTCATTTTTAAAACCGATATTTCACTGCAACTAAAATACATCCAATATAAAACATGAAACCTAATATTCCAGTTTCATTCAAAACCATGTTTTTGCCTGGAAAATACACCGCTTTCCTGTTTGTTGGCGCCATGTCAGGGTTCAGGTTTGCATGTGAGCAACAACAACAGAGAAAACAGCTGGTGTACAGCTGTGCACGTCTCCAGTGGATACTTGTACTAAAAGAAAAATGGTGTAAATGATGCCCTTCAAAGTCAAACTTGAATGGTGTGACTTTTGGAGACAAAAGCGCTACTATTTACCTCAATTATAAGAATTGGGGGGGGCTTAACATGCATAAGAAACTACTCAAACACACTCTATATCCTATTGTATTAATCATGTCTTATCTCCTTAGCCTTTGTCATCTGGACCACCTAGCTAAAATAAGCAGACTTGTTTAAAACCACTGCTTAAGCTGTCTTGTGTTCTAATATAGTGATACAAGCACCCATAGGAGGTCTTAGTGTTTATTATCAGATTTAAATGCATAACACATTGCTGCTAGTCAATTCTGCCAATAAACAGAGAGGCGTGATTGGCAGTAATAACAACAGTGTCTAAGTGGCTGCTGCTTCATCAGACATTAAATACAGAATATTGTTATATTCCCCCAGCATAAACACAGAGTTGATAAGGTTGACATGCTGTGAAACCTTTTACAGTGGGCGTGTGCATGGACAGGCATGTCTTGACTGTCGTGTCACATACGAGAAGACAGACCCACACTTAATTCCATCTTCTCTCCACTTTGTCTTGCCGTCTGATTCTCTTAAAATCCTCCATTTTTTTTTTTTTTTTTTTTTTAGCCCAGAGTGCTTTCAGCACCCTGATCATCCCTTGGTAACCAGTGGAGTGGGAAACACGGTTTTTCAATTTTACATGGCACTTATTCCTACCTCTCTTCCTCCTTCCCCACATGTAGGAACAAAAAAATCGAGGACTGGCCACTCAACAGCTACCTCTTGCAAATGTAAGGAAGAAACTTTCCAACTAAAGATAGCCTAAATGTTTCATGTTTTATGAGGACAAATCTAAATGTACATGCAAAAAAAGGAATATATTCACAGATTTGGGTGAGAAGAGTATATGTCTGCTACCATGCCAACCACATCACCATTTGAAATTGACCTATACAATTATCTTACATTACTATTATCTTTTAACTCCTGCAATGTAAAACAAACACACACACACACACACACCCACACACACACACACACACACACAATCGCTCTACTGAATATCCAGTGAGGGTACAGGGTATGTATTGAGAAGGTGTCATCATCCATCAACCGCTGCCATAATGGACAAAAGGACTCTGTGTGTGTGTGTGTGTGTGTGTGTGTGTGTGTGTGTGTGTGTGTGCGTGTGTGTGCAATCGCTTTAGACTGAGCTCCATCTCTGCTGTTGTGGGTTTAACAAGGACAGGGTCAAAGGTCACGCTGTGTGGCATGTTTCTGGGCCACCACTCATCCTTTAGGTCCACCATTCTGACAGCTCCATGAGTGGAACAAGCCTTCCTGTCAGATGATGTCACACATTCCCAGACAACTGGAATTCTCCATCCAAAACATCATTAGAAAACAAACAACAGGAAATATAAATGTCCCAGAAACTGACAAGCTGCTGTGTATGAAGCAACACCTCTACATTTAATCACAAAAAGGAAAAAAAAGAAACATCCTGAACTCTGTCTCCACCAGTTTTGATCCACATGTTACTCAGATCGGCTCCTAGTCTCATTACACATCATATTCCGTGCTCATTTGACCTCACATTTTGGGACTGTCCTTGATCGCTTACAGAAACGAGACAGAAATCCTCAATTGTGACGCTTATAAATGTGTCTGCCAGTACATAAAACACCATATGCACAGGTTTCCAATGCCAGAAATATTATTTTTGTTAACATGTCTCCCCCTCCTCAACTGGTCAGCCGCAACTATGAAACATTAATTGTGCTGAGTGACATACGCCCCTTATGGAAACATGAAACAAGACAAAGGATGGCTACATGTGAGAATAATTTTCCTGTCAGTAAGCCGTGGGAAAAAAAGAAAGAGTACAGCAGCAGCCTTTCTTTTCTTTCACAACAGGTTAAGAAGCCTTAATTATATCCACATTACTGAAAGTTAATGCAGGTCAACTAAACACTGTACAGCGTGCAAGAACAAACGAAGCATTGCACAACACACCGACGTATAAACACAAGCTGCTGGTAATAACTCCAAATAGTCCTATTAAAGTTCTTTCAAGCTCACAAAAGCAATTACTAACATTTTTTTCCCATCTCAGCTCGAGCCAGAACCTCACTGTTAAAAGTCAGCACTTAAAAAAGGATTTATGGGACTGGACACTTGCGTCTGACCTGGAGATGATCCCAGCTTGTGTATGAAATGTAAAGATTTCAGAGGCTGCTGTTGGACACTGACCTGGTCACCACACATGGATTATGCCTGATGTTACAGAAGGTCCTTCTATGCTCAGATTCAGATCCCCCCCATTAGTGAGAAATCAGGCATCAAAATGACCTCAGTGAAAAGATTGGACCTGACTGCTGCACCCAAAGACCCCAACCCCACCCTCACTGCTGTGCTTATCCCTTTATTTCAGCACCCAGCCACTGGTCTCCATGACCATTAAAAGAACCAATATATCACTAGGAGTAAGATGATGAGACACTTATTTACATTTATGTTGAGGATAAGAGAGCAGTTTAAAAGCCTCGGCAAAGAGTTAAACTGGTTAGTGGAAGATGAGAGGGTCATTATGTTCTTCATCCTGCCCACAGGCCCCCTAAATGGCACTAAAAGGTTGTCAGCAGACAGGCCAAAAACAGTTTTAGGATATTTTCTTATCTTCACTGATTTTATCAAGCTGGAATCTAATGGTCCCTTCAATATGTAATCACAATGATTACTCTGTTGACATATTTTAGGGGGCATATTTTACTCTTTTACGGTGAATGTTCTCTTTGATTTGCAATCTATCAGAGGCCAGTTGGACAGAAAACTGCAGATCTGGAAGGAAATCAAAGCAATGTGACACCCTGCGTGTGATATCAGTTGCTTTTTTTTATTGAGAGGAGGGTGGTAAGAGCCATTGAGAGGTGGCGAGGTAGCGATGCTGCAGTTCTATGTTGGTGTGCCAAAAAGAGAGGCCAAATTGGAGCCTGTCCTCTGCTGAGGACACGCATGAAGCCTTTCATATTTCAAACCACACACCCGGCCTCCAGCCTTGTTCAAAGGCAAATGTTCTGCATTCTAAATTACGTACTTAAAATTAAGTACTCTCCCTTTTGATAATAAAAGTCTAATTGATGTTGTTTTGTGAGACTGGGATTTTTGAGAGAGGGGCTGGCTGTCACTTCTGAATTAATAACAAACATAAACCTTGTCCTCTAGTCCGGCATTTTAACTTTCAGCCAACCAATATGTGTTGTATCCAAGACAATTGGACTCTAATTTGATGTAGGGAGTTGCAGGAACAGTTTCACTAGTTTGGTTCGGACAGGATATTAGTCTTAATTCTGGAAACATTTTCTGTTTTCATTATATCGCATGATGTACGCTTTACCACAGTACACCCAAATCATGCCATCATAAAATGATCCCTAGCCTTTAAATCTATCTTCATTTGGCTTGCTTTGTGAAACAGCCTCTTCTGGCTCAGAAGAGTTCAGGCTCTGACATGAATTTACTTGAAGTAAACTGCAGGGACAGACAGGTTCCTAATGCTGTTAAGCAAATTAGATCAGAGATGTGAGGCTGCATTTGTCCACATCAACATAGAGAGCAGAGGGATGTGGAGGGATGGGGTTCAAGACAGAACAAAGCTATTTGTGGACTGATATTTGAAAAAACAAAGGCCCCTCTCTCCCTGTATGCCACTCATTCTCGTTCTCTTTGTCTCAGTGCGACAGTACTTTGGCACTTCTTTTGTCTCTGCTCTGGTCAGTCATAGATCTGCTGTGTGTGTGGAATACATCATCCGCCAGCGCCTGTTTCATATCAGGCCAGGGCTGATCTATCAATGACACAGCTGCCTTTGCCTTTGCCCAATGTATCATTAAATTGCTCTTTAATTAAATTAGCCCTGCTAATTATGATGGCTTAAATCAATCACCTAGTCAATAACAAAGGTCCAAAGCCTCCAGGGAGGTCTGTGACTTTTTCCAAACCTCATCAATAACAGCCACAACCCAAGCAGGCCACTCCTGTACCAGAGCAGGGCGGTATACAGTATATGTATAGAAATGACTTTGAATTGAGTTAGCATCACCGTCCAGAGCACTTCCTGAATAATGTTTTAACGCTGCGTTCAGGTGATGTTTTGCAGCTGCATGTTTTTGTTTTTTTTTTTCTTTTTAGAATGATTTAAAAAGAGTTTGGAAAATAATGCTGTGACAGACACCCAGCTAAGATGCAGGGAGCAGAGAAACTGATAAACCGAGGGGTTCAGTCTCTGCAAGCGGTCAGCTGAAGCTGAAGCTGGTGTCTATCTATGCATTAAGACAGAGGTTTGCGTGCTTTTCACAAATTAATCATCATTTTGAGCGTATTGAGTAGGACAGTCTGCTTTCCACTGCTCAGGATGTTTAATTCATCTTTCAAACTGTGAAGGTCAGTGAGCAAATGAAACCCCCCTTCAAAAATATAGTTTTAAACTTACTGTTAAATAAAACCATTCTGTCAATTAAAATTAGATTAAAGCCAATTGGCACAATTTCTAATGGTAAAATTCCATCAATTGTAATCATCATTACAATTATTTGACAGTTTTTGTTAAGCTAATGTTGTGGCAGAAGGTAAAAATTACAGCATAGGGTAGCAAAATGTCATGAATGCAAATCAATCAAAGGATCCTTAAAATACTCAGTGACGGAATGAATGATTAAGTGGTAAAGCCAGTAAACCTTTGTACACTTTGTTACATGTTACTTCAGCAGGTAAATGATCAATCCTGCAGATCAGCCATTGGTAGCTTTGCTGGAATTGATGAGGTGAGTGTGGACTTAACTACAGCGCCAGTCGGGGGGGGGCGGGGTTGTTTTTCATTTGGATTTAATGATAGGCTTATTTTCTGGGATAAAAGGCAGCCAGAAAGCCATTTAGCCAAGTCCGCGCTCTCAGCCAGAGCTGAATGAGAGCGGCAAACTACAGCAATCAAGCGCACCCCGCAAGGTGGGGGTGGGCTGGGGATGGTGGCAGGGTTGTGTGGTTCAGGGAGGAAGGAAAGCTAAAGCACAAACATCATTTTTAAGAGGCAAAAGTTTGCAGTATTTCATATGGTTGCAGCAGGTGAGATTAGAAAAGTATTCAGTGATTAAAGCGTGTTCTAATTAATGGGGAGATAAAAATAAAAATCCCAGCAACTGATTGAAATCACTGAAACATGAGAACAAACAAGACACATCAGATTACTCAGTATTGGACTTTGGGCAGAATATAAAGAAAAGAAAAAAATCAAAAAACAGAATCATGAAAAAATGATATTGCATATTAGTAACACATAACGCATATAGGGAGTGTAGGGGATGCATACATACTGTATGTTCATGTTTCAGTCAGTCATCAACAGCAGACATCTTAACAGCATCCAAGGGATTCTCACCTCCCAACTCAAACACATCTGAATCCAAAACACCATTTTCAAACAGAACCTGCAGTCGATGTGCTTCTGGAGGAAGTCGAGAAGGTATTTGGGAACATCTGTCTACGTCATGATGGGGCTCAGCAGGGGTGCTGCTGCTACTACAACAATTATGTCTGTATATTTTCGACGAAAGCATTTTGCAGCTCGTTCCGACAAGATAGCATCATAATCTAAAATGTTCCAAATTCAGTTCATCTATACAGTCTTGAAACTCAGAAATGCGTAGATGAGTGTTGGCGAGGGCACGAAAAGAAGAATTCAGAAGAATCTTTTAGTTCCCAACATCTGAAAAGGCTGCTGGTGCACTTTTCCATCAGTATTCACTTGACCATCAGTGTATTCTGGCTTTTAATGATCTTTTTCAAGTTTACTCTACTGAAAGCGATAAAACCTGAAAGCTGCTGGAATCCACTTTGTGTGTCTGATGCTAGTTTTCTCTGTACTTTCAGAAATGACTTTCACAAAGTGACATAGAGTGGGTGGCTGCTATGGCTAAAGCAGCAAATGGAGACGAGAAATGGACTGATTGGTCCACTAACATCTCCTCCCTCCTCACACTTATTCTTAAGAGCCTTCCTACTCCTTCATCTCAGTGCCTCTGAAATCACAGTCTCATTTCGTCCCATTTGCATCTGGCTGTGACCACTTTTGTTCTCTGGCCGATGCGAATAAAAAGGGGTCTCAGCAACCAAGATGGCGAAGCAGCCTCTGCTCATGCTTCTCTGGGGGCCTCAAATGCAAGCGTTTACAGCCGGCCAGGGTCTTATTATGTTCCGTGAGCAACATAAAAGCACTGAACCCTCCAATACAAACCTTTAAACCGATGCAGGAAGCCTATTGTGACAATTAGAGTGTGGCACTGTGGAAAGACGTGTGGCTAAAAATGGTGAGGCAAAGAGGTGTGACTGTGGAATAAATGAAAGTGCTCAGCAAGCATCATCAGCAAACAACATCAGCTCAAGCCTCAGCTTAAAGTAACAAGGCTGTGCTATAAGATATAAGGTAGAACATGAACATAGCTCTTTATACTCATATTGTGAACTAAACCTAATGCAAACTTTTACTTTTTTTTTTCCATGAATGTAAGATTATTTACAGCTGTCAAAGGTGAAAATGATTTCATAAGAGGAATCAGAACTATGCCTCCCGGTTGGCTTTGTTCTTTGCTGTCCATGCTGGTTTGGTTCCCTGCTGGAAGCCCCATTTTATTCCCTGAAGTCATTATTGTCTCCGGCTAAGGTGCCCCCACTCCTCGTGATTTGTGGGTAATGAGCTGGCACCCCCCTGCCCGTGTTCAATTATTCTCATTGAGAAAGTGATTTTTCACTCCACGGAGCAAATCGGAGATGGGGAAAGCATGAGCTCTAATCAAGAATTAACATGTTCCTGACCAGCAGAGAAGCTAACAACTGTCAGGTCGATGCTGTCGCGCCAGAGCAGGTGAGGGATCAAGAGTGACGAGAGGGATGAGGATCAGAAGCAAGACAGCGTGCGTCCTCATCTAGTGTTAAAAAAATCAATAAAAATACATTTTGTTGTGCTGTGTTAACTACACCTCATGACCCATATTTTCCTCCCTATATTTTCTAATTCTTGAGCTCTGAATAGAAAAGAAAATTCAAATGTGTTTAGTTTTCAGAGGTGAACGTTTGTGTTGAAGGAGTCAGCAAGGTTAAAAAAAAAGAAATGTAACACAAAACAGCCGGGGGGCCGAAAACATTCCTATTGTCTGACATATCATTCAACCCTTATCTGAACTGGGTGCTCACATGCAGTTCAGATATTCAGATAAATTTAAATCATCTTGTCTGAAGGGTGGAGAAACATTCAAAAAAAAAAAAAAGAATCAGATTACAGAAATATTTCCACAAGTGTAATAATAAGTAAGGACTTAAGGAGGACAAAATACAAACGAGAAAGGGAAAGAACCATTCTTAGAATGGCAGGTGCTTCTTTTCAAAGAAATTGATTTGTGAGAAAAGAAAAATGTGTTTTCTCTTCCTCTTTCTCAGCCCCCTGTTGACAGCCTTTTCACACACTGTCCTTGGGAACTTCATTTGTCTTCAGTGTTATGTGCCTGGGATTAAGTTGTGGAAAGTTGTTCTGAATTGTTAACGCCTGATTTCTCTCCTTCTCATTCTGTCCTTGTGAGTGCTGCGTGTGAATTTGAGAGGGGAGCCACGCTGCATCATAATGCAGCTGAGAGTCAGAGTATGGAGAGTGTATGGATCTCAAACATTCTCTAAATAAATACAAATACATTGTCTGTAAAGTTGGAATCAGTTTGTATTTAAAATTATCCAGGCCTTAATCTCAGCAGGTACGACTCATCCTTCAAGTTTGTTTGGGCTGACTTAGGATGGATCTCCACCTCCAGTCTGATAGGTGGAACTTCTCAGGTCTGTCTTAGATCTACACTCTGTCAGATTAGCCTTCGTTGAAGTTATTGGAGAGTCATGCTGAAGTAAATAACTGAAGACGTCAGATTTACCAACACAGCCCCAGTACAGCCAGTATTAAAGGTATAAATTAGAATTAAGCTAATTAATGAGTTAGATGTTAGACACACAGAAGGGGAAAAACAAATCAACAAATGTACATGCTATTATAAGAACTCTTCTGTAGTTTTTACATAATGCAATTTGATATTCCAGCTAACATTTGTTAACAGTTAGTCTGAAAGAAATTCACATATACCATATTAATTGGTTTAGAAAGAAGTGATTCCATAAATTATCCATGCACTAGACCTCAGAGAACAACAAATTTGCAGCTGAGCTTGTGTGTGTTCCACTGAGAACTCCAAACCAAATATACTATAACTGTGTCTCTAAACTGCTGCACATTGCGCCTGACTGCATGTTTTTGGAATGTGGGCCGGTTTCACTGTGCACTCTCCTGCACGAAAGGAAAAGCCCCCTCGCTGCTGGTTATCAAACACTGGCCCAGCTTTAAAGAAGGAAATAAAATGGCAGATTGCTGAGGGTGGAGGGGAGACTCCACCTGTTCCTGATTCCTGCCTGGAGTGACAGAAGCACATGTGTCAGTCAGGCAGGGTTTCTGTTTTCTCTCCACGCTCAACTGCTCTAACATCGCCTGCAGCTCGCCCTGAAGTCTGCGTTGGCTCCACCCACATTCAGTCAGCCAGAAACAAGAACTGTGGCCATCAATTACTAAAAATTGAACAAAATGCTAAACTCACGATCTAGGTGGCAGCTTTATATGATGCTGTAACTCCAAGAGGTTTTGCTACAAACAGGGCACCTGGAAGACCACATGGCCACAAGGAAATATTCCTCAAAAAGACCTGATGCAGCATGACAGGTGGTGAAATATGTTATTTTGAATACATCCAGTCACTTTGCTGGTTTGTTTAGTGTAAACAGCTGATCTTTGTAATGATGAACATGTGCAACAATTAGCCTTAAGTAGCTGTTAGTTGTACTACCGTGCAAATGACCTGCAACAGTGTTTGTGGTGAATGGGGGTCTTTGACTAGTGAATATTTATTTTCTGGAATACTATTATGACACTGAAGTGAAAACAGCAACATCGGTTCTTGTTCTTGTTTGAGGTCAGAAGGTGCAAGTGTGCTAATATGATCAGGGCTGTTCGGCAGATAAATAAAAGGCTGGTTCACTGATACATTCTTGAAAGAAGTGGAGAACAAAAATAAAAGTCAGTCCACAGATCTGTGTAGTCACACTGAGAAACATTTGATGAATCATGAAAAATGGGAAGAGAGCGTGTTCAGACAGTTACAGCTGGACTCATCTTGTTTCAGCATGTCTGCTTAAACCGGGCAACTCGCCACTTTGGTTTTCTTTGCAACTTGCCAGACAAGGTGTCTCATTTAGACAACAGAGCGATGAAAAAAGAGTTGGTGGCTTTTGATCAAAAATCAAAGAGAGTTGCTTCCACTTGAACGAAACTTCATTATGTAATACCTTTTAGACTTCAATCGCACCAAATTTAACAATTTACAACAGGCACAATTGTTTAAAGCAGCTTTCAAGCACTACATTATAAGCCATAACATAACAAATCAGTCTTAAAAAATAAATCTGCGGCAACATGCAATGATGTTGATTTTGTGCCAGGTAAAGGAGCTCTACAAAAACAATGACACATGATGGATATTAACTTCTTATAATGGAGATTGACTGTGTGTTAGGGGAATTTTTAATTGCAAAAGATACAATAATAGTAGTACTAGGAGGTTTGATATAAACAGTTACTTCTATATTTAAAATATATTATAAAACAAGTTTTTAAGAAAATAAAATGCTGGAAATGCGCTAAACAGTACACACAAACCCCTAAACCAGAGGTGGGCAAACTAAGGCCACATGTGGCCCAATGAACTATTTAATCCGGCCCGCAGAGCCTTCACAATAATTTCTCCAAAAGCCAAATGAAGAGGGTTGTCAGCTTGATTGGTTAGAAAAAGGTCCAGACCCCCCCTTCAGCTAGCATGCTAACATGTCCTCTCAAGAAGGTGGGGCCAAACGTCATTTGGAGCTTCATCATCCATCTCTAGTTAGACCAATTTACAGGCTCTTCAACACATACATACATACATACATACATACATACATCAAGCACAATTTTTAGTCAACCTCTGATCCTCATTTAGGGGTTAGTTTCCTGCACCACCTGGCCGGCCCCTTCATCAAGATCTAAAACCCAATGTGACTCTTCAGGAAAAATAATTGCCCACCCCTGCACTAAACTCTGTTCTTTTGTGGTGCGTTTGCTGACCTCTGTGTTTCTCCATGTGAACCATTTTGATTGGGTTAAACCCTTCTGTGACTGACAGCTGGTGTCAGTCCAACCTCTGGTGCAGCTCGTGCTAATGGCCTTCAGCTCCGGCACTTCATCATGGCCACAAAATAATACAACGGGGAGGTACTCAGGCGGATCCAAATATGTGTATGCATGTTTAATGGTGCGTGTGCGTCCGTGTCTGAGCGTGATTCTGAGTGGGAAGGACCATTAGCATTCATCAGTGGGATAATAGGCCAGCATGCTTGTCAGCTGTTTATATAAAGTCCTAAAGTGGTGTTTATGAGCTGATGGCACATTAGACAAAATGGGAGTGCAAATATAAAGAGTTGCAACGGTTTGGAAGGCTGGAGCTCCGAAGGGCTGAAGCACGACCTTGGACAGAGACATTGAACAGCTAGATGCACAACAAAACAGTATAAAAATGCGGAAATGGGGTATTGTAACATAACAAACATCAGAGCTCCTTTGGCAACAATGACTCATCAAAAAACATCCAGACTAGTTCATGATCCAATAGATCACAAAAAAACACAATGCTACCACAGGAGCTGCAGGGCTGCAGGGTACTCCTGCAAAAAAGGATTTTTTTAGACAGTAATTCCAAATTCCAACTCACATTTCCCTCTTCCTGTACAGAGGTTTTCTTGTCACCTCAGCTGGGTTGTTGTGTGTAGCCTGGACATGCATTCACAGTCATCACTGATCACCATGAAAGTGTATCCCTCGGAAAATGGGATTACAAATGCATCTATAAATTCAGTGCATTCATATGTCTACATTCATGCGGTCAAGCTATATTTGACAGGAACTACCAAGACTCACATACTGTAGCAGAATATACTTATGAGTCTTTTTCTGCTCCTAACATTCATGTTTTACAGTCCAAAATACAAATCTGATTCTACATTTGTTTCAGACAGTATAGAAAATGTATCTGTGGTCCAGAGTGACTTTACTCATCCTGACTTTGCATTCCTAATTTATGGGAAGGTCTGCTTAAATATAGATGGTAACGGGTGCTGAAAATGGACCGAACGAAGCTGCAACGACCATCACAGGAGGACTTGATGTCAGAAGAAGTACTGGTAGATGGTGGGTACAAATATCAAGATTGGAGAATTAAAAAGTCAGATATTTATATACCAAAGGCGGATCAGTGTGTCAGAGAACAGGAAGAAATGAGCAATTATAGTTTACTTTTTATTCTTTTTTTCTCTTTATTTTGAAAGCAAAAGAATGAAGAGGGAAATAAATAATTGGATGAAATACCTGTTAATTAGTTGGATTTTTCCTAAGTGTGCGTGTGAGCGTACACTCATTATGTCAGCCCCAACTTTGGCTCTGATCACAGTGGTTCTATACTAATCCTGTGAGTATTTTTATCCCACAGCGCTGCTGCTCCACATACCCATCAGATAAATTATGAAACAGTCACGCGTGGGTGGGAAAGAAACTGTGAGCCGAGAAAAGAAAGAAGTGGGTGACAACCAGTCTCTTTGAAACCTGCGTCACCTCCACGGAGCAGATTTGGGTTTACGAAGTCGCATCGAATTGCGCAGTTGTCAGATTACAAAAGACTCGGGTTGCACCAAAAAATTAGTAGCTGTGTACCTGCTGTCACACCAGCAGCTCCTCAGAATGATGTTCAAACACTCATTTCAGTAGAACATCAGCTGTGGTGGAAAAATCTCACATTTCATGAAGTTATTCTTTCAGGATTAATGGGCAAACCTGCAGCGATCTTGGATTTTGAAGTTAATTTGGGATAAACAGATTTATAAAATGTTTCGCAAAGAGCCCAAAATATCAACAATATATCAAAGATGTGAAAGTTTGGTGATAAAAAACAATTATGTATCATAGGTCATAGTGCAAAAATATACTATATTGATTATCCATTACAATCACGACTGTGACACCTCTCGTGCACTTGACAACCAGTATAAATGTTGCAGATGGATGACGGATAAAAACATGTAAAATGTCATATCAGGCTCCACTTGACGGAGAGATCAATTAAACACCTCCTACGTGGGTTTAAGCGGTGCTGAAGTGATGGCTGAGCAGAGGCGGATAGACCCGCAGAGGTCGTTTTTACGGTGCGCTCGGTGGTCAAGGGCACCTCTGCTCTCAGCACACAGAGCCCCTGTCACTTTTAATAACCTACATACAGTTTCTCTCCTCTCTGACAGGCTGAGCAGTAGGAATATCATCGGCGGAGTGAGTAAAGCAGCCACCGAGCAAGAAGTGTAACCAACGATGCGTACGGCTGCTATATGAAAAGCTCGCGTACGTACAGCATACAGTAAGGCCTGTGAAGGCCTGTGAGCAGTCCGACAAGCTGTTGTTTGTTCAGGCACTGCTGTGGTTACTGCTCCATCGAACATGATCTCAGCTACTCGGACGCGAAACAGAACAATCTGAGACACACAAAAATCTGCTTGTATGTGTCATAAATGGTATGGCAGAACTTAACTTAAGATGGATTTATTATGAAGACAGTGGGCTGGTGCTAATATCTGTCCTCGATGCATAAAATGGATACTAGCAAACTATCAAATATGGCCTCCGTACCTGTTCCAGCCAGCGGTCCACCATTGGATGGTTGGCACTGAGCGACGACCGCGTGGTCTCCCTCTGGAACTGAGTGGTCCAGCCACTCGCATCCCGAGGCAGGCTCCTGTAAGCATGACCTCCTCTGCCCTGCACAGGACCAGCAAGAGGAGGAAATGTGGTGTTATGGTAAGGCTGCGGTGTGGATAATCACAACAAGATAATAATTGTTCCACGGTTGCAGCATTGAAAGGAAAAAATCTACATCTGTGTAAAATCTGCAGTATTACATGAAACGTGGAGAAATTCTGTCTTCCAGATGTTCATGCTTTTTAACTGGCAGCTTCATGGTTTGGTGCTATAGACATTGTGTGATGAAAGTCGCTCAGTTTATCTTGGATTTGTGCCACACACCGTCAACATGTTGTTCATTCAAGTCTCATTCCATTTCACCGCCAAACCTAACCTTTCCACACTGCCGCTAATAAGAGGCCTCTTATAATCAGACAGCCACAGCTGAGCTTTTCTATTACACAAAAAAGCGCCTTCAGAATGTTCCTGCCAAGGTAATGTCACACTAGCAGGCTTGGCCCGACTTATTAGAAAGGCCAAAAGGCACAAAAATGCACTAGATTACGGTCTGCACAGCTCGCTTTGGCATTGTGTTCGCTGTGAATGAAGGTCAAGGCACTGAAGTCATTTGAATAAAAATGAAAAACAAAATAACATTATAATCCACAATGAGGAAACTTTTCCGATATACAGACAAAGCCATGAGAAGGTGTTTAAGATAGTTGCAAAACAGCTGCTGGAAAGACAGACAGAAAGAAGAGCAGATCTACTTAACCTGTTAAACCCTGAGGGATTTTCAGGAAAGAAATCAGACAAATCCGCCTAAAGACATTCCCAAAACACAAAAACAACAACAAAACACCACAATTTCCTGACCAAAATATGTATATTTTTTCTGTGTTTTCACCAATATCTCGGTGAGTTTGGGTCGGATTTTGAAACAGGTTTCCCTGTTGGAATCCCTGTAGTGTCACCTTTCATTCGAGTACAGGCATGCACATCTAACTTGAGGAAGCATGTCATATTAGCCTGTTGTGTTGAGAACGTGCCATCGTACAATTTTTGCACC
Source organism: Pao palembangensis (assembly GCA_015343265.1). NCBI lineage: Eukaryota > Metazoa > Chordata > Actinopteri > Tetraodontiformes > Tetraodontidae > Pao > Pao palembangensis. The sequence continues at coordinate 9,964,965 of CM027086.1, forward strand.
ATTTTTATTTAAATCCACAGCATTGTAATTGTGTGTGATTGCAATAAACATGCTTGGCACATGGTTTTAGCTTAAAACATCCCCTTTCCAACGATATATGGGATGACCATATGATAAATATTTAACATCAGAGTAGAAGGGAAAAAAATTCTAGAACCCAAGCGCCCCGTTTAACTGGTTAATTAAATACAAGGAATATATTAGCTATTTAGACACAGACACCAAATCTTAACCTTAAACTTACACTCTGAGTAACAGTAATGTAAGCCAGTTTGCCAATCTTCAAAATATAAGGAGATCCTCCACATGCGGCAATAAGTCACATATATTTTAGCGCCGTAAGACATAAGTTGGATGTGGGTGCAGTTGGATGTGGCCCACTACACAAAGTGTTACGACACTGCAGTATGCAGTAAAACAGCAGGTGTGTGTCCTGCTTAATCCCTTTATTTGCTCACACTAATCATCTGGAGAATCTCCTCTGCTGGACGGTTATGAGATGTGATGAGTTTACTGCATTGCTGTTGATTTATACAGGAGATTCAGCACAACTGGGCTTTATTCCGGCGTAAAGTGTCTTATGTGGATCTAACATGGCTGACCGTGTGTGCGTGAAATAAACACATGCGCTGCTTGAGTGTGTGTACATTCTTTAGCCAAAGCTAATCAGTGATAACATTAGGTCAAAGACACAAAACCATCAAAGTCAGTGCTGATTTATAAACCCAACATCTGTTGTTGATTACAGAAAAACAGACTTGATCTTGGCCACAGAGTGAATATAGTACGACAGTTGGATCAGATGTATGAAAAAAAGATTCCGACGATGAGAAGTAAGACCTCTTTTTAATAAAAGAATAAAAACATAAATCTCTGTCAGTAACTGGCTGAGCCAAAAAAAAAAATAATGACAGCCCCCAAGTGCTGGCTAATTTTCAAACCATTTGGCTTTGACAGGAAGATGACTTAAATGGATCTAATGCAGATGACTTATCAAATGTCACAGTTGAGAGAGCAAAAAGCGACAAGCAATATATATTAAGCTTTTTTCCAAATCTACACAGTTTAGCAGCAAGGAGTTTTTAAAGCAGTTTGATTCCCAAACCAACAAAACACCATTAAGGTTGATGACAATCATGCGGTTACGCTTCCATTATAGTGGTTTTACAGTCCATTTAAAAGAGGCCATTTTTACACAGTTTGCCAGATTAGATCTTGACTTTCAGGATAGACTGAGAGTTTGTACAGGTGAATGGACTGTATTTATAAAGTGCCTTTCAAGGCACAATCATCATCATCATCATGGCCATTCACAAAGCTTTAGCTAAGCCTGGATTCATACGGTGCATCTAAAGATGCATAGATGGGAACAACTTAAGGTTAAGCATTGTACTCAAGGACACAACACGTAAACCAGGGACTAAGAACCACAACCAAACTAACAATCTTCAGAACAAAGTTAACCTTCTTAGACATTCACCAAAGTACAAGGTAACAATCTTTAATGATACTGAAAACAGCAGTAGCTAAAGCAAAACCTGATACATGAGGGAGGGGAGATGTTTAAGCTTTATCATTTTAAAATGAAAAATGAAAATTGTTATAAAAAAGAGTTATAAAAAAAACTGTGGTTTCGGTTTCAGTGGTTCTTCGTACAAACCTTTATCTTTGTATAATGACAGACCTGACGTTGGAAACATGGAAATATGTTAGCAAGTTACGGTATATAAAGGTGTGTCTGAAGTGGTAATTGCTATCCCTTCCCTTCAAAACGCTAGTGGGAGGATGTACCTGAGCTACACTTTTCAGCAGATTTATAATCAGTGACTTGAAAAGTCTCTGAAAAGGTGAAATCAGAACAAAGAGAAAGCCATTTAACGGTCTCAACTCATCTTTGTGGAAGACAAAACGGGGGTGTTATCAGAGATTTAGATAAAGGCTATCTGTGAAGCTGCTGGATATGTGCGCGCAAGGCAGCGCTGATTTCATAAAGATGCTTAATTCTCGGATTTGGAGCACACAGGAGACGATAAATGAAAGGGAGGGAGGAAAATGGTGAAGAAGTCAGTCAGATTTATGTTTTACCTTTCGTTCAAGGCTGCCAGCCCCAGCGCTTGTGTTTGGTTTGCTCTTTTGGAAGCCGGTGGCTGTGGACCACTGAGCTGGGTTCTGTCTGGAGAATTCTTCCGGACGCACCGGAACCTCTCCCAGGGGAAGGACGGCCAGGGAGGGATCGCTGCTGCGACGGACATGGAGGGGCATACCTGTGAGAAAGGACAGGGGAAGGCAGAGGAAGGAAAAAGGAGGTCAGAGGGCACAGCAATTCTAAATCACATACACCTAGCACTTTCTTCATCAGTGCTCCAACGGGAGCACTTTTCTGGAACACAACATCTCAGCTGACACACGAGCAGTCGGAATCTCATCTTTCTATTCTTTTATGTTTAATCAGAGTCAGTAAAAGATCACATGGCGTCGTTGAATATTCTCTGAGCAACCCTGCAGACTGATTGGAGAAGTCATCTGGACTTTCCCAAAAGACCATATGGATTAGTTTTTAAATTCCATCAGCCTCTCTTACATCCATAATTATGCAAATTATTGGGTAACCACCTGTCAGGGACTGGCGCATCGTTGCAGCGAGCATATGTTGGCACTAAGCTTCCATCTGATACAGCAGAGAACAGCCTTCATGGTGGTTTAGTCACGGCCTATGTTGAGCTGTAACTTGTGCAACACTATAAGTGGTTATAGATGCTACTGGCAAAGCTGTCACGGTTAGAAAGCTGTAAAGATGATATTAAAACGTGCCTCAATCTTAATTAGGTACAATGTAAAGCAGAACTTTCTTGCTATGAGACAAGTGTGTAGAATCAAGTGAACCTGTCTCACTGTCTAGATGTGTTAGTCTGACTTAAATCTGTTGTTCAGTTTCTGTCATTCTAGAACATTTACAAGTGGTTAAGAACAGATTATTCAGACAGTAATCAGATTTTCTCATCATCTCTGCATCACAGATCCACTAGTGCCTTTTGTCTCCTAAATTGGCACTTTATGTTTTGTACGAATGTTGGCTATTTAAATATTTGCGGTATAAGGGAATGTCCCACAGCACAGCCCCTTATTCCAGTACGATAGCAGGATTCTGTCTCTGCGGCCTCAAATGCAAACGTATTTATGCTGATGTGCAGACGCTGTCTGAGCTCACAAAAGCCTATTTTTAAGTAAAATCAGAATCTTACAGGTCTCTTGCTGCTACTTGTAAAACCAAACCAAGTAGCTTTTCAGTCACAGAGGTTTGTTCATCCTCTCTTCCAAACTGGGCTGACATAAAGCATTCAAAAAAAAAAAATACAGCAGCTTTTAATATATTCCAGCCTTGCTTACAAATGTGTTTCATCTACTTCATCCATTGTCTGGGCTTCCTCAGAGAAGCTTGGGAATCGAGTAAAGAATCAGTGAGCAAGCCAGAAGCAAAGTCATTTTCTGTTTAGCCTTGAATTGGGGTGAAGATTTAATAATGATGTTTAATTGACTTTGCCTCTCCTTTTTGTAGCTGCTGGTTCATGTCCAGTTCAGGACTTTAATGAGGTTCACCTCAGACACCAGGCTCAGACAGTAATTAACATCTGGTATAATCCTGCATGACACAAATACAAGCAGACAGGGACTGTGTGTGTGGGTGTGGGTGTGGGTGTGGGTGTGTTCTTGAACACGCACAAGACACAGTGAGGACAAGAATACACTTCATCAGCAGAATAAGGACATTTTTGGGAAGTGAGGATAATTTGGCAGGTCCTCACAATGCTAGGACTTATACTATGTCAATGAGACTCCTCACAAAGATGTGTGTGTGAGTGCGTGTGCGTGTGTGTTTCACAGACGGCATAATGGACTAAATGAGATATTATGAGACAAAAGATGCAGTTCTTGCAAATTCTTTTTAAGGATCTGAAAATGTGCACATGGACTATTCATTCTTAGAATATATAATTACATTTGTAATTATATATTCCAGGGTGCAGCGTGACACAGTGAAATTAACTCAATATTCACACCAAACAGCTGAATTCATTTTAAATACAATGTCAATGAATAATTCCGATGCTCAAATGTAGCTTGTGCTATTAGCCCATATTTAAATTTAAAATCAATTGTTTAGCTCTTATTAAACAGATCTGATACATTGGCCATCTGGGCCACATCGCCACCTACTGGTCCGAGCTGTGAGAGAAAGCTAATGAAATATGAACGAACTATGAACTACCAAACAATAAACACTGCAATTGAAAATTAAACTGTAACTGATGTTGACACACGATTACATAAAGAATCAGATTCTGTTCACATTTTCCTGAATGCAAAATGAGAAATGAATTAACTTTCTGTAGGTGAATCCTTGCATTAAGAATTCATGATTACACATCAGCTAATAACATCTGGCTCTTTTATGTCACTACTGGAATTTGAACTACCAATGGCGTGCACTGTGTACATACACTGCCATTGAACAGGGTGTCTATTTGATTAGATGTCAATTCATCATGGCTACAAATCCTCACAGAATAACACGATAAATAAATGCAGTTCTATAGTGGCCATACCTGTTTGTGTGCACATTTTAGAAGGTCACAATATGATGATTTCCTCCCCCTCTCACTCTCCCCGACCAATTTACTTCTACTTAATTTGTGATGGGATTATCCTGGCAACCAAGGGGTTGGTTGGTCCCACGTTTAATAACTAGCGCCACCACTTCAGACTGAGACAGCCATCGATCCAGGCTGGAGAGGGAGCAAGACGATGGAGGATGGTGAAGGCTAATAAGACGAAGGCCTAATCCAGCCCCTGTAGTGAGGGATTAAGGCCAGGGCACAGGGTCACTGAGATGTACACACACCGCAATTCACCACAGGGAAAGGTCAGACTCTCCGGGGGCTATTACCTCTTATTGCTTTGTCCTTTGTTTATCTTTTACACTCACCTTGTTTGGAGGAGAAATATACGTATTAACTGCTGTGAATCACTGTGGATAGAAATGTGTACATATACGTACATGCAGCTCATGCAGCTCAGATAAAAGCTGCCAACTATACTACTTACAGCATGGAGTAGAGTATGAAAACAGTGGAGGTGATGTTTTATTAGGTGTAAAGTACTTTGCTTCAATGACAACAAAGTATTCCTCCAATTGGTCAGAATGATCTCATATAATTAAAAATGTAAACTCATATTTGAAATATTAAAGATGTGAAGATGTTACAGTCATGAAATGTAATCAACAACATCAAATGATGTTGACTCTTAAAAGTAAAACATTAAAGCACAAAATTTGAGGAAAATTGAATAAGCTGAACGGTAACACATCAAGAAAACAGTCTTTACTCAAATCCTCCACAACTGACACCGAAGGGACCAAATCTGAGGTGTACACATCACCCAATAGATGTGTGAAATACATCTATACAAAAAAAAAAATCCAAAATACATAAAGAGACTGTGCTTATACAGCATGCGCCCACCCTGAGGATGACCATCATTAGTCTCCTCACACAATGCTCCTCCTGTGAATCCTCTCAATGAGGACGTGTTTGAGAACGCCCACTCAGACAGCCTTTCAAGGTCTTCAGCATCTTTGCGTTTTGATTGGTCTATTTGTAGAAGACCTTGTTTCCATGAAAAAAAGGTTTTTACAGTATTTAACATATTTAACTGGCTGACATTAAAAATGGAACAATGGCATCGCAGTGTGTATTTTTTTTTTTTTTCTTTACTGTTACTAAAATGAATCTGCATTTTTAAATAGTTTCTACTCTTCCAAGGAGGCTGCTTGGTATAAATATGCCAAAACCCTTTCCCACTGATAAATTCAAATGCCAAAAACACACTTTTAAAAATTACATTTATCTCTTTGGGTGCCCATAAACAACCCCACCTTACAGCAGAGTTACATCATACTCAAAAAAAAAAAAAGACGGAGCAACACTAACTTCCAACTTGGTGGCGAAGGGGGATGGGGTCAGCTGCGGCGTATTAGCTGATGAAGACTCCAATCACTGAAATGGTGGGAGGTGAGGAGAAAGGCTCTTTCCAGTACCTGGACAGGAGGAAGTGGCTGGTTGTCCTGACTGGCTGCCAACTCCAGGTTACAGCGCGAGTGAGGCAGCATACAGATAAGGTTGCAGATGGGACACTTTTACTGGAGGACATGCCCCCAGATGTGCATGTGTCCTTGATCTCTCACCAGTTTACTTCATTGGGACAATTAGCTAACTCAAAATCAGTGAGGAGTTAGAATGATGTATTTAATAAAGATAGATAAAAACATCCTGGGATTAATGATCAAGCTCTGCCAATGATCAGACAACACTCGAACAGTGTGGTGTTGACATCCCTCCTGTGTGTCTAGATCAGAGGTGGGCAAACTAAGGCCCAGGGGCCACATGTGGCCCGATGAACTATTTAATCCGGCCCGCAGAGCCCTAACAATCATTTCTCCAAAAGCCAAATGAAGAGGGTTGTCAGCTTGATTGGTTAGAAAAAGGTTCAGACCCCCACTTCACCTAGCATGCTAACATGTCCTCTAAAGAAGGTGGGGCCAAACATCATTTGGAGCGATTTTTAGTTCAACTCCGATCCTCATTTGAGGGGGTTAGTTTCCTGTACCACTTGGTCGGCCCCTTCATCAGGATCTAAAACCCAGTGTGGCCCTTCAAGCTAAATAATTGCCCACCCCTGCTCTAAACGGATATGCATGCGTTCGAATGGAATATTGCTTTTATTATTATTTTTATAATAAATAAAGTGCACAGGTCAAATCTTTCCTTAAAAAAACAAGGCCTTCAGGTGGTTTTTACAAATTTTCCCCTGCTACAAATAAGTTTTCAGACAACTGAAGGTCAGACACACAGTGTATTTAAAATGCATGTTTATTTAAAGAGTAAGTTACGGAACAAAGATTTTCCTGAATTATGGTATTTAACGTAGTAGAGAGCATACAAAATATAGATATATATAAGAGACGGGCTGGGAAAGGCTGCAGGCTTCACTCTGGCTGTGGCGCTCGCTGAGTCCAAGCTTTCACATCAAACTGATTTAAATATAAATGCCTTGCGACTGTGCCTTTATCAAATGCCATTTTTTTCCTGAGTTACTTTAAATACTTCAAGCCATGGCTGGTTCAATGTCTGAATAAATTATAGCACTGAACCATTTCTACTCCTCTGCCTGGCCACTGACTACATATTGATGTCCCTTGTGTGTGGTGGGAAGGATTTCCACAGAATACTCCCTGACCTGAATCATCACCGAGGGGACAAAAAAAATCCATTTTAGGAGCAAAGCGGTACAATTTTGAGGTGGTGGGAACGCGAGCCGTGGTGAAAAAGAGGTAATATGCAGACGGTTAAAATGAAAGGGTGGTTAACCCGAGGCCAAGGCCGGTCAGGAACACCAACCGGGGTTCTTCTGTGAAGTGTTTATCAAACATTAATATGATGAACTCTCAGAGTGACAGAAGGCGAACTCTGAATAAACTTTTCCTGATGAATTGTAACCACAATGAAAATAAAAACCCAAAAGACTGATGGTAAAAAAATGCACCGCAGTTAATAAAAGACTTCAACTAATAATCTAATTATCTTTAGGGTAGGTTTATACAATGCATACGTGCTAGTCTCTGCTTCTTTTGGCATCCAATACTAGGAGAAGTCTTTTTTTTCCAGGCTGGTGTGCTGATTCCCTGTTTCCATAATGCTTCATTCTACACCAGGAGTCCATCACCAGTTCACATGATGCTTATTAGGAACATTTTTTTTTTCTTGATTTGTGTGCTTTTATTCTGGGTGAGCAGACCTGGTTTAATGATCTTATTTCTTTAAAAAAAAAAAAGTGAACTGTCCTGGATCAAAAAACACAAGACTGGAGAATGCTGGAGCCACTACAATAACAAAGAGCAGTTTGAGCTGTGTACCTTTTTTTATTTAAAAATAAAAAGTATATCCCATCATCATCCTTGCTATTTCAATTTTCTGGCCTCTAAACACGACCATCAACAAATATTTATGTCATATCAGGTTAAAAATGTGCTCCAAATTCAATGCTGCATTTCACAGTTATTAGCTTGGGTGTCGGTACAAACACTAGCAGCAGATCTGTATCCCCACATGGCTCTACACAGCAACACCCTGTTATCTTTTTCAATCAGAAACATTTTCCTTTCTCCTGACAAACGCGGACGTACGGCAGTCGACTGGTGTCCTCTGAGATCAGGCCTCGAGCAGCAGACTGACACCTCAACAACAGGAGAAGTGTTTGTGTGTTTATGAACTGCTCCGACAGTGTTTCCCCAGATGAGGAGGATCTGGGAGAGGAGGGGATGAGTTCACTTCTCAAATCAATCCTGACTCATCTAGGTCGAGGTTCTGCTCACAGTCGGAAGCCAGAAAAATCAAAACATAGCGATGTGCACACGTTTAAACCTAGAGAGCAAACGTACACGTCTAAACTTCATCAAACCCAGAACCTTGTTGCTACTACACAAATATGCTAACCACTTCTGCGCCATACCACCTACATCATTTTATGTTCACGTTAAGTAACTGTGATTCTTGGTGAATCCAGCCTTTGAATTGACTCTTGATATATATTATTACATTACCTTCTTTTGTACTTTCAGTTGTTCTGCTTCAGCTCAATTGAAACAAGCTTGTATGTAAATGGGAGAAGGGGATGTGTCTCAATTAAAATACGCCTCTATCCCAACAATGACCAGACTCCACACCACGCTTGGAGCCCCCTAGGAGCTGCTAATCAGCAACCCAAACAACCCTCCGTCGGCCAAGAAGCAGGTCCACAGCAGCACCTTTCATGTAAACACCGTTTTTTGTGTGTTCACCTATTGCGGCCCGTTTAGAGATATAGGCGCTCAGTGAAAAGTGGTCATAAATCTCACTAAGGCTGAATTGTGACTTGGTTTGAAAAGACCGTGAGCCAGCCAGGAGCAGTGGAAGCAGTACAAAACACCAGATGAAGGAAAAGGTTAGAGCAATAATAGGTTGTTCCATGTCTCCTCCCCATTTCTTGTTCTATAACAGTTTTTGACAAATTCAAAACAATTTCAACAAAGTTTAATTAAAGTCATCTACATTTATCATCTGTATTTATTTTTCTATAAACTCAAAACAGAGTTGCAAACTACACAGTGGCATTATTTTACAATTTCCATTAGACATTTCAGCATAAAAGTTTGATTGAAAATTGGACACATTACTCTGAAATAGTAAAGCTAAATATTAGCATTTCTATTAGATGGTTTGTTACAGCATCTTCTTCTTTCATTCAATTTAAGACAAAATTTCCTACTTTCACTGATGAGCCATCCACTGCATCAGTTGCATTATTATCACCTACTGTAAGGATTTGTATTCTGCTGATTATAAATAATGGATTTGCATTTTGTTTAGTTTGGCACCAGTTACACGCTAATTCCATGCAAAAAGAAAAGAAGACAGAGAAAAAGCAGAGTACCGACGCTGGATCTTACGCTACAATAAAACCTGTGTTTGCATAATCACGGTGTCATATCATTAGTGGGTAAAATTCTGCCTTGAAAATATTGAATTTCAGATAAAACAGTGCCAAATAGATGTCCCCCATGACCTTGGAGTATGATGGTTGAAATGTATATAAATTGATGATGTCTGGGTTTTAGTAATTTCTTTGTATTTGGTAATTGTTGCAGTCAATGTGTGTGTGTGTGTGTGTGTGTGTGAGCAGAAACTGGAGGCTGCTGAATGAGTGAGTGAAATTCAGTTTCTGGCAGGTCGGACAGCATCAGAAACATGGAGCTAATTCCGCTGCAGTTTCCAGACAGCATGAACACAAAAATCCATACCTCCAACATTTCAGCCTTGACAAAAATATCAGCCCCTGTTTCAAACAAACACATCCGAACTTCAGTTGCTCTTTCACAGCCAAGCTGACACATGCAAACTTCTGCCAGAACCCCAACTTTTTCTGGACTCTTGATGATTTATTTGGGAAAAACAGAGTGTTATTTGATGAGACGAGTGCTGGTAGAGGAGTGATATGGGCACTGCTGTGAGGCCTCTGTTCCGCAGATGAAAATATTTTGGTTTTTAAGGCTTCCTGCTGGGAGCCGCCACTGTGTGTGCTTATCTCCACAACTCCCATCCAAATATAAGACCTTTTCTGATCAGACAGATGCAAACATCCGCATGTAGGGGTCAGACGGGTTACGTGCAACAAGTCAAAGCACATCAGAGGCACACTCTTTTCATAAAGCACAGCGCGGAGCCGAAAGCAAAAACAGTCAGAGCCGAGTGCTTCTCAGCACCAAGGGAGAAACTTTCATCAGACTTTTAGAAAAAAAAAAGTGGATTCAGAGTCCTCGGAAACAGATGGTACTGTGATGTGCAGCCTCTGTGTTTTTGGATTTGCATTGCTCTGATCCGTCACGCACAGGAGAACATCAGGATTTCATCGAGATCCGAGTCAGAGGAGGATGGGGGATAGGCGGGGGTAGAGAAAACTTTTTATCCCTGTTTTTTTTTTTTGTTTTTTTTTTCAGTAAGTATGAAAAGGCTGTGTAAAATATGTAATTTAGCAAGAAATCCCACTGTGAGTATGGAGACAGCATCAACAGTCTCCCAGAGAACCTCTGATACTGACATCAACTCCCAAACCGCAGGTGCTTATGGGGATATGAAGGTGAGTTTCAAGGTGCTTTCCGTGGCTCTCATGAATTATTAAAACAGTCTGCAGCACCATCGTTTTATACGCAGTAGATCTGGACACCACGGTTTCACGCTGTAGGGTCTCTCATCACAAGCACGGCTGAAGGTTCTGTCACTGGCCGACGACAAGAGTAAAAGTTCTAGGGCTCAGTCCAAACTTTCAAGTTGCCTGAAAAATTGAGGCAGAAATGTGTATAATGGTGAAATATGGAATAACTTTTAAGCAAGCGGTCAGCAATTTAAGTGCTGAAATCCCTGATTATGTCCTGAAAAGCATGAAAGAGTTGTGAGTTTGAGCACTTTGGGACAGAAAGTACTGCATGTTAGGGGGATGGGAAGAAAATTCAGTAAAAGTGAGACTCAGATTCATATTAATAGTACAACTTATTTGGAACTTGATATAATTGAAATTTAACCCTTTCTTTTAATTTAAACATGTTAAATTTTAAGGTAAAAAATGGAGCAGCTTATTTATCCAAATATTTCAGATGCAGAACCTCAATAATGTTGAAAGAGTGGGCAGAAACTATTCAGGAACTAGAACCAATAAAGTCTGCATGAAAACCTCTATGATTAAAACAAGCAGGCACTGTGAGCCAAAGTATCTGAAAGTGATCAAGTTTGCCAGAAGATGGGAATGCGTTAGGAGAGGGTTTTGGGATTTCCACGCTGCTTTGGGGCTGCTATCTTTGTGGATCTGATGAAAAACAGGAGGGGAAGTGGGGGGATGATAAATTTGTAGCTATGGCCAAGAGGAAAGATGGCTCTTCTGTTTTGTTTAGCTAGCACATCCGCACTGTGAGATTGTTTCAAATGATCAGTCTGAATCGGCAATCCCGAACAATGTTTTAATAATTCCTCTTATATCTAGGAAACAGTCTTTTCTTTAAAGGAAAATAAAAAGTATGCAGAAAGATGAAAGATGTGCTTCAAATATTTACCCATAAGACCACCAACTTAAAAATACCTCCTCCGGCCAATCCAGGCCGAAATGACTCCGTATGTCTGCGGATGCTTCCCTCACCCTTGGAGGTAAAGACTGTTTTATGTCTGACCTTAAATGGAAGACAATGAAACAGATGCAGAGGAGAGAGAGGGTGAGGAGCTCTTAGACAGGGAAGACACAAAGGTTGTCAGCAGGTCTGCAGGGATAAAAATGCCCAGAGGCAAAGAGATGCTAAATCCCCTCAAGGTGTTTGTGGGCTCATCATGCAGAGAAGGAGACTCTGACCTTGGCCGTTCTGACACCATATAAAAACAATTAGAAAATAATCATTTATATCTACAAGTCGACAAGAGTCAATAAATAACATAAGCGTTAAATAAAAATATTTTCATACACCTGACATTTGTCTCTGCAAAGTCTCATCCCAGGACTATGACTTAAAGCAGCGTCATCGTAAACATGATTTATAACAACGCTACATAAATATTTAAACATTTACACAGAGAAAAAAACAAACTGAACATTACGAGAATTCAGAGGCAGACAAATGCCATATGTCAGCAAGTGACGGGCAGACACATAATTCTGCTGAATGTCTTTCTGTGGAGAGTCTTCAGAGATGACACCAGAGTCAGTCCAAACAAACACTGGCAGCCTTCCCATGCTCTGAGTCATGGGCTTGCAGCTCGCCGCCATCTAAGTTTATTTCTGCGGGTCACCAAGTGTTGGTGGCACGGTTCCCAATCGGACCTCACTGCTCCGCTGTTGATTTAAGCGTGAGACAAGTGACTCCCACAACTGATCTCAGCCCAGCTCAGGAAGTAATAAAGCAGTCGACAAACAGTCTCTTTCAAACACGTCTACTCTCACACCCGCGTACGAGGATGTGATCCAACCACGGCTTGACTATGATAAATAACAGCACATTCTCAGCAGCACTTTTTTTTGCACTCTAAGCACTTCACACTTCATTACCAAAAATGTCTTTGCCATTTAACAGTGTCAGCTATTGCAATAATTAACTATAAGAAGCTTCAGGATGATATTATGACAGTATGAGTGTTTTTATGACTAATAATCCTGGTGGTGGTGCAGTAAATGCCCACTCATCAGTGTTTAAACGTTCACCCTGGACCCTCTCTATGATCCCATCTACAAGAATAAATCTGATTATGGCTTTACATAACTAACAGTCTCTACACTTACTCAGGTACAGGAAAAGCAGTTCATGGTCTCACAAGTGGCGGCGAGTCTAAAAGTGCTTTCAGTGAGCTAATGATGCAGGCTAACATCATCAGCGCGGAGTGAATACTCAACTCTGGGGATCTGTTCAGAGCTGCTGATGCTCATTCAGAGCAAGAGGTGAACATTACTATGAAGCACATCAGCATATCAGGAGAGAGCCTAGTTCTTTATATTTACATGTCATTTTATTTAATCGCATACCTTTAAAAACACCTCTCAAACCTCATTAACATATGACTGAAGTTAAAAAAAAACAAACTCTGTCCTCTTATTGTTTGGTTTGTTTGTTTTTTAAAGCCTTCACTCGCTTGATTATGACTTCACCAAAATATTAAACCTGTCCAATCAAAGGCTTTCTTAAAACAGAGCTAAATCAACCACTAGAACTACTGCAGAATGAGTACTTTGAGTTAAACGCAAACGCATCCTTGTATCTGTGGTAAAATAACAAGAGGAAACATAAACTGTGATTTTCTGATATCTCTGGCCACTAGATTGGAAGGCCTCACCTGCATATACCACCAATGTGAGAGATTAAATAAAGAGTTCTGGAGCAGTGCGATAGAGAGAGGGCAGATGAGGATGATAAGTATCAGGGCCTGCTATCAGACCGAGCATATGGCACCAAACCTAAACATGGTACTTTATCTATAATTGGCAATCGCTGCCTTGGTGCATCCAAACCTACCAGGGGAGCCCACAGCGGTGGCACGCTGCTTCAGACAGTCCATTTCCAGCCACCAATGATATCCTCCAAAAGTCATTGTCATGGAAAATCCTGACAAAAATACCCAAGGTGCAGTTTAGTTTTCTCTCACCCATTGTTTGATTTATTCCAACCCAGTCTGCTGGATCTCAAACTCTGCCACTATGGCACAGTTAATCTAATAGTGAACAAACTTACGCAGATTTGTATGAAAAAGACATTCTCACATACCTACAATGAAATATAAATCATAACTTGTATGTTTTCATCATTCAGTGTGACAGAGATGATCTTACATTACCGCCCCCTGCTGGACGTACATGGGTTTGGTTATTGGTTCATGATACAAATGGTGGAAAGTATTTTGCCCCATCTGTTGCTAGAATTTTTTAAAGTACCATCATCCCACACTGACAGAAACATATACTTACATGTTCAAACATGAGTTTTGATACAGAAATGTTCTGTTATATATACACCACTCACAATAAGTTAGGGATATTGTTGGCCCCAATATGCAAGGCACACTGTACACAGTGAGACCATTAGTGGAAAACACAAAATGAGGTGTGTCTATCACCCCAACAATACAATTGCCCCCCAACCCCAAAATATATGTATGTATGACTCACAATATCCCTAACTTATTTTGAGTAGTGTATAAGCTGCAGCAACTGTTGTTACACAGATAGGCCATCAGAAGGATGCCATCAGAAGGATGTCATCACATCCAGGAACACTAGCTAGAACAACTTTGTTTTAAGGCATATCTGTAGGTATTGGTAACCACGGTGACTGTTTATGGACAGTACCGCTTCTAAAAAACTTTGACTTAGTAGTTAATTCTCTGTATACAAATCACATTGACTGGTATACCCTCACATATTACTCCACATCTTTTCACAGCTTGTTACAGGAACAAGACCGGAAGTTCTAACCATTACAGACTTATTTTAGTTTTGTTCTGAAGTCCATTGAATACACATGGAATTTAGACAAAAAAAAAAAAGAAAGAAAATAATTTAAATGTTTCAGTGCTGTGTCAGAATTAATCTTTGAAAGTGCTAAAATATAAAGACACAATACCCAGTGGCCATTTACAAACACAGGGAATGCACAAGCAATGCATAAACCTGACAAATACTTAACAAATCAATGAATCACACAGTTAAAGTTAAATTGAATGTGAAATGAGTCTGCTTGCCTTAAATCCAAAGAGGGACTGAGAGGAGAGAGTGAATCAAGTACAAAAGGTTCGCGAGACTTTTAGTAAATTGGGTGTTTACGTCTCCGCTCCTACACTCCTCTGTTTCTCAGACAACATTAATAGTCCAGCCATGGTGTGAAAAACAATATAACTGCCTCGGGAGTAAATGACTAATGTTTTCAGGTTTTAAGAGCTTCTGAATTAAAACAAAGTGAAACATGAGTGTATGAAAATAAAAGTCACGATTATGTTAGTTTTTTGCTGTTAAAGCATTTTATGGGGCATTTTTGAATCATCACTGTGTTCATTTGCTCATCTTTGTCAGTGTAACACGAGTACACAAGAGCTTATTAACTCAATTCACAGACCTTCCTTCCCAAGGCACACCCTGCTAATATCTCTAATGGCCACCTAGTAACCTTGTCACTGGAGAGCTTCAAGGACCAGAGGGGCAAGCACTCAAGGACTGGACAATCAGCTCAGCCAGGGGAAGGGAAGACAACTGATCAATGTGGGGATAGGTGTCTGAAGGTATGCCCCACTGTAACTGAAAGCTTTCAAAATAGCACCGCACCTAACCCTAACCCTACAGGGCAGAGAAACAAGAACAGTTTTCTTTGGTTTGTGAATTTGCAGGAAGTCAATGAAATGTGAATGCAGTCATTTAGATCTTCAGTTTTCAAGACACTCCACATTACTTTCACTCAATAGCACCGAAGCTTCTTGTATTTCCTGACTCAAACAGCCACAGGTGATAAAGAAGGTTAGAGAAGGACGAAAGCTTTGATTATTAAATCCTGGTTTCTACTACAGAACCATTTCTAGTCCACTTCATCATTTGGTCCAGCTGTCTTCCAATATTTCATATTTCATATTCACCAAATGAAACCTTTTTAAGGCGTTAAAACAACAGAATAATTTATTCACTGGTGAATCCATGTTGATGGTTTGAAAAATCATTAAAATTGACATTTCCTTTGACTTTTTAATCATCATCATTTTAGTGGTCAGAATAGGCTCTAAACTCTGTATAATTCTAAGAAAATAGCATTCATTATTGTAATTTACATTTCATCTCCGATCCACTGATTAGTGATTTGACCTGCTTGACACACGTTAGCATAGAAATCTAAAATGGGCTCCCATGACGAATGTGAGCTTTGGGTATTTAGGATTTTTGGGAGTGGAAAAACAATCAATATGGCTATAAAAGATGATGATTTCAAATTGCTATAATTCTCTGCCTCAGAGCACAGCTGCCCAGGGCGCCGCGCTAACACTTTGTGTCTGAGCAAAGCAATATTGCTGCCAGTAATATACTCATCTACATCTCAGGAGGCGCCATCGCCTGTCTGTCTTCCTCATCTGGCTGACTGTTGCTGCTTGTCTGTGTATCTGTCTGACTGACTGTCTGGGGTTCTCAATCTCTTGTTTAGCGCAGATATGCTGAGGTACCTTCCAGTCAGCAAGCATGCATTAACCACAGTCTCTAAGGAACATTATTCCGTCTAAACGATGCATTCCTTCTTGGATCGTGTTTATAACAGTGGATTCTGTTTGGGAGGTAGCACACATACTATGCCACTACCTGCCTCTCTGATAAGTCAGAGATTTAACCCCATGGAGTGCGTTCTATCCATCTTCCCATCTATTATGCTCTCCTCCTATTCCTAATCCAGGGTATAGCCAAATCCATTACAATAGGAACTAACAGGGTCGATGCAACGGTTAAGGAAAGGTTTAGTTTGTTCAGATCTTCATATCTAAATCTAACTAATATGTGCCATAAAGGTCTAGTGAAGAGTCTGTTGAAAGCAACTAGAAGATATTTTAATGTTAACTACAAACTTTTCAATAAAACAAAAAAGGGACTGCGTGCGCTCCTCAAAGGTTTGGGCCCTGTGTATGTCTGAATAGGCCCACTAACCATCAAAAGAATCTGCAAAAGAGATTGCAATTATGTCAACCCCAGAGGAATGATGATCAACATGGGATGCAGATTTGTGGATGGATGTAGCATCTGGATGGATGGATGGATGGATGGATGGATGGATGGAACTGGTTTGCAATAACTACAACATTGCACCATTTGCAATGATGCAATAATATCCACTTGTACTCACTGGATCGCAGAGCAGTTTGCGTGACCTCAATCTCACTATTGGTCTGGAAGGGCTGGAAGGCCGAAGCTGCACTCAGCTCAGCGGAGAAGGGCTCAGGACTCTGGGTGCCTGTGGAGCTGGCGCTGGTACCATCACCACCATTGTGAGGATCCTGCTCTTCATAAACTGCTACCAGCTGGTGAGAAAAGGAAAATGCTGTGTGAGTTTGGTTGAAGCTCTCTGACAGTCTCCCACATTCTCTACCGAGTGAACCTATGATTGAGTCTTCTGAGTGGTTCCAATCCCAGTGAAGTAATATTTTACCCAGAACCCAGAAGTTTTCCAAAGGAGACACAGAACCTTTCACAATTGAAGATCGGTAAAGTTTAAGCAGCTAACAAAGAATTAGAAACCACTGAGAGTAAACAGCTATTTCCTGTCTTGTAGCACTAACATTTTTTTGTTGTTTTTTTCCACAATGTATTTGCTGTTATTATCACACTAACACAGTGAAATCTGGATGCAAAGTTTAGAAGCCCTGCTTTCGTTTTTTTTTTTTTTTTTTTTTAATTCATAATGCAGAGGTCTACATGTTTGTGTATCTCTCATCTCGAGTATTATGCCTCTCCTTACACATGTGGTTTACTGTTGCACTATCAAACACTGCTTTTGCACAATTAAAGACAGCTTTTATTGTTGCTGTGTGAAGCCTTCATCTGTCTCATTCCGAGCTTGAAAGTGCATTTGTGAGGTTGTAAAAGGTTTTGGATCAGAACAAAAGAGAGGTGATAAACAAAAAAAAAAGACTGATGTAGTGTAACAAAATAAGATTTATTTCAAATCAGCCAGTTTTAGGAGGCTGCTCAAGCTTTGGTTATAAGTAAATGTTTAACTTCAAATGTGGAGACAGGAAAAGCTATTTGTCCTCAAAATTAAAAAGGTCGATTTGAAAGTTTGTGTCAAGTGGTAACAAAGGACAACTGTGACACCAATAAACAGAACTAATATGAAGATGTGAAGATGTAACACAGATCAAAGTGAAGAGTCGTCCCTAGAAGCATTTAGACTGCATGTGCGAGCCAACAAATCATTACTGACGAAATAATCAGGCCTCCCATTCATATGCTGCAAGATTTTTGCAATCTGACAAGCAGTCTGCCTTCCAGCTGCCCATTTACACAAGTTGTGAATACCATTGGTGTTGCAGTCAAGTGTCATTTATTTGAAAAGAAATCCTTCTAATTGGGTTCACTTAGCAATGTCTTCACAACCCAAACACTCCACTCTGTATCACCATAATATCCAAATAAACTCATTACACTCCCTCATCCCATAATCAACTGGGTCTGCATTTATCCTGCATTCCATATTTATTGGTGTTTGAAAGTGATTGTTTGTACCCTAAATGGTAAATAAGTATGCCCTTATTCCTACTTTCTACTACATCAGCTCAACCAAGAGGCAACCGGATACATGTCAAAGCAGAGCTACAGGGGTCACGTTACCCCTTACATAATTACGCAGACCAAGATGGAGTAAAAGCACACACAAAATAGACTGGGGAAATTCCATTAAGATCCACAACACTTTGGAGTTCCAAGCGTGAGTGATATTGATGCATTATTGAAGGACGACTCTTTCTTTAACTCAGAGTATTGGTTACAAAGTACTGTTCATATTAAAAGAATGTAACAATTTACTGCAGTTTTGTGAAAATATCAATAACCTGAAATATCAGCAGCCATGAATATGAACAGCAAATTGCTGTTAAAGGTATGAATGTAATTCTAAATTCTGGATAATACAACTGTCTTGCATGATTGTGCTTTGTTTTTCATTTTTTATTTTAACCCTGACTACACTTGGATTTTAATGCTGTACTCTTTTGAGATAGACACATCTGGTGTAAAGACAATAACTCATAATTGGAAAAGTGGAGTGGAGATGGTGGTGGTGGCAAATGAAAAATGCCTTCCTGTTGGGCTCTGAAGTATTTGTTTTGTTTTTTTTTTGCTTTGTTTTGTTTTTTTCTGAGACTAAAATCATATGGCTAATGAAATACAATAAAATCAGGATGCTACATTGTCTTCAAGGTCCAATAAGAAAGAAATCTACATTATGACGGGCAGAGAAAAGCAGCATGGCAGGATGTGAGTTACAGAAATGTCCCAGTTTCCACGCTGAGAATAAACTCTGGAGCGATTTGAAAACGCTATTTGGCTCCTACCTGCTTCAGTTGAGAGAAGCAAAGAGAAAAGAAGAGGTGTCTGAGTCTTATTTCATGGGCTGCTCTGGCTCCAGCAGGAAGCTACAACATTTGCTGCTGCCTTAAGCCCCTGGAACAAGGCTGACACTCATCCACTCTCAGCTTGTTCCACTGACTGTCACAGCAGCTGCCAATCAGGCGCTATCGTACCTAGAAGCCCGAGGGCTGCAGAAGAGAGGAGCAAACTCAGGATGGAAGGGGACGATGATGAAGGGTTAAGACGGGGGGAGGAGAGAAGGCAAAGAGTCTCGGAAAAGAAGACAGATGAGGCTGAGGCAGACTATATGCTTCATAGGTGCCAGCTGGATTTGGGATTCAACATTTCCATATCTGTAAGGGAGACAGAAGCGAGACAGGGCATCGAGAAACACAATCTCAGGCGTGCCTTTCATGTCGGCCTCCTTTGATCTCCTTCTGCCTTTCGGCAGCAAAAGTGTAGAAGAAGAGGGGAAGGCGAGAAGGCAGCTAAGGAGGGGATAAGGAGCCCATTTGACAGTTTTTCTCCATCTTTTTCTGTCTATTCGTGAACCCCACTGCACCACGGAACACCAGGTACCTTCAGAACCTGTGATCTGACAATACACTGGCGTCGTCAGGTTGAAACCGATACAAAGCCAACGTTAAGTATCCTCCAAGTGTCACATTAGAGAAGTTACTGGTAGTCAGGGTGGCAGCACCAGTACTGCATCCAGAGACACGGAGCACATGCCCGGCTATGCTCTGACGCTAATCCACATCAGCCGCATTCATGTTTATTCAAGAAAACACACGTATTTGGTGTGCAGTCCACACATCGACATCCTGATTCAAACTATAGCCCAACTCTTTAGGCTGTCATAAATTTTATCCTTTTAATTCCAAAAGCCAGTTTGACTCATTCCTTAAACTTGTACGATCTGCCACTTTGGGCTGAAGTGGTGGGGTCCAAAACACACCCACAGAGTTCAGCTTTTATATCCCCTCGTGGTCATTTATCATCATTTTATTTCCAGGGCAGAAGAGGTGGAGAGTTATTACAGCCCCACTGCAGCAAAGGTGGAAACCATAAAAGCCACCGAAAGCCCCAAAACTAAACTGTTGAGTAATAACCATGAACCGTTATCCTTCATCCATACAACACTAATCCACCTATCCTTCTTTCATCCATTCAGCACATTTGACATGTCATTTTTCACTCTGGCGCCCTTTAAAGAATCCATCAAAAAGCCAGATATCTAAATACACAATACAAATGTTTTGTTCTAAACTGAGGAGAGAATCAATACTGAGAAACTGCACCGTCATGACACACTCATTAGTGGAAAAACTTTGCCTTTCCTCACAAACATAAAAGTGACCTTCAAAAAGAACCATTTCACCTTATGCAAGACAGTAGACGGCCCTCCTCTTATGTCTCACAGTTTTTAATATTTCATCCTTTTCCCCTCCATTATTTCATGAACAAACCAACAAAGTGCTTAGCCCTGTATTTTCCTGCTCATTAGCACCATCAAATATTCAAAGAATAGGGCTCCAGCACTCGGGTCTGCCATCACCAGCATTCCAAATGAGCCTCAAACCTCACCCCGGGACCTGAGGAAGCATATGCATATTTCAGGTGCTGTCATAGGGGCTTGATGCAAGGCTGGCAAAGATAAGACCTGAAATGATGACACACAAGGTAAAGCAAATGTTTAAAGATGGTGTAACACATTGAATATTTCCTCCTTTCTATGACATCTATGGTGTGTAAGGTTTGGGGGGAGAGGTGTTAAAGAAAGATGGAGTGAAGACACACCACAGTGAGAAAAAACACAGAGCAAGCAAAGTTTACCAGATTATTGACTCATCCCTTTTAAATCCATTCGGCCAACTTCCCGTCGCCCTTTGATGTTCGTCTCCTCTGACGCGGGCAATGAATTCACACATCTTTGAACGAGCGGTGTCTACGACGTGCTGATGGGGGAGAAAATTCCTGCTACACCCACCACCGTCGCATTCTGCTGCGTACATCAAAACAATCCAAACTAACGCTCATGCGTGGAATTCAAGCGTACTCAACATGCAAAACTGTGACATGTTTGTGAGTGTAATTAAAAAAAAACAGAGAAATATGATGGGCCACAGGATGTGATGATGTTACGCTAACATGTAGCTTTCCTTATCTGTTATCCAGTTTTCAGCTTGAGTTTATTATCGAGTGTTACTGAGTTAAGTTACATGGGATGTGGTTTTCTTACCTGACTTCTCTGATTACTTCCTGATTTGTCTTGATTGCTGCCAACTGTTCTAAACCTGGTACCATTTCTTTACCTTTACTTCTTGCCTTGAATGACTTGCTTTATTCACCTTAAACCTCTTGCACTGAATGCACAAAAAGTACAGACTGAAAGCAACATTGATTTTTATGACACCCCACATTTCTTCTGCTGTCTACACAGATTTGTTCGGAGCACCTTGAAATGTACTCTAAAAACTGGCTGTACAGAAATGGAATCAATGCAATGAACCTAACTGCAGCTCTGGCCCATTACGACAACCATCCCATCTAATAATATAAGTGATGGAATTTAAAAAGAGTCTTTCAGGGAAAACCGTCCTTCATTCTTTCACTGGTTATTCACAAAGCAAGGGAAGAGTTATTAAAAACTTTACATCCTGGGACCTTAGCTCAGAAAGAGACCAAAATAACAAAAAGGAATTATGAAGGATTTCACACTTCCCTGATGGGAAGAAATGAATTGCAAAAGAGAAGGGGGGTCCTATAGTTGGCAATTCCATATTTGCAGCCTAAGATGAAAAAAGTGTGGCGCTTACGCACCTCCTCCTCGGTTGCCATGTGCCAGCGCCAGAAACCTCAACCGCTCCGTCCTGTCTCTCATGTTTCCTTTATCTGAGCTACATCCCTAATTCGCCAGTGCTCGTTTGTTCCAAACTTTCAGTAATAAACCTGAACGTCTGCGTCTAAGTTAAATTTCCATCCGTGGTGATAAATCCATCTCCTGCAATATGGTGATGAAACGGAAATGTAAGTCATCAAACTTGAACACCACAAAGCAGATGTGAGTGCACGACCAAGTCGAAAAGATGCACGACTGCCTGTAAATGTCTCATTTAGTTTTTAATCCATTTTCTTCTCTTCCGAGTATTCAGACTTTTAGTCAGGACTCCAAAATAATTGTGCTTCTCTTGCTAAGTGCATATTTCATCAGTCTATAGTTTTTGAAATCCAGGGGCTTCTTTAGTAATTTGCCTTTTAAAATAATTATAGAAAAATGGCATCAATTTTGTAATTTCCTTTTTGTTGCGCACAACCAATTAAATTACTTTTTTTTTTTTTTTTTTTTTTTTTTTTTTTTAAACAACTACAAAATGCGGCACTTTAGGCCTTAACCCTGAGCTCAGCCCATGGGCCCAGAGACTGTTTATAAAAATAAGTTATGGCAACAACAAAACCCATCTCCAACAGATTATAACCTGCTTTTTTTACTATAGCTTTTGTTAGTTCTGTGGCTTGTGAGGTGTTTATTTTAGTGTTTAATGTTTTTCAGCAGGTGCTGAGAGAGATGTCAGATGCGGCGAGCATAAGTCAACAGCAGAGGACCTCGGCCAAACAAAGACTTCGCTCACAAGACAGACATCCCAGCACAGCTGCAGTGAAGTCAAAGTGATTAAAAGGGACTTCCGAGCCTTGCCCTGTAAACACTATTTCCCCCCACGAAAAGGCCTGTGCCCCATCGCTAGGGATGGCCTCGGGTGAGGTACCTGATTGCCCGGGGCCGCTGATTCTGTACCCATTCATATGCAAATCAGGAGTTGAAACCATAAAACAAACCCCTTTACAGTTTGAAGTCGGAAGCAACCACTTGGAATCCACATATTTGAAGCATCTTTTTTCTGATCTGTGCATTTAAATAATTAAACCCAAGTGAGAGAAAGAGAGGGCAAGAGAATAAAAAGTAGAGAAATAGATGAAATAAGCTCTTACAATGTCATCAGGACGGTCTCACCTTAACTGGAAGACTTTCAAATACTAAATCTGAGAGGGCTACTTTGACAAATCTAAAAATTTAATACACAAGGACTAAGTAAAAGATCTTAAACAAATGCACCAGCATTAATGAAACTGAGGTTTTGGTCAAACCACAGCTTTATCTCTCAGTTTTCCTGCAGAGGCTAATTAACTGACTACACTCAGAAGTCATTAGTTAGTTACCGTACAGTAGCAGAACTGGACAAACTGCAGCTGATCTGTCAACAACATCTACTTTCCAGTTCCCATTCATTTTTCCCATTTCTGCTGACCCTAACTTCCATTTCCAAGCCACAGGCATTGGAGTCTATCCCAGCAGCCAAGCAGGGAGGCAGGAAAACACCCTCGACAGGTCATCAGTCCATCACAGGGCACACACCCTTCACACACACTCACACACGGGGGGCACTTTGTTTATCCTTCACTTTAACATAAAAGGTATTAGTATGCTAATATTAAATCTACTGGTGAGATCTTATTATTGTAGCTCATGCAGCTATTAGCATTCATTCTACACACTCCAAAGTGAGAGACCCTTCCAAATCACTTTGTTTCTGGGTGTCGTTTACTCAGTAGGTAAGCCAACATGTGACCCATACAGCCAAACAACAAGGGCTTAAAAGAGCAGTTTCAACAGTTGCTATTAAACTCACTTATTTGAGGAAACAACTGTAATTATCTGCAGGACTGAGTGGTCTTAAAACCCTTCGGTGAATGTTTGAACATTGTGTGTGGGGGAAAAATGCGGTTTTGTGGAATGTAAAACAGTCCGAGATCCATCCACTGACATTATAGGATGCAGTGGCAATGCAGGACAGACACGTGCACTGTGTAATAGGAGCAATTAAAGGAATCAATCTTCAGATTCATTGATTTGGACCTAAAATATTAGGAAAGTATAGTCCCGTGTTGAATTGGACTGATATTGTCTGTTAACAAGGAGTAACACACTATCACTGACAAAGCCAAATGCACAAGCAAACAATAAACACTAACGTGAAGACTCGAGTCAGTTGAAAGAATTTCTCAAATCAGTTTTGTCCTGTGAGCTCACCCCCTCCCTCCTCTCCGAGTTCAGGTTGGAGTCTTAACATGGTGACTTGTGCCCTCTAGTGCACATCACACACAAAATATGAAGCAAATCAATGCAGCATTTGTCAAGTCTCACAATAATTTTTAATTCTGGTTTTTAAAAATTGGGCTGTGATGTGTTCTTTCATTAAATCTATGTGTGTGAACTGTTTTTCACATCTGCAGAGCTTCTCAGAATAAACCCTCAGAGGAGAGTGAGAGAATAATGTCCAGAAGCACTCTTTCACATACACTGTTCTCTATGCCCTGTGCATAACTGGTGGGTTACAGGAGGGGGTGGGGGTGTATGTCTGGGGAGTCCTGCTGAACTCCCATAACCTCAATTATTCAACATTAGAAGGTTATTGATTTCCTGTTGGATCGACTTACTGAGTTGCGGGCATTGGGACAGTGACACGCTATAGTCTTCCCTGGGTGGGATCTTTAAGAATGGAGTGATAGCTACAGGAGATGGATGGGAGTCTGTTGGAGGTCGAGAGAAAAGAGATACACATCCATGGGAGAGGAGGGTCTAATTAAAGGTACTCTTTATCAAGGCTGTGATAGATGAAGATGTCAGAGCAGCAGGCTGGTCAGTTAGCGAGAGGGCGGTTAGTTTGCGATGACCTTACAGAGGGAGGGTGATGCAGCAGAGGGGTTGCAGGATTCCCATGACTGAGGCTCCCACTGAACAGAAAACAATATTTACGTAAGAAAGCAAAACTTTGCGGCTGTCAGATATAGTGGGAAAGACTAATTGGTTTGGGATAGTGGTTATTTTTACTGGTGTTTATATTTCAGTGGGGTTTCCCTAATAGCCATCAGTGCCCATAGTGAAAAACGTAAGGTCTGCCTCAGTACCTCTCACATTCAGACAAGACGCTCAGCTGTGAAAACAAAGGATGCGCAAACATCATGACAAAACACCACAGCTTAGAAAAATTAGTGAATCCTGCACGTGACCTGCGTGGTCAGACACGGGTCAGATCCAAACCCAACAGACGGCATGAGCTGTTTTTCTACGGCACTTTCTCCTTGGTCTGACCTTGAGAAGCTGTGCCGGGCTCAACAGAACACTGAACTGAGGTGAGCTGGTTTTAAGGTTGACAACCAGAGGTGTGGTGAGGGAGCGATTCCAAAGCCAATAACAGGCAATGTGCAAAAGGGGACTGTGGATGTTGATGAAGGGGTTTGAGGTGGGATATTTGGAGAAAATCTTCATGGGGAAAACAGCAAAAAAGTCATTAATGAATCAATTCATAATTGGACAATTATCTCAAGTACAGCTTGAGAGCTGCAGAGGACTGTCTGTGTGATTTTTAGGGGCAATTGTGGAGGTGATTTGGTGTTAGAGGCAAGGCAGGGGGTGTAGAGGTCAAGGTTGGGGTCATGCCAATGACTCCTTAGCTGTCAGTGATTAGATTCTCCCTCCTACTCAGTGCTTAATTGTCAGATGACACCAAGGCCACAGGTGCTCTTTAATGCTGACTCCTTTTTTCTCTGCAAATTAGCAGTCCAGGTGTATCTGCAGTAAGTATAACAGTGGACTGACGCTGGTGTCCTTGCATGTGTGCACATGTGCAAAACTGGCTTTGTGGTACGCTTCAGGTTGTGACATCCCAGTAGAACTCCAAACGGTTTGTGTTGTGGAGGTTAACTTTGTCAGTCAGCAACACAGATCAAAAGGACACACAGTTACACAACTCCCTTAAACTCTATCAGCCAGGCCCCGTCAAACACCTGGAGGCACGGTTCAGTCTGCGACACAACATCAAACTTTGGTAGAACTTTAGTGGTGTATACATTAAAAAAACCTCTAACTGTTCATCAGAAGGTTATACAAAATGCCAAAGACATCTTCAGCTGAGGGGATGAAGAGAGAGATAAAGCGAGAGCCTTGAAGAGGTAAAATAAGGCCAGCTTGCACATACTGCCATGAATGTAAATCAGCTGGTGGATCATGCTGTCAGCTCCCATCATGGATGGAGCGGAGAGGCCCCGCACCGCTCTACCATCCACAATCTTTCAGCCATGGCTCATCTTTTTAACAACAGCGCTTATCTTGCCTTTTAGTTTTTCAGCGTTTACGTTGTCTACAGTGCACATTGTCTTTAACTTCAATAGCCTATTTTATTGGATTTTAAAATAAATAATGCAAATTTCATCAAAATGCATATAAAACAATAAAAGAGCTTCCTTCTTAGAAAAGTAGTATGTCAATACTAATACAAGTGTAGGATCTTTGTAAGTTGTGCACAATCATTACTGCATATTTCATAATTTCATTGTACAGGGAAACGTGCTTCTTTACTGTGCATATGACAATAAAGCTTTGAATCTTGTATATCAGTCTAAATTCTTACATATGTGTTGCAAAAGAAAAAGAACACATAATTTAAACTTATGTCCATAAGAAATTATATTAATACCAAAAAGGATGCACTGTTCCCTTCTGATAACTGATTTTTATTCTGTTTATGGTGCAGTGGCTGGACTTAATACTTAGTAAGCATGTAAGCAAAGGTCAAGGAGAAATGTTAACTCTGAAAATGAATTTTAACACTTGTTTGATATGGGAGAAACAGCGTTCCAGGAGCATCACATCAATAACACATCATGTATGCTAACTATGCCTCAAAGATGTTGTTATTGGAAAGCAAATAAATTCATTATGATTGGAGAGATAGCAAATTATGAATACTGTCTGAATCTGTAGAGTTGTATAATACAAACAGACACACATACACACACACAGACACACACACAGAGTCCTATTCTGCGCTCCTATGCCAGCACTATTTGGAGATCCAGCCTCCCCTCTGATCTTGCACAGCTGAAAATCCCGTTTTCTTCAAAGGTTCCTTTGCAAAGTGGAACACAAGGCAAGAACCACAACAGGTGGACAGCAGATCTGCACAGGAAACAGCTCTTGGCAGTGGGGTAAAGCACCAATGTCTGGAGATGCAACACAAAGCCTTCCAAGAGCAAAATCTCCCTGTTCAGGAGAAGTGTAAGCTCCAGCTTTCAAGGAATGACCGATTACTGAACAGGACCCTTTGACACCCAGTGGCACTTGTGAAGGGAAATTCTACACAAAGTCTACCAGATGTGAAATGTGCCCCTATTTCTGCTGGAGCCACGAATACAAAGGATTTCAAACACTGACCTCACTGACTGGAAGACTAGAAATGAAACTATCTAGGTTCCAACTTAGATATTATTTGGATTCGCAACAACACTGTGCATCGTCTGGACTGACAGAGAAATGGCATGGATGCAAGACAATCACTAAAAAAGAAAGATTTGCATTTAGCTTTATAGTTAGGATAGTTAGGATAACATTTCATAATTCTGGACAATATTTTTACTTTTAAAGGTTAAATTAAATCTAATTATTTAAGTCATGGAATTGAAAAAGGATCATGCTGGAAACAAAGAACATGTGTTACTGAAGTGCATTACGACTGTGTGCCTGTATTGGTGCGTTCATGCTTGTGTTTAAACATCAACATAAGCCAGAACACTGCTCATCAAGAAATGACAGCACCCAGACCAAGCCCTGCTATTTATGGACCACATGCTTCATGCTAATTCCCGTTTCCTTTGCTTGTGTCCTGCTAGCAGTCCTTCAAACCAATTAACACCTAGACAACCATTCAGGTCTGATTCCAAATGTCTGGATGCAATTAGAGGAAGGAAGCATGCCCACTTATGGCAGGAAGGGGATTTAAGACACTGGACTGGGAATTGAGACCACTGTTGGTTAGCTTAATGATCCAAAAGTAGATAACAGCATAGAAAGACCATAATAACATTTTTTTTTTTCACATTTCAAAGTTTGACCCATTCCCTCTAGATAAAATAGATTTGTTTTTTTTTTTTTTTTTTTTACAGAAGATAGTATAAGAACCTAACTTTCTGGTTTTTGTTTGTATTTTGCTTGACTTTAAGGGTCTCATGGGACAAAATGGCAAAGGTGGCGGTGTACTTTGGTCTCCAAAGTCTCCATCCTTTTCAGATTATTGTTATATGGCACTGGCGCCAGCAGGAATGCAGGTTGAAATTCCCAGCATTGTCCCCTTCAGCAATGTTGTGTTAGGTACTTGCCGTTGCACTCATTAGCACTAAAAACCAAAGAAAAACTAGCTACTCTGCCAACTGCCACGACCGCCTACCGAGATCTGACAGCTCGCCCGGGAAACTCGCTGTGAAAGGCTCTGAGGGCAACTTGCATTTTCAAAAAACAATCAAAAGCATCACATTCTCTGACATAATACAAGCTTTAATGCGGTTTATTATGCAAATTCCCAAACTTTAACTGAATTGTCAGAATAATGAAGCGCTCAACATCCTCCAGTTGCTTGTAAAAAACAAAATAATAATAATAAATAAAAAATATACTATGTAGAAATTACACAGCTTATAAGAAGCTTCTCTTATAATTTGGGAAACATTTAAATAAATGACACCAAGTTTGGAATCATGTAGTCACTATATATATATTAGTACATTTGTAATACAGTTATCACAACCCTGCAGTGGTCTAAGGGTATCCTAAGTATTTTGTAAAGAAAAAAGAATATTAAACATTCTATATATTCAGTACTTAAAAGAAGAAGGCGACATCTAACACTAAACCGGGTCACCCTTCTTGTGTTCATTTGTGGCCTTTAAATATTTTATACCAACTCCAGGCTCATACATACAGTTTAACTATATGATGGACTAATGAGGACTATCGATCAAATAATTGATTGCTTTATGCAAAGCCTAAGTGACTGCCTCCTGGTCCATTTGGGAAGCTCATTACTTAGTATGCATTATTCAGAGCTAACCACAATCCAGCAGAGACTGCAGTATCATCTGAAGGATGAATGTCAACAAGAATATAATAGCTGACTCGAGCTACATCAAGTGCTCTTATTCTGCACCGAGAATACAGAGTGGAGAGAATTACTTCATATTTGATTTAACAATTATTTGTCAGTGACACAAGGCCAGTAAAGTTTGCTATTGTCGAATCTACTACCATAACTTTGACTATACAGCCCTTATAATTGTTTTCTACCATAAGAAAAGACTAGTGTCATGTGCTTTTGGGGTTTTCCCGCAGACATAGAGGTGAACCACAACACAAAAGTCTCTCCTTCTTCTTTTCTTGTAACAGAAAGCCAGAAGAAACCCCTCTAGAGAGTGCTTTACAAGAAGTAAATTACTGAACGCCTACACTCTGACTCTGACCCATATTGGCTTTTGGCTCAACTATGAAGTCTTGGGTTGCAAAACAGCTGGCTCGCTGACAACTACAACTGAGAGACGACCATTGTGCTCATGGCCTTTTTCATGCACATGATGGCTCCTCAGTGCAAGGAAAATATTGCTCTTTCACTGGGTATCTGCTGCTGCTGCAGTCGGCAGTCTGAAGCAGTAAGAAGCAACAGTTTGCACCAGTTGCCAAGCCTTCTTTCTCTATTTCTGGTTTTCTCTCTAACAGTGAAGAATGTTTCTGGTCCAGATCAGACCATTTGACAGAAATGACAGGAATGGCATGCCCTCCTGCTTTCTGCCAGACTCTCTGAGCTCTAACTATACAATAATCAGATGTAGAAGGCAGAGATGGAGACTGAAAATGAAATTGTGAGAGTGGGGACATAGTGTGGATAACAGAGGAGTCCCCAGGGGTAGCTAAAAGCACCTAAACTGACTGGAAAAGCAATATGAGCAATGCTTACTGTGTGCACAACAGGTCAATGATGGGTGACTAGAAAGGGTTGTCCCGGGGTCAAGATTGCTCATCTCGTGAGCTCTCACTCACTGCAGATGCTGGATGCTTAAGCATACAGTCCCATAAAAAGCTTAGCGTGAAGAAAATTGTCTGTTCCCTTAAGGTTTGGAGCAATAATTTCCTCAAAATGAAAAAAAGATTAATCAAATATTGTGCAACCATCTTTAGAGCATTTGAATTTATGCTATGTGATGTTTATGCCTTTATAATGTATTATGTGGAGGCTGCAGCTTAAAATCCAACTCTGGCGCTGGCACTGACACCGGTTTTTCAGTTTGGTGTAAGTAAACAAAGACGGTCTTTAGGGTTGCAACACTGCATTGTGAACGTGTTGCTGCTTGGGGAGAAACATGCTGTGAATATTTAAGCAAACCATCTTTTCCTCTGCGTGTGGGGACACATGTGGGGGTAGAGATATGTTTCCTTGGCCTTTAGCTTACTCTACTGGGACAACCATAAATGTCCCAATTTATTCGCATTATTGGACCTAATTAAAACACTTTGGGAGCCTCTGGGATGTATTTTACAGCTATATTTTGCTTCACACGCTCCATAAACAAATGCTTTATACAACAATAAAATCATAACCAGTGGTAGTTTAGTAAAGGACAATACAAGACTATACTTGTGTACCTCTTCACTGTCCCAGAAACACACACGGGACACCAGAAACACACACTGGACACACACCCAGCACCTGGATCCATTCTCTAGAGCCTGTGTCAATAATGAGCCGGGTCATCCACAGTCCTCTAGGGTCGATTTGGGGGCCAGGTCAGGGTCTGTCACTAATGGGGGCTCTATGAGTGCCAAGGCACCAAAGCTGTGAATCCCCCAGAGAGGCATCAGTCTGAAGGGCCCAGGATGCTAATTGGGGAAGCTCGTGTACATAAATGACAGATTATGACCTATAAATGAGAATTTATGTGACCATTAAGCGTGCTGGGTGATCCCAGCAGAGACGTAGACGGCGCTCATTAGCTATGCATTTGGGATGCCTGGCTCTGCCTAATTAGCTTAATAACATGCAGGTTACAGACATTTTCTGGTTTGTCATCTTTTTGTAATCTTTCTATTTAAAATGCAGATGAGTCCGACCATGAATGAGCAAGGTGAGAAACCCTGAAAACCTGTCCAGGACAGCAAGAAAGCTCCAGCAGCACTACTGCACAACACCCCACATTTGTTCTTTCCCTCCAAAGGTGGATGAAGACAGTATTTACCCAATATATTAATAATATTAAAAAAAGAAGCCTTGATTTGATGGATCCGTGGGGATGGTATATGTCAAAATCAATGCGTTTGTCCAAAGGGTGGATGGTTGACAGTAATATCTGGGAGACCTCTGACTGTTATTAGGGTTTTCATAGCAGATTCAAATATTTGCACATGAAGTGGCAGCATTAGGGCTTTAATATTGAATGGTGGTGGAAAAGGAATTGAAAGTGAGGATGGAGATATCCAGGGGAGATTAGATAATCCAGAGAAGGAAAACCAGCATTTAAAGGCATCTTGTAAATCCTTATTTTGGTAATTATACACTATGAATATACATGCTATGACGTCAGTATGTGTGAATATGTGCACAGTACATTGAATTTCAGACCTCCTCGTAGATATAGATTCTGCTCAGTCAACCAAATACTATCATTTATGCCAGTAATTACAATAAAGTGAAAGCTAATTTGTTGTGGACTCATCAGAGGAGCCACACTCACAATGTAATAAACCCAGAGATTGACAAAATATGTAAACTCTCACTTTTAGTTTCCAAAGGGAGCATGTATAAGTGATCAAAAGCATCATTATTGAGACACAACTGTGCTCATCTTTCTGCACTTGTGTGTGTGTGTGTGCTGTGTGTGCTGTGTGGTTCTTCCAACAGTCTTAAATGATGCACACGAGACCAAACACTAAGACAACTTTTGGAAATATATGTGTACCTAATATTGTATTTTGTGGTGATCATTTTTCACCACAATGTGCTATAAATGACCCAGCCACAAGCGTTCATCCACCATCAACCACAAGTAAGCCCATCACACACCTTGAAAAAAAATGATTTCTGATGACTAAAACAGCATTAGTGTCCTTCAGTAAGTACAAGGACTGGGCAAATGGATCATCCACTGTCTTCCTGTTACCAGCGTGGATGACTGAGACACAAGTGCAATAGTGCCCAATAAAAAGCATGCAAATTACTCAGACGCTGAGAGCTACCTAGCTAACCTGCTAGCTAATCAGCTGAAAGTCACAGCCTTTTTTTTGCACAGTTTAGTTTGACACAGCAGGGAAGCACCAGCTGGCACTGAAGTAATGATTGTTGGGTGGGCTCCTCCTAACCAGCTGTGTCAGAATATAAAAATATACCACTTTATTCTAGAACAGTCAAACCAGAAATGTTCGAACAGAAGGGCAGGATATTTAAGGGCTGGGGCCTGACATTAAAAACAAGCAGGTAGAGGTTTTCTTTTCCTGCTTAGGCTGATATAAACTACCGCCACCTTCTGGTCTTGAGAACACACAACAAAGACATCAAAGCAATGGCAACAACCTTTAAAGAAGAAAGGGACCTTTAATGCACTCATTTGCTGAGATGAACAGCCAATCATGAGTTATTTCTGTCACTGCTCAACCCTTAAAGAGACGCCTCATAGGTGTGGAACTCACCTAGACCTCAACAAGGTTCTATCCCAGTTCAAAAAGGAAACACAATACCAGTGGTAGCAGTATAGCATGTACCACAGGTGGAATCTCATTCCAAAAGAATCCAAGTTTCATCTGAACAAAAATCATTCAACAGTGCTACTACCTGGAGTGCTTCTTCGTCGCCTCTGATCCCTCCTTCTATTTCCCTCCCCATGTTTCTCTTTCATTTCAGCTAACAATGTCAGCGTTATTTCTTTTCAAGGAGGCTGCTTGAGTTCCCATCAGGCACGAGAGCAGCGGGGTGGAGATGGAAGCAGTGACAGTGCATGAAGGCGCTATCTGGTTGAGCCCATTAGTGGACTTCACAGCTGGTCCTCCAGCTTTACTGCCCCCCCAAAGACAATGGTCTTCATGAGACTCACTGAAGCAGAAGATGGAAGGAAAGAAGGTACTTGTCATCTTTGCTCACATTAAAAAGCATCTGAAAAGCTACTTGAAACGCGGAATAAAAGAAACAGACAGAGGGAAAAAAAATGTCTAAAAAAAAAACCAAACTCAGGCAGCAGAACCCAAACTGGCCGACCTGAGGCGAACCAGCCAATTTAATACACACTCTTGTTACTATAGCTGTGACCAGCTGAAAAAAGGTCTCATTTTCAATCTGGTGTGAAGGATGGCAGAGGGAAAGATGCTTCTTTCATCACACCTGGCAGGCAGAGAGGGAATAAAATGACTTTGTCTGGGAAAAATGAAAGAGCTAGAGGAGAACTTGTAGATGAAACCAAGGCAAAGATGCTTCTAAAAGGTGGTGTTAAGCTCTGCAAAAGAGGCTGCTGGCTGTTGTATCGCAGGGTCCTTGATGCTGACCTCATTTAGCCAGAAAAAATTTTCACTCTGTTTCGCACAGTTTCACTCTGCTGCCTGGTGCTTCAGGTGCCACTGTCACTGAAATACTTAAAATACATTACCTCTTTCTTTTTCTTATTATCATACCAGACACTCTTTTTACTTTAATATAGCATTGACAGAAGAATATAATTATGTTTTTAGATATTATTTAAACAGGTGTCCGAGCGGTTTAACTTGATAAAAGGAAGCACTTTAATTCATACAGCAATTTTATAACTCTTTAAAAAGACTGTATTTATTTTCAAAAAGTCTGTTTTTATTTCCTATATTCTGTAACACCACAAAGTTAGTTTAGGTGATTAGCTACGCTGTTTCTTCCATATTGCTTTACTGCAGACATTAACGCTAATTTAGCCAACATTAGACAAGCGTTTTAGTGTGAGATGACAATCTGTTGACTCTGAGACTTCCTGAGCTGTCAATCACCTTGAGTGACATGAGTTTTTTTTATGCAAAAGCTGACGTACGTCACATCATGATGGGCAGTGTTGTTGTTGGTGTTTGATTTTTGGTGCCTCTCGCACTGTAGCGACAGTGCTGTACCGCTGTAAATGTGACCACTGACTGCTGGCCAACAGCAGAGTCGTGTGCGGTCCACTTAGCGTACAAACTGATGTTGGAAACCGGCCTAATATGCTAAATTGATAGCAGATGAGAAATTCCCAGTGAACATAACCATTAGCAAAAGACTGGAACATTAAAATCTGTTTTAGTCTTGATTTATTTCCCTCGAGAGCCAAAAAGTAGAAAAAGCAGTTTTAATAAGTGATATTTGGTAATTTAGCAGAAAATCAATAGATTAGCACCATCAACCAAGATGATAAGAGCAGTGAATTCTTTAACAAAAAAAAAACACAACAGAAAATGTCTGTGGAACAGGAAGAAAAGCTGTACATTTTCAAAGAATACTGAAGTAATTTTTAAAGATAGGAACTTGTTTTCTACACAATAACTGAAAAAAAAGCAGTTTAAAAGCAGTTGCAATATCAGCATCACAGATGATGGTTCATTTCCCTTGTCTCTGCTTAAATACGCATCCTTGGTATTGATTCAGGAGGAAAAAAAGGTTGGAAACTGATTTTTGTAAAAGTTTTGACACAGGGAGCACTGAACTGAGAGGCTGGTCTCGTCTGGACATAAATATTATCTGATTCTTATTTTTATCTACTGATAACTGTGTACAGAACTAATGGAAGCCTAATATAAGAGCGCAGGAGCACTAGTCTGTTTTGTTGTTGTTGTGTTTCCAGCTTTGTAACTCTACTTACTGATTTTCTTTTACAGCCATGTTTCACAGCCATGTAAGGGGCCGAGAATGTTGACAGGTTACACAGAACCTGTGTAGTATATTCAAAAAAATACGCCAAAGTTATGAAACATTTAATATCGATTTTACCAGGTTAATGCCTACACAGAGAGAACAGATAAGAAGCGTTCTAAGTTCTTGGACCCAAAACAATCAGTAAATAACATCAGAAATGAAAGTGAGACTCTGAAGCCAAAGCTCTAATATTGAAATAACATTACATATGTATACAATAATGCATGCAATGAAAACTAAAAGATGATAACGTTTAATGAAACCAATGTGAGTCATATCTGTGATTTATTATCATTTAGCATGCGCACATCATGTGCTTTGATCCCATTTGGATTTATAGATGGTATATTTGATCTGCACACACATTACACACATAATGCTTGCACAAATGCAATTATGCATGTTAAATGTGTGCATGTATGTGTTTATGAATATGTATATGTATGAAGATGTCTGTAATTTCAATTCTCTCTCTCTCTGCACTCAGTCGGCCTCACTCAGTCACTCTTTGCTCCCCCTCTGGGATTCCTGCCTCCATCGAATCCTATTAGACAAGGCGTTCTCCCATCTGGATGAGGTGCAGACAGCCTATTCATCACCACTCACACCAAACACACATGTAGCGTGTGCACAGGGCTCTTTATTGTGGATCTGGACAGGCAGACGTGATCGCAAAACAGGATAAAACAGTACTTTCACGGAGTGAGAGGTATAAAAGAGGAAAAGAAAAGTAGAATTTTGGTGTGTGTGCGTGTGTGTGTTCATAGCCTACAGAGTCTTGAAAGCAACTTCTGAAAATAGGGAGCATTAAAAAGCTTACCTGGTGGATCACAGACGCATCCGCACAGCAGCAACAGCAGCAGCACCGAGAAGAGAGGAAACACAGAGAGGGTTCAAATCAATACATGCCTCATGTGGTGGCAGACGGTGGCATGCAAGCGCAAAAGAGTTGGAAAATAAAAATAAAAAGTTAAACGCATGTAAAGCAAAGTTAAACAGGGTAAAAATAAATCAAAAGTTTGGGTTATTCCTGGATGCACGATTGGGAGACAGCGCATTAGAAATCAATTTTCAATCATGACTGTCTCTTCATCTCCAATATCTCACACAAAAGAGACGAAAAAGAGCACTTTCAGTACCTCATATTACCAGCAATACTCTTGGTGGCAAAACCATAAGAGACTGATGGAGTGGTTGTCTTGGAAACAGAAACTGGCACTGGGTTGTTGTGTAAGAAAAAAAAAAGGATGAGAGACATAATGTGAAGATGTGCAGTGAGAGGGGTGTGCCTGTGTACGCACGTGTGAGGAGTGACGATTCCAAAAATTCAACCTTAATATCAACAGTTCATTTAAAATTAATACATCAATCATTTGGAATGTACAATGCTGAAAGGTACACAGGAGAAGAGGAATGAAGGAGGAATGGAAACAGGTGTCAGCAGAGCCTGGTGCCTGTCGTGCACCTCCAAGCGCTCTGTCTTTCCATCCCTCCTCCTTCCAACACTGCCATCATCTCACCCACTTTTTTCAGAGAGGAGGGGAGGGGGAGAAAGACTGCACTGTGACGGAATCAAGAATACAGATGAGAGCCAGCGTAAGATGAGCCGAGAGAAAACGAGAGGACCGACAGCAAAGATGACTACTTTTGGTGTTCATATGTGTAAAATAAGGATCAATTTCAGCAGTATAATATCCCTCATGTCCTTGAAAACAGACTTTATGTAATAAAAAATAAACACGGGGATGTCAAATGAGGAGGGACTATTATATTAAAAAAATATCTATTTCTCCTTGACAGCCTATTCAACTTCTGTAATTAAAGCTAACCTTTCACGCAAATGTGCAGAACCAAGTTGTTTAGAGGCGGTTTTAAGAAGAGAGGGAATCAAATAGTATTTAATGAATAAAATATGATAGTTTGCATGAAAACTGCAGAATGTCTGTGGAATAAACAAAATGGTAGGAATGAATTATTGAGTGTTGCGTATTTTATTGCTTCCTGCCACCACCAAGTCCTGAGTCTGAACAAGCAGCTCTGCTCTTTCTCAACTCACCGTCTCGGTACTGCTAAACATCTTTAAAGTGCATAATTAGAAAAGATGTTAAACTCAGAGCTTCTCGCTGCCTTGTGAGCTGTTTTGATGAGGGCAGGCTGCACCCGGAGGGAAAGCAAAGAGACGGCAGCAGATAACAGCCGTAAAAGAAGCTGCTGCTGTAGCTGCTGCTCTTGTTGTTGCCGATGTTACCATGTGATTTTGTTACACAACCAGGAAACTATGCACCTTCTTTGTTAAAAAACTGAGACATTCTCAGATAATCTCAAAGGCTGCAGATTTCTGTGGGAATGACTGGGGTACCCAGGACTCGACTGGAAGGGAGACTGGGTTTGCTGTTAGCACCATAGAGCTTGTGGGTGATAGCTGACCCGCTCCACACAGTTCTCCCCATAAAAGGATACACTTTGTCAGACCATTGTTTTCACACTGTTTCTCAGTTTGCAATCACACTGAGCAATCAGGCCTGTGGAGAGTAATCTGGGCCATTTCCTAGCAGTGCCTCCCACCGCCACATTAAAAAAAAAAGCCTTTCCACAGAGGAGCGGAGCTCATTTTAAACACATAATTGCCCTCTTCTTCCCCTACAGCCTCATTACAGTACAATCTGATTAAAGACAAGAAAACAAAGGAAGGAGATAAAAACACCATCATGGGCGCCATCACTGAGGTGGATGCAGATTTGTTCACATTCTCTCAGCTCAGTCCTCTCACCTCTGCACCGCTCAGCGTGACTAACATACTGAACATGTCATATCTGGCAAGAAATTCCATCAGTTTCCAAAAGTGAACATTTTGAACCTTTAGTATTTTATGCCATTGTGTTTGATGCTAAAACAGAAGCTTTCCTGTAACATTTGGACCTTATTCAGTTAACAGATTTAATATGCATGTTTCTTTTTTTTTGTTTTTTTTTTTGGCCCGTTATATCTGTTATCCATCATTCTTTTGTACAGCTTAAAAAAAAGAAAAATGTTTTTTTTTGTTTGTTTATTTTTAATATTTGAAATGCTCCTAATGTTATAATATTCAAGTAACATTGCAAAGTACTTAAATATTTGCCTAGACTGGGTGGTGATGGGGAAAAAAAGTGGTTTGAATGGACATTACAGGCTGGTGTTTATCAGACAATAAAGAGGGAAAATGGTCACAATGTTAAAGGCGTGAGTGAGCTGGGAGGAGGACAACTCTATAAAAGCACCGTTTGAGCTCATTCCAGGTGAACGTTGTATTTATTTGCATTGTGAAATGTAACAGCATACATTTTAATCCCTGATGTCGGGGTAAGAGCCTCACTATCACTGAAGTCAGCCTATTTTCTTTGCATGACAGCAGCAGAATGAGACTGTTTCGGCTCAGTTACCACGCCGACCACAGAGGCCCTGCTCCCAATGAGCAGATTTTATTGGCCCCCACTGTGACTGCCACCGTGTGTGTGTGTTTGACTAGGCAATAAACCCAGTGTCAATGTCACTTTCTTCAAGGGAAAATCCTATGTCTACTTTCTTTTTTTTCTATCTCTCACACGGACAACCTTAAAAAAGATGAGAACTTTTACCCCTCCTTTGGTCTAACAGTGACACAAACTCAAACTGATCTCTGAACTTTCTAATCAGTCTAAGCAATTTGCACAAACTTTCAAGAGCTGCATCCATTCATCCAATCCTTTTCCTCTCACTTTAACAAAAAAAAATCAAGTAAAAATATTTCATAGTCCCCTTTTTAACTCGCAGAGTAAAAACCATTGAATGTTGCTTGCATTAGATTGTCATCGGCTGTAAGAATATATCCACGCATACTGTCAGTTAATAAACCCAGTTATTGCCTCTCTTCTCTCTAAATATGACAAGTGACTCTGAGAATTGAAACCTTTTTATTGTGCAAAATGTGCCACTTAAATAAAAGCGCGGCAGTAATATTTCAAGCGCTTTTCTTATTCTGCTGGATCCCCTCTGATCATCAGTCCTTGTCAGGCTCCATTAGAGCCGTTTCATATCTGAGAATAACAATATCTCAGTCACAGTGTGCCTAACTGTGCTGCCACAGAGCTAATCAATCTGCGGCTCGTCGCTCCGTAGGTGGACTGATCGGCCGGCATTATTCTCCAGTCAATTACCTCCAGTAGGAGTGGCAGAAGGATGACTGGCAATGGGTGCTGATGAATGCCAGTGCGGTCTCAATTTCGCCAGCCACAGTACCCTCGCCAAGCTAGCAGCAGGACAATTGGGTGCTCTGAAATATACCCTCCCACCCAGTGACCAGCGATTTATTATGGAGAAAGGTTGATGTGCAATGGACTGTTTACCAATAAAGTTTGCATAAGGA
The DNA here is from genome assembly GCA_015343265.1 of Pao palembangensis. Lineage (NCBI taxonomy): Eukaryota > Metazoa > Chordata > Actinopteri > Tetraodontiformes > Tetraodontidae > Pao > Pao palembangensis. Next base: position 10,004,322 of record CM027086.1, read on the forward strand.
CGGTGAAGGCCACAGTGTGCATGATGGATTCTGCTACGTGCATGTGTGTTTATGCCAAGGCATCTGTATTCCTAATCACTTTAAAAAGATGCACTCATCTGCTGCTTTTAAGGAATATTAAGACTCTAAAGTAAGCGTGTGGTGAATCAGCTGGTGTGAATCTGCTTAACACATCATTGTGCTCCATTGCCATCTACAAGCAAACAGCCAAAATTAAAAGTTGGGAAAAAGGTGATGGGGGAAAAAAAGAGCTTGAAGATCAGATTTTAAAAATAGTGGAAGCTGAGGCCTGAAGAATGAGAAAAGGCCTCCTGACACAGACTCGTGCAGTAGTTTTAGTTTTAATATTTTGTGTTATGACTGGTTCAGATGCATTTTACTCCAAAAATATTCAGTTCAACACCCATGTGATGAGTTTTTACAACCCCCGGTGAAAGAAAGGTTTTCTTTCGTGTTGATGTTGTTTACTGATTATACCTTGCAGCTGTTGTGGTCCTCCAGTGAAAACAAGAGGACCTTGTGGTGCAACGGTAGCACGTCTGACTCCAGATCAGAAGGTTGCGTGTTCAAATCACGTCAGGGTCAGTGTTTTTTAGTGCAGCTGTTGAGTGTGCCTGCACAGTGACGTATATTTCTAATTAAAACTAGCAAAACAGATGCAATAATTCAAACCAAATGAATGTCGTGTATTCTCTGTCTGGTATGAATCCGACTGCAGGAATTTCTTTCATTCAAGAAGTAATTTCCACTGTCTGCATACTTTGGCCTCTTTTTGATATGTGACACAAGGTTCCTTTGTGTTTCCGCTAATCTTTTTAACATCCTTCATACCTTCGCAGCATTGTCTTGTAGCGCTAACACCAAAAGGCCCCAACTGTCCACATCAGACAAAGATCCGTTTTCGAAAAAGTTCTGATTCAGCGACAACACCCACCCTTTCAAATCTATCTTGTATGTTTTCAGACTTCTGCTGAACATTTGTCAGCAGCCTCTCAGAGGCAGCTTTCACAGCCCTGAGCTGGTTCATATTCCTGCCTTCTCGTTGTGAGGCCGTTGCAGTGTGTTCAATTCTTTCTCTTCCCATGAAGCATGACCCAGGATGTTAGTGAGGTTGTCTTTGTGCTTTCTTCTATTGCAAGCCCTCACATTTCCGCACAGGCCCTTGCTCGCCTGGCCCTGGGGCAATCTCACCCATGTATGTTAACCATTTGACCCCCTGAACCACTAATGCACTTTGGCTTGAAAAACCAGAGAAAAAAATGTTAGCAACACTTGAACTGTAGTTCTCATAACAACTGCATTTCTTTTAACAGCGGATGAGTTTAAAATCAAAGACAATATTTTAGCTCAAAATTAATTAAATAAGTTATCCAAATTATTATTGACAGTAATATTTATTTGTACTTCAGTTATTTAATGTTGGGGGCACATTTTCTGTCCACAGTATTTATCTAATAACTTTATCAGTGCAGATTACATTTATTTTAGATAAGATTCTTTTTTTAGAGAGGAATTTTAAAGAGAGAGAGAGAGAGACAAAAGGCATAGTATAGTCTGGGTGGAGCTCATATATACAGAGGGCCCTATTCATAAGTGCCCTAGCAAACACCCGTGACATGCCCCGAGCAGAGCTGCATCATGGGAAGTCTAAATTAACTATGGTGCTCTGACACGGTTAAGGCAATCAGTCGAACGTGTTTGGAGGGGAGATGGGACAGAGACGAGGTTAGCGTGCTCTGTAAGAATAAAAAGACTGAATAAAATAGTGAAGTGATGTGATTAAACTTACATAAATAATTAGGCTTCTGGAACACTGGCTTTTGATTGACAGGAGCGTGAAACGGCAACACTGCTTTCAGCTATTCAAACAAGCGCCGATGTCGGTCAGTTAACAACAGCACAGGGAGGCCATTATAAAAACCAGAATGTGATACAAGAACAACTTCTATTTTAGTCAAACTGCTGAGCTTCACCCAAATGTAAGATTCCAAAGTGTTGCACTCTTGAAATTGAATTCAGTGCATCAATAAATCACAGGAAACTAATGAGAAACTAAGAAAGGCACATTTCATGACACGTCCAAATAGTTCTGCCCAGTGGAATAACAGAGGAGACGGGAGAGAGAGCCGTTCCCAGACCCTGGATGTGGAATCTGGTGTGCTGATATTTTCTTAAGTAGGCCTGGGGGAGGCCTTTAGAAACCATGCTTGATGTAGGTTTTTATTTGGCTTGGAATAAAAGCCTTCCCTGGGGCACACCTCCTCCTATAGGCTGGTTAACCTCACTGACACACACACACACACACACACACACACACACACACACACACACACACGTGCAAAACGCTAAGTAGGTTATGATTCATTTTCTTTGTCGTCCTCTGCCGATAAAACAAAGTCAGATGGAGCCGGTGGGGGATCTCTGCTGCTGCATTATATTAAATCATTCATGCCTTTTACACACTACATGCGTGAACTTAAAATGTAGCATTTGAGTTAGAATACACACACACACCGTTGCTGTCATTCAAACTGGAAGCTGACATTTCCTGTGTGTTGTTGTTTTTTAATAGACCTAGAAATAACTGAAGAACAATGAGAGGATGGCAGAGGCGGGCCTGAAGAATTCAATTAGACAACACTGGGCTGATTAGCATACAGATTGTTACACGGCAGACGAGTGTGTGTGTGTGTGTGTGTGTGTGTGTGTGTGTGTGTGTCTGTGTGTGTCTGTGTGTGTGTGTGTAGGAAGGCTAGAATCAAAGCCTCCATCAGTCCGCCGGACTCACACTCCAGGGATATCACACCATCCATCACCTCAGACCAGCAGACGACCAACCCTCTTGTTCTAGGGAGGAGGAGGAGGGAGGCTTTTTTTGGGGCCTGGTGATGAAGGGGCCCGCAGAGGCCTGCAGTAAGCACATTCATCCTAAATCCACCTAATGCTTGCGGAAGATTATAAACCACCAGTATTTGCCATCAATTTTGAAAGCATACACACAAACATTTATTGGCTTCCTGTTTGATCCTGTAAGACTAATAAAAGAGGAATGCATTGAAAAATGTCCCCTGTTCTCTATTTTTATTTATTTTGTATAAAAAGGTGGAGTGAAGGCACACAGAATTACTCAAAATAAAAACGTAAATTTACAATAACCTTCAGTCTAAAAGGCATCCAACACACACGCTCAATCTCCACTTTTACATCGGATGTTATAGAACACACAGTTTTTACACACAATACTGACTTTCTCCCACAGGGAACCATGTAAACAAAATGAAGGGCAACGTCTAAAACAAAAATCAAAATACCTATAGTGACTGAAATGAGAACTAGTGAGTCGAGGAGTGTTGGATTGTGGGTGTAGTTTTGGAAAGATGTAATCAATATCAATCGTGTTTCCTGTTGTTGATGCAGCACGCTCCATACTGGGTGTTTTCTGGTGACTGAGCTCATTCATTCAGGCTGCTCTGTGCAGCTCCATACAGCTACCGTCAACCATGTGCTTGCTTCTGGTGGAAAAAGTCTGCAAAGTAGATCTGGTTGAAGCAGAGCAGGAGACATTTGGGGGCAATCTGATGGGTTTGTTAGAATCCAGAAGCAATGAGACAAAAGGTGAGACTGTGAAGCAGCTGGGCGTTTAGTGTGTGGAATATCTCACACTGGTTGTCACTGACAGTTTTCAAGGTTTTCCTGCAGGCAGGTTTTTCCTTTCGTCTGCTGATCGTCCACTTCTCTGTCAGCTCACACCAGAGACGAATCAATCCTCTGTGAGCGGACGCGTTCAGCAGACAGGAAGCGTGCACTTGTTCCAGCCCGAGGGCACTACTGGTGATACACTGTGTTTATATGGGTTCACCGCCACCTGACCCACCCACCCACACACCCACACACACAAAGCATCTGTCAAGCCCCACCCCAATCTGATTACATCTGGCACGTCATCGTCCGTAGCCAACTTGACTCTTCTGGGGCCCCATTGCTCTGATGGAGCAAAGCAGGCAGCCTGATACTCCACACCAACACACACACACACACACACACACACACGCACACCACCCCAACACACACAAACATACCCCACTGCTCGCCCATTCTCAGGACAAATTTAATTTGGAAGTGCAGAGGGCTGATAAAACCAGCAGACAGCATGAGGGGCAGAGGGGAAGGGAGGTAATCTGATACCTCCTTCTGCTCCCTGGCACCTCTAAAACACACACACACATTTTCCCAAGTCCCTGCATCCTCAGAAAGACATCTTATTTTTCCCTTCAATTTTTCTCCTTATCAGATGGACGAAGAAGGCCAGAAGGATGAGCAGCACCACGCATCCAACCTCTGACAAGTACCACACTCAACACTGTATATATAGAAAAAATTGTAAATTTCCCTTCATGTCAAGTTAAATGTTGATGTCCTTTAAATGACAAAAACAAAATTTCTTGTTTCTTTCTATGGTTTTATTAATTTAGATCAAATTTTACATGACCACATTATATTCATTCATTCAGTCAAAGTTCAGTGTTTTTTCTACCATCTCAAACTAGTCAACTCAAACTAGTCAAGCAAGGTAAGATTAGTCCCAGAAATCTAAATTACACCTTGGCAGATGTTTTAGAATATAAAAGCCAAGTTCATGTTTTGTGTCACATGCTGCGCATATACTATGAGTAAACATATGAGTGTCATATTTAAACCTTAGGCAAAGTCAGAAATAAGCATAAAACATGGCCTCAGTGGCTCCCAATGGAGCAGCCAGGACGTGAGTGCTCACAGATGCAGGAAAGAGGAGATCCAAGCAGCTTTTATTGAATTAGCCTGAAACAAGAGCGCCCGGTCTGGTCAACGCTCTCCTCCAGCCCTGCAGCCATGAGGCCTCTGAGCCACCTGCAGCTGGTGGCACGAGCGGAGCCCCCACCCCCTTCAACCTGATATGTGTGTGTGTGTGTGTGTATGTGTGGGTGTGGGAGGGAGACAGAAGGCTTCAGAAACTACACAGCAGATGGATTTTAACAGGGAAAAACTAGAGCATAATAACTAGGATTGAAGGTCAAAAAGGTCATGTGTGTGCTGGCACATTCCTCACACACAGGTGAGACGTGCACGTTTCGAGATCTGAAGACACACACTTCAGTCCCCAGTTGCTCTGTGAAATCATAGCCTGTTTTCTCCCAACATCAGCCAGATCATGTTACCATTGCCAACCCTCCGGATGAACCAGTCCACCCGGGTGAACGGGCACCAAAACAACCCCATCCACAAACTCCCCACTGCCCAGCTCATCTATTATTAAAGATGACATAATTGCAAGGGGGGCATCATCCGCCAATATCAAGACTCCAAATATAAAAAGCATTTAAATAATTCAGGAAAGAAGTACCAACCCATACTGGCAAATGGGGGATTTCTGACGTGAGATCATGGTCTCTCAGACGTAGGGGTGTGTGTGGGCGTGCGTGTGTCTGTGTGTCTGTGTGAGAGAGCAAATGCGACAGTGTCAAATGTCAACTGCACTGGTGTGTATATTAAGTAAGCTTGGTTCGCAATGAGACAGAACGAGCGTCAGCATGTGTGCATGTGTGCGTGCGCAAGTGCATCTGTATCAAAAGAGACCACGTCTGGTTCGTCAAGCTCATCTGAGGCATTACCATCTGCAGCTTACTGGTTAAAGGAACTGATAAGGATGATTGATGTGTCACATTTTGAGATAATGGGTAATCTGTGACCAATTGTGTTTATTCCTTCAGGGAACGCTTCATCTGAATATTAACAGCACACGACTTGCCATGAAATGTCACAAAACTGTTCTCAGTTTCTGACGCAAACGACGGGCACGAAGCAATTTCAGATTCAGCAGCACCGTTAAATAACGATGCAGCTTTGTCTGACGGGACATTCTGTCGCCTCAGTGAGGAGCCAGGTTAGATCTGCAAACATTATTTTGCTGGACCTGGAAGTTGGTGACACTGATAGTGAAATACAGATTATTTATACTTATGTTGAGGGATTCCAAAGATTGCTTTAGACTGCAATCTTAAATGTTACTTCATATGACAACCATCATATTAGCAGAGGCATCTATGCTTCTTATGCAGAAACAGCTATCACAGAAATGTAACCGTGTCAGGGAAACTGAAACAGTGGCCATTTTTAAAACACTTGATCACACTTTACGCTTTACTTTACATACATATAAACTGGTGATCAAAGTTACAAAATTTTATATAGTGACTCAAAGAGAAGGGTGGTGTGCAATGACAGTCAAAAAAAAAAAACAGTCAAACTTCCAGCTTTGTACACAGTCCACCAGGGGAAATTAGTCTCCCTTAGCTAATAAACAGTAATGACCTGATTCCTGACACATCTTGGAGCTTCTCTTTGTTTTAGCATGATGATGAGGATGAAACAGCAGAGCCAGCAGAAAGAGGCTGCCTGGGGTGGGCCAGTAATTACTGTTAATTGGTTTAACGTGAGTATAGACGGAAAGAAGGATGGGAAACTGAGAGAAAAGAGAGCAGATAGAGTGATAGAGTTCTCCCTCCAAGCCCTCTGCTGCTCGCCTGATGTGATAAGGAACAGTATCGCAGCTCTCTATCTGTAGCATGAGCTGCTGTAAATCACTGGGGAGGGGATGTTCAAGATGCACGCATTAAGCACAAAAGCGGTGTACTAAACAATCATCAACCGCTACGCCTGCATGTAAAACATCGAAAATATTCAGTCTTATAGTCACTGAGTAGATGATCATGCAGACAAACAAAACATAGGCGCTAAAGTGCAAATCAATGCTTCTGAAACTTAAAAATTACACAGAGCCCAGGATTAGGCTTAACAACCAAATGTGAGAGGCAGTGTGAGGGCCATTTACAGCCTTGGATGTGTTGTGGGGCTCCTATCACTCACTGTGTGGACAGAGACATTAGGTGTGGCATCTTTGTCATACCCTGACTGGACCTCCTCAAACATCCGCAGGACATCTGCGCAGTGCTGCACTGTAATCTGACGCACAGACACACACAACAAAATGGAGGAGAAGAAGAAAGCCGCTCTTTGTTCTACAAGCTCCAGCGTGGGTGTGTAGATTATAACATGAGTGAATTTATACACACCAGAGCAATGTGACCTTTAAGTAACCCACAGAATTCACGTCATATATTTTATGATTTACACAGCTGACACTCAAGTGGAGGTTATGTGCCTTTAAATAGAACAATATGGATAATTGTGGGCTTGAGTCTAATTTTAAATATCTTCTCATTACTCTTCATATGTGCAGTGGAAAGGTGTCTTTGCCATTAGAGAAAGAAGGTGAAACTTCACAGCAGAGGACTGTGATGACACCGTCCCCCAACTCTGACTGCACAGTTGCACAGTCTGCAACTCCTTCATCGGGAGTCATGCTATTGTTGTTCACTCCAAAGCACTCACAGGCAGACACTACCACCCGAACGTGTGAGGAGACCGTCAGGCGTGATCCCCTGCCGTTCAAAAACACCTTTGCAAGTTGTTTTTTCTTTCCACGTAGATGCTACACTTCAGCATGCGGCTCAGATGAGTGTGAAAAACTTCAGATACCCACTAGAGCTTCGCTTCAATTCTCTCTTTCTCACCAGGACAAACTCTGCAGCCTTCAAACAATATTAAGCAAGTTGGCCTTGTTCCCAGGAGGGGGGTCATCTATATTTTTGATGGTAGCTTTATTTAAAGCTACCATCAAACAGTACAGCAGGTTAAATTGTTGACAATATTGTTGTTATATATGTATCGGACATGTGTTAAATGTGGCTCTAATGTATCCTTGAAGGTCTTGAAGTGGTTTAGTGAAACAGATTTTAATCTAGTCTTAAATGTTTTCAAAGTCTTTTTTGTCTCATTTGTTTAGCCGTGATCTATTTGCAGGAAGATAGCAAAACATGCATTTCAGTTTTGGTTATGAGCCTTTTTTCACAAGGAGTAACTGCATTTGGAGATGTGCTGATGTTCTGGAGGGTTCCTACCTAACCGTAAGAAGGTAGAAAGCCAGAACAGGCGGAGCACGCCTCTGTGACCTTCCACCAAAATCCACCAGCATTTAGAGGAAAGCAAGCAATAATAACAGCAGGACTGTGATTAAGGTCAGCTGGAATATAGACAGGTGGGATAGTAAGTGAAGCCCTCAGATGAAGTAAAAAAGCAGGATATATTTATTAAACAGTCAAATCTCACAAAAGAAACATCTGGTGTGGTCTTTGAGCATTCTGTTGGGGTGGTTATAAAGATCTAAGGTCAACTACGACGTTTATGTCTGGATGAAACCACATGTACATATTAGCATTTTTCATTTGGCAGCTAATGTTAATGTGTCTTTAAGGCTGTTAACGAGGGAGAGACAGCAGTTCTACTGTATGTGGTTGCAGTGACAGTCAATTAACAGTTCACACAGCCCACAGCAAATGTGCAACAAGACAGAAACAACCCGCCGTTGTGTACTGTTTTTATCCAACAAGTGCAATTATGACGCACGCAGCAGTGATTTACATAAGGCCCTGAGCCAGACACAAAGCCTCACCTTTCAGAGATGGAAGAAACTGAGGTGAGGTTTCTTCTTTAGAGAGATTTTTGACTGCACTGAATCGAATTGTTAGCATGACCATAGTGACACCCTGAAGACAGGTCACCTCTGCTGTGATGGCAGCTCCGATGGACATGATCAACCATAAAACCCACAGAAAAGCACCTTCCAACGAGCAGTGAAACACAGCTGCACCCATGCAGAAAACTACCGCTTCTCCTCAATTTGATTTATGTCCAAGTCCGCATTTTGTAACAAGCGTCATCAAGAGAATTGTGGGCCGTCGTGAAATCAGCTAGTGTGAAACGTAATAACATGCTGGTCAGTAAGTGCCTCTGCCTGTCAATCACACGTCCCTTAAGGTTGGCTGCGAAATAGGCTGAAATGCCATCATGAGCACAATGGACAGGTTTGAGAAAAGAAAAACCACACTGCTGCTCAGAGAAATAACAGAGCTCCGCCCTGTCAGACGAATGCAAGGAATCACCTGGAACTCTGACTTTCTAAGAGTCACACGGCCGTGACATCACTCACAGCATCGGCTGCATTGACTTTAGTCCCAGACTCGTCATCATAATGGATATAGAAACAGTCTGTAGTGACATCAGGCTTGCTTCAGAAATCCGAGGGTAGCGTCGATCAGGAAACGTTTCCTGCAGTGGAATTAAACTGAAAGCACAGTCAGAGTGATGTGATAGCAAATAACCCTAACTGACACGGCAGACGCGGTATAAACGGTAAATCTTGCTTTGAAGACTTGAAAGCTTTTGCTGTCTATGCACGTCTCTCCTCCACAAAGTTCCGATTTTGGCGTAAATGCCTTTTAACAGGTTCTCTTTTCTTCCAGTTTTGCAACAATCTTCTCTCCCTCGCTCCTATCTATCGGCAATCCGCGCGCTCCTCATCTCTAAACCTTGTGAGCACAATGCAGGTTTTAGCCGGGATGAGAGTCAGCAGCGATGTCTGCTTTCACGAGTTCATCAACAGAGGTGTAAGCCTGAAAGTCAACCAGCTCTGGGCCATTAAGCTTTCCGTGCGTAAGCTCTCGGAGCTGAGAAGTATGGTCGATGAGCGATGTATCAAAGATGTGTGGTGGGAGTGGAAAGGCAGAAGGCTCAGGACTTTAAAGTTGTGGGGAAGTTTCATAAAGTGTGTCAAGCGGAGCTTACTATGCAGCACGAGGAAGCGTCTATATATATGTATATAAACTATCTGCATGACAGATAAAAGTCCCAATCATCATCTTTTAAAATGTCCTCAGAGACCCTTCCAGTGCAAGTTTGAAAATACCCACATTTTTTTGTTTGACAAAAGAAGAGAGTGCATGCAGTATTCTCTTCATAGAAGTCCGATTCATGTGCACACGTGTGTGCTGCTGCTGTCAGATGTTTGACAGTATGGCTGCTGATAGCAAGCAGGGCGATTCCCCTTCCCTGAGCAGGTCTGCGGAGAGCATGCAGGCACGCAGAACAGCAGCACTACCAGTGGACAGACAGAGTCCATTTACAGCCATTTCACACATGATGTAAAGTCGTTGTCATGGAAGTGGAGGAGCGAGCTTCTGGGTAATAAATGGGACATTCTGCCTGCCTGTCCTGAAGAAACATTAGTTCCCCTTTTTACACAAAGGTGACGACAAAAGAGTTGGAACTTAGGACCTCAGCTGCTCACTGAACATTTTTCTTTTTCAAACCGTGAACGGGGTTGGGTGGAATTGCACCTTTACATCTAAGCTATTCTAACAAATTCAGTTGCATGATGCGAAGCATGAACTGCTCTGAAAGGCGCATGGAGTTTTGAGTTTCTGCTGCTGTGATGAGCGCTCCCTCGGCTCGACTTCAAAAGGAATCTATAAACACACACCGAGCATGAAGTTCTCATGATATGGGCTGCTGCTGCAGAATTCAAGGTCCTCTGTATGGGTCTGAATACACAGACATACCTTAGCATCTGGGGAATTCAATACTGTACATATGCAGTGAAGTACAGCATATGTGTGTTTCTTTAATTCCGACAACCAATGACAGAAGTATCTTTCATTTATCTATGATTAATCTACAGTTGTTATTATGGTCGTGAAATTATATTTAATGTAGACAATAACTGCATTTACAGCCTACACATGTGTAACTCTGTAAAGTAGGGTCATTAACAACGGTACAGACGCTCCAACAGTGGCACCACAGTGCCCCCTGCTGCACAGTTTAAAAAACACTTCAGGAGAATTAAAAAACTGCAGAGAAGCACCAAAACCAGTGGGTACTTTGGACAACTGGTGAGCTGATTGTTTTTATTTTTATTTTTATTTGTGCCGGACATTTTGAGTACATCTGGGAGATGTTTGGTGTAGACCAACACCTCCCGTGTGTCCGGTCGGGGTAATGTGCTTTATAAATGGCAATTTTCTCAAAATGGTGTGAAGTAAATCATCCTATACAAGTGCCACTGCTGTTTGTATATTTTTATTGACAATTCCATCGAAAAGGCATATATTAGATTTGTGAGGTTAACTATTCTGTTCAGTATGTGACACTGCAGGGAATGAATAATAAAATAACATGAACATCCTGCTCAGGTGTAGCTTGGTGAACACATTCTATAAGAATTCTCTTTTTGACTATTTCCAAAACATCAAAAATATGTGGAGAACAAGAAGACGGACCAGCTGCAGCTGGTTAGTGTGTAATTAACATTAGTTAATTATTTTATTAACTAATGTTAATTACACACTAACATTAGAATAATTATTTGTATATAGTATAGTTTCTAGAGTGGTGGATAGTGTGTGTGTGTGTGTGTGTGTGTGGGGGGGGGGGTCTTATCGTACCTCTTATCGTACCACCACAACTGTTACATACTGTCTGATATTCCGAATTTAATACTGCAAAATGGTTTACCTGAACAAAAATTAAAAGATTTACCTCGAACACGATTTTTGCAATTTTGTTGTTGATAGAAAATAATGATGGGACTAAAGGATGGGTGGAGAACCACTAGGACGGCAAAACAGCTGCTGTCCTTTATTCATTTTTTTCTGGAGAAATATACTGCTAAGCACATTGAGAAGGCCTGATACCTACCATTTGCCCTAATATGTCAACCTGTGGTGGTAATATTAAAAATAAAAGGAGCGATTGTAACACTACCAACCTCTTTAGTTACCATACAGATGATGTCTGGTCCAGTGGTCGCTAAAAAACCGGGATAAGGTTGCGCTCCAGGAGGTTGGATGACAAGCGAGAGCTCCCACTGTGATCACTCTGGTCTCAGGTGCAACACTGTGCTAAAAGCACTTAAAACTGAAGTGCAAAAAGGATCTTTCTGCATTTCATATTCCCTTTTCTTTAACCTTTCATCTCAGTCTTGGTTTTCCACTCAATAAGCAGCACAGCGGCATGTTGAGTGCGAGCTTAAACACACATGCACACACAGTCAGCGTGTTTCACAGCCAAGGGCAAAAATGTATTGAATCTGTCAAATGTTTTCATTCATCATCTGCATATCTAAAACTTGTCTCACACACACAAACATACATGTTGTAATAAACATGCGTACCATCTGCACACACACGCAGAGGGACAAAGGGAGCAAGGTGCACAAACATCAGAGAAAAGCTTTCTTTTGGTTGTTGATAATGGAGACGGGTCCCCCACTTGTTCAAAGTCCCATATTTAAATTCATGTAGGTGGCACATCTGTCGACTTTCTTTTTTGTCTGTCATGAATTTTTAACATCCCGTCAGTGCAGGCAGCAGCAGCAGCAGCCGCCGCCATAATTTCACTTATGAATATAAATAATGTCGAAATGCCTCATCGGACGTGCCCACACACAATATGATGGGTTGACAAATGTTAGAGGAGGGGAAAAAAAATCCCCCTTTCGCCCTCTCAGGACCTGGTATTTCTCCAGTTTCTCGTATTCCTGTTCCCTGATGTTGCTGTCCTTGGGGACTGGGACCCTGCTAGCATCTCACACCCTGCTGTTAGGTGCTGGATTGTCTCAGGGGTGTCCTTGCACAGCCCGCACCCTGTTTCTTGCCTGGTGTGGTAGATCCCGGCTTCTATCGATCTTCTTTCAGAGCCTGTCCTTGAGCTACCATGATCAGTGCTTCTGTGCTGTCTTTCAAACCAGCCTTTTTCAGTCACTGGTAGGATTTCTTGATATCAGCCACTTCCTCTGGGATGTGCCATGCAGGACCTTGTCTTCCCATGATGGCTCCAGCTGTTGTTTCCCATCTGGTTTCTGCTGCCTGAGGTATTCACTGAGCACCTCGTCTCTGGCTGCCATCTATTCTGACATACTCACTGATCTTATCCATTTCTTCTTGGATGGTGGCTGTGACGTCATGGAACAGATGACTAAATTTTGGTGTTGTTCTGGATTCCCGGATGACCTTGACTCTTGGTCTTCCAAAGACGATGCAACATATGTTATATAACCTTGTATTACTACTGCCTATAGCAGAGGTGGGCAAAATGAGGCCCGGGGGCCACAGTTTGCCCGATGAACTATTTAATCTGGCCCGCAGAGCCTTCACAATCATTTCTCCAAAAGCCAAATGAAGAGGGTTGTCAGTTTGATTGATTAGAAGAAGGTTCAGACCCCCCCTTCACCTAGCATGCTAACATGTCCTCTCAAGAGGGTGGGACCAAACATCACTTGCATTATTTGGAGCACGATTTTTAGTCAACCTCTGATCCTCATTTAGGGGATTAGTTTCCTGCCCCACCTGGCCGGCCCGTTCGTCAAGATCTAAAACCCAGCGTGGCCCTTCAGGCTAAATAATTGGCCTATAGTATGCTACTGTTACTGATTAACTTCCATCCATCCATCCATTTTCTGTGCCTACTTTGGGTCGCAGGGACTGATTAACTTGTGCAGCTATTTTTATGTTCAGCAACTTCCATTAAAGTAAAACAACTCAGATCCCTCTCTTCACGTGCCTGCCTGGCGGAGGTCTGCGCTAGTTTTCTATTTCTTGTTCTGGTCAATACTGTATCAATAAAACAGTGCAATAGAAAGATATCAATAAAAACACAGGGGGGTGTCATTTTCTATATAATGATAAAGTAGAGTGACAACACAGACGTGTGCAGACCCACCTCTAAACTCCAGAGTCTTTTATTTTTTGAGGAGGTGAAGGTTCGCAGTCAGTGCTGTCGTTAACATCTCTAATGTTGCGATGTTCGGAAAGTCAAAGCTGTCTTTACTCGTGTTTCGGGACAACTGCAGGATCCAATAAGCAACCGCAGAGCGTCCTTTACCCTCGGATTTGGTGCGTTCCGCACTGTTGGCATTGACTTTTCAAAGCTGTATTTTTCCAGTCGAAGATAGAAAATCAGCATTTCCTTAGGCAAGTAGGGAAATGACGCAGACCGGCTGTTCAGCCCAGCAAATGAGTGTAAAAAAATCAAACATAAGGCTTCAGAATAGTTAATTCAAGGTTACTCATGAGCTTGTGATCTGACCAATTACCTCGGACCTCGGCCACAAAGGTGCTGATGTCAGTTGTTACGGCTTGAAACATTAGCAAAAGATGTACTTCAGCGCCACCTTTATTACATATCTCAGCCTAAATGAAGAACTTAAAACAGTGAGGCTGCATGCATTAGATGCACAGCCAGACATCAGGAGGTGAGGTCACACAAGCATCAGGGAAGGAATTTTCCTTTTTCTTTTGCTTTTCAGTAAAATGACCTTTAAGAGTAAAGGCTGAGAGAAATTCTGACAGTGTCTTAAACCTGTCTGTTTGCCGTGTATTATTTGCATGTGTGTATGTGTGTACCTCACAGATGAGTGTTTTCAGAAATAAATGAGTGCCTATTATTTCTGCTTTTCACAAGCAAAATCCCAACAGATTTCCAAATGGGAAATGGGCGGCAGTCCTCCCACAAACACACAGTCGGAGTTGGTGGGAGCTCCAAACTCAGATGCCCCGGGCTGTGGAACATCTGTTGGAGAGCAGGCATGACACAACCATGCAGGGATACTCAAGATTCTCCATGTAGAAGTACACAAAGAAACAACGGCGGCATAATGGAGGAGGTCTGATGACAGTTAGTTACCTCAAACCCCTCTGAATGAAAGCGTGCACAGAGACACATTCCTGACCTTCAGCTAGCCTCCAGAAATGATGCAGCTTTTAGTATTCTTAGCCTGAAGAGTCCTTACATCCATACACAAAATGTACTGAGATCTTTTTATCATTTCGTCAGCACAGGTGATGTGAAGAAATTAAAACCAATGAGATACAAAGAATAGTGTTTATATTTGGATTGTGTTGAATTTCTTTCTCCAAGGTCTTTAATCCTCATCAGAGGTATTAAGCACTTTTACAGGAGGTTGATTATTCATAGGTGGCCTTCATCGTTGGTTTCCTAGTGAACACTTTTGTACAATCATTGTACATCTTCAGCATTATTCTTTTGTAAAATAAAATGACATGCTGCTGTTGCAACTATGCCTGCATTAGAAAACTAAAGCAGAGCCAAACTTTAATTTTCTCCAGACATAAAAAAAAAAAACAAAAAAAAAAACAAGGCTGTGCTGTTGGCAGAGAGGAGCAGAGTGCAGGGA
Source organism: Pao palembangensis (assembly GCA_015343265.1). Lineage (NCBI taxonomy): Eukaryota > Metazoa > Chordata > Actinopteri > Tetraodontiformes > Tetraodontidae > Pao > Pao palembangensis. Next base: position 10,019,449 of record CM027086.1, read on the forward strand.
AAGATGAAGAGTCTGGGCTTCACATGACTTCAATAGAACTTTCCATCCTTTTTCCAGATGTAATAAATGCAGACCTAATATGCTTTTGACCCAAAATGGCTGTGAAATGTCTCCTGGCTCAGATACAGTGGAGAGGACATGACATGGTAAGAATGTCTGAAGCCACACGCTGCTTGGAGCGCTGCTGAGGCTCAGGAAGGACTTTTAGAACAGCAGGAGACACTGGACATCTTTAACTCGACTTTAAACTTAGTGCTTAAAGCAGAAAGCTTTCAAAAATCTGAATAACACGATAAATCCAAAGCAGACACCTGAACTTTCCTGTTGATGCTGAAAGACGCTTGGTAACGTTTCAGTCAAGTGACAAACTGGCCATTCTCATGAGACGAGAGGCCCTAGATGCACAAAGCCGTGGTGTTAGAGGGGATTCAGCTCTCTGTCTGCTGCAGTATGACTGCCTAACGCGCTCCACGCCAGGCTTAGCTTCGCTGGCCTCGGCAGCGCTCTTCTCCATGTCGGTGCCAGCGTCAGCAGTGCCGCGCCAACCACACTAAAACCGCTGAAGTGGACTTCATCACTGCTTCCTTCCACTACCATATCTCCTCCTACTTCTGCCTTTTTACGACTGGAAGTATAATGTTTTTACCATATTTCTTTGACTTTTCTCATAAAGTTTCAGCACGTATATATACTGACATCTTTTAATTTTATTTTTATATAAATATGGGTAAAGGTGTAAGGACAACCATAAAGGTCATCAGTGAACTGTCTCATCAGCTGTAATGTTCGTCTAATTAAAGCTGTAATGTTCGTAAAATTAAAAAGATGCAATGGAGGTATGTAACCATTATTACTGGTGAAAGTTGTAGAAAGCCACAGTGTTCACAGTATAATGTAGAATAGTTGTTCCTTATTTTCTGGACTATAAGTCGCACTTTTTTTCATAGTTTGGCCATTCACAGTTCTATAGTTACCATTTGATGGTGTATTTGAGGTTGGGTGTGCGACATCTACTCAGGTGTGACTTATAATGTGAAATTATTAAAATATATACAGTGATTTCACGTTTGTTATTTTCACACTGACAACCGTGCAAGGGCACTCTCTGCTTTATTACCGGTAACTTTTAAAGACATCAGAGAAAGACTGAACAAAAATGCCCCCAAAAAGAAAATTATATTCTACACACTACAAGCTACAATTAGTGAAATATGCAGTCAAAAACAAAAAAAAAGCGGTGCTTCCTCTCCCTCCGGTGTTGGCAGAGTTGTTCAAAAGCAACACCAAGGATGAAGAATTCAGTGGATTTTAGTGATTTGAAGTGAGATGGAGAGTTTGTAAGCATGTTCTTTATGCTATAGTTATCTGAATAACTAAATAACTGTTAATATGTTACATTAACATACCAGACACATATTCAGTTCATTGTCGGTGCTTCATATAGCGGAATAACCATCAATGTGTTACGTTAGCATACCGTACACCTGTTCAGCCTGTTGTTTTCTAGTCTACTGTTATTATTATAACTTGCCTTTCAAGATGAAATGTCTGTTCTTGGTCTCAGATAAAAATAAATTCAAATAAATTTCCTAAAAAAATGCAACTTATAGTCCAGTGCGACTTATATACATTTTTTTTTCTTCTTCATGACGCATTTTTTGACTGATGCGACTTATACTCCAGAGAGACTTAAAATATAACTTATATATAATTTATGTAAAAATATTCTATATAAACAGTATATATATATATATATATATTATACCAAATATGGCAATTATTAGTTTATGGAGGGGCTGTCTAATTATTAGCACATGTAAACCCACACCTGGTTTTCACTGTAATAAATGATGCCCAGCTAAAACAGAGCTTTGATACTCAAAGACAATTTAAAACCCAACTTTTCTGAGTGAAACCTTGAAGTGACTTTGTATCGGTTGTGGTAATACTGAGACAAGCAGTCAAGTGTTGAAAACAGCAGCTCATGGCCGTCAGACTCTTGAGACAGTAGCTGCAGAGGGATACTTGTCATGCAGAAGAGACATTTGCTTGCTTTAACAAGGAGCTGCGAGGCCGTTGGGTGAGTGGAAAATACATCTTTAATCAAAAGAATAAGAAATTAATGTTAGATTGAATTTGTTTTGTAACAGACTGCAATTTCCGTGGAACTGTCTGTTCTGTGGAATACGTTTTGTTTTGGTTACAGCGTAGAGCCAGAGCTCGGTTGCCTGCCTGAGGTGAGATGAAGACTTGAAGACTTGGACCACTGCAGCCACCTAAGAACGTAGTAAGGTCCAGAAAACAGGGTGAATCCCTGCCTGCATCTCTGTCTAAAGCCAGTGGCCCCCGTGGGTGTAGTGCTCTCCACTTTCTGGATAATAGGAGTCGGGACAAGACGAGTCCCTCGTTATCCTGCCGCTCCTAGATAGACCCAGCAGGATCCCGGCAGGGAGGCCTGTATATGTCACCTTCATTTACAGCTAGTCTCGTGGCGTCTGACCCAATTCATCCCCCCTGGGGCAATGCCAGGACCCTCCACGGCACTCTGCTGTGGCAGCTAATAGGGTTGTTTTGGCAAAATACCCAGACAGTGGAACCAAAGCAGGCCTGACAGCTGTCAACCAGGAGCAACCTTCTCCCACATGACGCACACGTACACAGCACTGTGATGGCATCGTGCGCGAGTGGTCATGGTTATTTTTATGCTGCGATGATGCCTTCACTGTTTTCTCTTTTGGCACAGCCAGAACCACAGCTCTGGCGTTCCCAGACAGGTTTCTGGCGATCAGACGCCGTGTCAGGAGCAATTTGGTGTATCGGCAGAAAGCTCTTTCTGCAGGGGAGCTGTCATGGGGGGGATGGGATCAAAGTCACTTACAGGACGTGACTAGCTGAGCTGCCTCGGAGCAGACAAAAAAAGCCCGGTGACATGACCTGATTTCACACACTGTAGTGCAATATGTAGTATTAGCATTCTTTCCTCGGTCAGACGGGTTGCGGATGTCACACCGCACATGCTACACAGCTATGACGCTAGCTTGTCAACAAAAACGGAGCGATGTTATCTGTGCTGGTGGATCAGCTGGTCCATTTTCAACAGCTGTCATGCACCGCTGTTGTCACATGACAAGCCAATGAGTCCAGGTAGATCCAGTAGATCATGATGTGTCTTAGATCTCTGTAAGAGTGTCTCGGGGAACCACCGAACTGCTGAGCAAACCTTCCCCAGACAAGACAAGTGCAGTTCAAAACCAGGAAGTTAATAAACAAGCAACACCCGACAATAAACGCACAAGCCCACAGGAACCTGAAATGAAAAACTGCTTTCTGCCGCCCACGAGCCCCTGAGGAGAAGAGCGGAGGTGAGAGAATAAATTCTGCTGCTGCGCAGAGTCTTTCAGGACACAACGCTGACTCTGGGCCTCACACGCTAATTACAGCTGACTACAGCCTGTACACGCCTGTTAAATGTGTCTGTGGCCATGTTTGACTCTGACAACGTGTTTACTGCAAATGGCGGTACGAACGCTCATTTTGTCTGACTGATCTATTTGTTGTCTACAAGGAGGACAGTGACATTTACACAGTTCAAATGTGTGTCCGTGTGTGTGTTACAGAAGCTCCTCCCAGGTATTTCTGGGAACATAGATGCCATTATTACTCTGCTGTTCCTGCATCCAAAAGTCTGCTGAGTAATATTTTTCCACTAAGATAAAATGTCCAGTAGGTTCTTTGTTCCATGAAATAGCAGTACTTTGTTACAATATACAATACTAGTTTATTTCTAACTGTCCATCTTCCACTTTTCCAGAGTCCAGTAGCTTAGGCTAGGGGGTCAAACTTGACTTTCCTCTTCCAGGAGGGATCCAGGGGTGTTTTAAGGCCAGCTGAGAGGCATAATCCATCCCTCGTGGCCCGTTTCTGGTGGAAAATGCCCTGGAAACCTCATCAGAGAGGCATCAAGGAGGCATCCTAAGCGGACACCCCAACCAGCTCGTCTAGCTCCTCTCAATGCAATACAGTTGCTGAAATATACAGACTGAAAAAAACTGCTGGAAATCAACAGAACATAATGTTACCCAGAGTAAAAATGAATAAATAAATGCAATATTGTTTTAGGCTGTAACATCAGCTGTTCCAGGTTGAACACACTCCATAAAGAAACATGTAGAATGTGTGTAACAATGAACTCTTTATAAATGCAACATTATAGCAGAAGAAGTGTGACAATTTCTCGCTCGCAGTACTTCATTTGATACTCAAAAGTGGAAGAGAGCAGGTGCACAAATTGTCACCATGCAACTGCCCACTGCATCAGTTCAACAGCTTCAGACTTCACTGGCCTCAAGACCGACTTATATCAGTCACACGTGTCAAAAATGTTCACTGGCTCCATAAAAACATGGAAATGTGATGACCAGTGACAGATTAAAGGGGTGCTGTTGATTCACAAAAACAACATTTGGCAAAGGTCAAGTTACAGAGACCACTGAAGGTGAAATAAAATGATACAAAACACAAAAGAAGATGTTGAATGTATAAAAAAGATAGTGTGCATTGTGTTTTACACACACAGGGTGGCAACTGATGCACAGACAACCGACCAGACACAATAGACTTTAATCTATGCCAAGAGGCTATGCGCATGTGCGAGCACACACGCGCACACACACACACACACACACACACACACACACGCGGTACAGACAAGCAGAGTAATTAGTCTTTGATTTCCCCCGGCAGCGTTCTGGTACCAGGGGGCAGCTGCTGGAACCCTGCTTTAGCTTTGGCTAATTTCACTCACGGCTTGATCTCAACCCAGCGCAGGTGCCCATTTGGCAACCGACAGCCGTTGCCATGGCAATTAGAACTTCAGGGGCCAAGAAAATGCCAATTGTCCAAGGAGCTCAGCCATATGAGCCAAAGATGTGGTCCACATTCTGCATTAGCAGAAATGTACAATTTGTTTGTTTGCTGGTTTATGATAATGTCTTTGTTTGTACATATCCTGTCTTTTTTAAGCAAAATATCACATGTCATGTATTAGGTTGGCACTCATTACTAATACTGTAAACGCAATGCCTTCAGACTGTGCAGCAGGGGAGATCATAACGGTGCAGTTAATTAGACTTGAGCGCCCCTTAGTGGCTCAGATACGTCGTTGCACCCTCTGCTCCAGCACAGATCTTTGTTGAAATGTTTCATAATATCAGTGATCCAGAAATATCTGCAGAAGCTAACAAATTTAATACCCCTGAGGTCTGTGATGCTAAAATCCTCAGAAGCATACAAACGTTTTCATACTGTATTTGTATAAATGGTCATGATTCGGTGTGATTCGCGCGCATGACTAAGAAAAATATTTACTTCTACACAAGACGAACTGATTCACATGATGTCTGAGGTGAGGCAAAGGTAAACTGCATTGTTTGTGACACATATGTGGTATATTTCACTGACCTATTTCAGGTTTCAGGAGAGTTTTTTGGTTTTAATTTGACTATGACTAATTTAACACTTAAAAGAACTCAATGGAGACACCTGAACCTGAATCCAGTTATAAGCAGAACCTTCCATGTTTTATCAGATGTGACAGAGACAAGAAGCAGGCTCCACCGTTATTTTTGCATAAAAACAGCAGCTCTGAAGTTATTATAATATCATCATATTCATATTGTTAAATAGCCCAGTTTGGTGCAATAACCATTCAAGTTGAATCGAATTCAATCTAATTAACCACTCTATTCTCTTTTATAACTCATTTCAGCAGGACCAAATGTAAATGTCTTACTGGAGGCCATCTTGTCACTTGGAATCTCCCTAACTGCCACATTACCATCTGGTGAGTGAAGGAAGTGTTTAACTCGTACAAATGATGGTTCGTCATATTAAAAATGATTTTTCAATGCTGACCTAAAGCTCTACTGCGTGTTTAACAACCTGCTTAGGATCTTTTCTGCCCCTGGAGACATCTGCACAGATTTTAGAAGGGTAAAATTACAATACTTTGACAAAAATTTTGACTCATCTGACAGTTTTGCTATACTTTGTTGTCGGAATGATGAGTTTCTTTTAGTTATGATTTTCATTATCCTGTTCAGAAACAGTGAAAAATCTACTTACAGCAGATGCGTCTGTGTAGTTGGCTAATTTACAGCACTGGAATGATACAGATGGTTACATAAACATAAAAACGTTAAATACTGGTTGTTTTTCCGGGCAAAACTGGACAATATCTTGTGATCTAACTAATTTATCTGACTCATAACTATGACTATAATTGTGCAACTTTATTAATATTAATTTTATTTACCCATCAATAACTGCATCTAATTTAACAGCATAATTCATGTTATGGAACCAACATGTGTTCTATAGACAGGCTGCGACATGCAGCAGTGTGACTGCTCTGACACACACACACACACACACACACACACACACACACACGCAGGTGTGTGCTCCCACAGTTACACCGAAACTTGTCCATGCATAGTTTCTCAGTGAATTCCTTCCATGTGATGATCTGAAATCAACCATTCAGATCAGACTGTGATAGAAACACATTTACAGTCTGATTTATAGTCTGATTTCCCGTCTGATTTACACTGGTGTCAGCTACAGAGTAATAATAACTAAATCTATTTTTCCGTCTGAGTAGCGAGGGCGTGTGTTTGTCCAGATGTCGCACACTTTGGCGCAAACCACAGGACCTTGTGGTGCAACGGTAGCGCGTCTTACTCCAGGTCAGAAGGTTGCGTGTTCAAATCACGTCGGGGTCATCAACGTTCTTTCTTGTCCATTATGAACAAGAACATTTCAGACATCTAATTCATCTGCAAATGTCAATAACCTATGCCGGACAAATTATGACTACACATATTATAGTTTCAACAGTTTTATGATGGCAATTCTTGAAGTGAGTGAAGGATTTGCCATCTCCTTGAGCACTCCAGTGTTTATATTATGAGCTTGATCTCACACAGGACATCTGAAACGAATGAAACCAACATCCCGCTTTGAATAATATGGAAAAAAAAACATGAAGCCATGGAAACAATAAGAGAAGAATGCAAGGGTTGACGGTGTTTACAGAAGAGTGAAACACAGATGAGACAATCGCTATGGTAGAGTGGAAAAACTTGATTTACCTCTAATCACTGACACGCTGATGATATCAGCACACGCTGGTGAAACATGTCTTCTATCTCTGCAACTGGCAGAGCTCGCAATCCATTCTTTAGCCTGCTATTTATTACTGATTTAATGATATGAGAGGAAAAGTAAGATCTGTATAAAACCGGTGCAGGAGAGATTGACTCAATATGTATTTTTGTAAGCAACCACCAGGGGAAGCAAAGCACATAATAGAACAGAATTGTGCCAGGCTTTGCTGACAGAATTCTTTTCTTTCTCTCTATCTTTATTCTTTTGTATTTTTTTTATATTGCCTCACAGATTATGAGAAAATCATGTGCAGGTGGGAATCAGCTGCATTCATCCCTGACCCCTCCTGATGTGTAACCATGGCGCCCATCCTGAGTACATGCACGCACAACTGAGCCCGTTGTTTTTCATACACGCTGGTTTGAGTCATACCTAAAAGCCCACATGCACAAAGACGTTAAAATATCTCCATATCATTGGGAGCAACTCAAAAGATATGATTCACGGTCGTCTAACTCACTTTTACCCAAAGTGATGACATCATCAGACTAATCATACCTGTATCACCAACACAGCCAGTGTGAGTGGGTGTGTGTGTGTGTGTGTGTGTGTGTGTGTGTGGGACTGGCTCGTTACCTGGCCCCACATTCAGGCCAAACGCAGTGACTCGGCTGGAGCCAGCACTGCTCCCATGAGGGGTTCTGTGGGATTTGTGGGTAATCATCTCCAGTTGCTCTTGTGGGTACGGTGAGCATCATATATCGCCGTGTCTGTATACTGTGTGTTATAACACACTTGAAAGAGGAAAGAGCCTTAAACACAACCCAAACAGGTTTACTGTCCTGTAATGTTTAATGGAGCTCCACGTGTTACGGCTGAAAACAGGAAATGACCACTCAGTGCACGAAAGCAAATCAAACATAAACCCGCACGCTGGCACTCACGCCGGACTCACCCTGTCTTTGTCATCCACAACATCGCACAGCATGTCATCCACGTCCAGAATACCGCCATCTCCGTGCTCCAGCCTGTGAACCTGGACCCAGTAGTTGGGCTCCTGAAAGAAGAGGCAGTATTAACAGAGTTGTTCAAAGACGTTGTCTAATAAAAACGTACAGTTGTATCAGTCATGTAGCATGTTAGCATCGTTAGCAGTCAGCTGATCTCGTGGTGTGGATAATGATTTAGCCAGCAGGCGCTCAGTGACTCTGACGTGCAATTATGGATTGACATGATGATGATGATGATGATGATGATGATGATGATGATGATGATGGTTCAAAAATATTTTAATCCACTGCTGGCTGTCTGGCAAGATCCACACATGGTTTAAATCTCAACCCTTGAATGTTTAAAAGGTAGAAACATTCTTCCAACCTCCCCCATTCAGGTCAAAAAGCCATATTGAACATAATTAGATCCAGCATTTGGAATATCAAATGATTTGTAGTTTACTTTTCAGTTTTGTGATTTTATTATGACCGCCAGGTGGCGGTATTGTATATTTACATTATTCTACAGATATGTTGTACATTTATATTATATTTTAATTATTTTGTGCCTAATTTACAACAACCAATTCCTCTCCGGAGATAATAAATATTCATGATGCTAGACTGACTCAGAGTTCTGAAACAGATTGTTCAAAAACACTATAAAACCGCTAAAGAAAAAAGCAAATATTAAGCAGCAATTAGGAAGAATTCATACACTTTTATTATGCACCCAGATATTTATGGGGTTGTGCATCCTGTGTGCTGCTGAAATAAAGCACAGTTGATAATGCAACTATTTATAGTACCAGCAACTATTTACAGTGTGATTTTATTGCATGGAGTCCACAGCCAGACACTTGGTAAACGTCACTTTTGCAGTTTAGATGTTTAATACTGAGCAAAAACACAATTATTTGAAACATATCTCCTACTCTCCTGTCTTTATTAACTTCACCAACATGAGTTCTGCCCCTCTTCAACAAAAATTATCTTAAAATAAGTTTAGGTAAATGGATTCTCATATTCCCAACAGCACAGGACTGGAGAGCAAGAATGCTTGCAAATATGCTAAACGGGAGTATTGACCTTGTGTTGTAAATGTCCAGCATAACAGGAATTGTGTTTTCTGCCATTTTGCTAAAATTAGAGAAAATGCAAGTATGTGTGTTGGAAACGTTGACACCAAAAGCATTCTCACCCATGGATGAGCCTAAAAATGCAGCCTGATTCCTTCGCTACAAGTGATTTATCTTCTAATACATTAATAAGGAAGAATTTGAATTCCTGCTTTTGACATGTGGGATATGTCAGGCTCCTACATCAGTTTGTACTTCCCATCAAGGAGCATTTCTGGGATTAACTTTTGCAGCTGTCCTCCATGTCAGTCTTTTTTTTTTTTTTTTTCATAATCCATCTGAGGAACAAGTCAGCATGAGGACCATGCCAAGAAAGACCCTGTCAGCGACTAAAGATTAGCATTTTTTTTCCCTGTTTAACGTTCATGACCGACAGAGAAACTGTGGACTTGTCTGTCTCGCTTTAGATTTCTTGTCTTGACTTTTTGGACCGTCCCAAATAAACTTGTCAACCTTTCCGTTCTGAGACTAGAGAAATGGAAAAGCAGTTATTTCCCACTCTTTGGAACAGGTTCCCTGGTCAACCACAGTGGAGCAAAGCAGCGCATCAAGATAATTAACTGCTGTTCAGCCCTGGAAGAAAAAACTCGGAAGAAAAGTAAAAAAGAGTTGCAGCAGTTCTTTCCTAACCTGATTATTACCAAGGTGGACTCACCATGTGCTACCAACGTGTGAAATGATGTCATATGCTGTCGTAGACACGTTTAATATCTTCAAAGACTCAAAATGACATCTATTATTATTAAAGTCCCACAAGCAACAGAGGAAAATAATGTTTTTACAATAGATATCACATGTGCATCTGAGGAGCAAAAACAACCCACATGTCCTACAGCAGCGGTTCTCCAGTGCAAATCAAGTGATACTGTTTGAAAAGAAAGTTCTTTTCCTTCACAGACCTCATCAGCAGCCATCCTTTTAAGCGCACGTAATTCGTTTTTAAAACGGAGACAATAGCCAATCAGCCCACCATGATTTCACTAAGACCAGAACAAAAAGAAGAGTACAACTATCAGTAAAGCACCAGCATGGGAACAAAGCCCTTGGTAGTCTTTACCTTAACCAGTATTAAGCCTCTGGGATCTATAGAAAAAGTGTTTTTACTTCGGAAGCACACAAAGTGAAAAATCTTGCCAGTTCAAATCAATAAGTCTCATTATCCTGCACTCCTGCTGCTGCAGAGGAGTTGGAGATTGACTGTCTCCTAACCCTGACGTGACTGTGCAGCCCGTCTCTGCACAACCTGGTGATTTATGATGCGGACAGTCCGTTCGGCTGGGATTCCACACTCCAGTGGAATTCTCTCCTTGTCTAATTGTGATGGGATTATTGCCACATTGTGCTCACAGTGATTCATTTTTCACGTGTTCTTTCAGACTAAACATGTCGAACCTGCACTCCCTCTGCACTCGTGCAGGTCGGGAAAGCTGATCTATTCTCGTGGACAGATCTAATATGACTCACCAGTAAAACTCTGTCACATTGTTGTGTGTGATTGTCAAAGAAACCAACATAAATCTGGCATGAAGCTTATACGACTTCATGAGTTATTACAGCAAATACAACCACATCCTGGAAATACTTTAGAAATGTATAAACAAGCATGGCTACGGTTCAACTAGTCACGTTTCTGTTTCTAGAGTGTCAGTGCGGTACTTTGTTCTATAACTGACACTAAAAAAAAAAAACTCAAATGGGAGGGGCCAACTTTCATTCTGTGCAGTCCCAGCTTAAAACCTGCTGCAGGTTTGGATTTAGCCCACAGCAGCTATGATCAGATATGGCGGGAGTGTCTCCATGGGAGGCTGATGGTTCATCTCCTCTCCCAGTGACCTGCTGAGTTACTCTGAGCTGCATTCATTCACACATTTGGATGAGTGACACTGACATTCCAGCAGCTCAGTGCCATCAGGTAGGTGCTTATCTGAGCAGGTGAGCTGAAACAGAGAGGCGCTTGTTCTCTGTGCCGCACACAGGCCAGGACAGAGCGTCTCTCCCGTGCTTTTGTCTGTGTGTTTGTACCTGAGAGATTACGTCTTCCTGCCAAGGAACAGACAAAGACTGGTGCCCTGGAGGCCAGCAGGCGTCTGACAACGCGCGTCCTGGCAGGTGTAACTGCTCACACAGGGGTCCCAAAGAAGGTAGAAGTCACAGGACCTCGTGGCGCAACGGTAGCGCATCTGACTCCAGATCAGAAGGTTGCGTGTTCAAATCACGTCGGGGTCAAAGGTTTTTATAAAAATAATCTGAAAAATTGTCTTTAAACTGTCATTTAGTTGCATTATTTCTTCAGCACAGATGTTTCTGATGCTTCAAAAAGGTTCAGCAGCTTTATCTATTCAAATCCAAGAAGTTTCACCTGACAAAGGGAGATTATGAGGAAACAGTGTGGTTTTTATGCTCGTGTACATGTAACAATCTGTATGAATCTACATCTGCCAAACAGTATGTCACATCTGATGAAAAATGGTGAAAAAATAAAGCAAAGGTACAGGACTGATATAAACAAACACGTTAAACCTTCATTATCCATCATTACCAAAGGCTTGCACAGTAAGTATAAATGGATTTTCACAAAAAACTTCACTGGTTTTCTGTGGAACAAAATAGAAAATAGATCCTTAATGAAGAAAAACACAAGCCAGGTCACTGAGAGCTCGAAAGGCAAATTCCCTCAACAAAGCTCATTCATGCCAACATTAATCTGTGACCTCTGACCTCAGGGAGTGTGGCCTTTAAGCCTCCAGTTCAACCCTGCTGTAGCTTATGCGGTTGTCACTCTGGAACATAAAGACATCTCTGATTTATGGCTAATGAGTACTTTTTGCCTGTCTCACACAAACACACACACACACACATACACAGGCACCTCTTTAGCTCTGAGACAATGTTAGCTGTTGCTATCAGGAGAGGGTCAAACAAATGCAAAGCAGATACTGCTGCTAACAGTAGATTTATAGATGTTAGCACGCGCATGTGTGTGTGTGTGTGTGTGTGTGTGTGTGTGTGTGTGGACAGACAGCAACAGGATTAACTGAAGCTTTATGCTGGTAATCCTCTGAGTCAGTCACCTCCAGGTCCCTGCATTAATGATGCCAAAGTGACCACAGACTACAACCCTGAACGAAACATGACACCTCACCGCACACTGCGCTGCACACACACACACACGCACGCAGACACACACACACCGCATTAAAGAAATATGTAGAGAACTGAAAACACAACTGGAGGATCAGAATTCCGGATTGAAAGCATATGTAATTGGCATAAAATTAAGAAATAATGTAAAACACCCTGTTGCCTCCTACCATTGGAGTCTGCACAGTAGCAACCAGGAAGCTGGAGGACTAAGTTCCCACCCACATGGGTAACTGCCCAATCACAAGCACCAATTAGCTGCGAACCTGTTGAGGCAATCTGTTTTATAGGCATCCAGGCCCCTGTTAAAAAGTAAAGCCAAAACTGAATTGTTTTGTATATAAGTGATTTAAATAAGAAGCAGGGCTCACAAACCCACTAAAATTTCACATTTAGCAGGTGTCTTATTAATATTATTCAACTGTAAAAACTTTTCAAGTCAAACTAGATCAAATTCAGTGGCAATTTCCAAATAATGATTAACTAAAATGTAAACTTAGTCCTGCAGAATTCACACCAAAAGTTTGTGACAGGGATAATTGCATTTTGAAAACATTCCTGCTGTGCATGTCTGCGTGTGTGGTGTCCCACCTTGTCTAATGACTCAGCGTGAGCCTGAGCTGCTGGTGTGATGAAGGTTCAAACATTATCACAGGAGGAAGTCCTTCATTGGTTTCATGATGAAACACCACTGAGCCAATAAAACCTTCAGACAGGGTGTACCAGTCATGTCCCTGGGATGACACACTGGCAGATTTGTTGCAGGATAAGAGTATGACATGTCCAGCTAGTCCATATGATCACAATCTCACTGCCACCACCGTTAAGGTAACATTGTTCCTTCAGTCTTTGAAAAAAAGAATAATTAACTGACACCTCACACACAACGTGATTCAACTGGTGAGCATTTAGCATGCTGGCTACCCGCTAAAAGTCTTAAAGGCCATGTTCATTAGCAATCTGTCTGTGGCATGTTTTAGAGCAGGGGTGGGCAATTATTTAGGCTGAGGGGCCACATTGGGTTTTAGATCTTGATGAAGGGGCCGGTCAGGTGGTGCAGGAGGCTAACCCCCCAAATGAGGATCAGAGGTTAGCTAACAATCCTGCTTGATGGACTATTGACCGAGAAAATGTTTAGAAGAGCCTGTAAATTGGTCCAACTAGAGATGGATGATGAATGAAATGATGTTTGGCCCCACCTTCTTGAGAGGACATGTTAGCATGCTGGGTGAAGGCGGGGTCTGAACCTTTTTCTAACCAATCAAGCTGACAACCCTCGTCATTTGGCTTTTTGGAGAAATGATTGTGAAAGCTCTGCGGGCCTGATTAAATAGTTCGTCGGGCCACATGCGGCCCCCGGGCCTTAGTTTGCCCACCTCTGTTTTAGAAGCTAGCATACACACGCACGCACAGCAGACACATCTACAACTCTCTTAGCCATCATAAATGGTAATCTGGAACATGAAACTGATCTGACAACAACTGTATTGTGAATACTTATGCCTACAAAGTGAAATTTCATAAACATTTGAATACAGCAAAACATGCCCCCACTCAGTCCCGCCAACAGGCTAACAGGATATATTTGTCAGGTTGGCTGCGACCTCTGACCCCACAGTGGAAGTCAAAGCTTAAAGCAAAACTGTTTCCATACGGTGGCTCATGAAGATTCAAATGCTTATCAGAAATCCATCAACACGAGCGGGGGCGGGGGGGTCAGTGTCATGTTACCTGAGGAGCACTTAAGCATAAGCCTGGGGGCCAACACCCAGGCCCATCTGCTCACTCTGGGACTGAGGGAAGAAGAGCTTTCAGAATTGATGAAGACAGGAGCTCTTTTGTCATCAAACCAGAGCAAAGTCTCAGTAACATACAGTACCTTTAGCGACATGATGATGTGTGGACAGTGAAGCAGTATCATGTGTGTACCTTACATTCATGTCACACACACACACACACACACACACACACACACACACACGAGAAACTACCCATGGACGTGTGAATCATTTTTAAAACATTATAATGGACAAACATACAAGTTATATATTTTCTAACTCACTCTTCCACACAGATGAGAGTTAGTTCTGCTAGCTTTGGGGAAAGCAATGCAAATCTGAAGTATAAAAACAATAAAAGAGTAAAGTGTGACAGATGCATTTATCATGAATCTCATCACCAATGCATGTTCAACAGTTTCATCACATATTCCCTGTTTCCTGATATTGTGCAGCCTTGGGGGTTTCCCGCCTGAGTTATTTTCAGACAACTTTTCGATCAACAAGATTGCCACAACACCATTCCATGCTAAACAATAAATCTCTATTAGTCTCAGATAACGAGCATCAACTCTGAATATCAATGATGTGTCTGAGAAAGTGAATAAATGTTGCTGGTGAATGTGTACAGCGGGGATAAGCACCAGCCTCCTCTTTTTTAGCAGCAGTCAGCAAATGTGGCCACTTGTCTGTTTATTATTTCATAAACACAGAGGTTATGTTCGCCAGATGGGACGTCTAAACGGGCCAAGAGAAACAGAGAGTAGAGTGAGAATTACCCAGAGCAGACAACAAGCTGAGCTGGAGATGTCACCACGTACACATGGTGTCAGAGGCTGCAGATGTGGACCAGACGGGGGTCACAGAGTGTGTTCTAGGGTTTGTGTTTGTGTGTATGTAGGTGGTGCCTGTAGTCTAAATGTGGAGCAAACAACATCACGAGTGATCACAGTGTAATGCAAACAACAGTGGAGGGGCAGACGACAGGAAGCCCCCTGTCGTTGCACTGAGCACAAGCTGTTAGCTTGACTGCTATAATGTTTATTTTTTCAAAGAAGAGAACATCACAGCCACGTTTTGTCTGTATATTGACAACAAAAGTCTATTGCCTTGGCTTTTTAATTGGTTCGATACATCCCAAACACACACATAAATTCATTAATAAGTAAGTTCAGCCAAGCAAAACAATTGCCTGACGTAAATCTGCTTTCTGCTCTCTCAAAATAGCACAATTGTTGTGGACGCACCCTTTTTACATCTTGATCCTATGCCCAGAAGGCACGCTTTAAATCATCAAACTGAGGCCCAAAGCCTGGTGCTGTATGAGCATGAAGGAGTGGTATGCGCAGATTTAATCTTGGGCATGCAAAATGAGAACGATGGGAGAAAATGAAGCAAAAACCAGCAATTGGCTAAATCTAGCGAAGCAGTCAACTGAAAATCAACAGACATGCTTTTGTTTTGCAAGTTTTCTGCTGATGACAATGATCATATATTTGTAATATTATTTATTAACAATGGCTGCAACAAAGACAATAAAGTAGCATATAAGGCCATTTGTTAGATTTCTGTCAGAGCAGGTACGTACATAGCGATTTAGGACGTTATGTTCCACTGCTGCGGGTCAATACTGTCTTCTAGAGTTTGTTCGTACACATGCGTTTTTTTGGTTAAACAGGCCCAGTGGTGAGTCTGTCTGGGTAGTTCTAATAACCAGCAGAAACAAAAAGTCTCCCCTGTAAGAAGCGCAGACAAACTGACAGAATAATGACTGCATGAAGAGAAAGTGTTTCAATCTGGGCTGGGCCGGATTTTGTGAAATGAAATTGCTTTCACCAGGAGAAGTGGGACCCTGGGCGAAAGCGTTGGCTTGAGAACTAGATTTGCAGAGCCCCGGCTGTAGATCTTTAGTCAACCTTCCAAAAAGTCGTTGACCCTGACGTGATTTGAACACGCAACCTTCTGATCTGGAGTCAGACGCGCTACCGTTGCGCCACAAGGTCAGTTGCCAGGGGTCACGTATCCAGGTTACTGGAAGATAAGCCAATATGTATCTATCAGTGTATCTATCAATGTATCTACATTAACAAGCTGAAAGGGAAACAGGTAGAAAAGCAGATTTTGACACACGCTGGCCCATAAATATGTTTTCATCGCACTTGTGTGCTGACACAAAGACACAAGTCAGTAAAATCTGTTTGAGCTCAAACCATATCTTCATTTATAGAAGAGAATAGGTTAAGAATAAGAGGTACGCAATAAAGGGCTGCTTCCTGCCCCCCTGCAGAATTTAGGCCAGTCAAACCTGTTAGGCCAGAAAACATTGGAGACAAATTTACCAGTGAATGGGTTTGGTACTTGTACTTCACTGATTGTGGAACTTTCTTTCTATATAGTCAGGGAAATGATCACTAACCCCTCACGGGAAACGGGTCGCGCAGGAAAAGGCTGTTTGGTTGTGAACACGCCACATTACTGGAAAATGTAGGCTGAGAAGAGAGATGCCATCATTCACTCATGGGAAGGAAGAGAGGAAAGGAGGAGGAGACAGGGGAGTGAAAGTGAGACAGGCAGGACAGATGAGTTTCATCAGACCAAGAAGGTGAGCGGAGGTGATCTGACAACAGAGGAGTCAGATCTGCATTCCTGTAGAGCTGTTGATAGGATGCTTGAAGTATTCAAAAGAACAGATTTAAAATGGTCTCCAGCATGTGGATGTGGGGTCTGTGCCTCTCAATAAGCCTCTTCGGCACGTCAGTATGATCTTGCTTATCCAGAGTTTCAAACTTTAGAGAACACACACAGTCAGCTTCAGACGACAGCGCTTCTGTCACAGAAGCAGAATGTCAGTCTGCCTTAGTTCATCTGTTCATCGTAATTGTATCAAGCCAAAAAATGGTTAATTTATCTGGCAGAACCACTAAAACTATAGCAAACTCACAAGTGCTCTTCACTTATAGCCTTGGTGAACAGTCATTTTTTGTTGATGCTTTTATTGTGAAATCTCCCTGTTTTGAGTCACTGCGCACTCAAACAGTCTGTATTCTTCTTTAGCCTAACCTTCTCCTGTTTTTTTTCCCCATATTTTATTTATTTTTTTATTAAAATGTGAAAATAAAAAAGAACAGATCACAGCGTGAGTACTTTTAGCAAGTGTCTGTGAGGAACTTTGCATAACTGCTACGCAAACATAAAAGCACTATCACGATGGCTGAAACTATGGCAAACACAAGCGCTGGTTCAGCTGGTCCTCAGTGTTTGGCAGCCAGCACATCATCTGGATGAAAACCTGAGCGAACGGTGGGGAACAGCCTTGCAGTTTGGAATTCTTTGGGAGTTTTGTGGCTTTTTCTTGTTAAACAGTCAGCACCATTTCAGTGGAACGACCTCCACACAGTCCAGCAAAAACATATTCAGGCTCAGTTTCGGCTGGATTATTATCTCTAGGTGCATTACTGCTGGTTAGTGTCCGAAAGAGCAAGATGAGTGAGATTAAATATGTACTTACTTACTTCAAACATCCCTCACACTCCCCCATCACCATCCAGTCTGACATTAATTATCGACAGCTCTAGAGAAAAACAGATGCGACTCCTCTGTTGACAGATCACTTCCTCTCATCTCTTTGGTCTGATAAAAGTCATCTGTTCTTTCTCTCTCACTTTCACTCCTGTCTCCTCCTTTACGGTCTTCCTTCCCATGACATCCCTTTCCTTAGCCTACACACTCGAACAGTTAAGCATTAGTGATCGTTGAACTGACTTTTCTCCCACGCTTAATCTCCTGATTGTTCAAATACATCATGCAGTCACACAGGCTCCAAAGTGCACAATGCCAAAGCAAGCCATCCCCAAAGCAGATGTTTTAAAAGTCCAGACTGGGATTCCTTCTGCGTGGTGGAAAAGCTGCTTCCAAAGCCAATGGAAAGGTTTGACTCACACCCACGAACGTGCAGCCGGCTCGTGCGAGTCTGCAGGCGTGCGCGTGTTTGCAACCTTGAAATAAAACAGACTTCCTACATTAACGCCAGAGATTATTCAGGCTTCGTGGAAGAAGCGAAATCAAAGCCGAACTCCCTGCTGAGTCTGTGAGAACAGTTGGAAATACTTTCAGCCGCTGCTGATTGTCTCTAACCCTCCCAGTACCTGCCTGAGGCAAATGGACTTTAAGAGGTAAGAGGTTCAGAGAAGTTCGGTCTTGGAGGGTTCGCATGTAAAATGGTTGGTGGTGAAGCGCAGAAATAATGTGCTCACACAGGTTTGATTATCTAGATGAGTGACAGATGGAAAATACTGTGGTGCTGCGTGTCCCACTACCACCAAATCTCATCTCACCATCATCATCAAAGCTTTTCTGTTAAATAAAATATAATATATGACTGAGGGAAGAGAGGACAGAAGAGCAACAGAAGTGTAGAAAAAGGTAGAAGAGGTAGATGAAGAGGGGAAGCAGGCTGGTGGAGGCAGAATAAAGAAGCCGTTGAGAGAATGTACCTGCGGGCTGTGCTGCAATTTCATCATTCTAATGAGCTCAGTCGATTACATGATTCAACCAGAGGTTTTTCATGCACACACTTTCATCTAAGGTAATTTCTGGATGAGTTTGTGCTTGAACAGGATGGTTATTATTCAAAAAAAAAAAAAAAAGACATTTCTTTTCATCAATCCACAACTTTTATATCGCGTTGGTAGCACACACATGCAAACTGTATTAGCTGAGTTAATCAAGACGGAAAGTTGTGGTAACTCCTCGTCGCGGTGAGCCGATAATGCCGTTTAATACCTGTCTAACTGCCTGAAATCCAAAAGCTGCTCCATCAGCTAAGCACTTTCACTGAGGCTGCCTGCACCAAACCCCAAGAGAACAACCAAGGTGTGAGTCATCACTCTCTCTTTAGGCCCACCGGAGCCCCAGGCGAGCTGTTACTCTGGCCCTGCATCTCCACGTAGAGGCAGCACCGAACAAGCACTCCAACTCTGTTTCAGAGGATGAAGAAGTGTAGATCAGCTGCAGTGCAAGGCTGAAGCAGACACCCACAGCAGATGGGATTCAGTTGAGCGTGCATATGTTTACTGCCACACGCAAAACTAAGCCTGGTCGTTTCTGTCAATGTCTGGCGTGGCAGAAACCAAGCCCCTCACATTTGCAGAACACTTGGGCTCCAAAGCAAAGTCAGTCTTTGTAATGGACTGAAAGATTTAGATAAAAGCAAATTTTTAGCTGTTGGAAAACCTATTTGGTTGACGGACAGAAACCGGCTAAACCTGATCATTCACCTCTTAAGCTAACAAGCTAGCAAGGAAATGTAGGTACACAAACACACACTCTGTCTCTGCGGCATGGCGGAAATATAACCCAGGGCAAAGACACACAATAATGAGTGAGGAAATTGCTCTGCCTGTGTGACAGTTCCATACAGAATCTTGTGTTGCTCACACAGACTTGCTTGGAAGGAGCAAACGGATCCA
Organism: Pao palembangensis; assembly: GCA_015343265.1. NCBI lineage: Eukaryota > Metazoa > Chordata > Actinopteri > Tetraodontiformes > Tetraodontidae > Pao > Pao palembangensis. Next base: position 10,039,134 of record CM027086.1, read on the forward strand.
TCAGCGCAAACAGTTGCACGCACACAAGCTCTGAGGTGCCTCAAAGAGGGACCTCTTTCCAGCAAGAGTTGAAAACAAATGATGTAATCTACACAGCATGTCTTTAATCAACTCAATGAAAGCTTCTGCTGCACGTACTATCAGTTTTGAAGAAGTAACAAGACAAATAAGTAACGGGGTAATAAGCCATTCATCTTTAAATGTTCGCATTTAAAAACATGATCTTTCTTTCCTGCCAACAGTGGCTGTCTCCTACATTCAGGCGCCTCTTATCACTTTATCTCGTTGTTTGAGATAGTTTGTTGGTTATAAATATAGCGCATTAGAAAGAACATAAAAACCTGGGAAGTTCGCACTACATCTTCAGCCAGTTCTGGTATCTGTCTGTTTTGGGGCAGGAGTAGCATGATAGGGGATAATGTTGCCCATCCAGCCCTGGAACATCTTGGTGTTCCCCAGGAGGAGCTGGAGAAGAAGATGGTCTGGGCTTGCCTTCAGAAACGGTTGACACATGACCCAGGCCTGGAACTAAGAAACAGAGCAGAGCAAGCTAATGTTCACACCTCCAAATAGGGTCTGTGCTGTCTAGACATTATATTTAAAACGTGAATAATAAGGTCAAACACATACATAATAAATATTAGAAATGTACGATGTAACTGAGACCCTGAATCCAGACTGGACTAGTTCTCCTGTCATTTAGCTGCATGTGAATTTCGTTAGCCTGCACCCAATGACCCCATTTCATGGTCCAAACCACAACTAATCGTACCACAACATGTTCTGTGACCAGAATTAATGTCTGGGCAGGAAATTACTCTGCACAGATAAATAACTGCGGTCACATATTCATCAGTAAAATTCATACTGCGTTGGCCACCAAACCTGACGAAATGTTCTACTATTTACAGAAAAACACAGACTCACATTAAATTAAAAAAAAAAAAAAAAAAGCAGAATCAGTAATCCAGCATAGTACGCAGGCTAATAGTTTGGCTCATAGCAGTAGTTGGTGTATTTCTATGCTATACTTACTGAATATTGAAAGTTGATAAAATGTGCAATCTCAGATGTAACCATATTTAAAATGTAGCAAAGCAAGGATTGAGGATTAATAATTTAATCACCCTTACTGGATTACTTTGGTTGAAATATAATCTCTGAATTTATGACCAGTCCAGAATTTAAGGTTCTGAGGGGCTGCTATGCAGAATAATATTAATATAACAATAGTATAATTTGCAAATTCTCATCGACATAAAGTAAACCACTTGTTTATCATTACATACTGAATGGATGCAGGATCCTGTGATGGACAACGTGGCGACGTCAGACGTCAAACACATGAATTCAAACAAAGGCAACAGTGAATGCGACAAAAAGACGGCGTTATCTTCAGATCAGATGTTTTCTTTAAGATCAAATGCACAGCTTTGGGCTGTAACCACTGACTGGTTACACTGAGGCAACACTGAGGCAACAAATATGCAGTAATAGATAAGGACAAACAGCTGAACTGAACACGCAGACTAAGACGAGGAGAAATTCTACTGTAAATCCGAGCACCCTGTCAGGCTCGTTCATATTTGCTTTAAATATTTTCATCTCTGGAGCACAGGTCTGTCAAAACACTTTTCCTGCTGCCTTTAAAAACTTGACAGTGGACAGATCCCACTTCAGAACAGCAGCAAACGTCCTGTTGCTGTTCACACACAAAATAAATCTGCCCAAACGGCTCCCACCAACGCCTAAGCCATTTTGTCGGGAACTTCCATTTCCAATTCACAGAGCGGACTGAAGGTTTGAGAGGAAAAAACTTATTTCTACCAAGAAAATTATAGAGGCACCCACTGTATTTAGTGTTATGTGACATCTGATGAAGGCTGCATGTCTTTCTGCATGAAATTTAAATTTGATGAAGGGATTATTCAGAATTTGAGCAAAGGAAATGAAAATGGTCTCTGCTCAGCAGAAACAGACAATTTAATGGATTCCAGACGAGTGCAGAACAATTATGACTGATGAGTAGGTGTGTTGGAGAGACACTGCACCATAGTGAAGAACGCTTTCTTCATTTCTAAGTTAATTAGACTAAACTGCACAGAGGGAACTGCTGGATCAACAGCATAAAAAATGAAGTGAATTCCTGTAATGAATACTGAATAAGACCTAATAATAGATGCTGAAATATCCTAAAGCCAGACCCAGTTTCAAATTAAATGACACCTTTTACACACATGCTTCTAACTGCTGAAAGCTTTATTTAAAAAGACATCAGATCAACGTGTAAATCATGATGCACAGTCAGAAAAAAAAGAGCTGCTGACTGACCACTCACACCAGCCTGCATGCTTTCTTTACACCGTCCGCTGAAAGCAGGTCTTTGTTTGTGCATCGCGCTCGAGGGTTGAAAGACCCAGCGTGCATTAGCAGGAACAAAAGCCAATGACAGCTCATGAGGCTATATTTGATCCCAAATCAAATGTTCAGTGGTTCTTACGTGGCTCAGGTTCAATCAAAGATTGTGAGTTCAAAGATTTCTCACAATCATCTTTAAGACCCGCAATTAGCATCTTAGCATTTTCATTTTGGCTACCAAAACATTTACAGTAGTAGGTTAGCGCGACGTGTGTGCTTAAAGCAGCCATTAATGAGTATCATGAGTGTATCTTCAAAGGTTAATCAGTTAAACACTTTACAGTTATGTTATCATTATTCTTGAAGGAAAAAAAGCAGCCTTTAGCATGGACAAGATGAAGCACTACGGATCATGATGGAATCACATAGGAATAATAAATATTTGTACAAAGAGATAAACCAACTTGCTTCCAGTATCCAAACAGATGATTAAGCTCAGCTAGGTTTGGACTGACTTGGCTTCCCCATCCCTCTAAGGTTAGAGGAACTGTTTGTCTACTAAATTAAGAAAGGTCCATTTTGCTTAAATGAGTCTACAAGGTAAAGAACCCAGAAGCTTTCAGATGGACCTAATGCTCGTTTCTGTGTAAAGTGTTTAAATGCAACTTAATAATGTTGACTCAGGATACTGTGCAGCAAACATGTACACTGACATCTTTTAAAGCCGTTGCGTATTATATTTCACGATCACAAAAAAAGGACCCAGCCCTATCCCGTGTTATGTAAAACCCTTAGCTCCATCCAGTGTTCTCTCTTTTTCTTTATACTTCAACAAACACTCCTGCTACTGCCTCAATAACTGTGCTGCATAGTTATTCAGCACAGTTACTGTGCTGAAGCTGAAATCATGGACAGAAAATAAGCTGTTGACAAAACAGAGACTCACACCCAACAGGGCCCACTACAGGCAGCATGTCGGAACGCCATGAACCACATAGTTGTCCTTTGCTTCAACACGCTCACGTTTGGATCCAGCTGGAGGCACAAACTGACAACCCACGGAGACATTGGGCAATAAAAACAAACACTGGCAGGGCTACTGTTTCCAACACAAAATACATGTCATTCTTCTTTTTATAGTGGTTTGATGGTGGAAATTCTTTACTTTCACATTTTTCCTGGTCTTCGGGAAATCCCAACTAAATATTAGCAAACCTTGGAAGAAACCAACAAATCCAAGTAACAATAGACTCCTTAATTATTCAGATTTAGAGGTAGATTGTGGATCTATCAAGACCCATATACCATAGCTGAGGGTTTTAGCTACTTGGTTTAGTTAATTTTTCACAACATCTCCCCTAAACACAGACATCTGCCCATCGTCATTGGACTACCTTGTTAGATTTGCGTGCAGCCATTTAGCTCATTCACAGCGATAATCAAATATACACGGTCGCTCTTGCAATAGTAAGCACTCACACTCTCCCAGTGGTGTGTTTGTGCTGTCCCTCTGTTGTTATTTTACTTGGTAATGAACTACCAATGTCAAGTGGCACACACGGCACAGGTTAACTTGGCCTTTAACGTAACACTGTGTCATTCCATTCAGCGGTGGAACTGAAGACAGTGTGGACTCAGTGTAGAGTTTTGAAATCAGGTTAGACCAGGGGTGGGCAATTATTTAGGCTGAGAAGCCACATTGGGTTTTAGATCTTGATGAAGGGGCCGGTCAGGTGGTGCAGGAAACTAACCCCCCAAATGAGGATCAGAGATTAACTAAAAATCCTGCTTGATGGACTATTGACTGAGAAAATATTTAGAAGTGCCTGCAAATTGGTCCAAGTAGAGATGGATGATGAAGCTCCAAATGATGTTTGGCCCCACCTTCTTGAGAGGGCATGTTAGCATGCTAGGTGAAGGCGGGGTCTGAACCTTTTTCTAACCAATCAAGCTGACAACCCTCCTCATTTGGCTTTTGGGGAAATTATTGTGAAGGCTCTGCGGGCCTGATTAAATAGTTCATCAGGCCACATGTGGCCCTTAGGCCTTAGTTTGTCCACCACTGGGTTACACATACAAACTACTGCTAGAAGAGTATTCAAGCAAACTAACAGAGATTCGTTCTTTACGGGGTTTGTTATGTCTTCCAGGATGGGTCTGCTATGCGCTGAAGTTTAGACTGGGACAACAGTTTTTCCTTGGAAAAATTATAGTGTGTAGGTGTGTCGCCTAAACTGGAGCTATAAATGTCCGTCCCATGACTGAACGCAGAGAAAATGTGTGTGTGCGTTTAAGGTGCAGAATGAGGTAGTCACAGACAATGAGATGCTGCTAAAACAGGCTTTCAAGATTGTCTGTGTGGCTGAAAGCGCTTTTCCATCCAAGCAGCATTAGTAAACATCATGTTGGCCCTCCTTCCAGAAGCATTTACAACTTGTTCATACTTTCCATTCCAAAGAATCCAAATCAGGATTACAAGGGCTATACCGGCTCATCAAATGGCAACAGCTGAGTGATTTATTCATCTTGAAGGCATAGGGCCAACGATCTGTGCACATGTCACAATATGCAGACAGGCTGCTCTTGACAGTGTGCACGATTCGAATCAACAAACCTGCAGTAACCTGAAAGTCAGAAAGAAAAAACAATTTTGTGAATGCACTGGTGCTGAAATAAGCTGCCGCTCCAACGGCCTCACAAAAGCCTTGGCTGTGGTTCAGAACAACAGAATTATATGAAAGAAGCTTAATGCTAAACCTAACCCAAAGCAAACCCATTATCATCTGACTAATCTGCGCTAACAAATTTAATAGGGACAAAGCAACAATGTACCAAACAGTGTGAGACATTTAGGAGACCACATGGTACAACTGACTCCAGATATGTCTCAAAAGGCAAAGGCATGTCTCAAAGACATAAAAGACTGAATGACCTCCACTTTCTTACATTTGAACTCAGACAAATCTGAAGTCATTGTTCTTCGAGCTAAACATCTGAGGACTAGATTATCGGACAGCATTCTCTCTTTGGATGGCATTACTTTGTCCTCCAGTACGGCTGCAAGGAACCTGGGCATTATCTTGGACCAGGACATGTCATTTCTCCCTCATATTAAACAGGTTTCTAGGACCGTCTTCTTTCACCTCCGTAATATTGCCAAGATCAGGAGCATCCTGTCACAGAGTGATGCTGAAAAACTTATCCATGCTTTTGTTACCTCTAGACTGGACTACTGCAACTCATTACTGTCAGGATGTCCAGATGATTCCATTAATAACCTGCAGCTGATCCAGAACGCTGCAGCCAGAGTTCTGACAGGAACCAGCTCCAGGGAGCATATCTCTCCAGTTTTAGCTTCTCTTCACTGGCTTCCGGTGAAATCTAGAATAGATTTCAAGATTCTCCTTCTAACATATAAAGCTCTCACTGGACTATCTCCATCATACCTGCAGGATCTCATACTTCCGTATATTCCTAAAAGAACCCTCAGATCACAGAGTGCAGGTTTACCTAGAATTCATCATAATAGACTGGGAGGACGAGCTTTCAGCTATCAGGCAGCTTTACTGTGGAACCAGTTACCAACCTGGGTCCGAGAGGCAGACACCACGTCTGCCTTTAAGATCAAACTTAAAACCTTTCTGTTCAGTGAAGCGTACAGCTAGCCTCAAACAAAGTGTGTAGGGCTGATAGATCTAGTTACAGTCAGTTCTCACAGCTACAGCTAGAATAGGCTCATCAGACTCTTATTCTTCAATCTTTAGCACAGCTATGCTGCTATAGGCTACGCTGCTGGGGACACAGACATGACCCACTGAGCAGTTCCCCACTTCCTCAACACCAACCACTCCCTCACCTCCTCTCCTCCTTTTCTTTTCTTCTCACCGGGATTATCAGTGTGTCTTCCTTGCGGTTCTGTGTCTCTCTCTCCCTCTCTCTCTCTCTCTGTATCTTTCTGCAGGTCTTCCATCTCCAGACCTTCATGCTGCACGGACCTCTGCCTCTGACAAACCCAGGGTCCACTGTCAGCACCTGCCTGCACTGTTCCCTTTTTTATTAAAACCTGCCTACACCGTTCCTCTCTTTATAACAACCTGCTATACTGTATTATGTATATATGTATTATATATATTATGTCTGATATGTTTGTATTTCTATGATTGTATTGTTTCTCTCGATCTCTTTTATTCTCTCTGTCCTGTCTCCCTCTTCTTCTCCTCCTTTACCCAGCCAACTTTCAGCAGGATGGTTCCTCCTTGTAAGCCTGGTCCTGATCAAGGTTTCTTCCTGTTAAAAGGGAGTTTTTCCTTGCCACTGTGCTTACCTGGGGGCTTCAGGCTCTGGGTTTCTGCCTCTGTAAAGCACCTAGAGACAATTTTATTGTAAAAGGCGCTATATAAATTAAATTGAATTGAACTGAACTGAATTGAATATCATAGGTGGATGCCATGACAACCATGGAATGGGATGTGCCATCCATAAACCATTAGATCATCCCACAACTTCCCATTTATCATTACTTTGTAGAGCCTTGACCATTGAAATGGAAAGCCCTCACAGCTCCTGTCACTGGGCACAAAAGAAGAATGCACAAAAAAAGAAAAAAAAAAAAAAAAAAAAAAAAAAATCAAGAATCTGGCTTCCAGTCACAGTGAAATCACTAGAGTTGATATCCTGCCCAGATCAAATACCTCTATTAATTCCATATGCATTCAATTGGCAAACCTCAGACAGCAGGCAATCCTTTGACCTCACTCTTAAGGATTCCACTGAAAGCCGATTTGCAACCAACCCACCCCAGATATGCTTGTTTGATATCTTTTCCGTCAGTGATGCTTATTCTCTTCTGTTCCAGCCATCGGAGCACTTACGCTGCAAAGGTGAACACACTTTGCCCCAAAACAAAGAAAACAAACTTTTGTTTTTATCATTCAACTCAACTCAAGCTGGGTTTCCAGGGTCCAGCCTACTTTTTTTTTTTTTTTTTTTTTTTTTTTACAATATGACCTCATCCAAATGTAGAAAATCACACACAAATCACAAAAAACGCAGCCAGAGTCAAACCAAGAACATCCCTGCTAAACACACCACTAGGAGATGCAAAATTATTCAAAACTGGAACTGGGCCACCCCTGCAACGTAAACCTGAGTTTATGGAAAAAATCCACTGTAATTGATAAACTTCTGCAAAAAAAATGTTGTTATGTGAAAATGTGGATTATTATAAACAATACCAGCAGTTATCAAGACTTTGTGGTCTACACACAAAGGTGGCGACTCATTAAATGACTTCTAAATGTTCTGTTTCATGAGTGGTCAAGCTGTTTCTACAAATTACTTGACAACATGATTTATGGTGGATAAACAGCTTTGAGAAGAGATAAAAGCAACGTATTTAATCAAAATCGAGTATTTATGCTGTGACTGATAAATTTGGGCATATAGTCTGCGGACAGATTTTAAATATCAATCAATTATTTATGGGTCATACACAATAAGCTTCTCTCCAAACTGTAATATCCTGCTTGTCATGAGTGGATAAGATCTACTGGGATCTGCACCAGCAGGAATTATCAAACCTTATCAACACCAACAATAGAACCTGACCTTGAAACTTTAAAATTCACAAAACGGAATATAAAGTATGTAAAACATAGCTGTGGGATCTATTGGAGAGGCTTCGGCAGTTATCATGAGGGCTGGTAGCCTTTGTGTCTACGTCTACTTGCAGAAATCCTCCAGCTTTTCCTGACAAAGTCCATGTTTTAAATTGTGGACAGCAGTTGTTGCTCTCAGCTACAAGTATAAGCACACATCAGCATCTGTGCGTAAACCACCAAACAGTAATCAGACGGTGCAGTTCTTCTTGCTGAACCACATGCTGTATGGTCCTTCAAGGGGACAGTTTTATCATTCAGTCTGGCGCTCTGTGGGCGACAGAAATCATCATTAAAGACTCATTTTCACATTTTGGCGCAAATTTAAAAATCATTCAATAAATATTTTACCATTAAGGTCAAAAGCAAACTTTAATGAGCAAAGTTTTTGGAAAAACAGGAAAAGAAGATACATCAGAGAGGGGGGGTTAGCGAGTGCATATTTCTGCTCTTCCTACCCTGCTTTGGTTCCCTGCTGTGGTGCAATTTAAATCACTGCTGCTTGACCACAGTTGAACCATAGATGCGCTTCTACTCTTCATCCAGTGCTTATCCAGCTGAACCCAGTGCAGTCCGCTCATATGATAACCCCCCCCCCCACCCCCCCAATTATCTTTCAATCCCTACTCATATACAGCAGCGACTCTCCATTACATAAGCGGAGAGCCGCTGAGTGCACGGACCTAATGGGCCCTGACAAGCCTTCCAAAGACATTTCCGACGCTTCTTTTCAGTGAGAATCTATACAGCAAAGGTCCTCACCTGAGAGCAGATGAGCTCAGATTACGACTCCAAAAATTAAAGTGGCAGAGATTAATGCATAGACACATGTGGAATCTGATTTAGCTGCTTAGAACTTGGAAAGACCAAATCTTACAATTGAGGGAGAAGGAACAGGTGATTTGAGAGGAAAGAAATATTTTTATGTGGACATAATTGGGGGTATTTATACATAAGCTGCTCCTGTGTGATTTATTTCCAACAATGATTCGGACAACTGGGCTTCAGTTGACTAAAACAGAGTCTGATCCAAATGCCAAACGACTCTATTACATAATCCTGATTTTTGTACTTGCGTGGAACGATGCACGTGACAACCATCAGATCCATATCATCTGGAAGTATTGATCAGGTTTGACTGGTAACAGGGCTCAGCACACAGATGCAACACCACCGTGTCATTTTCACCCTTCATGCTAAATAACAGTTATTTTCGCTACAGACACACTCATGGAAGGTCAGAAGATAATATGAATCCAAACCTCATGGACTTATCTTCAGGCATCCCAAAACCGCAGGCAACATGCTCATTATATGCAGCAAAAGCTGGCAGTGACACGTCTGCAAGTCTTGTTTTTTTTTTTTTCTGAAATTTATGTGAAATTATGTGTTTTTAGGCTTTAGCCTGCATTTAGTAGCCGTGGGAAAGAAAAGGCAGGGATGAGATCCAGCGACGCAGAGGTTGAGTAAGCAATTATGGATCAGGTTTGAGGGGGGTTTTTATGTCTTTTATGGTGCATGTGGATGAAACAGGAGTGTAAATGTAGGAGCGAAATCAGAAGCAATCACTCATGTCTGAGCAAGAGAACCCATAAAATGGCGTTCTTATATCACTCCTGCTTAGAAAAGATGAAAAGAGTAAAAGCCGAGCTGTCAGTTGACGTGTGGAGGGCTGAAAAGCAGGTTGAGGAATAATCCTGTATGAATATACAGACTGCGGAGCAGATGGACTCTGAAGTGAATGGCACTTGAGTAGTGTCCCCCCAAAGGCAATGAGAAACACCAGAGCAGCTTGTGATTCAGTCAGATGGAGCTCAGCTGGTGAACCCAGGTAAATCTAAACAAAAAAAATCAGGTTTTACACATGGCGGATCAGAGGAACACAGAGCAACACAGACCTTACCAGGAGGACATTTTGCCAAATATCTCTGCAACGTGAGATGATTCATGGAAAACTGAGAGGCAGATAAAAACATCAGAGTCTAGTCGGACAGCTGAAGATCTAAAGGAGGCAGACGTTAGGCCATCATGAAGAGATGAATTTTAAGTAGGAAGCACGTGAAGAGCCAAGTCCTTCAAGTCCCTCTTTATGTACTGTAAATGGGACGCAGAAAACAATTCTGAAAGTCTTTTTCGCACCAATCTTCATCAACGCTGCTGCATCAGAGGTCCGTGCATGCGTGACAAAGTCCGCAAAGCATCGTCACGCAAGTACGAGTGACCAGAAGACGTTTCCGTATGGTCCTGCAACCGCGACGTGCTGCACCTTTTCTTCTTTTAGCAAAGAGATCGCGATACGTGCAGCAGTCATGGTGTCGGGCACGCCACGACACGTAAGACATCTCAAACGTGATACTGTAAAACACAAAGGGAAAAGTATTTCCCACGACTGATGTACAAGGAAAGCCAGTTCGGTCTCAGTGTTGAGTTTCCTCCCTCACAGTTAACACAAGGTTCCCTTTAAAGCAGAGGTGGGCAAACTAAGGCTCGAGGACCACATGTGGCCCGATGAACCATCTAATCCGGCCCGCAGAGTCCTAACAATAATTTCTCCAAAAGCCAAATGAAGAGGGTTGTCAGCTTGATTGGTTAGAAAAAGGAAAACCCAGTGTGGCCCTTCAGGCAAAAGAATTGCCCACCCCTGTTCTAAAACGTATAGATTCATATGTGAACACTACCACCTTTGAGGGCAGTCAGCCTCGAGCCAGACACGGTGTTCTCCAGAGAGGAAGCATCAGCACTTACAGTATCGCTGCAGGGATCAATGGTACAGTCGCCTCCGTTCTGCTGAGGCACAGAAAAAGCGGTAAACAGAGGAGTGAAGGTGTGTGGGAATGCCACCAGTGTGTATCTAAGGAGGAAGTGCTTTCAACAGTGACTGTTCATGTTGACCTACTTCGTCACTGTTTGCTTTTAGTGGTAAAGTCTACTTTACTACGCCATAGCAGCAACTCGGACCAAGTCGAAGGTGATTCAGGAGTTTGTGTTTACCTTCGGTTCAAACGCACAGAGGTGTCTTTTGGTGTGTAACAGTGAAAATGCAAAAATGTCCTCACTGAAACAGGCTTGGCAAACTTAATGTGGGCTTGCTAATATAATAAACCTTCAAGGAAAAGCTCCAAGTGTCGTCACGAACCATGGAAATGGCTTCAACACATTCGGCAGACACGTAAGGTGCTTTTATGTGCAACCACTGCACAGTTTCAGCAGACGAGGAGGCCAGGGGAATGTTGGTTCACATGCTTCCATCCTTTTCCTGATGATTTCTGGATCTACTTTGTTGACATAAGCCTGAAAAGACCGAACAGCAGAATCGCACCCTCAGAAGACAGAACACACAGCGGCTCTGTCACACTGTACGGGGACATGGTGCTCCTGTCCTTTATGGACGTACTAGGCCAGACAAAAAAAGTGATTTTAATGTCTGGTTGTAAAATAATGTCAAGCCACACCGCTTGGCTTATTTATTCACACATACACACCTGCACACACACACACACACACACACACACATTGCCTCGCAAACTTTTCTGTTCTGACTGGGAACTACTTCTTCCAACAGAACACAAAGTGGACCCACTTTTTTGTTTACTCTTGAAGAATGTTTGGATATTCTTGCAGGATCGCTTTGACGCATTCACTCACTGAGGGGTCTCCCCCACCCTATCTCCAACAGTGGCCCATGGAAGGGGGGCGGGGGGGTCCTCGTCGGCTTCCTTTCTGAAAGCCTACCCCGACTCGTCTGCCCACTCTCTGCCCCTGTCGAAGCCGGAGAAGAGCGCCATGTTTGGGCTCTGCTGTGGATGCAGCTCGCTGCTCGGCGCGCAGTGCGAAACGTTCCAGAAGCACACCCAGGAGTGCGCTTACCTTAGCTATCGCCTTCTTGTACCGCATGGCCGCTTGTTCGATCAGATGGCAGACTTTTATATTCCCATCTCCACACGGAACAACCACCCGGGTCCTCCCGAAACACACCGTCACTTTCATTTCTCCGCCGCTGTCACGTTAATTCCAATAAGGAAAAAGGCGCGTCGGAACGATGAAAAACATCCCCTCTGCTGGAAGGGTAAAAACTCTTCCCTGATCGTGGTGAAGGGTTTGTAGGTGAAGTTGTCTCCTCGACCTGCGTCCTCAGGGGCGAACCGAGAGAGAAGCCGTGCGCTGATCAGGGGCAGGGCCGGGTGCCTTCTGCGCCGTATTGACTCACTTAAGAAACTTCCCAACAAAAAGCCTCTCCGCGCAGCGGGAGCGCACAACAGCAGCGACTGCGCGACTCTGCGCGCACATGTCGGAGCAGGCACAGACACCGTTTCCAAACAGCGGGCTGCTGAGAACAAGCTCGTCCGAACACACGTCACAGAATCTTGCGAAATCTACAGGTTGTTTTCGTGATTTACACCAGTGCATCTTTTAATATCCTAAAATGTGTTTATAGGACTTTTTTTTTGTCCCGTGCACACATTTTTATACCTGTGCACTGAAAACCAGCGCCAGGTCCTGACATAACTATTCCCTCTCAGAAGTTGGACCTCCTGGGGTTTGTCTACTCCAGATGTTGATCCAGGTTTTCCTTTTCAAGCACTAATTGATCAGCAGTGCAGACATATTTCATCATGTGCTAAACCAAAAGCTTGAAAATACTGGCCAGATAACAGCAGTAAGGGCCACAAGGGACTGTAACATTACATAAATATACTGAGTGTTGCTGCTCTGGGAACGCGCTTAAATTAGATTTATGCATAAATTGTGTTACGTATATAAACTACAAATTACACGCCCCAGGATGCTTCTGCAAATGACCCAGTTTGCTGATAAAAGCTGCAAGCTTTTTGTTAGGATTTATTCCTGAAGTGTTATTTCTACCGTGGACTCAATAAGAGAACATGAAGATGAGTGCAAAAAAAAAAAAAACATATTGACCTAAGACTCCGGGGCTCTGACTCCATATCAGAAGGTCACTGGTTTAAGTCACGTAGGGGTGAGAGGTTCTTTTTTTTTTTTGGTCTGTCGTTCTTCATCTAACTCTACCCCTGAAATGTTCCATGTAAATAAATCCAAAAACATAAAAAAAACTTTAAATTATATCCTATTTTAATATTTTTTGCTAATCTAAACAGTTCCCAGCTATAAAAGCTTAGAGAAAGTGCTCCCCCTCGAGGAAGTTGGAAGCAAAATTCTTCCCAAAAGTTGTAGGTGAAGCAATAAACGTGACAGTGAAGTCACTTCACCCTACAGAGTTCACTACACATCAGGAATGCAGGGAGGAGCCAGACAACAGTGGTAATGTGTGGTTTTGTGAATTGTAATTATGCCATTTCTTTCTTTGTTCACATGTAAGGAAAGAATATTTGAAATATATATGATCCACCCAGTCAATGGAATGGAATGGAGCGTTTAGTGACATTTTTGTAAGCTGAGCTGTGCTGCAGGTCACAAGGAAGCAATACTTCCATGTTGAGGGAGGACATGCTCCAACATGGCCCCAGGACTGAAGGAGCTGCTTCCTTCCACAGACCTTACTGACAAAGCTTGCACAGTAACCTGTGTGTGTGGTATCAAAGCCATTTGTGATCATCAAAGACCTTGATCTTGGTCTGTAAGGTTTTTAAGATCAAACATCAAAGTCCAACATATCCTGAAAATGTCATTAAAATCTGTTCATAACTTTTTTTCCCCACAAATAAACCCCAACTGTCACATAACCTCTTTGGCAAAGGTAATAAACTTGGCCTTTATGCATCAGATTCGATGTGAACGACTGGATAAATTCCTGTTGCTATATGCTAATCTCTCGTCAGAGATTGGCTGGCTACTGCACTGACTAGACAACTTTTTCTGTTGCCCCAGCCACTCCCCATAAATTAGCAGGGAGCTATTTTACTATTCTGACTTTTTTGTGTTGTTTGTTACTGTTTAGTTTTTATTCTTGAAAGAAAAATAAAAAAACAGGGCGCCCTATCGCCCTCTATTGGCCAGCCGCCGCTGGATTTTCCTTCAGAACAGTTTGGACTGTAAAGTCTGGGCTGGTCTTCTTCTTTTCCATTATTACATATGTTTGATGTGTTTAATATTTATATTGCTTCACTTTTTAATTGGACTGAATTATTTTATGCTTCATTTACTGTTTTTCCAAAGGTATTCTCTCCCTGCAGCTCAGCAACCTGCTCTTTGTCATCACTCATCCACTCACAACATTAAGTCACTTTAGGCCAACTGTTAACTGTCATTATGGTGTTTTAGAAATATTGTCTAAACTAATCTAAATGCAAACATACTGTATTCGACATGCTTGTTTAGGATGTTTTCACTTTATTCCTCTGTTACTTCGCACTTTTACTACTGTTTGGCTCTTGTGAATGTGATTTTTTTGGTCCACAATATATGGATTATATAAATATAACCAATATAAAATTTTCTGTCAGCTCTAATTTTCTGTATTTCTTCTGACTTGGGTTACAGTAGGTGGGTTCAATAAAAATTAGAAAGGAAAATGATGTTTCTATATTTTTGTGTATTAATAATAGGGTGTACTGTTTCAGTCTGATTCTTTGTTAATCTGCAATATATATATATATATATATATATATATATATATATATATATATATATATAGGTCTTTTTATTGATTACCTTTTTTGTTTATTTTTAATTTAATATCTTTAATTTAATAATCTTTTATCTTAGATAAAAGAGATAGAAGATAATAATAGTTAATGGTTAAAGGTTAATGGTTGGAAAATATTGAGATCAGAAGCACAAGACATACTGAGGTCTAACATCAAAGACAAATTACAGATCAAGCACACATCAAAGAGATAACGCTAGACGACTTGAATTGCCCCTCATTGTTTATATTAACACAGTTCTTGAACAAAATGTCTTTCACGTCAACATGTCTCTGTCCACTGGCAACCGAGGCGGATTCAGGTCAGTTTAGCACCCTAAACATCGCACTAATGCACAATTGTGATGGGAGGAAAACTGGATCATTACAGTTTTAAATCTGATTACTCATGGGGTAGCTGTGGATGAATTTTTAAAATCTTCAATATGCCAGAAAAATTCTATAAACAGGAGAAAGCCAGACATTGCACCAGAACCCGAAAGTCTGAGTAGAACCTGCTTAGCTTTCACAGTGCTTCAAAACCATCATTAGCTACAACTAATGAAAAACACCATGAGAAAAAAAATATGTTGAAGGCTTGACTGAAAGCAGAAGAGCATCAAAAATCCTGATGTCTTTGAAATCATCCCAGGGTCAGAAGTTCAGGATTCCCGTGGTGACCAGCAGCTAGGTGCAGATGCCACCAAGAGATCATCATCTATCTTTATGGCAACCAGGGGAGGTGAGCTGAGAGTGAAGAGAAATCACAGCTGGACAAGAAACACACACACAACATCAGCATGTAGCACCTGCAAGGGTAAAACGTGTACTCTCCCAGATGACAGAGATTAAGAATCAGATTTTAAAGAATAGCCATTAGCTTTGACATTTGACGACAAAAGCCGGGCAAAAACCCAACACTGTGTAATTCAGACAGATGTTTTGCAGAACTGCAGCAAAACAATGAATGAATTTGTTTTTGCAGACGACTTCAAGTCCGAGTACATTCAGTGTTCACTAATTGGACAAGGAGGATTCGGAAACGTATATGCTGGTCACAGAGCAGCTGATTCCGCACCAGTAAGTAGTAATAATGTATCGTCCTTGCCTGCTCTAATACCAATCATCTTTTATCGTAGGTGGCCATAAAATATGTTCCAAAGAAGCTGGTGAAGAATGGTCAACTGGTAAGATAGGGCACGTGACTCTCAGCAGCAAATGCTCAAATCAGCTATTTTAGAATCAGAATCATCATCCTTTTATCATCATTGTGCAAGGATAGACAACAAAATTAAAATGGTGTCACATTAGCAAAATATAATCTCTAAATAATGAATAAAATAAATAAAGGAATAAAGTATATACACCCTTCCTGTGGGCTCACCACCTGCAGGAGGGGCCAGAGGGGTCGGGTGCAGTGTGATTTGGGTGGCGGCCGAAGGCGGGGACCTTGGCGGTCCAATCCCCAGCTGCAGAAGCTAGCTCTAGGGACGTGGAACGTCACCTCTCTAATGGGGAAGGAGCCTGAGCTGGTGTGAGAGGTTGAGAAGTTCCGATTAGATATAGTTGGCCTCACCTCCACGCATAGCAGGAGCTCCGGAACCAGCCTTCTCGAGAGGGGTTGGACTCTCTTCCACTCTGGAGTTGTCGATGGGGAGAAGCGGCAGGCGATTCTTGTCGGCCCCCGGCTCAGTGCCTGTATGTTGGAGTTTACCCCGGTGAGAGAGAGGGTAGCCTCCCTCCGCCTTCGGGTGGGGGGATGGATCCTGTCTGTTGTTTGTACTTACGGCCCAAACAGCAGTACAGCGTATCCACCCTTTTTGGAGTCTTTAGAGGGAGTACTAGAGAGTGCTCCTTCTGGGGGGTCCTTCGTCCTCCTGGGTGACTTCAACGCTCATGTTGGCAGCGACAGTGAGACCTGGAGGGGCATGATCAGGAAGAACGGCCCCCCAATCTGACCCCGAGCAATGTTCTGATGTTGGACTTCTGTGCTCATCACAGATTGTCCATAAAGAACACCATGTTCAGACATAAAGGTGTCCATATGTGCACTTGGCACCAGGACAACTTAGGACGCAGTTCAGTGATCGACTTTGTGGTCTTGTCATCGGATTTGGGTGAAGAGAGGGGCGGAGCTGTCAACCGATCACCACCTGGTGGTGAGTTGGCTCCGATGGTGGGGGAGGATGCCGGACAGACCCGGCAGTCCCAAATGTATTGTGAGGGTCTGCTGGGAATGGTTGGCAGAGTCTCCTGTCAGAAGGAGCGTCAACTCCCACCTCCGGGAGAGCTTCGGCCATGTCCTGGAGGAGATGGGGGACATTGAGTCCAAGTGGACCATGTTCCGCGCCTCCATTGTTGAGGCGGCCGACCGGTGCTGTGGCTGCAAGGTGGTCGGTGCCTGTCGTGGCGGCAATACCTGAACCCTCTGGTGGACACCGGCGGTGAGGGATGCCGTCAGGCTGAAGAAGGAGTTGTATTGGGCCTTTTTGGCCTGTGGGACTCCTGAGGCAGCAGATGGGTACTGGCGGGCCAAGCAGAGTGCAGCTGTGATGGTCACTGAGGAAAAGACCTGGGCGTGGGAAGAGTTCGGTGAAGCCATGGAGAACGACTTCTGGACAGCTTTGAAAAGGTTCTGGACCACCATCCGGCACCTGAGGAGGGGGAAGCAGTGCACTGTCAACACTGTGTACAGTAGAGATGGTGTGCTGCTGACCTCGACTCGGGACGTTCTGGATTGGTGGAAGGAATACTTCAAAGACCTCCTCAATCCCCCGACACACCTTCCAGTGAGGAAGCAGGGCCTGGAGACTCGGGGGTGGGTTCTCTTGTCTCTGGGGCTGAGGTTGCCGAGGTTGTTAAGAAACTCCTCAGTGGCAGGGCCCCGGGGTTGGATGAGATCCGCCCGGAGTTCCTCAGGGCTCTGGATGTTGTAGGGCTGTTGTGGTTGACTCTGCAACATCGCGTGGACATGTGGCAGTGGATTGGCAGTGGTACCGCCAAGTGGTACCTACCGTTGTGGTGAAGAGAGAGCTGAGCCGAAAGGCAAAGCTCTCGAATTACCGGTCGATCTTCGTTCCTACCCTCACCTATGGTCATGAACTTTGGGTAGTGACCGAAAGAACAAGATCGCGGGTACAAGCGGCCGAAATGAGTTTCCTCCGTAGGGTGGCTGGGCTCTCCCTTAAAGATAGGGTGAGAAGCTCTGCCCTCCACGAGGAGCTCGGCGTAGAGCCGCTGCTCCTCTGCATTGAGAAGAGCCAGATGAGGTGGCTCGGGCACCTAGTAAGGATGCCTCCCAGACGCCTCCCTGGTGAGGTGTTTAGGGCATGTCCCTCCAGTAGGAGGCCTCGGGATCCCCCCCGGAGGAACTGGATGAAGTGGCTGGGGAGAGGGAAGTCTGGGCCTCCCTGCTTAGGCTGCTGCCCCCGCGACCCAACTAAGCTGATAAGCGGTAGAAGATGGATGGATGGATGGATGGAACGATGGGGCCATCAAACATAAAAAAAACAAGCCTGGCTCGTCTGGTAAAAAGCTGCAGCCAGTAGTTCTCTATTATTATAATTTACATGATTTAATTATAATTGACATTATTTAATAAATTTTCACTGGTATCAAGAGTATCATGTGATATGTCAGAATATAAAAATGTGATATCTCAAGGCTAATTCCTATGTTAATTTAATAAAATAATATTAGTAATAATATTGCAGACCCAGTGTTTGTGGTTGTTAGGCACATCACTCAGACAGTATCAGGACCCCACCTCTTTGCCTCTGGTGATCAGCCCCATAACAGTGTGCTGGATTTAATTTATTTTCCATTTCAGCACATAAATGGGGAGCCGTACATGGTGCCGAATGAGGTGCTCCTCATGTTGGTAACAGCAGGAGGACCAGAGTCAAAGGGAAAATCAGCTGCTATTACCCTGCTGGACTGGTGCGATCTGGATGAGCAGATTGTCCTGGTCATGGAGCGACCAGTCAACTGTAGGAGCCTGATCAACTACATGGATCATTGTCCCCTGCAGGAAGCCCTGCTAAAGGTAAGGAGGCTGTTTGGAGAAGGTCTCTGTGGCAATGTCACTTTCACATTTATGCTGCTGCCACACTTGCGTAACATTCCTTCTTGTGTCTCCGTCAGGACATCATGAGACAACTGGTGGACGCAGCCGTCTACATGCACTCTGTCGGGGTCTTTCACCAGGATATAAAGTGTGATAATATCCTGATTGAAGAAGGCAAAGAGTTGAATAACATACGAGTTAGGGTCATAGACTTTGGTTCTGGTTACCTCACAATTCAGAAGCAGCATAGTCTCTCTGGTATGTCTGACCTCTCTGACTACTCCTGAACTGCTCTTCTGATTTGTGATGGTTTATCATTTACTCGACTTCACTTTTTTGCTTACAGGAACTGTTTCCTACAAGCCTCCAAAGACAAACAAGCAGACGATATATGAGGGCAGCCCCACCACTGTGTGGCAGCTGGGCGGTGTGCTCTACGACATGTTGGTCGGCTGTAAAAGATTCAACACTCATCTGTTCCTCCTCGATGAATCCATGTTCTACAGTGATTTGAAGGACCTGACCGTGACTGAAGGTAATAAGAACATGATGAGCTTGTAATGGTTGACTGAAGCTTCCCCTCTCATATTTGTGTCCACTTTCTTCTCAGACTGCCTGAATTTTCTCAGAATGTGTTTGAATATCAACTTAAAGGAGCGTTTGACCCTCAAAGAACTGAGGATGCTCTCCTGGTTTGAATAATCCATCCCATCCTGAATCAGGAGACAAACACCAGCCACCACTGTTTTAATTAGCCTATATCATGCCCTGAGTTGACGTATTACTTTTGTAAAATGGGTTCCTATAATTAATATATTTAATAAGAATGCCTAATCTCAAGTCCTTTTAATATGAGCAGAAATAAAATAACTGCACCTCGAGGACCACAGAAAAAAACAAAACATATTTTATTAATATTAACTTTAGCTTCCGTGGATTGTGCACACTAAAAACTGCCAGTGTCTTTGAGGAGGCACCAGGAGTAGCTGAGTGCGGGACCTTTAATGCAACGACTGAGATGGACACACAGGCTGATAAAGATGCTGAGCCAATTTAGTTCGTCCACTTTAGTGTTCCCGATAGTACCATTGTTCAACGCGGAGTGATTTGTCAACAATCACCATTAAGAACCAATCAGATGGCTTGAATTCATCCTCATAATTGAGGATATTCAAGGTTGCCATGAATGTAAACGGGCCTGTTGATAGCGTACGAAACTCATCATTGTGATGGAATTGCTGCATGCAAACAGGCTGAAATCCTCAGACCCACTGTGAAAATAGATGCTGTTCAGTGGCACCTGGTTTCTTACCCACACCTCTAAATCCACACCTCTGGTGCAGCATGTATTGTTGCATCCCACAGGAGACTACTGATTTTAAATGACTCTGAATCTAGTCCTAAATAATTCATTTGGGGTTTCCACTGATTATTTACCAGTATTTAATTGTCAGCAAATCACGCAACGAAATCAGTGAACGTTTTCATCCAGAATATTCCACTCATGCATTTTTTGTTTTTATTTTGTTTGTTTTTAATAAATAGTTTTCCCTAGTTTTTCCTATGTGCTCCAACACTTTTCACTCCTATTCTCTACTAGAAGCCCTCTAGTGGATGAGTGGATACATCGACCCTGTTTTCAATCAGCAGTGAGCCTCACTCGACCAGTAACATGTCTATTTATACCAAAAACAGTGATGACAGACCCATAAATCCAGAAATCTGTGACACGCTTCTGTAAATTTCATAATGTTAATACAGAATTACTGAGAATTGTTAATATTGACAATACATTATCACACACATTTTAAACTAATTATTGTATTATATAGCATAGATTACTAATGGTTAGAACGAAAAGCATGTGAAATACTAACCGTGGAAAGTGAAAACAAATGACCCCGACGTGATTTGAACACGCAACCTTCTGATCTGGAGTCAGACGCGCTACCGTTGCGCCACGAGGTCTGAGAGACGACTCGCTCACCATTTGATGATCCTCACATGTCAGACGCGTCAGAGCTGAGCGACCAAAGACAGACAAGCATGACAAACATGATTTATTTAAACCTGGGTGTTAAAACAAGGACACTATGATCAACGATTCCACCCCTCCTTACAATAACTGTTAATAATTGTTTAATTTGTTTTTATGTTTAGCTCATTTCAGCACCATGGACAGTTGTCACACTCTGAAACTGGCATTCTTGCCGACAAAGAAGAAACAATGGAAAATCCATTTTATTACCTGTTCCCCCACACCACTGATCTTTGAGGTGCTGCCCGCCATCCCTATCCTCCTCTATTTCCTGTGTTGATTATCAGATACCCACCATACTTTGCAGTGCCCCCTTCTTTCCTGTCCTCCTTCCCTTCATAATGTGCTGATTCTCATTCTAATCAATACCCATTGTATTCTGTATGTACATAATGGTGTTTACATAACTGTCTTTTGTCCATCTGTATAAAAGTACCCTGAGATCACTGGTCTGGGTCAACTCGCTGGCTCAGACCAGTTCTGTCAGTCAGTTCCACCAGTTTGCCAGCATACTTTGAAACTCATACCACCACAGCAAACCACTAACCTGAACTTGAGTGGTTTGCTCAATACTGAGCATCTCCTGATGCAGCAGCAATTGCCAGAAATTACATGATTTCAAGATTATTGTTGGATCAGTTCACCTCCAGAGTTATTTGCAGTTACCAGTAAGCATTGATTAAAAACACTGAAATTACTAATTTTTACATAAAACCTTTTAGTTTTTATTTCATTTATTTGACAAGCAGCAGGAACATGTTAACTAATTTTTCTTTACATTTAAAAGCTGATGCAATAGTCAGTTTACCAGGTTTCTTACAACAGTTATCCTTAATTAAAACATTTAACAAAAAAAAAAAAAAAACAAAAATAAACACACAACTGCAAATGTGAGGAAAGAAAACATGTTTTTAATGTGTAGCCACCAACGTTTCACTGATGTAGCTCTCACGTGTAGCTCTTCTGGTTTTCTTTTCTTTAATTCAGTCATAATAGTATATATTTATATATCTCCTCTCTGCCGTTTCTTTATTGTTGAACGCACTCGTGCGTGGCACTGGTGATGTTGTAAACAGCTTCAAAATGAGAAGGATGAAGAGTCGAAGGAAGGTGGTGGTGTCGTATGACATGACACGGTGATATTTCTTGTTTTCAAAAACAGAGGCACCAGTCCTGCTTTTAGTCACTGCGTAGATCCAGAACAGGAGGACGAACGAGTCCATTTCTTACTTCTGTCGCCTGAAACCTGCCGGCCCACTGTGCATGAGTAGAAGTGCTCCTTGGCTTTGCTTACGCCACATAGCTGTACTCGTCCGCAGAGGTCTGGCTTCGCTCAATGTACTGCTTGTCGATGAGCACTTCGATGCACTTTTTGATCATGCTGATGCTTGGGTTGAACCTGGCTTTGGACTGGTTGATGACCTACACACACAACCAAATGAAACACAATTTGCAAACACATATGAGAATGTTTTACACTGTTATTGGTAATAACAGTTTACCGTAATTTCCGGTGTATAACAGTTTACTGTAATTTCCAGTGTATAACACTTTACCGTAATTTCCAATGTATAACAGTTTACCGTAATTTCCGGTGTATAAGCCCCTACTTTTTTCCCACGCATTGAACCCTGCGGCTTATATAGAGGTGCAGCTTATTTATGTTTTTTTCCCCGCTCACGAGCTTCATACACCAAAACACATCATACCAGTAAAATTACAGAACAGGTCACAGTGGGCCAATCAAATGCACTCACACTACAGTACGATAAATTATTTACAACCTTAATTTGACGCTTCATACACGTAACGCACACCCTATAATGGGAAAACAAAGAAATAAATGCATTTGATGCAGGTTTCAAGTTAAATGGGATCGATCTGGCTGTAGCAGAAGAAAATAGAGCTGCTACATGAAAGCTTGGCATTGATGAATCGATGGTGAGACGTTGGAGATGGCAGCGCAAAGAACAGTCTAAATGCAAAAAAGACGACAAAAACTTTCCGTGGAAAAAAAAATGCTGGTGGCCCAAACTTGAAAACGTTCTTGAAGACTGGGCAAATGCACAAAGAGCAGACGGCCGAGGGGCTTCCACCGTACAGATCCGACTGAAAGCCAAAAGCCTCTGTTTGCAGTTTGCAAAACATTCCCCGTATATCTACGTGTTTGTGGAATTTTACTGGTACCTATTTAATTAAAAGTTTTTTAAAAAATTCTGTGTAACGTCTTTCTGTGTAAATCAGTAGCGGCGTCAAGATTTTTATGGCGAGTGGGCTTCAAGAAACCTTGATGGGCCAGTGAAAATTATGTAATATATCGGCACTGTCTGTGGTACTGAGGGAGACATCTGCGGCTTATAGTTGAGCGCGGCTTATATATGTAAAAAGTTAATCGTTACCTACTGTAATTACCAGTGTGGCTTATATTTAGGTGGGCCTTGTACACCGGAAACTACGGTAACTTTAACTCCATGGAGAAACAGGTGTAAAAATCCATCATTTAGCTGCCTCCTCAACCGAACCCTCGGCCTGTGTGAGCTGTATATTCTTTCTACACTGAACTGTGATGTTCATTTCACTCACCTCCTGGATGAGGGCATTGTGGCGAAGCACCTTGCGGGCCTTCATGATTCTGACTATAGCAGCTTGTAAATACATTTTGCGATCCTCGTCTACGGCACTCCTTGTCTGTTCCATCTCCTGGTAATCACACATATTGGTGAGAAATATTGTCACTTCAAAAGCAAAGATTAGATTAGAAACAAGGCTCCAAAACTCTGCCT
The DNA here is from genome assembly GCA_015343265.1 of Pao palembangensis. Lineage (NCBI taxonomy): Eukaryota > Metazoa > Chordata > Actinopteri > Tetraodontiformes > Tetraodontidae > Pao > Pao palembangensis. Next base: position 10,062,640 of record CM027086.1, read on the forward strand.
AACCTGTGGTGTGTCTTTCTGCATTGAGGTTGTAATTTTGAACTTTGTTCTTTTACTGGTGAAATTCATATTTAGTGAAAAAGTTGACTCAATTTCAATCTCTTCCTGTGAACACAAGGGGAGAAGTACGTTAGGAATGACACTGGGACTTAATTACCGTCTCACGCAGAGTGTAGTTGCTACTACAACCTTCTGTGAGTCGTGATTGAGCATCTTGACGTCCAACAGGGACTTAATGGTTTTCTGAAGCTCTTTCTCGTTCATCTGTGTGCCGTCCTGCAGCTCCTTGTACGTCACCGTCTGGCTGTTGTTAAAGGCCAAAAGCACAGCCATCTGGTAGGTGGTCACCATGGCAACGTAAGGCTTGGTCAGGTAGTTCATTTTCACCTCGCCTGTTGGACGAGAGCAGGAGAGGGTCGGAGGAGGGAGGTGTGCGTACAGCATTTTCCATTCCAGCTCACAAATAAAGAATTTTTTAAAAGTCTGTCAGTAAAAATCATTTTTAACATTTTTATTTATCACTTGAGTCAGCAGGAAAAAGATGACTGTGCTACCTGTGCAAAGATAGTGCAGCCAGGTCAACTTCCTCCCACTAAAGTGCTGATTATAAAACAACTCAAACTGCAAAGAAATAGAGGAGAACAACTGAGATTTCCATGTGCCCCTTGGAGGAGTGGAAAACGTGAAGGCAATGGTGCTGACCATCTGCACGCTCTTCTCTAGTTCTTGAGGGATGGCAAACGTGGAGGAGGGGACGTGGGTGAGAGGCCATGCTCCTGCCTGCAACCAATGACACAAGGCTACACTCTGTACTGAGAAATCACTGGAGGACCTCAGAAACTGGCAGAATTACGTCGATCTAGGTGTGTACAGTTAGAATTAATCATCGCTCACCTGTAAAACGTAGATCTGAAAGCTGATGCCCAGGTCGACAACCGTGTCCTGCGTCTTGATGAAGTTGTTGAACTTGTTGTTAAGGTCGGCGCTCACGCTCATGTCTGTGTACATTCTGTGTAGTTTGCTTGTGAACTCATAGCCGCAGGCTTGCTGCAGTGGACGGGCGCAGAAAGAAAATGAACACGTTTAACATCCCACTGAGTGGTTTTATAATGCCTCGCTCTAATTGTACCTTTAGTTTGTTGATCATGGCCTCTTCTGAGTCCATTGACAACGATAAACCGTGTATTAACCGCTTCGCTAGCATTCTGGCATAAAACTGAAAAGTGAAACAGAAGCAGTTGAAGTTCAGTGCTGTTAAATTACAGCTGAGACGTTTCCAAAAATGGCTACACCGTAGAACACACTGCTAGATTTTCCTTCAGAGCAGCACATGGTCTGATTACAGCTCCCAGCATTTGAACTCTAATCACCTTTTGAAAGATATCCTTGTCATCTATGTACTTGAACACTGTGATGAAGCTTGTCAGCTTGTCCTCCACCTCATTCTCTGTCATTCCCTTTGCAGATTTTTTCAGCAGATTGTCACAGTATTTGGCCAGCTGCACAGAGACAACAGACGGAACATGACCTGGTCAAAACCGTGTGGGTGCGTGTGTGTGGGTATTTGTGTGGGTGTGAACTCACTAGTTCCGGGGCTTTACAGATGGACTTGGGTTCTCTAAAGTTCACTACTGATGTTAAAGCCTGAGAGAAACATCAAATGATCAATCAGTGACATTCAGTCCAGCAGTCCCATTTTTCTACTATTAGTGTTTTCTATTCTCTCTCCAGTTAGAGATTTGTTTTATGTTTTCCTGCTTGACGTTATGTTGCAAATGTTTCAATTTTCTTGTGAATTTCATGTTGTTCTTACCTTATCAAGCGCACTCATAAAGTGCTGATCTCCATTTAGAACTGTGTTTATAAGCTGAACAAATTTACTGTGAACTTCCAGCACTGACTCCACAAACAGGGTTGGCATCTAGACAGGCAAGGAAACAAAGCAGTAAGAAACGAGGCATTATTTGAACAAAAGTATTCAAATAATCAACAACATAACATTGGATAAGACAGATGGCATGGAGTAGAAGTTGAGGGTGTACTGACATTTTCTTGAGAAAGGTTACTGGTACCGCGGATGCCCTCATTGTGTATGTGAACCTGCAGCTCCTGAATCATGTGGGGCAGCCCATTGGAAACAGCTCGCAACAAGGTGTACATGTTTGCCATGTCTAAAAAAAAAAAAAAAAAAACCCAAAAGACCAACACAACGGTTATGATCGAGCAACAGTTCAATAATATCTACCCTTCACGAATAAAAGGACTGACCGTCTCTCTTCTCCTGCCGGATGATGTTCTGGCACTCCCCGTGCAGGAAGTGCAGGTGGTCTGCGACCATCCTCTGCTGGCATTCATGGATGACTTTGGCGTAGGAGCTGGGGTGAAGATACTTCCGACATCTCATCTCCTCATCTTTCAACCTTCCCAAAACCTAAAGGAGCACAAACAACAGCCTGTTTTTTTTTTTTTTTTGTTAAATGTTCCCTCCTCCAAACAAAGTGTGTACAGAAAGCAGTTAGAGCCCACAAAGCCGATCAGATAACCGACTGAAGCAGGCAGGACAAGACGGAACATGGCTGTAAAGGACAACACAGTGTACCGCTGGATCTGCTGCTCCAGATCTGCTGCACAATAAACTCTTCAAAGCAGCAGAGCAACTCAATCCACCAGCACTGCAATTTCAGAACAGCTCACAGTTTCACGGCGGTCTAAAGAGCTTACCTTTTCCATATACTGTGAACAGTTGGATTCTTGAAGTAGATTGGAGGCTTCCTGTTTGTAATACTCTCCTGTTTTTGTCAGAAATAGCCCTTCAAAGATTTCCTGATAAAACTGCAACGAGGAAAAAAAAAACCTATGACCTCTACACGAACTGTATTGTACATTATGTACGTGTTGCAAACTGAGGTAATGAGTAGCACGAGGTAGAACTCAGTAAACTGGTTCAGAGTCTGGTGCCTGACCTTTAGTGGACACTTCTTCTTGTACTGTTCAACATGAACAAATGAGTTGATAACGCCGTGGATGACTGTCTGATTTGGGTTTTCTCCACAACGATCACTGTAAAAGATGCAGAAAATGATGAAGATAAGCCTCATTTGAGCCTCAGTTAATGGAAACGGCATTAAACTGAGGCAATTCTAGCATCAGTCGATGACAGATAGTTATTTTCAACAAAAAATGTGCGACAAAGCACGTGTTAAATACATTTAAAAAAAAAATGCATACTTTTTGATTTCATTCAGCAACATCCGGATCAGCACAGCCTGAAGGGGTTCGATCATCAGCTTCCTCCACGTATCTAGAGCCAACTGCAATCACACAACCAGGGGGCTTTTAAACAACACAGAGGTAAACTGAGAGAGTAAGACATAAACTACAGATGCTGACTGTCACTAAACATTAGCATTTGATATTTATCTTGCTGAGTTGCTAAAATTCAAATTCAATGTGTTTAATTCCCAAACAAGTCCTATGTTTATCCTGGCTATTCCCAGACTTTGCCCAAGTAAAGCTGGAGGAGACTCCAGCCTTGAGAAAAGTTTGTTTTGTTTAGGACAGAACAGTGGATACCTCTCCGATCTCCATGAGGGGCTCGTTCATGTCCACTCCCCCGTAGCCATACTGGAGGTCCGCTTCTGTTAGCTTGTTCTTTTTGATGAACTGAGTGTTGAGATACCTACAGTAACATAAAAAAGAAGTTATTAGTATATTGTGTGTATGGTTTAATCCTCTAAAAGGAAGTAGGGAGCGGAAAGAGCACACCCAGACAGGCTGGTGTTGACAAATGTCTGCAATCATGCTGATCTGTCAACAGATTACATCCCTAAATTTTACCATATGATATGAATGTAGCGTTGAGGTAACCAGAAATATTCTGGACTGTTTTCCTGTGGGTTTACTTGTGAATCGTGTATGTGAAACAACCGTTTTGATATATGAAGCAATATTTTATTTCACAGGAAAAATTCAGGTAAATCAAATAAATCACACATTTTTGAGTGTTGTTTTACCATACTCATGGAGTGAGTATGGTAAAATTCTTGAGATATTACTTCCTTTTCTTTGTGTTCTGGTCTTACTTACTCCTTTAACAACATGTATATCCAATTTTTCTTACACACTAAACGTTTTACAAACACCAATATAACAGGTAGCAATGAGAAATACTAATAATAAAGAGAGTGAACAGCCTCATTTATGGCTAAAAGCCACATTAATTGTAATACCTGTCTCTGAAGATGCACGTACACAGGTACTGTTTCCTCTTAAAACCAGTCTTTTCTATCTGCCTCATTGTGTTACATCACAGGGGGTATATGTAGAAGCAGACTGTCTGCCGTGACGAACACTTAAAAATAGATGTGAAAGCTCTCCAAGGGGGAACTGATTTAGATTGAGTCAGAACAGACCAAGTCATTTTGGCACCTCACTCAGTGTTCAGGCTAATTTTTTTAGGAAATCAAAACAGTCCAGAAGAACAATGACGTTTGGGACAGACTCAGTCGCCTCACTCATTCAAGAACACTAAAGCACCAAGGCAATTTTAAAATGCACCACTGACAGACACCTGCTTTGGTTTTCATCTTAAACATGTCAGCAGGACAGAGCATTTAAAATGATGACACAGCATGGTCCTCATGTCTGTGGAGAGTTAAAAACTCTCATACCAATCTGCTCTGCATGAAAGCTTACAGTAGTGTGAAATGCACCACTAAACCGTGCATCAGCACAGTGACTCACTGATATCATTTATGTCATTTCAACAAGCTGTACATGGTTCAAACAAGAAGCTGCAGTTACCGGTACAAGCAGTCCATGTAGTCGGCTCCTTTGCTGTACTCGTCCCAGTATCTGTGGTACATACTTAAAACTTTCTCCTCTGAATCAAGCACTTTCTGGAACATGCAAACAGGACAGCTGTTCTAGACAGAGATATACTTCTCATATTAAAAAGAATATGTTCACAGTGCTTCAATGAGTGCTTACTTTGTATAACTGCCGGACATGATTCTCAAGAAACACCTTAGTCTCCGTGTATAGTCTCTCACCCAAAGGCTCTGGGTACGCAACACACAAGGCATAAATGTCGCTGGTGCCAGAATTCAGGATAAATTAAACCGGTGAGATCAAACAACTGCCAATATATGCACTTCATACCTACACGGTAATTGAATTTACATTTTTCATTTGTTAAATTAATTTGTCGCAATCTGGGTGAATGGGTTACTGTAATGTGAAACTGTGAACACTTTTGTCTTAAAAAAAAAAAAGACTAATCTAATTATACTCTATTTAAAAATTCACTGTAACATTGAGGGAGGATACGAGAACCGATCATTCCATGTTGCTCTTTCAACATAATCGAGCATCACCACCGCCTTGATTGTTGTCAGGAGCTTGTTCCATGTCTCATCAAAATCCACCACCCGTGGCTTTAAGGACATTGTACTGTCTTTCTTTCAGCCTAAGAAAAAGAAAAGAATACAGACATTTTCAGATTGTGTCATGGCCTATTCTATTTTACTAGTTTTCTAGTAAAATAAACATTTATAACATGTATCTCCTGAAAAGATAATAAATTAACATGATGAAGTTTAAATGTCAGTAATGTTATTGAACAAAGCAAAATTATTTCTTAACTTTTGTCAATACTTGAGATATTACCACCATTATTTGTATACATTTATTAATGATAATGTACATGGCTGAACAGCTGATCATATGATATTGTACAAAGAGATGAGAAAAACCTTGCAGGTATGTTGACGTACGTAATAATATCGTACTTAACACAGACAGTTCGGTTCGCGTTAGGCGACATGGAAGCAAATAACTTTAAATGTACACAGCCATAATAATATAATTCAATTAATTTGAGAGAACTTGGGCCCTCTGTTGTCACTCGTCATTCATACAAGTTTACTTCACGGAATACGTTTCTATACATGTACCTACATCTTTGTTTTTGTAATTGCATACACAGAGATCCATTTTTTCCAAAGAGACTTGTGGACGCTTCTTTACTGCCATCATTTAAGTTAAGGCTGCTGGCAAGCAAAATGCCATTCCCAAAATAGGATGGCTAACTAAACGGCTAGCCATGTTGTAGCTACGGGCTGCTACTTCTTGCTCCAGTCCAAACAGTTCTGATGGATCGGCTAGACTAGTGAGCTAGCAGAATGCTAACGGTCACTTAGCTACTGCTAGCAAACGACTATCTTCCTTACATTTTCTATGCATCAATTGTGACAGTTCGTCCAAACATGTCACTGTTGTTAAACGACAAATATTATTAAGGTGAAGCGCGGACTTTTGAGAAGTACGTACCTCTATCCAATAATTATTTGTCTAAAAATCCAAGTTTCTCCGCTGTCACAGGCTTGATTTGTCTCACTTACAGGGCTTCCCTACCTCTTGGATCATACCAATACATTATTTCATGGGGATACATTGTGAACAAATTTTATTTGATGGTAAAGTAATTATATTTGGCCAGAGGCAGGGAATTCTTTACTGGTACCATCTACCTTTTTTCCATTTCTTGTCTGTTTTTATACGTATATATAGTAAGGGCAATAACAAAAAGTTAACATGAATTCAAGCAAAACCCCATAGATCTCTGGTATCACCCAAAACTACGGAAGCCTCTTAGAAAAAGACTATGACTTACGTCACAGATATGTACCTTAATTAATATAAAAATGTTCTTTATTCAGAGTTCTTTGCCCTGCCATAAGTTATGTGAAAAACTGCTGACATAAAACAGTATGCTTTTATATCGTCCAATTATTTTAATGTAACACTTCTCCTTTAAACTCCTACCAAAATGACATTTATAGAGGATGAGGAAAGAAAACAAAGAAAAAAAAATTGCAAATAACATAAAATTAGGACTAGTCTAGTTTTTGTAAATATATTAAGGAAGAATTAGGTTCAACAATGGCTGAACATTTTCACAAGTATATCTAAATCCAAACCTTCAGCAGAGTGGGACACATGAATGATTTTCCCTCACCTTTTGACAGAATACATGCTTAACTGTCATAGAATTGTATTTGTGTCTTTACTTAAAACCTACCAACTCATACACTAAATTCAAAATACAAAAATACAACGAGTTAATGAATTATCGTTAAATACGTCCTAATTCACTATTCACAGCTGAATAATTTGAAGGTAATGATGATGACACCCATGACCTGCACCTATAACATAATTATGTGGAGATCAAATCAGTTATATTGGGGTGTATTTTTGTAGTATTATTAGAGTTTACAGCCTAGTCATAAGATAATGATGATGTAACAATAATAAATTCAAAAAGATCCCCCAGCAATCATGGTATGACTCGTACTGTCATATTAAACTATAATTTCAGTCATAATGAAACAAAATGCAGGATGATGATTATTATTATTATTTTTAATTTATGGGTTGTCCTCCCACAGTCCAAAAACATGCTTGTTGGGTGAATTGAGCAATCTGGATTGACTGTAGGTGTGAGTGTGAGTGGTTGTCTGTCTTTGTGTTGGCCCTGCGGTGGGCTGGCGACCTGTCCAGGGTGTGCCCTGCCTCTTGCCCCTAGGCAGCTGGGACAGGCTCCAGCAGACCCCTGCAACCCAAAGTTGGATAAAGCAGGCACAGAAAATGGATGGATGGATGGATGGATGGATAATCCTGTTATAAAGTCATCATCCAAAGCTCTGTCCCAGAGTTCCTCCAGCCTGTCAATAGAGGGAGCCAGTTAATGTCTTATCAATAACAATTTTAAGATGTTGCGTTCTCTGCTGTTGCTGTGACAGTGGCTGAATTTATGGTTCACATTTACTAATATGAGAAACTTAAAATGCTGAAGTAAAATGCCTCTTAAAGAGAAATATTTGTCAAGCACAGTTTGACAGGTACACAAAACAATAGCTATTTCTGATCTAGACTAACGATTGGAAATATAACACACATTGTAATATTCTCTCTAACCGATGTGTTAGTGTTTAGCTATTTTCCCCCAGCTGAAGAAAATACTTCCTTCAAAAGCACCAAGCAGAGCTCCTGACTCATTGCACTGTTCTGGGGAGCGAGCAAACCGTACTGGAGTCCAGTGATGTCATGGTGATGTCAATGCCTCCAATTGTTAGAGTTAAATTGCTCACATTGCCTTGCTGCTGGCAGTGTTAACACTGCACTCAGAGGAAAGAGGACAGACTGCTTGGATAAAGCTTGCAACACACATAGTATGGCTGTAACCATGGAGGAGACAGAAACAGGTATGATTGTTATCCTCTCTTTGATTTGTACATAGAAAACTAGACCTTTTTTTTCACATTGCTGTCAAGTAAAAATACTGATGTTGGTGTCTGACAAAGTCTAGGAAGTGTTTCAGTTTGCCAAGTAGAACTGAACTGTTTTAATATTTTTAAACGTTTTTCAATGAATTTATGCTAAAAAACCTTTAGAACATTCAGAATGTTCCCCCATAACATCAAGAGTATGTTTATGTTTTTTTTTTCAAGAAGTAATACTGTGGCTAAAATAATCTGTAACAGTTTATGCTGAATACAACAGTCTTGTGAGGCTGCCAATACAGTCTGTGTGTGTGTGTATGTGTGTGTGTGTGTGTGTGTGTGTATACTACCCACTCGCAGCACATAGCAGCAGTAGCTGACGTCACTTCTCTTCCTGCAACAAGCCCCCCCAGCAGAGACATGCAAATGGGAACGGGCGATTAAGGCGGACATTGACGTCAGTTAGTGACCACTGCGTGATTGTAGTCATGCTGTTGCTTTTGTGATTCCACCGTGTGGCTGAATTATCAGTGATCTAGTGTGAAACAAGCTGCTCTGGTAATAAAACATGCACAGAAGAATGTGTCTCGCTGAGATTTTGTCCAGCTGTACTAGCCTGTTGGTAAATATTAATTCAAATATGAGTTTATAGTGATATTTTTATATTGATATTAAAGATCAGATTTGCAGTTTAGCAGCATCTAGCAATAAAAATAGAGACTGTGAGAACTCTCCTGTCAGTATTTCTCAGCTCACCTGTGCTACAATGTCTTTGTGTTAAATAATTATTATTAGTTATAAGAATTATTACATTATTAAACTATTAACATCACTGTAGAGGAAGGTATTTTACCTCTGCCAAGGGAGGCAGTTATGTGATGTTTGTTTTTCTGTCTGTTAGCAGAATAACTCAAATAGTTACATATGGATTTTAATTAGATTTTCAGGAAATGTTTATGATGGGCCTAGAAGAATATTTAACTTTGGTGAAACATCATAGGCCGAGATCAAAGGTCAAGGGGCTTTGATCATTACGCAATTTACTATGTTACGTAACCTTGTATTACTGCTGTCTATGCTAAGGCGTAAGTCACAATATGTTGGGAAATGACCTGTTTGGCAGAGGTCTGCGCTCTCTGAAAGTTTTCTACTGCGAAATATGTTCCTAATTAATAAAAATGGTAGATTTTGGTCTCCATAGTTTTTTAGTTCAGTGTTGTTTTACTATTATTATTTCAAAATAATTCCCAGTTATCTTAAAAGCTACTCAAGTTAATACAATGTTTCATTTCTACTGATGCCTAGTTGACTGCATCACCATTTAGATTTTGGTAGTTATTAACAAAAATGTTTCCTGGTATTTTTTCTAGGAAGCACAAGTGACCTGACATCCTGTTCTGCCTCTAATCTCTCAACGGGGACGATGGAGCCCCGAGTTCAAACCTCCCATAAAGCTGCAGAGGATGACCTGCTGAGGAGGGAGCGACGCTTGATGAAGAACAGGTAATGATCATTTCCTCACTGCAGTTTCAACATGAACTTTTCATGGAAAATTCCACAAAATTATTGCAGAAAAATAAAAGGTAACTTTGCTGTAAGATGCTCAGAATTGTAAACACAAGGTAACATCAGCCATGTGAGCATTGTTTTAACCTCTGCATGAAATAATCATTAGAATCCCCGATTGTATTTATTAGAAATCATTCGTAGTGTAACTGTTGTTTCCAATTACAGGGAAGCTGCACGAGAATGTCGGCGAAAGAAGAAGGAATATGTCAAATGTTTGGAAAACCGTGTGGCCGTGCTGGAAAGTCAAAACAAGTGTCTGATGGCAGAGCTCAAAGCATTTAAAGACATTTATAGACACAAGGACCAGTGAATGTGCTCAGAGGTGTGTGTGTGTGTGTGTGTGTGTGTGTGTGTGTGTGCGTGCGCGCGTACCTGTGTGTGTTTCATACTGACAATGACGATACTGCCTTTTACCAGCCATGTACTATCACCACCAGCAGCTGGAAAAGGGGTTAAAGTTGACTTTTAACTGATTATAATCAGTAACTTTGATGCAAAACTTCCTTGGGTCAGACCAAATTCGATTATCTATTAGAGTTTGGGAGAAAACAAATGTAGGACAGCCAAATTCTTCCAAATGCATTCTTACAATATGGAATTGTAGGCAAAAACCCCTCTTAACAAAAAACTTTGCCTTCTTTCTTGAATTTTTCAAAGAACAGAAAAGTTAACTTTTTTGGGACCTGTTTGGAACCTCAGACAATCAGGGTTTCTGCCCAGATGGCTGCTAATGCCAGTTACCTTAAATAATAATGCCAGTTACCTTAAATACAGCCAAGCAAACTAAAATTTAAATGCGAGAAGGGCTTATTTCAGGTCAGGGCCTTCAAAAATAGCAGGAAGAGATTCTAGGATCATTTACATACTCAAAAAGAAAATATAAAATTAGGTCCTGAAACCAAGGCTAAGCTCATCTGCTCACATGCTGTTTTCCCCTTTCCAGCATTGTCCTTCTCTTATTATCTGTTAGATGTTTTATGTCTTTTTTAAGTGGATAAAGCAACAGTTTTTGTGATCAGTTGTTTTCAAAAGGGTTTATCTTAGTTTATATGGTATTGTATTCAGACACTAAGACACAAACAAAACAGTAAAAGATATAAACACTGCTGCTATAACTATTTATGAGCATATTTTATCTCATATATTCCATTAGAATGTAATTATTTTTAATACAGATGATGTTTGTATGACAGTTTTATCTCAATATGAGTTGGTGCAAATGCTAATAAAAACGAACTCATTTGTGGAAACAGTGTTAAGGTCTTGACCTGAAATGTTTGGTCTTTGTCTCTGTACATCAATTAAAAAGTTATTTCGAATGTAAACTTTTAACACTTGAATTGTGCTGGTGATTGATTTCTCTGACCTCACAAAAATGCATGTTTTATTTGAGGTCTTTTTAAAAGTTTGCATCTATAAATGTGTTACATCAGGGACATACTGTCTTAATATTGTGTTCACAATATACATCAATGTTCTGTGATTTCTTTCCAAGTATTTTTTTTATGATATCACATCCTGATTTGATGGGAATGGCTGCTTGAAACAAAATGGACTTCAGTATTCAAGTGTTCAATGATGACAGTTAAATATTATTTTTTTTTTGCAACATATATGTATTTTAGTTCCCAATGTGGCAATGTTTATTTTGTATATATACAAACATGTCACATAAAAACCAAACTAGTGGACAAAAAACTGAATAGTGCAGAGATTTGCACTGCACCTGGGCCTATTGTGCAACCGTGTTCTTGATCAAAAGAAAATATAGCTGACTTCCTCCTCACAGAAACCTTGCTGCTTAAATCAAAGTCAAAAAGTCAAAGTCTTTTATTTGTCAGATATGCTATACATGCATGACATACAGCATAACTGAAATTACAGTCCTCTCGGACCCACGGTGCAGCAAGAACTAAATAAATAAAACTACTGTAGCTAAAAAACTAAACTGAACTAATGCAGGGAGGGAGACACCAATAATCTTCACCAGAGATTATACATTTAAACATTGAGACCAATTGAATCTGACTGAGTGCATTTGTAGAATGCTTTCAAATACTGGGAATTCAATCAGTTTAAACTTTTTTATTTTTCCCCACAAGAATAAATATGGGTGCTTGCAATGGAGCCACTTTACCACCAGATGGCAGTACATTACCAGGTGTGATCAAATTATTTATCGCGGTCTCAAAAAACGGGCTATATGTTTTAAAGTTTTTCCAAGGGCAAACGTCTCACATTATCCGTCGTACAGTATTCTCGAGCACTTATATGCACAAACAGCTGTTTTGAAACAGCTGTCAAGAATAGCACACAAAAGGATAAGGTTATAGCTAAAGTTAATTTGCATTAATCTTTCATAATCCCTTTTAATCCCACAGAATAAGCAGTCATTTCAGTGAATGCACATGATCAGTCATTGTACAGCAAATATATAAAACAAGAATTAAATAAATTAATAGATAAAACAAAAGCTTTTGCCCACCCGTTAAAACAATAAATTATTGTGGGTTGCACATAGCAACAAAGCACTAGCCTCTTGAACAAGTGGACGTATTTAGTATACGACTTAATTGTATTAACTGTAAGAATAATAACGATTCTCCCAAGCGACGGTCATGATTATTGCAGCGTTGTCTGCACCTACTTGAACCGGAACCTTTTTCAAAACGACCGACTTCGCTGCTCTATTAAGACGTGTTCAAGTACTACTCAAAAAAATGGGAACCTAGGGAATTGTTCTTTTCTTGTCAGAATGACGGGAATATAAGGATGCAGAGTAAATTACTAAAATAAAAAACTCACAGTAGTATTTTAAATCTTTAAAATACGTATTTTATTGCATTTTTCCCTATTAGATCTAATATATTACATCGGATATAAATTATTTAAACCCAAACATCGAAGATTCCTAGTAGTATCAAAGATCATTGTAAGAAACGCTCACTGGAAATAATTTTAAAGATAATGCAGGATATTTATAAACAGTATGTCTCCTACTATCGTAAAACCTGCTGAATGCCAAAGGGTTTCTAAACCGGATGGGTCAAAATCCCACTTTATTGGAGCCAGTGAAAGCAACACAGTAGCGGATGTAGCGGGTGTAGTTTACAGTCGGTAACCATGTAGCGCCGACGCAAAAATATCTTTCTCGGTGAGCTTCAATAAAATGTGCTAATGCTCGTTATAAAATGACATTGTTTCAGCATGTGTTTATGAAGATAACTGGACACCCCGGTGGAAATTAAACAGCGAGGGAGTCGAATGAGAACCCGAAGCTATCTAGTGGTCGTTTCTGCCCTCGCTTGGACGTTTCGAAGCGGACGCTGGACTCCATTGGCTTATTAGCCGACACCGGCGTTTAAATGTCGTTTTAAATGACTGCGCTTGTACATTTTATTGTAATCTCAGTTTAGATTACGGGTGTGTAACGCTATCGGACACCGGACTTGGTTTGCTTCTTGGTCCGGGTCTGGCTAACCGCGTTACCGCCCCGTTCTCCGCTTGTAGCGCTAATAGCACAGCCGGATAAAAAGCTGAAGACTCCACTGTTGGTTTTGGCCGACGACTGAAGCTTGCTTGCACCATGGGGAACACAACATCCTGCTGCGTGTCGTCGAGCCCCAAACACCGAAGGAACAACCACTCCAGACTCGAACCGTACCTGCCAGAGCCGGAGCTGAGCCGGGAGGATACAGGCTGCAACCTCCAACACATCAGCGACAGAGAAAATTTAGACGGTAAGACGCCAGTAATCTTATCAAAACATATCAGAAGATCTTTAATCTCACATTTACACATCATTTCTGCAGTGTTTTCGGGTGTTGTTATTTATTCTTAAATATCAAAGCTTTATTATCTGAAGTGGCTACATAATGCACATGAGATGTTGCAACATAGAGTATGTGCACCGGAACCACCCACCCTCCACACCAGATTACAATGTTGTAATGCTTCCCTTAGTTTATTTTTTAAATCGTGCAATTGCAGGGAGTGGGATCACATGGAATATTACAAAATGCTGAACCAAAAAGTAACATCATCCCTTGCACAGGAGACCTGCCTGCTGATTGGACAATAGCACAAGTTAGTGTGTTCATAGATGAATCCCTGGAATTCTGTGAATCAGTACAACCTCAGGTTTGTCAGTATGATTTTTCCACCATGTGGTGGTATGTGAGAGTTTGGCACAGCACACTGAAGGCCAGATAGTGTGAATATGGGTTCTGGTGGGAGGTGATGTGGTGGTAGTTGTCAGCTTCTGTGGCTGAATGTCCATTAATTTGCTTGACAGAGCTGAAGAGCAGTAGACCGGCCTCATGCCAACAGGGAAGCCGTCAGTACTACCAGTAAGAAGTCAATAGTGAAAGGTTCTTTAAAATGTACCAAAAGATTTGTTACCCCATATTTATGAGAGAGAATGCATCCAAGAGCGGTTTTCTCATTGGAGACTGACAATGGATGGACTTATTGTCTATGGATGGACTTATTGTTTATATATGCTGTAAAATAGACTCGTGCTCTACAACAGTAAATAACCAATGCAGTAGAATTTTTACAAAGTGTAGTTTTAATTTGATTAGTACTGCTGTTTTCTCAAGATTGATTGACTGTTTCCACAACTGCTTTGATGGGGAATGTTGTTGCCACTGAGAGAAGCTTGGCCTGTGTACCGTGGAAACACTGAACGGATTGGAATTTAGGTATTTCAATTATAGGTTATATATACAGTATCACTGTGGGCACTGTGTAAACAGTCTGATGGAAATATGATTTTAGAGGGAAATTCTTGGATTTGGAGCAAAAACAGTGGACATTTGGATTATTATTTAATATTGGTGATTCATCTGCTGTAAAGGATCTTTATAAACCTGCAGCTGTTAAGGAGAAACTAAGAACTGTTTTCATCTGTCTTCTTTTGTGCTTGTCCTCTGCTGTTTACACTAGTCTTGATAGTCTTATTATAGTTTAGCCATTTTACTGGGCCTCTAGTGACGTTCCGCAGCTACAGGACTCTGTCTATCCCTCGAAGGAAACTTCGAGCCAAGCAGGAACTGAACTCATTACCAAGTCACATCCATATGATATGATAGCCAGATAGTAAAAAACCAGTCTTGCTGAAATACTGGACAGAATTTGTCAGTTGCTCTTTGTACACGCTCACAGTTGGAACGCTATGCTCCTATAACAGTGTAACAAAGGCTTTACTCAATGAGGGTCTACTCAATCTTTTTTTCTAATATTGTAGATTGAATACTTGTGCTCAAATCCCTTGTCCGGCTGTTACAAGCATGTGTTGTCAAAAATCCTAAGTGCAAACTGCCGACAGTGGCGATGACACAGTGGTGTTCACACAAACATAACAGAGTGGTTACTGAACAGCCCGTTTCTGAGGATAAGACGGTCCTTCAACTGGCCCCTTCAATACATGTTTAGCAACGTAATCTGATTTATCTGAGTAATTGATTGTGGCTTCTGTGTTTATTCTATGCTCTTATTAGGACGTGATTTATTATTTATGGTATGGTTATATTTAGATATGGATTTTTCTTTTGTTAATCGAATCAGCAGGGACTATGAAATAGATTCTCAGGTAGAGGAAATACTTAGGTAGAGGGAAACACTGATGCTCTTTGGTTGGTGGGGATTCCATAGTGCAGACATTTTCCTGTCTCCTTTGAGAAACTACCATGGGTGGGTTTTGTGAAGACTGGAATAATTCAAAATTGAAGAGTGGCTTCAGCAATGATGAGCATACAAAGGTTTTATCAGCAGGGATTCACACCAGGATATATCTCTTAATCATTCGATGTGTCTTTTTAAAAAAAAAAAAAAAAAAAAAAAAAGTTTAATAAATAAGGAGTCCTATCATTTGTTCATTGCAGCAGAAGGGGAAGAGTAAATGAAATGTTTAATTTGAGATGAACAGAATTCAGATTATGAACAGTAGATCTGTTACAGTCACTGCCGTGTTTTTACTTAGGGTCTGTACTTCAACGTCTGGAATATTTTTAGCCTAATCTCGTCTGCTGTTGTAAAATGATGTCTCAGAAATAGGAGCTAAAG
The DNA here is from genome assembly GCA_015343265.1 of Pao palembangensis. NCBI lineage: Eukaryota > Metazoa > Chordata > Actinopteri > Tetraodontiformes > Tetraodontidae > Pao > Pao palembangensis. Next base: position 10,078,560 of record CM027086.1, read on the forward strand.
AAGAGTGAATGAGATGGCGCTCTCGCTTAGTCTGTGTTTTACTTAACTTAGACATGTGTAAATGAGTCTGCGCTCCAGGCCCAGAATTCATCTGTGTCTCATCAGTGTTAAAGTTAGATATCTCTGGAACACACACACATGCACACACATACACACACACACACAGAGGCACACGCGCACACACACACACACAGGCACACATATTGATGAGCCTTGCTTGCAGGCTAATTGAAATCTGGACTTGGATTATTCATGCTTGGTTGATGAGCCTGGGGAATCTCCTAACTATGAGTTCCAGACTAGTTGACCTACATTTATGGTGTATAAAATGCATTTGTTAAATTGTTGCTGATAGAAATTGTTTCAAATATTTAGATCTGTGTCACTGCACAAAATGTAACAGTATTTTCTAAATATTAATGCTTACATCAAGAAATATCAATCAGAAACCATCTGATAATTCTTTTTTAAATCACTTTCTCCTTAACAAATTCTTAATTTCAGAATCTGTGTTCAAATGCTTTTGCTGTGTAATGCAGCACAGCAGGAGACGCAAAGATGCTCTGTTGGCCTTCTGTCTCGTCTTAGTCCAAACCAGTAAGTAACAGCAAAGCACTGATTAGAAACATTCTGATTAAAACACCGTCCTGCCATAACCTCTTCTCCACTATCATACTGTGGGACTGGAACTATCCTGTCTCTGATTTAGGAGTCAGAACAGCTACAGTCTTCTTCAGACATGCCTTAACTAAATTATACAACATATCAACATATTCTTTGTCAGTCATTTGCACGTAATGGGATCAGAGCATCAGAGATCACCGAGCGCAGCCGTCACCAGACTATTTGAATGATGTGCAAATCAAACTGAGAGCGTACTCTTCTGTTACTCAGATGAGAACTTGAAACTGATTACCAGCTCATTCATGGCTGCTGGAGAGAGCAGAAATGAGCACAGCTCACATCTCAGGCTCAACCCAGATTCACGTCCCAGTTTGACCAGTAGCCACAGGTGGATAGAAAACTGCAGCTTTAATTGCAGAACAGTTGTCAGAATTCAAGTATGGTGGTTATTTCTGTGTGCCTGTGCACATCAGTGTTGCACAGGGCATCTATTAAATGTGACTCTTTTGCTCTTCGTGTCAGTTTCCTGGCTAAATTGGACATAATTATGATGGAGGAGATTATTGCTCTCAGATGAGCTCAGGTGTCATCGGCTTTATTCAGTGGTTCATCTTCTTTTACCTAAAACATCCTCTGTGTTTCAGTTTTGGTTCAGTGAGATGCTAACGATATGGCAGCACTTCTCTCCTCTTTCCTTTCATGTGATGTGTTTGTGGGTAGTACAGCAGCTAGGTTCAACACTCTTTTCTCACATATTCTCTCACATATATAAGCAGGAACGAGCTGCAGTTCATTGCTGGGCTGTATTGTTTATTGGCGTGCAGATAGCCGGACAGCACCATGCTGAAGTGTCTGGATCCCTCAGGCAGTCAGGGGGGTGGCCAAAACCCAGCCAGGGGCCTTCCAGCCTAGGCTGATGTTACACTCAGCACCAGAGCAGGAGGCTGACAGACACACACAGCTAGCGAGGAACAAGTAACACACACACACACACAGTCTTTACATCGTTCTATTTACCACTTTGACCAAGGAAAAGATTTAGCAGACATTGTGTGTGATTTCTACAGGGTTTATGGACGAGTATTTCTTTCAAATTCCCGCAGTTCCTCCACTCTTTGTTTAGCACCTCCCCAACATTGTTTAACCCCCAGCCCATTCTTCACTTCCTCTCCACTTCCTGAAACGCAGGAAGCGGAGAATGTTGGCCCACCTCAAGCTGGACAAGTCAGGGATGTTACACCCCACAAAAGGTCGCTCACACCTTCTGCGGACAGTCTGCTTCCTGTGTTAAGATATGTGTAACCTTTGGAAATGTGGGAGTAGAAGAGCAGATAAAACCCTTCAATAGTTCTTTATAAATTCAGAATGAAATCAAATGTTTTCCCATGAGGACCAGGCTACAACCTTTATGTGTGTGTGCAGTTTTCTCTCATCTCGTCATCTTGTCTTTTGCTCTCTTTGACTGTCGGTCATTAAAATCAGGGTCAGTGCATTACATCACTTTTCTTTTGTTGCCAGTCTGTCACTGTTATCTCTTGGCAGCTGTTTCTGTGTTGGTCTTACTGGGAGTTGGTCCCTTTCTGACCCTTCTTGCTTTCATGACATCATCCACAAAATACGGCATCTGAGGGATTCACGTCCCACAGTATTATGGACTTTGCTCTGTTTCCCTCCACGCTGTTAGGATTTCACTTAAGTAACATTATTATTATTATTATTATTATTATTATTATTATTATTATTATTATAGCTTCATGTGTTTTTAAGTTTGTCCAGGATATTAAATCAGCTCAACTAGCAGCAATAAAACTCGGTCTTTGATCTAATTCCAACCTACTGTGCAAACAGAAGTGGCCATCTTCTTCACCTGCCAAGTAAATGAACTGGTGTGGTTAAAAATATATTGGGAATAAGAGTATTAATAACGTGTAATGTAAATGAGTGTTGGTGGATGACAGATTTAATCAGGACAAACAACTAGGGCAAAATTTGCTTCTAATTTATTCAGTCTTTTACACAACAAGTGTAGTTGACAACAAACCAATCATAGAGGATGTTTCCAGAAAGGGCAAAATTAGTTTTGATATTTCAAATGATAAGTAGCGTTTTTTTTTTTTTTTTCTTTGCCATATTTTGTGGCATAATATGAGTTTAGAAAATTGCAATCTATTCTAAACACACTGTTTCAGTACAATAAATATTTAGGAAAATATGTTTTATAGTCATTATCGACATATGATGTCTTTATGTCATCTTAAATGTTAAGAATATGTTTTAAAGAGCTCAATCATACATTTGTAATTATAAGGACCCATGCATAATGGAAGAAGTGCATTTTGTTTTTAATATAAAACTTCAAATTCAAATGAAATGGAAAACATTGAGACAGTTCTGTCTAAAACTGACACATTTAATATAATTTCCGTTAAAGATGACTTTATAATTATTATGACAGCCTTGAGTCTCCCGTGGAGTTGCTCTCCAGGTCCTGACAGGAAACGCATGGTGGTAGATGTGAGCTGCCCTCCCCCCTGCTGGTGAGTGTCAGACCTGCTCACAGGTGATGAGCTCACCTAAATCCTTTCTTTGTTTATTTATTGCAGTTTGCATTGTCTTACATTGTCGCTGAAGGCACAAATCTATTATTTTCTAGTATTGACTTTGAGAAACTCTACAGGGCTGCACTGGGCCTGGAAAGTTTTGGAAATGGCATTTTGACACTGACAAATAATAGTAAATAAAAAAAAAGAAAACTTGACCTTTTTAATTTTCAACACTCGTATAGAATGAATTTGATTAGCCAAAACAGAAAGATTTTAAAATACTTCTGATTTTGCAAGTGCTTGTTGCTTCCACATGGCCTGTTTCATTGGCTTGGCCGTTCCCCGTGTGCTCATGAGGCTGCATTTCCACCCGCTTTAATCCTGACACAGGTTAAATTTGAGATGGTCATACATATTTCGTATGAAGATTATCATTGCCATTCAGTCTGGCTTTAGATCCAGTCTAAGTGGACTGATTGTGGTACCTCTGTTCTCAGATCTTCCCATGGAGTACAACCCTTCTGATCACCCTCGGGCCAGCACCATCTTCCTCAGCAAGTCACAGACTGACGGTAAGAATAAACCCCGTAGAGATTGTTAGCCCTGTAAGTAATGATCCCAGACCCTCAAAGATGTAAAACATGCTGAGAGACGCAATTTCAACGTCACTGTGAAGCAGTTTCAATCTTAAATGTATCTCAGTAGATTCTGATAACCTGCAGCAGGTCTCCAGTGTGGGACGGAAGCTCTTTCATCACAGATGGAAAACTTTGCATCGCTCTCTTTTTCTCTACCATGACGTCTCCTGATTTCTATAAAAATATCACAGCAGCCTAAACCTCTGAGAATCTGTGTTTTCTTCATCCCTTTCAGGAGCACCAGCTAATGCTGCGGCTGTCTGAACCCAGCAGAGAAACAGGAATACATTTTAATCAGCCTGAATACGATGTAGCTGAGGATTGAAGCTTTTTAGTTAATCAATAATCTCCTCACTTTAGCATTAAGAGGCTTGTTAGTGATTTGTAGCTCAAGACTGAATATTGATTGGCTGCTTGGATATATCTGATTAGCTTATTTAGGCCTTTGTGTGAATGTCTGCCTCCCTGCTTTCTCAGCATACACTAATATCAGTTATAGGACACAGTCGGAAACACTGTTCTTTATCCACAGCCCATTAACCGTGTCCCTGAGAAACATAGAGAAAACTTGGACTTTGTGTTTTTTCAGTTGCTGTACACAGTAAAAGAGGTAAGAATCGACGTGTGTGTCCGGTCTGGGTAAGCAGGCAGCCTCATGCTTACCGTGTGTTTGGACCTGTCTTAAACTCTATGAAAGTGCTGTTTTTAATCTGTGTGCTCTTCAGTTAGCCAGCTTTGTCTCTTTGCTCCGAGGCTGCTCGTTTTCATGTCATTTTGTGTGTGCTTCATATCATGCACAGAAAGTGAGCTCTGTAAACAAACATTCTTACTTCACAAGAGATAGCAATTAAAACAGCAATCGCAATTTTAATGAGAGAGATTTTCTCCATGGCTTCATGTGGAAGTGTTTCCAGACATTGTATGCATGTATTATTAATGGTGGGGAGTAATTGGAAACCTTAAATGACTCATCTTTTATGACATTTAGGAAAGATGCTGTCGGTCATTTTTGAACCCCAGGTAAATACTGCCCCCTGTCGGAGAGGACAGTGCACTGCTATTGTTTTAACTTTCACCCCGTTCTGTCATTTTCTTTTCAGTTCGAGAGAAAAGAAAGAGCCTTTACATCAACCATGTAAGTAAGATCTCAATATTTACATTTTGTTGGTATAAGCGGACATTGTAATTTGAATTTAAATTATTTTACAATGCAATGCATTCACAAATGGTAATTCATGGCTACTAATATTATATTTCTTTCTGTAATGTCTGTTTTTTTGTTGTTGTTTTTCAAACAAGTTTACACACATTTCGGAAAGTAAGGTAAAATCCTCAAAATGACTTATAAAATGACAAAACCCATTCTGTCGATGCTCCTTCTATTCCTATTAGTCAGGGTTATTTGAGGATTATTACTTCAGGGGTTTCCAAACCAAGTCCTCAGGGGCCATCCAGCCAGGTTTTCTGTCGTACCGGGCAGTCAAACGCTTTCACCAAGGCAAGTGGAATCTCAATAGAAACTGCAGGACACAGCTTGTAGGACACAAAACTTGGCTAGGTTGCAGCTCTCTACGACTGGTTTAGGACACCCCTGAATTAAAGCAGCGGTAAAGCCATGTCTGCATACTTCTGTCCATCACCCCCTTTGCCACAGACTTCAGATTGTGCAGATTTTTGCAACGAGTTTGCAAAAAGCCTTTTTTTTTTTTTTTTTGGAAAAACATAAAATGCATCCATACATAAGGATTTTCTTTCTGCTTCTGATGGCAGTACTATTTCCTGCAGATATTTTGTACTAATATAGCGAAGTTTTCATTGCCACAGGGGTAATTGTGAATTTGTGTCTCTTTGGGTGACCCTTCATATATGCCAACCCTGCATGCTCCCATCTCAGGCACCAACACTGACTGGACAGAATAGGTTTACAAGCTTTCAGGTGTCCTACATTCTCTGGCTGTCATCAGGCCTCGTGGTCCGTCCCTGCATGAACACAAATAGAAACTGATGGATGTGGGCTTTTTGCCCTTTGTGCTAACACATGTGTGTGTGTGTGTGTGTGTGTGTGTGTGTGTTTGTGTCACAGCACCATCCGGGGCCAATGAGACGGAAATACAGCTCATGTTCCACCATATTTCTAGACGACAGCACTGTCAGTCAACCCAACCTCAAATACACCATCAAATGGTAACTATAGAACTGTTTTTGACCAACTTTAAAGGAGTCATACGTTTTTTTATGAAGATAGATTTTGTCTCACTGTTTTGATGTAATTTTTAAATAATTTTCATCCCTACAGTGTTGCCCTGGCAATATACTATCACATAAAGAACAGGTATGTTTCCATTTTTCTGATCTTATTTTCATGGCAAACATCTGGCATTTACATTTCTTATACTGTACATAGCTTATTATGGTCCTTTCTCATTTAATTCACCTCTTCATCTGGTTTTTATTTCAGAGATGTTGATGGTAGAATGCTGTTGGACATTTTTGATGAGAAGCTGCATCCACTCTCGGTAAGGCCTTGAATCTGCGTAATGCACAAACTGCAGCTGTTAGGATTCATCAAGTCAGAGCGTGCAATTTGATAACTAGCGAATAATCCCACACATGTCACACAAATGTAAATATTATGGTCATGGCAGAAACACTGACCAGCTGATGACCAAAAGTCATTGAAATGTTGTGTTTTAATTTTAATTTTCAGTCAAAGCAATTGTTAATTTCCCTCTCATTGACTTTGGATGTAGAAGTTGGAGGTTCCTCCTGATTATGACAGACACGATCCTGAGCAGAAACAAATCTACCGCTTCGTCAGGACCCTTTTCAGCGCTGCACAGCTCACCGCTGAGTGCGCCATTGTCACTCTGGTAAGTGTGTCAAAAGAACATTGCGCTTTTAGACCCGTGCTGATGGAATACGAGTGTGGGGATGAAGCAGGTCCGTGAGGTTGGAAGGGGCTAGACCATGAGGGGCTTTGTGGGTCAGGAGTAGGTCAGAGTTCTAGTAGAGTTCAGTATGTGCTGTAGTTTAATGAAACAACAGCGCAGTGGGTCTGTGCAGTAATACACAGAAACACTGGGTCTGATTGCAGGAGGGAGTGTTGCTCATCCTCTTTCGGCTCCATCATAACGTCCTGTTGCTGTTGTCAAAGTGTTGTCTCACATTTATTTTTGGCTCCTTTGTTTCCTGTTGATACTTATAATTCCCCCCCAAATGTCCCTCTGGAATGTATCTTCAGTCGTGCTGAAAAGATTAGAAATCAGGTTTGGAAAGAGACAGAAATGAGGTCATTAATATAGGAACCGAGATGGTGGAGAGACAGGCTCACCCCCCCCCACCACCACCTGCTCATCAGCTGCCATCAGTTGTTAAATGGAGAGCTTACTGACCTGCTGTGGCACTGTCTGGTTCTCACTCTGTAGAGAAAAGAGGAAGAACCTGCTGGCAGGTGCTGAGAGCGGCAGGGGGTGGGGGGGCGTCTTATCAGATCCCCATTGTCGACACTCGTAGACATTTACGCAGGTCTGAATGAGAAGGCTGGCTGCATAGTCAAGGACCAGACACAGTGGACTTTTTCTATGCTGTCATTTGCCCTCTGGGAAGAGATAGAGGACACACAAATCCAAAACAAACATGCTGGAAAAGAGCTTCTGTCTCACAACAACTAGATGCACTGCTCTGGACATACTACCTGAATTCTTTGCCCTGTTCATCGTGCATCGTGCACATAGTCACTCTGACTGCTGTGTGTCATCACCAGGTGAAACGCAAGGTTAATTCATTTGGCGTGAGAGCCAAGTATTGAGTTATTCTGCTTCATGACAGACGCACACATTACTCAGCCATACGAGTCGTTAAGCAGCTGAAGGCTTTTGGGAAACACATACCCTGATGGATACATCTGTGTGCTGCTGTAATGTAAGCATTCCCTGTGCTGATCAGTAAAGACAAAGGGTGTACACATTAAATCAGAGGTGGGCAAACTAAGGCCCAGGGGCCACATGTGGCTCGATGAACCACTTAATCGGGCCCGCAGAGCCTTCACAGTAATTTCTCCAAAAGCCAAATGAAGAAGGTTGTCAGCTTGATTGGTTAGAAAAAGGTTCAGATCCCCCCCTTCAGCTAGCATGCTAACATGTCCTCTCAAGAAGGTGGGGCCAAACATCATTTGGAGCTTCATCATCCATCTCTAGTTGGAACAATTTACAGGCTCTTCAACATATTTTCTCAGTCAATAGTCCATCAAGCAGGATTTTTATTCAACCTCTGATCCTCATTTGGGGGGTTAGTTTCCTGCACCACCTGGCCGGCCCCTTCAGCAAGATCTACAACCCAATGTGGCCCCTCAGGCTAAAGAATTGCCCACCCCTGCATTAAATGAATGGGTTGGCGGTGTTTCACACACAGGGCAGATACTTTGCACCCGTCTTGTGTATGTCAGACTGTTTTTTATCTGGGTCTGGTTGCAGCTGCAGAGGTTTTTATTCAAAGTGGTTTTTTGACTGCGTGTATATGCTGTAGTTGTCAGCTGTCTGTTTGCAACATATAAAGGTTCACATGGCCTGCAGGTGAAAAACCAAGCTCTGAACCACTGCTCCAGTTGTTCTGGCCTGAGCAGTGCTAACAGATTAGCCATTACCAACAACTATTGTTTGAAATTGAATTGTTTTTTTTTTTTTTGTTTTTTTTCCTATGTTAATGCTCTGCACTTTTCCTGAACCATATGGAAACTGTCGTTATCTAAGAGTCACAAATGCCGTAGATGTTTCAAACTTTTCTGAAGTCGAAGTTGGTTCCACCCAAGACCTGACACTGATGTTCCAAATGAAATGTGGCGTCTGTCCAGGTGTATTTGGAGAGGCTGCTCACCTATGCTGAGATCGACATTTGCCCTGCCAACTGGAAACGTATCGTGTTGGGAGCCATCCTGCTGGCGTCCAAGGTCTGGGATGACCAGGCGGTCTGGAACGTCGACTACTGCCAAATTCTTAAGGACATCACTGTGGAAGACATGTGAGTTGCTGAACACCCGAGATATTCAAGTTTATGGATCAAAATGCTCACAAAATTACAAGGAAATTCAATGGACACATTACAAAAATATATATACGGCAGCTCATTTATATTTGTTTTGTGTTTTCTACTTCTATACTGATAAATAATGTTCACGACATTTTTATTATTTCTTTACATTTAAAGAAGCCTCCAATAAGTGCATTTTGACCAGGAATTGTTGTCTCGCTTTATTAATACTTTTAGGGTGTAAAATCCCAGAAAACTATTCTGTTTCAGAACCACGCTAAGTAATAAATGGACAATTTTTGGCCCTGCAGGGGAACTGGATCAAACCTTGACCTTCAGTCGACCTTCGGGAGATCTATCACAATGCTCCGTTAGGCTCTCGCTCCAAACATTGAGCCTTGATTACCAAATTTAGAGGTCACTTGGTCTCTCCTCTGTTAGATGTGCCTGTTCTCATATTCAGGACGTCCCACTCGGTGTTGTGTCATGATCACAACTGTTTGTCTTGGTTCAGAAGGTTGATGGTGACCAACAAGGATTGTTTTTGGTGACTCTCGGATCTGTTCCCAGTAGAGAGTATCAAAGTGTGCTTATTTTTTCACGAGAGGCTTCACCCTCAGTCAAAAAATCTCTCCCCAGATGTGTGTAAGGCAGTTTAGAAGCGTCTTGTGTGTTAAGATCCACACACATCTCTTATCCCACAGCCGTGTGCAGTCCACAGGAATCTTCCCTGACATATTTCGAGTGTGAATATGATGCTGCAAACGTGTTGCCGCTGTTGTGACCTCTCGCCCTGGCTGCATTCCCACTCTTTTACACACCACGATGTGTATTCTTGTCCCTGGTTAAGGTGCTGCAGAGCAGTGAATGCAGTCCACCTGTTTCAGAGCCTGGCAGGTGTTTCCATATAACAATTTACTGGACGCTGCCTCAATAGGGAACCAGAAGCAGAAAACTGTCCGGCGCTCCGGATGGCAGTGGATGTCTGCTTAGGTGCAGGGCCCTCAGGAAAGGTAGACTCAAACAAGAAGGCACAGTTGATGTGTTGTTGATGGTCTGGTGACCGGAAATGTTCACTCTGTATTTTCTTTTTTTTTTCCACTTTTCTGTTTGTGCACTTAGCACTATGTAAATAAAGTTTTTTTTTGTTTGTTTTTTTGTGCGACAGACAGCCTCCATTTTGTTCCCGAGTGCAGGCCTCCTTCGTTCTTGTTTGAGTCAATACGAAATCACAAATTTCCAGGAATGATCTATTGTGGTCTTTTTTTTATGTCCATCCTTGCTACGATCACCCTCTACCCCACAACAGTTCTTACCACGACTGAAATAACAATCAGAAAGTCTGGGGAGAGAACGGGGGAGTATAGAAATGACTGCAACAGCGCAGGAGCAGGATAAAGGAGTGACTTTGCTACGGAGGTGGGAGTGTCTAGTTTAAATTTAGCCTGTCTGTTGCTGCATGCTTGTAAATGTGTGTGTGGCAGGGAAATAAAGAAGAGGATAGAGCTTCTGAGGCAGGCCACAAGGCTGAGCGATCGAGTAAAGATCAGCAGATGAAAGCAGCTGTCAGCGCTGTCGAAGAGATCACAAGGCTGTGCGGTGCACAACAATAGCATTTTCAGGATGTGGGATTAATATTTCTTTGCACATAATGCATTTTCCTTTGATGTCACTTATTTAGGGATGACAAAGAATTCTCTGTGATGAGTGTTTTAGTGCCATGTCATGTGGTCTTGCCAGGATGGGGCTATGAACAGTCTCCATTGTCATTTTCTTCTCAGCATGCCGTGGTTTCTGGTCCCTTCTAAATATCCGAGTTTCCCGTTTTTCACTCCTACAACAGGAACGAGCTGGAGCGCCAGTTTCTGGAGTTGCTGCAGTTCAACATCAACGTACCGTCCAGCGTCTATGCCAAGTATTACTTTGACCTGCGCTCGCTGGCTGAAGCTAACAACCTCAGCTTCCCCCTGGAACCCCTCAGCAGGGACAAGGCCCAGAAACTAGAGGTACTTTAACACACACACCCACACACACACACACACACTTACTTCTGCTCATACTAAAAACAGTAAAAAAAAAAAAAAAAAAAAAAAGGTAGATACCTGACTAAATGTGTCCTAATTAAACAGAACAGCGCTCCAAGGCCAATCCCACTAATGACTATTTTGAAAGTGTTCATGTTGATACCATATGCAGACTGCAGAATGGTGAGTGGATGACTGTGTCACTGAGTAATTACTTTCACAGCCCCAACATCTGTCTGTCCCTCCTCACCTGCTTCACTGCATTAGCTTTTAAGCAAACGTTAGCAGCAGCATGAAGCTAAGTGCTTCATGCTTCAGCTTGTCCCCGCTACAAAAGCAAAGCTGTAATAGACAGAAATGACTTTCTTTAACGTATCTATGAATGTTTTGTAGCCGTATAAGTGGGGGAGTATTGTGTTAAGTTAAAGGTGTTCTGAAGGGACGTACTAGGTAACAGGGTTAGGATTCATGTGATGATATGTGATGATGATGTATTTGCTCTGCGTGTGATTTCAACTTCCAGGCCATCTCGCGGTTGTGCGATGACAAATACAAGGACTTGAAGAAACAAGCCAAGAAGAAGTCGGTGAGCACTGACAACCTGATGGTAGTGCGATGGAGTCCGGCCATCATCTCATAATACAGGCCGGCCAGCAGCATGGAGACAGACCTGTCAGACTGCGCTGGGTTTCTGCCTGTTAACAGGCAAACCAGGTGGGCAGCATTCCTGAGGATCAGTGGACACACACTCACTCACTCACACACACACTCTCTTACACACACACACACACGCGCGTGCGCGCAATCCAGCACCTTTATAAGTGTGAACCTCTTTGGTCGTTGTACATAAAAGAAGCCCCCACCGGCTGCCTGCACTGAACCAAACAAACGGAGCTGAACCAAACGGAAGCGTGAGCGAACAGGCTGGAAGAAGAGGTCAAACAGCCTGCAAAGACAGCATCACCGAAAAGTAGATCAGGCTGAGTTCTAAAATTCCTTCAGACTTGAGACGATGTACATTCCTCCGATTTTTAATGTCCTGGGTCATTCTTTTTCACTGAAGCACCATTTTCTTTCTAGCGAATGAGCAAACTCAGCGTTAGTTTGTATTAAAGTCTCTCTGTTTTCACATTTCCATCCTGCAGAAACCTCCGCAGGCACGTCTGTAGGACGTGCACGCGCATTCCGCTGTTCATTTGCAGTCATTTGCAGTCTGTCTTAACATATCACTATCAGTGTTCCTTTACAAAGGCGGCTCTTGTTGAAAATGTGCTAACGTTCAGCTGAGAGACGTGGTGGACTCAGAGCAGCTCGTCTTCACACACACATTTCCACTTGAAGCAATACTCCCGCATCGCTTTGTTGGGATTCGAAACGACGAAGCTTGCATCCAAACGTCGAGCTGATGTGGCGAACTCACTGCCATCGTCCTGACCTGTGGTGCCTGTAACCAGCCAGTTTAACACTTTGCTCTTTCCTATTGGAGGACGAGAACAAATGACTGAATATTTTTGTTTCCTTTATCATTTTGTACGATTCTTCCAGCTTACAGTGAAACAGCACAAAATCATTGACCTCCAGAGGCCACTAAAAGATGATTCTTCAGGGTTGTTTTTGTTCTTGTTGGACTGCAATGAATGAAAAAAAGCATTATACGATGAATCAAACACTGCTTACAAATATAGATTGTATACATTTTGCTAAATTGTCTCTGTACAGTGTAAATACCACGCCAGTGTGCAAATTCTGCAGAGGTTGTACTGTAAAAAAAAAGATGATAGAATATTTATATTGGGTCTGTTTTTACTGTACACGAGGAGGCAGTAAATAGATGCGATTGTTTCAAATCAAATAACGAACATGAAGTATTACGATTTAGTTAAATGGGAGACACCACTTGGTATTTTCTGTTTCTTGTTACATTGTTTTCTCGCTGCAGAAAATGCCATTTTGTTACGTCTGGATTACTACAAGGCAAGTCAGGCTCATTTTAGGATTTGTAATGTTTTTTTTTAAATGTGTTTTGTAACATCCGGCTGAGAATGCCATATTCGTGTATGATTCCATCAAGGTGGGTGTATGCTTCTGTAGAGCCCCACCTATGACAAACTGAAGCATGTGGTTATCAGAAAACTAAAAAAACACATCAGTAAATAATATTAAACTGTCTTAGTGAGCTTTCTGTGAAACATTTTGTCATTTTTGGGACTCCATTTGTTACCTTCCCAAATTTGCAATTTTCCTCAGTGTTGAGCAGAATATACAGGAAATTTTCAGGGGATTAATTGTCTAGTTTTTACAAACGAACTGGCTTGATAAGATTGTGATGTAATGCTTGCACAAACTTCAGAATTCTTATTGTTTTGCCTTATGATCAACTGGACTGACGTTTTCCTCCATGACATCATAAAATGGCAGCCGTGTCCTTAAAACTCTCATGACATAATCTGAAAATGTCTGAAACATCTTTTTAATGCATTTTTTTATACCAAGAAAGGTCCAAATTTAAATGTGATATCAGCGCACCCTCCATTTGGGTTATTTAGTGAATTTCTGAGGTTTCTGTTTGTCATTTCTTGAGCTGTTGGAGAATCACTGGTGTGAGAGGACGACGACTGGAACCAAAGTGATGGAGGCATGAAGGATGGTGGTGTTGGCCCTGTTGCACATATATGAAAGAATATGAAATCGTGTGAGCACTGAAGGGGAACTGTTATTCTGCATGGCGTTTGAGTGTTAGGAAAGCTACTGGAGTCCCTTGATGTATTCAGAGATTGTGAATTTTATTTATTCTATGTTTTCTGAAAATCAGCGTTGATGCTAATGCAGCTGGGGTGAGTCCTGAGGCAGGCAGCCAAACCGGTCGACCCGTGGCCAGCGTTTAAAAGTGTGTGTCGCAGCCTCGTGCACTGAACTCTCCCTCTGCATAGAGTTGTTCTTTTCTTTCTTTCTCCTCTCTTTGACGACGTTTGGATTCCGTAAATTCAGCTTTGATGGTGACACCCAGCTCTAACATCAGTCTGCTGTAGCTGTGACTTTCTTTCTCTTTATGATTGATCGTTTCCAGTTGTTATTGTGTTTGCTTGTTATTGTCGGTGTGTTATTTTCTCGTCAGTGACTCATTCTATTCATTTTCTCAGTTTGCCAAACTCGGATCGTTTATGTTTAACTGTGATTTATAGAACTACTCCCAATTCTTCTCTCCTTGAAGCAATGTTTAAAAAAAAGTGCAAGAATTAAACTCTAACCCTTGTAATAAAACTGGCAAATGTGTCATGTTTAACTATCATTAAACTATCTTTTTTTTTTTTTGTAAAGCGTCTTTGAGTACCGAGAAAAGCGCTTTATAAATACTATGTATTATTATTATTATTATTATTAGCATCACCACAGTATTTTATTATGTACAACTGATGTGACACAAACAAATGGATCACACTAAATCCTTTTACAGAGATTACATTCTGACAGTTGGGGACAGATTTAATCTGCCGTATTAGTCTTCATTAACATCTCGGTAGCTGATCTCAGAGCTACAATACCTGTTAACGCTTGAGCGAGGGTTGTAGCCAGAAAGGCATTGTGGAGTCACGTCAACGGTCTCCTGGAAGGATCAGGATCTCTGTGCAACCTTGACAACTTGAACCCCACAAAATTCACTCCAGCTTCAACTGGCCATACTGGATATATTTGGCAGATGTTTCTGATAGGAAACCATTACAAAGAAATGATAATATTCAAAGACTTTTATTGTCAATTCACTCTATGTGTAGAACATACAGAAAGCAATTAAAAAAAAAAAAAAAAAAAAACTCTTCTCAGAGATGAGATGGTACACTTTAATCATGCTGTCTTTTGAACCCTGACTGATTAAAAAGTGCTGTTAATAGGCTACATTACCAAAGGTCATTGTTCTCAAGTTTGACCACTATTAATATCAAACATCCAAACGTCAGTCAAGACGTGTCAAACTGTGTATAAACTGTAACTGATGTAATTTATTGAACTACCCAGCTCATGTTATTAGTTGTGTTTTTATCATCAACTGTTCTGTATTTCCTATCTTGGCTTCGCCCTAAAGTGAACCCTGAAGGTTTCTCGCCAATTTAGAAGTGCTAATCACCGTTATTTATCACTAATTAATGATGTGTGTTCCACCAGAGAGCTTCTCCTTGAGAGAAACACATGAAAAGTTGTTGAGAAGATACATTTATTTTTAGAAAAATGAAAGGCTCTTTTTCTTTTCTTTAAACTCCCTAAAGTTTTCGGTCCTTAGTTATCATTTAAATCTCTGTTGTCCTTGAGATTATTAATCACACATCTTCCTCCTGCCCATATTAAACTGCTCCGCAGGAGGTCCTTATCATCTGGCATCAGCTGTGGGGACACTTGAGAGCCTACTTATGTTTCACGGGGGCTAATCCACCATCAAGATGCAGCAGCGATGGCTTACCTTTTTTTACAGAGCAGTTCGTTTAAACATGCCTGACTGTGCATGTGAACTTAATATCGTGATTTAAACAGCCAGTAAACCAGCAGGCTCGTTCCCCTTCCTGTAAGGACTACCGGCAGCTCTAAAATATCTCTGCAATGCCAGGACGGGGACGTGCCTTTGGAAGCATGTTAAGAATAGAACCACAATGGGGCTTGCTCCTGTCTTCTCTTGTCCGAGGACAGAGGGCTGTCTGCAAGGGACAGAGCCAGAGTTAACCTGCCTTCAGCCTTTCAGAAGCTCAAGTGGTACGGATTGGATTTTACCTCCTCTCGCCAGGCAGGTGGTCCTTCTAGAGGAAGATCTGACAAGTGCAGGGACTTTGAGTCCCTCGCCTTTCGAGCTTTTGCGGAGAGAGAAGTTAAAAGGACCGGATGGAGAGTGAGGCGTGGGCTTAAGGGCTGAGCTTGCGACTTGGCAGTGGCGCCGAGTCCTGAAGGCATGGCGGGATCAAGTACCTGTGAGGTCATCTTTATCTCTGTCAATCACAGCATCACGCTGATGGGTGAGTATCGGGAAGTGGCTTTTTAAAGAGGGTCCTGAGTTACGTGGATGAATTTTTAAGTTCATTCTGAAGATCTGCACACCTCGAGGTGCGATTACAAGCTCTCGCCATTGTCTTTATTTCCAGGGAAAGTGTGGCTCATAGTGATGATCTTTCTCCGTATCCTGACCCTCCTTTTTGCCGGATACCCCCTCTACCAGGACGAGCAGGACCGATTTGTGTGCAACACCATCCAGCCTGGATGTGCCAACGTTTGCTACGACCTGTACGCTCCTGTTTCACTCTTCCGCTTCTGGCTGGTCCAACTCATCACTTTGTGCATTCCCTACATTGTCTTTGTCGTCTACATCATCCACAAGGTCTCAAATGACTTCTGCGTGCACCTGAACTCCTCGGGCCATGGCAGAGCCTCGCTACTGTTCCAGATCCAGCGAGAGTCGTTCAGGAAGGCACCTGCTGACAAGATGGCGCCCGAGAGGGGATCTGCTCGGTGCTTCACAGGAGCCTATATCCTCCACCTGATGTTCAGAACCTTGCTAGAGGCAGGGTTTGGAGCTGCTCATTACTATCTCTTTGGTTTCAACATCCCCAGGAGGTTCCTGTGTCAACATCCACCGTGCACCACCCAGGTAGACTGCTATGTCTCCAGACCAACTGAGAAGACCATGATGCTCAGCTTCATGCTCGGCGTGGCCGTTCTCTCCCTTTTTTTAAATGTTTTGGATTTTATTAGCACCATCAAGCGCTTTGTCACCAAGAAGGGGAAAAAAAAGTTGATGGTAGGGAAGATTTATGAAGAGGAGCAGTGCTTTCTTTCAAGAGGTGCAGCCTCCAGACCAACAGACCCAAACAACTCGTTGGTGAAACAGAATCTAGAGGTGGAGGCTGCTCAGGCAGGAAGTTTTCGGAAAAGGCACAACAGTAAGAGTTCTTGCGGAGGGGTCGCTCTCCCTGTAGGGCAAGATCCATCCTCTCTCGACCATTCTTCCTCTTTTCCACGTTCACTAGGACCTCAAGGGTGCAACACAAATGGGAACAATGGCTACTCACTTCCACAGGAAAATGTTCCAGAAAACAACGGGAGCAACGTGGCCCTCTGCCCTCCAGAGTCCATGGGGACGCCTAGATCGATTCGCGTTAGCAAACGAGGTCGATTAAAACCTCCCCCTCCACCTAGACGAGATCTCGGTTTGTCTCCAAGCGGGCCGGCGGGGTCCGCCGGGGACATTTCAGCAATCTGTACCAGAAGGGTTGGCCAGTTCACACTGGTAGAGCTGTCCAGCACAGAGCTACGGACCAGTGAAGATGGGCAAGACAAAAGATCAGAGTGGGTCTGACTTAGACCAAATTCACACCACCAGTGTTGGATTGGTTTATGCAGACTACACTCTCACACGAGGCGAGTTAAAAATGGCAATATTTTCACCTCGTACACCTTCACAGATGGGTCATCATACATGCGGGGATTTCAACAATGTCCCTCTGATGTAATGAGGTCAAAGAGCCTTGAGACGCACCCTTGAGGAACCGCAACCTTGAAAAAGTCCCAAAGAGTGCACCCACCTGTTTCTCCCCTTTGTTGACTTTACCCCCCACCTTCTCTGAAACACCATCTCTAAACAAAGGCAGGCAGGCCTTGACCTGCTCCACATGCACGACCTCAGGCCCCCCAACTGCCGTTGCCCTGTGTGAGACCTCGAGAGTCGTTCTCTCTGTGTTCAGGATGAAATGACACATACTAATCTGTCTGAGGTTCTGTTATCAGACTTGAAGAATGGAATAGAATTCCTCAGGCAGAAGTGAAGGACACTATGAAAGCTAAAGCTGACACAGGCTCACAAAGCAATTATGTCCTCCCATAGGGGCTCTGTATTTATGGAGACAGCTTGTCACTCTATTTCAGGGCCTTGTGGAGCTTAGAAGGAATACAAACCTTAACCGTCACTAGAAATAGAGCACAGGCGAGTTTGCAGGAGCAGTGCTGGCTGTTGCTGTTGGAGCTCTGCTTTCTTTCACTTTGATCAAAACTCAGAATCATGTGGGTTGCTCTAACTGAGGCACATGGCCATCGAGGACAGGAAGTTATTAATAACTTCCTGTAATATTTGCAGGTCTTTTTCCCTAAGACCTGTAGATGGTGCTATGGTTGTGCTGAGTCTGCGGCAAATCAGCTGTATCATATTTGCCTGTGTACAGCTGAGGGGCTGATCGCTGCGTAAACTGATAGCTCTTAATCTCCATCCTATTGTGGTCTCTTTGAAGGGGACAACAAAAGATCTGGGCCTCATATCTCACCTTACTGAGGGCTGGTTGTGGTACGAGTGACCACAGGGGACTTTTTATAGACATGCACCAGGTCTAATGGTGTCACACCACTTTGTTCACCTTTGTTTTAATCTAAGAGCCATAAGATTGTTAAACCTGTTAACACTGTGGGAAGATTCTTAATTATATCATATATTTGAACACTGGAGATACAAAATATATGCTTAAAAAAACGACAATGATTAAATGTTCAGTGGAACCATCCTTGATCACACACTGGCCAATTGGAGTTATGGGATTTATTATGGTTTTGCTTATCAGGTTATTTAATTGGGAACTTTAGACCAACTACTCTTCCTTAGTTTCCTGTCGATGTAATTTGGTGTTATTCTGCCCTCTAGTGAAACAAAATGTGAACTATTACAATTTATCGATTGCGGAGCTTGAAATCTTGTAAAGGAGGAATAATGTGTGAAGATTAATTATATAAGATTCACTGGCAAAAATATAATATACTGGAAAAAAAAAGTCACAAATGCTACGAAACGTTACATAAGAAAATATTTTTAAAAACTCAAGCAAATCATCCAATACAGGAGTAAAGCACTAAAATGGTAATGGATGTTGTACTGAAAAGAACAATAATTTTAAAGTCAAGTTGCAACAAATCACACCTGCTATTCAAAAAAAATGTTTTATTGTTCTGAAAAATAAATTATAAAGCACGTTTCTTTGGACTTCGTTCTTTCTCTGACATCAGTGGAGAAATAAAACGTTGTAATCTTATATGTCTTTACTCTAAGATAAAATATTAGTATATATACTATACTGTAAATTTGTATGCAGGGCATTATTAACCAAGAGGGATGGCAATCATAAAATGTCATTAAAAGTAAAATCTAAAATACCCCAGGTTATCTTTCTGTAACTGAGATTCAGATTTTGCACTAACTCTTGTGCTTTTTTTCTATATACCGCCATGAAAAACACTAATAAACATTTTCTGCCAAAGCAGGATCATTCAATCATTACATTTCCCCTAGATTAGATTTCCCAAACACAATTTACAATTTATAAGTTAACTAGGGGCAGAGCTTGAAAATATAGCCCTGTGGACCATCGGCATGTTAATGGCCCGGGTGGTCACTTAGGAGTGACACTCTCTTCATCAACAATCCAAACATTCACACCGTTTGACGAGACCTGGTGACTCATTAACATGTGACCCAACAGACAAAGAGGAAGCACCCCAACTGAAGACTAGGTGAACGACCCTGCCAACGACTCTCAGGTGACCACCCGGGCCATTAACATGCCGATGGTCCACAGTGCTATATTTTCAAGCTCTGCCCCCAGCAAGCTTAGAACTGAAGAAGCTCCCTGGAGAGAGGGCAAAACGTTTTCAAGGAAACCTTTCAGTCCAGTTGACACAGAGAGATCTAAGTTTGGATGTGTCTTGATTTGCTCTGTTTATGTCAGTTATGTTTATTTTGTTTAAAGTCTGTTGAAAACATACCATTTTCATATATGTGATGTGTTTGACAGAAATTCACAGACAACCTGCGGTAAAATGAGTGTTGACTCTCTGCAGTACTGTGACTGTAACGAGCATTTCGCTTGTGGTAATGAGTGTATTCTGTCCACACAATGGTGCCTGATTAGTACTGCGCCTCTTCCACGCTGGGGAAACAGTCCATGGAGCAGAGAATTCTGGGAGAGTTCCAGTACTCAGTCGATAAAGCGGGAACAAAATCTTGGTAGCATAGAAAAGAAGTACTTTATTGATCCCAGACATGGGAAATTGTGTCAGAATTTGCTTTCTGCACATGTCATGCTCTTCGGTTTGTTGCCTTTCACCTCCAACATGTTTGTTCTGCTCTTGCAGACCAGGAAGAAACTTGCATCTGATCAAAGAGGCCTCGGTTCCGGGGCAGCCTTGAGACTTCCTGGACTAGACGAGATCTTTAACGGCAAAACTACAAAAACCAACAGCAAATGCTTTTAGTGCCCCAGAGAGCTGATGACGGCTCCTTTTTGCGATAATGGTTACATCCAACAAACGGAGCTCTCAATGTTGTCATGACTGACTGAAGAAACAATGTTATATAGCTGGAAATAACACCGTGAACATCAGCTGTTCATGTATATTCATGCACAGCATCAGATAAATGATGTTTTCATTCAGCAGGGCTGTGAGGGCTCATCATCATCAACACTTCAGCTCCCAGCAAGCTGCTGTTGCTGAGATCACAAACACCAAATGATCACTCCTCATTTTAACTCGGAGAAAAGGACAAAAGGGGACATTTTACTCATTTCAACAGCGACACCCAGAATGAACCGTCCTCATATGTTAAAAGACTACAGTACTACTTGGAAAATTAGAATATCCTGAAATTTCTGGATATTTTCCATTTCTGTAACTTTAAAGAAGAAATGTACATATTATTTAGACAAATAGTATGCAAATCAATATATTTCAAGCTTTTATTTGTTTTGATTTTGCTGATTAGGACTTGCAGCTTCAGGAAAGCTCAACTTCAAAACCTCAGAAAATTAGAATATTGCTTCAAAAATCAATAAAAAAAATAATTTTAAACACAAAAGTGTCAGGCCTCTGAAAGTAAAATCTTGCACCTGTGATGAGTCTATAAAATGTATTGGTTTCACCTTTTATGTTAGATTGCCTGAATAAAACAACTTTTACACAATATTCTAATTTTCCGAGTAGTGCTGTAAAATGTGAAATGCTAAAAGAAAACAGTGAACTTATCAACATGACATGCAACCGATTTGTCACTCACTAAAGATTCAATAAGGAACTAAGGAGATCAGCTGAAAGGCTGCACATTAGATGACTACAAGGAAATGTTGGACTTAAAGAAAAATCCTAATGATGTAACAGAGTATGAACCTTGACCCTTGAAAAAGTGTTTCTTTTTTCTTGTTTTTTTTTAATCAAATGTGTGGTTTGTTTGCTGCTGTGCTCTGTTTTATGCCAGGCTGTGGTCCATAAAGTCCAAAGAATTCTCTTCTACTGTACGGATGATACAGAGCTGATGGGATTTATTTTAAAACTGGCCTTTAAAAGGAAGGCAGTCTTTGTAAAGTGGCTACAAAGCAGATTATTTAAATGAAAATAATCTGATTATTGGTGGATGTGATGAAGATGTTTAAAAAGTTTTGAAAGCCAGTTCAATGATGGATTGCTGTGATGAGAAAGACGATTGTTCCTCTTCAGTTCTGTCATATTTCAGCAAAGAAATCACACGACATCAGAGTAGTAAATGAAAGGTTTCTCCACAGGGAACACTGATCAACCAGAACTTGAACACTGTGCTCTGTGTTCCCTCATAAATTCAGGCCTGGGAACTTCCTTAATAACCAAGGGGAGTTTGTAAGACCGGAGGCCTTCGTGCTCTTTTCTGCAGGTACAGGAGCAGATCTAAAAACACTTTCCCCTCAGTGTAAAGTCTGATTTACACCGTGGAACCCACAGGTCCTTGCACGCGTGGTGCAAGGACCTGTGGTGACCCTGCTGTGGTTGCTATCGTGGTGACCCTGCTGTGGTTGTTTGTCTGGCTGGATAACCTGTCTACTAAAGCGTATAGGGCAAATGTAGATTTAAATGATGAAAGCTTCCTCCCCAAATATGATCTGTGTGATTTATTAACTTGATGAGCTGTAGATGTCATTTGATGAAAAATTATAGGGAATTAAAAAAAAAAAAAAGAATAGCGTATTACAGTTGGCGAATAGCGCTCCCAAGTGGCAAACGCCCTGTATTTCATTTATCGAAAGTTTACCTAAAGTCTATTTAGTGAATTTTTATGAAGATCCAACATAAAAAAAAAATTATAAATGATATACTTTAAATAATTTATAATGTTTTACAGTTCCGGGAAATATTTAAGACTCTGCACAACAACTAAAATTACCACCGTGGAGTAAACTATCTGCTTTTAATTTTATTCAAATGAAAAAGCATAATTGCCAGAATTTTGAGATCATATTTTATTTTACGATACGAAACTCACAATAACGTTGCTTCAAGGGACTTTTGGCCTTTGTCTGGCCCTGGCTAGAAAAAGTACCAACCAAGTCAGGACACGGGCCCCTCTCTCTCGTGTAAATCCACCGCTGGATCTCCATTATAAAAAAACATTAAGATGATGTATATAAAAATGCTGAAACTTCATGACTGCAGCAGATGAGCTCTGACAGGCAGAATATTGTCACTAGTCCTATGTTTTCGCAGGTATTTTCATTGGCAGCCTGGTTGGTTTGACTGATCGCGCTCGCCCAGTGTGACGGAACACTGAGAGAATCTGGGAAAACACTCGGCGCTCCAGATGAAAGAAGCTCCGCTTTTGTGAACACGTCAGTCGGTCAGAGAGGGACAAAGGGAACACAGTTTTCAGATGGGCGGGTGCTGAGGAGGCAGGAGGGGTGCACTGTTAAGACCGCTGAACCGCAGGAGCCTTGTGATGGTGCCAGGAGGAGAGCTCTGCACGTATGCTGATGTCTTTGTTACGCTCCATCACAGTTGGGAAGCGAGCAGACCAGCTCTGAGACACTGCACCATCTCCCAAACCCACTTTCAGTGACGTTCCAGTCCAACATATGCTGTCTGCTGGGACTCATGCATCTGAGCCAGAGACCAGGAGCGCCATCATCCATCTCCATGACTACAGAACCTCCAGGTCACTCTCATTCTTTATGTCTGGAACAAGACCGTTACGGAAACTCTGACGGAGCTTTTTAATGTCATGTGAGAAAGGGCCGAGATGGAAGTTCAAGATTCAGGTTTGATTCACTTCAGCACTTTAAACACGCCATGCCAAAGAGCTTCAAGATAGTGGGAGAAGATTAAAATCACAACAGGGGCACATCCCAACATGTAGAGCGACTTTAAAAAAATACAGCAAACGACAAAATTTCAGAGCCAAATATTGTATTTTTATTCTATTGGGGAACATAGCAAGAAAACAGAAGACTTGACCTGAAACAGAAGATTTTATTTCTCACACACCTTCTTTCAGTTTACATTCCTTTATAACTGCTTCGATGGTTTTAGCCCAGTTTGACACAAACGTTAACCCTGTCACCCGCTCTCTGTTGCTACTTCACCCTCGACGGGTTTCGCTCTCGTCGGCCATTGCTTCCAGCAGCTCCCTGGATGACCAGAGTCTCCGCGCTGAGTTTAAAAGATGCTAATCTGTGTCAGCATTCCTCAAATGTTGTTTTAACATGTGTGCAGAGAGACAGGCGGCATCTCCTGCAAACTGTCTGCTCGCTCCTCTGAAGGACTCTGGTACTCCACTGGAGTTCCTGAGCTCAGGAGAGGGAGAGAGAAAAAAAGCCTTCAGCCGGTAATTACCAAGTGGGCACAATAGCCTGGTTCTGGACCTGCTGCTTAAAGTACTCGGACATGTGGAGTCACAACGATGGGGATGAGGTGATGAAGGGTCAGGGACATTCAGAGTGGTTCTGCTCTTTAACTGAAGTGCCATAAAAGCCTCATTAGTTCAGACTAAAGATGCTTTTAGTGAATTTCAGACTGCGGCGTCTGGGCGGTTCAGAAGAGACAACATGAATAGTTCCTCTACTAGTTTTTTTTTTTTTTTTTTTTTTTTTTTAATCTTGCTATGTCCCCAAATATATTAACATAACAAATACTTATAACTATTTATTATGTCTACAAAATACTGCTCCACCACTAAACATTAGATTAACATTATTTAAACTGAAAAAGCTCACAATTTACTATTTTGAGACATTCTAACTGTATTTGTCATGTCTGTATTTATGCTCTTTCAAACTTGGACTTCACAACTCAGCTATTACAAAAGTCATATTTTGACTGGCAAATGTTTGTGACTTCTTAATTTAAAAATAAAAGTATTGAGTTCCAACATGTATTTAACATATTTTATTGCAAACAGGGACTGCTTGTACAGTGTGCAATTACCTTTGACGCTGTATGTCTGTGCAAAAGATTATCAGTAAGAACTGATAAAAAAAAAAGCTTCCAGATTTCCTCGATTTTTCCGTGCTGATTTTGTGCATGCAGAACATGTTTTAGAACCCTGGACCTGAATCTTCTTCATCGTGCGGGCATGCAGGGGTGTCGAGCGACGATTCTGCCACTAGGTGGCACTGCACATTAACACTTGCAGTGAGAGTGAGCTGCATGTCTGAGGTTTTTGAGGTAAACACCACATTATTCAGCTAAAGGACTGCAAATGTGACAGTGACTGGCTGGAAAAACATCAATAGAGATACTGCAAGAGTATTCCAAGGGACAAGGAAGACATTTTCATCTTAAATTCTCACTAATATGATCACAAGTGGAGCCTTACCAACTTCAGATAAGCACCACAACCACTTGGAGCTGTTAATGAGCGGCTTGGAAGTAAAGAAAAGAAAACCTAAAGAAGCTGCCCCTCTGATCTCTGAAAAAGGGGAACCTATTTGTGACTTCAGTCTTCACTGCATGGTGTCGTTGCTGACAGAGCTGATACAAGATTTATGTGGCTGATTTGCACTCCCAGCACCAAGCGGTGCGCTGAAAAGAAGCTGCTGGGGTTTATATCTACAGTGTGAGCGCAGAGAAATAAAGCCTCAACAAAGCAGCCTCAACAAAGCAGACAGGCACCATTGACCAGCAAATTAGAAGTATTTCAACACTGGCTTACTTTGTGTCATCTGATGCCAGTGGTATGGGTTAATTTGGACCAAACAGACACATTTGTATCTAAAAAATAATAATAATTAAAAAAAAAAAAAACCTCGATTAAGAGGCCCTAAGGTGTAAGATCATGTGAACGGACCACCTGTGGGGCTTTCATTGCTATTTCAATATCATTCATGTCAAGGCCCCTGCACTCACTGACACAGCTTGAGCCCAAAGGAGATGATGTTTCAATTCAAGCTTTGTCACGTAAAAAAAACCCTCCAAACACAAGACATGGGGGCTCTGGCAGGTTTCAGCTCTGACAAACCCAGAGAAGCGAGAGGGGGGTTCCAAAAATGCTCTTTCAACTGCGGGACGTCCATCAAAGCATCCAAATGGGGACGTTTAGGGGGAACCTTGGCACATCAGACAGACACTGCTAATACACACCACCTTTATTCCGGCTGTTAGAAAAGAGAAAGATCAAAGTTTCTGCAGATGAAAAGGGTCTGTTTCCCGCATTTATACCACCATTCACCTACCGCTTTTTTTTTCAAACTACATTAAGAATCAGGCTTCGGCAGGCATGTGAAGAGGACTTAAACAATTACGGAGATGCTCCAACTCAACCCCTGCCTCTAATTACCAGCCTCTGATGGTTAAAAAGGGGGCTTCCATCTTAGCAAGGGCTCTCCAAAAAAAAAAAAAAAAAGAAAAAAGAAAAGAAAAAACAAGCTCCTGTGGCTGCTGTCGCCATCAACAGAGTGACCATGGGGAGGAACAACACAGCCTTCTGGGTAAGTTCACGTTTATCAAATATTTTATTGTCAAAATATAATCCATATTTGCTTCTCCTTGCAAAAAGAGAGATCTACACTTTGTACAAATTTACATTAGCTTATAAAGTATTTTTTATACACAATGTACACATTTTTACAGGACTTTTATATATAAATACGTTTGAAATTACAAAACGGCTCACCCATAGGGAAAAAAAAACACTTGGTTGCAATTAAGGCTTAATTTAAACCACCTCCGATGTGATTGAATCTTTACAATAAAAATGCAAGATGCTCTTTGTATGAAGCTAGTTATGAAAAAAGTCTACAAGTAATGCCCAGTTCACTTAATAGCATCAGTTTGATCCGCTTTAACATATAAACAAGAAGGACTTAACCTGCGCGCGTTCGTGTTAGTAAAGTGTGGATAGACACTGAAGCAGCAGTTCATTACGATGCAAATTGCTTAAGACAGAGAGTGATGGGTTATCTCCCAGACAATTAGCAGTCCTTACAAAAATGCTTTTACTGTCACCCCACCTCCCCCCCATTCAAACTTGGGACAATGGCATTTGTTTGGGACAGGACACGGAGCTGGCCGTGCCCGACCTCCACGTCAGTCCCGTGCTCACGTCGCTGTACATGGAGCCGCTGGTGCCTTTGCTGCCCCAGCAGCAGCGGGTACAGAAAGTCCTCCAAGAGTCCACAGTTTTCCCAGACCAAATCCACACCCCCGAAGTGATGCCCACCAGAAGGCACATGAAGTACTTCAGCATAAACACCGCATAGTCCGGACTCCTGCGGTCGCGATCTACTAAACAGTCGGAGCAGTTGTGCGTAATCTCCCAACTCTGCCTGTTGTGCTGCTCGTAAAAGTAACAGGCGACTATAATCGTGGCTGGCACCGTGTAGAGCACCGTGAAAATACCAATTCTGATCATAAGTTTCTCCAGTTTGTCTGTTTTGGTGCCACCTTGCTTGATGACGCTGCGGATCCGGAACAGGGACACAAATCCGGCCAGGAGAAACATCGTCCCGATGAATAAATAAATAACCAGCGGAGCCAAAACAAAGCCACGCAAGTTGTCCAGGTTCTGGTTTCCCACGTAGCAGATCCCGGCCACAGAGTCGCCGTCCACGGAACTTAGTGCCAGAACCGCGATAGACTTCATGCTGGGAATGAGCCAGGCGGCCAAGTGGAAGTACTGGGAGTAACTGGCGATCGCCTCGTTGCCCCATTTCATGCCAGCGGCGAGGAACCAGGTCAGAGATAGGATGACCCACCAGATTGAGCTGGCCATGCCGAAAAAGTAGATGAGGAGGAAGACCACGGTGCACAGCGCGGGGCCGGTGGTCTCGTAGTGGATGTGCTCCACGTCGAACTCGCGGCTGCACGCCACTTTCTCGTGACCGGCGATCAGTCTGACGATGTAGCCGATGGAAACGAACATGTAACAGGCTGACAGGAAGATGATGGGTCTCTCCGGGTACTTAAAGCGCTCCATGTCGATCAGGAACGTGGCGACGGTGGCAAAAGTTGACACAAAGCACAACACAGACCAGAGACCGATCCAAAACGCAGTGAATGCGCGCTCGTCGTGCGTAAAATAGGGATTGTGGCACGGCATGGCACAGTTATTAATCTGACCTGTCTTCACACGGTTGTAGAGCGGGTGGCGGTCTGTGTTCACGGACACCATGGGGTCCAAACACTTGCACCCCGGCTCACACGGAGCGGAGGGCGGCTTGTGTTTTCCAGGTGAGCCGGTTCGTGTTGGCTTATTTTTAGGTACGTTGTGACCCTTACCGGGATAGTTGGTGGGTTTAGAGAGGACGGGGGACACCGTGGTGGAGTCAGTTCTGTTGTAGTCCATGCACAGTGTGTCGGGATTGCCCTGCACCGGCAGCAAGTCACACCTCATCCGGTCCGGCCAGGGGAAGCCGTATTGCCTCATGAGAGGCGCACAGCCGGCGCGGGCTCTTTCACACACGCTCCGGCACGGCGGCAAAGGTTTTTTATAGTCCTCCAGGCAGATCGGGGTGTACATGCTGCACAAGAAAAACTTCAGGTCCGGCGAACACTGGATCTCTACCAGAGGCCAGAACTGGTGCACCTCCAGTCCCGCTTCGTCCTGCGTGTCATGGTTGAACTGGTTGGGCATATATGTGTAGTTGTAGCCGATCCCCTTGCACAGAGGCACGGCTATCTCCTGACAGGTGATCTCCTTGGCCGTGGTGCAGCTTGATCGGGGAAGGAGAGCGAGCGAAAGGATCAGGTAAATCCCAAACAGGTCCATTCCGCCGGCGCGTCGCTTCCTCCCCACGTCTGCTCCAAGAAATCCTCTCTGCCGTGCGCGTTCACCCCGAGACCCGTCAGATGTCGCGCTGCAATCCCATCGCGCTCCTCCCGGGATGTTGCACGGAGTTGCAGGCAACGTGCAAGCCGTGTTTACTTTCAGCTGAACAGGAGGAGGAGAGAAAGCAGCCTTCAGAGCGACAAGCAGTCAAGATGGCTGATAGGAGAATCCCCCTTTTTCTGGAAACAGCGTCTCGTATCTCCACACAGTCTGATTTGGAATAAAGAAAAAAATCACCCGTCCTTCCGCCGCTGATGAAGAAAAACGAGCCTTTTTCTTTCAGCAGAACACAGTTTACATTCAGTCGGCCGGCACCACCGCTGCTCCGGTTCCCATACAAATCAACGGATTGGGGAAGAATCTGTATCCATATATACCGCAGCCGCGATGACACACCCCCTGGCTCGCTCCACCAATCACAGGCGGCCAAGGGCGGGGCCTACTGCTGTCAGTCATATATTTTTAACAGAAAGATTTTGTTGCAGAGCTGATGAACAATAAGTTTTGGCACCGTGGCACACAGGCAGAGGACGCGCGCGGACACAATATAATTCAATTATAATTACATGAAAAATGATAAACCTCTGATTTTAACTTGCACAAAAATATATAAATCTGTAGATGAGACATCTGTAAAAGCGTGAATTAATGCAACTTTATAAAAATCGGAATTTGTTGATTGACAGAACTGAACAGTTAGCCTACAGTCTCGTAACAATGTTAACGTCCTTGAATGTGCGTGTTGGGGATGAGAGAGAGAGAGAGAGAGAGAGAGAGAGAGAGAGAGGCAGATTGGTAAATTGGGCTAATTTGCGCATGATAAGGCTGCGCAGGGAACTGTCTGTCCTTGTGAGAGCATGTTTTATTTTTCAAATGAGGTGCTAATGTTTCGTTTAACGCTTGCACTGAGCTCTGCGGGAAGCGTAATTGCGCGAAGCAAAGGACCACGCAGTTTAACGCACACAGCCAGTGGGAAAGCGCCAAAATCCGTGCGTTCACATTCTTCCAAAGTGTGTCCTACTGGAGTATGACTGAAGCAGGTTTTATTTTATTTTATTTTATTTTTTTATTGAGCTTTTCTTTTAACCCTCAGTTCCAATCCCCAGCACCCCAGTATTGTAAAAAGTCACCAGGAGTAAAGATAACCATGATTTTAAAAACAGGAAGTGTCTACTTTCACAACGGCACCCTTGAATTACACGACCACGTGGAAGAGCAATAAATACACTATATGTCCTGCAGATTAGACATAATTTTACGAGTGCCTTTAAATTCAACTTTTTACTGCTGTTGATGTTCATAGTGTCCCCACTGGTGTTTAGG
The DNA here is from genome assembly GCA_015343265.1 of Pao palembangensis. Lineage (NCBI taxonomy): Eukaryota > Metazoa > Chordata > Actinopteri > Tetraodontiformes > Tetraodontidae > Pao > Pao palembangensis. The sequence continues at coordinate 10,107,811 of CM027086.1, forward strand.
TTTTTCTTCATTTGTAGTATCAAAATTGTATCCGGTGGTCAGCGTTTCCCTGCACTAGGTTAAATCAGGAGCAGAATCAGAACAACAAACCTGCTATTTGTGTCCGATGGGCAATTAAGGGGGCAAAGATTAATTAAAAGCACAATACTGACCATGTAAGTGACTAAACAATAAAATAAATATAATTATATGCTGCAATGAAGTTTGAAACCACACCCACAGTAGTAGTAAACCAAACAATCTTTATGACCACAATAATATGTGAATAACACAATAACGTTGAAATGCATTCACAAGTTTTAAATACTGAACAAACATTTTTGGATGTTTTTCCTCAGTGGCTGATTTTCTAATTGTTATAGAGATCCTCATGCCCTGTTTGACTTGTTCAGACATTGATTTAACACTTGAATCAGTGTTGCTATTGCTGTTTTCGCAGAGACGAGCCAGTCACGACCAGCACGTCTTTGAAACTCACTATTTACACACTTTGTCTCTACTCCTTGGATGTTTGGAGGCTAATACATGGGCTTACGGTGCAGAAGGGGTGTTCAAGCAGTATAATACCCCATTGTGTGCAGAGGTTGGGGTGTGGTGCCGCTGCAGCTGAAGGTTAGCGCTATTGTCTTTGGAGTGTAGCCAGGTCTTTAACATGTGAGGCAGCCGTTTTGTACCCTCAACCCTCTGTAGGAATGAAATGACCAGGAATGAACCAAGCATCACGAGCACCGACTGAAGAAGCCACTTGTCTGTGATGATGAGGAGGGAGCTCTCTTAACGGCTGTTTGCTTTTGATGAGCAAACTGGAAATATGTAGCCGCCACGGCTGGAGACCATGTTTTCTGGATAACAAACTCTGGTGTTTCAGATGTGCGATCATGGAGGACACACAATGAAAAGGGAGTGAGGCTAAGGTTATGGTCACAGTGTGGGAGAGTGATGGAGGGAGGGCAACGCAGGGCATCCAGTTTGTTCTGTGCACAGATAAGGATTTACCAACAGGAAATCCTCTCATCTCCTGGAAGAAAACCCACTCCACCGCGTGAAAGAAGAGCTGTGCGGCCAATGAATAAAATCAAGGAAGATTCAAAGTTCATGGGTTTGGTCTAAAACTCTACACTTCCTGTCAGAATCAAGTGCCCCCGCGCAAGAAAGAAAAGCCCCGTCAAGTGTGACTGCTGGCCAGATCCTGGACTTCACCTCGGCAGTGCTGACAGTGATATGTTAATGCAACTTTATCTTGTAAAGGAAAGCTTGGTGGAGATTTAGCCAATCTGCTGGACACAATTCCAAGAGCCTCGATGGCATTTAGCAGGCTCGCGCTAACCCGAGGCTGCTTGTTAAGACTTCATTAGCTGTGTTTGCTCAGGCCTCTTCTCTCCATAGAGGTGGAGGAGGGCTCCCTGGACTCCGGCCCCAGACCCACTATACACACTCCATATGGGGCTTGTTTGCTCACGGTTGGCCTGGTAATCACTTTCAGGTGGAGCTGGAGGAGACAGAGTTAGGCTGCGGGGATTTTTGGGCTGAGCTGGAGAGCTGGAAATCTCTCCCCACCCCCTTCCTCTTCCCAAGCTCCTTCTCCGAGCTTGGTGCTCCTGAGGTGACAGAGCACGGAGCGTGTACCCTGTGACTTAACTCACCTAGGGCCCATTACCTTAACAAACACAACCAGCCCCTCCAATCAGCCTACTGCTGGGAGGACAGGCGGCCCCTGTAAATCCTTCCTTACAGCCCCTGCCCCGCTTTGTGAGAGCAGGAAGGACTGTGGTGTGTCTGTGTGTGTGTGTGTTTGCATGTAGACTAAAAGCTATTAACTAATGGGACAATTAACTCTTGTCTTGCAGCACAAAAATTTTCTTAGGAGCTGGTTGTGAGGACAATTTTAATTTCCCAGAAATCAAAAGAACTGAAATAAGTAGATATCATGCAGGAAGTGTAGCGGGAAATGGAAATGCTAAACTTATTTAGATGAGCTAATTAGCCAAAAGTTAAAATTAATTAATGCTTAAATATTTGATAATGTCTTACAATCCTGTTTTCTTGTACTAAAGTGTTACTTTGTAATAAAGGAGAATAAATCCATATACAAAACAGCTGAAACCCAAGTTAATCTTTAACTCAGTGGATTGATTATCTTGGTAAATAAAGGATGGAAGATAGATCCTTAAAAACATTTTAAAGGAACAAAAGGGAATTCTCTGCCGACATTTCAGAAATAGTAATCAGAAATTTTAAAATATAGGAAACATTTTATAAAGAATATTTTTATTGTTGGCAAAACTATTATAGACCATGTAAATAACATACGGAACAGTTTTAACAACATGTTCCAAAAATCATTCCTCTCTTCTTCTTACACTGAAACATAAGCTAAGATTCTAGCAGCAGTGTAATTGTGTTGCATGATGTCAAAAACATCTGTAGAGTGAGTTAGCCTGACAATCCTGAGAAAAGGCAGATCTACTTTTCACTTACACCGCTAATTAAAAAGCAACATTGCCTCCATAAGGAGAGCGCAGCTCCTGCAGCCAAAGAAATGACTGTTGTTGGCTGCCATCCCGTGCATGGTGTGTGTGTGTGCGTTGTCATGTGATTGTTTGGACTTTTCAGCCATCTGATGCCACAAGAATCTGGCCAGCCAGCAGAGATCTGCTTTTGGCTGCTACTTGACACCCCCGGCAGATTTATCTCCCTTCTTGTAAAACAGCACGCAACTTGTTCTCTGTGTCCACCAAGGTAAGTAAACCCACAGATTTCTCCAGTTCAGGAAGCGTGCACGCACACACACACACACACACACACACACACACACACACACACACACACACACACCAGCCTGTATAATGGCAGGGGTTGATTTTTTTTAACCCCTGCATGTAACCGGAGATTGGGCCTGCGTGCCTGGAATGACACATGGACAGAAACTAAGCAGGTACACTGACCATCTGGTTCCCACACATGGGTGGAGAACACTTGCCTTTAGGTCCCTGAAGGTGGTAATTGAATTTTTGTGCTTCGCTTCTTGCCGCTGCAGTAGCACGGTGGAATGCTGCGAACGTGTTTGTTTCTGTCCCAGGTCACCGGGTGTCTGCCTCTCATTTGTACAGAGAAAACAGAGACAAATCCTGCTAGATAATCATCTCATTATGATTCACACACAGCTCCCTGGTTCACCTTTACCTGCCATCAGGACAGGTAAACTATATAGTATATAGTTACAATTACTAGTTATAATTACTATATAGTAATTTTCTGTATTTCTGCATTTAGTTTAGTTTAGTTTAGTTAGATTACTACAATTAAACTTTAATTACTTTAATTAAAGGCATTATTATTATTATTATTTATTTATTTATTTCTTGCTGCATCAAGGGTCTGAGAGGACTGGAATTTCAATTACGCTGTATGTCATGAATGTAAAGCATAGCTGACAATAAAGATAACTTGACTTGACTTGACTTGAAACACTTGTTTGGATGTTGCTCAGTCGGCTGAAAACCTTTCATGGTCTTATTTAAACACCATTAACATTATTTTTTGATAGTATGGGACACTTGTTATCCACCCATCCACCCTAACAACCAGCTGCTTTCACTTCATGAATTTACCCAATTCAGTGCAGCTGCTCACTTTTACCAGCTTTTGATAACGTGGACCGATAAAGCAAATAGAAAGTTTCAGTAAATACGAGTTCAGCTCATGATAAAAGACATCCTGTTGAAGGTGATGCAAGAGGATATGCTAGTGGTGTTTGAACATCCAAAGGAATGATGCAGGGATGGTTCTTTCAGCCTAATGGAGGGTTTGCATCACTGTTTGGTAGAATGTGGCTTGGAGTATTGCCCAAGAACATGTGGACAGTTTTCCAAGTAGATAAATGCAAAGGAAAGGTGTAATCATAATTGTTGATACGCTACCTTGGAATTATTAAAATCGATAAAATTACAATCAGATAAACTGGCTAATCTGCTATGTTGATTAGGTCCATGTTTCATTCTTTCCACATTTCTCAGTTTGTCATTTCTTGCATTCTTGAACAGTTTTCTCTTCCACTTTAGCAGAATGCAAATGCCTTACCGTCTGCAGCTTCATAATGACATCAAGAGTTGTTTCATTCTTTTCATATAACTATTGGCAGGACTGAAAATATGATCATGTTTCCAAAAACATCACAAGGCTCCTTTAAGATGTCCATATTTAATAGCAAATCACTCTGGGACAAGCCTTTAAACTCCAGAGCATCACCGATAGAAAGAACATGCGTCGTTATTGTTTCCCCTCTTTAATTCTGCTCTTTTTAGCTCTGTCTCCCTCCCTGCCTCCCTCCATCTCTGCTTGTGCCGCACTGTGAAACAGATGGCGAGGGCAAGAATGACCACCAAACAGCAGGAGGGAGAATGCGGGAGGGGAAAAAAATGACAAGATAGCAAAGTGGGCAACCCATCTCTTAAGACAGAGAAGCAGAGAGGTAGCAGATGTGTGGAAAAAAATGTAAACGACCTTGTAGAGTTTTCAAATCATTGTTGGCGGGCTACGATCAAGATCCTGCTCGCTCGGAGTGAGAACATCAGAGGCTGAGCGTCGTCCCCGGTGAGCAACCATGAACATCCTGTAACGCTCATTAGCAATCCAATTAGAGCTTGTTTATGAATGCAAATGCAACATTATTTACAGTATCAGTCTAACCTTCTGCCTGTCTGTGGTGAAGAAGGGCACACTTCCAGAAAAAATACAGTTAGGACCTCTTTGGTAAGAGGTGTGGGCTTACAGGTGGGCGGTCTTTGTGTTGTTTGTGTGTTGGTAGGTGGAGAGGTTACCCCAAGGGCAGAGAGTTGCACACTGATGACATCAACTAGTATTTATTTCACACTTGAAGATTTTGCAGTTATTAAATTGTGCCCATCGTATATTAGGTTGTCAGTTTTGCAGCTAATGTAGCTAAGCAGCTAGCTTGTGAGATAATGGCAAGCCAGACTTCTATCCTGAAATGCGGAAAACCAACTCAACTGAACTGAATGAAAGCATAATAACGCTTTAACTTTTCAGATGGTGATGTTATCAACCCCCCAAGCAGAGCTAGGATAACTCTATCAGCCATCAACACCATTAAGATTAACATCTCCAGACAATTCATGCATGTTTATTTGGGTGTTAAGAAAATTATGCAATCAGGGAGGATAAACAGCTTTTCAGCTACATTCTTGTGAAGCTTTAACAGCAGTCACTCAGTTTGATTTTAGCATATTTGTGTAACTGGACGGTGAAATATCTCTCCATTTCAGAGGAAACAGGTTCATTTTTAGCTAACTCTGGCCCACAAGAATCTCTAGAGACTCTACAAATAAGGAAAGCTGAATGCAACAACTTTATTACAACCAAATGAATCTTATGGGCAGCTGAAAAACACACAGCTCATAGTCCAAAGACACGCTGACCGAGGCTGCTCAGTGTGTACTTAACATGTCCCAATACTCAAGGTCAGTCACAGTGTTTATGTATCCAAAAGTATCCAAAAGAAAGAAAAGCAAAACACAAGCGGATTTGAAATTTCTGTCAAGTAGAGAGAGAACTTAACTGGACTGTAACTCTATGAATTTGGTCTCTTTTCATAAAAGATACTGCAGTTAGCACATTTAGCTGCAGCGATTAAAGACATATAGAATACAGAATGCAAGACTTTTTGATGTGCAGTTAAAGAGGTGGAAAAGTCAACGAAGCTGCAGAAGGTTGGCAGAAGGGGCTCAGATGTGGCAGGTAGAGCCTCCCCTGAGCGCTGCTGTCTGATGTCTGATTGACAGGCGACGCGCAAAGCTCACCTGAGCCTCTGACCTCCCCTTTCTACATGTCCCTGTCGCTCTTCTCTCCTTCTTATCTTCGCTGAGAGGGCGGAAACTCGAGGAGGGGGCAAGTCCAGGGTGAAATGTCCTCGGGCTGTGACCAGGTCTCAGGGGTGGGGGTGAGAGCCACAGGGAAACAAAGCCCATTCAGGTAAAACGCTCCATAGTTCGAGACAGCCAGGCTGCCAGATCAGATAATACCGAGGCTAATGTAGATACATTTGCACGTCTAGCACCACCTGACTCATCTGGAAGGTGTATTAGGTGTGTGTGTGTGTGTGTGTGTGTGTGTGTGTGCTCAGACTGACAATTGAGTAAACGCAAAGCTCTACACATTCTTGAAATGACTACCCCAGTGTGGAAAATATCCTGTATAAGCCGTAATCCTCTTTATGGAGGCTAATCTTGAGCAAATTCAGAACTTACAAACCACATTAGAGGACTGGAACGGCTCTCACAAGTCCTGGCTGCGTTTGCTATGAGAAGAATCAATACGCTCGATTGGTGTCTGATTAGTACTTCTTCGCTAAAGTGTTGCAGACGGAATGCCCACAAGTCACGGAGATATCCACTTTAACTACAGCAGACTAATGTCAAACCTCATGTCATCTGGACAAGTGGCTTTAGAACATCTGGGATGCTGCTGTCCTGCCATAAACATCTTGTGTATAACATTATACAGCAGGAAACGTCCCTACACAACCCATCACATAAGATATAATAGTTACCTACTCCCGACAGACTTTTATGAATCCTCCATATGTATTTACTTCTAAAACAAGTCAATAAATAAAGGATTTTCAATGATATACTGTATCTCAGGATGTAACATAGACTGTTTCTTGTTGTAGTCTATTAAATTTCTCTTGGGTGGAACAGAAATTGAATTGTGTGTAGATTGGTGCACCTGGTGTGTAGATGTTACAGTGTTTGTGTGAGGCTTTGTGAAGCTCCTCAGTTTGTATCCACACATGTGGCCTTCCATCAGGAGCCCCACATGACTCCAGGGGACTCCAGAGCCCACTGTCCCGTCAGTGCCAAGAGTCTTTAAAGTGTCATTGCAGACTGTTAGCATAGGTTGGGCCGCTCTCCTCAGGCTCAGTCTTCCCATGAAGTCACGGCGATGAAATATCTGAAGCTAAACTCTGTTACAGTCGGACTCTCTCCACGCTCCATCCATCTTTCCCAACTCCCTCCTCCTCGTTTCTCCGAGCAGGTCTCACTCTGGTGCCTGTCATTCTTCTGCCTTTTGTATCCGTGGGCCTTTTTCCTCACTGAATGCTGCTTTCTCTCCTTCGCTTTCCTCTCCTCTCTCACTCACTCACTCACTCACTCACTCAGTCACTCTAGGGCCTAATTATGAGATAGCTTCGAATAAATACATGTATTTTTCTCCTGCGAGGGGAGCAGAAAAATCCTTGCAGTCCCCCCCTTTTTTTTTTTTTTTGGTAAAAGTAGGTTGAATTCTAGACTCAAGGAGGTTTTATTCAGTGAGGTCCCTCTGCTGATGGGAGTAGTCGCTGGGATGGGAGATTTCCTGGATGCAGTAATTGTGTCTCATTAATTCGTACTGTAATGCCGGGTAGCTAAACAGGCTATGCAATTAGAGGCCTGAGCCTTGAATAGTCTGGCTAATCAGGGGACAAAAGCTGTGGCTCAGAGGCCATTAGGCCTGGAGGAAGTGCCTCCATTGTGAGGAGTGGTCTGCAATGCCTTCATCTTCCGCCAGCACGGGTGGGGAAGAAACCTTGGGGGTCGGGGGAGTCCTTCCACTTCTAAACTTAGTGCTCAGTTCTTAATCAGGTGGCTGTGGTGGTGTAGTCAAATTCAGACTTCCTGACTTCCACTAGACTTTAAATGATCCTCACTCACTCTGATGGGACTTTTGGGTCTTTGTGATGGTGTAAAAATAACCCAGATGTCACACTTTTTGTGAACACTATGATTGCAAATCCCCACATATCAGATATTAAAGTGGATTTAAGCATTAAATCTGATTTTAAAAATCCATAATAATGATTTATCTTTAGAATCTCAGTTCTCAGTGACCCTCTCTACTCACAACCCTCCTCCTCCTCCTCCTCCTCCTGTTGGCATGCACTCCTCCAAACTGTCGACTCAGGAGTCGACAGTGAGACCTTTCTGCCATTTCGGAGATGTTGAAGGAAGTAAGAGAACAAACGCTCCACGCTATCCCTCCCACTTTCTCCTTCTCCTCTCTGGCCCTCTCCCCCTGTGAGCTTTATCAGGAAACCTCGACGGAGAATAAATGAACTCTCCTGGTCATTAGAATCATGCATTAAATTATTGACATGCAATTATCCTGCCATCTTAGCTGAGAGACACTGAAAACTTTCTCCCCCCCCCCCCCCCCCCGGTGGGAGGAATGAAAAAAAAAAGTAACTGGAAAACTTGGAAAATCCTATTCATCACATAATAAGAGCTTTAAGCCTGGTTCCATCTCATTTAATGGAGTTTTATTCCCATAAGGAACGCTGTCTTCCACTCGTTATCTGCTTCGTTATGGAGGGGCCCTGTACCGCCGCTGGATTATGGGGTGGATTATGATAATGTTGCTAAGATACACGGATGCACTAACAGTAAGGTGATCTCTCCCCGCTGTACACTCCCATCCACCAAACTTGTCAATCTGTGCCTCATTGAGCAGATTTTAATTCCATTATTAGAATAATGAGCCGAATTTATAATCCGCCATCACTCAAAACAAACCTGACAGAAACATTTTGGGGGAGATTTGTCTCCAAATTGTGATTTCACAGTCACTTCCAATTACTGTGACAATTGCCGTGACTGTTTCATGATCAGCAAGAAACACTTAGCGTGGCTGCTAGTCAAATCCACATTCAGCAGCCTTTTTGCAGCAGCAGAGCGTGAGTTTGACAAGCTGTTTACGTTAAGCCTGAGTAAATCAAATTCAGAGTTTGCCTTCCCTCCCCAGTAATCTCATTTTGTTTACCGCCAATGCTAAATACATTAGCATCTGCAAGGTCTGTCTGTGTTTACTCTATTTCCCCCAACTCTCTTTAGTGGATCTAAGCCAGGCAGAGACTAATGTTATGAAATAAGGGTCGCCAGCTGTATATTCATTAAAAAAATTACCTCCTAATCTGACACTGAGGCAGGGATGAAGAGCCGGCGGAGCCGCGAGCTGGGAGTATAAACTGACAGAAGATGTAGCTTTTGCTTAAGTGAGTGGATGTACTTGCTGCTTTTAAGCCGTTATAGTTGCTCTCTCTCCACCCAGGTTGTTTATGTGGGAAAGTGAGCGGAAATAGCAAATGTCGGTCTCAGGAAACTGGTGGATACACACTAGGAAGTAATGGTTTAGGTTAGATCCTTCCAAAGCAACTCAGGCTTTAAATAGGATGTACGAGTAATTTGAACTACGAGGAGGAAGTAACTTCAGGGTCAAACACTGTAAAAGTGCCGTTTTTCTATAGGGTCCTTTCTCCTGGCCTTTTTCTCTATATCAGATCTCACCTCCCATTTGTCCACAGTTCCAGTGTGTGATCATGACCCAGGTTCCCATAACCGACACCACCTGGCCCCTGCGCCTCATTAGTCAGCCTCTTCACAGGTGGAAGCTGGCCCTGCTGACAGGTCGAGGCCACAATTAAAGCTTTTTTTACTATTTTCAATTCAATTCAGTTTTATTTATATAGCGCCTTTTACAATAAAATTGTCTGTAGCGGCTTTACAGAGGCAGAAACCCAGAGCCGGAACCCCCAGATAAGCACAGTGGCAAGGAAAAACTCCCTTTTACTAGACCCCAGAGTCACTGGAAGTCCCTGAAAGTCGTCTTGTCGTGTCCTTTTCGAGCATCTACAGAACGTTTGTGTGGGATTAATGCAGAGTCAACATTCTGAATCAACGTCTGCACCTGCGAAGCTGTTTTAGAAAGTCAGATAAGAGGAAGTCAAACAGAAGCCACCTAATCCAGCCAGTAAATATTTTGGCAGGGTTTCCGCTAGTCCACTCACATTTGATCTGTATGCAAAGACCACCAGACTGCTGATCAGATAACATCTGATCAAAATCATTCATTTGAACCAAAATTTACATTCTGTGTTACAGTCAGGGGGAAATTTCCTAAATCCTATCCTAAATTAGACTTATTTACAGTCTACCAAGTCTGGTAGTTAGATTTTCTTTTAATGATGATGATGATGATAACGACGATGATGATGATGATTATTATTATTATTATTACAGAAAAATAAAACAGAAAGAATCAGCAAAGTCCGATCCAGTTGTAAAGTTACAGAGGTTAGAGGTTTGAATCAATAACAATTTCTTTAAATTTTGAATCTAAAAGGATTACTGGTTTAACATTTCTGGAGAATTTATCCACTTTGATACTCACTTTGTTTAATCTTCTCAAAAACAACACAATTAATTTCCTCTCAGCCTCAACTGACAGTCAAGTGCATATGCGTCATTATATATATATATATATATATAAGTAAATGAAAAAAAGAAGTGTGAACTTTGAAATGTGAGATTCAGAAGATTCAGAAGAGTATACTAGCTAGTAGGTTCATTGACCTCATTATGTGACTTGTAACACACATGATTATTGACTGTTTCATTTGACTCTACAGGTGTAACTGGTTGTCCTGTTAACGCTAATGTAAAGAGCAGTCTAACATTTAATTAACACATGATGGTAAGTCAATAGAAGCAAGCGCCCCCACACACATACACACACATATACACACATAAACATATTGAGTGTTTTAAACAGTGTATCGGATATTTTTGTTATTGTATGTTATTTGTCCATGTTTTCTTTTATTCTTTTTAAGGTAAATACGACTTTCATTTCACCTTCATGTCTCACCAACACATCAGTGGTTGATCGCCAAGCTCGACCAGTCCAGTATCTGTACAGCAGTCATGTAAACGCTGGACTTTCATGGCTGCTAGACAGTTATTATTGGTGACTGGCAGACAACCTCTCTCTACTTCTGCAGTGCAACATGTGTGTTGAGCATTCTTCTTTTATTATATACCGCTGAATACATTATCATGTTTGCTGATGACACCGTGATAATAGACCACAGTGGGACAGTAAGTCTGCCAGCAGAGATGAGGGTTACTGCCTGGCAGTGTGCTGCACTCCAAATAACCTGACCCTCCAACCAGCACCTGCATCCGTAGCAACAGGTAAATGTATATGGATTTAAGTTCCATTGTGTTCAGTCCCATTTAGTCTCGACTTCATGAAGGAAGCAAGCCAATACCTCTACATTCTCTCCCATTCTTACACGCTCCTGAGTTCTGGAACTCTTGCAGACTTTACGATTGTAGCACTGAGAACATTCCGACCATGTGTCAGACCTGAACACCTGCTATTGAGCAGCGCAACAAAAAAACACATCAGCGGGGGCCCAAACTGCCCATTGGTACCTACCTGCTGACACAGAAATCATGCTCCACCTTCTCAGGGTCACTACGGAACTCCCCACGTGAGCATGTCATCCACAGTGATGTGGTATACACACACTATACACAGGTTCTCTAACTTTATTAACAATTAATGATGTATATGTGATTAAAACCTGGTGTTACAACACCACTGATGCTGTACTTCTATATAACCGCACATCTAGACACAATACTCTGCACACATGGAGAAATAAAGATTTACTCCCAATAGTTTCTGGAAGTCTTGTTTGCTTTAACGAAATTGTCTTTTTTATGTATCCGTGCAGACATTAGCTCAGATCTCGCGCTCCTCGAAGCCTCAGTAGTTATTCCGGCACTTCACGGCTGTGCTTGATTTCCTTCCATTTTAAGAGGATCAAACACGGTCTGACTGCAGCTCCCGTGACGGGTTCATTCAGCTGCTGTGTGCAGAAGTTTTAGCAGGCGGAGTGGTTTAGCCCCGTGGCAACACAATCTCTATATCCCAATGTAATTATCTGGATAAGACGTACTCCCTCCATGGTGAAGGCCAAAGTTTGCCGCCATGGCGTGTGGAGATTTGATTTGATTGAAAAGGCTGTGCCGCCTGGTCTGTCCTGGCAGGCTTCAGGGTTTATGAAACTCATATGCGCTAAGCCTCCATGGTTGCATATAATGGTTATTGAATGCATGACCATCTTTTCTTTCTGTGTAAACCTTTTGCTGCGTGTGATTTTGAAAGCATATGGAGAGGATCTTTTATACATTTTCCACAGAAGTATTCAGAAGAGGGTCCAATAATATTAAATGCGAACTGAATTTGGAAAACTCTTACCCCAGTGTCTGCCATTTCTCTTTCTTTCTTTGTCTCTCTCTATACTGTCTTGGATATAATACATACTGTTGAGTATATTGTAAAATGTGTATTTTTTTATATCTTATTTTCATGCAGAGCTGCTCATATTCACACATGCAGGAGACATCCTGCCGGGCAACAAATGACTGGATGACTGCTATGGTGTAAACACACATAAGCAAAATGATGCAACATATCTCTGGGACATTTATTTTTAAAATTTCATGCTGTTTCCTAATTCTTTATGCACTCGAGTACAAACCAGTAAACACTCAGCTGGTTAAAAATTAAGAGGAATGTTGTCAATGCAACACTATTGTGTTACTTTTCACCCTGTACTCTGTTCAATATTCACAGGCAAACACTACATTTCTTTACCTTTAACTGTCTGTGCCTGTTTCTTTCCTGTCATTTCCTTTCTTTCTTTTCTTGCTCCCCTGTTGACTCAGATGGCCATGCATTTGCTTAATTGGTATTTCGGTGAGTGCAAAACAACACACTTTCACAACTCCAATATCATTTATTCATTATTTCGCACACCGTGGTAACAAAGCAGGGGACCATGTTGCCAAAGCTAATTGAAAGGGTGACTAGCAATCCAATTAGGTGTAATTGGAGGCTGATAGAAGGGTCTTCAGAGGTAACCACAACTGTATTCAGGCACTACTGCCTCCTCACACCCCTGGACACCTTAATCGCGCGTGTATTTTGCTGCTGGCTCATCTTGGCTTGGATCCTGCAGTCAATTAACGATAACTGCCTTCAGGCTTCAGGCTTCAGGCCTTCAGGCTTTTGCACAACCCAGTGACAAGCCGTATGGACAATGTTTGCATTGGTCAATTTTTCACTGTTCCAGTATACTTAGGTCAACAGCCACGTTAGCTTTGGAAACTGATAGAATAGAATAGAATAGAATAGAAATACTTTATTTATCCCAAACATGGGAAATTTATTAAACAGTGCTGATTTCCTGAAAGATTAGCAAATATTCTGATGACTGTCTCCCACAGGCTTGCAGGCTTGCATTGCATCATGGTCAAATGTTCCACCTTTGCCTTTAAGATATTGTTGAGGGGGATGCTCCCATTGCTTTACCGCGTTGCTCGTTGTATGGCCACACTTGTGCTTACTTGGAAGGGGATTCAGCACAGCGCCTCAGGCAGACTCAGGCTAACAAACCAAAAGCTGGGATTCAGATATGTGCCTTAAATATCCTGGAGAGTGTTTCACAGGAGGTGTTGATCTCCTGTACTCATTACATACAAAATATACATTATGCACATGCAAATCACTTTAAAGGACATTCCTAGTGTTGCTACATTTTAAGGAAATGTTCTCTTTTGATTTTTAGGCACTTTTTTGAGTGTGAACCTCACCAAGTACTGCAGAAAGAGCACAATAATCAAGTCAACAAGTTGGTATAGTTGAGGAACACAAATGACTTAAATGCATTAGCAGTCCCTGTTTGTTACCTGAAAAATGAACACTATATGCCTTTCATGCCAAAGTCTGTGGAAGCCTTTGTTGCTTTAAAGATGTCAAATCTGTAAAGACATGTGAAATGTGCTCCAAAGCCCAGCTGAATCAACTTCTGTGACACGACAAACACTCAACTTCTCATGTGATTTGTTTCTGTTGGTTCTGGCAGACATCGTGTTGGACAGCTGCTCTCGATGTCGTGCACACCCCTGCATGTGATTACATTGTTCTAACAGATTGGTACCAGTTGCAAGGGGTGGAAAAAGATGCAGGACCTGCGGATCGTGTAATTTTCTTTACATTAATATACATATGAAGAGAGTTTACCTGCCAACCAATCATAAGTCATCAAAGTGATAACCACCATCTCCGTCATTAAAAAAAAAAATAAATAAAAAAAATAAAAATAAATAAATATATATATATATATATATATATATATATATATATATATATATATATATATATATATTACATTATACCTTCTACTAAGCAAACGAAAGAAAAGACCAAAGAATAGAAAGAAGTTGTTTTACTTGATGAGGCATTCGGAAACCCAGTGAGTTCCACCAGTCAAAGTCAGATATCCAGGGAAATACGCACTCGTGGCACTCAAGAGTCAGCTAATGTCCCGTCTTTAGGGGTATCCAGTGTGTATATACGTGTGAGATCAAACTGCAAATGAGTGGGGGGTATTCCCATACCTGATTTCCACTGGCTGCATGTGTTTGGAACATGATGCAAGTAAACAAAGCTTCCTTTGAAATACCTAATCCACCATTTGCAATCCTAAACATCAGGGTTTACATTTGCTCTGCCCAGCTGCTGTATGTATGTATGTGTGTGTGTGTGTGTGTGTGTGTGTGTGTGTGTGTGTGTGTGTGTCAGTGCATTCAAGATCACCATAAACTAAAACCGGTAGTAATAAATCAGGCATGTGTGGGCTTTAAACAGGCGCAGAGAGCGAAGTCAGAGTTTAAAGAACTGTCGTCATAATTTACCGTGGAATTGGAATGATCAGGAAGTTGTAAAATATGGAGAAAGCATGAATCAATAGAACTTTTGTAGATCTTGGTGATTTGAAGAAGAATGAGGGTGGACGCATGTCATTTGTAAGTATAGCTCTAACACATCTGGCAACCCTCCAACAGGATGATATGTAGGAGTTTACAAATGTAAAGGTTTTCATATTGGTACAAACTTGTCTTTCATTTGGATGGATGAAAACTGTGCCTTTAGAATACATACAAGCGTTTTTCTTGTAGATTCTAAATTTATTTCAAATTCATAAAACAAAAGATTTTCAAATGTGAGAAACGTTTCATGTTTGTGGATAAACTAGGGAAGATGTGAATCTGAGAGCCTCCACTTACTTAAAAAAAACATTAGAAAAAATTGGCACTAAAGGCAACAGTATGCCAAATTAAATCAAGAATTTGTTACGAGACAGAGAAAATGGGAGATGAAATTACCGTAAGAGGCAGATGAAAATTGGTTCTTTCTTTAAACAGTAAAAAGGCTTAATCCAGGAGTAGAAAAACTGACGTCCACGTAAATTAAATCTACCAGATTTCTTCTGGGAATACAGACAGAAATGCAGATAGTGATTAGATCACTTACCCTACCTAACAATCTTAAACGACTCCTCGCTTTTGCAAGGCAGACAGCAGACAGACAAGCTGCTAAAATCATTATCACTCGGACTTGATCTTGTTAATTTGGTTGATGGGAGTGTGGCTATTTGCCCTGTGGAAACACGCACACAGGGATTTTTTTTTTCACTCCCCACCCTGTCCATGGAGGAAAAAAGAGGCAAGCAGACAGGCAGACAGGTCCACACATGGCCTGCAGTCATATCACAGCAAACAGCCTGACTGGAGTCAATATAACCATAGGCAACAAAAGAAGTGGTGCAGGTCCACCTCGGTGGAAGATCATGCTCAGGCAGCAGATAGTGCACAACACTCAATATGACTGAGCTGCATTTTCCATCATGATGTCCTTATTATCACTCCACTACATATAAATAACTCTGACTTTCAAGTCCCTGCAGCGTGTGTGTGTGTCCGTGTGTGTGTGTGTGTGTGAGACCTTGTTTTTCAACACGTCTGGTCTTATTGAACATTGAAGGTTTTTTTTCTCAGTATTACCACATAATGAGCACTAAATTAAGGGTACCTTGAGTGACCAGGCTCACCACTCCCACACAAACAAAGAAACATGAATAAATATAAATATTTTATTCTAAATTCATACATTCATCTGAATGTAATGACTTGAAATAAAATCCATCTTCTTGTAAGGTACCTTTGTTTATGTAACAACTGTAAATTGGGATTCTTATGAATAACATTGGTATTAATAATAATTAGCATGAAAATTATCTGTCAGTCTCGGTTCTAGATGGACATACATTGGTCTCCTGGTGCTTTTTGACACTTCGGCTGCAATGGGTGAGACAAACGTCTCCTACAGTATCAGGAGCAATTTAAGTTTTAGCATCAAACTAGCAAAAATGTGATAATTACCAGTCTGTGTAGTTTAGTGTGTGGGTGTGTGTGTGTGTGTTCTTGTACTTGCTATATACATTGTATCAAAATCCTCATTCAACTAGCAAAGTGAGGACCTTTCTGGGACATGAGAACAGTTTTGTTGGTCTTCACATCTTCAAAGGGATATTTGAGTTTTAAGATGTGGTGATAAGGTTAGGGTTAGAAATGGGTTAAGATTTGGGCTTTTAGAGATGGTTAGAGTTAGAGTAATGGGCTTGCTAATGAAAGTCCTCACAAAGATAGAAGTACAAGGATGTGTGTGTGTGTGCATGCGTGTGTGTGTGTGTGTGTGTGTGTGTGTGTGTGTGTGTGTGATGCTTTAAAGGACTTCAAAAAGCCCGGAGGAAAGACACAGTTGTGTGTTTTACAACATCTCACTGCTCTCTCCGCTGTCAGTCAGCATTAAGAGCTGTTGTATTTTTCTTTTGTAATCTAAAGCACCTTCCTTTAAAAGCACATTGCTAATTGCTTCATTTAATCTGGTGATGTCCAAGGAATTTTATTTATTGCCCGGAGCTACTTTCGCAACCTGTGACAATAGAGTTTGGAATATCAGTTTAAGATAAAACGTTTGAATACTGGAGGCTTTTATATCTGAACATTCAAAGTCGTACTTTGATTTTGGCCCTTCTGGATCACAGATATTCATAGAATTTATATGAAACCTGAGGAAAATCAAATAAGATTTGATATTATCAATTAAGGAAGAATGATGCGGTTTATTTTTCACACGCATCCATTGTCTTTGTTTTTCTTCACACCTGTTCCTTTGCCAGCACCACTCTTCTTTTCTCCGATTTGAATCAGAGAAACTGAACACAGGGCAGCAAATGGTGTTTGAAAGACCCTCACAAAAAAAGAGAGACAAGGTTGGGGGTTCAGTGGTGAGGAGGGCCATGAAAAACAGGAAAAAAAAATTTCAAAGAGACATCGGCAGAATGCGAACTTTCAGAAGTGGCGGCGCAGTTGAACTGAGCAGGCCCATGTCTTCTGAAAAGGAGCGCAGACAGCCTGAATGCAAATTAAATCCCCCTCATTCCTGCAAATATTGTCTTAGCCATTAGTGTGGGCCTGACTAGAAAGGAGTGGTCTCGCTCATTGTCGCTCAGCCAGGGAGAAGTCAGGGGAAGAATTCTATTCAGCGGCCGTCTTGGGGGCTCGGTGCACTTGGGCGCTTGTTTGGTACTATTGAAACGCCACAGACCGTGGCAACAAAGAGCGCTTTCAGCGTACCTCACTGTAAAAGCATGTGAAAAAGAAAGAAAGGAGATGGATGGGGAGAGAGGAAGGAAGAATGGAGGGTGAGGGGGGTGGAGGGGGCACAGCATTGGAGAGGTTTAGGTGTAGATCCAGTAAAAGCGGACCTGTGTGTTGTTGTTCTTTAATGGTCCGGGTTCTGCTACCTGGTGGGCTATATGAGGTTTTCATGCAATATGGTCATGTGGTTCCACCTGGTTCCACACACACACACACACACACACACACACACACACACACACACACACACACACGCACTTGACCAGCCTGCTAAGCTGACTTGTCTCCAAGAATCGCCAAAGACACAAAAGCAGTTGTCAGCATTAATCCATACCTGTCTAGTGTCTCTGTGGACTTTTTGTATTTGTGGACATTTTTACAGCTATTGTCTCCATCATTTCTTGCTCTTGTGCTTCATCATTAGGCAGTTCTGAAGTGTGCCGTTGACCCCCTGGTGCTTCCATACACTTTCAGGCAGGCGGGTAATTGTTTTGTCTTAAATTAAAACCTCCTATCAGATTTCAGAGCCTTCTGCTCTACCCAATGGTTCTTCAGCCAAACCTGAATTTCATGATGGACTTATTTGTATTGCGAATTCACAAGAGAAAACTTGACCTTTAGCAGGAAATTAGAACAGCACCCACTGAGCCAGCAGTACTAAGGGTGGCTAATAAAGACATATATGTCATGCAGCCCATGTGGAGGAATGAAGACATCAGTGAAAACGTTCGGCACAGGTTTGTGTTTGTGTGCATAGGTGGAGACGGGCGTGTGCTGAAAGCAGAATAGCCCTTGGCATCTCAGATTTGTTTTGACTGGTGCGTTTACAGCTGCTGCATAGCATGGGCGAGGAAGGGCCGCAGTAAAACAACCAAATTCCGACTTTTCTTCCTCTTTTCCTTTTCCTGTCCTGTCTTCCAAGAGATGGCTCTGAGCCAGCCAGCTGTACAATCAAGCCCTTCATTTACACTTTATTGACAGATGCTACTTTTTGCCTTGGTTGGGGGAACATGGTTTGTTTTTCTAAACCTCTGGGAAAGATTGAATTGCCTGGCAGAGTGATATATGCTTCAGAACTCTTTGTTAATGTTGGATTCCAGCTGCACAGTAGACGTGCTGCACCGCTTTCCACCATTTTGTTGAGAGGGACGCTGGAAGATTCAATTTTGAATGACCCTAAAGAAACCTTTGAATCAGTAGTTTCCAGGAATTCCAGGATCTTTTGCATTGCATTCGTCATCTTGAGAAGGATTATGTTTTTGAGTGTCCTCTGCCTTGTCCTGACCAGATTGTTGGTCCCCTCCTCAGGCGTGGCCTCAGTCTTGTACCAGGGACGCTTTGGAAAGTTGCAGTGGAGAGTGCTACATGTTTAGAAGACACCCAGACTAAACAAATGTGGTTTGTCCATAAGCACAAGCACGAGTTCCGACACATGCGTGCCCTCTTCATGCTGCAGTTTTGATCTCCCAGATTTAAAAGACACTAGGGTGCGGAAACATGAATGAGTAACATCCTCCACTTAAGTAAATATAACCCATTTACTCTGAGATATAATCTATGTAATGTCAGTGTTTTGAAAGTAAATTATAGAAAAAGACTCTGTGAAATTCATACTATGCATTATAATTTTCTAGACAGATTTTTGTGGTTTCAGGTATGAATAAACGTTCACACATCCCTCAGATTTAATAAGATTGGATTTTATTTTCTTAAAAAAATGGGTCTTAAAACAGTCATTGCTAACTTCCTCAGTAATTTTCACAGCTATTATCCTCTATTAAAATATAAATCAAGTCAATGTTGTTCATTGCTGCTCACACAAGGAACTCAGAAGGTCGTAGCTCATCCTCACACTGATAGACTGAGACACCGTGAAAACTATGGTGGTTGGTGAAAACAAACTGTAAGAGCGAGCTGTAGCGCATGTGACAAAGTTATTATGATTGAGGATTTTGCTTTGTGTTAAGCAACGCAACAGGGTTGCTAAACTTGAAAAAAATCCATTAACTTTTTGAGCAAGGCCACCAATAATGGAGGACAAGGCTCATGTTTACTTGTTTTTACCTCTTCATGGGGACATCTCTAGGAAAGGAGAAACGGGAAAGTACCAGTTGACTGCGTGTATTACTAATCCTGTTCATATCATAATCGTGCAAATCTGCTGGATTTTAAAATGACTCTAGGGGCAGTGATTCCATTTACACATTTGTGCTGAAATAAATATGACTGGGTCTTGTTTGGAAACTATTAGCAATAATGAGGCGTTAGATTCCAGAAGACATGTTGACATGTGTGTTTTCCCCATTTAGAGAGAAACTCTGCCAGAAGACCACTTCCACTGGTGCTGCAGCTGTGTGTGTGTGTGTGTGTGTGTGTGTGTGTGTGTGTGTGTGTGTGTGTGTAGGTGTGTGTGTCTTTCAGATCGAGGACAGGTGAGGTTAGTCACCTGGACATACAGTATATGGTGATATCTCTCTCTCTCTCTCTCTCTCTCTCTCGCTTTCTCAATTACTGTCGGCCTTGTCTATTTCCCCTGTAGCATTGACAGAATTATATCTAACATGTTTAAGAAAGTGGCTTTGGTGTTGCACAGAGCAACCTGGTACAGCAGGTCAGGGTTCAGTGCTGTGTCTGTCTGTCATGGCTGTAATGAATCTAAGCAAATGTAGAGATGAGCAGGAAAGGATCAGCGTGCACTGTATTATCATTAAATATGTTAAACCATGGGACACAGGAGGGCTGACGGTGTCTGTAAATCAACAGCCACTTGAATGTATAATCAGTCCATTGAATCAGTCTTTAAAAGGAAGAATGGGACTAATTCTACACTCTCATGCTAATGTTGTTATTACTGATTTTGCCAGTTTTCTAGTTTTAGCTTCACTCATCATCTTTGCCAAGAAGATGACAAATGACGCTGCAAATGGAGACGTTATACCGTCCAGCTCTGGCTTTGCGTGGCTCAGCCAGACAAGCTCTGTCTAGCATTTCATGTCTGCAGAGCCGGATTCCTGGAAAATGACTTAATTGTGGGGTAGATTTCCAAATGATCACTAGTGGCTAAATGACAGCATGAAACAGTCGGGACAGGGCGGGAGTCTTCTGGACTTGAGTTTCTCACCAGGTGAACTCCATGAGGGATGTGAGAGAGGTAAAAATGATAAACAGAGGGGATAAAGGATACAGAGAGAGGAAATACCTCTACAGGTTTCCCCCAGCAAGAACTCAGACAGTAATTGCAAAGCCCCAAATGGCTGGCTGCATCCGACATCCTGTGCTTTCTGTTGGGTTTTTATCCCAGAGATGGAGAACAAATAGCAGGAACTGAAGTGCCAGGATATGCTGAGGGACGTCTTAAACCTGCTTTTAAAACCAACATGCCAGAACAAGTTGCCCCTGCATCACCCTCAGGGGTTGACTTCCTCATGCAGACAGGACACATGGTATCTCCCTGTCCCCACAACACCACTATTCATCATGTTTTATATGGAATCATGGGCAGTAAATCAATGCCCTGAAAGCAGGAGATGTTGTGACTCTTCATCACAACTTGCAGGTCTTTTGACTTATGGTGTTTAGGTTTAAATGGGGCATTTTTTTTCACATGAAAAGGAGTGTGGATTCATATTTGTAAGCCTTAGACGACAGTTGGATGCCCTCCCTGAACCATTCCTCCACTCCTACTGTGCACCTGGAAAAAGATGTGCTCATGTTCCTTAATGGTATTTCAGGAGTTCATCATCTGTATGGCTTCATAAATAATGTTTCAGGGAAATGTTGTCAACATTTGCTGACAGCCTTTAGAAAAATTGTATAATACAATACCCCGATTTTCCCAGAAGCACTGCCATTAGTTCAACATTAAAATATCTCAGGAACTGGAGCTGTGAAAACTGCTGCAGACAGTCAAGGATCTGAACTTTGTTACCCTCAACACTCTCTGCTTAAATACATTCATTCGTCCATCTGGAATTTACTATTTATCTGAAGTTGGGGTCCCATGGCAACAAGGGCAAGTTGGCTATTCCAGATATTCCACTGTCAAAACAACAAAGTTCTGATCATTTTTTTTAAATTCAGCACGGTGATAGAGACTTTGCAGTAACCTAATTTCAGCAATGCTGGTCATTCAAACCTAGGTGGAGAGTTTAATAACAGCTAGCTGCAGTAGCACAGATTACCAAGACAGCTGCTGCCGCTTGAATGCTGACTGTTGCAAACGGCCCTACAGTCTCTGTAAATTTCCTTGTCCAGGGCATCAGTCTTTGGATTTAAACATTTTAAATACAACTCAAAGCTGCCAGTATCGTGTATTGGGTTAAGAAAGAAAGTTAAAATACTAATCAACAAGTTCAGCTGGTTTAATTTGGTGTATATTTATGGTCAAAAGCAAAAAAAAAAACTGAAGACTGCATATCCATGTAACACATAATTCATTTATAACCTCTGAATCAGCTTTTTTTTAATTTACCACTGATTCAGAATGAAAATTCTTCAAATCACATACTCACTGTTCAAGTCACTAATGAATGGGGCTGTTTGCCTTGTTTTAACATGCATGGAGTGATTACAGCACAACTGATCAGCTCTCAGTCAACATGAGGACGCACCCATTGGGTCATGTTAACACACTGTGGACTGACTTGAAGGAGGGGCCCTGAAGCCCAAAAGTAGCAGTCTATTGTTTTCCAACAGAGAACCATATGCCTGAGGTTTGGAGGTGCTCACTCTCATCCCAGCTGCTTCACGCTTGACTACGGACTTCTGCAGACAGAGTGCATTCTGTGCTTCAAGTCCACAGCCTCACCCCAACCAAGACAAATAAATAACATAAAACTGAAATAAGACCCAATCACTAAATGCAGTTTACACGATTACAAAATATAGACACGCACGGCTTTGGTCCTTTCATGTCCGAGCAGCATGCCAAAAAAAATAACATTTACATCCTCACAAAGCAAACAGTGTTGTTGCAGAGTGAACCTTGAAGTCTTCTGCAGTTGTTATTCTTGACACAATCTTTTATGATGCAGTAGTAATAGATTGTGGTTCTGGTAAATACCACAGCTGTCCACAGGAGTGTGTCTCCTCTTGACTGCTCACCAGAGGGGCTAAAATAAGTTTCGGTTTGTTGTGCTTGTTTGTACAGAAGCTGCGGCCTATTCATCTTGTGGTTCCCTCTCCAAGCCATATTCCCCCCCACCAAAATATAATCTTGAATGCCACCAACTCATCTCAGTACCTTTGTGCTACTGTCATCACAACTTGAACACAATATAAGTACTTTTAAACCTTTTAGGAACATCCAAAAGTCACTAAGGATGTTCCTTTAAAGGTCAAGTACAGTTGGAAATTGGTACAATTCATCATTCTGACTGTCTTCTGCCAGATTTCTTTTCACACAAACATGAAAATTGTCAAGCACTGTGTCACAAGCTCCATTTCCGCAGTCATTAACACTGATGTGGCCTTTAAAGCCGGCCAGAAACAACATGGAGCTCAAGCGCAACGCATGACACATAAACCGAGCACAGCCTGGCACAAGTTTCACGCAAAGGCACACTTCATTGGAAAACTGTGATAAAATGAAGAGAGGAACCAGCTAATAACTTCAGCTGTCAGCCTAATAATATGTTTCTCTGAAGTCTGTGCTACTTTGAAGACCTGAGGCGTGAACAGATTATAAGCAAAGCAAATAAAAAGCTTGCTGTCGAGTGAGTCTCACTGCAGTGTCTCATCTGTTTTCCACCAACATGCTGATAGAGAAATCACAAGTGCATGTGTCTAACGGAGCAGATTGAACTTGGCGGATATGTGTTAAATGGGTGGGCCCCTGGAGGACTGAATAATGATTCCCAGTTGCCCCCTGCGCACTCAATGTGGGAGCACAAAGCAGGAGACGTCTAGATGGAAAAAATTTCCGTCCAAACAACGGCTCACCGCTGTCTCTGCTGCACGCCCTGAGCGTCTGTCATCAGCCGTCCACATTGTTTTTGAACAATTGGCACTAATTTGCCATCTGGTTTGGACAGGCTTTGTTGAGCGGGAAGGGGAGGCATTGTGCAGCTATCAATAGTGAGTCCACTTAGACAGCGACCGGTGGACACAGACAAATGAGGAGACAATGGTCTTTATCTCAGCGTGGCTTTATTGGTATGACTGTTTATTGGGCTTGCTGAAAAAGTGAGGTATGTAAATTTCATGTCCAACACAGACTGACATGACCTGACAACCACTGTACCTCACTGCTTTTTATATTTCTATTTAATGTTTCCTCCAACTTGAGTAATGTCTTCAGAAACCCCAACGGTGAAATGCAGATGTATTGAAACCTTAGTGATAAGGTTTGAATGATTTTCTGTGAATAATCTATTATACATAGACTCTAATTTTATGGTGTATATTAAACTTTTTCACTAATTACTCTGAGAATATGTAAACTGTGACACGGTCCCACTTGAGAAGTAGAGAAATGTTCCTCCTCCATGTTTTTACAGAAGCCTAAAAAATACTTTAACACTAACTTTTGTATTTTACTCCTATCAGTGCTACAGTTTAAAAAGTAATTTTTTTAAACTCAAGGATTGTGCCCATGTCCACCCACATTAATTCTCAGTAATGGTGATGACTGGAATGTGTTTATTTTCTTGTTTATCAAGAGTCTTGTCCTCCTTTTTTTATGACTGTGATGATTTGATATGGAGGCATCACAGCTGTGCTGAACATTTCCTTCCTTGTGGTATTTCTTCATATATTGAACATGATGAATGCATATAACACACAGGAAGGGATTCCCAGAGCTGAACCTCTCTGTCAGTCAGGGTTTATGATGAAGTCCATTACTTGTCTTTATTCTGTCATCCTTCTGCTGTGTTTAAACATTGTTATTTCTAATAATCTATGTATTTAAGGTGAAAGGATGAGGATGTCCAGGTATATTCATTCCAAAGTTAGCCCTGCGCACAGTTCTAAACCATAAAAGTTGCTTCTTGGAGCTGCTGCCACACCCTTTTTGCCGCCACGTTTCTCTTTTTTCATTCCTTACTGTCCTCTGCTCCTCTTCAAGGAAATTGCACCAGTCACTGCAACAGAAAGGCTAACAATGCATCGATGCTTCTCTCATTCCACCACTTTGTTTCTTGCGCTGCTTCTCCCTCGACGTCCTCCCCCTACGACTCCCTTTTTTGTCCTTCCCACCTCCCTCACATTTTTCTGGTGTACGACCCCCACATCATCACCTTCTTTTCCACTCCCATGCAGTTTTTTTAGGCAGCGAGCAGATGAGAAGCTGTGCTGTCTGTCTACAAATCAATAGGCCTCGCTCACCTTTGAGGCGGGCTGCAGAGGCACCATCATTCCTGTATTTGGCTGTACAGTATGAGCAAGGGAGGGCAGTAGAGATGGGGAAGACCCAGGGGTGCTAGCCTGGCTGTCTAATGCATTATTGAGGAGCGCATCTCAGCCATCAGTTGCAGGAAGACGAAGGCTGAAATCGTCTTATTAGCTGCTCCTGACTGAAGAGTGGTGGAAAACAGAGCTTATCGCGCCGAAATCCAGCAGCTGTCAGGCAGAAGCTGATGCTACTTTATGCAGGATGTCCAGGGATTTGTCCAGTGGAGCTCTGTGAGAGTTATTTTGAGGGAGATAAATCACAGAGTCTTTTAATCACTTAGTAAATAGTTTTGAAAGGCCGTTGTGTAACATATCTTTGTTTCATGGACTTTGTCTGAGACAAGTTCATTTGTCAACAGCAGCTTCAAGTCGCCATCTTAACTATGAAAAGGAAATGTACTCGAAGCTTTTTTTTGGGGGGGCTCTATTAGATTGGCTTCCTTTCTTTAATTTTTCCAAAAACAGCTTATTCTGAAATTATGCTCTTGGGAAAAAATATCTTTGGGCCCTGTAAAAATAAAAAATCCAACAGCAAGCTTAAATATTCTTGAGGAAAAAAGGAGCAATTTTAATTTCAGGAATAATTCAGATCCCACGCTATGGATTAGATGAATCTGTGTTACATGGACACTAAGTGCATTAAAGAAATGCACCTCAATTAAACAGTGTTAATAATAACTTTATTTATGTAGCACTTTCAAATCAAAGTGCTCTATAAAGCAGGTAATAGATAAAAATGAAAATAACTTGCTTTGTCTTCAGTGTTCAAAATGGTCAGTCAGTCTGATGAGACCATTGGTGATATTAGGGTGATGATGTAACAGCAGGTTTTGTTTAATTCAGAAAAGCAAAGAATGGGCTACTGTAACTGGGACACAGACAAACCAGGGCAGACCAGTCTGGCTCAGAATAGATAGAACAATGGAGAATGCCTCATATTTCCCAGGTTTCTCTTCTGTAGACCCTACTCATGTCCATAACCTGATGAGTCTGATGTGAAACAGATCAGAAAAGTGTTTCTCGCCATCCATTTAGACAGAAAATACTATGCTTTAGTTCCATACTGCAGGAGGTAACAAACCAATCATTTTTTTAATAGCCAGGAAACTAGCACACCTGGCAGGTCATGGAACGTCTGTAAACTAAGTGGAGGAAATAAAGATCTCATAGCCAGAAGGTTCCAAGTTTGATCCCAGTTTTTTCTACGTGACGTTTCTGCACACGCCCTGTGACTGCCTGGCTTTTGTTTGGATACTCCCACAGTCCAAAAACATGCACATTAGTAGCATGTTAGAGGCAGACCCTGATTAAGAATAAGTAGCAGGTAACAGAGGATGGATGGATGGAACCTTCTAACTGGATATTACAGCAGGAATGTCAGAAGAATGTCTTTTAGATTAAAAAAAAGACATAGCACAACTATATAATGAAACTAAAAAACTATCAGAAAACACAAATCTGCATGAAGACCCACCAAATATTTATTATTGTACTGAAAAATATTGACTAAGCAAAGTGTTTTAGACATTGGACAATAAATTTGTATTCAGAGCTACTGTAGAACTCAAAGTTTATAATGAACCAGTAATTAAAAAGTGTTATCATTATTTTATCCCTCATTGATTATTTATCCTTGCATTGCTTTAAAGTTAAGGGCAATAGTTATTTTGTGAATAGATGTGTGACTTTTGGCTGTACGTGTATGGAAATTTGTACATATGATAGTGTGTGGTTGCCTTGAGAGCAGTTTAAACCAACAGGGCATATTCCTAAAACAAGCTTCTGTTTAGCTGCTGTATATTTTTTATTTATGGCCCAATAAAAATGATATTCTGCAACATTTACAGGGTATCTCATAGCTACTGATAACCCAGTTGCTGGGATGATTTCTTGATGTGGCATTAAAGGCTTGACGTATAAAAGCTTCATAAATACACACATGTTTAAAAATGAAGACCACAGACTGTCTAAAAGGCTACAGAGTTGACCTCACCATCTTATAGGAGCATGTTTGAGAAAACTACCATGGAAAAGTGTTGATCATCCAACTGTAGTTTTGGAAGAAAATTCACAGGCTGCAACATGACTGGGTGGCGTCAGTCCAGGCTGACAAGTCAGACTGCATTGCTGCATGAATTGGTTTGTTCCTCACCAGCCTCGCAGACCTGTCACATCCATTTAGTTTAAACGTGAACTTTTAGTGCAGACGTGCAGCTGGAGCAACTGCCACCTTACAGCTACACTACACCATATCGCATGAATTGATTCATTGGCCCGTTATACAATCTTTTATTCAAGCATTCATCCTCAGGCTGCTGCATGTATCTCTCTCTCTCTCTCTCTCTCTCTCTCACACACACACACACAACCACGTATGCATATACACACTGCTGCTCCACTGAACAGTGCATCACCCAACAGGTCCTCACTGGATGTGAGGAGTCCTCGAAAACACTCCCGTGTTTTCCAACAGCAGATCATGGTGACATAACTGGACACAAAGGCAGTATTGTAACCATCTGGTGATACTGAAACTGCCGTTGTCATTCCCTCTATACATGCTGGACTCACCATGATACTGAAGGAGATTACTGTCTATAGCTTCAGTGTATTGAACGTTCAGTGTGGGTACTCACATGAAATGTTAGACACTGAATAATCTGCTAAAGCCCATGTCAGAGACCTCAATATAACACCAAAAGCTATGTCCTTGCTCTACAGTTTCAACCAGTTGTGTAACAGATTTTTTTTTTCACAGAGAGGCACTGAATTGTCCCACATTCCTTTGCATGTCTCTAGCACTTGTAGGCCACACCCTCAGGGTGAACGTGGAGTGACCTGATAACTGCAGATCCCTCCTGACCCATGCTGTTTGCACACATCTATTTACACGGTGCTTAGTTGCACATCCCAGAAAAGTCTAGCAACTGTGAAAAACTGCCAGGAATTTGGAGAAAACTACCCATATGATGTGACTGTAGTGCAGGTGGATGTTTAATATACTGTCCAAAAACACAGTAAAATGAGTAATTCTGGTTTGACCACCAGTTATAAGTAACTATTAAATAGTTATGAAATAGTTATAGTTCTTACCATTTTTTCCACTGTTACTTTAACCATGATTTTTTTTTACTAATCTCTGTTCAGCCTGTATGTGTGGTTTCACCTGGGTTTTTTTTCCTTCTTTTTTTATTACACAAATAAGAGAATGTGTAATATGTGTAATCTTTCACCGTTTTAGATTTGCACATATCGCTTATTTTTATTAGCTTCGATGCTAATGATCCTTGTCAAATAAGGAGTCTACTTTTAAGTTTTCATTTTCTGAACTGTATGGTGTGTTCTCATGTAAAAATTACGATATTATTTTTTGCTTTACCTACAGTAAGGATGCTTGTTTCCCTTGGTCAGATTGAGCCATCAGTTTTGTCTTACATGTGTTTTTGATGAGTATAGTGACCTGCAAAATCATCATCAGTTGAACTATAACATGAACAATCAACTATAATTTTGTAGGGTTTTTTTTTTCACCGTTCATACTGCAACGGTGCCAAATGACAGCTTCTAAAATGCAGCCTGAACACACTGAAGACACCTGATTGTAGACACAACAGCGTCAAAACGTCAGTGATATATGACAAAACTCGAGAAGCTGCGACTCTATTCTTTGTAACAGCCATAGTCAGACCGGTGCGGGATTTAAGGAACAGAATATGCTGCATGGTGGTCTTTGCTTTGAACACTAAGCAGGCCTGTGGAGGTACTATCCCAAAAAGGGCCCCATTCAATCAATCTCTGTCCAAATATAAATAAACCATATGATGGCAGCGGTGGGTGGTTGGGTAGCATTCTCTGAGTGGGGAAGCATGAGCCTAGGGGAAATAGAGCAAGAAAAAGCAAGCAAACCGTGACCTAGAGTGATTTGTACCTCTAGAGTAACTTCATTGGGACCCTTGGGGTGCCATACAATGCAGCGTATATTGGATTTGTTTACACCTCACTTGGCCTCAAAGGCCACCACAACGGGTGGTGGTAGAGGGAGGGTCAAAGACTGGGATCACGGCTCCATTTGCAGACTGTGGATGCGGAGGGAGAGCTCTGCATCTCTTTTAAACACAGGCACGAGGTCAGCAGACTCATGTCTCGATTCTATATGCTCCTGATGGGAAGACAGGCTAATAACTGCGTTGGGATCAGAGGTAGATTTGTGCCTTTCTCAAGGCAGATGGGACACACGCAGAGACCACAGACAGGACATGGCTTGTAGATCACAGTAATCCCACGGCTGCGGCTTAACTCCCAAACTGATGTCAATCTTCCTCACTGCAATCTTTATGTAAATGGGGAAGACTGCTTTAGAAAACGGCAGAGTGCAAAATAACACACGAGAATGTTACAGATACAGATGTGAAAAGTAAAGGTTGCTCTTGAAAGAAAAATAGATAGAAAACAATTTTCTGACTTTTAATGTCATGAATTTACTATTACAGAAAACAACAACAACAACAAAATCTCATAAATGTATTTTCATAACGACATTTTCATTAACATGAATAACTAAGTATAATTTTTTGATCATTGGAAAACCAAGGATATGAAGCAACAAAAGCCCCTCTTTCACTGATAAATGCTTTAGTGTGTTTGTGATGTGTGTCAAAGTACATTAGGAGCACCATATGGGCAAGTTAACAAGGTCAAGAATGTGATTTTCATTGAAGGGGAGCTTGAAGAGCTCACCGTATAACCAACAGTCAGAGTAATGAGTGATCCTCTGACAATATAAGCATTTGTACCATCTTGGATTGGAGGCTGGTAGTTAAGGGGATCACTGTGTGAGCACACAAAGCCAAGGAAGTAGGGAGCCGCTTGCCAGCAGAAATGCAGCTGCAGGGCTTAAGGAGTGAGAGGCCCTGCTGTACGAATGCATCAAGTAGATGTTAATTGGAGGCCCCGCTTTCTGCCACTAGTTGAACTCCTCCTCCTCTTCCCTCCCTCTCTCCTGCTCTCCTTCTTTTTAAGAACAAATGCCACATTCCTGCCATCAGTTATCTTCTCTGCTGACAGTCCCAGTGGCCCGTGGAGGACTCCCCCCAGCAACCTGTCCACTCCAGGAGGAGGCCTGTTTACACAGTGCTGATTGGGAGTGCCCTGGACTGCCCTTGTGACCTCCCTCCTCTCTTTCCTTACGCCCATGCTCATTCACTCTTCTCCTTCTTTCTTTTCCACAATCCAAAATTCCCCCCAAACCCCCTCCACCCCCCCATGGTTCATGTGCCCTTACGGCCCACCCCTCTGTCTGGAGCTCCACTTTGGGGCAGGGTATAGGCCTGCTCTGCAGAAGCCCAGGCAGCAAGGATGTAAATCAGTCGTGATTTTTACAAGCCTTTCTGAGGAACCCACGGCCAGGGCGGGTCTCTGGCTGTGTGTTAGAGTGTTATTCTCAGTAAAGTGGTGACTTTTATTCTTCTCAGAGAGACCCTGTTTCATTTTAATTTGTGCCCCAGAGATTGAAAGGTCCAGAAAGAAACTTAGAATGTTTAACTTTTCTAATTCATATACAAGGGTGGCTAACCTGTGATTATGACATATGGTTATGACTATTTTTTTATGCAAGTATGTGGGTGTTACATTAACTAGCATGATATATAATTAAAGAAGCACAACAGATACAAATCAAAATATAATTGAATACACAAGCATTTTATAACATGATGGATTCCAGATTTTTGCTGTACTGTAATACTTTGTAGTTACTGTAGCAATAAACTTGTTAAAGCATTTAATAAGAGAAAAAAAAAAATCCATAAATGCTACAAAGTATCCACATTATTCACATTATGTATCACCTTAAATAATTTATGTAACAGCTAACATTAGGTAATAGGTATATTATTCTGATATTACTGATTACTTAACTACAATCTAATAAAAGTTAGATTTTATCTGTCATTCTAATTATTCTGTGTTGGTGTAGGCTTAAGATTTGAGGCTGTAAGGTAATACTAATGAAGCTGTGTTAACATTAAAATTACAGCAACATATAACGTTAATGTGCACACACACACCAAAACTCTACTCAGTTTGCTTTATATACAGTATATTAACAGACATCAAATGAAATTTAAAAAATGGGTAGGTCAATAAGAACTAAAGAAAAAAGAACCAAAAAGAAAGAAGGGAGGAAAAAAAGCAGTTAGAGAGAGCAAGAGGGAGGTAATGAGAGGAGTAAAAGACAAAACTGTACACTGGCGTGGTTTTATTGGAGGGGCCAGCCTCGTGTCTGGGGCCTCAGAGCTTCCAGCTGCGCACAGGGTTTCTGTGAGGCTTGTCATCACATTGGGAGGAGGCTGCACGCAGGCGGCTAATATCCTCCAACGGCAACCACCCCTTAATTAACGGACTGCGCAAAACTACATGAAAGGGAAAACAACAGAAGTGGGAAAGTGCAGTCTGCGCTGCCTTCGTTCGTTGATTTGATTTAAAAAAAAAGGCAAATTCAGATTCTGTAGCTTTCCCCGGCAAATATCCAGTGTAGCAGATAAACTCTCTTTCCAAACTCAAAGGTTATAATAATAATAATAATAATAATAATAATAATAATAATAATAATAATAATAATAATAATAATAATAATAATAATAATAATAATAGAAACTA
This sequence comes from Pao palembangensis, assembly GCA_015343265.1. NCBI lineage: Eukaryota > Metazoa > Chordata > Actinopteri > Tetraodontiformes > Tetraodontidae > Pao > Pao palembangensis. The sequence continues at coordinate 10,139,271 of CM027086.1, forward strand.
CTTTAAGATCACATGTGGAGAAACTGTTTTATTTCTGGTGGATATTTCCACCTTGCCTATACTAAAAGAGAAGCATTTTTTTTTCAGCAACTTTATTTGCTGTAACTTGATAATGAACACCTGATATCTGTTTGATTTAGGGGGATACAGTCAGACAGACAGGGCCAGTCACTGCTTTAAGGCTCATGAAGGTATAATTTAATGTCTTTACAATTTAAAAAACATTGGACATGCATTGGAAACAAATGAAATATTCTTGCCCCAGGCTGGATTTACCATAACTTCTTTCCAGATAAAATAAGATTTCACTGCTTAATAAGAGGTTAAGCAGCACGGGTGAATGATGAACGATATTGTTGCACAGGACATATTGTGGGTTGAATGGGGACACAAACAGGGGGTGACCTCAAATGCAGTGACCCAGAGCGAGTCCAATGTCCCCGGGTGGCCCTGCCCCACTCAGCCCCAAATTCCTTGACATCTCCAACCTTTGGACAGGCCCCCTCGGCAGACAAACAGTGACGTCCACGTTCCATTTACTGAGCTTATCGGAAAACTTTATCAGCTTTAGCACATGCGGCCCAGTGATGGCACAGCACCAACACAATCACACCAGCGTGCACAAACAGGAGTATATCAGTGAACCTAACAGAGATGAGGTTACTGATTCATAAAATGTTTTCTGAAGCTGTCATATAACCCCCTGGCCTGTAATTAAAATCATCTGAATGAGATCACAGTGTTTGTGATTTACAGTACATGATGGTGCAAAAAGAAAACAGGAGAGAAAAAAAAACAGGCAGTGGAAAAAAGTAGACAGTGCCTTCATGTGGTTGTGCTTTTAAAAAGTCCTGAATCAGAGGGTGGATGTCTTATTCCGCTGAGCTGAACTGACAATACCTTCAGGGCTTACACACTTATCTTAGATGTACTTTGTAGAATTTCTGGAATATGGTGGGAGTTGAGGAAGCATTAAGCCTGACAGGAGGTGTCAAAGGGCAAATTCTTTAATAATAGTTTTCAGTCTTATCTGTTTTATTAAAATCAAAATAAATTAGGAAAAGATGACTTAAATAGATCTGAGTAAACATAAGACAACAAAGGCACATGAATCTGTGACATCAGCAGATAATCATTCCGCTCTGCAGCCACAAAGGTGGCACAGCAAAAGATAAGTCAGGGTGTCACCATGAAGGCATTTGGAGTAAACCAAACTCGAAACGATAAGTATTTGGCATATAAAAAGTTCACCTGGTGGGCTTTCTATGTGTCATAAAAGTGTGAAAACTAAACTAATTCCCAGAATTCATCAATATGTCGAAAGTAACATAAGACAGAAATGAAGGAGCTTGAGCTTATGAAATCTCTGTATGAAAATATATTAAATGTATTTTGTATAGAAATATTATTTGAGAGTTTTGTTAATGTGACATGTTTGTGCTTTACAGAGTCTTAAAATAAGTCATGTATGGTCATCAGCATAAAAACAAATGGATGCGTAACACTGATGCTGACTGTAAAGTATTAATAAAAGTGAAAGTTATGTAAATTTGTTACCAGCCACCTGTCAGCAAAGTTGGGTGGATTCAGACACCAGAGACCTGATGTCATCCTGTAAAAAGCTAAAAGTAAAAATGTGCAGGGTTGGGGATAGCAGCTCTTACTTTGTGCTGTTGTGGTCTGGCTAATGTTTAGAGGTCAAAGGATGATAAAGACCTGACTGACAGTAAGGACAGGGCTGGTGTTGGAAAGGTCATGGGTCAGACCTCCGCTGTAACACACTGATTTACGGCTTCCTGGAGCTCTGGGTCAGGAACCCTGCATTGTTCCGAGATGTGATCATTTCCATAACACTGTTTGCTTCTGTGTCCATTTGAGGAAGAGGGGAGGCTCTGCAAGCAGCTACAGAGTCCGTGTATGTTCCATATGGGATCTGCAGGAAAGAGAAAGAGGCATTTTTGTGTGTATCGGTGGGTGTATGAGCCAGTGAGGTGGTGTCTGGAAATAGCAGCGAAGAGGTTTGCTCTGCTGTCTGCCTTCCCAAGTTTGATTTGACATCCTAATTGCCACATGGAGGAACAAAATACTCTAAGGCTCCCCCAAAGTCAATGTTGAACCAAGCAAGCTATGTTTAGCGGACTGTGCTATCTGTTCAGGGCCTACATTTACTGTCACTCTTTCTCTCTATAAATCTTTTTTTTGCTCCTTTTGCATCTCTTCCTGAAGGAGGAACCATGGAGACAGAAACAGAGTCAGGGATGAGTGGAGGGGCTGACATAAGAGAAAAGTAGGTAGAAAGACAGGCAAAGAAAGAGGGAGAGAGAAGAACCAAGCAGCTGAGACAAATTGGAAGATCACTACTTTTCATGCATCCCTCCAGTAAAACTCCCTAACCAGACTGTGCGTGCGTGCACAGTCCCCCCTTTCCTTCAGTATCCATCCCCACGTATTGCTCCCCGTCTCTATACACCCTCTAGCAGTAGCAGTAGCAGCAGGCAGGTAGCTGACAGGCAAAATGAAGCGTGGCAGACTGGGATAATTACATGTGGCTGTCTGCGTGGAATATGACAGCTCTCCCTTCAATTAGAGCAGGAGAATGCATTCTCATCACCCACCGAGAACTCCCGGCCTCGCCCAACCACCTACCATCCTGCCTGCGCCTGCCTGCCCTCACATCATCCGCTGTGGTGAGGCAGAAAGCAGTAGGGCTGGGGAGGGGGAACAGTGTGGAATTACACACCAACTATCACTGTCAATACAACCACAGCCTCCCACGGATTATTGGTATTAATGAGCAGAAGATACTATCAGTGCAGGTTTTCTGAGCAAGTCAAAAGGTAATGGAAGATATCAAAGTGGATGGAAGCTACACGGGGACTGACAAACCAAAATACTGACAATTAATCTCTGATCCCAGTTTGACGCTGCTTGTACCTGACTGAAGCTCCCACTTAAACCCACCTACCTTCACCAAAACCGAGCCCTCATAGGCTCACATGGCAATCACACAATATACACACTAAGATCTTCTATTGTTATCTAGGCACTTATATTTAAATCCTCACCTCCATTTAATAAGTATCATCTTTTGGTTGATCAAGTGACAAACATTGGGGAACCATAGAAAAGGTATGGGTGTTTTTGTTGCTGGAACACAGCACTCTCTAAGGAAAACATTTCAATAATATTGGTTACAATCTTTATCATGTCAGAAAAAGGGAGTGAAGATATTGCATGTTGGGTGCTTTTTTTACCTTACAGAACAGAAAAGAAAATCATAATTTATAATTTATGTGATTATACTCTCCTGATTCAAAGCCATTTTAAGATAGGTCTACCATTTAATTCTTCCAAAAACCAAGGAAAACCCCCCAATTTCTTGACTAGTCTTGCACGCTTGCCATTGATATCCCTTGATATGCTTGATGTGACAGATAGTAAGAGCTATATACATGAGACAAGGACAGAATAAACTGCTCTGTGGCCTGTGTGAGTCATGGATTAGGAAGTGTGAGCCTAGCCTCCTCTGTGGCGCTGTTAGAGTAAGCACTGGGGTATAGACTGAGCAGCAAGGTCAAGGAGGTGTGAATTAATAATCGGTGGGTTTGCTGTGGCAGCCCTTCACAGGCTCCCCTGCTGCGGAACCTCGGAAGCCCATAGCACACTCGAGGCTCTCATGGCAGTGAGGGTAAACATCTGTGTAAATACTGTATTGTTTTCCACTCACACGCATGAATGCATCAATGCACACAAACACACCAAAAACACATAAAAACCTATTGTAGGTGCATGCAGCATCCATGCACACTGAAACACACTTGGCACAATGGGAGAATAAGGATGGGCTGACAAAAATGCCTGAGGTAAAATTAATAGAATCCATGGTGCTTTGGGAGGATAGATATGTAAAGGGCTGCTGTTGACAGCTGCTATTGCTCCCTTGGTGGCTGGTTGCCAAATGACAGGCCTGTGGAGAAAGGTGCGTTTGATAATGCAGCCATTACAATCCACCGTATTCCTGTTACCCTTCACTCTATTTATATTCCACCTCTTTGCATTTGTTGTCGGCACCGATGTCAAGTCGAAGCCACTTGGGGTGCTTTACCGGCTCACGTTGTGAACTGCATTTTGTTTCCTTTTTGAGGGCTGTGAATTGCTGTCTTAAAAATAACGTATCATCTGGCACATTCAAATAACAGAATGCAACATAAACAAATATACAAATCCCCCTTCTTTTTTGTTTTCTTTGCTTAGTGAAAAAACCCCCTACCCATATATGTTAGATAAATATGCAGGCAGGAATGGGTGGAGGGATTCTTGCAGCTTGGTGGGGCTACATGTTGCACTGCTCTTTGAGTAGAAAGGACAATGACGAGGTCCACAGTGCCCCTATTAAAGCAGCAGCCTCCAGGCCAATGGATTAGCCTGAATAAGCTGTGCTCCCCAGGTACAGGATTTGCTTTACATTAGCTAGCTTTGCCCTTGGCTGCCACTACTAACTCCTGTTCCAGTCACTTAGCTGCGGCTCACCACACAGGACATTATTTCATTTGCGTGATTAGTGAGAAGAATTTAATTGTATTTTGTGCTATAAATATGTTATATGAGGAAAAGCTCTACTTCTGAGGATCAGCTTAAATGACCCGAGAGAAGAAATCGTCTCACTTTCCAACAGTCTTGCATCAATGATAGTGAAGGGCCATGGGCAACCTGAACATTTTAAATGTTAAAAAATAATTTCAGCTCTCCCTCATTTAAATGTAAAATGGATGTGGAATCAAAATGCATAAAATTGGCTGTTTGGAAAGAAAACAATATATAAATGCATTCTGAATAGATTAAATCATTGATTAGTGCTGACTCGCCGCTGCTAAGCATCCTTGTTACATACATATTTCATTAAGCCCTGGGTCATCTGTTGTGGGACTGTGACAGATGTCCATTAGTTGGATCATGGACCAGTGGAGGGCAGGTCCTGGTAACCTGTGCCACCCCTGTTCTCCCCATCTGGCTTACTGAATGGCGACCAGGTGGTTCGAAGTCCGAATTATTTTTTCTGACCTAAGAAACAGCCATTCATTCTGCATGACTGTGTCTTACCATCTGCGCATCAACCTTCCTTGAGTTCTGCATTAGCTGCAAGGCAAGGTCAAATCAATGTCAAACAAAATTCTGATATTGAAGAGACTTATAAAGGTGAGTAACACACAGTTGGAGGCAACGGTTGTTTCCAGAAAAACAGCAGAGTTTAGAGTGTATGCACTGATACTGATTAATAAAATGTGCCTTCACATGATGTAGATTTCTTACCTTGTGGCCATGTGCAGTGGTATTCCCCACGAGGGAGGACTTCCCATGGTGGTCCTGACACTGAGGGCAAAACCCGCATAACAACCCGGCCAACAAACACAAGAATCCTGGGGGAACCTTAAAATGTCTGTATGAGGAAACCAAGCCAACCCTGTTATTCTGTCTTCACCATTTCCTGACTACGGGTCAACTCACATCTCTTCTAATAATACCCCAAAACACTAAGAATAAAACCCAGATAGATACATACAGCTATCTTTTATTATGTTTCGAAAAGACATGTTTCAACCTGCTAGCTCCACAACTGCTCAGTAAAAATACACATAACACACTAAATCAGGAAACAGGCGCAGCTATACATCTATACATACAATTCTCACATATGGGTAGGAGCCGCGTGTTTTTCTTGGAGCCAATTATTTTTTTGTCCAGCTATGCTACGATTTACTAAGCTCACATTTATAATAAATAAATAAATAAATGTAGTCACAAAAAATGGGGCATTAAAACATTCAACACACTGGTAGACTGCCTTCCCAGCGTGAGTAATGGTTCAAAACAAAAGCAAAATAAGTCATTTCTTGCTTGGTAGGTCGTCCTGTGTTTCAATGTGATGTATTTTATACTGGTGCATGTTGATGCTCTGATTACTTAAGGTCCAACCCTTAACCCATCACAGCATCATGGACGCAATGCAAATGAAGAGCACTTAAACAATGACGACAACGCAGCACTTGATTAAGCTTCATTAATTCAATGCTTCAAGGTGTTGATTCAAAGTTTAAGTCTTGATTGCATGTGTGACTTACTTCCACCTCCGCCTGATGTACTGTTTGGAATCAGACTCTGCGTGTCTGCTTCCCTATCATTACCCTTATCCTCCTCTCCTGCATGGATCCACTGAGACGCTGCTGCTGCGTACTTCTGCACCACCGTAATTTCACCCTGGGTTGAAATCCTGTCATTCAAATGCAGGAATTGAAGGTTTCAGCCACATCCAGAACCACCATGAAGCCAACCTGTTAGTTTGCCTGTCTAAAAGTGATCTCTTCATTACAGAGGTGTATGAAAAGAAGAGAGTTCAGGAATAAACAGATATGTGCATGAAATTCAATTCAAGACGACGGGTGGCTTCTGAAACTTTGTAAACTTTACATCTGCTTATCATCATGCTCTGAGATAATTTGCAGCCTTTTCCGTGCAACATGTTTCATGTCAGAAAACAGTGTTGTATGTCTAATGATCTCCCTTAGCATTTCCAGTTCAAAGAGATGTTTTAGACACATGTATTCCCTCTTCGCTGTCTGCACTTTTTACTGCGTGAATGCAATTTGTCAGGTGAAGACAAGGAAAAAATGAGGCCGACATATGGGCCCCCTGCGTTTTTGTGTGTGCGTGGAGTTTTTTCTTCTCCCTCTCTTTATTTTGGGGAACTAGAGCATCGTCTCAGCGCTTCACTATTCCCTACTAATCAGGTGCTGCCAACCTGCCAGCCAAGGCGGGACACGAGGCCTTTCAAAACACTCTGCTAATTAACAAGCCCCCAATGCCTGCCTTCCACTTTTACAGCACAAGCACATCTGCCATTGAAATCCTGGAGAAGAAAAACGACATTATCATCAGACCGAGTAGATCCCTTCACTGTGCACAGAGCCTGAATAGATGTGTGTGTTGTGTTGTGTGTATGCATGTCAATCGCAAAGGTGCAGACAAAGTTCTTCAAGCGATCTCATTTTTTCTTTTTAAACCTTCCTGTGTAGACACTGGCAAGACATCCTGCAACTATCAGACAGCTGAAAAACATGAATCGTGTTCCCAGCACAGCGTTAATGACTTTCGACAAGTTCCCGGTGAAGATTAAAAGATGTTTCTTGTGTCACCTGTGGTCTTGCTGCAAACATTGACACTAGTCTGATTAATGTCAGAAGTTTTTTTTTTTTTTTTTTTTTAAATCTGATTCGTATAATTTTAAGTCACACCTCCCTGTTGGGGCTTCATCTAGTAACTGACGCTTGTATTACTAGGCCAGGCAATACCTTACCCATATTATACTCATCACTGTGTCTTAAATGTTTACTAAAGAGTTCCTATGTCAGAAATTGCTGTTAAATGGTGTCAAATGGGTTGTTGTGACTCCTCTATAGAAACCGGCTATATTATTTATATATTTATATATGTGTTAGAAGTGACTTTTTTATTTTTTAATTTTGTTACAGACACCGTATAAACTGTAATAAACCAGTGTTTATTTTACAAACACAGCAATTTTTCCCCTAATTTTGGTAAAATATCAATTCCGGAAATAGAAGGTTTGTGCCCAACAGCAGTAATACAGTATATCTCAAAAATACCACCCAGGCAGTTTTCACAGGCGCCTCACTTTGCCAGCAGAACTGATGAGTTTCCTCTCTGTCCAACAGAGGACTTTCATGTAAAACCAACACTTCTCAGGCTAACTGTAGGTAGAAAAATATGTGAATTCTGACACTGTGTAATTTACTGACTTCTCTTTGAAACCCTTGTTTACCTTGCGAAGGTTTGGAAAAGTTGTAAAGAATCCATACTGTCACAATCATTCTGAAGTTATTTGAGTTTTTCCAGAGCTGGAATTCCATCTCCTCTATATTTACCATCCACAGGCTGCCTTTGGCCCAGGAGATCCTCTCAGCTCATTTCCTCTCTGTCAGAAAGCCATACTAGGCTTTTTCTCTGCCTCTGATGGGGCCTCATGCTAATTCACCACTACCCCCTACCTTTCTAAATTTCATGAAATTGTCAATGAGCTGTTCCAAAGTGCTGAAAATGAGTAAATGCAACATTTTAGAATAAAGACACAGAAAAACCATATGGTCACTATTGATAGAATATACAGGTAAAGTATGTGAGTTTAATACTAATAAAACATGATTGTGAATATTTTTAAAACTGCTTAGAGATAATGACTTTTAAGCAATCTTAGATTCAAGCTGTTTGTTATTAGTATATTAAATAGTGCATAAAAAAGGTCCAAAGGTTAACATCTGACATCTGTATTTGGTGTCTTGGGCTCATAGAACTGCAACCACAGCCAGAAGAGCGGCAATTTTTTCAGGTTTTATTATTCTTTCAACAAGGACGCCCCAGAAAGAAAACACCATTTGGGATGTAAGTCAGAAACCCATCAGCTCTTTCCTGCTCAGAACACCTTCTACTCTCTGTTTGCTTCCATATGCAAACTGTGCCATTTAGGGATGAGGAGAGAGGCGGCTAATGAGCTGCCTACATCAACATCGCAGGAAAAAAAAGCCCCCCCACCTCATATCTGCTCAAGAGAACTCCTCCTCTGGGCATGCTCCAAAACAGCAAAACAACAACAACTGCCAGTATACAGCCAAGGCAACACAAATTGATGTGATTAACCGGTGAGGATGACAGTTGCTGCGCTGCGGCTGGATGCAGAGCAAGCAGATTCTGGGTGCAGGTGGTGAATGTGCAGCTGCACATGCCTAGAAAGTGAAAAAGTTTAATGAGAGGCGCTCGGCCTCTAAGAGACAGTTTGCCTGCACCCAGTCCATCTTAAAGCTGTAGGATAAATGACAGAGCTGGTTGGCTGTTGTGCCCAGGAGATTGGCTGGTTTCCTGCACTGTAAATCAATCTGTGCGAGAATAATGATCCATTACAGGGTCCAACAGCTCTGGTGGCTGTTCATCTGCCAGAAAATAAATGCCAGGGAAACTATATCATCCAGGAGGCTCTGCGAGATGGATAAGACTGAAGTAACCCCAACTCAAGTGTGAGACACATTCTTGACCTTGACAGCTTCATCATTTTCACATCATCTTTTTATGTGTTATAAATTTATATGGCTGTAAGTAATAACATGAGCAGAGAACAGGAAAATATAACTACCCAGTAGGACAACTAATCCACATCTACAGTATTTGCCAGTATATTTCACATTATAGGATTGTCTTTCTGTATTTACATGTTCCAGTTGATGTTGTGGTAACTACTACTTCTTCCTAATCAGGGTCAGGGGGTGTTGGATTCTGGGAGCCAGGTCACTGCAGGGCACATCCTTCCTTTTCTTCTATCCATTTATTCATCAATTTAGCTTGTTAGTCACTTAATGCTAATTAGGGCCAATGGTGGTGGGATTGGGGGGTGGGGGGGTATACACATAAATTCATATGGATATGGAACCTACAAATTAAACCTGCATCCTTGTTGTTATGTGATGGTGTTGACCATTGCACCAGTTCTTAAACGACCTCTGGTTGAGTTACTCCAGTGGTTGCATCTGTGTCATCTTCGACTATATGGATAAGAGGCAGAAAAGGGGCGGGGCTAGAATAATTGCAAGTAATTTTATATATAATTTCGGGGTTTAAAAAATGTCCATTTGAGTGCACTTTACATAAAAACTGAGCTCTTATATGAGCCCTGTGAGCCCTGTAAATGCCTAACATGGCGACTCTCATCAATATCAGTGTAACAAGGTCCACTTTCTGCCTAATTTGCTGCCTCCTGCTCTTTCCTCAGGCCAGCCAGCGCTCTGCCATTGACCATCACAAGCAAGATACACGAGCAATTCTGTTTCACATAATCACTGAGCCAGAGAATGTCCATTACGCTCTTGTTTTCCTTGGCGTACAACTTTAAGCCTTGAAAGAAAAGCAGTGTGGGAAGTTCAAATGGTATAGTTATTAATGCCTCAACACAGTGATCATTCACGAGGGGCTTGCATGTACAGACAATGCAGGTCTTTCTTGCTGTGGTGCAGATGGCATTGCAAAAAAAAAAAAAAAAAAGCCTTCTCTGCAAACAGCAAAAGCAAACACACAAACAGTGGTGACCCTCTGAGTCCCCAATCCATCTTTTCTCCTGTTGGGTGCTTGTTGTCCCAGGAAGATCAAGGCTTTTTCACTCCAATGATGCTTTCATGCTGTTAGGCACGCTCGTTTCGAGCAACTCTTGAAATGTAAATGGACACTTATCTAAATGGAATATTTCATCCAGCTTTTGCTTTGACTTCATACATACAAAGTCAAAGCTTCTTTTACCATCACAGTTTCCCAAGCTTTAATGTACAATCATCAATCTTAGTCAGCACCAAACAGACCCATTAGTTAACGTTCCAGGCTGATTTAAATGCAGTTTTGTCCTCTTGTGTGCTGTACTCAGGGCTATTTTAGTCAGTAGATTTTATTTGTACTTCCAATCAAAATCAAACCTGTGCTGGTTGAATGCACAGTGCAACATGAGGCCCCATTTGGTTGGAGACAAAGTGCCTATCCTTTTAAAATGGCCAGCTCTGAACCTCTAAGACCAGTGGTTCTTGAATTGCCCTTCAGAACCACACGTTTCTACTCCTGAGGAATGCATTTTTTCTCATCCTTAATCCCTGAATACTGGCAGCACTACAGCTGCCCATTGAATCATTTCAATGGGCATGTAGCATTTCTGTGTGCAGCTGTGCCTCAACATTTGTCAAACATTGTCAACAAGTGTGGAAACAAGGCTGAAATATTTGTATGTAATTCTGTCACACACATTAGAATGTCAGTGGTCCATAAGGGCTATATTTTCAAGCTCTGCCCCCAGCAAGTTTAGAACTGAAGAAGCCTTCTGGTGAGAGGGTGAAACATCTTCAAGGAAACCTTACAGTTCAGTTGCACACAGAGAGATCTAACTTTGGATTAAAATGTCAACTCAAACTGGTTCCATTGACATATTTTATTAAGTTCTTAATTTACATGCACCTTAATAACAGAGAGGAGGTAACTAGGCGTGCATGGTTTCTAACTCTACTCCCAGTGTTCTGGTGTATTGGTCATTGTTTAATGGAACACATACCTTAGCACCAGCACCAAAATTTAAGCATAAATCCTTTCTGCTAATACCTGAATGCTGTTTTATTGAATTCCATCCATTAGTTTTTGAATTATGTCCAGGATTCATGATTGAAATAACTCCAAAATTCAGCTCTGGATCCCAACCAACCTCAAAGGAAGAGTTTTAGTGTCTAAGTAAATAACAACTACATTTGGACAGATTCCTGCCCCCTGAGGATAACTACTAATCCCCTGACTTCACCTCTCCTACTAGACCAACTGGCACAGATTCCATGACCCAGATCAGGAAAAAGCAGCTATTAATATGACCAATTCACCATTTTCAGTTATTTTGAGTTTTTCATCAATCTGAACTATGCTAATTAATTACATCAAAAACAGGGTTAGTATTGTTAGCATCTTTTAAAAGCTTGACTAACACATTTAAAAACAAAACAAAAAAAAAAAACCGCTTAACTCTCATTCAACACATGTTACACATAACACATAAATCTAAAATATGTTACCAAAAAAGAAATCAACCTAAGAATTTAGCAGACTTCTCCAACATGATTTAATCAAGGATCTCTCAGTAAAACCCCAGTTTGTAGAGTTCCCGTCACTCTGTAAATAGAAGCTAATTACATATTTTTATGTGTTTATGATGTTCACACAGTTGACCCTGACCTCAGAATACACAGACAGTCCCATAAACCTCTGTTTGCCTAAACTGAGGTTTCCGGCAGTGACCTGTCCCATCGTCCCTATGATGTAAAAACCTTCTGAAAAGCAGCTCCAGACTGAGGTCAAATGCATTAGTGTAAAAAAAGACCACATAATTTCCTCTTAATCAAGTTATTATTTTCCTCATTTTCACGTCTCTGTACTTTGGGCCCACTTGTCAAATGTCGGCATAATCTAAACTTTTCAACTCTCTGATTTACACCGGTGATTTTCAGTCTGAGTACTACCACTGACCTCCAGAGAACATTTCATGTTCATGCCCCCAAGTCACCCCCACCCTGTAATTTATATTTACTTATCAGTCACAATGCCATTTGAGTTTGTTATTGCTGTTTGCAGGAGATTTAATAAATTCTATCCCTCTTGGTGGAGGTGAATAGATGAATAATTTGAGGTTAGATTAACAGCATTGTTACAACAGACTCAGATTTCCTGATGAGTAAAAACTAGTAATAAATCCAACATCTTCACTTTGGAATTTATCTGTGTTTTTCTCCCATCAACTACATTTTATCCAGCAGGAAGTGAATAAATATCTTTATTTTTTTTTTTTTTTATTTTTTTTTTTTTTTACGATCGGCCAGGATAAGGATCCACTTTGGTGTTGACTTCTGTTATGGCCCATCAAGGTTTCATGAATGATTAACAAAGCTGGGCCCAAACTTGCTCATAAATAAAGAGCAGGCGCTGAACACGCTTCTCATACGCTGGGAGAGGGCTGACAGTTTGGATTCTGTCATATCCTTCAGCTCTGCTGTGTCCAGTAAAAACAGCCTGGCTGCAAATCACAAACATGATTTGGTGTAAGAATGTGATAGACACACAACCTATCGTGTATTTTCATTTTTTTTCCCCTTAAAACAATAAAAATAGGAACAGTCATTATCTCTGAATATGTGACACATCCCAGTTGGCTGAGGCTCAGAAACACATTCATGAAATGTTCCACTCATTACCTTGAGGCGATACAATGGTTTGGAGTCAGAGCCTGGGAGGGTAGAGGGGTCAGTCCATCCATATGTGGACCCTTTTTCAACTGTTCATCTCCAAATGAGAGCCAAGATGTCACAGAAAGACCTTCCATCTCTGTCTTGCAGAATAATGAATAGTTTGAGGCCAACTGCCCTGCACATGCTGAACTTTTGCCTCTGGAATCACATCCCGGCCAATTTATTCCCCCCACTGGTACTCAGTTCAGAACCCACCACCACCACCTCCTCCCAAACCCCTGGAGGTCAAGAGCTTGGAAGCATTTTGCCACTTCAAACCCAATCGCTAATGGCTAGAAATAGTTCCCGTAAGAGCTGCAGCTTTGCAGATTGCATTGCATGTGTTTGGCCGCAACAGCTGAGCACAGCAGCCGGACTCGTTAGCATCTGGATGCCTTAAACCAGAATTCCAGCCTCAGTTATTCTTGGTGGAGTCCCAGTAATTCTATTTAAGAACTTGCATCATAGAGTGATGAGTCATAATGTGAAGCAATGAAAACTTCCATGTTTGCTTATCCCGGCTGAACGGTGTGTAATAATTAAAATGCAATATGAGTCTATAATGAGAGCAATCTTCTAACCTTCTAACCAGCATTACCATTAAGAGTAATTGTCTTTGTGATGTCACCGTTAGCAGAAGATAAAGTGGAGAGGTGATGCTCTGATTTGCTAACTGGTTTGTTTGTTTGAGATTCTGGTATATGTGTTGCTTCATTAAAAGATTTGCGGCTTATCGAGCTGCTTAGGTAGGTTGAGGAGTTCAAACCTTCTCCCGTTTGTCACGGGGCACCAGCATCGCCATTCTTTAAATGATTTACCGTATCATTTCAACCAGATTTCTGACACAAATTGGGATATTATGACAATGACCAAAGGGGTTAAATGTTACGTTTGTCGAAAGCTAACTGGTCCCTCCACCCTAACTTTTCCATCCTCCCACTTTCTCATTCTTTTCTCTTTTCAGCCCATTATTTTGGGGCCCCAAACCTGCTAAACACATTTCTAAATGACAGTTACTGCTCCTCACTTCAAAGAAACTTGGAGTTGTGGATTTTCCTCACCCTAATGTGGCATCTTTGAGAACAGAAGAAGAAAGGTGGGGCCCTAGGGGACAATGGCAGTTTGTCTGGGGGACGGCAGGGAAGGGGTCAAGAATCAGAATGTGGAGGACATTAGCAGTCAGCAGATTGATACAGGACCATTGATTCCTGCTTCTTTTTTCCTTCCTCCTGGACATGATCTGCATTGCAAATGGAAGTTCTGTCGCATTGGCCTTTTTCTGGAGTCAGAAAAGAGTGGAGGGTGGAGGGGGGTGAGAAGATCGGGGGTTCCCACATCACACTCCTCCTCCTGTAGTCCTAGCCCTTGTCCCAGGATCCCACCACAGCTGCCTCTCCCCAGTCTCCCAGGACTACTCCTCACCACAACAGGCTCATTGTTGGGTGGAGAGGAGGCTTGGACAACCCCTCTGCCCTATCGTAACTGCATTGTCTCTCCTCACAGGACCATAAGGTCTAAAAAGGGAGAACTCACAGAGTCAGTCCTCAGCTTTTTAAAAGCCGGGTAATGAGGCAGCTCCTTTTGGCCACCGCAGAACTCCACATGATGTAATTAAACAAAGGTATTAATCATGTATCATCAGACCACATTCATTTTCTGTAAGTGTTACATATGAACGCAAAGTGCTTTGTTTGATTCTGAGGATTATTAAAGTGCTCCGAGGAATGTCGTCATGTCGGAAGATTAAATAGCTGAACCCGGTTAAATGCTAACCCACCTGAGGCCTCTCACAGAAAGGTGAATGCAACAGTCAGCCATGATTATTAGAGTGGAATATAAATTATATATTTCAAAAATTAAAAGTTTTAAAGGATTAATATTATCTACTATAATGGGACAGAGACTCTAAATGAGCTGGTTCTACTGGGACAGGGAGGATAAATGGACTAGTTATAATGGGACAGAGAGAATAAATGGACTGTATTTTGGGACAGGAAGGCTGTGACCTGGTTGAAAACCATAATATAGTGGGCGTGGTTTTCATCCCGTATACCTCTCTGATCTTCCAGACATTCAGGCTCATCAGGTACGTCAGGAATGTAAAACAGGACCTGCCAATCAGCGAGTGTGTCTTTGTTGAGGAAAAAGAGAGAAAGCCTACATAAAATTAAAGGTGACTTTCAAGGCAGCTAATGCTAATGCTATTGGATAAAAACTGTTTTGACTTTCTGATTTCATCAGCTGATATTATTACAAAAGGTTTCTTAAATCCCAAACCATTAAATCTTAGCGCTCTGTCATCTCCTACTATTGTGTAGAAGTACAAATCTGTGACAGATGAATTGGTGCTTAGTGTGACGAGTGTCACAAATACAAACAAGAGTGAGAGAACAGGAAATGTTAGGCAGGAATCATAAAAAATGAATATATATGGGGAATTCTGGCTGTGGACACTGCACGTATTCCAGCTAATAATGTTCCATCACCTCAGAGAAACAGTGGAAGCGATATGCAAATGGTTCTTCACGCATACCGAGAATGCAATTATAAGCTCTCATGTTGCTATGGGCCACCTCTGCACAATTAGCCCCCTCCCTGTCCAACTGTTGAGCCATGTTAGCATGGTCTGCAGGCAAGTTAGCATTGCAAATGAAACTGGAAGCAGCGTTTCCAGAGCTGCCATGATAAATTAATCTTGCATGATGGGCACAAAATGCCCTCCTTGCTCACAGTCGTGCCTTCACATAGAGTGCTATTCCTCAGGAAATGCTGTTTATCATTGTGAGTTGACCGTAAACATGAGCAGACGTGCATCTGAAGTAAGTCATGTAAAGTTATAATACAAAAAGCTGGAACTTTCTGACTCATCGCAGCCATTTCTGCTGTTATGATTTGGCATTGTTGCGTGTCCTGAACTTAAAAACCTTCCTCTCAGCCAGTACATTGTATAACATCCCCGTCTGGGCTTCCAGCTGGGAAACTAGAGCTGTCAGCCCCAGGTTTTGCCTTGCAGAGGTGCGGCACCCAGCAATGTGTTTTGAATAACTGGCTTTTTCACAGTGTGGAGACGTCAGTCACTATCTTGCTCATCTCTTGCATCAATTCTGCCATATGTCTATGAGGGTGTGAGAAAGACCTCACAAATTAGTTGCAGCCACAGCAATAAGTGGGACACATTTTTTATAACAGGTAACCTTCTCCACCGAGATAATCTCCACTACTCACCCTGCACATTTTGATAGTATTTGTAAATTAAGCCAATGTTAAAATATTTATGCAACTTCTTAGGCTGTGAGTTTGTCTCTAAGGTTCATTTAAGGAACTAAGACTTATTCATCATCTATTATCAAATACTAATACTAATTATTCATAATCCATATTGGACATGTGAAATGTTCACTTGCTATAATAAGCCATTCTGTGGTTGGCTGGCACTTAATTGAATTCATTTGTTAAACAAGCCATCTGGGTTTCATTATGCCTCCGTTCTTTATCTGTACCTCCTGGCTTGTGGTTGTGGACCGAGGCTTAGCATTTAGCTAATCTCTGGCTCCAAGACACTGTTCCACAGTCTCCGGTGTTTGCCATCCTAATCAGCCTCATTGTCTCAGAGATGACCCGGCTCTAACCCCGGACCAGCCGACTTCAAGGCCGTGCAGTGGATAGTGGGGCTGTGTATGTGGCAAACACTGATCTAAATTCATTAACCCTCCCACAAACACTTTCCCAAGGTTTGTTTCCTGAGTCGGACGCCGCATCTGAAGGAGCACAAGACAAGTGGAGCCGTTCATGAAAGTCATGGTGATTGAATGTTGTTGAAAAGGTGCAGGAAAATCAATAGCTTTAAGAAGCACTTTTAAGTATATAACTGGAACAAATGATGAGATTTCACCTGTTGCTCTTCTGCCAAATCAGCTTTACTGTGCAGCACACACTTACAACACAACAACTTATTTAACAGTGCCTGGATTCATACTTATGCAAATGGTCAACTTTGCAGGAAGGATATGAAAGAATCCAGAATTCTAAGGCAACAACGAGGCACAGAGGTAGAAGCATGCATGAACTGAAAAGGTGGAGGAGGGAGCATGAAGAGCAGCATGACTGCTCTGCCCAGAATCACAGCACGCAAGCTCACTAGGGCGCCTCTTGTGCTGCAAGAAGCAGCTGAAAGGCACCAACTCCCAATCCTCCCCATGGGAGTGATATGGAGGCCCGGGAGGCAGCGCAGCTCTCCCCTTTAAGGCCCGACATTTTTGCTGGCATTACAAGAAACAGCTTTAAACCTGATGATAAATTCATGACAAATTCCTGATAGGATGGTGCTCAGACAACAATCTTGTCCTGAACACCAACAAGACCAAGGAGGTCATCGTGGACTTCAGGAGATCCAGGAGGATGGAACACACCCCTCTTTACATCCACGGGGAGGAGGTAGAGCAGGTGGACAACATCAAATTCCTGGGAATCCACATCACATCTGACCTCACTTGGTCCACACACACAACCTATATGGCGAAAAAGGCCCAACAAAGACTCTTCTTCCTCAGGAAGCTCAAAAGGACTGGACTCTCCCGTCAGCTTCTGACAAACTTCTACAGAGCAACAATAGAGAGCATCCTCTGTCTGAGTGCAACGGTGTGGTATGGAAGCTGCACTGCGCAAGACAGGAAGGACTTGGCCCGGGTGGTGAAAACTGCACAGGGGTTTGTGGGGAGCCCTCTCTCACACCTGGACTCAATATACAACTGCCGGGTTCAAACAAAGGCCCGTTGTATAGCTGCAGACCCCACCCACCCAGGACACGAGCTGTTTGTACCTCTTCCCTCTGGAAAGAGGTACAGGAACATCAGCAACCACACAACCAGACTGAAACACACCTTCTTCCCCAGAGCTGTGAAATCATTCAGAACTGCTCTGTACTTTCTTATGGTCTTACTTCCTTATTTTAATTTTCTAGAGTTTTATATTTATACAATGTATACAACTAAGAGCTGCTGAACAACAATTTTGCTGTGCCCTGTACAGTGACAATAAAAAAAAAAACAAAACACTTTTTAAAAAAAAAATAAAATAAAAAAAAACACTTTTTTTTTTTTTTTTTACCTCCTAGTCATGTGCAGAAATGAAGCTTAATGACCCCTCTGTTGGCTATTTTGAGAATTAAAGAAATTATAACTAAGAGATGGTGAAAATCTTGTCAGAAGAGAGCGGGATGAACTTTTGCCATTCATTTTTAGACTTCTGGTTTCAGTTTTAGTGAAAGTATTCTAATTATAATGTTCAAGCCATTCTTGATCACACGTCTTTGCTTGTACTTCTTTTACTGCTTCCGCAGATTTTGCTGCAGTTTTATGAAAACATTCTGAATTCCCATAATTTTTTATAGTTAGATCAAACATTATAGCTCTACTTAAACATTCATTATTTTGCTGCAAGAGATATTTTTGATATCTGCCGTATCACCAATCCGCTGCATGTGTGAGTGTGTGTGTGTATGTGTGGTCTGTGGCACTGTGGGGGTCTGCTGAGCTGTAGAAGGATTTCAAGATGAGTCAATCATATGCAGACACAGTCCCCAAGATGGCAGAGAGGCAGAGGAAACCGATTTTACAGCAGACGGGAAGAGCGGATTGCCGCGGCCGCAGACCTTCAGGGAGAGTGGCTTATTAATGTGTTTGCACCCAAGTTTCCTCCTCCTCTTAATATCGGAGCCATGCTAATCGCTTGGTGCTCTGACATCTGGAAGTCTCCCAGTGGCAGGCAAATCGCACAGGCTTTCAGGATATTTGAGGCGGTCACACCTACTCTGCATAGATGAAAGCCACCAAAATGCAAGAGGGATGATTTTTCTCTCCCACCACAACTCGGTCGAGCTTGTCAGAAGTGCTGTAAGTCATCCTCTGGTCAAAGAGATGCTGAAGCAGTCCTGATACTCATCAGAGGTTGATTCGTGGTAAAACTCGAGTTATTACATCTCATAATATTGCCTCTGAAATTCTGAACTCATTATTTGCATTTCTGGAGTACGTTCGTGTGGATGGACCAGCAGCAGAAGGATGTAATCTGAATAATATTTGTATTCACTAGTTCATTCTTTGGGAGACACTGGCTCTCCTTCCTCTTCAATGTTCAGTCAGTGAGCCCCAGGGGGCCGTGGTCTGCTTTGAAGCAGGCAGAGTTGAGGATAATCGAGATGTCATTTAAAAAAAAAGTGTCAATAAATAAAGGTGTTGAACTGGACTATGAAAAAGAATTAATCTTCACCTTTTGACAACGGAGAGCAGAATGTGCAGTATGTCGGGGATGGTTTCAGCGCTGCGACAGCCCAGTTGGCAGATACTCCTGCAAGTGAAGATGTGCCGGTGGAAACAAAGGCATGTCCTGCACAAGGAGGAAGAGGACTGTGCAGAGCTGATAGTCCTCAGGCCTGGAGCCCATCTTCCTCTCGCTGGGAGCAGGAAGTTCAGGACAGCAGATAAGGAGATCACATTTCTCCAGCCAGTGTGAGTCACATTTCCCTTCAGTTCCCCTTATTTAATCCTATATAACTAAATACTGGACTAATCTTTTGAATTGTTTTTTGTTTGTTTGCTGATAACTTCACTCAATAATTGCTAATTCTTTATCCTTGTTGCTGTAATCTTTGAATACCTTAACTTTGTTACACATTCAGTATCTAAAGTCTACATCCTGAGACAAAGCCTGCATTCATCTCACACGTCTGATGCAGAAGATCCAAGATGTGAAAAGATTTGTACTGCAGCCTGCAACTTATCTGCCCATCCACTCGCTCTGATTCTTGCTTAATTTTTTTAAATTACTTTTAATTATTTTTTTTACTAATTGTAAGTAGATTTGCATGCACAATAAGAACAAGGGCCATATCCTGATTGATAATCCAATTACATACACTGCAGCCACTGCAACATGACTGATAGGTTTGGTGTAGACCAATATGACATCTGACAATTTACTGACACGGTTCCCGTGATGATGAGAAGGTGAGCAACGACGAGATGCACACCACCGAGCTGTTAGAAAATACCTGTGTGACAGAATATGATCAAACAAGTTGCATAAGTGGGAGTAAGATCTGCAAACGCCACATGTCCCAGTGTGCATTTTCAGGTAATATCAGAGCCAGACTACAGATTTCATTCCTTCTTTCCCTTTTCATGTGTTTAATCTGAAATCATAAAAGAAGGTTTGCTGATGTGAAAAAGAAAGAACAATTGTGTCTTTTCTCAAAAACTTCTGTCTTGGAAATTTACCCAGACAGAGTTTAAGTCATATTCGTGCCAGACAGAGTGTTTTGTGACACAGAATTCCTTTATTGCACAAAAAATTACAAAAAAAAAAAAAAAACACACAAAAAAAAATCCTAAATCATGAAATAACGGAGTCCGACTGAATAAACTGCAGATCAGATTGAGTAAATTGCCTCATTCACGACTAAATCTGTGCATGTGCAGGAAAATGTTTTGCTAGTATATTACCATTTCTTTGTGAGAATATAAATTCTGGTTTGCTACCACAATTCTTTAGAATTGATTTTTTTTTCCTAAATTTGAAGCCAACAGTAGCTGATCAGAACCTACTTCCCTCACTGTCCTGCTACTTCAAACAGCAGCAGCGCTGCAGTCGGAAAAGCTGAGGTGTTGCGCTTTATTCTGCCTGCATCAAACACATCCTCCATCAAACGTCAAACTCTTCAAACGAGGCGTCATCTGCAGCTGTCCAGCACAGTTTGATGTGAGGAGGTGTAATGATACAAAGAGTGGGGGGAGTGCTGGTGGTGGGGGAGGAGGGGGGTGTAAGCCCTACAAGCTTGAACCCACTTGCCCACCACATTCTCTGATACGAACCTCAGCAGCACAGAAGTCAAATGGAAACTGACAGTGTACACCTGCCTCGTCTGTCTTTTCATTTATTGCTAATTTCTGTGTCTATTCCAACCCACTGCTAGCAGTGCTTTTGATAAGAATCAATACTTCAGGTCATTATTTTAGCAGCGTGCTATTGGGCCGAAGTGCCCGCGGGCTAGAGCCAAGGAAACCTGCTAATACAGACTAGCACGGTCACAAATCAAACCAACTCTCTAATGACCACCCTTTTTACGCAGGAAATCAATGTGCTCAATTTGCTGTACCACTTCACTGGTGAATTTGTTATTTTTTAAAAAACACAAAATGGAGACGGGTTTCTGTGCTCTCGCTGCAGGACGCCTGGGTCCGAGAGAAGGCTCCAGACAAATTTGCTTGCGACTTTCCCAAAGGAGAAGCTCAGTGTTGATTTTGGCACTCGCTGCCAGACCCTTCCAACAAATCCTACCTTTTTCTTCCCCCTTTTTCAAACACGTTGGCTCAGGATCTTGCTAGAAAAGTGGGAGAAAAGAAGTAAAAGAAGAAGGGAAGAAAGAGAGGGGAAAAACAGCCCCAGGGCTGGAGGAAGATATTGTATGCATGTGCACTGAAGCACAAGGTTTGTGGCCAGCTGCTCAAGCATTTTTTTTTCCTCGGGAGTCAAGATTATCCTCAGAGTCAGGGGAGAGAACGGCAGAGTGATGTATGATTATGCCAGTATAAGGCAACTCTACAGTGTAACAGCGAGAGACACTGTCAACCTCGCTCTTTTTTTTTGGACCTCTTTTCCCCTCAGACATTCATATAAGCAAGATCTGCTCGCCCACTTCTTCATGCTCTCAAATCCAAATCCAACACAGCTTCCTGGCCTCACTTGTTTACCATTTTTCCTTAAGAATGTCTTATGGAAGTGTTTTTAATCTTTTCTTCACCTCTTCATTTGCAATAGCAAAGTGAGGTGAGTGTTGATCATCCCCTCCTCCTGTGGTTTGAAACAGAGCGGGAGGAGAGCTGTTGCCAAGGTCACGGAGCAGCATTTGCACAGCCACGCTTGTCAAAAGGCTGAAAGGACCCGAGCCCTTGAAACACCTCCTGGCCAGCTCCTCCATTCTGTATGTGGTGAAACTGCTTAAGGCGAAACAGACATAGAGGGAGAGAGAGAGAGAGAGAGAGACAGCAGTTGGAAAGATAGGCGTGAGGGCAACTCTGAGCGAGTCTGCGTTTCACTGATACCAAACCCTGCCACACAGTCCCACTCTGAATAATTGTGAGGGACAAGCCGTGGGCACCTCTGAGACAGAATGCAGACCAGAATAATACTCCTCCTCAGGGCTTTCTCTGGCAGCCCTGCACTGAAGCCTTGATGGCAGCGCCATGCAAAGCCAGTTAGCAAAGCCAGTTAGCTACCTACACTATTTCACTTCATTTGGAAACTTTCACCTAGAGTTCCACCTTTGCAAGAGAAAGACACATTCCAAATGTCTCAATTGAAGGTTCACTGGCTGAATAGTCTTTTTTGGGTGCAGTATTGTGCACGGACAGCCTTTTCAGGCATCTTTTAAGGGTTTTGTCAGACAGGAATTTAGATTGGAGTCTTACATGACCTCTCCCGAGGGTCACCGGTTGGACGTGCCGGAGCTTTTGTTGGCACACCTGGGTGATGACGCTTTGACGAAGCTGCGAGCTCTCCTTTCAGAGTTTTGTCCCAGGCTTCAACACGATCCAGGATGGAAGCTGGGAAGATAGCAAAACGGAGAGGAAAGCCTTTCCTTCAGCAGGTGACTGTATAAAACCTATGTGGAACCAAACAATGTTAAAGAAACAGACATTTGATGTCAGCAGCATCAGAGATCTTTATTTTATTTATTTATTATTTTTTTAAATCTGAAATAAATCACCCTGAGTTTAAATTGAACGTTGGTACTAGATTCATCCATCCAAGTTTTTTGATACTTTCTAAAACTTTCATGAAATTTGTTAAAAAAAAAAAAAATTCAGCAGTTCTGACACAATAATATGAGGACAGGACATAATGTTTTAAGCATGTAAATGAAACTGTCTGTCTTAGTATCAAAATTAAAATAATGATGTTCTTACGTGTAAACTTTGCCGAGCGGTTGATGGCATTGTGGCCATTATGCAGAATTTGTCTGATGGTGTTTATTAATAAATAATAATTTTATTTTTACAGCTTATCTTTACTGCAAATAACAGCAAAGGATGAAAATAATATTCTTTTCTCTTTGTGTCATTTTTAAAAGTTGCGGTAAAAGAGCAATGAGATTTTTTTATTTAGCATTTCACTTTATTAGCATGCTACCAGAGCACCATCATTTAAAAAAAACAAAAAAAAACAAAAAAAAAACCACCTCATCTAATAGTGTCTTTTGGTTGTGTTTCAATATCCCCTCTGTCTTGAACAAAACTCAATACAGTTCTTTGTTCTATAAAAATGACAAATTTACAGTACGTTCTGTGCTTATTACAGGCTGCTGGATGCCAAACTCAGCTGTGTTTGTTTGTGCAGGTAACATCTGCACTGTGCGAGAAACCACTAAGTGCTGTATCCCTGCAAGGAAATCTGGGAAATCTTAAAATAGCCGCGAGGCTCTTCGTATTATTGTAGGGATTGAGGTGGTTGATGCACGAACTCGTTGGTAGGCCGCAGTTGGACAGCACTGGACAGGGCTTTGTTTACAAAAATACGCTTTACAGAGATTTACGCGGTTTGTCCAAGTATAGCCGCTTGTTTTCACTTGTGTAAAGACGGGGATGTTGTTCTTTGTACTGGAATGAAAAAAAAAGGGAGAAAACCAAACTTGGGCTGATGAATATGTCCAACTCGGAGACTGACACATGGTTCCGTGGCATTGAGAATAATAAAAAAAAGCAGAATGAGAAAAAAATAAAACGATGAAGTCACCCAGAAAAAGGAGCCAAATCTGCATTTTTCCTTCTGACATCAGCCTTTCAATATGGCATACTTTTTGAATTAGGAAATCACAATCAAAACTTTCTAGAAAACATTCAACAGCAACAACAGACCGAGAGCACCTTCAAAGAGCTCTGAGCGCCACCGTCATAAAAGAGACTCTCTGCAGCTTTTCTAAAGACAGAGTTCAGTGAGGTCGCGTCCGTATCACCTGCCACCTGTTTTTCTCCTCTCTGAGGGAAAGCCAGGTCTGAAAAGCAGATAAAGTGCTGATTGTCCCTTTCCTGCCCTCCTTTTTAATGGAAGTTAGGGGTATTGAAGTGAAACCACTTGCCTTTGAAGAAGCCTCCCTGCTTATTCTTCACTCCCGGGGAGTCTCTGTGCTCGTCTCCACTGATTAATCAAAGTGCTCCATTATCAAACATTGATGATCACACCATTCCCAGGCATCTCAGCGGTGCATGTAATGTGTAGATATCATCATGCCCTCACAATGGTAATTGAAGGGCGATTTCGCTTGCCTCGTGAAGATAGGAGATCTACACGTCACGTCAAGCACACATCTCTCTATACATCCATAAAAGTTCCTCATAGGTCTGAGCGAAGGTACTCTCAGATGTGATGAAATGCAGGAAAGATGAATGTCTTCATGTCTGATGTGATTTTTACAGGATCAGGGAGAAGGTTGTGGTTGGATGGAGCCCAACAAGAAAGACAAATATGTATTTAGATATGATTTAACGCAAACTGGAATAGTATAAATTCCTAATCTGTGTACCCAAAGCAATCCAAATTATTGCAAAATGAAGTTAAATTAAAGGTCAAGTGTTAGTTTTTTAATCTGATGATTTATTTTAATAGAATAAATTGTAGTTATATACATGGATTTTTTATTTTATGCTATATAACAACCTTATCTCAATAATTACTGTGATTTTTGCTTACTAAGATATTAAGTAAGGTTTTTGTTCTTTGGTGTTGGTAAATATTCCTATCCACTTTTTAGCAGTAATTAGCAGACAGAGCAGAAATGACTGCACACTAATTACTCGGCTCCTGCTGTTCCCTACCTAATATTAGAATTAAATATGCAGAAATCTTCCTAACTACTGTTAGCGGCTGCATGGATAAATAAAAAAGTGTCCCTGAGCATCTGAGTTTTAACCACGTGTGAAAACAGATTCTTTTGCATAGCCAAACCTGAACTGTTCCCAAAACTTCAAGCCACACACCAGATTGGTGCAGAACTTGCTGATCTGGATCCACCATCTGTGTATTTTGCAGTTCTGTCTTGGACACAACATTTCCCATCCAAAACCATGTACAACGCCGTCATAAATGCAGAATCCAGATCTGACCCACAACTAAGATACACTAAGTCATTGTTTGGGTCCCCCCAGCACACACACACACACACACACACACACACACACACACACAAACAGCAAGCTCGGATTTAGCTCTATTTGTAATATCCAACAGTGGTGGTTCAGGGTCTACAGCCGGCCTGAAAAACAACTATATTTATTGCCAGTCCATGTTTATATTTGTGCTGATACTAGATAAAAATAGTTACAGAAACCAAAGAGAAAACAGCCTGATCGCTTCCAGGCCTCTTTTCTTGAGCAGCGCCTCGGAGGCAAAGATTTCCAGCTTATTCCACAGTCTTCTTTGGTGGCTAGATTCGGGTTCTGGTTGAGTACAATGACATTAGAGCATTGGTTTTGGGCCTTAAAAATAACTCAGTCTGTGGTAGGTAGTTGCCGAAATGTTCCTGTAATTTAGCTGGGAGCTGTCCACGTTGCGTGCAGCGCAGTGCTGGGGGAAAAGGGTGAGCCACGACTGGGAGAAATCAAAGTGTGTGGCCGTGGTGTCTCACCTAACCGGCATGACCTTGGTGAAACCCAAGCATTAAGACCAACGCAGAGCAGGAAAAACATCTTCATGCTGTTTACTCTGAGAAAATAATGAAAGTTTGTGGAAACTGAGGGAAAAAAAAAAACCTAGTTGGCTCCATAATTTGACTTCATTTTTATCCAAATGTTGACACCTCATTACCAAAGTTTGGCTTGATTTGTGTGTTTGGATCACCTGAGAAAATGTCTGCTTTTACGTCTATGTAATGGTGTCCTATCCTGTTCTTCACTGGCTTACGATTCGCTTCGCTGTCACAGTGAGTCATCCTTTAAATCTGAATCGATGAGGCACCAACATGGATTATTTTTGCTGGGAGTCCAGTAGGAGATTTAAATGTGGAAATTTGTATCTGGTGAGCTTGATGTTCCTCAAGTGTCTTCTCATCCTTTGAAATCAGTGGAAACAGAGGGAGGGCTGGACACACTGATGACAGCTGAAGGAACTTTCCCCCATCTGCCTTTTATTTTCCTCTGTAAGGCAGCAAGATAATTGAATTATTGCACGTGACTGCTGCAACTTCTGTTGCTCTAATGTCTGACTGGGGTGGCCAGGTTGTCAGGTGCACGCACTGGCTGTGAAACTTGACAGTAAATGCAACACGGTTCAACTGAGGAGAAAAGAAACTTAAAATGCAGAAAAACACTGGCCCCTATGTATTGTATGTGCTCCCATGTAGTTGAATTATAGATCTACTCTGCTGTGTTGCTTGGATGATTGACAGAAGGGGGTAGGCACATTTTTTTAGACCCTGTGCCCCTGTCATGAAAGTGAAACGAAATCTCAAACTGTACCGCAAGAGCTCTGCAACACTCAGCATCTCTGTTTCTGACTCAGTGTCAGCAACAGGCAGTGAAATCCCCTTATTTGACCACAGTGGCTTCATGCAGTAATAATAATATTCCCTCATGAACCGTAGTCCTTGTGGGAAAAGGTCCTGCCTGCACGCTTTGCCTATGCATAACTGTCATCCACCCCAACGTGCATGTTTTCCCGCGGTGTACTTAGCATTTTTCATAATTTACATTTTGCTGGAGCCGAGTGACTACTGACAGAATCGATATCATACTTGGTAGAAGTGAAGCCAGTGGAAATTTCTCTAAACCTCTCAGTGGTCCTTTGTTGTCACCAACTGGATTAACCTTAAAATCCTCAAATTGTCTTAAAAAAAAAAAATATTAATAATAATAATTGAATTTAACTCTACACGTTTTCCTCATAAATACGGTGCTTTGCATGACCCTGACCCCCACAATCTAAGGTGAAGCAAGACTTTCTGATACAATATATGCCGGTGAAGTGATATGATAATAGGATTTCACTTTTTTGGCGATGAGGGCATCGCAAAATGTTGTAATGTGCGAGGGCACTGAATTCATTCAACATTTGCAAAATTTAGGTGCAATAATGTGAAAAAAAAGCCCTTTTTTTCACATTATTCACAATGTAGACATTTTTGATTACAAAAAAATGACACTAATGGGTTAGTTTAAGGTCTCACCAAGCTTTTATCAGAATAAATGTGTATAGTTTATATATAGTATATATTTAGTTTGTATGCAATGTATGTCAGTTTTTAAAAAGGTCGGAAAGTTCTATGGATTTTTATCAGTTTTGGGGTTTCAAATAAAAAGCTGGGAAGGATTGCATTGGAAAACCTTTCGAAAAGAAAAGCTGACTTAATTTAGTTTTCTTAATCAGACCTGCTTCGGCACATGTCTTGGCTTTAAATGTCTTTTTTTAGCCAACTTAAAGTTTCAATATTTAAGTTTTCTCTTCATTATTGTATAAAATTCATAGAATGCCCCCCGTACTCGGTATTCTTCCTATAACTGCTGTCAGAGAGAATTCCTCATTAAAGTTCACAGAACTTGTAATTCCTCGTCCACTCAGCATGTCACACTTCTGCAGGGTGCACAGTTTTTAATTTAGCTCAATCTTCAGAAATCAGCAAAATCATTCTTCTTCTTAATGGAGAGAAAGTGTGCGTGGCAGCTCAACTGGTGGTTAACCTCGCACAAGTTGCCCAGTGTTAATCTTGGAGCAGCATCTGAGCCTTTTAATAGGAAAACCAATTAAAAATCAATCATCTCTGAATCCTGTTAGGCCCTTTCCTCCGTACCCACTCTGTTTCCTGCAGTAATTGAGAGAGCCATGGCTGCACCTCATTCACAAATGATATAACTTGCAGGCCATTTATTTCTCGGTGTAATTCCTCAGGAAACAAAAGGACGGTTATTTAAAGGGAGCGCTCACTCGGCACTGCTTAGGCAGGGCCGTGGTGCCCGCTGACGAACTGTTTCCCCTCTCTCAGCACCGTGACATGGAAATTTACATTCACTGAGCAGCGCTGTGGCGCTCGGTGGTAGGCAGCTGAATTTTTAATGAGAGCGGGGAGATTTAATTACCTCTGTTTTCACGGGCGAAACTTCTGCAGCGCAATAACGGGGGACAGAGTGCAGGGACGAGGCGGATGGCGATCTCCCTTCCCCCAGGGCCTGTTTATTTAAGATATCAGCAAAACTTCTTCTATACTCTCCACATCTGACACCATTCTCCGCTGCAGAATCCACAGAGGTGGGATGACAGCGGAGCATCTGATGCAGCTATCAGCCAACTAACAGCTCAACACACAAGATAAACTCTTTCGTCTGTGCATTTATCACTTTGAACTCCGATGTAGCTGCTGCGCAGCCTTTGCGCACACTCGGAGCTCCAATCAATGAGCAGACGTGTAGTTAACGCCATCAAAAAAGCTCTGATGGTGACACTGAGAGATTAGCACCGTTTTCATTTCTGCATTGAGATGAATCATTTGGCAGAAGAATCAATTTAAGTCCTATCTGGTATCTACACACACACACACTTTATGACAAGTCTCAGTATATCATCAGCTGTTTTTCCATATTTAATTCTATGTGAGGGGAGATAAAGTGGGTTGTTTTGACCATCATGTATAATTCATTATTCACAAAGATGTAATTGAAATGCTGATAGCCATCAGAGCCGTTTTATGAAATTGATAATGAGTCAAGGTCAAGGCAAGCTCGTACAGCACATTTGCTCTCGCTTTAGGCGTAGATAGAAGGTCTTAATTATGTAAAAAAATTTTAAGTCTAATTTATCAGTTAGATAAAGTAAACCAAGTACATTCAAGTGTATGATGAAGTTAAGAAATGTTCAGCATGTTTTTACTGCTATATCTGTCAGCAGCTAGTTGCTGAAAAAACAAACAAAAAATCTAATAGTTACTGGAAAATAATGATGACATATGTTTGAAATTATTCATGGTAAAATCTAATCCTGGAAAACTAACAATCCTATATTTTTTTTCTTTTGACCTCTAATTCAGCTGGACTGAACCAACATGCCAGTTCATTCTAAAAGTTGTTTTGACCCATTTCCCATTTGTTGGACAGAAGCAAGTGTAGTGTTTGTTAAAGACATCACATTACATCACATCATCTGCTCGCAGTCAACCTGAAACTCCAAGAAATGTGCCTAATTGATTCCAAAAAGAAAATAATTTGGGGAGATTCTTTTGCAAAATGCATTTTATTTCTTAAATATAACTGTGGCAGAAATAATATTTAATATAAAGTTATTACTGATACATCATCACTCAACTTAAAATCATGTCTGGTTACATGAGTTCATAAGCAAAACCAATACAAGTCAATAACAATCCCACAGCCCTCTGAAAATACTGCCTCTACAGAATTTATGGTTCTACATTAGTTTATCCCAGAAGTTATTTTATCATTATTTTTTCATTTGCTGAGTTTGGCTGTTCATTATTTAGTTCCCAAAAAGTTAGAACTCAGCTATAGAGCAATTAAGAGCGTGTTCAGTTGAAATTCACCTCCAGCTAATGCTTATAATATTGAAATACCAGCTGAATCCATTCTTCTGTTTCATTATGAGTCCATACACTACAGCGTTATGAGAACAGGGGGAGGAAATGTGTTCCTGAGGGCTCAGTTGCAATTAAAGTTTTAGAAATTGGTTCATGCCAATCAATATGGTGAGTAAGTGGGAGGGAGAGGCAACATAACTGGGAGACGCATGAGGAGAAAATAATGAGGCCAAGAGTGCAGGAGGGATAAAACCCACCATGATGATTGGAATGACAGTGACTGAGCGGAAGCCAAAACTCATCCAGTTGATCTTTGTACTCATCGTACCCGAACTCCTTCACGGCACAAGCTGCCAATCCACCCGCAGCCTAACTAACCTACACTCACTTCTGTTTTCTTCTTGCCTTCCCCCCTTCTCTCTTTTCACTGTTTGGATTTAGGCAGACTCGTACTCCTCCACCCTCACCCCATGTCCCCCCCAGCCAGCTATGAATCACATGTAGGTCAGGGACCCAGAGGCTGCCAGGGCCTCCTGATGACTCCCAACCCGGGCCATAACAAGTGGCTGACAGCTCTATTTACATAAGACCAGCAGGCAGTGTGCAGACCAGCTTCTTTTGAATGACACACACACACAAACACACGTACACATGCGTTGTGCAAATGCTGGCGTGTCATAATAACACTTGGTGTGAACGAACATCTCGCTCTGCATATATGCAGGAGATGGGCAGTCACTAGGGTTTGTGGCCCCAGGCTGGAGATCCAAGTACTTGGGTTTTTGGAGTTTTTCCACATGAGTGCAGAGAATGGTTTGGACCCAGGGGATGGAGGGAGAGAAGGGGGCTTTAGACCTCTATATCCGCCCCAGTCATCCATCTCTCATCACCAGATACCTTGGAGAAGGGAATGAAGTATAGCCTTGTTGATGGATGATTAGCTGTTATATTTGGGCTAATGTGACCCTTTGACCTTTCATGTGGGCTCTCACCTCTCCATCTGCAGAAATACATCTTAAAATGTTTAAACTATTCATTTCCAAGCAGGAGTAGACACATCTGTCTATAATTATTACATCTTCAGCTTCTATTCTTAGTCATTTTTGTGAGGACACTGGTCAGGCAGGTGTGCTGCTGCTTATTTACCCTAGTGGGTAGCTAAAGGGGGAGATGGAGAGCATGAAAAAAATGTCTCCTAGACTGACAGCTGAGGGGGAATGTTTATGAAATAAACATAGCCTGATGCAACACTCAGAACCCTGCTGCTGTGGCCTTGGAAGCCTCCTGTGCTACCCATCCCAACACCAACCCTTCTTCTTTTGCTTTCATTCTCGAACACATAAGCACGCATATACACCCATATTCCCCGGAGTCGTGGAAATAAAGGTGCGCACAGGCCTAATGGGGTCAAATAGGCTGTAAATCAGCTGCAAAGCCTCCTCTGCAGAGCTCATTGCGCAGGACAGACAAGCTTGTGCTTCATGAGATGCAGCTAGAATGGCTGTGGAAGAATTTCTGAAGCAAAAATGTCAAAAACCTGATGGATATCTCTGACCCCACTTATCACTGCTCAGAATAAATATGATGGACTGAGTTCAAACACATTTTTGAACCTCATTTGTATCGCACTAAACTCTTTTGGAGACATTTGCCTCATGTCTAATTTTTTCTTGGCTCATGCTTAATTTTGTAGTTAGTTATTCAAGTGCTAAATTGGATTTATTATGTTGCTTCATTTAGCTTCAGTGTCTCAAAGTAGCAAATAATTTCACATTTATTGTGTGCAGAGGAAAAAATATGTATGTTTATATACTGAAGAAAATATGTATTCATTCCAAAGTTTTTCTGTAATATAAAAACTATATTTAATATCTGAAACATAAAAGTATTTGCAAAGACACACTATTTCCCCTTTATTTCATATATTATACTACAGCAGTAAAACATGCAACCTTTCATGCAAGAAAATGATGAACAGACATTTTAAACAGTTGATTAGCAGGATCATATTTGTTTAAACTGCCCTTGAGCTGATGTTCATTACAGATCAGGAAGTACTGATTCAGTACACCAAGTTTAATCCATTTTAAATTAGAGACCATAACTAAACTCAAAGTTGACTTAATTGCAGTGAGCCAAACTGTGCCCATGTCCTGGAAACAGACCGCTGGTCGCCGCGGAGCGTCAGCTTGTGTGCGCCATTATTCCGACAAACGACCGGAAAGTAAAAGTCACTAGCAGGAGTAACAGCTCCCTGGACAGAAGGCTGTCAGAGTGACTGTGGGAAACACACTGGCCAGTTGTTTGCCCACACTGAGAGGAAGAAAGAGCTCCAACATGCTGCTTGAGTGCATGCTGGGCACGCACACGTGTGTGTGTTTGTGTGATTCATGTGGGCATCTTTAATGTTATACCTGCAGCGGTTAGTGACTTGCCTTCCTTATCCCATTTCTTTACATGCAAAACACCATTTGGATAAAAAAAAAAGAAATAAAAAGTGATTCTTTTGTAGACACAGATTCCCAAAATGCAGTGGCTGAATTGAAAAGGTTCATGTGTTTCATGTGCAGTGCACTTGTTCACCGCTTCAAGTACCGACATCAAAATCTCTGTTGTGTTTTTACAAGAAACTGACCAATAGCTCTGAAAGTGGAGCGAGGAAACCTTCTGGTGATGGTAAAGGTTATCAAATATTTGCACAGGTTTGCACGTCTCCACTTCTCCTTTGCGGTGGAATGTGTCAATTCCAATCTTGTACTTCAGGCAAACCAGCTCTATTACAACTTTCTGTTCCAACAATCTCCTGGGAAATATTTCCCACCTCACCTTACTCACCTTTGCCGAGAACTGACTGACACGCTCAGGGGCGCACTCATCCAATGTTCCCATTCTGTCGAACAAACTCTGACACAGCTGTGATGTCAGCGTACTGTACAGCCATTCTTGACTCTGTCATCAGCCAGTCAGCTTTTATTACACTGAAAAGCTTAGCATGTCTCAGCTGGGATGTACAAATTTATCCTACCGATATCATTTCATCACTCCATGAGACTCTCCCATGTTGTTTTTTTTCCTCTGGACTTTTGATCTGTGAAGGCTGGGCTGTGACAACAAGCATTAATTAGCTGTTCTACCTGATGTTTGTCTTCCAGCAGCGGCATCACGGCAAATGTTAGTTAAATTTAATAAGTAGAATCTATTTTTACTGATTTGGAAGCTCTACATACTGGATAATAAATGTGGTCCGTCCAAAAAAAACAAAAACCAAAAAAAATAAAAAGCTCTGTTCTTTCTTTCATCTGATGAAAAACACAAATCGGCAACCATATTATAACCTTTGTCA
The DNA here is from genome assembly GCA_015343265.1 of Pao palembangensis. NCBI lineage: Eukaryota > Metazoa > Chordata > Actinopteri > Tetraodontiformes > Tetraodontidae > Pao > Pao palembangensis. The sequence goes on from CM027086.1 coordinate 10,172,038, forward strand.
TTCTTTTTCTTTCCTGATCCAGTGTGCGACCTGTCTGTGCCTACGTTTGTCAGAACACGACTTGTGGTAAAGTCAACCACGTCACGACAGCAGCAAAGGCACAGTAAACAGATATTTGTAAATTCATCCATTTCACTTCTTCCCAGTTTATATTCAGCAAAATGGCTCATGTCCGAATGCTGCCAGGGTGCTTTCCACTTCACAGGACCGTTTTCCACCTCTTGGAATCTCAACTTTTCTCTTTTTTTCACTGATGCCTTCTAGAAGCAAGACTGAACATTTTACCCATATTTATGAGGACTTTTTATTTTTCTCTGCTGGGAGTCACTTTGTCTATAAAACCTTTACTAAAATGCAGTAAGCGAAGGTTCCAATGAAACGTATGAATTCAGGTATTAGTTCATTAAATAATACTGGTAATAGATCTAAAATACATGATTTTATCTTCTTTGTCTGATGGATAGATGGAATATGGCAAATGTTAACTTTTAACTTAACAAACAGAAGTCTGCATGTAGAGACGCTATAGCTGGGTCTGCTCATTAGCTTTAGCTCTGGTACTGCCAGATATTATGGGGATGGAATCTCACGCAGTCCCACTGTGTCTTATTTTCGTTGCTGTTAAATGCCTGTATTGCTCCCAAAAACCCACTAAAGAAGTGTGAAGCAATATTTCTGACAGCAATAAAAGCCCAACAGTGTATCAAAGAAAGGGGGCAAAGGCACATTTCTGCTACTTTGGCAACAGCATTTTCAGGATCCGAGGAAATGAGAGCCGCTGATCTTGCCTGGATGCTTATTAAACCCAGCCATTTGAAACGGGAGAGAGGTTGGTTCTCCAGCAGGTACACGTGCCAAGAAATGCTGATTTCGCTGGAACGGCTACACCGGAGCGGCGAGCAGTGAGATGAGGGGATTAGTTGTTACCCCTAACATGAGGTAAACAGAGTCATGACCACACATCAAGCGCAGCTAACCATCTTGTAAATGTTTGCTGATCCACTAATTTGGCCATTCTTTGTGTACGTCGTGGTCGATTTCTGCCTAAAAGCTAACAATGACGTGAACTGCGCCGGTGAAATGGAAATGTTTAAGCATGATTTCAAAGCAGTGACTGGATATGTTCATGATAATCTAACAAAACTTTATTGCTTTTGCTGCCACTAAAAAGTTTTCTTCTTACTGCAGCTCTCAGTCACAATCATTTAGAGTGTGACATCAAACAGTCAAGGGACGATAATATCAGCCTGACAGCTTGTATTTTTTTCTAAAATTGCTAGACTGTCTCTCAAATAGATGAGACAGTCATTAGCATCACTGGGAACAATCCAGTCTTTCCTTAGAATCCACATCCGATTGGTTGCTACAGGTGTCATTCCAATGAGCCTGTAATCTGTGTAACTGCACTAAAATACTTGCAGGTTCGGGGTTTTCAGACAAAATACCCTGTGTCTTCAGGACTGCCCAGCTGCAGTTTGACGTGCACAAATTTAAAAATGAGCTCAGAAGATGGTGTTGAAGGCTTGGATGATTACGGGCGGCACTGAGTGTCTCCTGCCTGGAGGCGTTCTGGGCAGCAGCTGGAAGTGCAGCTTAGGTGGGATGAAGTCATAGCAGTCATGCAAGTTGGCTTCAGCTGGAGACAGAGACACTGTAGGTGTGTCCTGTAGATTATTCTCTCATGGCTACTGTGACAGCGTGTCTTATAGTGGTACTGACAAAGAGTTGACCCATTTTTAATGAGATGTCTACTGAAATGGTGGACAACAAGACCACAACGTAATGAGTCACCTGAAAACACGAGGCAGTTGTTCTTTGTAACTTTTCTTGAGGTCCGGTTTCACAAACTATAAATTAGGCGCAGCAGTCTCGTGCTGTACGCTTGGATTTACCCTGGGAACCTGCAGATGGAAGTGAGCTGTGCACAAACTCCTGATGCTCTGCTAATGTGTCCTACAGGCCCGAACATAAACCATGCAGCTCGCTTTGCACAACCCCCAGGGAAATGTACAGCTCTAGATAGGAGTCTAAACAAACATTTCAGTTTTTCTTTGCCCTTGTGCACTCATTTATTTTGAGGGCTTTGTGTGTGGGGGGGTCAGCGACAGTCAGGATGTTGTGTCTTGGCTCCGTCCCAGGGGTTTTATTTTTTCTGCTTACATGAAATGCCACAACAGTCCGGAACATGATGACAAAGTGGGACCAGACATCAATCCCACTTGAGCAGCAGCGTGCTGCCAGGCAGCTCCAAACAGCTCAGCTGTTAAATGCTGTGCTGTTCTAAATCAAGATAAACACACACCAAATTCCTGTTGAATCGCTTTCTTTTCGCGCTGAGACTTGTTTCAACTGATAGTGGGATCTTCACAAAAGACCTGAAATGGTTTCTTCCTCACCTGATATCAGGTTACAGGATGTGATCAGGTGTTTCCTTTGCACAGCCTACGGTGGAACTGTAAAAAACCTTCACCTTCCTGCATTGTAACATTCTCGGTAGAAACTGTTAAGTGAGCGACCTTCCTCGATGATGGATATGAATATCCAGGATGTGTTCCCAGAGATTTTCAGTAGTTAAGTCAACAGGACTTTGAGCTGATCCCTCATTAGCTTTTATTGAAATCCTGATAATCGCTTGAGTAAGCAATGAGCAGTATCGTTGGTACATGGGAGAGGGGGAAAGAAAAGGTCTGAAACAGTATCCGAGACACACCTGCTGTTAGCAGGTCAGCAGGCCTGTGAAAATCAAGCCGCTTTTCATGGGCTGTATTAGGGAAATCACACCATGCCTGGCGAAAACTGTACAATAATAGCATTGAGAACAGAGGGCTGGATTTGTTCTTTTGACCCTTTCGTGTTTTCACTCTAAAAATTGCTAAACCTCAAGCGCTGAAACTGTTTTCATCAAAGGGTCGCCACCCTTCCGTGGGAAAATTTTCTCTGAGACAGGTCTGCAATATGATCTGCTGTGCATCACGGTTTGGATGTCAGGGCCCTCCAATACAGATTATTTGTTTTTCCTGTGTGTTTACACGAATACAAAATAGTCACTGAGCAGTAAAGGCCTCTTATAATCTTTCTCCAATCTCAGTTTAAGTCTATTTCGGCACTAATTCACCATTTTTTTAAGACTACAGAGAAAATAATAGTAACTGGGGGAAAAATGTATAAATGAGGAGGAAGACCACACAGTCACGTTGTTGGATTGGCAACAATAGCCAACAAAAAAGCCAAGTCAGACAAGAGTTACTGTCCAATTTTGTACATGTACACGCCAACACACAACCTCAGTGGTATGTGTCAATTTGCGTACATCAAGGTTTGTGTACATTTATTGCTGGTCTGATGGCGTCTTACCAGCAATGAGGCTTCGTCTAATAGAGCTTCTGGATACAGCTTTGTATTCATTTACACCTTATTGTCGTGAACAGTTCTCCCAATAATGACAACCATACATCTGCAGCACTTTGATTTTTAATTTACTGTCACAGCAGGAGTGATAATTTGTTAGTTCAATTAAAGTAAACACAAACTAAGCAAATGGGGTGTAATGACAGACTTTTGTATCTTTTGCACACGAGCCAGCTGAGCCGCGTCTCGTGCAGACACAATGTGTGTGTTTCAAATGTGCTTTGGCTGATCTGAAACACAAATAGTTTTGGATTCGTTCACGTTGGGTTCAGCAAATAAATAACAAAATTCACTTCTTATCCTTGTCAGCAATGCTGCATTCAGCTTCATCCTGTAAGATGCATCCTTAGTGTTCCTTAATTTTCATCAATCAATGAACTTCTCACTTTTAAAAGTGTTCCTCCACCTAAAGGGGTTTAAAGTTTTTGATTTGTCCCGATTAGAAAACATCATTTCATTAATGATGGAACTCAGCACAACGAGGTAAACAACCAAGAGTGACATGGGACCCAGACCAATATCTCATCATTCAGCCCAGCAGCAAACCACACAGTGATGATAATGAGTCCCTGCCAGCAGCATCCAGCAGTATTGAACCAGATCTTGCGTGTCGGGGGAACAGCCGAGCTACAAGCGCAGCCCCTGTACCTCTAAGCCCTGTCACCAGCTTGTATCCAGCTCTGGCTGATTAAAACTGATAGGGGTGACACGAGGGTGACCTGTATGGATTTCTGACACTTCCAGGCAGAGTGCCTGGCTACATGTGTCTTCTCTTTTGACAAACCCACCTGGGAGCCATCGGAACTGCGCTGCACAATGCATAATTTAGGAGGCAGAAGGCAATCAATACCGAAAACAGTAATGACATGGAAGGGAAAGAAAGAGAGAGACAGAGACAGAGAGAAAATGTCTGGAAATGTGTGAGAGAGACTTCTTTTCCAGCTGTAATAATCAGCAGCAGCCTTAAGAATCTTAAGTATTAATTTCTAATCCTGGTATGAATAGCCTGTCTTGACATGCAACTTCAGCAAAGCTGAGCATTTAAGAGCATTTATGCTTTAACCTGATATGTTATCATCACCCAGACGAGACCTGATTCCTGGCCAACAATCATCCATCTTCTTGTGACAGTGTTAGTTTGTGTTCTTTGTCTTACTTGCAGACCAAACTGAGTTGAATACTTTCAGTAGAACAGACATGATAATTGTAATTACCATTTTAGTGATTCAATTTATGTTAATAACATGGTGTTTTTGTAAATATTACAAAATCCAATTCAAATGTGTTTTTCTCCACTGGGAAAGAGTGGTATGTCACTCCTGTGATTGACATCTTTTTCTTCCCAACAAATTCCTTTCCATCCCGGCACTTCCTCCCTGTCACTCTCACTCCAGGCAACAGAGTAAATGTGGCTTCCTTTAAGGGACGCTGCTCAAACATCCCACAAAAATAAACTACGTAATTGGGAATTAAGCCACTCAAGGACAGAAAGAAAAATGGTCTCTGTGTAATGTGACATAGTCTGTTATACTGGCACAGACACATGCCATAATACTACAACTTTTCTGGTTGTACAAAAACACCAATTCTGATCACTGAAACTGTGCATCGAGGACATAGGAGATTTTATAAAACTTATAATGTTGCCTTAATATATGGTTGAGCCAAAGATAATTTGAGCTCGACACATCAGCTGAAGAGAGACGGGTTCCTGTCCTGACCAGTTTGGGAAGATGGACAGAGACTGTTTCAGTGGTCAAGACAGAAATATGTCACACTACCGCAGATAGATGAGTAGCACTGTAAAGAAATAAGCACTCAACTGTTCAAACCTCTGCCCAACTGCAGATTGGAGTGTGCTGCACCCGACGCACGATTGGCTGGCATTGATTGGAGGATCGTCTAGGAGGGGCCTATTTCAACCACCAAGATGGCGGTGTGCAATGTGCTCCTCATGCTCCCGACCTTCCAAATGGTAAGTCTTTTGTTGTTCAGTGTTCTTTGGGTTTGAGTTAAGCAGATTACAAGCAGTAGGAGTGAACTCCCATTTCTGTTACTTCCCTTTTCTCCTGTTTTTGAGAGACTAGGCAGGCAAGTGATTGTCTTTCGTTTTCCTGTCAGGCTGATTTCTGTTGTTAGAGCCATAATGTTTGTTGTTCTGGCCTTAGTTCACTCTGAAGCCATAGTCAGATTTATGAACTAGTCTACTGATTATTTTGCGCCCTAGTTTGTTTTGGAAAATTCTAATTCATATTTTATTTACCTTTGTAAATAAAAACTTTCTCTTCGTTTTCTTTCTCTTTGATACAGTGTCCTTGTGACTACTTGGGGAAGATAGTCTTTTTTGTATTGTGTCCCACACCCCAGACTAAACCCAATTCTAACCCCAACCTTAAAACCAAGTCTTAATCCTCAAACAGGACTTTGAAGTCCTGTGAGGACCAGCCAAAATGTCCTAACTTCCCAAAAGTGTCCTTACTTTGCTAGTAGAATGAGTATTTTTGGACTCAGTATGTAACAAGTACAAGAACACACACTCAAACACAGATGTACACACAAGTAGAGTTTTAAAACTAATATGGTCAACTAAGACACAACAAAATCTCTGTTAATCTTTTCTTTATTGGGGTTGAATTTACCCCCGTTTAATTTTATGGCTCATTACTCTGTGTGCTCATCATTTTACATCTTACCTCTGATGGCCTGAGCAGGAAGGCTGAAATAGCTTCAGTGCTGCTGAACTGGAGCCAAAACACATTACATGGACCTTTGTTACAAGCAGCTGGGTGAATAGAGTATAAACACGTCTATAAATATTAACCTTCACGTGCTCCTGTCACAGAGCATGAGGGTAGTGCAGTATAGTGAGAGGCCTCTTTTCCTGTTTTACTGAGAACAATTAGAACAAGAGATCTTTAACATGGGATGTCACAGAAGGGACATGTGAAATTTCCCTTTTTTTCCACTCACAGCAATCTCCGGTGGTGCAGCAGGACAGAACAACCTGGATGAGGATTATATATTCTTCCAGTGGATACTTAAAATAGAAGTTAAAAAAAAAATTAAAAAATGTCAGAACAGTTCTAAATAAATGTCTGTGTAGAAATATAGTTGAAATATAGTTCTCTTGCCTCTAAGTAAATTTAACAAGCATAAACACATGTTGACATCATCATTAGATCTGATACAGAAGCACTAATGCTAATGCTAACAGTCACATTGAAAGCCAGGAGGAACCACATGTTTGCACTAAACTTTCTGACATAATTTAACAAAATTAACAATCTTGTACAGTTTTCAGCAGGCTTTTGCAAACTATCATGAGAATCACTTTCTGCGTTCTAATGTGCGTGTTGGTGTCTGGTGTTAAGAAGTTCCATTCCAAGTCTTTAAGTTGTTGCAACTGTATGGGAGCACCCTAAAGCTGGCTGAACTGAACTGTACAGCAGCCTCCTAAGGTCCCAGCAATCTCGCTATCATCGCTGCAGACACACATGGGCCGATAAAGAGCTTATAGAGCGGACATTGATCCATGTCTGCATGACACGGTCCCGGCTGCAGCTTGACTGACGCTATAAATACAGTCACGGCTGGGGAGCCGAAGCTCCGGCTTAGGGAAATCTGGTGCTCAGGGGTTTCCTTGTTCTTTGTTTTTAATTAGTTACACTAAAAACTGTCAATGGAGTCTGCGCTCGAGCAAAGTTAATTGCTACATAATCACGAGTTAATACAATTGTGGCACAATTAGGGTGGATATTTGTTCCTGGCTGGCATTCTAATGTTCTCAGTGTTTTGTATTTCTCCCTTCCCTTCTTACTCTGTGTGTGTATGTATGTGTGTGTGTGCCAAGGGATTTCTTCATTGACTCTGGGCATCTGTGCTCTGGAGAATACGGACCTCTTGATCCATCATATTAAATGACCTAGACTTGTATTTACTGATTTTCATTCTTAATTAGAATGAATCAGTGTCTTTCTCCAGGCTATGGCCTCATTTATAGCTTGGTAAAGCACACATAATTTATTATTGACATTTTGGAGGAAGTTCTCACATTGACTTGAGGAATTCACCTCTGCAGACATGCCTGTTCACGAATTTGACTGCGTAGCATCCTGTTCTACAGCACAGGCAGTCAGGCAGACAGGCAGGCAGGCTATCAGCTATGAGACTGTCAAAGCTGTCAAACACCTCATTACTCCATGTCAAGTCAAAGCTGTATTCATCTTAATGTCATGAAACTGTGCCATATGGGAAAACTTAAGACCAGCCATCATTTATTGAAAGGACAGTGACAGACAATGGACCTGAAGTAGTCTGAAAAGTAAAAAAAAAAAAAAAAAAAACTTTCCTCCCCCTAATGAGGCTGTCTTGTCAAACATTTATGGGACCAAGAGAAAACAAGGGTAGACGCTAACATTTTCTGACACGGTGATCAGCTGCTGCCGTCACATGATACAGGCGAGGGCCGGGGCCAAAGAAAGTCAGCCATTGTGTTTGGAGGAAGTGTTTATCAGTCAATGACTGGGGGATCTTTTCAAAAGAGCAACAGGTTGGATTTCAACATGTGTGCAAACGCTGGAATCCAAATCTGTTTCTAAGAAGCTAAACTACACCAGGTTTATATGTAACACCATATTCTCCTCATTAGAAACACCTTTTACACCTTCTTCCTACCTGCAATGCCAAATAAATAAGTCCATTTGGTCAATTTGTGACCACAGAGGAGAAACCCCTCCCAAACCAAAACCGGCAGTAAACACAGGGTTTCATCTCGACATGAGTGTTGCTCAAGTCATTTCAGGAGAGATAACCAAGGAGACACCCTGGAGAGGAAGGGGTGTTTATATGATACCTGATCGTTTTAGGGATCTTTTCACAAAGCAGCAGGTTCCTCTGTAACAAAGCATCATTGTATCCATTCATTGATTCAAAAGCTGGGACATGAAATCAGATAGAAATGGTTCCAAGCTGACAGGCTTAATGGATCACATATCAGTCCTCATTTTCCCTGGAGATGGCGTCCTCGATGGCAATCTAAACAGAGATGTTGTCGTCGTCAATCAGTACTGACTGAACAATAGCTGTTTGATAATCAAACATGTATAATACATGTGACCTGGACTTAAGTTTAGTTTGTTTTAGGTTTGATGAGGTTTTGTTCAGCTTGTTTTAACTGGGTATAGCCAACATTCTCTTCTTCATGTTCCATATCTGGGTAAGTTATATAAAGAAACCACATTTGTAAATTTGTCAGATATTACTATTTAATGAAATATTTCAATTTGGTGATAGCAAGGCTATGTTTTTAATAAATAACACAGATAGGTGCATACTTTTATCCATCATTAGAAAAGGATCGGTGTTATAATGTTTCAAATGAGCAGTATGGGAGAGTAAAACATGTCTCTGTTTGTTCTTCTGTTATTGATTCAAGCTCTAATTACACAACTATCAGGCAAATGAAGCTGGTTCTTGTAGGAACACATAGTGTTTTCTCAGAAAGCCATAATTGGGATGTGATGGTCAGGGGCTGCTCATTAATTGACCCCTGCTGATCTGCACTGAACAGAACCCTCAATGGACAGCTGTGGGCAGAGCGAGAGAGCACTGGAAGCAGGAAATGGCAGCAGCTGCTCTGCTGGAGCTGTTGTCAGCAAGAGCCGTGAGACGGGGGATGTGTTGGTAACACATTTCTGAAACAAAAACCTCACCATTGCTCCGACAATGAAAGGAGACGGCTCGCACCCAACAGGACCCTTTGAAGCAGAGAGTGGCGCGTCTGTGCCAGCAGTGAGACGCACTACCCGCTGTGCTCCAAGACTCCAGCCAGACAAACGCTGAGCCCAGAGGTGGCGTCCATTTAGCGTCGAGACAGGAAGAACCTGCAGCTCACAGAGAACTTTAGCTTGATTTGTCTCAATGCTTGTCATCATAGAAGGACACAGAAAATTCATGGGTCCATGTAGGACAGAGTCTGACGATTGCGTCTTAGGTGTTTGTGAGAAGCTAACAGCAGGGGACACCCTGCACAGGCCATGTTAGGTGTGTTTTTTTTTCTGTTTATCGACAGTCCCTTTTTTAATCACCGAGTTTGACGAGCCTTTGTTGACATACTGGGTTTTAGGAGAAGCCAAATAATGTTTCTTTTCGGTTTCAGTTCCTAGGCCTGAAACTAAAGATGGAAGGGATTTGTTCGGAAACAATAAATCGCCAATAGGCCACTTGTTTCCAGATGGTAACCATTACAGATTAGGAGCGAGACGTATATTTACTCATACTCGACTGGCAATCTGACAAGCGAGAGCACGGGTCACGATGTCCCTCACCATTATGAGTCATCGCAGTTCAAGCTGGGAATGCTGGGATTACACACGGGTGTGTGAAAACACAGGAATATTATGGATAAACTGTGTAACTCCTCAACCTCAACACATGAATACACCAGTAACGTTATGCGCGAGCCTGCGCCATTTTCTTCATTGCATCACACTTGTGTCATGACTGAGTCACTTTATATTTTTCCTGGACAAAAAAAAAAAAAAAAAAAAAAAAATCTGTGTTATTTTGTTAAATAACGTCACATGGGCTGCTGCTAACCCTAACAAATGAGGGTGCCACGGCACTGGAGTATGAACCACCTTTGTGCAACCGAAGACCACGCTCTCTAAATATGTATGCTGAATCGGGGCTCTTTTCTGGGGTCAGCGTGTGGATGTTTTCACGGTTGTTAGTGGAGGTGTAACTGGACTCAGGCGTGTAACGATCTGGTTACCGTGACATTTCGAGAGAGGCCGCTGCGGCAGCCACGTGAAAAAGGAACACTGCCATGTTTGCCAAGAATTCAAATATAGATCTCAAGCCAGTCGACTGTGGCAGCCAAAGACACATCTCTGTTTGCACACTGCTGAGCTGTAAATTGCTACATTGGGAATCTTCCTCTTTTTTTTTCCTTCTTTTTAATATTCTCCACACGTCTCACCTCTTCACTGGGCTGCTGGATTGAAAAAGGTGTATAAACAGCCCTTTTCATTTCACAGTTCCTCATTTTCAGCTACTATCATCCAGATGGAAGCGTGAATAAGAAATTCATTCTTCACTGTCCCAGACCAGTGTTAGTGGGAGTTTGCACACTGTGTCTGGAGTCTGGAAAATTGCGCTGAAGTTCAGCTCTCCAGACAAGGGAATAGCTGTCAACTCCTGGAATGTTCATGTGAAAATAAACAACGCTCACGCAGCTCTCTATATCTCGCTGCATTTCCCCTTCTTACTTCTCCATTTCAGCGCTCGCCGCTGGAGTCTTTAAGCATTTAACGGTTTCGGCAGAACCGAGCGAGAAAGTAAATCAGCAGAATGTCTCCTCAAGGTCGGAGGCACTCAGTCCTGGCCCGGAGAGTGCCATCTTTCAACTCCTCGGCAAAAACATGTGTTCAAGAAACAGTTACAAGATCCCGTCCAAGTCAGCCACAGTGCTTGCTAATCACATGTCTTTAGTCACTGCACTAAAAGATTTCCTGCATTTAAGACTGTTGGGTTCCAGGAGTATGCACAGCATCTTTCAAATCTGAATGTCATCGTGGTTGTGTCCACATGGTTAGAGCCATGTCAGAAGCAGAATGTTAGGACATTGGTTAGAGTATATTCTCCAAATTATCAGCCTCGACTTAGGAAGCATGTGAGTGTTTGTTCAGGAAATCCACCACCAACCAAACTGTTATGGAACAGTATTATGGAAATCCAGAAAAATAGAATTCTTTAAAAATAACTGAATGTGATGTTGAACTCACAGTAAGGGTTGTTTTGCATGTTGTCAAATGAGATAACTGTATTAGTAATGAGGTGGAAACAGAGAGCCGGTTGGAGCCCTGGCACCAGTCGCACACATCTTCTGTTTCATTTCACATGCAGAAGCAGTGTGAGGCTGCCTGTCACTGCATTTGTTTTTGGATTCCGAGCCTGTGTGAAAAAGTTATCAAGCTATCTTTCTGGACTCTGGTTTTACTGGCTCCAGAATGAGATTGGACTGGCTCTGCGACTCTCAGATTGAGCTGCTGACAAAATGTTTTCAGTATAGCACAACACAGGGAAGTGTTTGAACCTGCCCAAAACTGTACTCTCAACTTTTGATTGTGTTGTTTTGTTTTTTTTGCAGCTTGTCAGAATAATGCTGTCGAACATTGAATTGAACACCAGGATATGGGAATCATTACAACAGTTGCTCCAAAACCATTGTGCGGGTATGATTTCATGATGCTCTTAAATGCACTTTTGTAACTCTTTATGATGACGGTGAAACTTAAGTAAAAGCATAAAAGTCGTCTAAATTTATAGATTTCTAAGATTTCTACAGAGACAAGGTAGCACTCAGCTTCATACAGAAATGTCAGTCATTTTTGACAGGTAACAGCAGATGACAACAATTAACGTGCACCTTTTGCCATTACCAAAATATTAAACAATGTTTATCTTTGTACCTCTGTAAAATGTCGATTACAGCGGTCATTATGAGAACAGCGAAGAGGCGACGAGAGCTCCGTGTTCAGCACGTATGCTGCTTGGCCACTGATACCAAGCTCCACAGTTCAAATACACAAGGTCCAAAATAAATATTGCTCTTTGAGATCCACCAGGCACTTGATTATTTTGCTTTGAAATTAAGTTTCATTATTTCGACAGAGCCTGTCCACTTATGCTCGCATTTTTGTTCCCCCTTGCAGCATCACCAGAAAAACAAATGGGTCATTAAGTTTGATTTGAGTTTGATTAAGTAGTTAGATCCCCAATGCTGCTACCATCATTTAATCACGTAACTTAGGGCCTAAAAGCAGCACCATTTTTTTTTTTTTAAAGCAGCCTGATCAGGAATTGTTTGCATCAGATTAATTCCCATGAGGAAATAAAATAACATTTTTTATGCTGCAGTTTGCTGCAAGGTTGATGTGGTGTTTAGCTGCAGTTTATTTTGGCTAATATGCAGCTTTCTTTAGTTGATGAATTTTAATCCCATTTGTTTGGCTTTGCAAGCCAAAGAACGCTGCTGGTAAAACGTGCAAGAGCGAGCATTTTGAGCGGCTTCAAGCAGCTCTGCTACATTTTGACCTTGGACTTGTTTTGTCTTCTGTATTTGTTTGAACATACTCTAAATCACAGTTCAGGGGAGAAATTTAGATCAGTAAGTAGCATTATCCACAAATAATCTTTGACCATCATTAAAACAGACTGCTAGCAAACCTCATTAACTTTGTGACATTTTATTTCTGACATCTGATTAGTTTTTTTTTTATTAGCATGTCTGAGAAGGAATTCAAGGTCAAGTTGATTTTCCCTGTCACCTCCTTAACATGGCGTAAAACCAGTAATACATTGTGCTTAATGGAGTGACACAAGGCATCGTTGAGGGCCGGACCAGATGGGTTTGATCGTGATCAGCGAGCCGGAAAGTTGGTGCTGAGAGAGAGAAGGCTCACCAGGAGCCCTCCTCTGTTTCAGTGCGTGGCCTGACAGCCAGCATTTCGCTGATGGGGACCTAATAAGGCCTGGCATGGAGTGACCCCAGTGCATGCCTGCTGACAGCCTCCAATGCCAGCTCCTCCTGAAACCCCCCCACGACCCCCGCTACGACCACCTTCCTGCTTGAGCCATCAGCCGCTCCCCTTTCATCACAGAGGCCTGTACGTCTCTCCACATCGGACCCAGCTTTGGCTGTTATCGTGGCAGGCGACTGCTCGTGTCAGATGGGCTTAATGACTCAATCTATCTGATCAAATACAGCAGCGGCAGAGGTATGCTAGGAATGGGGTTGGTCTCAGAGAAAGGGGGGTGGAGGGTGTACATCTGCGGGGCTTCTATGGTGAAAAAACGCATTGCCTTGCAAGAAAGTAAATATTGATTTTATCCCTGAAAATCACAGATAGTCCAATAACTACACCAAAAGTAATCTAAACCCACAGGGCAGATTAATGATAGTGCTTCTTTTAAATAAAAGAGGTAGGGACCACTTACAAAAAAGTAATTTCTTGGCATAATTTCTCATCAGTGATGGCCATCAGTAATCTGCTTTTGTGAAGATTAGTAGTTATAGGCAGTTTATTTAAGCAAGAAAACAGACTCTTGATCAGTTTTTCAGTAGCTTGAAGGTGAGTGCTCTTTATTATACCAATAATGTGCACAGGCTGACATGTAAATTCTTGTGAAGCCCTGGCTTCTGTAATGGAATCAGTCTAAACATTGCCCGCCCTGATAGCATCTGTTTGCAGTCCGAAGTCAAAGTCATATCAAGAACAGTGGGTGCGTGACAGTAGGAGGGGAAAAAAGATTGTGACACATTTCAGACAAGTGCTAATGAACGTAAACACGCCTGATAAAGATGGAGCAGGAGTCGCAGCCTCTTAGGAGCAGGCACTTTAATCCGTTTTTCAGAAGCATCTCGCCTGTCACTGCGCTCTTATCGCGCTCATCACAGGAGACGTGCAAACAAGCCCAGGATTCACGTTCTGTCAAAGGGACGAAATGCAGGGGGAGAGGTGGGATGGGATGACCTCATGGTGTGAGCATTAAGGGAGACATTTTTACTGCCGGTTAGTGAAGGACACCTAAAAAAAATATATATTTTTTTCTCTGATTAGGAGCCAGTGGGGAGCTGATTGAATTTGTCGTGGTTCAAAAACACAATTACTTGAGCGGGAAAGATAAAGATGCCTCAAACTAGCTCTGAGCTTTACATGGTCCATTTTGCTTCTCAATAATATAAGATTATTCTTTTTTTTTATTTATCTGTTTACATCCTGCTGTAATTCCTCAGGCATGCACGATGGCTCCAACCACGCAGGTTGGAAAAACAAATCATATCTGTTCATTCTCTGGCATAGTTGATCGTCTTCACGATAACAGAAGTCACACCAATAGAGCTGTGATGTTGGTCTTTTGTGTTTCTTATTTAATAAAAATCATCGTACCATCGGACTTTTCACGATTTAGACTAAGAATCACAACTGACCTGTCTGTCTTGGATCGACAGGTAATCCAAGGGCGAAGAGATCAAGGGGACAGAAATCTGACAAAGAAATAGTTTTAATTATGATATTTTAAGCAACAAAAGTGTATCAAAATAATCATACATTTTATCCCACTATAGCCAGCCTTTTTACCCTCTCTCTCTCACTATAACCCGTCCATCTACCCTCTCTCTCCCACCATAACCAGTCCATTTACCCTCTCTGTCCCACTATAACCAGTCCATCTACCCTCTCTGTCCCACCATAACCAGTCCATTTACCCTCTTTGTCCCATTATAACCAGTCCATTTACCCTCTTTGTCCCATTATAAACAGTCCATTTACCCTCTCTGTCCCACTATAACCAGTCCATTTACCCTCTCTGTCCCACTATAACCGGTCCATTTACCCTCTTTGTCCCAATGTCAGTGTCTGTAGAAGGATCATAACGGTTAGTTTAAATATATAAGTAATGCTTTTTGAATTCATCACTGTTATATAAAAGACGGTTACTTCGTGATAACAGTTAAATTGAGCGTATGTTGCTGCAGTTTTCTAAAGACGATGAAATGATGAAGACAGTCCTTGAATGCAGACCAGCAACGTGACAAGATGTAGAATCTGGAGATACATTTTATTTGTATTTTTATTCGTATTTGTTTTTTTCTTTTCACCTCCTAATGTGTTAACAGAGTCACTCATCACAGGCCAGATGTGCTCCTTCAGGCACATCCACAGGGATGTTGGTTCTCATGGCCTCTTGGAAAGCACAATATACAAACGCTGTCATAAGTCAGGACCACCTAGTAGGAGAGCGACGAGGACGGCAGACGCCGCTCACCAGCGTTCCTCTGGAGAGAAGGCAGAACAAACACAGGCAGCAGCACAAGAATCGTCCTGTAAGCAGCTCCCAACTGGACCAGTGTATGTTTGAAACAGGCAGGTTGGAGCTTGAATGACATGATAATCCTTGATTCTTAGTGTTTAATCATCCAAATGACGTACCGCAGTGATGTAGATAGTGAATTGTCTGTATTCTGTTCAACTTGCTGAGCTGCGATAGTGATGCTTCGACTGCAGCGTTCAAATGCACATCTGCTCTTCAGTCGGCCCAGCTTGACCTGTGA
The DNA here is from genome assembly GCA_015343265.1 of Pao palembangensis. Taxonomy (NCBI): domain Eukaryota; kingdom Metazoa; phylum Chordata; class Actinopteri; order Tetraodontiformes; family Tetraodontidae; genus Pao; species Pao palembangensis. The sequence continues at coordinate 10,187,564 of CM027086.1, forward strand.
GATCGCTCAATCCGAACGGAGGAGGTGGATATCGCAAGAGGTAGAAAGGAAAAAGGAAACAGCCGTGAAGTTGCAGCAGCCATTCAGAACGCTCAGATACTTACAGAGTCAACATGCCGCGTCCTCACACAAACCCACTCTGACATTTGGTATCCAGGGTTGGATTCCTTCCTGCACAGGCGCTGCGGGTGGAATTAGAGCAAATGATTCAGACAACATAACTGATGTGGAAGAGCAATAAACAGATAGCATGTGTGAAATATCATGCAAATCTTAATTAATTGCACTGAACCGCCCCTTTTAAGTCCCAACCTGTGTGTTGCCAGTTGTGAGCCATCCCAGCCACATTTGCCCGACATCTAAAGCGCACATCCAACAAACATGTAGGAGAAAATAATCACAACCGCAAATATTTGCTTACACAGTTGATGTTTTATTCATGGAACATCTGTGCGAATCAGCCTGTAGCTTCACATGCCCGACAAGAATTGTTCAAATAAATGATGCAAGCCAACGGTCGAAATCTTTTCTCCAGTTTTCTGCGCATTGTTACTTTGCCGTTGTCCAAATAAACCACACAATAGCGCATCAATAATCTCTCAGTGATGCATCACCTCAGCTGCCAATCAAAGGATGAGCTGGGAGCATGTTTGCTTTCCTTATTTGAAATATTAATACGTGGTTAGCCTTGTGAGATGCAAAAATGTAGACGGGGCACATGCTGGCACCAGAATCAAGGCCACAGCTTGACAAGGCAAAGAAGGAGTCCTTAAATAAATAATGAGTTTAAAGGTTTGGAGAGGCTCTTGAGCATGAAATAAGTGGCATGAATTCAGCCCTGACCCAAGGACTTCCCCACCGCCTCATCAGCACCAGCGGAGTCAATATTGTACATTTATGTGCACCTTTTTTCCATTGAAAAGCACTGAAAGACATGTGTGTTGAACGTAAAAACCTGCCTGCTCCAGGCCAGAGACAATATTATAATAATTCTAGACCTTTTCCACAGAACTTGCAGCTTCACTGTGAAGAATATGGAGAGTAACAAGCAAAGATTATTTAGGCATGTTTAAACGTTCATTGAGGCGAATTCCAGCTTCCAGCTTTTTATTTCTGCAGTTTACATTTTTACCGGAAATATTTGGAGTTCTCGTGGAGTTCTTGGACTTCCCAAAGCCTTGAACGTGTCTCTGGTGCTGACGCGAGAGAAGCCTGTGTGAATGTAGGATCTGGCCAATCTGAGCCGGCCACTGAGCCCGGTTTGGCAAAGGCTTCTAGGGATTTGAACTGCTGAGAACGCGAGCGCTCCGGGATCTGCAAAAGCCATTCTCATCTGGGTTTGTCTGTAACAGATTACTGAGCTGTGCAGAAACAGACTGAAGCAGGTTCCACTCTGGTCTGTCAGACATGGATGGGTTAAAGTAGATCCAGTGTTAAATTGAAAAAGCTTCTGAAGACAGTAAAAGAGAAGTCTGAGCGTGTCACCGTATCACGAGCCATCAGCAGAGGTGTTAAAAGAACTCTGCCAGTTAAATCCTGTCCTTGTCAGATGTGTCCTTCCTCAGCCTCAGCTAGATCCAGTCAACATCGAGGTGTGAGCGATTGATGGTTTCATCCGTTGACATCATTGACGCTAATTGAGGCCCTTCCATTCAAAAAAAAAAATTGTGATGAAATGTAAATATCCCAGTTAAGTAACCTGTAAATTGAATTGATGTTATAAATGATGAAACCAGTGATAAATGATTGTTTTTTTATGCTCTTTCCTATGCAGCTGCAACAACAGCTGACACTGCAGCCGTCCTTTATTCCAGTGCTGTCACAACAATTCAGTGCCAAATTGGGAAGCAATAAATTTAATCTGCAAAAAAGGAATTCCTTGTTATGTCCCCAGCCCATTTGTGAGAATTAATCTCCGCTCACTAGATCCTGGCCGTATCATAACTCCTCCTAAGCCTGATAAATGAGCTCTTTGTTGAATGTTTTGTCATTAAATTCCCCTCACTCTGAGCACCTAAAAGCAGAGCATCAGGTAGAGGAGGGAGAAAAAAAAAATCAATGACACCTTCCACGTCTGTGTACGTGTCAGGACCTTTCAGCTTTGGATCCTAATTAAATTAACCTCAAAGGAAGAGGAATTGGAAGCTCTGCCAGGGCACTCTTGGCACGTTGGCTGATTAGCACATCGATTTATTAAAATGGGCCAGTCAGCTAAGACTAGTAGGTTTTCCCGCCGGGGTCTTGTTTACTTCAGACCGAGACAACTGTTCTGTTCCACACTTGCCTGCACTGCGTTAATTAGTGGTGAATGAACAAGCGTTTTGGTTAGAGCTGCATATAATGAGCCCGCTTTGTCCACAGTAATGAACATGAAAGAATGTCGCTTCACCTCCTGCACATCCTGAACAGTAACAAGTAAAAAATGGAACTTGACTAGAGTTGCAGCCATAATTAATGATGTCAGGCAAAATTTATGCTGCAGTCCTCTCCAATGTGACCTACGTGGAGGGCACAACACAGTCTTAAAAAAAATCTGTGAGATGAATGCAGTTTCTTGTTGTCATCACGAGCTGATGCACAACTAATTTTAGAGCAATGACGTCAGGTCCCAGTAAAAGGGAATGTTCCATTTAAAATCAAAGTTCTTCCATGTTGTGGCATGGAATTAAATGAAAAAAAAGAAGGTGCACTGCCCTCTGGGGGTAGGTTGCAATAAAAGGTTAAGTTCCATCTTCCATCCTCTCAGGGATTGGGTGCCATGATATGTAAAAAAAAATGTCCATACCTCCATTCACTGCATTCTTTCTTCTATAAAAGTAGGAGGAAACAATAAATGATGCATTTTTATTTACTTCATTTGCCTGAAGGCAGCCACCCTGTGGCTGTGATATTGTGACAGCAGAAATGTATTTTTGAAATGTTTTCTGCTGACATAAGGTGTCTGGTCTTGCGAGTGTGTCAAAAGGATTCTATATGAACAGGCCACATTGTCAAAAATCGTACATTGGCCTGTGCTCTGCTATCGTGATGTTGTGGACATAAAACAAATTTTTCGGTCAGCAATTAAGGACAGTTAACTGGACAGAGATTTTTGATAGCACATGATGATGTAGATGGTTACACAAGGCACACCTACACACACACACACACACACACACACACACACACAAACACACACACACACACACACACACACACACACACACACACACACGTCTTATCACACTGCCTGGGATGTGTGAGAGGGTACAAATATGTCACAGATTTAAATGAAATTACGATTTACATGCTGTCTGGACCATTTTAAGGTCACAATCTTTAATTTCACGCCTGACATGTTTATGATGTATTTCCGCATCGCCCTGTCAAATCTTGTGTCGTTCACAGCTTAAAGATAGGAGCTTTAAATAGGAGTGGTTTATTTTATCTCACACAGCAGACCCTCATATGAGATTTTTTAATAGAATGCAACAAACCCAGACGATTTCATCAGGTTAAAAATCCTGACAAAATGACAGTAAATACACTGTAAGACAAGTCTTTATATACATTGTGTCTTTAAAGATGCAAACAGAACAACATTTAAACAAGTTTACTGGTTTAAACCAGGACGCATAGCATCAACAGCAAAGGTCAGGAGATCAGAGTTCAGAGGGGAGGTCGTGGTGGCATCCGGCTGTGACCTTTGTCAGCCAGTCTGCGGACATTAAACCACTGTGGAAAGCACCGAAGGAGCGCTTCCGTTTTCTAAGCAACAGCTCTGTCTCAGTAACAGTGAACACTCTTGTTGTTACTGTTGGAACTGACAGTAAATGTTTCACAGCCAAGAAGCAGTAGTTGTGAACTTGTGACATGTAACTCAGTAACCCTGCTGACGCATATTTATATGTGATCTACCTATATTATTCCCCACCTCTGTTCTCCTGAGCTCTACAAAATACTGTCACACTGGCAGTTGAACTGTCATGCGTGTTTAAGACACGTATGTGAAGTTAGTTTAGCTTGCCTCCTGCTGAGGAATGTCAGTGCCTGTGGATCTTTCCAGTTATGTTATTAGAAGAATTGCTCCATGGGACAATCCAAACATTGCGCAAGTGCAACCAAAGTGCGAAGAGAATGAAGTGATCGCAGGCAAGAGTGTACATTTAATCTTAAAACAACATTACATTGGCATTGGTGTCTGGATATATCTTCCAGCTTGCTGTTATCACTCACAATTGGGATATTGTTTGGATTCCTACATTGCTGCTCATATTTCCTGCAGAGTGGCAGCTCAGTGATGGAGGACCTTCCCTGGGGAGTCTAGAAACGCTGCCTTTTTAAATGTGCCTGATCCTGCTTCTCTGACTGTAATTGGCAATCTATCCTCGTCGCTGAGTTATTACATTTCCCCTCTCGGCTATCCCATGAACCCCTGGGACTACTTCACACAGTGAAGTCCCTCTCTGTGGGACCCAAAATATAGTCGTCCTTATGGAAACAGGGATCTTTGTCTCTCAGAGTATAATGGGCCATCATAGAGTTTTCCTGTGTATAATGAGTGGAAAGAGCACAGCGTCAAGCATCATCACCTTCAGATTCCTGAATTTCCACAATTAATGCAGGAGAGTGCATATTTTACATGTATGATAGACAACAAATGTGTGCTAATGCATTTGCAGAAAGGGTACACTGCCAGAGGATTTCAAAACGGAGGGGAAAAAAAGGAGCATAAAGGTTTGCTTTTCCACAGGATGCAGGTCTCTTTCAAAATGACATTTTTTTGAGCAGTCCATGTGACATGGGAGACAAAGATGATTTATTCTCCCCTCAAATCCAAAGTCGAAAAATAAACACGGGTTCGGCAACTGCCGGTGTCGCTGCGAAGGAAACATAGACCTGGCTGCAATTAAATCCCCAGTTTCCTCCAGCAGAGCCGCCGTCTTGGTCGTTGCAGGAACAGCAGGAGGCCACCGACCATTTCTCCCCCCTCAGGAATAATTGCCAGCACTTTTATTATGATTAAGGCTTCCATAATCACACAATTTCCATATTGTTGATTCACATTTCCTCTGCTGTGGCACAAACTGGTAATTGAATGGAAAACGCGGATGCAATTATCTGGTGTGTGTAAACTAGGGAAAAAACTTGCCTCTGATCTTTATTGCTAGTTTTATGCTTCCGTCTGGTAGCCTCACCATACGGGCTCATCATTGTGTGGACTTTAATCAGTGTTTCCTCTCTAATTATTGTAATCAGTAATATAAACACAATCTCACTGGTTTTCAGTCTTGCAGGACGCTGGGAGAAACTGGTGAATCCAATTAATGTTAGTGCAGCCACAGGGTTTCATGACTTTATGACATGAGAGAGAGCCTTCACGCTTGCATGTTAGCATTCAATCAGTTTTTTTGCTTCTCTAGTTGTGAAACAAACTGCAAGTACTTGTCTGTGGTTTTGCATCATCATCTCTGCAAAACAGACAAAGGTCACATGCAGGAGGTGAGACCCTCCCATCATCCATAACTAAAGTGTCGAATGGACCCTGCATGTGAGTTGGAAGAGACAGTTAAGGATGTTTGTGAGACAGACAGCTGGGCGATGGATTAGGGGGAAAGGAGGAAGCAACTTGATATCTGAAAGGAAACGTTGTCGCTAAGCAGCTCGTGTGGGGATAAAAGTTCAAGCAACGACGTGTTGAGAGAGTAATTTTATAAGTCTGAAGCAACCTGATGTTAGAGGCTGTGGTGTAACTATAGAGTGGCATGTGCTATATAAACCCAACAACCCTTAAAAAAAACAAAAAAAAAAAAAAAACAAAACTGTCCCTAAACCTGCTGTAGTGATATCAACACCTGTTCATGCTCACTCTGTCATCAGCACAGACTTCGGTTATTGCAGATGTGATCTGTCTGTTTGTCTGGGTGTGTCATCCCTCACTGACACTAGCTGACACTTGCAGAAAAAAATATATGCCCAATTGGCAGATTAAGCTTCCAAGGTGGCTTTAAACATATGGAGGCAATACTGTAATAATATGAATTCTAAGTATTGTATAGTATAATAAGAATAATGGGAACAGCTGGTGGGAATATTGCTCCAACTGGTGGCAACAAGTACTGTAACTCCATCACTCCATTCTAAGACAATTCTGACAAACCATTTTTGATTTAAAAGTGAGGCATTATGGTAAGCTTTGTTTTTTTGCTTTTTTTAAAATATGTAATTTAGATTAGCACAGTTTATGATGCTAATGCTAACAGCTAGTCTGTTTTGAAGCTATGTGCCACCTCAGACTGCACAGATTGGTATCGCAAATATTCCTTTGACATCACTTTTTGAGAAAAGGCTGATATCAACATTGCAGACACACTGATATAAATGAATATATCTCAGCTAGTGTAGAAACTAATTTCTATATAAATTCACAGGCAGGAATGATTTAATTAATGAAAATGCTTTACATTTAACTCACTCTATCACCTTATTGTGATATTCAGCCATGATTTGTTGTATTGCGTGATATGTTACAGTCTGATCTGTTTATTTTGATATATCAGTCTGTTCTTGCAGCGCAAGAAAGGGTGCTGAGTATTTAATGTAGTTTCCCCTAGGTGCCTACAGAATTAAATAGAAATATTTTCAACCTTCCCTTCCCTGGGCTACCACCTTACTGTGGCTGAGAGGTTTGCATGTCCACATGATCCTAGGAGCTCAGTTTTTGGTGGCTTTATGCCACTGGTAGGTCCACCCATGACAAACAGGTCCTAGGGGAGGGACCAGACAAAGTGTATCCCATTGACCCCTTATGACGACAGACATAAATGGATTATGGTTTCCCTCGCCCAGATCACCGGGGGCCCCTCCCACGATGGTGAGCGCCTGGTGGCTGGACCTTTGACCATGGGGTCTGGCCAGGCAAGGCCCGAAGAGGCAACGTGGGACCTCCCCTTGTACATTGTGAGTTGGGCGGCAGCCCGGAGGCAGGGACCTTGGCGGTCCGATCTGGGGCTATAGAAGCTAGCTCTAGGGACATGGAATGTCACCTCTCTGACAGGGAATGAGCCTGAGCTGGTGCGAGAGGTTGAGAATTTCCAACTAGATATAGCCAGCCTCACCTCAACACATAGCAAGGGCTTTACAACCAGTCTTCTTGGAAGGGGCTTGACTCTCTTCCACTCTGGAGTTGCCACTGGTGAGAGATGGCGGGCAGGGGTGGCAATACTTATTGGCCCCCAACTCAGTGCCTGTATGTTAAAGTTTTTACCCCAGTGGACTACAGGGTAGCCACCGTTTTCGTCCCATCGTGGAACTGTGGACCAGCTCTACACCCTCGGTAGGGTCCCTGAGGGTGCGTAGGATTTGCCCAACCAGTCCACATGTGTTTTGTGGACTAGGAGAAGGCATTTGACCGTGTCCCTCAGGGAGTCCTGTAGGGGGTTCGCCAGAAGTATGGGGTATCGGGCCCCCTGATACGGGCTGTCCCTTCCCTGTATGACATGTCAGAGCTTGGTACGCAGTGCGGACTTGTTCCCATTTAGGGTTGGACTCCGCCATGGCTACTCTTTGTCACCGATTCTCTTAATAACGTTTATGGATAGAATTTCTAGGGACAGCCATGGTGTTGAGGAGGTCCAGGTTGGTGACCTCAGGATTAGGTCTCTGCTCTTTGCAGAGGATGTGGTCCTGTTGGCTTCATCTGTGACCTCCAGCTCTCAATGGATCATTTCGCAGTTGAGTGTGACATGGCCAGGATGAGAATCATTTACTTCTGTAGCAGTTCTTTTATGAGCTGACTACTTCTTTCCACATTGAATCTTAATTTAAAAAAGCAGATGTTATAAAGAGAAACAAATTAGAATAAAGACCATTAACAGAATATCAATGGAGCTACAGATCTTAGAAAAAAAAAAAAAATCATTGTATATCTGTGTGTCTTTGAGTTGAGTCTGTTCAGTCAGAAAAGATTAACTGTGGTAACAGGTTATGAAGAATTTTAACGTAAAGCCTCTAAATCTACAAAATAAAGTGTGACATTAATCCTGAAAAACGTGGACTCAACATTCAGCGACGTCCAGCTTCATGCACAGATCTTGTCAACAGGCAGATCTGTGCCAGTCTGCATCACCTGGGATGACGCACGATGTGAGAATACGGCGGAATGGAGCAGAGCGGAGAAATCCATATGCCAGTTCCCAACCATCAGAACTCAGGGCTTGAGTCCAGGCTGAAACACACACACACACACACACACACACACACACACACACACACACACATACACACACACAATCCTGTCGTTGTTTCATTTTCTCCACCTCACGGACTGTCAGCTCCAAATGACAGAATAACAAATGACCCAAAAGGTTCCTGCAAATGTCTGAGTCAATAACAGACGTTTTTTCCATTTCCACAGCACTAAAAGTCAACCTCAGGAGAGGTAATTGAGTAAGCAATTCAGGCTGTTTGGCGGCAGTGCCTGTCGCTGTTGTTTTTCACCGTAATGGAATGGGCTATTGTGGATGACTTTCCACAGACCCTCGTCTCTTCATTAAGGCTGTAATAAATGTGGGCTATGCAGAACAGCAAAGTTCCTGGCAGACCAGGATAACGGAGAGAATGCTTGAGCCATTACTCCTGATGTGTTAACTGGAGTCACACAGAGGTTGAAACGCTCATTTGTCATAAAAACACACTGTTTAAAAAACAACACGTGTGCCACAGCACAATCAATCACAAACTCCTGCAGTCTGTAAGACGGCAAAACTTAAATCTCTCAAGCGTGGAAAATGAACGGCTGAAAGGAGCTTTGCAGTGCTTGGACAACAACATCTTCCATCAGCGCTTGTGTGAAATTCCCTGTGGGGAGTTGTGGACACACAGATACACTTCGACCGGAGGCGTGACTCAGTTTTCCGCTGCTCAGGCGCATCTGGAACTCCGCCGCCACAGTCGTCGGGAACACTGGCCTGAGCTAAAGTAGATCAGTACTGTCTGAAAATAAAAGATGGAAGCTCACAGCCACTGAAGAGCCTGCTGGGTCGGAGGAGCCTCTCACGTGTTACACTCAGGCTCAGTTAAACACGGCTGACTGTTTTCAACAGCTGAGGGTTGATCTGCCTGTTTACTTCCCCTCCACATACTAAGTGGGCTGAGGTTTCATTCATGTTCCTCTGAAAGTTCTTTAATCTTGTGGATATTCGGTTGCTCTCCAGAGTCATTGACTACAGCATGTTCCTCCTCAGAGGTTAGCTTAATTACTCAATAATTACGCTACATATTCTGCTATTGATCAGTGATCTTACCAGTAAGCCATTAAGGTCACTTTCTTATCAGTTATCAGCGCAGAGTTCTCGACTGACACAAATGTTTCAATGTAAATACTAGCAAATACATACGAGTGGTGAGTTACTAAAACGTCTTTTTATTCCCCAACCTGATATAGACAAGAAAATAGAATAGACTTCACTAAATACAGAGATTAAATGTGTTTACATACACGGCATTTTAGAGTCAAAACACAAACAGGACCAACATTGGTTGCTGTTTATATTTAATTATTATACAACCTAAACATGATCATCTGTGATAAAACCTCATGTGGTTCAGAAAGAAGTTTCCAAAAGAAATGAAACCCATTAACGCAGCTCTGCTCTGGAACCCAAAACTCACTGTTACATACAAGTGGAAGTTATGCAATGATGTGAAATGTGAAAAAAAAAAGAAAAATGGATACTTCCCCCATCTGTTGGAGCTTCCCATTACACGTCTAAGGAGTCTTTCTCTCTCAGCAGACATCCCATAAATCACAGGGTCATATTTCATCACCAGCTGCTCGTCCTTTCCACACTTGTTTTCTCCTCTCTCACATGTGAGATGGAGTGAGAGACACTGGAGAAGCGTGAGGCATCCTCCAGGCCGTCACACCAGTGCTTCTGCTGCTTCTGCTGCTTCTGCTGCTTCTGCTGCTCTTGTTTTACTGTCACAGTTTGATTCCAGCACGAAAATGTCAGGCGATGAACGCTCATGTCAGCCTTGAGTTTATGGACTGGAACCCAGTTCTGGTTGCAGGCGGAGCCCTTTACTGGACCCTGCAGGTTACTCCTCAGTGCACGTACTCAGGCGTTCACAAGCACATATACAGTCATGAAAAATGGTGTTAGACCCTTTATGGCCCTACAGTTTAGAATGTGAATGGGGGACCTTTGACAAGGTGTGTGTGTTGGTCTGAATCAGTAAAACCCAACAGGTAATGTGTGGGAGAACTGGTCAGAGAGGAGCTGAGAGGACAAGAGAATCCATCCTCTTTTTAGGGG